>JAECXF010000230.1:19052500-20435231 GCA_018151655.1 Drosophila bocqueti
ACTTCAAGACGCTGGGCGTGTGCGGTGACGACAAGCATCGGCTGAAGAAGCGCCTCAAGGACCTGAAGGCGAACATCGAGAAGGAGCGCAAGGACATGGAGCGGGAGCGTCGCGAGCGCGAGAAGGCCATACGCAAGGCCGAGAAGAAGGCGGCCAAAAAGAAGTAGTAGTTGAATTCCTAGTTGATAAGAGAGCATCAGAAAAAAAGTAGCCAAAAACCAAAAGCATACGCAGTATAAATGTAGTCTATGCATACGATCACGAAGCATATATATATCTATCGGTTATATTATACATATATATATATATATATATATATATTTATATTCATATGTAATGGTAATATATAAATTTGTAAAACACACAAACACACACATCTATTATACATACGTACTACATTTTAACCTATCGGAAACCTAAATAGCATCTCTAGACGTAAATTATTCTAAAAAAGAAAGAAAGAAAGAAAGAAAGAAGATGGAAGGCAGGAAGAAGGTCAGGAGGAGCAATAGAGTGCGTAGAGTAGATCTCGGTTAGCAGTGACCCCGAACTCCAAATCCAACCGAACTCCGGCACAACTCTGAATGATCCCCCGACAGAAAACCCCCTAAACTCACAACCAAAAGAAGAAGCTAAGTAACTAAACTAGACAACAACAAACAAGAAAGGCGTTGGACTGACTGATTTTTATGATTAATTTAAAGCAAAAACCATAAAAGATAAAAACACATAAAAGAAAACTAAGAGAATTCTTTTTTAAAACCCAATCGAAAACCAAAAAGAACCATTTTCAATTGAGAATAGAGTAAATGCAAACGAAATGCGTCGTAGGAATTCGCTGGAACAGACTTGAGGGGCATAACAGCTACTTCAAACTAAGATAATGGATAAATAATGAGATAATTAATTAACAAATACGAAAAGAACATTGTATTAGCGTTTAAGCCAAATGTCTTGTGTTTTTTTCTAATTATTAATCTGTGTAATATTCGAGATAATATTCAATTCTAGATATACATACGTACGTACCATATATGTGTAACAGCAATCGCATTGTATTTGTCAAGACATCTATGAACTGTACTATCCACTCCCCCCCCCGTAAAATTAACGCTAAAGTATTGTACTGTGTATGCTATATATGCCTGAAAGTCATTTAAGTACTTAAGTAGAGAAGCTAAAAGAAAAGGGAAGTGTACGTGTTTTCTGTTTTACACCAAATCAATGCAAAGAGTCCACCCAAAACATTTGTTAAAGCAGCAGGAAATCAAGTTTCAAGAGCGATAATCTATTCGTTAGCCAAGTGTGAATGCCAGCGTGGAGTGCGTGCGTGACTGTTGTGTACCTTTTTTGTTTTCGAGTTTCGTTTTTAAGCTTTTGTATAAATAATTTACATGTAGTATTTGTATTTCATAATTTTAATTTGTTCTTTTGTGTTGTCTGTACGTAGTAGTTTTATGTGTAAATCTTATAATTTCTTATAAATGTTGCAATAAAACGGCATACGTTTACCTATCCCACACATCTTTCTGAGCCAAACTTCAAACGCGCCCCCCGATGGATTTCAACTCTGACCCCCAACGGTGATGATGGCCACAGGACTGTCCCCCAGCCAACTTTGATTTATTGTGGAAAACCAAATTGTAGCAACTAGTCCTTGTTTTCATTATAAACAATTAGCATATAATCTGGGCTCCCACAGAAATTGTGCTCAATTTGAAATTAAATTGTATTGAGGCCTAATTTGAGACTTCTTTTTAATTGATTTCCAAAAGCTATGGCAATTTCTGTGGCACCTCCGAATAATTATCAACATACGTATATACGAATACTCTCTTTCTCTCTATCACTCTGTCTCTATTTGACTTTAAGACCCCGGCCGTGGCCAAGGTGGGCATCATCCATCCAGGTGCATGTCCCCGGGCCTCAGGCGGCCGGCAGCGCATAATCACCGCATGTGTCTCCACTCGTCTCGTCGCAAGTCCTTAATATAGCTTTTGAAAAGCTCGCCTCTAAACAGTGCCACCAACGAAAAGAAAACAAAATCAACCGTTATAACTTACGAAGAAAAATGATAACACCCTTAATAACGAATAATCCTGGTTGCTATTCGATTGCATTCTTATTAAATTGTGGAATTGTAGTTGAAAGAGGCTTCTTTTTCAAATTTGAATTCAGGAAAGTCAATGAAACTTATAGTTTATTTTAATACACTTGGAAACACATCTAAAATTATGTTGTGAAATGTTTTCTTGTAATTTGTGATGCAAAAATATTGAATACTGGAATACTTCTGGACTCTATTAAAAGTTAATTATAAACACCAGTAATTTTGAATCACTTTAAAATGTGTCTCAAAGTAGGCTGAGTTCATCAACTGAATTATGGCATACCTTAGGGTACTCTTGCAAGTTATTTAAAACCGCTATAAATTTCTATGGCCCTCTTTCATATTCCTCATATATTCTAAACTATATTTTCCACGACTTAAATTCCCAGCTTAATCAATTTCAATTCCACAAGAATTTCTTCGGAATGGAGTCGGAAACAACGGGACAAATAAAATCAAAACACTTGAGCAAAAATTAAATGCAAATGCAGATGACGCTGCACGCGACCGTAATACTGTTGATCACATTTTTTTTTTTTTTGGTTCACACTTCCGGAAGTGTGAGAATATCTTTTGGGAGTGTTGGCGAACAAATTAATAATGAAAACCGGAATCTCTGGGCACGCGTGCAGCGATCACCCAAAAGAGCATTTCAAGATAATTGTTATTTTTTTTGAAAATGTTTTTCAGTTCAAGTTTATTTTTGGGTAATTGTTTGTAAGCGTTTTTTACACCATTTTTAAAGCAAACTTAAGAAAAACCAAAAATAAATAACAATCAAAACCAGTTTAAAAATTCGTATACATTTAAATCAAATAAAACAAAAAAAATGATAAAAGTATTTGAGCTGGATTGCCCTGAAATTCTCAAAGAGTAGGGGCCCAGTCGTATAACAACCAAACCAAAAAACAAAAAAAAAAAAAAACGAAATGTAAAACACCTACAGAACACATTCGTGCCTTTTTCATTGCGAAAAACCGTCCCAACCAGAAGAAAAACCGAGCGGGGGATCTTCCGATAAATGCCATCTATTAAGGGATTTAGCCAGATATTAACAGCTTTCGGACCTTTGAGAAATTCCCGGGAAGAAATCCCCTGCCACGAATACGTTAATACCATTTGAAATCCCGCAAATGCCTTAAATCAAGAGAAATTATTAAATATTACCCATTAGATATTCAAACATAATTCAGTTCGCTTGTAGGTTTTTTGAAACATTTTCGAATTAATTGTTTTAAGTTATCCGTTTGCAAGCAAAGTTGGCTCGGTTTTGTGGCTGCATGAAAGGGAAATCAAAGGTTGATCCATCCCAGCGTTTTTCCAAACTCTTTCCCTCTTTGAAAATATTTAAGAAACTTTGTTTTTCAACCTTAAAGTAATTCCTGAAAACAGTTATTGAGAAATGAAATCATTTTTAGTTTCAGGAATAATTCAAGGGGTTTCCTAGTTTTGTTATTTGGTTTTTTTAACCCTATCATTTAATGTATCAGTTTTCTTTTCTACCTTGTGTGCATGAGTATGTGTTGCCATAAACATATTATTATTATAATTAAAAATATTATTACGAAAAATAGCTAACCCATCCCAATAAATTTCAAAAACTTTACACATTTTCAAATCATTTCAAAGCAAAATAAAAAGAAAAGACACAACTATCAGCTATGCAATTAAAGCTACTCTAGCCAATTAATATTGATGACATTAAAAAAACAAACACCAACTGCAATTAGCTAAACCAGAAAAATGACAACCTAAATCTTACAAATCATAGAAAATAATAATAACAATAAAACACGAAACACAGTGCTAATAAATATACTCCAAAATAAACCTAAATATGAAGTGCATTTCTTGTTTACGCGCCGAGTAAAGTAAGTCTTATCTGTAATCTGTTTGGGTTGCACAGCAATCCTGTTTACAAAACGACGGCGTATTTAATGGGTTTGTTGGACCGCACAGCACACTGAAAGAGTGTCGCAAATCGAACGTGGAAATATACAAGATACTCTAACAACATACTCTAGCGATGATGCCACACCGTCAGCTACCTCGGATCTTCCATGGAATCGTGAATGGCATTTCATTTGGGGTTTTCCTTATCATCTGGGAATTTTCCACTCTCTCTTCTTGGCCTGCTTCTTGGGCATAGGAAAGGTAAACTTTTCAATCTCTTCTCCAAACTGAAGATAGGTTTTAGGTCTTGACATTTCCATGAGGGGTGTTCCAGCATTTTCGTATTCGTTTTATTTTGGAATTTCAAGAGCATTTGAGGCTTGCTTCTCGTCATTTTAAAAACTAGTTCCCACACTATCTTATATTGATTATAAAACTAATGAGGCCTTAGCAACGAAAGGGACTGATTTTGTTATGGGAATGACTAGCCTAAACTACATACATAAGTGCCTATCAGTAACTATCTCTTTTTAATATTAATTAAAATTAATTACAATAGATTAGAAGATGCTTTCTTCCATAAATATTAGATTAAATATTTTTTAGCTAGTTACAGGATTAAACTGCTGGTTAAAAAAAAAAACCGTATCATTTAATCAGTTAAATGCCAATTTTGTTTTGCAAATGCAACGGATGCTCTAATGCGTTTTTGCGAAATGTCGTAAAAGTTGTTTACAGCCTAGAATCCCCAAGATTCGGATCATCGTCACTGATTTTATGTATACATATTTACAGACCCCCCAGTAAGTGATAAGAACATGTGTAGAATAATGTTGCATTCTTATCAGTGTTGATGCTACATTGCACATCCGCTGACTTATTGTTTTTCTTAAGGTATTGGTTAGTGGGTTAGAGACTTTCTACTACTTTATCGGTGGGAGGAATATGATTCAGTTGCCGGGTGATTCAAAATTGAAGCTTTATTACAACAGATAGATAGATGATCGACTCGTGTTGACTCTAAGGTGTCTGGTTAGAAACTGATGATCTGTTAAAACTTTCCTAGTAATTCCGCTGATAAGGTTGGCGATCTGGCAATAAAAAAATACTCGGCCAGTGGCATGTTTTGAAATTAATATTTAAAAATAGCCCAGTTGCGATTATTATGTTTACTTAATGATTAATTGGGAAATGTTGCCACGTCTTGTTTAAGTTTATGATGAGATTATTCAAATATTTACAATATCAAAGATACAAAAGTATTTATATTCTAGGAAAAGAAAGGAAGTAAGTGGGAAGCCCATTTTTTATAAAAACTTTGCCCAAAGCTTATAAAAGTCTTGATCAAATAGCACAAAATCCATTTAAAAAGATAATAAATATTATCAGTTGCAAGTTATACCGGAATCATTTATGGTTGTAACTAGCTTTTATTACCTAATGGGTAGCTCAAAGTAATGCCTTTCTTCTTTGCGAATAAACATATATTGTTTGGTGTATTCGCTCAATTAAATTAGTTAGTTTAGAAGCAACAATTCCGGCAATATAATAAAATTGAATGCTGAACAATCAGCACGGGCAATGGCAGTACGCAGATTCCGATCTCTTAGTGCTGCTTTTCCTATACACAAAAAAAAAAGAAGACTTTTTTAAAAATAATAATAAAATAGTTCGAAATTAATAGTAAAAGTTATACCTACTAATGTTTAAAACGCCAAACTCTTTATCTAAAATATATCTTAAAACCACACAAGTACACAAAGTTAGGATGTCATACGAAAATTTCCAAAGCTGGGAGCAATTCTTAAATTATTATCCCATAAATTTATAAACCAATTGCTTCAGATCGTTGCATTAGTAAGTGTTGGAGATAAAAAAGAATCGCATGCAGGCTTGGCAACAACGAAATCAAGGCCAAAAGCTGTAAAATCGTTGTACTTATCACATTTTTATTGCAAGAAGAAATTAAATTTTAGATATACCGAATATTTGGCCTTTAAAGTGAAGAGTTCATAAAGATATAATGCTTTATTCTCAAAACTAAAAAGAAACCATGAATGACATTGTTTTCTGGCTTACAAAATTATAGCACTTTAACCTTAACTTTATTTACAATTTAATTTTGGTTTTTTTTTTGTATTTATTTAGTACTAATTTTTCACTGTGTATCGCTGCCGCGGAACCTGCGCCGACAGCACTGCCAGCGTTATGCCTTCCAGTTTATAAACCCTCGTCCATCAGTCGGCGACGTTCATTCAACAATCGGCGACGCTCAAGCAAACAGCAATCGCGAAGGAGATACCATCGAGTTCTGGACGCGGCAATAAAAAAATAAATAAACTGAAAAAATCATTAAAAGTCAGCTGTGCAAAATAACAAGATTACAAAAGAAATTCCAGTTTCTGCGCTAAATTAACTTTGATTCGAACAGCAGAAAAAAAGATATATATTTACATATTAAACGCGGTGCGATTTTGACATAATTTATAGCGCGAAAGTTAAGGATTTGCATAACCTGAAGAAGCAGCAGCAGCTGAGCGGCTGATTATATAATTGCAGTGAATTTTGATTGAACAAAGCCACATCAAACACTCCTCGTCCTCTCACCATGACGGGTTACAATAATTCCAATGGCGGCGAAGTGACCACCAGCAATGGCAATGGACACACCAATGGAAACAAGTCGGCCGATTACACCGCCCAGGAGAATCCCACGTAAGTGAGGGGCTTGGGGTTTGGATTTGGGTTAATATTCAAGAGGAAGTTAATATTTGAAGCCGCTCACGCCACAGGCTCGTTAAGTGCACAATCGGCTTTAATTGAAATTTCCAATAACGTTTCTCGCTTAGAATGCTTTATGGTTTAGTTAAGTTTTGCACCTGTCCACCTTCCCACTTACCAACTGTTTCCCCTAACAAATAAAAACGCTTTTTCCAATCAATAAGGCCTTGGCAAGGTCTGGCTTGCGTTGCTTCCACTTGCTTAACGTAGTTACCTTAGAACACACGCTCACTTTCGGCTTGGAGCAACCGAAATTTCGATCCCAATTTCACGTCAAATTCGCTGCTTGCCGGACAGCCCGCCCTCCACCTAAGACTCTTCTCCACTCTCTGGCAGAATGTGCTCGAAGGACTGTTGTTCCGGACCAGGTGGCTCCAAGCCAGGGAACAGCTGCATGCCCAAGAAGGGCGCAGTCATCGGCAATGAAGAAAAGATCATACCCACGCCACAGTCCCTGCTGTAAGTATAAATAAAGCAGAATGGATAGGAGATAGTTTGAATTCCTTCCTTTGCGCTTCAAGTTTCGAAGGTCTAAATCAAAACCAAAATCCAAATTTAAATGCCAGCTAGAACTTGTCCTTGATCTTTCCCGGCGCTATCAACAAACCAGCTAAGCTGAGATCTATTCCGTTTCGGTTTCTCTGTTTGTTGAATTTAAATTAAGACATTCCAGTATTCCAGGCTTATCAATTTTCGTCGTACGACGACACTGGCGCAAGTCATTAAAATCCCATTCGGAGAGCGATCTTTAATCTGCATACGATTATATGGAGTGTTCTTTTCTTCTAGGTTCATTCAGGTTTACTACACAGCCAGAAAACGGGAGACAAAATGATGAAGAAATAATAGTTTAAAGTTAGCTTTTGTTTTCATAAAACTACTCAAAATTGAAACCGATTACAAGGTTGAAATTACCCTTATAGCTCGACCTACCTTTAATTGATTAGCTATCAAGATGTGGCCAGGTGTTTATCGAACCATTTTGCCCCAATTAATTGCGGAATCGACTCACCGCTGATTGGCTAGGGAAAGCGGGCGTGTTCCTGATCTTGACACAGGCCTCCAACTCATTATCTTTACCACATACCCCAAGTAATTGGCAAAATTGCCGATAAAGAACGCGATGCCAGAACACGCCGGTTGATTAGTTACGAAACTAGTTTTCGAATAGTCGCTGAATATTGATGAAGGCGGCGATATCTTGGAAGATCTGCCATGTCGCGTGTTTAGTTCGAATTTCCATAACTCCAGACGCACTTCCAATTAGTGGAAGTTATGCGTGATTGTGAGCTCCCCCCCTTTTTTTTTTTTTTTTGGTTAAGCCCACTTTAATGACGCACTTAATGTTTACTTTTAAAGGCGTGTTTTTGTTTTGTTCCCTGTGTTATATTGATAATACAAGTAGCAGCATCATCAGAGGCTTATCATCAGATTGTTCGAAAACAAACTGATGAAAGCAGCCTCCTCGGAGCAGCACGTGGGGTTACGAGTTCGTATTTGTTAACAACATTTCTCAACATTGCCCTACTTGCAGTTCAAGTTCGTGCAGCTCAACCTCGAGCCAGCTGAATTCTTTATGGTTTTAATGCAACTTAATTGAGGGTTTTTAACTGGCTCTATAATTGGTCTAGAATTATAGAGCTTACCAATCCAGTAAAAAAAATGATTGTCACAATTCCACAACACTCTGGCGAAAACCATAAATGATATGGCGCGTCCTTATCTAGCCTATTTGTTGACATTTCTTTCAGCTTTATGTCTGTGTATATTACTTACCTTTTTCGGAAAACTTTCCTAGCCCAACAATTCATCGTTTTTATTTCATAATTTCAGCAAAAGTAATGGCAAAATCCAGTGCGAACTAACGCCCGAAGAGATAAGGGCACTGAAGGTTCTCAACGAAGACACGTTTGTAGATCAATTCTTCCGAGTAGATTCTTCGTTCTATGTCTTCCGATTGTAAAGTTTTTGTCATTTGTTTCTGTTGTTGTTGGTGAAAATCCACACGTATTCATTACATTACTAATTTTTTGCAGGAGAAGACAGCTAAGAGATTTCCTATTTCTTTTGATTTATCTTCTACCAAAACTGTATCTGTTTAGTATTGTGTTAATCATATTGTTTCAATATCGTTTATTCAGAAAAATCCCATTACTCGAATCCATTGTTATTCCTTAAAAAGAGAGCCCAAAGGAAAGTAACTCACCGAAGATAATTGCAATTCTTCCCAGTGATCACATTCCTGAATCGACTATCTATTTGTGATTGTGTCCCATCATCAAAACAACACAACTTCAATTGATATTATTCGTTATAAATGAATATTTGTTGTGATAACAATTCCATTTGTATCTGTGTCTTATATCTTTTCTCGTTCTGTATCTATTCCTCCCTCAGGGAGTGCCATTTCAACAGTCCATCGATTCTCAGCGTGAAGAGCACTCGAAAAAGTTATCTGTTCCTCATTCGTTAAGAGTTTCTCGCCGTGTTAACTGCATATATTTTATTTTGAACAATTCACTAACTGCGGACTCTGATGCTCGACAGGTATCCCTATGAGGTCATCCAGGAGATCGCTGATTTCATCATCAAGGGCGCCGGCGTACGACCCAAGATCGGGATTATCTGCGGCTCTGGGCTCGGCTCTCTGGCCGATATCATCCAGGACGCCAGGATCTTCGAGTATGAGAAAATCCCCAATTTCCCGGTGTCCACTGTGGAGGGACACGCCGGCAGGCTGGTGGTCGGCACTCTGGAGGGCGCCACTGTGATGGCCATGCAGGGACGGTTCCACTTCTACGAGGGCTATCCGCTGGCCAAGTGCTCGATGCCGGTGCGTGTGATGAAGCTGTGTGGCGTGGAGTACCTGTTCGCCACAAATGCGGCGGGTGGCATCAATCCGAGATATGCCGTGGGCGACATTATGCTGATGCACGACCACGTCAACATGCTCGGCTTTGCCGGTAACTCCCCGCTCCAGGGACCTAATGATCCGCGCTTTGGACCCCGCTTCCCCGCACTGACAAACTCCTACAACAAGGATCTGATCAACAAGGCCATCGAGATCGGCAAGGCCATGGGCATCGAGTCGAACATCCATGTCGGCGTCTACTCCTGTCTGGGCGGGCCCAACTACGAGACCATCGCCGAGCTGAAGGCGCTGCGCATGATGGGCGTGGACGCGGTGGGCATGTCCACCGTCCACGAGGTGATCACTGCCCGGCACTGCGACATGAAGGTGTTCGCCTTCAGCCTAATCACGAATAAGTGTGCCACCGAGTACAACGACAAGAAGGACGAAGAGGCCAACCATGAAGAGGTATGTTATTAAGCATAATTTTCTGGTTTCAAAATATTGATTTTTAATTGAAATATATTCGCTTATTTTCAGGTTATGGCCGTGGCAAAGAACAGGCAAAAGGCCTGCTGCGAACTGGTTTCCCGACTCATCCGGGAGATCAACATAGCACCCGCATAGGCAGCGAACGAGGGGAATAGCGTTGGATTCTAAACTTTAACTAAAATGTAATGCGGAAGTAGACTCGCCTGTAAGACTCATTTAACACGGAAAGTCCCAAAATTTACAGTATAAGCCTAGGGAATAGCTTAAAACTAAATTATGTGAAATAAAATAGAAAAAAAAAACTCAATTCCAAATGTGGTTTTAAATTGTAAGTCTCTCATAAGATAAGTTCAGCGTTGAGTGAAGTTCGAGACAAATGCGCAATAGTAACAAGAGGACCCAAATGAGCATCTGTAATGCAAGTAAGATGCATTTTCGTTCCAATAGTGCAATATATCTAGATGAGTGTCAGATGAAATCAGATGAAATTTTGAAAAAATCGCGAACACCTTGAAGGGTTTTTTGATCATAACTTGGCATAAACTCAACCGATTTCGGTCTAGTTTGGTTTTTTCTTATTGGTTTCAATAGAGGAACTTTTCTGCATTTTAAACTCGATTTATAATTTTTGGCCAATTTTTGACAATTTTGACGATGTAACCCCTTACATTTTTTTCAAAAAATGGGTCACATTTTTTTTGCCCAGACATGGCTAGATCGATTTGGCTTTTGATGCTGATCAAGAATATATATGGTTTATAGGGTCGGAAATGACTCCTTCACAACTTTTCTAGCTTCTGACTCGAATTGGGGTAACAGGCGAACAGAATGCAGTAGAAAGCAACTGGAAACTGCTATAAACTGTTATACAAACTTGAAGCACAAATTATAGAACATCCCAAAAGTATGCTATACAAAATATTCGCTGGAGCAAAACAGCCCAAAAGTATGCTATACACAATATTCGCTGGCGCAAAACAGCCTAAAAGTATGCTATACAAAAAATTGGCAGGCATAAAGTTTTTATAACAGTTTATAATAGTTCTGTGTAGCCGTCTGCTGCCTTCTGTTCGCTTGTTACCCTAAAGAGCTGCTGTTGTTGTTATTTGCAATCACAAACCTTCAATTTCAGTACAAATTTTACCATTTTTCGGTTTGGGGTAACAGGCGAACAGAATGCAGTAGAAAGCAACTGGAAACTGTTATAAACTGTTATAAAAACTTGAAGCACAAAGTATAGAACATCCCAAAAGTATGCTATACAAAATATTCGCTGGGGCAAAACATCTCAAAAGTATGCTATACAAAATATTCGCTGGCGCAAAACAGCCCAAAAGTATGCTATACAAAAAATTGGCTGGCATAAAGTTTTTATAACAGTTTATAATAGTTCTGTGTCGCCGTCTGCTGCCTTCTGTTCGCCTGTTACCCTAAAGAGCTGCTGTTGTTGTTATTTGCAATCACAAACCTTCAATTTCAGTACAAATTTTAACATTTTCGGTTTGGGGTAACAGGCGAACAGAATGCAGTAGAAAGCAACTGGAAACTGTTATAAACTGTTATAAAAACTTGAAGCACAAATTATAGAACATCCCAAAAGTATGCTATACAAAATATTCGCTGGGGCAAAACATCCCAAAAGTATGCTATACAAAATATTGCCTGGCGCAAAACAGCCCACAAGTATGCTATACAAAATATTCGCTGGCATAAAGTTTTTATAACAGTTTATAATAGTTCTGTGTCGCCGTCTGCTGCCTTCTGTTCGCCTGTTACCCTAAAGAGCTGCTGTTGTTGTTATTTGCAATCACAAACCTTCAATTTCAGTACAAATTTTAACATTTTCGGTTTGGGGTAACAGACGAACAGAATGCAGTAGAAAGCAACTGGAAACTGTTATAAACTGTTATAAAAACTTGAAGCACAAATTATAGAACATCCCAAAAGTATGCTATACAAAATATTCGCTAGGGCAAAACATCCCAAAAGTATGCTATACAAAATATTGCCTGGCGCAAAACAGCCCACAAGTATGCTATACAAAATATTCGCTGGCATAAAGTTTTTATAACAGTTTATAATAGTTCTGTGTCGCCGTCTGCTGCCTTCTGTTCGCCTGTTACCCTAAAGAGCTGCTGTTGTTGTTATTTGCAATCACAAACCTTCAATTTCAGTACAAATTTTAACATTTTTCGGTTTGGGGTAACAGGCGAACAGAATGCAGTAGAAAGCAACTGGAAACTGTTATAAACTGTTATAAAACTTGAAGCACAAATTATAGAACATCCCAAAAGTATGCTATACAAAATATTCGCTGGGGCAAAACATCCCAAAAGTATGCTATACAAAATATTCGCTGGCGAAAAACAGCCCAAAAGTATGCTATACAAAAAATTGGCAGGCATAGAGTTTTTATAACAGTTTATAATAGTTCTGTGTCGCCGTCTGCTGCCTTCTGTTCGCCTGTTACCCTAAAGAGCTGCTGTTGTTGTTATTTGCAATCACAACCCTTCAATTTCAGTACAAATTTTAACATTTTCGGTTTGGGGTAACAGGCGAACAGAATGCAGTAGAAAGCAACTGGAAACTGTTATAAACTGTTATAAAAACTTGAAGCACAAATTATAGAACATCCCAAAAGTATGCTATACAAAATATTCGCTGATGCAAAACATCCCAAAAGTATGCTATACAAAATATTGCCTGGCGCAAAACAGCCCACAAGTATGCTATACAAAATATTCGCTGGCATAAAGTTTTTATAACAGTTTATAATAGTTCTGTGTCGCCGTCTGCTGCCTTCTGTTCGCCTGTTACCCTAAAGAGCTGCTGTTGTTGTTATTTGCAATCACAAACCTTCAATTTCAGTACAAATTTTAACATTTTCGGTTTGGGGTAACAGGCGAACAGAATGCAGTAGAAAGCAACTGGAAACTGTTATAAACTGTTATAAAAACTTGAAGCACAAATTATAGAACATCCCAAAAGTATGCTATACAAAATATTCGCTGGGGCAAAACATCCCAAAAGTATGCTATACAAAATATTGCCTGGCGCAAAACAGCCCACAAGTATGCTATACAAAATATTCGCTGGCATAAAGTTTTTATAACAGTTTATAATAGTTCTGTGTCGCCGTCTGCTGCCTTCTGTTCGCCTGTTACCCTAAAGAGCTGCTGTTGTTGTTATTTGCAATCACAAACCTTCAATTTCAGTACAAATTTTAACATTTTCGGTTTGGGGTAACAGACGAACAGAATGCAGTAGAAAGCAACTGGAAACTGTTATAAACTGTTATAAAAACTTGAAGCACAAATTATAGAACATCCCAAAAGTATGCTATACAAAATATTCGCTGGGGCAAAACATCCCAAAAGTATGCTATACAAAATATTCGCTGGCGAAAAACAGCCCAAAAGTATGCTATACAAAAAATTGGCAGGCATAGAGTTTTTATAACAGTTTATAATAGTTCTGTGTCGCCGTCTGCTGCCTTCTGTTCGCCTGTTACCCTAAAGAGCTGCTGTTGTTGTTATTTGCAATCACAAACCTTCAATTTCAGTACAAATTTTAACATTTTCGGTTTGGGGTAACAGGCGAACAGAATGCAGTAGAAAGCAACTGGAAACTGTTATAAACTGTTATAAAAACTTGAAGCACAAATTATAGAACATCCCAAAAGTATGCTATACAAAATATTCGCTGATGCAAAACATCCCAAAACATGCTATACAAAATATTGCCTGGCGCAAAACAGCCCACAAGTATGCTATACAAAATATTCGCTGGCATAAAGTTTTTATAACAGTTTATAATAGTTCTGTGTCGCCGTCTGCTGCCTTCTGTTCGCCTGTTACCCTAAAGAGCTGCTGTTGTTGTTATTTGCAATCACAAGCCTTCAATTTCAGTACAAATTTTAACATTTTTCGGTTTGGGGTAACAGGCGAACAGAATGCAGTAGAAAGCAACTGGAAACTGTTATAAACTGTTATAAAAACTTGAAGCACAAATTATAGAGCATCCCAAAAGTATGCTATACAAAATATTCGCTGGGGCAAAACATCCCAAAAGTATGCTATACAAAATATTCGCTGGCGCAAAACAGCCCAAAAGTATGCTATACAAAAAATTGGCTGGCATAAAGTTTTTATAACAGTTTATAATAGTTCTGTGTCGCCGTCTGCTGCCTTCTGTTCGCCTGTTACCCTAAAGAGCTGCTGTTGTTGTTATTTGCAATCACAAACCTTCAATTTCAGTACAAATTTTAACATTTTCGGTTTGGGGTAACAGGCGAACAGAATGCAGTAGAAAGCAACTGGAAACTGTTATAAACTGTTATAAAAACTTGAAGCACAAATTATAGAACATCCCAAAAGTATGCTATACAAAATATTCGCTGGGGCAAAACATCCCAAAAGTATGCTATACAAAATATTGCCTGGCGCAAAACAGCCCACAAGTATGCTATACAAAATATTCGCTGGCATAAAGTTTTTATAACAGTTTATAATAGTTCTGTGTCGCCGTCTGCTGCCTTCTGTTCGCCTGTTACCCTAAAGAGCTGCTGTTGTTGTTATTTGCAATCACAAACCTTCAATTTCAGTACAAATTTTAACATTTTCGCTTTGGGGTAACAGACGAACAGAATGCAGTAGAAAGCAACTGGAAACTGTTATAAACTGTTATAAAAACTTGAAGCACAAATTATAGAACATCCCAAAAGTATGCTATACAAAATATTCGCTAGGGCAAAACATCCCAAAAGTATGCTATACAAAATATTGCCTGGCGCAAAACAGCCCACAAGTATGCTATACAAAATATTCGCTGGCATAAAGTTTTTATAACAGTTTATAATAGTTCTGTGTCGCCGTCTGCTGCCTTCTGTTCGCCTGTTACCCTAAAGAGCTGCTGTTGTTGTTATTTGCAATCACAAACCTTCAATTTCAGTACAAATTTTAACATTTTTCGGTTTGGGGTAACAGGCGAACAGAATCCAGTAGAAAGCAACTGGAAACTGTTATAAACTGTTATAAAAACTTGAAGCACAAATTATAGAACATCCCAAAAGTATGCTATACAAAATATTCGCTGGGGCAAAACATCCCAAAAGTATGCTATACAAAATATTCGCTGGCGAAAAACAGCCCAAAAGTATGCTATACAAAAAATTGGCAGGCATAGAGTTTTTATAACAGTTTATAATAGTTCTGTGTCGCCGTCTGCTGCCTTCTGTTCGCCTGTTACCCTAAAGAGCTGCTGTTGTTGTTATTTGCAATCACAACCCTTCAATTTCAGTACAAATTTTAACATTTTCGGTTTGGGGTAACAGGCGAACAGAATGCAGTAGAAAGCAACTGGAAACTGTTATAAACTGTTATAAAAACTTGAAGCACAAATTATAGAACATCCCAAAAGTATGCTATACAAAATATTCGCTAGGGCAAAACATCCCAAAAGTATGCTATACAAAATATTGCCTGGCGCAAAACAGCCCACAAGTATGCTATACAAAATATTCGCTGGCATAAAGTTTTTATAACAGTTTATAATAGTTCTGTGTCGCCGTCTGCTGCCTTCTGTTCGCCTGTTACCCTAAAGAGCTGCTGTTGTTGTTATTTGCAATCACAAACCTTCAATTTCAGTACAAATTTTAACATTTTCGGTTTGGGGTAACAGGCGAACAGAATGCAGTAGAAAGCAACTGGAAACTGTTATAAACTGTTATAAAAACTTGAAGCACAAATTATAGAACATCCCAAAAGTATGCTATACAAAATATTCGCTGGGGCAAAACATCCCAAAAGTATGCTATACAAAATATTCGCTGGCGAAAAACAGCCTAAAAGTATGCTATACAAAAAATTGGCAGGCATAGAGTTTTTATAACAGTTTATAATAGTTCTGTGTCGCCGTCTGCTGCCTTCTGTTCGCCTGTTACCCTAAAGAGCTGCTGTTGTTGTTATTTGCAATCACAAACCTTCAATTTCAGTACAAATTTTAACATTTTCGGTTTGGGGTAACAGGCGAACAGAATGCAGTAGAAAGCAACTGGAAACTGTTATAAACTGTTATAAAAACTTGAAGCACAAATTATAGAACATCCCAAAAGTATGCTATACAAAATATTCGCTGATGCAAAACATCCCAAAAACATGCTATACAAAATATTGCCTGGCGCAAAACAGCCCACAAGTATGCTATACAAAATATTCGCTGGCATAAAGTTTTTATAACAGTTTATAATAGTTCTGTGTCGCCGTCTGCTGCCTTCTGTTCGCCTGTTACCCTAAAGAGCTGCTGTTGTTGTTATTTGCAATCACAAACCTTCAATTTCAGTACAAATTTTAACATTTTTCGGTTTGGGGTAACAGGCGAACAGAATGCAGTAGAAAGCAACTGGAAACTGTTATAAACTGTTATAAAAACTTGAAGCACAAATTATAGAGCATCCCAAAAGTATGCTATACAAAATATTCGCTGGGGCAAAACATCCCAAAAGTATGCTATACAAAATATTCGCTGGCGCAAAACAGCCCAAAAGTATGCTATACAAAAAATTGGCTGGCATAAAGTTTTTATAACAGTTTATAATAGTTCTGTGTCGCCGTCTGCTGCCTTCTGTTCGCCTGTTACCCTAAAGAGCTGCTGTTGTTGTTATTTGCAATCACAAACCTTCAATTTCAGTACAAATTTTAACATTTTCGGTTTGGGGTAACAGGCGAACAGAATGCAGTAGAAAGCAACTGGAAACTGTTATAAACTGTTATAAAAACTTGAAGCACAAATTATAGAACATCCCAAAAGTATGCTATACAAAATATTCGCTGATGCAAAACATCCCAAAAGTATGCTATACAAAATATTGCCTGGCGCAAAACAGCCCACAAGTATGCTATACAAAATATTCGCTGGCATAAAGTTTTTATAACAGTTTATAATAGTTCTGTGTCGCCGTCTGCTGCCTTCTGTTCGCCTGTTACCCTAAAGAGCTGCTGTTGTTGTTATTTGCAATCACAAACCTTCAATTTCAGTACAAATTTTAACATTTTTCGGTTTGGGGTAACAGGCGAACAGAAGAAGAACACTAGAAAGCAACTGGAAACTGTTATAAACTGTTATAAAAACTTGAAGCACAAATTATAGAACATCCCAAAAGTATGCTATACAAAATATTCGCTGGGGCAAAACATCCCAAAAGTATGCTATACAAAATATTGCCTGGCGCAAAACAGCCCACAAGTATGCTATACAAAATATTCGCTGGCATAAAGTTTTTATAACAGTTTATAATAGTTCTGTGTCGCCGTCTGCTGCCTTCTGTTCGCCTGTTACCCTAAAGAGCTGCTGTTGTTGTTATTTGCAATCACAAACCTTCAATTTCAGTACAAATTTTAACATTTTCGGTTTGGGGTAACAGGCGAACAGAATGCAGTAGAAAGCAACTGGAAACTGTTATAAACTGTTATAAAAACTTTAAGCAAAGGGCTAATGTTTTTATAACAGTTTATAATAGTTTTGCGTCGCCTTCTGCTGCCTTCTGTTCGCCTGTTACCCAGGCTCAGGCTCAGGCTTAACATTTTCAGTACAAATTTAACCATTTCCCGGTTTGGGGTAACAGGCGAACAGAACGCAGTAGAAAGCAACTGGAAACTGTTATAAACTGTTATAAAAACTTTAAGCAAAAGGCTAATGTTTTTATAACAGTTTATAATAGTTTTGCGTCGCCTTCTGCTGCCTTCTGTTCGCCTGTTACCCAGGCTCTGGCTCAGGCTCAGGCTCAGGCTCAGGCTCAGGCTCAGGCTCAGGCTCAGGCTCAGGCTCAGGCTCAGGCTCAGGCTAAGGCTCAGGCTCAGGCTCAGGCTCAGGCTCAGGCTCAGGCTCAGGCTCAGGCTCAGGCTCAGGCTCAGGCTCAGGCTCAGGCTCAGGCTCAGGCTCAGGCTCAGGCTCAGGCTCAGGCTCAGGCTCAGGCTCAGGCTCAGGCTCAGGCTCAGGCTCAGGCTTAGGCTCAGGCTCAGGCTCAGGCTCAGGCTCAGGCTCAGGCTCAGGCTCAGGCTCTGGCTCTGGCTCTGGCTCAGGCTCAGGCTCAGGCTCTGGCTCAGGCTCAGGCTCAGACTCAGGCTCAGACTCAGGCTCAGGCTCAGGCTCAGGCTCAGGCTCTGCCTCCTCTTGCTCCTCCTCCTCCTGCTGATGAGCTGATGTGGCTCCGGCGGGACGGGAGTGGCCAGCAGCAGCTTCTTCTCCGTCCTTGAGGCCTCGTTGAGGCATAGTTCGGTCACAGTTTCAGCTGTTGTTGTTGTTATTGGCAATCACAAATCTTCAATTTTAACATTTTCAGTACAAATTTGGGGTAACAGGCGAACAGAAAGCAGCAGAAGGCGAACGAGAACTGTTATAAACTGTTATAAAAACATTGCACGAATTTTTTGTATAGCATACTTTTGGGGTTTAGTGTAGCATACTTTTGGGATGTTCAATATATATTTTGCTTAAAGTTTTTATAACAGTTTATAACAGTTTCCAGTTGCTTTCTACTGCATTCTGTTCGCCTGTTACCCCAAACCGAAAAATGTTAAAATTTGTACTGAAACTGAAGGTTTGTGATTGCCAATAACAACAACCGCAGCTCTTTTGCGTTTTTTTTTTGCTTAACTGATCCGCTGTGCTGTGCGATGACTGAAAATAATGTTTGAGTGAAAATATTGGTTTGCTAGAAATGCTATCCAAATTAAAATAAATTATATTTTTGACAAATTACGATTGATTTTGAATTCATGTTGCTATTATATTCCTCCATGCCCATTCCCAAACCAAACATAGTAAACAAACAATTGGAAATAATACAATAAAATGTTATTTAATAAAAATTAAATATACGTAATAGTTTTTAACATGATAAAAACACGAATATATAGGCATCGTTATTAAATTAGGCAAATAAAGCTAATATTAAAATGATATCGAACTGAAAACAATGAAATAACGAGAGCTCGTTGCGTTTTTTCTTTTCTTTTTTTTGGTGTTTTGCAGAGATTAAACAAATGCAATTTCGTTAAATCGTTAAAAGTATGAAATAAAATAATGGTAAATGGTAAAACAACTCAACTTAAGGCTATGTACAGGTAAAATCGAAGGACTCGGACCGTTTGTCGAATGAAGCGAGTTTGAAATTTATTGCAAAGGCATACATATGTATAAGGATTATGTATTATGCGTAAGATAGAGAGAGTACATGGGGATATGCGCACGTGGTGTGTGTGTGTATACTATATAGGCCTAGCATGAAGAATACGATATAGATATACGATCTGTCTGTGCCCGTTGCAAAAGCATCGCCGCCTACAAAAAGTGCTTAGAAAACTGTATTGTTTTGTGATTGTATTCAAGTCTATTCGGTTGCATTGTGCCTCTCTCCTAGAACAGCCCGCGCTCCTTCTTCAGCTTGGTCTGCTTCCAGATGGGCAGCTGCTCGAACTCCGCCCGGCTGCAGCCCAGCGCCACCTGGAAGTCCTCGGCGTTTAGGTAGACCTCCAATCGAGTGGGCTCCACGCCCTCGGGCAGGGGTCGTGCCTTGAGCACCTCCAGCGGGTACTCGGTCTGTGTCATTTGTGCCAGCATTTCTGCTATTGTTGTGGGAGCATCGGTGCGACCATCCTGCAGGCAAAAACAATAATAAATAAATCAAGTTTCCTTTGAATTCCTCGTTCCAACTTACCTCTTCGTTGATCTCCCGCACATCGGCCCGGTCTGTCCAGTCGGGAAAGAGCGCCTTGAAGGCCAGTGGCTCCAGGCCTGCCCACACCACATGACCCTTGACGCCGTGGAAGGCCTCCTTCTCGTTCTCGCCGTGCTTGGCCCGCCAATAGCTGACGGCTGTCTCGAGGGCAGCACGTCTCTCTGAGATCCAGCGATTAACTCCAGCCCGATTGTCGTTGGTGGGACTGCTTCGCTCATCGGTGTTTACTAAAGTCAAGATATCAACAACGTTAGGACTTGGATAATAAAATAAATTCAAAATACACTCACTCTTCACATCCTCTAGGGGCCACCAGCCCATCCAGAGCCACAGCTCGTCGCCATCGTCCAGCAAAAAGATCGTGGGCTGACGGGCATTGTACAGCTGAGCCTGGCTGAAGGGATACGGACTGTGCAGGTCCTGGCAGCGCAGGGGATCGCTCAGTTCCAGTGCCTTAAACACGCCTTGGGTGCTGGAGAAGTTGAAGATCCTTATTTGGTAATCGAATGATTTGGTAGACTTCAGTAAGCTGCCATAATCAACATCTTGATCCGTCAAACCCAGGGCCTTTTTGCACTCCTCGTTCTCTGAACCCTCTTCCTGCTCAGTGAGGTCGGCCTTCTCGCTGCTGAAGAGATCCTTTGGCACCTGCTCCACAAGACCTTGGGCAGCTTTCAGAGCCACAGATCGGGTGTGAGCAGCACTCTTGGATCCATGCCAGAGTATAACGCTCCCCTGGCTGCCATGGATCAGGAGCATGGAGCTGCGAGAGCGCAGTTGGCGCGATTGGCAGTCCACTTCTTTGATAAGTGTTTCTTCGTTGACGTTGCCCTGGATTTGGTACAGCCGCCACTGGCTGCGTCTTTCCAGGCACTGCTCCTTGCGCCCACGATGCTGCCACAGCTGGCGGAACAAGCGAACAAAAGCTGTGCATTCGTCGCCTTGCGACACCCTCAACTGGGCGCCCTTCTCCTTATCCAGCTCAACGGTGAGCAGTGCCGCTGCACCCTTCTCATTGGCACTCGAGTCTTGGCCCTGCCAGGTGAAGTACACGCACCTGTCCCGTCCAACGGTGCTCCTGTTGGAGACCTTGCCACTCAGCTCCCGTACTGTGACCGAAATCTGGTAGATCCAGCGCACTATGTAGCTCTCCGCAGAGTAAAAGTGACCGTAATCCTCGCGGGCAGGGGCCGCATCGAAGTTGAATTCGTGGATCTGCCACTTGTCCGTGGATTTGGTGATCACATCGAAGTGGCGCATCGTATCGGTGTCGTAGTAAAAGTTTCCACGTCCCAGATTTGCCTGCTCCAGCACCAAGTTCGGCTCCTCGTAGGGTTCGCCCTTGTGCAGAGCACTTCCATTCAGAGCTCGCACCACATGGACGCCGTTGGCGAGGTAATCCTTCTCCAGATCCTCGCGCTCCAGCTCCGGCCAGTCGCTGAACTTCTCCTTGAACAGCACCGTCTCCATATTCTGTGTGATCTTGCCGAGGACACACCATTCCGGGCGCTGAGCGGTTCGCTTGGCGTATTTGGTGTTCTCACGACGACCCACAATGGAGACGTAGTTCAGCGGGTTCAGGTAGCACTCGGCGTAGTCTGCTCCATTCTCGGCACCAAAGTGTTCCTGTGCCAGCCTCATGGCCGCTCGCTTGGCGTCTGAGGAGGCGTTCTTTCCATTCCACACGTACAGCTCACTGCCAAAGTCAAATACCAGCACCTTGCGCGTGTCCAGCATGTCCACCTTGGGTATGCAGCCCCAGTACTTGTCCAGGGGCACAAGGGCCTCGTCCTGGAACTCGTAGATCTTGTTCGTCTCGATCAGACTGCTCTCGAACACGTCGTCCTCGTCCGCATGACCGCAGTCTGAAATCTCCGAGGAATCGTCCTCCTTCTTGCCCAGCAGCTTCCAAAACTGACGCCACTGCCGCTCGTTCACGTATTTGCCATCGGTGAGGATCACCTCCTGGCTGGCGGTGCACCCAAGATCCTTGTTCTCCAGAATGGCAGCGCAGATCTTCTTGCTGCGCGAGATTTCGATGACATTGGCAAAGGAGCCCACATAGCGGTACAGCTGGGATCCGGCGATCAAAATGAAGCAATCACCTCGGTTCAGCGAGGTGTGAGTGGGCTCCACCAGACGGGTTTGGACATGAGTGCGTCCCTTGACGTGGAGCAGCATCACAGGCTTGTGCGGCAACCACATTTGCTGCAGGGGAATCGACGAGGACCGTAGGGCCACCGACTTGAAGTCCTCAATGGAGGCCAGGCCGGCAATGGCCTCGGCAGCCAGATTGGTATTCTGGCCATCTACGGGAGAAAGGAATCAGGTTTAGTTGGGAATTTAAGCATAGGGAGTAATCCTAACTCACATGACTCCATCTTGAGGCGCCTGAGTTCACGCTCTGCCACGCCCGTCTTCATTTCCGTGTACTCCGAGGTAATGTCCTCACGTGCAGCCAGACTCTTGAGAGGGTTGCGGGCAGCCCGGCGTCCCTTGGGTCCCTGAACGTGGCGTTTGCTTACCAAGCTGCGAAAGAGAGTAACGGGAATTTAGAATTTAAAATATTGACTTCATTCTCCAAGAGTTCTAAATGGAATTGATTACTTTTGACACATTACTCACCGCTCTGTGGGTTTGATGACATCAAAGGAGCTAATCTCCAGCTCCACACTCTCCTCCGCCTTAGGCTTTGTGGCGAAGAAGTTCTCGAAGGTCTCCTTGTCGTCGAGACGCGGCACCTGAATCCTGGCGCCCACATTAGTGGGTGCAGCCGCACTCTTGGTGTTGGCCAGCTCCTTGTTTTGCTTGGCATTCTGCGGTGAGGTGCGATCCCCATCCGAGTCCGAGCTGCTGCTGCTGCTGTTGGAGCGACTCAGGCTGGGCACCTCCTCCTCGGGATTAACGCTTAGGCTACGCAGTGCTCCCTTGCTATTTGTGTTAGCAGTGGTGGTGGTCACCATCATGGAGGGGCTCTTGGCCAAGCCCAACTGTGGCTGATTGGCGCTGCGCACCTCCAGCATGGGACACTTCTTGGCCGCATCGTTGGGCGAACGCTCGAACTGCAGCTCCACGGGGGATTGGGCCTTCTTTTGCAGTCGGCCAGCGACTGTGAACTTCTTGGCATCGGTTTGCTCTAAGGATTTGATGGGGGAGAGACTTATTGGTATCACCTGGTACTTTTAGTAAGAAGAGATCATACACTCACCTATCCGCTGCTTCCAGTTCTCCGAGTTGCACTTGAGCTTGCTCAAGCGATCGGAGACCTTGCCGCCCTCAAGGCTGGTGGGGATCAGGGGCGACGGTGGCAGCGGCTTGTCCGACAGCGAGTGGGCCAAAGATAGCGATTCCTGAAATGCCAAATAGAGAGGGACACGATCTTGATTAAACACATTCACTTTCCAAATTTTTGGAGATTGAGACCTCCGCCTACGCTTCAGGCCCAAATATAAACGCGTTTATAAAGAAATTAACCAAAATTTTAATAGCCGCCAATATGGTCAACATTCGCGGCCATATCTGCTGGGTTGTTCCCAAAAACCGATGACTAATCACCTGCCACCGTTAGAGGGTTAAATGAGATTGTCAACAAGGGGGTCTAGGAGGATGAGGGAAAAGCTTTTACCAGTTTCACTCTCTCCATGATGCCGGCTAGTTATTAGCTTTGTTTGTTCTCGCTATTAGCAATTATTTTCTGCCCTGGCACACCTCAACGACGACGACGAACGCTAAATCTGAATGCGAATCTGAAGGCCTCGGTGCCAAGTACGCTCCATTAGTGACCCGCGATGGATGCGGTGTGTAAATGTATCTGGAAGCGAACTTGGTTGAGGGGCCTGCTGCCTGCACAATGCCAATCTGGCGACTGCCAATCGCCGCTTGGCTAATTGCGCACCTTTTTTGCTAGACTCTGGTTGCTCCGCCGTCCCGAGAGCCGGAGAGCTCGAACTCGGGAGACAGTGCGAGTCAAACGATTAGATAAGGGGGGGTGCACTCTGAAAAAAGGCCATAAAAATAGACCGATAGGGGAATAGAATAATAAAGTAATGAAGCACTCTTTGTGGGTCTTCCCAAAACTGATAAATTATTGGTAAAAATTGCTAAATAAATAAAATCATTGGGCAAACAATAATTGTATATAATTTGGAACTATAACAGATTGGTTTAGATACGGGGAGAAATAATTTTAAAATAGATACTAAAGGTATAGCCTTTATAAAAACATAAAACATAACCGAAAATATCATTACAGCATTTAGTTATCAATATTTTTGTCAGTGCTTTTCACACTCTCAGTTGGGCGAAAAGATAAGAAACAAATGAGGAGCTACCGATTTGGGGAGTGGCATACTATATTCTGATCGATGCCGCCCCTGCAGTCGTCTTTTGTTTACATTTCCCGAAGTGTCAGTGCAAGGCGAAAACTTAATTCCTGTGTTTACACATGCTTTCAGCTTAAGTTATGGCGCGACTGGGAATATCGATAAAAAGGTTTTTAAACAAACAATCTTATCTTTACAGTTGCTTGTCTTTATTGTCACCGTAAAGGCACACTTTTGGGGTGAAGTTCACAGAATTAGCTTATCTCAGATATTTATTGTAAGAGCTTATGCAATGTTTTGGAATTTCCGTTTTTGTTTGCCAGCATTTTTGACCCCATTTCGAATGGTTACTTACTGTTAATTCTGTTAATAATTATAAGCAATAGTAGTACCAACATTAATTATGATAATTTAAAGCAGACTTTGTCATTCACAAAATAGGCCGTCAACCTTGAGCACTCTCCACTCTTTCACACTTGATTTCTGATGAATTTCAGCGTGTGTCATCCACAGGCTATCAATGAATTCGAATTCGAAGACCTCTCGGAATGAATCATCCAAAAATAAACTGATAAACCTCTTGAAAAAAATGGGTAAAAGCAAGCTGAAATACGGAAAAACAAAGAGCAGCGATAATTTGATTAGCCGCCGATTCGAAGGGTTTTTTAAAAGGTAAAATTCCTCAACAAAGGTAGAGAATTCTTCCGCACCTGAAAATACCCAATAAAGCAAACAAAACACACTTCAACCCAAAAGGTATGACGCCATAGAATCTCAGTTAATAAATGGCAATTTATAATATTTTATTGGCTGTGCTCGCCTCTGGTTATTTGCTTATTTGCGTCGTTTTATTGACATTTCGATTTTGCATGTTTGAAACCGTTGTATATATGTACCTATATACATATATGTATTTTGTATGTATATTTATTTAAAACTATAGTGCAAATGTTAAAATTAGCATATGAATACACAGTCATTTTTCTCTATTTGGCAGAATTTGGCAATCAGCAAAAAGGCAGAAACTAGCCCAGGCCAAATCAAAGTCAATTAGGCCAAGTTAAGGTTGCCAAGTTCAAGTGCGTGGGGAATGTCTGGGCATCTGGCCAATTCTGTAGTTTAATTGCAGCTAAATAAAGCGGAAATTTCCCAGGAACTCGATCTTATATCCAATGAAACATACTTGTATATCTCCTCGGCCTGCATTAATCCATAGTTCGTTGAGAGAGTGAGTGGCCCATTCAACTCGAGGAATACTTGATAAAGTCTGTTATTGTTATTATTATGGCAATGCGGTGGCTTCTGGTGATTGCAACAAGTTGCACTCAGTAATAATGTCCAAGGTTCAACGTACTGATAGCTAAAATGCCTCAAGCCTTTCTTTGTAGGGTATGCTTCTGATGATCGTATCTTTAAGCTCGCCTTTTTTTTATGAATATATGCTTCACTGCCTTTGTTCGCCATCAAATCAATCAAAAAAAGCCACAGCACAGCTACGAAATTACCTCACATCACAATCGTTTTGCGGCGAATACTTTTCCCATCTCCCCGATTTATAATTAATGGTGATCGGTCCAACATTTTGATTTGCGTCAATTTATTTGACAAATTGTGTTTAGGCCACAAGACACGCTCCGTTGGTTGGCGAAATTCACACAAAAAATGGGTGCCAAGCAGATGCAAAATAAGAAATACGAATAATAACGAATGAATATACACTTCTTCGAGTGCTTCTAGCAGCTGTGCACACGAATATAAATGTGTTTTTATTACGTACATATAATTAATATAGTGCTTGCATTTGATACATTTATAACATATAATATTTAACGTAATGTGTTTAACGATAATACTACAATACAAATTCATGGTGTTCATAGTTTAGCAGTACAGTTCTCTACTCGCTTATGAGATGCTTTGCAATTACAAACATTTTGGGCTCTGGACATTACGGATATTTATACAAATAATGGGCTTTACTAAGTACAGGCATTGTTAGCTAATTGCGACTTAAGTGGGGGGGAGCTTTTACTTTGATTTGCTTAAGTTTCCATAGATTAAGCAAACAAAATGCATAATGGGAGGCTGGGGGCATGGCAAGGTCTCCCGAGGAGAGTGAGTCACCGAACCAGCTTCGTTCGTCTTGAGACAAAGGCGGTGATTAGGAGTAGTCTTCCGGGTTACATGACTCCGATTTCTGCTGCAAAGAGCTGCAAAATAATCGATGTATAATCGGTAGTCTGCCATCGATAATCGAAATTATAGTTTTTTCCGATTTAAAATCGGTCAAGCCTTTGATATTTTTGCAGCTCCACACCAGACCAAAAGGTGGATGGCACTTCAATATGACCTTCTCCTGAGAATCCCTCATCTGGTTTCGTTTATGTAGGTGGCCTCCTCCACGCAGGCGGCCTGCTCCTCGTTAAGGAGATCGGTGATGGAGTAGGCGGAGAGGGGACGCGAGAACCTCCGTTCGGAGAGTATATCATCGATGCAGGTCACCGGCGAGAGACAATGGCAATCCGGATGGTCCTCCGGTTCCTCGGCACTTTTGGCGATCACTTGAAAGATGTCCTCCATGCTGGTCTGCAGGCAGAGCGAGGGTGGCTTCCTCCGGAGCACAGGCGATGGCTCGGGTTCCGGGGAGCTGGAGAGCGGAGAAGCTGTCGAGGGTGTGGCTGAAGTGCCTCGAGTCCTCCTCGGAGCCGGCACTGCCATGGGCTCCCAGTCGCTGTGGGATGGGGCCTTCTTGGTTGGCTCCTCCTCCAGCTCCTGCCACAGGTGCATTGCGTGCTCAATGTGCTGCAATTGAGCGGAGAGCTGGCTGGCAATCGAGGTCTTTCGCGAGGCGCAGGGTGTGGAGTCCCTGGACTCATCGCTGGCCCCAAACATACGGATCTCGGGGAGCGTGACGGGCGCCACTCGGCTCACCTGCCGCGTGGTTCCCGTCTCGAACATTCTGGCGATTTTGGTGACATTGCTGCGCTTCACGGGCGCCGGCAATGGCGGTGGCAGCTCCTCCTTGGTTGGAACCTGTTGGCGTTTGGGGTAAACGCGGGTTACCGGCTTCCTGGCCTTAGCTTTGACCTTCCCAGAGGCCTGCTCCTGGGCCAAAACGTGGCAACACAGCTCTGGGCCGTAGCAGCGATGGAACTTGTTCCTGTTGGCCTCGTAGTCCGCGTCGGCGAAGCGCTTCATCCGCACCAGGGACTTGGGAACGAGGGTGACCAGCACGTAGGCAACCAGCAGGTAAGGCAGCCACTCGGCCCACTCCCAAGCCGCTTCCAGGTATTCCGTGTAGTCCGCCATGCTCCGACGTGCTCTGCTTGTCACCACTCAGTTGTTTGCTATTTTGCTATCGCAATTGCAATTCGATTTATTAACTTTTACCTCGCTGATATCGTTTTTGCACTATTTTTTTATTTTTTTTCTTTACTGTTTTCTGTATTCTGTTTGTTGATAAGCGTAACAGTTCTGCTATGACATCACATCACTCTGTTCACGGGGATTGGTTAAATAATGGAATATTTTATATTTATTTTTACAACTGGCATTCGTGGCAGAAAGGGGAGACATCGCGGCAAAATAATTATTGACTTAAGGTTATTATTTATTTTGCTATATGTTTCCCGGAACTGCTAAAGTTCTTTTGTGATTAATGAAGTTTTATGTTTATTTAATTTATTTATTGTTTTTAGAGCTGACATTCACTTGGTTGCAGAGCGGAAAACATTGTAGAATATTTGCTTAAGATTCTTTGTAATTTTACAGAGTTTTCCGGAACTGCTTGAATATTTCGATTTAAAGATCAGGGACTTTGTTTTTTTTTAAGCTTTCCAAATTATATATTTTATTTTATCTCTTTAATTTTTTAAAATTTTTAGGAATTTATTAATCCACTCAATTTATGCAATCAAACCATAAAACTTTGTAAAAATGTTTTAATTAGTTTGGAAAAATAAAAGAGATTTCAAAATTCCAACTAAAGTTTATTTTTCTTTATTTTTCTTTGCTTTCCAGGAAGCTGGAATTATCCGAATTCCACCATCCTCTAGTCCGTTATCCAAGCACACACCCACACACACCTTTCGTCCAGTGGTGTCCACCGCGCATTGCACCGTGCGTTGCACTTTGCATTAATATTTATATTTTCTTTAGTGCGTATTTTTATCTTGGCTCCGTCGTTGCCGTCATCCGATATCCCGAGCTTTGCTTATTTATTTAGTTTGCTATTAATTTTTTTATTTCGGTTTTTATTTTTCAGTTTCGGTTTCTGTTATTGTTTTTGTTGGTTCTTTGACGCCTTTTGTATTCCGTTGCGCCTCGCGGTCGTTTCGTTCTTTTTGGCTCCCCGCTTTAAACTTAAATGCCGCCGACGCTGAACTTAACGCTCGCGCTCGTCCAAAAACTTAACAAAAGCTGCGCGCGTCGCTCTTTCAGCACTCGGAAAAATTAAGATCTCATAGAAAAGCAAATTTAATTGTAAATACTCCAAGAATAAATGTTTTTCAGCAGATGGCAAAGTTTGAAATTTGATGTTCGAACTTTGTTTGAATAATTCAATATTTTAAAGTGATTTTAAACGTGCGTTTAAATATTTTAGAGGGGCACTTGGGCGTACTTTTGTTTACTATATAATCTTTGTCTAATCAAATACATTGGAGTTCGAAAATTGATTTTATTTAATTTAATATTTTCTATATTTATATTTAATTTATTTATTATTTTCTGGCAACAAAAATCACAGTTATTCCCAGTGCACACTCTCTCTGTTAGCCCCCTTTTTTGGGGGATCTCTCTCTCTCACTCTCTCTCTCTTTCTCTCCATCTCTCCTTGGATCTTGGATGCTGTTGCTTCTTTAAGTTTCTTGGCCTCTCCTTTAGCTTGTATGCTGCACTTGCGCAGAATTCTGTTTTGCAATCTGATGATGCTGTTATATTGTTGTTGCCTTTGTTGTTCTTGGTTGGGTCTCCCTGGGTCAAGTAGTTTGTTATTCTGATAAGAACGTGCGGGTGCGAGGGAGCCAGCAAGATGGGCAACTTTCATTTCAAAGGAGTTCGTTGAGAGTTGCGAATTGGAAAGAGGAGTAAGGCCCTTAACCCTAGAGTGGTCGGAATTTCTGTGATCATTTAACATTTTTATTGAAATTTTTAACTAGTTAAAATTTTAATTTATCAGTCACTAGCATTGTTATAAATAAGTTTTTTTTTAATCGCTTGGTAATTTGTTGTTTAAAGAATATTTATAGCTACTGCTCTTTAAAATTTTGTTTCCTATTACATATTAACGTTTAAAATCATTTGCCTGAAATAATGCTAAATTAAACACTTGAAATTCCTTTTGTTGTATGTAATTCCCTAATGATGCTAGCCAAGATTTATTTCAGCTTTATGAGATTTGGCTATCTCTTGCAAAAAGAAGTCTCTCCGTTGAGACTTTATTACCCCATTTTAAAGGTGCAAATATTTGCAGGGGTTTCCACATTTCCCTGGCTTGTTTCTTATTATTATTATTTATTTTGTTCGGGTTTATCTGAGACGCGACATATGCAAACAGCTCACGTATGTAGGTGATGAAGTGTAAGTGAACCAAATTTAGAACGGCTCGAACAATAACATCTGGGTGCCCCTTTGTGATTTATGGGAATTTATTGCTAATTGTTGATATTGCGCCTCTAGGCAAATCTGTGTCATCTTTTTGTAAGTTTTTCCCCAATAAAAACATTGGCAATGCTATATAGATTTGAATATATATATATGCGTTTTTCAAAACAGATTTTGTAGTGAGTAAAGTGAAATGCTTATTTCGGAAACATTTGCGTGGGGGGTTCTGGTTCTGGTTCTGTTTCTGTTTCGTTTCTTTTTCTTGACGATTTGTAATGGCCAAAGAGATTGCGGTCGTCAGTTCTGTTCTGAGATTTCATTTTATTTCAAAGATTTTTATTTTGACAGTCGTCGCACTTTTGAGAAAGTCTCATGTCCCTCGTAGGTGTTGTTGGTGGGTGTGTGGGTCTATGGCCAGCCTTGAAACACTTGTTTATTTATATTTTATTTCTCATAATTTCATATTGCACGGATTTTCAGTTTCAGCTTTTCGCCAACGAATGCCAGATAGATAAAAAAAAATAAATAAAAACACTCCACTCGCTTCCTGCTGCATTCGACAGTTTATGCAACTCAGGAAACCGCTTCGCATTACTTTTTATGCAACCCGCAACGGGGGCCTAGTCTTATTTTATTTTTAGTTTGCCGCTTATCAATTTTAATGTCAATTGAAACCGGCAGCGAGTGGCAATAAGGCATACTAATAACAATAACGAATCGAAAGCCCGAGCTTGCAAGTAATATAATTGGAAATACAAGTCCGTAGCGAACACGAACTGTTCGCGTTGAAGTCGCGATTCGTACTGGATCGTAAATTTCCCCCAGACTTCGAAGCTGGGTTTTGATTCGGATTCTTCCGAAGACCCGGCTTTTTTTCAGCGAGAGAGAGAGAGAAGCAAAGCGAGGAGAAGACAGGCTGCGAAGACGTCAGCTAAGCGCGAATAAGGAGGCATTTTAAATTAAACTAAGCGTAATAAACATGATCATTGTGGGCATACCAGAAAAAATAAGATTTTATGAGGTAAGATAAGAAGTCCACAGAAAGATGCACACATTTATGTATAAAATAATCATAAATTCCCTTATTAATCCTTTTAAAATAATAATATATCATTTATGAAATAAGAATTTACCCCAATTTAATTTTAATAAATACTCTGAATGATCGTTTAAATAAACTATACTTTAGCGTTCAGTTTTGTGAATGGAATGTGGCCGCAAAAAAAGGGACCACTTTTTTTGGGGCTGGGCCTTCAGGCACACATCTGCCAAAGACGATGATTCACCAGTGAAACATGCAGCCGAAAGAAGGCCTAACGCGAAGTAAAAATTATTCAAACTAAAAATAAATCAATGCAAGTTCATTGCGATTATAAAATGTAAGTGATGTAAGTGTCTAAAAATGCAACAGCATTGAGCTAGGCACAAAGAAGACGAAATAAAAGGTACCAGAAGGAGAGCAATGAAACTAGGGGACACGCTACCTTATCTCCGCAAATAATGAATCACACACAGAGGCAATAAAAATAATCAGCAATAAGCAGGCAGCAGCAGCAGCAGCCGCCAGAAATGTAGCTTGTAGATACAAAAGCCCAGATACAGATACAGATACGGAGCGGAGAAACCAGAGGCCAGAGCGCAGTTGATTTTAGAAGTTTATGAACAACATCGGCGGGTACTACTGGCTCTCGAGTGGCCCTGCACTAATGAACAAGTACAGCAGCCATCGCTGGAGATGGAGCCGCAACAATGATAATAATGAAGTAGCTGGAGGAACTGGAGGAGCTTTAGGAGCAACAACACGCTGAAAAAACTGCAAGTATATCAAATTTACAAAACAATTTACAACCGAGCCCGAGCCGAGCCGGGGCAAAGCGGGGCGCGGCCTGCAGCTGGAAGATGAGCACGTTCAAGATCGGAACGGAGATCAAATGCCGTGGACCAGGCACAGGCACTGTCCCGAGAACAACAACCACTGCTAGTTAGAAGCAGACCACAAGAAACCTTTGGTCGCCTCCCTTTTCTTTTTAAAGCTGTTTGTAATTGTTGCTGCACTTTAAAGAAAAATTAACAACAATGAACAATTTACAATTATAAGGAATATACCATAATAAAAGCATATAAAAGAAAGCAAATATATTTAGAAACTAAAGGATACATACTTCAAAAAGTGAAGGTTAAAGTTCGTTTTAAAATACTTTTTTATTTTCAGCCAGAAATTATACATTAAATTAATGCTGTTGTATAAAAATGTACCTCCAAGTTCTATAAAATTTTTATTATAATAAATGTACTCTGTTTTACTATAAGGTAATTCTTTCTCAGAGTGTAGGACAAGCTAGTCCCATGTGGCTGCTGTTTTTACTGATGTTACTGCTGCTGCCACAGCCCACAAGGCAAGTTTTAGAAAATTATGGCAAAATGCAAGTTGGCAGACGCCTCGAAACTGTGAAGGCAGGAGCAGGATACCCACATATATATATGTATATATATATATTTATAGCTGCCCTGCTGGTGCACCGAATCTCCTAAATGCTGGCTTCACTATACTTTCTACGATCGTGGACTTATAAATTGTTCTAAATTACAAGGGATCTCTGTTTCTTGATGTCTGTTTTGACACGCGCTCTGGGACTTTGTGACCGAGTTGCCCAGACTAATTGCGCATACGCCACCTGGGACGTCTGTCTGTTAAACGGGGCATGAATCCGACTGCGACTACGCAGATCCATCGGAGCAGAGAAAAGTGGGAGAGGCGGCGGCGTTGCCCTAAGAACGCCAGAAAGACAGAAATTCATCTTAATTATTAATAAATTGCACTATAATGGGCGTCAAGTGTCGTGTGGCGGAAAATGAGGGTAGAGCTCTGAGTAGGAAACTCTATCACTCCCAGATGATGAATGTATCTTTCCAAATATATGCGCACAGTCTGCCCATTGGCCTTGTTCCACTGTGGTTTGTCTAGAACACTGATGCAAAATGTTGCAGGAAAAATGCCAAGAAAAAAAAAATTGAATTTGAAAATGTTGAGTGATATTTTTTAATAAATTAATTATTATTTTTGAAGATCAATACGAAAAGAATTGAACTCAAATAATAGAAATGAAAATAATATAACCCAGATTAACTTTTATTCACAAATCCCAACTATATATCTCAGTGTATAACGCAGATACTCGGAAGTATCTTGTAATTCGCTGACAATAATAACCGAAACAGTAAAAGCTGTAGGAACGAAAACAATAACAACGAAGCCCAGAAAAGCAACGACACTTGAGGTTTCCATTTGGGAACTCATTTTCTGGAAGAGAAGGGCAACAATTTGAACTTTGTTTGGTGTGTGTGGGTCAGACCGAAGATCGTTCCTCCACGACTTCCCCCAACTACCCGGGAGATGATGAGATGGAATGACTAAGCCCATCCAAGCTCATGCTCGCCTATATAAGATGACGGCGGTGGCGGCGGTGTCCCCCAGTAATTAAACGTGATTACTTGGGCAATTGCATATACATATACATAGTTTAGGGAGGAGAGGCACGAGGAAAGGGTGGTGGCGGCATCCAACCCGCATAATTATGAACCAGAAGTAACCGTTTAATGGCAGAAAGGAAGGGGGTTGGGGAACGAGTTCACTAAACCCCATGTCGCGTCGCCAAAAGCTAGCGGATCAGCTAATTGACAGTCTCCAAACGGCATCCGATTTTAATTCGCCAAGTGCCCATGCCCATAAATAATACGACAAAAGTGGTCGAAACTTTCGGCTGGCTGAGTGAAAACAAACACTTGCAAAGCCAAACTTGCACTTCCGCAAAAAAAAAAAAAGGAAAAAGTGGCGAAAAAGGTGCAAAAAGTTCGATTTCGTTTGGAAAGCGATTCAAGCTGTGCGCAATCGCTAGGTGGCGCCACTGACGGGCCAGTTGCCGCCTAACAGTATGCAGCATTTAATTTTGCTTTGGGTAAAAGTATGTAAAATGCATGTAAAGTAGTTGTACAAAATGTAAATTTGAAGATAGCAGAAAATTAAGGGAAATATAATTAAAATATAAGGATTTAGGAAATTTGAAATATGAAAAAAGTGTATATATAAAATATTTCCAAAAATATATAATTCAACAAATTCTATAAAATTTCTTTGAATAAATAAGCTCCAAATTCAAATTTGGCAACATTCTTATGGCATACCACCTTGTATAATAATTTCATTAAATCTATGACATAATTTCTGTGAATTTCGACTTTCATTTGATTTAGAGAGATATTTTTTAGACGAAACAGATATCAAAGACAATTTAATTTAAAGAGTATTAGCTCTAATTATAAAAATTAATTCATAATAGAAACAATAATTTTGCACCTCTTGGAATATTTTACTTAGCCAATAAATCTTTAAATAAATGCTGAGAATTTACAAATAAGCTTGTAAGATATCATAAAACCATAATATTTTTCTTTAAACTTTCGAAATCACCTATATGTATCAGAGTTTTTCTTTGCATTGTAATTATGACCAATATTATTTATACCCTTCGAAGGAGTATCTTTTTATCTGTAAATTTTATAAAGGCCATGATCTACTTTCTTTGTGCCTTAGCTAGGTGACTCAGGAATATTCTGATTAATCATAAACAAAATACAAAAACATCACAACATCTTATCTGGCGAATCACTCCAGTTATATCATTTCCCCAGCCTTAGAGATGTAAGTCACACAGCCATGTCTTCGTCCACCACAACTCCACACCCAAGTTCCTCCTACTCCTCGACTGTGGTTGGTATCACTTGCACTTTTCGCATTATTATGTCATTGCCGTCAGGTTTAACGCTCAGTTGGCATTGCACGAACAACGGGCGAGGCATTGCACAAATAACAGAGGAAAGCGCAACGTTAATAAACAAAACGATTAGCAATAAGGAAGCAATTTTCACGCAATTGCGATCGAGATCGGGATTTGAGATTCGAGATCCCAGCGGTTGAGATCCGTTGCGGTCCACAGCTGCCACATGCGTGGCTGCTTAGCCCACAGCGGAATTCAGGGGAGATGCACAATGAAAAATGCATTATCTTCACAAAAAAAGCTTTAAAAGTATGCACGAAATTAGCGGAAGACGCTAAAACGAACTGGAAACTATCTAAATAATTGCTAAAAAGGATGCTACCCAAATATTTGAGGCTATCAATTTATACCTTATACCCATGCTTATTGATACAATTTTAATTTATCTCAAAGCATAATATTCCTTCACTCATTTAAGCTGAATAACCAACATGTCTGGAATGGAGTCTTTTCTTTTTCTTTAAGTGTACCCCCAAGTATCTTTCAGATGCGCGATATTTACAAGTGCTGAGTACTCACGTTCACGAAGTTTTCGCGGCGCACATCGTCGACTTCGTCGCGCTTGGAGATGCGCTTCCTCCAGTCGTCCTCGCCGCTCTTCTGCAGCGCCGCCAAACGCTCCGCAATGGAGCCGGTCTTGGCGATCGAGAGTGAGCGCTGATCGGGGCCCATGACCTGGATAAATGGATGGAGGATGGATCGATTATAGTAGCATTGGATAATGGATGAGCGTGCACGGGTGGCACAAAGTCACATGTGAATCGATTTAATTGACACTGGGTCAGGTACAATTAGAGAAGCAGAGGGGAACTGATCATATACATATACATATATCTATAGTATGCTTTTTTATATAGAATGCAGTGTTCAATGCTACCCAAAAATTAGCATTTGCAAATATGGTTTATATAGGAAATAAATTCTTTAAACTGACCTCAGTTGATGATCTTTGCACGCCTTTAAGGAACTCAGGCAGAGCCGTTGGATGCGATGAATCTCCCCCCGAAGCTTCTCCCTGCTCCTGATCTAGATCCTTCTTTGGCGATTCCTTCGCTGATATGCTACTTGTTGTGGGTGTCTCCTCCTCCTCCTTGGCTACATGACGCAATTTGACAAAGCCGCCGAGGGGAAGGGGTGGTAGCTGGGGGCCAAGACCTAGGGGAGCCGAGATGGCCGAGTGACTTTTGCTTTTGGCAACGAGATTTCTGCAAGAAAAAGATGCAAATGGGATCGTTAAATGCCGTTGAAAATAGCTAAAGAGAGTGGCAATTAAGTTATATATTATGAGGTAATAAAGTGCAGCGAGAATTAACATTTAAAGTGTAAAAACAGAAATATATAAATATATATAAATGGAATGCAAATAAAATTATATAGACTTTATAAACATTTACAAGATACTGCATTTTTTGCGAATATAAATGCATGTGGGAATGGCTAAAATCGTGCGTTTTTCCTCAATGGACGCTCCACAATCCGTTCCCATTTTCCCCCACACACATAACCATTAATAGGAAACTCGTGACATGGCGTTTTCCCAGCCACTAATGAGCGAGGCGAACTGAACTGCCTTATTTGTTCGTAGTCCCCCTTCGAATAGAATGCACAGGAAGCGGCGATCGTGGCATCGACAGGCGAAGAGGAGGCTGCCTTTTATTTCTGTTTCTAAGATTTTGTAAATTTTTTTGTTTCTTTCCAAACCAAAACCCAAGTAAGAGCAAGAGCCTGAGCCAGAGCCAGATCCACAGTCAAAGCCAACTTTCTCCTTTAATAGGGGCCGGGGACCATCCATGGCCATTTATTAAGCACTGGGCACCCTGCGATTTTCCTCCTAGATGGCCATGGAATTTTCTTCTTCTGCGAATGGTCGCCGGATTGCATTGGATTGGATCGGTTATTGTTATTTCTTATGGCTGAAGCCCATTTTTATTGCCTCGTCAGACAGTTGTTAACGTAAACGAACGGCGGGCGGCTAATGAGACAAGTTGATTGCTCGCGGGATAATCCTCGAAAGTATTAAGGCTACCCACTGGCATTTAAATTGTTTTTTATGTAAGTAAGAGGTATTTGCAATACGGAAGTCTTCATCAAATACCTTTTAAAATTTTAGTAAATTCTAGGGAAATTAATTTAATAAAGAAATTTGCACAAAACCTTTTGCAAATATTCAGAATTCTGCTAATATTTCATTCAAGACCCACTAATTTGTATTTCCATTGATAAATCTATGACAAGATATTTATAAATATTTAACAAATGTGTTGCTTGTTAAAAATGGCATAGAATTCAACTGGAATCTTTGATCTTTGATCTATTGCATAACGCTACACTCCACTCGGCACTTCCATTGATTAAAAGCGGGTCTTTGTCTCAGCAAAACGAGATTCCAGATTCTATCTGTGTATCTCTGGCAAACTGAAATTGCCTCGCAGGCGTTGCCTCTTATTTTTTGTATATTTTTTCTCCTGTAAGCAGAACCGTTAAGAACGACTCGAAGATTTTTTACAAAACTCAAAACTCGGACACAGACACTTATTAGTCACCGGACATGTTTCGGTACATTGTGAGCTCTGAATTCTGGATACGACTTGGGATTCTGTTCCCCTGAGCTTTATCTCGCAGCGTGAGTCAAAAGAGTCCGGCAAAAAACAAAAAAGAAGAAAAACAAAAAAACCCCAACGAAATGGGCCCGGCATTTATATATGTCACGGATTATTCGGAACGACAGACGGCATTAAAAAAAATATCCGCTAAAGAATGAAAACTTGTTTGGATTTGGCAGAGCAATGCAATGGAAAATTCAGTGGGGGAAAACAAGGTGCATCCAGAGCTGCCAAATATTTGTTAAAGAAAATATTTAACCGAAAAAGAAGAGAAGATGTTAAGGAAGTATTTTTTTTTTTTTAATTTGTGTCACAAAATAAGTTTGTTAAATATTTGTTTGTTGTTTTATCTACTGAATTTAAATATATTTATGATTTGTTGTTTTTAATTAAAATAAACACTTTCGATTATTATTCCCACCAAATGACAGACAGATTGTCAGCACTCACAATTTTTAAAAATCACTGCACGTGTCTGTTTGTTTTTGGTTTCGGTTTCTGTTTTGGAGTCGCTGGAAAAGCGAGTTCACTGGAAAAGCAGACTGCACGCGACGAACTCCGAGAGACGAATGGCGAATGGCTGAGCTGAGCTGAGCTGCGACGCGCTGAGGTGAGCCCACTGCAAAAGCGGGCAACCTGGGCTAGGTCCAAGATACATATCTCAGATTCTACTCCAGGTGCCCATCGAAAAGGCAGGTAAATAAACAGAGAGCCGCGCTGACAGCTAAATTGCATATTAATTTGGAAAATTTGTGACTGAGGCCAGCGATGACCAGGTGCTGGGTTTTCGGACGTAGACGACTACCTGCGACACCTTGTCACAAAATAGAAATTAAGACAAAGCATGAAAAATATCAAGATAACTCGGATTTAACTGATACAGAAACAGAGTTCAGGGAAAATGGAGTGGGAAACAAACTGTATCAGCAATAGATAAGATAAAGGTATTTGAATTTTGACTTTAAAAACATTAACAATATTTTTTAAGGGTATCCTAGGAGCTTATCTACTATTTTAAACCTTAAAAAAAACTGCTCTTCAAAACTCTAGGGCCAACTCAAACTCGAATTCAATTACCATGCATAACCACATGGAAAATGGCATTGCTAAAAGTTCAGAGTTTAGCCACAACTGCTGAATCGTGAAGTCTAAGCAAGAGCCTGGTCGATGGAATAATGAAATAATGGAGGAATAATGGCTGAAATGCAGACAAACAGTGGACTGAGCTGCGGGATTATCTCTGGCCAGAGTCATAGGTCAAAGTGCAGACACGCGAATGGCTCCTCCTGGGCTTTTTTTCTCCTTATTTTCGTCTGATATCTATAGTTTTTTAATGCAGTAATTGCCCTTTGGAAAGCGTTTAGCAAGCAATTAGTTTGAGTGCTAAACTTCTGGGTGCGGCCTGCACAGACGCACCCATAAATGCGGAAAAGCTAAACTGTTCAAATTGAAGCCTCAAAGCGAATCCATTTTCACGAAATTTAGACGTCTCTTTTGTATATAATTAGAAGCCATCCCAAGGATCGTTGATCATTCGCTCACATTTTGTAATTGAATTACGCGGGGAGGTAATTAAAATTTCTTTTCTCTCTTTTTTATTAGCTCTTTTTTTTGCTAAAAAAGTGAATGTGAACCAAGATCACGCGATCACTTTGGCAATGCGGCAGGCAGTCTAGCCTCTCGTACAATAGAGCAAGAGAGTGTGCGGGTTAAGGGGCCCCCTAATGATATAACAAAATGAATTGTTTTATAAACTATTTGGCGCGGCATAAATAATTGCACGCCAACAAGCCTTGATTTTACGAGCCCCTCACACGGCATCTCCACTGCGAATGGAGTCTAATAGAGTTGTAAATGCAGAGATTCACTTCAAGGTGTTTAAAATTTATGCAAAACTATAAAAGCAATCTGAAGAACACTCACGGAGATATTTACGTACGTATATTATGCAGAGACTACCTGCTGCACTCTCGATCGCCCGCAGAAAGGTCTCTGTCATTGGCATCGGAATACAGACTCTATGTCAAGTGCTCAGTGCGAGATATAAAAGCAATAATAAATCAACGGCCCTGGCAGCGGCAACGGTTTGAGCGGTTTTCAACAACAAGGTTAAAGCCGCAGTTGAGGCAGAAATAAGTAAAAATAATAATATCTCGCAGCTAATAATGTTAAAACATGATATATGGCCCACAGAAGCATCAGGCTTGATGGGTAAACCGCAATAAAAATCAAGACGGATCGTGTGGCGGCACTTGGGAAAATAAATAATGATTCCTGAAGATTTATAAGAATTGTAGATGCTAAGCCATTGAACTTGAATTTATTCTTAGCTTGGGTTTATTTTTAACTAGAATTCATTTTTAGCTTGGGTTAATTTTTGTGGCATTTATTTTATGTTGAGTTCATTTTGCAGTGAATTTATTTAAGCCCATAAAGAAATTTGATCTTGTATGTTTTTTAATTCGAGCTAATTTTTAACTAAAGTGATTTTATTTTGAATTCATTTTAAATTTAAGTTATATATTTCTTATGATAATTTTAATTTGATTCATATTGAATTGATTAATTTTCTTAAACCTTTCCCATTGTCACAAAATAACCATTTTATTAACTATAGTCAAAAGCTAACCCTATATTTTTTCCAGTGCAACCACACATGAATCTCGGGTGATTTTGTAGGTAATGTTTCGCGTCATATAAATCAAAAGGTAAGCAGAAATCAACTTATGCAACAAATTATGCCAGACTTCGAATCAAATTCGCTGAGTCTGTAGTTGCTCCGATATTTCGGGATCCAAAAGAGTGGCAATTACCCACGAAGGCGCTGGGCACAAGCTGACGAGAGCAATGAAAGGTAATGAAGCTTTCATCAGACAATGAGCATAGACCCCAAGAGATCCCGAGAGATCCCATAGATACAAGATTCAAGTTTGCTTTGGTTTGACTTTCCCACGCCGCAATTTACTTGGCGGTAATGATGCAAAATTACAACGTCAACATGGGCTTACAGCCTGACTGATTCCACTATGGTCTCTTTGCAAGTCGCAGGTCGCTTTTTCGCTTTTTAGTTTTGCCATTTTGCTGTTTTGCTCTTTTGTCCGGCCATTCGACATTTCATTAGGCCGACCCCGCGAAAGGTTTAAAAATAGTTGCCAACTCGGGGCTCTTTGTTTTGTCTTGAGTTTTGCCAAGCCTAAAATATTGCTTAATTGTTGCTCTGGGTTAAGAGCCAAAATTTCACCTCAAGTTCAAGGTGTAGCGTCGGGTGTTTTGGGTGGCTGCTGCCTTTTTGTGAAATCGAAATTTGGCAATGTGTTAAAAGGTGTAAGAGGTCAAAATCTAAGCAAACAATGTTTTATCTCTTTTTCTTTTAACCCTTTAAATATCAAACTTAAGGGTTTTTAAGAGAAACCTAATTTCTAAACGCATTCTCTTCGTGGGTTAAAGCCTCAGCTACGTTTCAGCTTTGGCAACTTTGTTGCTAAACCTTCGCCGGTCAGCTGTTTTATGTTATTCCACGAGCAGGCGCAGTATCCCAGACACGTGCTGTCGTCGGCAACAACCCTCCATGGAGTAGCCCCTCTCCTCCTGGCAGATGGACCCACTCCCACTCCAGACAGGGATCCCCAGACATGTTTTCGTTTCCTTTCTGTTTGCCGGTTGCCGGGGTAACCCCCGAAAAGCCGAATGGAAATGCGTCAAAACAAACTCTCCTCTTTGTTCCGTATTCCGATGGGTTAGAGTGTGGCTGCTACATCCCTGGTGTTGTATGTGGGTGGGTGGTTCTTGGGTGGCTTTTGGTTGTTGAGAGCCAGTTGACTGACTCGACGACGGAAAGGCCATGCGGCGACGACTGTAGCGGAAGCAGGAAACATGCGTTTTTCGGACAAAAGCAAACAAAAAAGTTCAAGATCGAAGCAGACATCAAGTCATCTGATTTGTACAAGAAAAATGTGAAGAGAAATATAACATTTTCATACTTAAAATTGTATTTTGAAACATATTCTCATATAATATAATGGCAGCCACAAAATAAACAAGTTTTATTGGTTAGAGATTAGAGGTTAATTTTGGACTATTTTTTCTTTGTGTGCTTAAAGGGGAGTCTTTATTTTTCGGGGTTGTTGCATTTTCGACCGTGTCTACGTGCCTGTCACCGCTTTTCCCCTGTTTCCCCCGATGGGCGTGTGCACTTATTGATTGGGTTTTCCTTTTTGGTTTTCCCCCTCCCAACTCTGTGGGACCCGCATAATTACCTATACCATTACTTTGGCGTGAAATTCTTCCGCTTTCTGCTTCAGTTTCCCTGGGAATAACGTGAGTCAACGATTTCCGAGATGGTCTACAATTTAAAAAGCTATTGCTTTTCTTTCTGCTTATAGCTGATATCGCGTACGGAAAGATATACATAGATATAAATATTTTCTATATATGTTTAAACTTTGTGACGCTCCCATTTACCGTTCCGCTGGCGTCAGAGGAACAGCGCGTCATCGGAGGTAAACTTCTTTCGGGGTTTCGACGTTTTGATAACTTGTTTTGGCTCTCTGCTCTGCTCTTTCTGGTTCCGTTCTGGCCAGGCTGGGCCAGGCCCTCAGAACGCCAAACAATGGAACAACATGTGCGGATGTCATCCGAGGGCCTTAATTGACCGCCAAGTGAATGTACTTGCCGCGCTGCGACTGTCTCCGCCGGTGAGTCTTTCGCTTTGGTCTGGTCTCGTCCCCTACTTCAACTCCAATGAACTCTGCCGTCAAGTTCAACGAGTTAACCGGGAACAACGGCAGCCAGAACTACGAGCAATCGCAGTTTATTCAACTGCGGGGCCTACTACACTGGAAAAAGCGAACTAACAACCACAAAGAATATCAGAAGAATTTTATTTCAACAAAATTTGAATTTCTATAAGTTTAAGCATTCAACAAATTTCCAACAGACTATTATTTAAAGATAAAACTAACGATTAAAATATTTTTGCATCTAAAAATAAACCATAAACCGTTAAGAACTAAGATTTCGTACAGTTTAAAATGATTAATTTATTATAATTATTATTAATTTATTATAAATAAAATTCGAAAATGAATTTGGAAATCATTAAAAAATATATCTACTGAAATAAAAAAACCATTTAAGTATCGTGATATATTTATAATTAATATTTATTTCTGAGTGTACTGCCGAGGTATCGTGCCTTGTCGCCTCGCTCCGATTGTCACAGCTGTTTTCTTGGGCAAGGGCTGACTTGGTTGCTTGTCAAGTGTCTTGCTCTGCTCCCTGGAAGAGGCTTCTTTTTACTGGGAGCCCACCAAGTCGCAGATCTAAGGGAGATTTTACTGTAATGCATATATTTATCTTTTAATTCCCTAGAACTTGTCCAGGTTGATCGCAATATTAATAACAAGTTTTCAATAAATAGCTGAATAGCTACTAAGCTATCAACAGTTGAGCGACAAGAGCTGAGTTGTAAACACGCATAAAGTGAAAGTAAATAATCGTATAATAGATAATCTTAACCGATCTCGGGCTGGTCTCAAGCTTTAGTCTTCGCCGGGAGCAATACAGAGAAATTACACTAGCTGCAATGTGGCTGACCCTGATTACAGGCGCTGTGATCTTGCTCCTCATCTGGGACTTCATGCGAAAGCGCCATCGAGTGACAACCTTTGAGAAGTCCAACATCAAGGGACCCCTTTCAGTTCCGATCCTGGGATGTGGTATCCAGGCATTGTCTCTGGGAGCGGAGAGTACGTTATAGACGAACAGTTAATCCCATCCTTCAATCGATCCAATAAATCCCATCCTAACAAATCTATTTTCAGACATTATCCCATATATTGGCGAGATGTTTGAGAAATATGGCCAGAGCTTTCGCTTCTGGGTCCTCGATGAATGCTTATTTTATACTAAGGATATCAAGGATTTCGAGGCCATCCTAAGCAGCACCACGCTCCTGGAGAAGGGTCAGCTCTATCGCTTCATGCGACCCCTCCTCAACGATGGACTTCTACTCAGCACGGGCAGGAAATGGCATGCCAGGAGAAAGGTCTTCAACAATGCTTTCCACTTTAGGGTCCTCGAACACTATATAGATATCATGGACAGAAATAGTGGAGTCTTGGTGGAAAACCTGAGGAAGGTTGCCCATGGTAAGACACCGGTGAATATACTCCATTACGTTTCTTTGGCAACACTGGATGTGATCACAGGTGAGTCTGGGTATGGTGTTAGGTAAACCAGAATCATTAAAGGGGTCGTTCCATTAGTGGCTTATTAAAAAGGTGTTTTTTTAAGGATTTTTTTTACATGAAAACAACAAGATAATGAACTGATATTTGGAGTATATTTGGACGTATATGTATATAATAAACAAGAAAACAATTTTTTAATGACAAAGTAAATAAAAATGTCAGAACTCAGAAATGGAGAACTCCTTTTTTCAAGAGTAAATGCGTAAACAACGTTGTACAATGGTAATATTTAAATAATTTTTTTAGTTCAGTCTATGCGCATTTAAATAATATACAAAATAGTGTTTTACTTGTAAAGCTCTTATAGTTCATTTGTAATCGTGCACGGAATTTTGAAAAATATGGTTTCAGTTAAAATCCTTGCTCGCGATTTCCCCACGCGGGCTTCTTCTCAGAGCTATAACTTTTAAACTACTTTGAATTGGACTCTGAAACTGTGCAAGCATATAATTATTCTAGCAATTAAATCAAAAAAATATATATAAGAAATCAACTTTTTGAAACTGACTGTGGGAACGACCCCCTTAATAGATGCAATTACAAACAAATTGCTCTGAAAGCTTTTAATTTATTTACCCTTAGAAACAACAATGTATAGGTATATTATTATTATATTATTATATTAGTATTACTATTATGAAAGTTAATTGATTTATGAAACTCCTTTTGCAGAGGCCGCCATGGGTGTCCAGGTGAATGCCCAGAACGACCCCGATTTCGCGTACAGCAGGGCGCTCGACAGGTGAGTCCGCCCCGCTAATATGAGTATTCATGTGTGTCCAACGCTTTCCCTGTTCTCAATCCTCCGATTCCTTCAGAGCGGTCTACAACCAGACGAATCGCATGATGAAATTTTCGCAGCGGTACGACTGGCTCTTTCCCCTGTTGGCACCGCGAGTCCACCGGCAGCTGGTGAGCGATTTCCGCGTCATGCACGACTTTACCGACAAGGTCATCCGCGAGCGGCGGGCAACGGTGGAGCGGGCAAAGGCCGACGGCAGCTACCGTCCACTGGGTGGGTGCAGTGCATCATTCACAGAGGAAGCTCTCGACTCACCCTCTCTCTACTCACAGCTCTAGGTGATGCCGAGATCGGCACCAAGTCGCAGATGGCTCTACTGGACATCCTGCTGCAGGCGACCAACAACAAAGAACCCCTCAGCGATGCGGACATTCGCGAGGAGGTGGACACCTTCGTGGCCGCGGGCGATGACACCAGCAGCAGTGCTGTCTCTCACAACCTGTACGCGATCTCCCGAAATTCCAGGGTCCAACAGCGCCTATACGAGGAGCTAGTAACGGTCCTAGGTCGAGATCCGTCCACTCCAGTCACCCAATCTCTGCTTTCGGAGCTCAAGTACCTGGAGTGCGTGATCAAGGAGACCATGCGTATGTATGTACCCGCCAGTTCCCGCCGTTGGAAGATACACTACCCAAGATTTATTGATCGGAGACAAGGTCATTCCGGCCAAAACGAGCATTTATCTATTAGCTTTCCATGCCCATCGGGATCCGGATTATTTCCCAGACCCGCTCACCTTCAAGCCCGAACGGTTTCTGGACGGCGAGGCGGAGGCCCACCCGAAATTCGCCTATGTACCTTTTAGTGCTGGACCCAAGAACTGTATTGGCCACAAATTTGCTATTTTGGAGATGAAAACTCTGATCAGCAGGGTCTTAAGATACTACGAATTACTTCCACTCGGGGAAGAGGTAAATCCCATGACGAACTTTATCCTGCGATCATCCACGGGCATTAATGTGGGTTTGAGACCCAGAAATCTTGAATAGGGGAAACCCACTCATTCGCTTTGTTAAGGTTTCGGTTGAGGGTAATTGGGATAGTGGTGATATAGTTAAGTACCTCAAAGCTTGATTCAAATAAAGGCAATTTTTGCGTCCTATAAATAAACGAGTTACTCATCATCCTGCCATTACAGCCCCTTTGAGCGCAATGCGACTCACCCAATCTGCGAAACAATGTGCTCTGAAATGTGCTCGAGTGCGGTGAAAATCCTAGCCTTGTTTGGATTATTCGTTTTCGTGGTTCCTGTCGATAGCGTCAGCCGGCCACTGCCTCCATATGTGGGCCTGCCCACCCAGGACGGTCTCACCCAGTTGTTCCTGAACTCCCGGGTAACGCGTCGCGATCCCATGGCCTCGGTGGCCTGCTTCGGTGGTTACATCGGCGAGTCCAACCTGATTGCGGAGTTGTACAGCGGCGATTACAGCAACTGTTCCCAGAGAGTGCAGAATGCGAGGAAGGGCATCGACAGTGACTTCCTTGCCACGCGCAGAACCATCAAGCTTTCCTCTGACAGGGTCTGCGAGGAACTGAGGGAATGCAATGCGATCAACAACACCCTGGACTCCTTCAACTGTCATGCCACTGAGTAAAGGTGAGTAAAGATCTCATATGGTGAATCTCCCTCGAATCTCACACTAACTTCCCTATATTTCAGGGCTCCAACAACACGGTCTCCACCTACAGCATCTCTGGCAATGCCTCCGAGTCTGGCAGGATGCTGCAGGAGCACAAGGCAGAGCGTAGCTATGTGGAGTCCACCGCCAAGAACTATAACCATCTGCAGGCCTGCTTGGATGGCCGTGCCAAACCGAAGCCCATGCCAACGACCACATCCTCGACATCCTTCACGACGACGACCACCACTTCCACCACGACAACGACCACCGAGGCGCCGACTACCGAAGCCCCCACGCAGGCCCCTTTAGACGCGGACGATCAGTTCAAGCAGCTCTTGAATTTGTTAAACTAATGTCCGGCAACGTGTATAACTTTCTAAAGAAGAAGCTTCGCCAGTAAAGAGGGGTAATCCTTCAGCAAACATTTGCACAACTTGAAATTCAACCCTCAGTGGCTAATGAATTAACCCCCTTTTACAGAGCTGCACAAAGGGGTTGCAGCAGTGGGATTGAATTTTGCAAATTGCAAAAACGAAGGAATTAGCAAAATATTTTGACAGAGCAAAAGGGGCAGTCCTGAAAGTCCTAGCAATTTACCTATGTCAGCTGTAAAAAGTCTTGAAGGGGAGCACAATGGTTGCTTGTCAAGTGTCTTGCTCTGCTCACTGGAAGAGGCTACAGCTAACTGGGAGCCCTCCATGTCGAAGATCTAAGGGAGACTTTTTTGTAATGCATATATTTATCTTTTAATTCCCTAGAACTTGTCCAGGTTGATCGCAATATTAATAACAGCTCTTCAATAAATAGCTGAATAGCTACTAAGCTATCAACAGTTAAGCGACAAGAGCTGAGTTGTAAACACGTATAAAGTGAAAGTTAATCCTTCTCTATATAAAATTCTGTGTCGTCGTGTTAGGCATCATACTCCTCCGAAACGGCCCGACCGATTCTCATGAAATTTTAAATACGTATTCAGTAGGTGGTCCCCTAAAACAACACTCACAGTACCAGAGCAATAACAGTAGCTGCAATGTGGCTGACCCTGATTACAGGAGCTCTGATCCTGCTCCTCATCTGGGACTTTTTACGCAAGCGCCATCGAGTCACAACCTTTGAAAAGTCCAACATCAAGGGACCCCTTTCACTTCCGATCCTGGGATGTGCTATCCAGGCCTTGCCTCTGGGAGCAGAGAGTATGTCCCTAAACTTCCTCTATAAATCTGATTTTGAAGAGCGTAAAAAACTAAAAAAAAATCCCTTTTTAGACGTCGGAACATATATGTTCGAAATGTTTGAGAAATATGGCAAGAGCTTTCGCTTTTGGATTCTCGGTGAGTGCTTATTTTATACTAAGGATATCAAGGATTACGAGGCCATCCTAAGCAGCACCACGCTCTTGGAGAAGGGTCAGATCTATAGCTTTTTGCGAACCTTCCTCAACGAGGGACTTCTAACCAGCACGGGCCGGAAATGGCATGCCAGGCGAAAGGTCTTCACCAATATTTTCCACTTTGGGGTCCTCGAACACTATACGGATATCATGGACAGGAATAGTGGAGTCTTGGTGGAGAAACTGAAGAAGGTTGCCGATGGCAAGACACCGGTGGATATAATCGATTACGTTTCGTTGGCGACACTGGATGTTATCACAGGTGAGTGTGGGTATGGCGTTAGGTCAACCAGAATCACTAATAGATGCAATTACAAAAAACTAGCTTTTAATTTGTTAAGCCTTGGAAAAATTATAGGGTTTATCGTTCATATTAGCATCTATAGCTACTTTTGATAAAAGACGTAGCAATTTTTGTAGTAAATGATATGCATAAATACGTGTAACACACTCGTTGAGTGGCGCCTGAAATAAAATATTGCGTTTCGCAGAGGCCGCCATGGGTGTCCAGGTGAATGCCCAGAATAACCACCATTTTCCATACATCAAGGCGCTTAATAAGTGAGTACGCCCAGCATGTGGGTATACAGTTTTGTTTAACACTTTCCCTGTTGAAACTCCCCCTGTTCTTCAGTGTGACCTACATCCAGCCTGATCGCATGATGAAATTTTCGCAGCGGTACGACTGGCTCTTTACCCTGTTGGCACCGCGAGTCCATCGGCAGCTGGTGAGCGATATCCGCGTCATGCAAGACTTCACCGACAAGGTCATCCGCGAGCGGCGGGCAACGGTGGAGCGGGCAAAGGCCGATGGCAGCTACCTGCCACTGGGTGGGTGCAGTGGATCATTCACAGAGGAAGCTGTCGACTTACCCTCTCTCTACTTACAGTTCTTGGTGATGCCGAGATCGGCACCAAGTCGCAGATGGCTCTGCTGGACATCCTGCTGCAGGCGACCATCGACAACGAACCCCTCAGCGATGCGGACATCCGCGAGGAGGTGGACACCTTCGTGGCCGCGGGCAATGATACCACCAGCAGTGCTGTTTCTCACGCCCTGTACGAGATCGCCCGAAATTCCAGGATCCAGCAGCGCCTATACGAGGAGCTAGTAACGGTCCTAGGTCGAGATCCGTCCACTCCAGTCACCCAATCTCTGCTTTCAGAGCTCAAGTACCTGGATTGCGTGATCAAGGAGACCTTGCGTTTGCATTCGACAGTTCCCACAATTGGAAGATACACCACCACGGACATAGTTATCGGAGGGAAAGTCATTCCAGCCAACACAAGTATTTACCTAATACCATACGCTACCCAACGGGATCCGGATTACTTCCCAGACCCGCTCACCTTCAACCCCGAACGTTTTCTGGACGGCGAGATGGAAGGCCACGTGAACTTTGCCTATGTGCCTTTTAGTGCCGGATCCAGGAACTGTATTGGCCAAAAGTTTTCCATTTTGGAGATGAAATCTCTGATAAGCAAGGTTTTAAGGTTCTACGAATTACTTCCGCTTGGAAAAGAGCTCAAGCCCATGATGAACTTCGTCCTGCATTCATCCAGGGGCATCAATGTGGGTTTGAGACCCAGAAAACTTGAATAGGGGAAACCCACTCAGTCGCTTTGTTGAGGTTTAGGTTGAGGGTAATTGGGATACTGGTGATATACATAGTTAAGTACCACAAATTTTGATTCAAATAAAGGCAATTTTTGTAAGTACAGAGTATAATTTGTTTAAGGCTTGTTTTGAATCTAGAACTTTTGTTTCTGTTAGTATTATATATAATATTTGGATACCTGCTCTAGCATGTAGGCTGTTTTCCGTACTTAACGAAAGCTAAAAACCTTTTTAGCGTCCTATAAATAAACGAGTTACTCATCATCCTGCCATTACAGCCCCTTGAGCGCAATGCGACTCACCCAGCTTAACCACAAAGATTGTCCCAATATTTGCGGTGATTATAAAATTAGGCCCCCAAACAAAATGTATTTGAACAGCGGATGAGCGTGGCGCGCCATAAAGAATCCCGAGTTTATCAACGTAAATTACTCTATTTATCTTGGGCAAATATTAGTCGACTACTTAGAAAGCATTCACACCGTGGAAAGCTCCTGCCCCGGCGGATATTTGGACACCTTTACCACCGTCATAGGAAATTAGTAATGTGCACTCACACGCTCACTGAATCGTAAAAGTATAAAGAACGCATTTCTCAGAAGCAGTAAATCCAAGGCGATCCCAATTCAATCATGCCCAACGGCGGCCTGTTTATCTATGGTTTATCATTGGCCCAAAGATAATGCGCCAAGGCAATAGAAAAGTTTTGCAAAAACAGATAAGAGCATCGCATCGCGAAAGGAAATCACATAACAGGGCTTATCTACCAGCCCGCCAGCCTGTCAGCCGCATCGGGCGTTTGCATATAAAAGCGATCTCCGCCGGACGGAATGCGTCAAAAGTGCTTCTGCCTCTGGAGAGAGCCTCGAGAATCTGCGAAACAATGTGCTCTGAAATGTGCTCGAGTGCGGTGAAAATCCTAGCCTTGTTTGGATTATTCGTTTTCGTGGTTCCTGTCGATAGCGTCAGCCGGCCACTGCCTCCATATGTGGGCCTGCCCACCCAGGACGGTCTCACCCAGTTGTTCCTGAACTCCCGGGTAACGCGTCGCGATCCCATGGCCTCGGTGGCCTGCTTCGGTGGTTACATCGGCGAGTCCAACCTGATTGCGGAGTTGTACAGCGGCGATTACAGCAACTGTTCCCAGAGAGTGCAGAATGCGAGGAAGGGCATCGACAGTGACTTCCTTGCCACGCGCAGAACCATCAAGCTTTCCTCTGACAGGGTCTGCGAGGAACTGAGGGAATGCAATGCGATCAACAACACCCTGGACTCCTTCAACTGTCATGCCACTGTGGTGAGTAAACCTCTTATGGTGAATCTCCCTCGAATCTCACACTAACTTCCCTATATTTCAGGGCTCCAACAACACGGTCTCCACCTACAGCATCTCTGGCAATGCCTCCGAGTCTGGCAGGATGCTGCAGGAGCGCTACCGCGTGGTGGATCTCCAGCATGAGCAGTGCATCCACAAGGCAGAGCGTAGCTATGTGGAGTCCACCGCCAAGAACTATAACCATCTGCAGGCCTGCTTGGATGGCCGTGCCAAACCGAAGCCCATGCCAACGACCACATCCTCGACATCCTCCACGACGACGACCACCACTTCCACCACGACAACGACCACCGAGGCGCCGACCACCGAAGCCCCCACGCAGGCCCCTTTAGACGCGGACGATCAGTTCAAGCAGCTCTTGAATTTGTTAAACTAATGTCCGGCAACGTGTATAACTTTCTAAAGAAGAAGCTTCGCCAGTAAAGAGGGGTAATCCTTCAGCAAACATTTGCACAACTTGAAATTCAACCCTCAGTGGCTAATGAATTAACCCCCTTTCACAGAGCTGCACAAAGGGGTTGCAGCAGTGGGATTGAATTTTGCAAATTGCAAAAGCGAAGGAATTAGCAAAATATTTTGACTGAGCAAAAGGGGCAGTCCTGAAAGTCCTAGCAATTTACTTATGCCAGCTGTAAAAAGTCTTGAAGGGGAGCAAGTGCTGAACTGGTTGCTGAACTGGTTTCTTGTGGGAGGCCTCCATGTCGCAAATCTGAGTTTTACTGTAAAGCATACATATGTATATTTATTTTTTATTTCCCTAGAACTTGTCCAGATTGATCGCAATATTAATAACAGCTCTTCAATAAATAACTGAATAGCTACTAAGCTATCAACAGTTGAGCGACAGAAGCTGAGTTGTAAACACGTATAAAGTGAAACTAAATAATAATCAGATAATCTGAACTGATCTCTGGCTAGTCTTAAGCTTTAGTCTCCGCCGGGAGTTCGCCTACAACAACTCTAACAACCGCAACAGAGCAATTACAATAGCTGCAATGTGGCTGACCCTGATTACAGGCGCTCTGATTCTGCTCCTCATCTGGGACTTTTTACGCAAGCGCCATCGAGTCGCAACCTTTGAAAAGTCCAACATCAAGGGACCCCTTTCACTTCCGATCCTGGGATGTGCTATCCAGGCCTTGCCTCTGGGAGCAGAGAGTATGTCCCTAAACTTCCTCTATAAATATAATTTTGAAGAGCGTAAAAAACTAAAAAAATCCCTTTTTAGACGTCCAAACATATATGTTCAAAATGTTTGAGAAATATGGCAAGAGCTTTCGCTTTTGGATTCTCGGTGAGTGCATAGTTTTTACTAAGGATATCAAGGATTTCGAGAGCATCTTAAGCAGCACCACGCTCTTGGAGAAGGGTCATTTCTATCGCTTCATACGACCCATCCTACGCGATGGACTTATAACCAGCACGGGCCGGAAATGGCATGACAGGAGAAAGGTCTTCAACAATGCTTTCCACTTTCGGGTCCTCGAACGCTATATGGATATCATGGACAGGAATAGTGGAGTCTTGGTGGAAAACCTGAGGAAGGTTGCCGATGGCAAGACACCGGTGGATATAATCGATTACGTTTCCTTGGCGACACTGGATGTGATCACAGGTGAGTGTGGGTATGGCGTTAGGTAAACCAGAATCATTAATAGATGCAATTACAAAAAACTAGCTTTTAATTTGTTAAGCTTTGGAAAAATTATAGGGTTTATCGCTCATATTAGCATCTATAGTTACTTTTGATATAAGACGTAGCAATTTTTGTATTAAATGATATGCATAAATACGTGTAACACACTCTTTGAGTGGGGGCTGAAAAAAATATTGGGTGAAATAAAATATTGTGTTTCGCAGAGGCCGCCATGGGTGTCCAGGTGAATGCCCAGAATAACTACGATTTTCCATACATCAAGGCGCTTAATAAGTGAGTACGCCCAGCTTCTGGGTATACATTTTTGTTTAACACTTTCCCTGTTAAACTTCCACCGTTCTTCAGTGCGAGCTACATCCAGCCTGATCGCATGTTCAAAGTCTCGCAGCGGTACGACTGGCTCTTTCCCCTGTTGGCACCGCGAGTCCACCGGCAGCTGATGAGCGATTTCCGCGTCATGCAAGACTTCACCGACAAGGTCATCCGCGAGCGGCGGGCAACGGTAGAGCGGGCAAAGGCCGATGGCAGCTACCGGCCACTGGGTGGGTGCAAGAAGGAAGGATGGAAGCTGTCGACTTACCCTCTCTCTACTTACAGTTCTTGGTGATGCCGAGATCGGCACCAAGTCGCAGATGGCTCTGCTGGACATCCTGCTGCAGGCGACGATCAACAACGAACCCCTCAGCGATGCGGACATCCGCGAGGAGGTGGACACCTTCGTGGCCGCGGGCAATGATACCACCAGCAGTGCTGTTTCTCACGCCCTGTACGAGATCGCACGAAATTCCAGGATCCAGCATCGCCTATACGAGGAGCTAGTAACGGTCCTAGGTCGAGATCCGTCCACTCCAGTCACCCAATCTCTGCTTTCGGAGCTCAAGTACCTGGAGTGCGTGATCAAGGAGACCTTGCGTTTGCATTCGGCAATTCCCGCATTTGGAAGATACACCACCACGGACATAGTTATCGGAGGGAAAGTCATTCCTGCCAACACAAGTATTTACCTAGTACCATACGCTACCCAACGGGATCCGGATTACTTCTCAGACCCGCTCACCTTCAAACCCGAACGTTTTCTGGACGGCGAGATGGAAGGCCACGTGAACTTCGCCTATGTGCCTTTTAGTGCCGGATCCAGGAACTGTATTGGCCAGAAGTTTTCTATTTTGGAGATGAAATCTCTGATAAGCAAGGTTTTAAGGTTCTACGAATTACTTCCGCTTGGAAAAGAGCTCAAGCCCATGATGAACTTCATCATGCGTTCATCCACGGGCATTAATGTGGGTTTGAGACCCAGAAAACTTTGAATAGTCAATCGCTTTGTTAAGGTTTCGGTTGAGGGTAATTGGGATACTGGTGATATAGTTAAGTACCTCAAAGATGGATGCTGAGCCACGAGCCTTCAGCTTTGAATTAAATTTTAACCATTTAAACTTGCTTCTCCGCGTAATATTATATGTCCACGTTTCTCTTCGTGTACATTTTATATCAAATAATATATTATATTAGAAAATACAAGATCACTTTTTATATAATACATCAGAATACTTTATAGTTAATGATTGTCCAAGACTAAACCCTTCCCTGCATAATTTTAAATAGCCAGAAAAAAAAAAAAAAAAAAACAAAGAGAAAAAATGCTAAACAGAAATCGGAGGCTTGTCAAAATTATATGCAGAACGCCTTTCGTGCAGAATAGTAGAAGATTAAGCGAAGATCTTTGAACTTCAAAACATTTGATGGGATTATAATCATTATTTGTTACTGTATTGTATAATATGTATGTACATATGTAGTATCTTTTTGTTTATATATAAGCACTGGGTGCTATCAGCACACGATTATCTTGATTATAAAATCAAATATTTATTTAAATGTTTAATTCTAACTTATGTGTGGATCTAACATCAATTGATTCCCATTGTTCTGGCTGTAATAACATACAAATCGTATTCAATGGCATTGAACTCTCTCTCTCTCTTGGACTCATAGATATTTAAAATACTTTACCTTTCAGTGCTTAATTTTATGCACTCTTTAGATCGTCCACTGTATATTGCACTGTTTTTATATGGTAATTCAATATCAGCACTTGCTCTTTTTTAGGCATGGTCAGTCTCGCAATCGCCGCATATCACTCTGAATGCGAATCGCATGCCGCGGTGTTGCAACACTCAAAAACACTCAAAACGCTACTCGAATATGTTTCTACATTGGCGGCGGCATAAAACCAGTTTCCAGAGCGGATCGGAATCGGCTGAGAGCGAGAGAACACTGTATTCTATATAGCTGATGTATAGTATACAAAGTGTAGTTTTTAAATCCAAAATTGCGCTTGGCTGGTCAAGCGGTCGGCTATCAACAGCAGTTGAGCGACAAAGGCGGCGGCGTCAACAACGCAGAAAGTGAAACTAAATAATCATCCAACTCTGAACCGATCGCTGGCTTTAATCTCCGTCGGGAGGTCGCCAAAAACAACACTCAAAACAACACCAGAGCAATTACAGTAGCTGCAATGTGGCTGACCCTGATTACTGGCGCTCTGATCTTGCTCCTCATCTGGGACTTTTTACGCAAGCGCCATCGAGTCACAACCTTTGAAAAGTCCAACATCAAGGGACCCCTTTCACTTCCGATCCTGGGATGTGCTATCCAGGCTTTGTCTCTGGGAGCGGAGAGTATGTTATAGGCGAACAGTTAAACCCATCCTTCAACCGTTCTTATAAATCCCATCCCTTTTCAGACATTATCCCATATGTGGACGAGATGTTCGAGAAATATGGCAAAACCTTTCGCTTTTGGGTCCTTGGTGAATGCATATTGTATACCAAGGATATCAAGGATTTCGAGGCCATCCTAAGCAGCACCACTCTCCTGGAGAAGGGTCAGCTCTATCACTTTCTGCGACCCTTCCTCAACGATGGACTTCTAGTCAGCACCGGAAGGAAATGGCATGCCAGGAGAAAGGTCTTCACCAATGCTTTCCACTTTAGGGTCCTCGAACACTATATGGATATCATGGACAGGAATAGTGGCGTGTTGGTGGAAAAACTGAGGAAGGTTGCCGATGGCAAGACACCGGTGGATATACTCCATTACGTTTCCTTGGCAGCACTGGATGTGATCACAGGTAAGTGTAATTATTAACCTGAATCACTAATAGATGCAATTACAAAATAGCTTTTAATTTGTTTAGCCTCAGTAAAAGTACAAGTACAAACATTGAGTAAAATGTTAACGAACACTTACGAACGTGATGGTTAAGTGAATAAGTCAGGTTTATCGCATATTTTAACATCTACATTTACGTTTATTATAAAACTTTGGAATTTTTGTATAAAATAACATACTCTTTGAGTGGGTTCTAAAATTTTGTGTTTCCCATTTATTAGGTACTTAAATTCACATAGTTCTGACATCTTAATTTTTCGGATTATAAGCCTAGTTTCATCCCTGCTCTTACCTAACACACCTTTACTATATGTATTTTTTTTTAGTTTCTTTTAAACAAATTATAAATGAATAGAGAAACAGCAAAGACACAACATACAGTAATTTCCCTTTGCATAAATCATAATTCCCTAACCGACAGTAGGCCTCCGTGCCGCATATAATAACGTTTATTGATTTATGAAAATCTTTTTGCAGAGGCCGCCATGGGTGTCCAGGTGAATGCCCAGAACGACCCCGATTTCCCGTACATCAAGGCGCTCAAGAGGTGAGTTCGGCCCGCTTTTAATAATATACATGTGTGTCCAACACTTTCCCTGTTCTCACTCCCCCGGTTCCTTCAGTGTGGTCTACATACAGCCGGATCGCATGTTCAAAGTCTCGCAGCGGTACGACTGGCTCTTTCCCCTGTTGGCGCCGCTGCTCCACCGGCAGCTGGTGAGCGATATCCGCGTCATGCACGACTTTACCGACAAGGTCATCCGCGAGCGGCGAGCAACGGTGGAGCGGGCAAAGGCCGACGGCAGCTACCGTCCACTGGGTGGGTGCAGTGAATCATTCACAGAGGAAGCTGTCGACTCACCCTCTCTCTACTTACAGCTCTAGGTGATGCCGAGATCGGCACCAAGTCGCAGATGGCTCTGCTGGACATCCTGCTGCAGGCGACCATTAACAATGAACCCCTCAGCGATGCGGACATCCGCGAGGAGGTGGACACCTTTATGTTCGAGGGCGATGACACCACCAGCAGCGGTGTCTCTCACGCCCTGTACGCGATCGCCCGGAATTCCAGGATCCAACAGCGCCTATACGAGGAGCTAGTAACGGTCCTAGGTCGAGATCCGTCCACTCCGGTCACCCAATCTCTGCTTTCAGAGCTCAAGTACCTAGAGTGCGTGATCAAGGAGACCATGCGTATGTACCCGCCAGTTCCCGCCATTGGAAGATACACTACCCTAGATCTAGTGATCGGAGAGAAGGTCATTCCGGCAAACACGAGCATTTATCTAGTACCTTTCTTTGCCCATCGGGATCCGGATTACTTCCCAGACCCGCTCACCTTCAAGCCCGAACGGTTTCTGGACGGCGAGTCGGAGGCCCACCCGAACTTCGCCTATGTGCCTTTTAGTGCTGGACCCAAGAACTGTATTGGCCAGAAGTTTGCTATTTTGGAGATGAAATCTCTGATCAGCAAGGTTTTAAGATACTATGAGTTACTTCCACTCGGGGAAGAGCTAAATCCCATGATGAACTTCATCCTGCGTTCATCCACGGGCATTAATGTGGGTTTGAGACCCAGAAATCTTGAATAGGGGAAACCCACTTATTCATTCGCTTCGATAAGGTTTCGGTTGAAGGTAGCTGGGATACTCGTGATATAAATATTGTTACTTGTTAGTTAAGTACTTAAGAGCTTGTTAAAGATTCAAATAAAGGCTATTTTTTATTAATACGTAGGGTTGATACTGAATGACATATGATTCGATTAAGATATCGAAGTTTAACGTTTGTTTTAAAATTAAAACATTTGATCTAGGTGTTGTTTTGTCCTAAAACTCCTTTTTATTATGTATCCCTTCATGTAGATTTTATATCAACTAAGGTATGAGAAAATACATTAGCACACTTTATATAACACCTCAGAACACTTTAAATTTAATGATAAACTCTTCACAATATATTTTTAAAACCCATCCCATTAACACATGCTCGCTTTTAAATGACCCTTAACTCTAGATCATGATTAATGAGCTGGAGAAGAAAGAGACTTCCAAATCCAGCTCTAGGCTCTTCCGATTTCAACGCCCCAAGACGGAAACACATTGATGATTGATGATCGGGTTATGAAGAAATTATTTGAGCCAATAATGAATCAAAAGTGCGAAATAATCCAACAAGATCTTGAGATCTAAGCAGCGGCGGCGAGATAAACAAAAGCCAAATTATTATGCCATTTATGGCAATGAAACCCAAAGTGGAAGAGAGCTGAAAGACCTGACCAAAACTGGCGAGGGGACTGATGGTACTATATGGCCATAAGCCATTGAAGGTGCCGGCTGATACCCTGCCCCTGCCCATGTCACTTCATCCACAAACCAAAGAACACGTTTGGCTTTTATGGCTTTCGGGTCTGAGTCTGGGAGTTGCTTCTTTTCCTTTCAAGGCGGCTTGGCTTGGCTTGGCTTGACTTGGCTTTTCTCTGTGCCTTTTGTAGGGCTGAATAGAACCAAGATTGAGGGGAAAACAAAGACGTGGAACACCTGTTGGCCACGCAGCAAGTGGCTCATTTATTAGCACAATTGGCGTGGCATTCGACGCCGACTTTTTATATATGGCATACGACCAAGATCCAAGATCCCGAGGAGCATGTATGTGCAATTCCCGGAATGCGATTGCGTCAATCTCAATGCGTTTTATTGCCGGCAGCCAGAATGTGCAGCCGGGAGTGGCCGTGGACTTGTCCATTTCTAATTTTTTATTTTCACTGCGATAACTAATTAAAATGCAACTTGTAGTTGGGTGTTTACGACCCGTTGTGGGTTCTGGGGTTATTTGTCGGTGAATATCCATAGGAATGTCTGGGGGAGCGGCGTATATTATTATGCTGCTGCTGCAGATGGTTGGAAAGGTGATAAAAGTTTTAATTTAGAGGCAACGCCTTGGGAGATTTCTTTAATTTCCGTTGCTAATTAAATTTTTGCAGCTCGTAAAAAGTTAATTGATCTCACCAAATATTACTCAACCCGGTCGGGAAATTCTCATTATGTAAGAGAGGGAGAGGGTCATTAATCACCAGAACTATTTCCATATTTCTAACCCACATCAACGGCACAATTTACGCGCTTCATTGAGCTTCCCATCTGAGACTCTGGGTCTAGACCATTCAGGCATGGAAAAAAGCTAGAAAATAAACAAAGAGAAAAAAGGCTAAACAAAAATCTGAGGCTTGTCAACATTGCATATGCATAACATAAAACGAGTTTTCCTCCACTAAACGTGAACTTTTCATTTTCATTTGGACACACACACAGAGATTCAGGAGGCCCGAAAATTGGGGAAATGTGTTAAATGCAACGTGAGAGAGACAGAGTGAAAAATGCTCAATAAATATTTGCAAATGCTTTGCATAAATAAATGAAAATTGTCTACGCCAAAACGAAGGAGGCCCGGCTTGACAGCCTGGCCAATTAAGGCAAAAGTTGCAAGTGTGATGGCGGCATCGTTGTCGCCAAAAATAAAAACGAAACAAAAGTCAAGTTAAAAATGTTGCCAATGGTAATTAATAAACGAATCTGGAGTATCCTATAAATTAGGGGTTTTTTAGTATATATTTATATTTATATTTATATTTATATTTATATAAATCAAAATAGTAGTTAAATTTGACCTTAATAGAGTTCAATATTTGGTCAAATGTTTGTTTAAAAAGTCTTAATTGAAGCTTTAAATATAACATATATTTCTATAGTATATTCCTTAGTTTCCAATAGTTTTTGTAAAGTTGTACTTTTTAGTGCCTTTTAGCTCCATATACCCCTAGTTTAAACACCCATTTAATGGGAACTCTGCCAACTGTACGTAAAACTAGTTTGCCTGCAGCTTAAAAATAAAAAATATAAAAAAAAACCCAACAACTGAAAGCGCAGAAAAGGAAATCGTCGCCGGTCGTCATCGAACTTGCTGTCTGTGGTTGTTGCTGTTGCTTCAGCCTTTTAAGGCTTTTTGGCGTGTTGCGTGTGTTGCGCATGCGCCTTGTGTGCTATCAATTTCAGTGGCTCTCTGTGTTGGCAAGTGTGTGCCTGTGTTTGGTGGGAATGGTACACATATCGATATGTCAATATCGGATTAATTTAGGTATCGAATTTCTATGAAAGAATTAATATTTTAATGGTACTCTAATATTTAACAATATTAATATTTAATACCAGTCCTTCGTCTGCTATTTGCTTTTATTCTCTATTTATTATTATAGCAATACTGTATATATTTTAATATATATTGATATGAAAACTATATTTTCAGGCAATTTATTTCGCTATATTTATCGAATTCGATTTTTCGATATATAAATACCGATAGATCGTATTTTCATTCTCCATACATAAATAGCTTTGTATGCTCCCCTGCCCGAGTGTGTGTGTCTGTGAATTCGGGTCATTCGCATTTTCACATTTTAAGGCGTAAGTTGTTTTTTTCTCTGGGTTTTGCATGTTGATTTTCATAAGATTTCTGCCTTGCAGGCTGCATTCGCTGCACTTGCTGCCTTTGCTCTGGCAAGTTGCAACTTTTACCGTCGGCTTGTGACCAGGGATCCGCCTCCTTCTCCGCGTTTCTTGGCCAACTTGGAGCTGGTTGTTAATGGGTAATGGCATGTTGTAGTTGCTGCCGCAGCCCCGATGAAGCGATTTTTGCTTTGTTTGTTACTTAATTGCGCCAAAGTCATTAATAATCGATTAACAATATATGGCCAGAGGATGCTGATGATGTGAGCTGCAGCTGATAGTTAGACTCGCAGGAAACTGCAGAGAGGAAGTGCTTTTAGAGTTTCCTTTAAGATGAATGGGAGCAAGTAAATCAATTGAGGAGATTTCCTCAGACATTTATCATCTTGATTTGTCTGTATAAAACCTGAATTCATTGCTAACTAAATATTTTGAAATGTAAACAATTACTGACTGATACCTAGACTGTGCCTTAAAAATATATATAAATTATTTATAATTATAATTTCCTAGCCACAATATTTTGGTTAATAATTCTTCAACCAGTACAAGTCTCCATCATTTTATTTTCCAACGTTTTCCGCCATAAAAGTTCGGCGTTTAATGTCACCTGTCCCGCTTCTACCGTGGAAGCCTAAGCACACTAGCAACAGGTGTCTAATTGATTGACTGACAAGCAACAGACGACAGGCGAGATTGGATGATTGGGGGATTGGGAGTTGGAAGCTTAGCTCCACATGGACATGGAACATGGAAATGGAGATGGAAATGGCGATGCACTGACAGCCCTGGCCAAACAATGCAATTCAATATATCAAAAGGAAAACAGCTCATTGTTTGTCACTCTGTCGCCCAGAAATCGATAGTGCCAGTGGGATCTCGGAGCGGGAGGAGGACATGTTGGCCCGAATACATCAAGGAAGCTGGAACGGCACAAAGGAAATTGAATAACCAGGCACACGAAGATGCACAGCCAGTCGGACGGAGGACTGAAATAATAAATGCCCAATGATGATATCTATGACGGGGCCCAGACAGACAAAGGAGCCAGGCACGCCACCAAGACCGAGACCGAGCACAAAGAGTTCGCTTTGAGCTGCTGTAAGATGGAGTCCCGGATTCGGAAACGGGAACGGGAGTAGGGTAAAAAGGGGGAAGACATGGAGGGCAGCAACGGAGGAGGCTTCTCCACTTTGCATTCTCTGGAAGCAGCTGAAACATACTCGTACTTACAACCTAAAGATCGGTTGTTACTTTATTGAAACTGAGAGAAAAAATGTGGAGTTTGTAATAATTGTAATTATCTACTTTGAGAATTAGTAAAAATCACTTAAAATCGTGTAATAATTACCTAAATAAATTTTTAAATTTTCCCATCCCTTGCATGATCATCTGAACATATTAAAACTATTTTCTCAGTGCCCTGCCCAGTTGCAGCTGCAGATTTATGAGCGGCTGTCAGACAACAAAAGTAGCGAATGCGCGAGTCCAAGCTGCAAGGCAGCCCAAGGAACTTGGCCCGAAATGAGTTCATTGTACGAGGAGGCCCAGGCTAAAGCATTGCTCCTACTGCTCCTGTTCTCCAGCTCCCTTGAATGCCTTAGCTAATGAGTTGTCAACTGGCCTGATGAGTTTTATTTGCCAGCCAGACAGGCCAAACAAACAAATGCGCCGAACAAATAGAAAAAAAATATATATATGACTGCTCAGCCCCGGGGATTTGCATATTATCCTGTCGGGTTTGTTGACTTCGCGAGTGTCAAAGTCAATGTCAGAAAGGAACTCCGTCTGGGACTTTTAGAAGTGACAGTTTAAGTGCATCTATTACAGCTCCTGCTGCCCCTAAAAAATATCCGACCACAAAAACGGCGACTCACGTTTCCGCTTGTGGCCATAAAAAGGCCGCCTAGATTTATGGCTAGTTGCTATAGTGGCGTCCAAGCATAAAAGGATGCGTCGGCTGAGTCACTTTTGACTCATAAAATTTGCAGTTCAGTGGAAAAGAACTAGCAGTTTCCTGCTTGAATTGAGCACTACCAAATATTAAATGAGGATGGGTAATAAATTCGGATTTGTATGCATTTATATTCGATATTTTTAACCCTTTAGCTTGGTAAAAAGCAAGATCATGAGTGACGCATACAAAAGTCATTTAAATTTATGCAATTAATGATATTCCTCTTTTAAAAGTTATAAGCATTTTACTTTGCTTGTTATTAATTGCAAAATTGGATATCTAAGCAACGTAAAAAAATGCTTATTAAAAACAACTTAACTTGTTCTGTATACTATTAAACCAACATAAATTACCACTCATTAATTCCATGGATATACTATATAGAATTGCTTCCAAAACCTGTTAAAATCCACAACTTTTAAAAACACATCTATCGCCTCCAACTGTTGCCAATTAATTCTCATTAAAATCAAATTAAGTCAATTTCATACACTAAGCCAATTTTTGAAATTTTATCATTTCCTGCCAATGGTTTTCATTTTCTAGTTCGTTTTTTGAGTAATTTGATTTCGATTGCGAAAACTTCAAGCTGTCGGAGAGACTTTAGACTTCATTTTGTGGAGGAGTGTGTGCCAGACATACATATGCCATAAATTAGAGGCGATACTTTTAATGAGCTGCGAGTGTGGGAGATGGGTTTCACAAGGCGCTGCTCAATCAAGGGCTTATCCAGCCACTAAGTCCAATTAAATGCTAGTTGAATGGACCAACTCAGCAGGCCAAATTGGCCCCGAAAAAACACTTGCCCAGACAAATTGAGGAAGCGAGGCGGTGGAAGCTGTCAGACAGTAACAGCGCCAGACACAGATGCAAGGGTACATATAGAAGAGAGATACAGATACAAATACAACAGCTGTGCAAACCGTAGCCAAAAAGAAACATACAGTCACCAAAAAAGTTGACATTAAAGGGGAATTTAAATTTGTAACTAAGAAAAGTAGAAAGAAATAGCTAAAGATAGTAATAAATTTCTGTTTAAAATAAAGATAAGTATTTCTCATATGGAAAACATAAATATTTGTTTTGTACCTTAAACCAAAAGTAGCTAAAAACCTTTTTTCGAGTGTCGTCAGGCAAGCAGCTAAGTAAACAGGGAAAGGAGTCAACCGAGTCAATGTACTAGCTCCACAGATTGTGTAATATTTTAGACAACTTTTCGTGTAAACCCCGATTGCATCGGGAATTGGAATCGGTTGCAGGTTGTGCAGGACCCAGACCCATAAAACTTTGACAACTTCATCTGGCATCGCATTGCGTCGCGGCTGCATAGATTTTCCAATAAAAATAATATTTATAGCCCCGCCCAGAAGAACTTTACGCTCCCCAGACAAACCGAAGCGAAAGCATAATTAATGGATCGGTGCGTTGCCTTGGAACTAGATGCGAGTTTAATGGTTGTTGTGTAATCTGGAAATGCATTTCCCAACAACAGAGCCCCACAACGCAGCATCAAATAACATGCCTTTAAATGGAAATGTTTCTCCATTTGAATGGACGAGACGAGGGGCGGCGGGAGGATGGGATCGGATTGGATCAGCCGCAAAGCTTTCCGTTTGATAATGCATCATTCGATCACGCGGCGACGGCGTTGTGGCAGTGGCGGTATTTTTCAATAATTGCCCGCCGACGGATCCGAACCAGAGCCCCCGCCATGTGCACTTAGATAAAATCCATTAATAAAACTTGTTTTTATGATATAAATTTGCTTATATGAAATGGTTTTTGTAAGAGGAATATATGTATTCTAGTTTTCATATGGCTTTTACTGGTGTTCTTTTGGACAATGATGAAGTCGCTAGAAACAGCTGTAAAAAGAAGCTGTTTTTTGACAAGATCTAAAAGTGTTCGTGCCATAAATCAAATGTTTATGGAATTATGGAACCCTAAGACAACTCAAGTCTACAAGCAGCTTCTTCTATTTGTACATAAGTTATTCTATTACTTTCATATAATCGATATATTTTCCTGATTTTTGTCTGGTTAATCTGTTTTTAATATTTTTCCTTGTGCATAATGGGCGAGGCCTTTAAATTTTCGAGTCGAATAGCTCTCGCAGAACTTTGTTTCAATCCCCTGTTTGTTTATTTGCTTTGGCTCATTAGCGTTTGGACTCACGTTTTCCCTGCAGACGTGCCATGTTATCTGTATTCCCCAGATATTTGGGCGTTGTGCATTCTGTGGAAATGGAAATGGAAATGCACATCGAATCGAACACTTTCCCATGTGAATGAAATTAACCCCGCCGAGTGCCACTTGAGTATCATAAAAAATCCAGAGCGATAAGCGGCTGCACTCGAGAGCCTGTCTATTTATGGCCAATCGTTGTTTTGTTTACAAACTAGCAAGCACTTGGCCATAAAAAAAGGAAATCGAAGAAGCAACTGCTTATCTAAGTAAACGATGGCAATATTTTCCTAGTAAAGAAGTCAATATGCTTCCTAATAAGAGTATCGCATTAATACTATCGCAAGGTTTGTTTATACAAGGTTTTCTAAATAATTACTATGTAAACTCTATAAAACTTCTATTAAGTAGAGCAATTATATTGAGTTTTAGATAAGCATGTATGTATATATGTTCAAGTGATATTAATTGGGTTAAATAGGGTGAAATGAAAGTGAAAATGAATAAATGTTTAGTCAAATTAATAAGATAAATAATTTCATTCCAATTCAAAGCCTCCTAAATTCTCTTTAATCCCCTTTCTGATTCAGCGCACATTTGAAATAAAGTAGGTATTAATTCCATGGCGATAGATCTGCCATAATTTTTCCATATTCAAGTGAATCCAAGCAATACTTTCAACCTGAGTAAACAAAATTGCTGAAATATGAGACTAATCAGTTTCTCTGGAAGCATTCAACCCGATTAGCGTTTTATTTAATTGTGGCTCTGGGCAGACACGCTTCCCATTTAAATCGTAAATCCATCCAAAGCCAAGGCAAATAAAGCAAATTGCAAACTAATTTCGTTTTCGTTTTTCGCCCCATCAAATATTGGCAGCGCCAAAAGAAATCCGCCACGGGCCAAAAAAACTTGAAATAAAAAAAAAGTAGAAAAAAAAAACAACAAAATACGAGGCAGAAATTATGCAAATTTCATGGAAAACGAAAGGCATTCTCCTCCAGCATTTGATTCGCTCCGCATTTGATTATTCATTAGCTGTGATTTTTGGTATTACGAGTTTTATGAGTTTTTTTTTTTTATTATTATGCAATAAATATCAGAAGAGTTTGCAGCTGCAGGCTAGATTTTAATTACGATTTGATTGATTTTACATTTGTTTTGGTTTTGATTTGTTGGTTTCTTTGGAGGTTTATGCAAATAATGGCCCGATTTTTGGGGACCTTGAAACCTTGGGACAATAGACATTAAACACTTGATAATTAAAGTCGGCTAAATAAACACAAATTTGGCTAAAAACTGCTCAAGCGAGTCGGACTTAAATACCTTAAGAAAAAAAAACTGGATAAAAACAAAGCCACGAAACAATAGAGCGTCCAGTCCAAGTGCAAGTAAACACGAAAATAACAACAACAAAAACAATAACTGGACAAGATTCCGGCCGCAGCATGGCAACAACAAAGAAAAAAAAAACACAATATTAACGAAAAATCTGCGACGCTGAAAATATACACTTGAAGTAAAGGAAGTTGTGTATACATATTTCATTAATTATTTGGCTCTACAATACATTGCCTTTTTTTATTAACTAAAACTTCACTTCACTCATTATTAATGTTATAACAAACTGAATTGCTGATTATCACTTGTTCTCAATGGCACGTAAATAATATTTTTATATTACGATATCCGAAAAATAATTAACTCCTACCTAATTTGTCTCAGTGCTTCAGTTTTTTTTTCGGTGAATCAGCAAAATGTTTGAATGGAAGCAAGAAAACAAAACCAAAACAACAATTTACAGTTTTATTCCAATGTGTTTGGCGGCAGGTAAGACAAGGAGAGCGCTAGGCTGCCGCTGCAGCTAGAGCGAGATGCCCTCAGACAGATGGAACTCTTGCCGAAAGGTGAGGGGAAAAAAGGGAATCTTTCGTCTGGTTTTCGGCGTTCTCAAGGGAAAAACTACACAATTTTTACTAACCTTTAGGCGATCTAAAGTAAACTGCACCAACACTTGCACTTTCAATTGCCAGCAATTGTTGCAATTCTCGTGACGAATTATATTTGCAGCTTCGTTGTTTGCAAAACCGGCACAGAAAAACGCGCGCGCGATCGCACAGAATGTAAACAAAACAATAAAACACTTGAAACCTCACAAAATCTGGCCTATATATTGTAAAATATACATGTTTTGGAGTAACTTGGATTAGCACTTGATAACAAGCCTATTTTTATGTGTTTTATAAACAAAAACTACGACTGACGGACTGACGTAAACTGACTTCGTGCGACGCGTTCGGATGAAAAAAAGTAACTGTTTGTTTATATTTGAACGATTCAAAACACCAGTGGTGACGCCCATTTGGCCTTTTTCCGGACAGATCTGTCCTGTTTTAAACTGCTTCATCCGGATGAAATTTCAAACATCCCCTAACCGGAAATCAGTCCTAAATTTAGGCTAAATTTATATAATTTTAAATTGATTTTATACAATTTTAAATAGATTTCTTACAATGAGTTGGCATCTCCTTTATGCAAACTGTAATCGTTATCATTTGAAATCGTAATATCGAAACACTTGTGCAAATTTACTTGTCTGCCAAAGAATGCCTAAAGAAAATTATGAGCAGAAATTTCGCGAGTGCTGGCTGCAGCAGCCAGATTTTAAAAACTGGCAAATCGGACAGTACCAAAGGCTGCTGCAAATTGTGCAAGTGCAGTATTAATTCTAATATACCTCGAGAAATACGCAGGAAAACGAAATACGTTTTAAACCTGTGAAGCCGAGAGAAGTTTGTAGCCAGGAATCGATTTTAGCCCAACACTGTGTGATTGAGACGCTTAACCATTTAACTGAACTTTGCAAAACCCATTTTGGCGCAAAATCTTTAAAGTTGCACATAATAAAGTTGAAGAAAACCAGATTGCTGAATTTTGAAGTTCTTGATGTGACATTAAAGCAACTTTAGACTGAATAAAAATGTGAAAATAAATGCTGTCCTTTTTTTGTCATTTTTTTTAAATTTTCAGCATTTTTTCCCTGTATTTTTTTTCAAATCTGTCCTTTGTGAAAAAATATTGGCATCACTGATGGTGAATTCATTTCTCTCATGATTTGCGCTCAGCGAGAGCTGTTTCCTGCTGGAAGAGAGTCACTCAAAGCTAGTTTTAGCTATTTCCCGTCGAAATTAGCTAACAGCTTTTTCCTGGCTAACTTTTAGCTTTTTCCCGTCAAATTTGCCTTTTTTTAAATTAATATGCGGGAAAATTTTAGAATAAATAAAATTACGATATTTTAAAACAAATATTTCGCCATTTTCAGCTTTTCTTAAAATGGCAATCATTGTTAAATAGTTATCTATCATCGGCCACCTAGGCGGATAAGCAAACAAGTTTTTTTCCGCTAACAATTTTTAGCTATCTCCCGTCAAAATTGGCTAACCGCTTTTTCCTGGCTAACTTTTAGCCTTTTCCCGTCAAATTTAGCTATTTTGTTGGCTATTTCTCTCGGGAACCAAAGATTCTGAATTTGGGATTGTTTTTTCTCAGACTCCTAAAGTGTAATAATTTTAGGCCCTTTACATTGTTTTAACTTTGTAGCTGCTCTTTTTTCTGATAAAAAATTGTCAGTACTGTTCCTGTGTGACCACTTGTCAAAAGAATAAAATACTAAAATCAAAAATCTCACATAGGTTGAAGACATTGATGAAAAGGTTTAAAACTTGGTTAAGATACACTATACCAACGGTGTGAGAGAGATAGCGGAAAGTCAAATAATAGAAGAGCACGACTAGTGCAAGGCCATTTTTGAAACCAGTTTGGGCGCGAAAAGGATTGTAACGAAAATTTGAAAGTTTTCTTAATTTCCTTGCAATTTTACAAGTCGATTTAAATGTAATTACTCCTTAAAATTAGTGTCCATGCAGTTAGTTAAACATTTAGTTAGTAAAAGGCGACGGTTAGTAGCCGGTAAAAACGAAAACTACAGTTAAATAGGATTTCCATCAACTTTATTAATAATTTCTTTGTTTTTCGTTTAATTTGTTCTCTTAATTTTGGTTTTGTTTGGTTTGTTTTTTGTTGGCATCACACGTAAAAATATATTGTGGCATTGAATTTCGGCTTAGACAAGTTTATATAGTTTGTTTTTCGTGTATATAATATCAGTTAATTAGTTTTTGCACAAAACGGTAAGTAAGCAATGCAAATTTTAAACTTAATTTCTAATTTTTTACAAAGTGTCTCGGTTGAAGAAGCTTGTACACGGGTTTCGCTTTTAGTGGCTGCTGCGGATGCTGTAGCTGCTGCTGCTGCTGCTGCTGATGTGGCTGCTGCAGTAGACTTGGATTTGGATACGGATTTGTCTGTGGATGTGGCCAGTAATAGCTCCTTGCCACGGGCTGCACTCTCAGTAGGAAACTTTAGCGCGTTCGAGTGTTCGGAAAATGCGATTTAATTAAAGTTAGGTAAGACTTTCGACTTTCGACACTCACAAATGTTGTGCATACAAAAAGGATGAAGAACGACCGACTGTCTGTCTAACTAATGTAAATTTCAATATTAATTCCATTCATAAACTGCATTAAGTGTATATTTATTTAGTTTTACTCTTGGGAACCAGTCTTGAGGAGCACACACATTTGATGCATGTAATGTATACGAGTATAAAACCATGGAACCTCTCTCGGGGCTTGCTAAGGTTAGTAGCTAAGGGTTAGGGGCACACACAGCACGGCGGAGGAGGGGGAGTAGCGATGCGGATGCTGGACCAGGACGTGCACCAGGACTCACCCATCTGGCTGATGTGGCTGCTGCTGCTGCTGCTGCTGCTGCTGCTGCCGGCGACGTCTAGCCACGGCGCTATTCTTGATGATAGCCTCAATCTCCCGACCCCCCGAACTCTCGCCCTCCGATGCGGAGGCGCAGTTACCAGCTCCATCTTCGCCAGTAGCCGCCGCTCTGGGTTGTCCCAAGGTGGCCAGATTCCTCACCAGATTCACCGCATCATCGTGCTTTGGCGTGGCTTGGTTCTCCTTGGACACATTCCGTAGGATTTGAGCCAAGTTCCTTTGTGGATTATCCACCTCATCGCCTCGGGTGGCATCTGCCGTGGTGGCCGACTTACGGAGATTAGAGACAGTGGCATGCGTGGATCGCTTCAGGCGATTCTTTAGCTCCGCATTGAGATCCACGGGCATTAGGCCTCGACCCAGGCCCACCATGGGCTTGCCCGTCTTAAGAATGCTCTTAAGGGGCTCGCCGGCTGCTTTACCTATAAAAAAAATAGGTTACCAGACCATTAATTCAAGTTCAAGTGGGTAAAATAATGAAATCAGTGCCCTTGAAAATGCAGCAAATCATTCAAAGGCAGGCCAAAATAATATATAAAAGCATGCTGACTTGCAAAGGAAGGAAAACATGCTATGTACTTACTCTGCTTTTGGGAAATTCGTTTTCCCTTGAGGCCATACTATAGTTCTTTAGCACATTTCTTGAATTTATTTTCTCGTTTCTCGGTCTAACAACTTGCATTATTCATAAAATATTACAATAATAATAATAGTAAGAGTAGTAATAATAATTGTAATACAATACGCATCAATATAATAAATCCGTTTAAGGTACAATTCGTTTTTAAATGTAAATAAAAAGTAGTGTATAAATATAAGCACAAGGGCGCGGAGTTCGCATAATAATATATAAAGGGTATTTTATGGGGTTTACTGGAAGGTTGTTTTCGGGCCTGGTTTAAATACAAAAGCCTAACTCTTTATATAGCTTTGCCTTTTATTATAATTATTATTTCGTTTTACACATTTCATCGGATTTAATATATTTTTGTTTTCGTTCGTTCATTTTAGTTTTTAATTTATGAAGAGGATTATGGTTTTTGGGGCGCATCTATCACACTGAGCGCTGGATTTTGGGGGAAAGTTACTGAAGGGCTGACAAGGTGGTGTTTGCATTGGGAAAAATTGGAAAAATTTTGAATGCTTGGCCAAAATAGACAATTTTTCTTTCAGCCCAATATCTCGCCGCACAGCCGCTTGAAATCCTTACCAGCCGCCCGCAGCTCATCGGGCGTCACGACGATGTCCTCGAAGCTGGAAATGGTGGCCTTCAGCCGATTGTTGGGCGAATGGGCACGCTTGGGACTTGGCATGGCGGAAGTGGGGCTGATGCAGCCGTTGGTATAATGATCCATGGAGGCGGGACGGGTCCGCTTGAGCATCTCCCTTCGCTTGGCCGTTGGCGCCGGCACTGTGATAGTGATGGGCAGACGCACATGGGCATTGGTGGCCTCCACCTGGCTATGTCCTTGATTTTGTGCCGGCGGCAGCGATTGGGTCTTGAGCAGAGTGGTGCTGTTGTAGCTCTCGTTCGCATTATCCTTGCCCTTTACCCCAAAGTACTTGGCATAGCGATCGTCTACGTTGGGCGCTCGTTGGGCCATTGACACAGTGACGGAGGTGATCTCGGTGGTGTGACGACGGTTGATGGCGGGCGGCGCCTGCACTTGCTGTTGCTGTACCAATCGATTGATCTTTCTGCGCACCTCGGACACCCGCTGAGCTGTGTCGCGATCCGGATCCGGCTGCTGCTGGTGGTGATGCTCCTGCTGCTGATGATTGGAGGCGCAGTTCTCCTTGCCCGAATCAGAGCCGCTATCGCTGGTGTTTGTCCCATTCGGCATCTTCTCCTGCTGCTTTTCAATGAACGGCGACTTGATCTTGCCAATGGCGCGGGCTGTGACGGCGACCTCGACGGGATTCAGGGAAAGCAGCTTGGATTGCACAGTGTTCCAGTTGGAATTACTGCTGCTGTTATTGTTGCTCGTGGAGTTTGTGTTATTATTCCTATCGTTCCGGAAGGATTCGGGCAGGATGAGCTTGCCCACAGTTCGCACTCGGATAGTTCGAAGGGGCGTGGCGGCATTTGTGGGATCTGTGGCGGATCTGCTCAGGGCATGGAAGCCATTTTGCAGAACTGGCTCTTTGGTACGCAGTTGCACCTTCTCTAGCTGCTCCTCCTCCTTGGCATCCACCTGCTCCTGCTCGGCAGGCTCTATGATGCTCTCGAGGGTCAGGCTAGATGGCTCCTTTTCGTGCGGTATCGGCGAGTAATCCATGGGCGTGGGCGTCACACTGACACTGCTGCTGGCGGTGGTGCTGCTCCTGGGCGTGTTGCGATCAATGGGCGGACTCCTTGAGTAGCTGCTGGTCCGGCTGCGGTACCTGCCACTGGCACTGTTCGTTCCACTGTTGTTTCCGCACAGGCTGCTGAAGAAGGCCAGGCGCTCGGCCAGCGAGAGGGACGAGGGTTCTGTGATGGTGATTTTGGGGATTAGAGATTAGAGGTTAGGCCGCGTGGACAAAGCCCATGCTTACGCATTGCATTTGCCTGCTCAGTCTGCTCGGAATTATATATATTTATTGCTGCTGCTACTGCTACTGCTGCTGCTGTGCTGTGGTTCCTACTCGTGTGGTTTCTCTCTGAGATGTGGCCGCCGACAAAAGTCAGAGACGCAGTTGACATTCCGTTTTTATCCACTGCCCACTCAGTGTTGCTGCTGTTGCCGCGATAATTCATATATTTCTCACTCTACACTATCATTTGCTCAAGCGGTTGCTCTTTTATCAAGAGCTCTAAACCTATCACAAAAGACGAAGATTTGTTACCCCCATTGGAAAGTTTTTCGTCTTCGGGTCGTCTGGCATTTATAAAGCAATTTCTATAATTTGCCAACTCTTTTGTCCCCCCTCTAAACACATCTCTATATATATGTCTGCGAGTTACTTGAATTTTCATTTTCATTTGCAAACTTTCGATATATTGGTTCTGCCTCAAAACGCTTTCAATTGATATGAACTTTCTTTGTGGCTGCACATTTATGAGTGATTAGTGACGAGTGTCTGTGTCTGGTTGTGGGGGCAAGCTTGAGATTGATAAAAAAAATAATAATAAGCAACGAAATTATGGAATTTGTATGGTAGCTATGGGGGCATAGATAGTGGTATTTGTTTCTTAGAAAAGGTCATGTATCTTGTGACTTTCGAGAAGATTGTGCATTTAAAATAGAGAATTTCAGGAATTTACTCAAAAGAATTATTATTTGAATTTAAGACAATTTTTTTAGCGATTTAAAAACATGTTTTGGTACGAATTATGGAATTTCTACATAAGCTTGAAAAGTGGATGCTAGCTTCTTAGAGAAGATTTTTGATTACAAATGATTTTAAAAATTATAATTATTAAAATCAAATTAATTTTCAGAATATAAACCTTCTGAAGACTAGCAAACAAATTAAATTTCTTTAAATTCAAGCTTTAAGGCCTCTTAAAAAACGCTTCCTTCGATTATTTAATGACGGGAATTTATTTAGTAATGCTAAGCAAGCAATTTAAAAGGTTCATCCTTCTCTTCCTTTTCATTTTTTTAAATATCTTTTTGAACAACGTTTTATGCTAATTATAAATTAAAGCAACTCCCAACGTCAAGGTTAATGCCATTTCATCTTATCGGTAATATATTTTACGACACTTTCCCCTTCCTACTCTCTCCTCTATCAACCAATTTCGAATGTTTTCTGTTGGCCATAAAAAAAAACCAGACCACCGATAAGTGATATGGGGGAAAAGAGGTTACCAACTCACTTCATCGGCAATGCAAGTGTGTCAGGAGGAGCGTGCGTTTGAAACACATTTTTTTGAGGAAGTACAACCCTGAGGCGTTGAAAATGTTGTAAATAAAAATGCCATAAAATTATAAACGCTTAATTAAGTTCACTAAAGACCGCAAATGGGAAAAAATATTCAGAAAATAAATCACGACAGTGCGCGTCTTAAATTACATAAACATACACAGTTGTTGAGAATGAATTGTTATTAGTTTTTCTTTTTGTTTTTCTCATGCGGCAACAGCAAATACAACAAGGCGAAATCAACGATAACAAGAGTTAAATTAATTTGAAACTCAAACTGGCGTAAAATAATGGCAAAAAAAATATGTATAAAATTGTAAATGAATAACCAATGGACGCACCACAACAACATGCAAGTGGAAAACTGAAATTAGTTTATGATTTTGTTTTGTTTCGACTTCTCTTTTTTCTCTCCCCCGCTTTTTTATGCATTTCATTTTCATTAAAATTGCGCAATTTTGCGTGGTTGCAACTTTATGGCATTCAAGTCAATTAATAAATTAGTGTAAGTATAAAATAAAACACACGAACACAGAGTAAGCAACAACAACAATAAATATTATGAATTATAAAATATGTCTTATTTGTTTGTCATTCCAAAAAATATATATGAGCATCGTGCAAATGTAAAACGAAAACATGAGAGGAAATTTGAACTGGAAAGGCTCTTGAAAAATCGTTATAGAAATCAAAAGCTTTTCCTGTCCGATTTCCCCTTTAATTTTAATTGAAAAAAACTCACCAAACTCGGCATCCAGCGTTGTATTTGGCGTTGACAGCTCTTCGGAACTTGGCAGGGAATGATCAGCGGCCCTTGGAGGCGTCACTTCGTCGGTTACCGCTGGCGGAGATTGTCGGGATGCAGTTGATCCTGAAAGAAAAAATTTAAGCAAGTTTGCTTTATTGTTCCCTTTGGAAAATATATCGAACCCACAACTAATTAACTTTAACTTTTAGTGATAAAATCCTATTTTCTATTTAAAACTATAAACAAGTTTGTGTTTTTAGGAATACTTCAATAGACACTAATCTGACGCACCTCTCAAGGCGGCTCTAGCTTTTCGATTACATGATTTCGATATGTACTTCTAATCTCAAGTGACCTGCGCAATATATGTATACTATATATAGCTGGTATATAGCTTCTCCCCCCCTTGAAATTTCACCCACAATAATATTGGTCACAAAAAAGTTACCCAACATGCAGGCCTCAATTAGTTTGGTGATTGCCGCAGACGGCAGGTGACATACATTTTACAGCTTATTAACTTGGCCAACAACCATGAGAGGCGGCTTGTTTGCTTGCAGCAACAACAACATTACAAAAGCTTTGCTAATAACAAAATCTGGCAAAACACACAATGACCACAGCTGGAAGGGTTTTTTTTTTTAATGATTAAAAAATCACAGGCCCTACGTTTTAAATAAATTAAAGAGCAGTGCTGGGGGTTTCTAAAACTAATCATAAAATAAACGGAAGGTATATTTTAGTTTGTTAAAGATTTCTGTAATACATTTACCTTTATATACTAACTAAACAATCTGTATAAGCCTTAAAATCCTTTTTTTATCTCCTCATTGAAGATAATATTAAACTCTGAGCTTAACTACCATGGGAAATACTATAGTTTTATACTCAGAAACTCTCTAAATAATAAAGAATGCCCTCTTGAAATATATAATCGTAATACTAATTGGAAATTAATTTTAAATCAAATAAATTCTCAACATTACCAGGCTTCTCTTACAACTTTTCCCAACATTTATACCTAATAGTTGTAGTACTGCTACTTTCCTAGAAAAGACTTGTGGCCCTCTAACCCGAACTCAACTCTAATCTGCCTTCATTCTGGCTACTGTGGTCTTGGCCTTCTTGCCATGCTTGGCTGCCCCTTTGGGCCAAACACACTGGGTCTGGGTTCAACCTAGCGGTCGCTGGCTCGTTTACTTTATTGCTTCATGCTAATTTTTCGCAACTCAGCGGATGATGATGATGATAATGATGGTGATGGACCCACTACTAACCCGTCGTAGCCCGCGGAGTGCGCGACTGCTCCTGCAATTGCTGGAACATATTGGCCCTGGCTCGCACACTGTTGCTACGCGTCAGTCCACTAGATGGCGTGCTGGTGTTGTCTGTGGCGGTTGCGGTGGCTGCTGACGTTGCGGAAGCGGCTGTCTCATCGCTCAGCGACTGAATGGCCGAGTCCGCCTCCTCCAGGCCGGACATCTCGAAGATGTGCTGTTCGCTGTCCGTTCCAAGCGACAGAGTCAGCTGCTCGCTGATGTTGACGCTGCCGGAGCTGGTGTCGTTGATAGAATTTTGTCGTGCCAAATGGTGGGCGGCGGTTGTTCCCTGGCTAGCCAAATGGACAACGCGTGGCGACTGCAGCGGCTGGGTGGAGCTGCGTGTGAGGCGATGGAAGGATGTGGCTCCGCCTGCACCCGAGTGCGTGGACGAGGAGAGTAGCAGCGGTGCAGGAACGTGGCTAAGGGGCTGTCCGGTTATGGGCGAGATCAGCGGCGGATGGGGCAGAGCGTGGCTTAAACGGATGTCCAGCGGCTTGGTGGGCTTGAAGGCCGACGTGGCCGAGATGTCGAATGGCGTGGAGTTGGCTTTGAAGCTGAAAAGGGGAAAGTTTTAGATGTTTTGATTAATACTTGGTATACAAGAATTTGAATTCATTACATTTTCTGGTCTTTCTCATATTAAAATATATTTTGCGGACTTTTTTATGATATATTAATAAGGTTCAAAGAAAACATTTATAAATCTAGTAATTAAAATTAATTTTCATAACAAATATTAAATTTTTCCATGTGTTCAGTGCAAAATTTGCTAGATTTTCATATTAAAATTAAACTGTTTAAAGGTATGTCTATCAAAAAGTTTTGTTTCATTAATATAACAAAGTGTTGTAATGCTTTTTTTGATAAGATTATAACATACATTTGAAGAAAAATATATTCTAAAGTTCAGTTGCATGTTCTCTTATCAAAATAATACTTTATTGTGTGTGACATCATATCCTTTGTGAATATCAAAAATAATTAAACAGTTTATGACTTTATAAGGTTTGAAAAATTGATAATCTCAAGAACAGAATGCCACTAAAAATGCTTATCAATTACAGATAAGACACAATGGCATGTTTAAATAATTAATAAGAATACGTGATTTTACAATTGATAAACATTATTTACCCCAACTATTTAACATGCAGAGATAGTTTCTACACATATCTCTTTCGTGTAGAAAACAAAAACCCCTATTTACGTGCTATTTTCAGAGTTTTTTGTAACGTTTTTTTTGGCTCTGCTGAAATTTACATAACAACTTGGCTCAAACGGCACTGCGTAAATCTCCGTCTCCCTATCATTCTCTGTCTCGGACATAATTATAGGCAATTTAGTTCGGGCTTAATTATGATTTTGGTGGTGAAACTTTACAGCTGCCGGGTATTTTCGGTTAATTCAACCCGAGAGCCTCCAGGTGGTGAGCGAAGGTAAAAGTTTACCCGCTCGACGATGGCCGAAAGAATTAGCCAAATAATAATAAAAAAAAAGCGCCAACAGTGAAAGGTAATTGTATTGATGATAAGGTGTAAAAATAGGTAGGAGAAAATCGTAAAGTTTGTGTATATTTTTCCACACTAAACTCCGCAGTTTATCACCCTCTTGAAATACCTTACCATTCTACCGCATTCTTCTGCAGTCCAAAATTAGTATCTCACCTACAACTTGTTCAACTTTCGAGAGTTTTTTTTCCAATATTTGTTTTGTTTATCGAAAGCATTTTCCATTTTCCATGCCTGGCGCACACACGTCGAGTGTTAAAAAAAAAGAAGAGGAAGCGGAAAAAAACAAACTAAAAATATACAAAATATAAATGCAACAACTAAGCTAATTGGATTTGGGAATGGCAGAAATGTGTCCAACCAGAACAGGGAGACAGATGAGAGGGAGAGAGGTTAAAAACGCGAGAGAATGGTCAAATCTTTTTAGAAACAAAAAAAAGAACACATGATTAGGGGCAACAGTTGTCGAAAATTTATAAAAAATATAAGAGAAGAGAAGGAAAAATATTTATATATATAAAAATAAATAAAAAACAGATATTGTTTTGCTACTGTAGCTTAGACACAAAGCAAAATGTTGCAGAAAAAACCAAAATAGTGTCCGTTTGTCCGTCAATTCGCTTGTCTTTCTATACGGACAAAGTGGAATTACTCAAAGTCTATGAAAGCTAGAGCTACCAAAGTTGGTGACCATTTTAATATATGTCCTAAGTTTGTTTTTAAAATTAGCCACGCCTTCTAACGCCCACCTGAACCTATAGAACACATTTTTATAACTGTATCTCAATATACATATTTCCTTTCATTTTTTTGGTAAACTTATTTCATATTATTTATAAATAAAATGGTTTCGCATATTTTGCACAATTTGTAGCACATCGATTGGCACTTAAAAATATTATATTTTCTGTTGGCGCTCACAGTGCACCGTGATTTTTCCATGGAATTTATTTTTAGCTCATTACGAAATTTAGATCTTAAGAGCTGAACCGAAAAACTTGCACATTTCACTGTGTTTTTTCGTATGATTTTCTTAGAGCGTTAAGTTTGTGTTTTATTTTGGGTAACTACCTTTCCAAAAAATTCACACGCGGCTCGTGGGCTTGTCAGCCGGCAGGCAACTGGTAAGGAATTTCCGTGGGGAACGTGGTTTTTCTTTAACTATCGACACACAAACACATATAGACAGCTCTCTATATGTACTATCTTGTTCTGCGGCTGATAAGAAAGGGAGCAAACGAACGAACGAACGACCGACCGGACCGGACCGGAGCAGCGATTCACTTTGATAATTTTATCAGTTAGTTTCGATTTCTTTCACACTATATTGTTATTTTTGTCTACAATTATTTTGGCCTGGCTTTACGTAAAAAATATAAATTATATTTCAGCGCGGCTGCTGCTCTGGCGTATACGTGAAAATTGAAAAAGCGATCGCGAGCAACTGAGCGCAAAAATTGTACAAACAAAACGTCGAGAGAAAAGTCGAGTGGCTCGTGGTTCGTGGTTCGGGGTGCTCTGCCAACGTCGGCGTTGCGGCGCTGTCGGCAAATTTAAATTATTTTCAGTTTTGTTTTCTAGCCTTTTTTATTGCCCCGCGCTTTATATTTATTTTGGTATGGTATTTTCCCATTTTCCATCCATTTTCTCTGTCTGTCTGGGAAATGTCTTTCCGAGTCTTCCACGCCGCTCTTTGGCTTGGTTCAAAGAGAGAGAGAGGCAGATACTAGGTTGCTCTTAGATTTTTATTTTTGGCAAGATTTGCTTGTGAATGGGCCACCGAGTTCTAAGGTGTGTGACATCTTTGTTGTATTTATAGAGAAATATTTACTCAACCGGCTGTCAGGCAGCATAGAATAATTATTTAGCTCATAGAAAACTGGAAACAGATTTCTTCCATTGACTTATTTATGACGTTCGGTTTTGGCCACAAAAAGTCATGGCAAGAGCAAAGTCCCTGCAATCGCTGACTAAATGCTCCTTTTTGTGTGACTTATCTTATCGGGACAGATTATGGAAGATACAGCATAACTTCGAATTGGACGTATATAAGTCATATCGATTTAATCGCGAAACACATGTCAGCGAATTCTTTGTTCACTCAAAGACTTTACACTTGGCAACAACATTTAATTGATTTTTGAAATCTGTTTTTGTGATAAGTTAAAAAAGTTTGGAAATTACTTTAATGCGTTTCCATTTAAGGTGTATTTTGTTGTATTAAAAAAAAAAAGAAATTGTCCATTTAACAAATTTACTTTCTAAGGAAATGTTGCATCAGTTCTGTTTGTCTTAAATGAATACTTTTTAATTTGTTTAAAGTCTTGTTAAAGCTCTTATATGTTTTGTCTTTAAATGTGTGTTCTATTTTAGATTTTTTATTAATGTACATTAAATTCTAAATTTCTTGTAAGGTGACCAAAACGTTCATTTTTTTTTAAATTTTTCTCTCAAAAAATGTAAATTTTTTTAAAATTAACTCTTACATTACTTTCTAAAAACTTTGTAATGGCAAGAAGTAAATCAAAAATTTAAGTGAATTAAATTGAAATTGAATTTCAAATATTTTTATGTTTCATTACTTAAATTTTTGACATTTTAGCAACAGTTAAAAATGTATTAAGCTTTGATTTGTATTCTTAAAGGTTTTCAATCTATATTTAATAATGTAGGGTTTTATGGTTATTTGAAAATAATGCACATTCTTTAAAAATATGTTGTTCAAGCCTTAATTATTTAGTTTTATAATTTGACAATCATTTTAAGGTTTTTAGGATCGTTTTTTTTACAGAGTTATTATTTCTTCACTTCTGATGAGTGAATATTGCTTTGTTTATAGCACTCTAGAAGCTTTTCAAGGATTTCCTTGTACGTTTTGTCACACTTTGTGTTCGATTTTTCCCTGGTTGGGTTTTCTTTTCTTTGTTTTTACCGTTTTCTGATATACGCCTCAAACATTTTCTCGCTCTGACGTCGCTGCAGCAGCAACATGGAACAAAGTCGATAGACCGCCGCCGCCCTTCTGGGGAATCCTCCTGTCTCTTCCAGCAGCGGTTATGACACGGAATTGGAATTTGGAAAAGGGGCGCACGAGATACGAAAGTATCTGTAACTGGACGCGTTCGAGCGCTGCAACCTACTGAATGCAACTGCCAGGCATAAATTACACGGCACAGGGCCCGCGTTGGGGCCAAAATGGGCAAAAGATATATTGACAATATGCCGTTCGCTGAATGCAAATGTGACAGTCAGACAGACAGACATAGCCAGCGAGAGTGTGAAGAACAAAAGAGACACAGAACCTGGCTTATTGTTCTTGATGGTTTTTTGTATTATTTTTTTAGCAAAGGGAGTGCCACAGAGAGTGGAACAACACAAAAGCCGCCCCGAAAAAAAGAGCAACAATAATAATAACAGCAAAACACTCACCGCCGACACACACACACAACATAGTGATAAAATGCTGACATAAAAACACAGTTAAACCTGGCGAGGTGTGCTGAAAGAGGTAGAGGTGCGCTGCTCTGTCTAGTCGAAAGATTCGAGAATGCTTTTACAGAGAAGAAACTAGGTTTACGAGCATGACATTGGCCAATCCGCGATTCGCGGAAACAAACCCATCATCAGCCAGGTGGGAATTAGTAACCAAAGCAGTCAAAGAACAACTAATTTGTTTTAAATTAAATTAAAATGATAGCGAAGTAATTTGTAAATTAAGCTGAGAGTAATTTGTAAGAGGTTAGCTTGGTGGTTTGGTAAGAACTTTAATGGAATTGGTTAATATTTTGAGGTCTCAAATATTTAAAGCTTTATTTAGCAGGTTTAGATAAAGATTCTAATATGATTTGTATGTAATTCTTTTTAATTCCTCGTTTATAGTAGGTATAAATAATTCAAAGCTTATTCCTTTTAGTTAGTTGGTAGTTACTAAAGCTTTTAAAAAGTATTTTATTGAATACTTAAAATATAAGAAATAATAAATAATGAATAATAAAAACAAAGAATCTGTCAAATAATCAATAATTATATAACCTACTATCAAAAGATCTTCTTTCCATCTGAAAGCAAGTACTTGTACCTTCCTTATTCGTACCCTTTAAAAAAAACATGAAATATGCACAAATAATTAACCATTAATTCCCCTTTCTTCCTCTTTGAAACCTCATTTAACCCATTTTCCTAACCTGTCTCTTCCCACCCGTAAAAACCCAATCGACCTTCCCTAATCACCAAACCATTACTAACCTTTATTTGTATTTCGCGTTCTCGCGTTGTTGGCCTCAATAGTTGGGCAGGTAATTAGGCAATAAGCCATAAGCTGCTTAAGTGACAGAAGCAACAACAACAGCAATAAAAACTAAAAACGAGGCAAAGAAAAGTGAATTACATACTATGATATATAGTATATGACAACGAATTGAGGTCATTGAAAACCTACCTCGGCAAATGGAAATGCAATTAAAATATTGCCAAAAAAGATACAACATGTATTTCCTGGAAAATTGCTATGAAAATTTCATCAGAATCGGATAATTTGGGGGCTCCATAGAGTTTAGTATGTCCACAATAAAGTTAATTAAGCCGATCATGACTGGATTATAATGCTGTGCTGTCGGCGCCATGGAGTATGAATGACCTAACAACTGTGGCAATTTCCATTTGACACTGGCAGCAGCAGCAGCACCGTGATGTTATAAATATTTATAGGCTCGGCCAAGTGCCAGGCAGCTAGAAATGTGCGCTCGCCGGACCAAAAATAGCATTGTGGATAATTCGTGTATATAGACAGCTCCGGACAAGCACAAAAGCGGATTTCGCGTCTGGAATTCTTGGGCCAGCGAAGCGTAAACCGGCATTCGTTGCAGAAATCAGTTGACAGCTTGACAGGCCACACGACGTATGCGCAATTTAGCGAGGGAGTTTTGCCATGGAAATTTGAAAGAAGTTCTGCCTTAAAATGGGAAGGATATATGCTGGGCTTACGGGTTGGGATAAGAATCTTGTTATGTTTCGTTTTTCAATGTTGATTTACAGTTTTAGGGTTTTAAGCTAAAGTTTTCTAATGAAAATCGTGTTAAAACTGTTGAATTAAACCATTTTTTAATTATTTTACTTTAGAAAAGTAAGGAATAATTATTTTTTAAGTTGCTTTGGCTTGGAAAATCTCATATAAACCTATAAATTTCTTCTTTCAAGATGAGTTTTGGTATAAAAAAACCTAAATTTAATTGAATTATTTCATAATTTACCATCTTTATAGCGATAGTTATTAAATATTCTCTCTCGCATACCTCAATCTCCCTTTTACTATTTAAGATAGATTTAAACTCTCAATAAAATCCCCTCAAACAATAAACTAAACAAAATACTTTTATAATCTCAAACTTACAAGCTCTTCTCCTCGCTGGTCACCGGCTGCGTCTTATATCGCTCTCTCTGCAAATCCCGGCGCAGGACACTCGGCTTGAGGAGCCTGGGCGTGGCACCCGGCTGCTCTCCCTTGGTAGAAGCCTCCAGTGGCGACTCCCAGCTGCCGTTGGGCCCGCCAGCCGCACGGGCTGTGGGTGAGGAGAGCATCTCCATGCGCTTGATTCGCTCAGCCACCGAAATGCTCGACGGTGTGGTCACAAAATCAACCGGAGTACTCGGAGCTGCTTGCGAGGTGGAGATGGCATCCAGGGCTGCTGCTAGATCCATAACAGGCGGCGCATCCTGACGCTCCAGTGAACGGGTGCGACGCTTCAGTAGGCTATTGTTGGACTCCTCCAGGTCATGCGAGGTGGAGCCCAGCGACCGGCGCTTCGAAGGGGAGTCGCTCTTGAGGATTGAGGATAGGGAATCGGCGGCATTGCCGTCGTGGTCGAGACCACTCAAGTCGAACTCCTCGCGGCTGCTCTTGCGCGAACTCTTCAAAATGGGACGTATCATCTCATGCTCATCGGCCTCGCCAAATGATTTCTTCTTGAGTATGGGCTTCGGGGGACGTACTGCCTCCTCGCTGGAGGTGCTCTCCTGCTTGAGAATGGGTCGTATTTCGTGCTCTTCCCCGCCATCCTCCAGGGTAGCACCGCCATCGTGAGCGGCCAGCTCAGCTGCCGCCAGGGTGACGGCCTGCGAGATGGACACATGCTTGTGGCATCCACCATCCGAGGGCGTGGACAGCGAGTCCTTCTTCTTCAGGATGCTGTGCGGCTGACTCTCGTTGGCCGAGGGGCAGCCATCGCTCTTGCTGCTGTCGTAGCTGCTCTGCTTGAGAATGCCATGGCCCTGATGGGCTGGACTCAGTCCAGTGCCCGATTCTTCCAGAGAATTCCTGCGTGCCGACTTGATTAGTATGCTTCGCTCGTCGGGCGAGTGGGAGCGAGAATAGTAGCGTGACTCGTCCAGGCTCGAACGCTTCTTGAGTATTCCCTGGCGCTTGCAGCGAGCCGCTGCTCCCGCAAGCGGCGGATCCATCACGCTCGAGGAGAAGGTCACCGGCGAGGCATTGCTTGAGGCACTCGAGTTGCACTCGCCCAGGCCGTGCTCCTTCTTCTTCAGTATGGATACGATTTGATTGGGCGCCGGCGGTGAGTTTTGAGCTGGTAATCCCGCTGCTGCTCCTCCCTCATCCGTGCTCTTGCGCCTCAGTATGGCCGACATTTTCTGGCTGGAGGTGGGCTCCTCCGGAGGCTGTTGCTGTTGCAAGGCCTGCTCCGATTGCTCTGCAATCTTCTTGATTTCCGCCAGATCCGTCTTGGTCCGCTCATTGAACTTCTGGGCCAGATTCCGGGCAGCCACAGGAGCGTGCAAGGGCCGGGGGGCAGGCAAGACAGCGGTCATGGTGCGCACAGCAACCTCCGGATGACGCACGGCCGGATAAGTTGGACGATAGGTGGTCTCTGACTTCGATGTGGTCGTAGTTGTGGACTCACTGCAGGAACTCTTCAGCGGCGAGTGTAGCAAATCCCTCAAAGCTTCGTCATCGCCAGGAACCAAGGGACGGGCCATGCCCAGTTCACGACGTCGTCGACGGCGACTCGAAGAGGCAGCAGCCTCATCTGTAAGGGAAAATACAATAAATTAATATATATTCTAAGAGAATTATTAACTAAATTTAGGAGCCACTGGACGTAACACGTGCATAACATTAATTGAGGACAGGGACTCTTAACAGCTCGGAGGATTTTAACGTATTTTACACAGGTTTTCTGAATGGAAAAGCTTTCATTTTCAAGCAGCACAAAATGATTTAAATGAAAGTGTTGAAAATGGTAGTTGAAAAAGCTCATGATTTTCACGCTTAACGCTCAAAGATCAAAGATCGAGTGATTCCAGCGAAGGCAGCAGCAGCTGCTCTGCTCTGCTTTGCTCTCCATTTAAAAACCGATTTGATACGCATTCAAGCTTGAAGACAGTCCAATTTTGGTGCCGCCGCCGCTGCTGCTGCTATGGTGCATCCATTGTGGGCCAACTTACCGCCATCCTTGGTGGCCTCCTCGGTCAATGAACGGTTTAGATTCGATTTCCGCTTGGCCGACTTGTCGCGATCACCCAAACGACGTGGCGATACTTCGGGCTGTGGAGTGGATGTTTTAATTATTATAATTATTTGTAAATATTTATTAGTTTTTTAGAGGAAAGAAATCAAGGCTTAGAGGGTTCCTTCAAGAAACCTTCTCTTCCAGTTTCTTTCCTTTAAAACTCTAGTTCCTTACCGTTCTCTTGTGCTTCTGCACGGGACTCAGCTGCAGATTGGCCAAATGGTCACGTGCTCCATTCTCAGCTGCTTGGTCCGTGCTCATTGTGGAGCTACGTGGTCGCATACGAAGCGTACACTCTGCCGTGGCCTTGGGCGGACTCACAGCTCCGCCCGTAAAGTGCAATTCGCTGAGGGACTGCTTCATCGAGAGGCCCGAACTGATGGCCACCAGGGGCTGGCGTCGCTGGGTTGACGGCGTGTCTGCCGGTTGCGAGGCAGATCTTGACTGGACTCGGTTGGACGAACCTGCCACCGCGGCGGCGCTGACTGGCTCCGAGTTGAAGCCACTGATGGTGACTTGGCCCGGTGATTTCGGTGACAGCTCTGAGCTGCTGAGGCGACGTTGGGCTGCTAAGGGTCCACCTCCGTTGCGGGGCGATACGGGTGAACTATAACGTTGGCGCTGCTGCTCCTCTTCCTTCTTTTTATCTGCGGGTTTTTTTTTTACACACACAAACACGGTATTGAGAGGATGATGGAAATGCGGGTGGGAACAACACACAGAGAAAAATGTAATACTTTATTTATCTTTTTTCTCTGTGTGCTTTGGTTTGTATAAACATAAATACACTCAAAACAAAACTACTTTGGTTAGGTTTTCAGAGGTTTAGAGACAGGAGTTGGACCTGGTGTCCTCCAGGGATAAAGATATAGAGAAGGAGAGATTAATAGATCTCGAAACTCACCTAGCGCGGCGGCGCGCAGACGACTCGCCTTGGTGGTGCGCACCGCTGGCGAGGTTTGGGGCGAGGTGGCTGATGAGGAGCAGCTGCCACCGCCGCCGCTGCCACCGCTGAGCAGCGGACTGGCTATAGCAAGCGGAGGAGCAATGGTGGATGAGGAGGAGGCGGAGGCAGAGACAGAGGTGGAGGCGGAGGCGGAGACAGAGACCGAACCCAGACTCAGTGGCGACACGGGATTCTTGCGGCGTTTGGCTGGCGAAGATGCAATCGATGTTGTTGCAGTGGCTAAAGGCGGCATGGGCGTGGCCTGGCTTTGTTGTTTTTTAAGCAGATGTTGTTGTTGTTGTTGTTGGTTAGTATTGTTGTTGCTGCTGCTGTTAATGTTGCTGTGGCGTTGCCTCGTGTTGCAGTTATTGTTGTTGCGTTGGCTGTTGGTGCAACTAATACTGCAATTGCCAGCTTTTCCTCCTCTTTGGCTGCTGCTGCTGGCTGTTATTTTTTTAATGCGTGGAGTTTTTTGTTGTTTTATTGATATAGTAAAGACATTAAAGCATATGATTGCGGCTTGTGTTGTGGTTTGCTGTTTGTTTTTGTGAAAGGTTTCGATTGCATAATAATCGCAGGGGGGAGGGGAAGAGAAAAAGACTCAAAACTCAAAACTTAGGACTCAAAGATCTCAAATCTCATATCTAACTCTGGCAAAGATTGATTGGTTGGTGACAACAACGAAACGTTGTGATTGTTGCGAAAGTGCTTTGCCTGCGACAAAAGAAAAGCATTAAGCTGGAAGACGAAAGACGAAAGTTTTTCGAGCCGATCTCCCCCAGGTCATTAGGTTGGCCACCACTTAATGATGATGTATTAACTCGCAGCTTGTCATCATTAATAGAGCTATTCGACAATAGTAAACTGACAAAAAGGCAGCGATTAGATTATCGCCGATCGATTAGATTTCGCTCGTAAATATAAACCAGAATTTACGACTCTCTAAAGAGGTAAATATGTGGTGGGAATTGTCCGAAAATAAACATGGATAATGGGCGCCTAATAACTGCTACTGGGAGAGAGAGCTGTACTAATCAACTTAAACTAATGGATTTGTAAAGAAATCTAAAAACTATTAAGCATAAGAAGTACCGCAGTAAAAAAAGTATTTTATTACTAAAGCTTTTCTAAGAATAATCATTAAATAAATACGAAGTTTAATAAAGGCAGAAAGAATCTACATTCTGACATGTCTCTTTAAAGAATTTCACCAACGATTGTTGGAGATAGCAAAAAAACCCACATAATCCCCTGAAAACCATATTTAATCCTTCATTTATTTCAAAATGTATGTTTTTAATTAACTATTATTGGAATTGGTTTAAGAGATAAAGGTATTGACCTCTTCACCTTCTGGACAATGCAAATCTTTCCAAAGAATTACTCCAACAATCTTGTAAAATACAACAAAAAAGGAAAAAGCTTTCCAAAGTCCACTGAAATTCGCAATTAACTCTTCCTTTTTTTATTATTTAAGTTGTAAATTAAAATTTTTATTTATTATTTAAGGATATAGAAATATATTAACCTTTTAACCTTCTGCCCCATGCAAATCTCTCCCAAGAATTTATCTAAAATTATTTTAAAGCAACAAAACACGATAAAAAAACAAATATCTCCATGGAATTTCCCCAAAGTTCTCTGAAAAACAAAAACATCACAAAACCTTACTGTAATCCAAACCTCTTAACCTTCCTGTGTGTGCCCTCTGGAAATGCTGGTGGCTTATGTAAAACCAAAAACGATTTCATAATCCACACAGAAAACGAAGCGAAAGAAATGGGCGCAAAAAAATAGAAAAATAAAACACATATTTTGAGCAAATCATCTCCGGGAATCTCCGCCCGTTCATTGCCTTTTTCTGCCTGTCTGTCAAAGATCAGTGAACGCTCCCAACACTTTCCTGGCGATCGTTGGCCCATCTAGACGGGCACAGAAATCAAATTAATGCCACATAAAGTGAGCGAAAAAAATTGCCAAATTGGTAAATATTGAAATCCATACCCGGAGCTTTGTGAAAACAAACCAGCGAAGAAACAATTAAAGGGAAATCGATATGGCACGGCGGATGATCAAAAACTGTGTTTATTATTATTTTTCGGAACGGGAGGGGTTCTGTGTGTGGTCACAGTAAATCTCAACGATTAAACGGAGCATTCCCATAACCAAGTAATAGGCAGATCAAAGATCGGGAGATGCGTCTTTGGAAGATTTTGGAAGACTTTCTCAACAGCCGGAAAACCGTTAAAGAAACAGAGAGAAAGAGGGGTCGTCTGTCAGAAATTTATGAAACCCATGTCCACATTTGATAATAAACCCGATTTCCGATCCATTCATTGATAAATATATATATGTATAAAAAATACAGAAAAATGGGCACAGCCTCGTCCACGAAGACAGGGGACCTACCTATTAGCAATTTTATGGCATCTTTCATTTGCCTAAGTTGCGTGAAGAGCCGACTCTCGTTTGGTGGGTTCGATTTTACATTTAATGACAAACAATTTTATTCATTTATACGCAGGTTTTGTGTTTTTTTATTTTTTTGCACAAACCTCTGCTTGGGAAACCTCTCGATGAACTCATAATAAAAAAAAAATTGCGCAAATCGGTTTATATAATTCGGGCTTGCTGTTAGATGTTTTCTAACAGCAGTCAAAACATTTGAAAACATTCGAAATTGATTCGACTTGAATCGAGTTGCTCAATTGCAATTTGATTTAAATGTTTTTGCAGCCGAAGGTCTCTCTCGAGCCAAATTAACATTTGTCTAGAAAACGCTTTTCGCTTGATTGGCAAGCCGACAAAAATCTAATTTAGTTTAAATTGCTTTTAAGTGTGCAAAAACTCAAAAAAAAGGAAACAGGCAGCAAAGAAACCCGGTGTTGTCTCGCCTCTTCCGATAATGGAGTTGGTTTTATTTCTATTTCTCTTTTTTTTGTTTAAGGCTAATTTGCAGAAAACGTTGACAGGCCGCGGTTCAGGGCTGAGTCGGCATGGGGCGGGCTAATTACCTCAACTTTGGTTGGGAAAGTTTGCCTACGAAAGAATTAATGAATTCGTTGAGCCAAAAACTCAAAAAAGAGTGAAGAGAGCAGGAGGAAGAAGGTAAATTAAAGTGTGAGATCAAAAAATGATCAAGAGAAATATCAGTGAAGGGTTTCAGATAATTGGTAGATTTCTTGTGCCGAGATTCAGGGATGTACTACTGAATTAAAGAAATCTTCAAAGGGTTTACAGGAAATAGTGCCTAAAAATATTGATCATTAATCAAGGCATTTATTCTTTGAAAAGTATACAAGGCAGGCTTTATAAACAAACTCATTAAATGAGCAACTTGAGCCGGTTAATCTTTAGAAAATGATATTCTTTGCCATGAAGAAGGTTGTTTGCAATTGATCTATGCATCAATATAGGGCATCAAATTCTCAGGGAGAACTCTAAGTGATGAACTCATCAGGCGGTTAAAAAAGAAAGGTAATATCCTGTCACTTTTTTCTTTGGAAATAACATCCCCTAGAGCAAATAATTATTACCCTTCTGTAATAATAAAGATAGAAAAGCAATCAACCTGGATATTCCTTTAATAAAGCAGAACCCAAATATCTCAAAGGTACATACATACATAAAATAAGGGATATATGAATGACGCAGTTTCCATTGGTATTCATAAAAAATAAACTCTTAAAGGGTAAAATTGGAGCATAGTGAATAATCAGCTTTTAAGCGAAAGATTTCGAAGGGATTTTTAAAGAAATCTGGATAAATAAAAATATGTATAATAAAAAAATCGTATATAATGAATAAATGTATTATAAATGAAGTAAATCAGTAAATGTCGAGGTTAAGCAATGGATTTGGCGCAGAATGAGAACTTGATAGGATGAAGAAGCTAAATTATGAATAAAAAAGATAAACTTCTATGTGGATAATGTCTCAACAACAGGACATAATAATAATGAAGAATTTCAGCTAAAAAGCAGGTTTTGAAAGCAGTTAGCAATAACAAGGACATCACAAACAAAAATCAGACAAAGGACAATCAAAGACAATCACTGGCAACTGGCAACAAAACACAACACAAAGACCCAGAGATTCAAAACTCACCTGAGATGGCGTTCGATGTCGCGGGACAGGATGTGACGATCGCTCCAGGCTGGGACTCTAACGACGGAGTCTTAGGAACTACAGCGGTAGGATAAAGCTGGTAGTGATGATGATAACAATGCGAGGACGGTGGTGGCGTGGCCGGGCCGTGGGTCATCACAGTGGTGGCTGCCGTCTCATAGGCGGAACTATTACCATTCGCCGAGGATGGGGTCTCCTCAACTGCGCCAGCACCTGCTGATGGTTGCTTATTATTCCGTCTCCTTGTGGGCGAGGGTGAGCTGCAGGAGGAGTCACTGTGTCCGGCTGTGGCGGCAAACGGCGGCGGCGAGTGTCCGGCGGAACTCTGGCGACTGGCGGAGCGTGTGGTGCGCGTTATAAATCTGCGAAGGCGATATTCGATTATGTTTAAGTTATAAGCATTTCATTGATTTAATTTTCACGGAAACAAAACAACACACACACATGCCGAAGAACAGCCAAAACGAGATTAATACGATCCGGCAGATGGAAAGATACACGGAACAGAGCAGAGAATTACAGATAGAGATACATCCGCTAGAGGCGGCACGGCTAGACGGCAGCAAACACGCTCGGCAACTGCCGAGGTTTGGCCCACCAAACACAGTGGAAACCCACGGATTCGACTCGACGAGAGCGGTTTTCGGTTTGCTTTTTGTTTTGTTTTGGATTTTTTGTTGTTGTTTCTTTTTTTTTTTGGGTTTTTGCCGCTTGGTATCTTGCAGATACATGGCCACCAAACTCACTCACTCACTCAAAGCCAGAAATCACTCGAAAACAGAGCGAAGAGCAAAGGGAGAGCCCGCAAAATTCGCACATTTGCGCCAGGTAGCGGTGCCTTCCATCAGAGATACAGATACAAGATACAAACACAGGCTTTATCTCTCCGACCGTCAAAGAACAAAGCGTAACAAGTTTGTTATTGTTATATAGATTGCTATTACTGCCGTTGCCGAGCATTGCTATTACCATTTGCACGCATGCGCAACAGGCGGCTGCGCAGGTAGCTCTCAGCAGCAAAAGTATCTCAGAGTACGCCCCGTAAGCGATATCCATTTAGCACAGACACTTCCTCATCTCATCTCTCTGGGGCTGGGACAATGCATTTTGTGTCTGTTTAGCGAGCGAGTGAAGAATTTTGCAGCTTGCCTGTGGCTGGTCAATGAAGCGAAAGACTGTGGTCTCAGACTCGGGCCATGTTTATTTGTCGGCTTTGTTCGAAGGTTTGTTAGTTAGTTTATTAGTCGGTTTGTTAGTGGGTTAGTTAGTGGGTTTGTTGGTAGGTTTCTTAGTGGGTCAAATTGTCTGTCTATTTATCCTCTAGTTGTGCATCCCTTAGTCTGCCAGTTTTTTTGTCCCTCAGTCGATTGTTTGTCCGTTTGTCTAACAGTTTTGTCCGTCAGTTTGTCCGTCAATTTGTCCTTGCAAATTATTTAACTGCTAGTTTTTCCGTTTAGTTTTTTCTAAGCTAAGACTTGCTTTTCACCTGATAGTTAATTTAATATTTTTTTTTTAATTTTTGTTTGTCCGTTAGATTGTCCTTTAATTTGTTCACAAGTCGGTCCCTTAGAATATCCCTTCGATTTTTCGTCAATTTGTCTACAAGTTTGCCGTTAGCTTGTTCCTTAATTTAACAATTGGTTTGTCCCACAGATTATGTTATAGTTTGTCCGTCAATTTGTTTTCTTAAATTATTTGCCTGCTAGTTGCTCATTTTTTTTTGTTTTTCTATTAGCCAGTAATATAAGATAAATTGTCTTGACGATTGTCCCTTTGGGCTTTTCGTTAGTTTGCCCACAAGTTTTTCCTTTAGTTTGTCTCTTAATATAATATACATACATAGGTTTGTTCCACAGATTATTTTATAGTTTGTCTACTGGTTTGTCCCTTAGTTTGTCCGTCTGATCTCTCTGCCAATTTATCCAGCAGTATTATTTTATCCGTATAATTTTATCCGCCTCTTCGACGATCAGTTCACCGGTTAATTCATCAGACATGCGACAGTTCGTCCCTGAGTCTGTCCCACCGTTTGCCCATCTGTTTTTCCGCCAGTCTGTCCGTCAGTCAGTTTGTTTTTCTTTTTTTGTCTCCATTGGTTTGTCAGGTAGACTGGCTGCTGCACATTTAAATGTCGCGACGCATCAATGTCACTTTTTGCTTTGTGTACTTTATGATGGCACGAGACGATGGCACACAAAGATACAATGTTTTTCAGTACCCGTCTGTGTGGAGAGGCAAGGCATGATCATTTCCAACCAAAACAGTGGGAAATATCTCGAAGGAGTGATCCTATGATTTCAGGAAGTAGGTTAAGGGATTAACCCAAGGGGAAAATAATGCGTCTGGAAGTTATTTATTGAGGGAGTGGTTTTTTAAATCTTCAGATCTACAGGATTAAAGGGATTAATCCTTAGAAATGAAGGGAGTCTGGAATAATCAGAGGAACTGTCTGCTTTGACTGGTAAATCCATTTTTAAAAGGATTTGCCTTAATTATTTCTTGTTTATTAATTTTAATGCTTAACCAGCTTAAAACCAGACACTTTTGACAGACAAAAAAAAAATAATTAAAGCAATCTCAAAACCTCTCTTTTCGTTGGAATTAGAAACTGAGGTTGAATTCAATTATTATTTCTGAATTTCTTGATAGCAGCTTCTCTTCAGTTAAGATTTCTGGGAAACCCAGTTTCAAGGGTATTCCCCAGGCCTTCACACTCTTCCGACTGCCTTCAATCTCAATCTTGATCATCGTTTAGATGATCATCAGCTTGTTTTGCTTTTCAGTTTTGGATTCTTTCCCGCTTGCTTGACTTTGTCCGCCCGTCAAATGGAAATTTCCATAAATTGTATAAATTGCCAGAGACGCATATGACGTATCATCTGCTGGCTACTGGAGGAGGAATCTGCGATTGCCGAGAACTTTCCAACCCGTTGGAAAAAAGGAAAAGTGATGATGAGCGAGCGAGCAAGCAAGCGAGTCTTTAACCAGTTTTATGGATGATTTTCTTTGTTTTTCCTGGTTTTTTTTTTGGGAGACAGCGCAGCTGCGAGAGGAAAGCGAAAACCAGGACTAGCGACCATTGACGATCTGGGCCAGGCTCAAAACTGGCCATTAAATATGTATATGGATACACAGCAGGTGATCGGATGACGGTGTTGACACCAACGAAAACATAAAATAAAAACCAGATAAATTCCACACTTAATTGCCGGGCATTCAAATTTTGTTTCGTTTTTTTTTTGTTGTTCGTCTTTAGCGAAGATTCTACATTGAATGCATTTTCGAGACATTTTAGAAAATCTTGTCGCTTTTACCACTCTTCATTTCTTTTGGTGATGCTGCTGCAGCTTTTATGAGGCATTTTTGTAGCGAAAGCCTATTGGAAAAACTTGTCGCTGGTCTCGGTCTCGGTCTTGGTCTTGGTCTCAGTTTCAATTTCGGTTTCGGGTTTGGCTGTAAAACAGGTGCTTTCTACGCGGGATTTCTTTTTGGTCGGCTGGTTGGTCGTGCCCAGGTTGGAGGTTCGATGGGGTCATCAGCGACAATGTGCCATTCGCTTTGTGATATATCACATTATAATTGATGGAACTGAAGAGACCTGGGACTTGGACTTGGAGAGACCCAAGACCCGAGACCGGCTGCAAATTGCACTCTCCACGCACTGATGCGATATTGCCGAAGATGTCGCCGCGATACCGAACCCAAAATCCGATCCCAAACCCCACCAAACAATGGACCACGTAACACCCCGAAAGCAAAGAGAAAAAAATAAAAATAAGGCGAACAATACATGGATTTTGTTTGTTAACAAGCTCTTGGAGTCTACCTCTGTGAATCTACCCAAATCTCCGATTTGTTTGGGGGCCCGGCTTAAAGAGAGCCGCCAAGTCGGGGGGACCATTGTATAACACGACATCGGACAATATAAGCGAAGATAGCAGCATATTGGAGAGCCTCAGACAAGAAAGAGGTGGCCCCACAATGCTGCCAATTTGTTTTGATTGTGACTCCAAGGATTATGTGTCAGCGACGGACCAGGCTTACACAGATTAGTAGCAACGGAAATATGGTTTTTAGTGAGGGAGAGAGAGAGTGGGTCCATGGAATAATACACATTACTAAAATCGCATTATACTTATGCTGGCTGGGTTAATCAGCCGCACTATTCCTGGAACAAAACGCTTTCAGGCACCTGCTCCTCCTCTCTCGCTCTCTGCTTATCTACCCTTTTACTATGGTAATCAGCTTGATGACCCCGAAGTAATGCCAATCAAAGCCAACACAAGCACAGTGGAGGTCAATAGAATAGCAGAGGAATATAAATAAATACAAGAGGGATTCTGGAAAGCGTTTCTCATGTAATTATTTGTTTAAAGTTGCTATTTATTGATTTTAAAAGCATTTATCTTTAGGTACAAATTTTAAACATTTCTCTATATTTCTCTGCCGTTGATCATCACTGTTTCTGTGCCTGGCTAATTAGCCAGGTTGGGGCAAAATCATGCTGTTGTACAGGCATCTGGCAGCACCTCCACCTACTACTAACCTGGCCCGTAATCATGACAACCTATCCCCCCTCTAAACCTAACGATGGCGAGAAAACAGAACTAATTATGCGCTTAATTGCGCAGGCAACAGATTCAATTCGGACTATCAACGGATGCAGATACAGATACGGATATGGATAGGGATATTCAGGTAGGGTGGCGCTAGTGAAGAGTGAAGTATTACAAGGATTCTTGGATACCATGCGGGGATCGGTAGGGAGGGGGTCACCTCTCTTACTTACCTGCGCGCATTGGTGGCCTGGTGATGGTGATGTGTCTTGGGTTCTACTGGTTGCAATGATGATGGATGAACGAGTGGTGGTGATTCTGCCTCGGAATCTAACTGGTGGCCATTGGCCGACACACCGTTGACCAGTTCCTGACCAGCACTGGGGCGAAGCTCCTGGCCCCAGTGATCCACGACATCGCCCTGCTTGCAGTGCAAAGTGTGGTCGTACTCCTCGTCATCTTCACCCTCTTGGAGGTTCCGCCTTGTGCTGGTTGTGGGTAGCTTGGGTGGTTGCACGAATAACCTTTCTGTGTTGAAGGGCTCCACGGCATCGTGGGTGGAGGGTGAATCCTCGGCAACGGGCGCCGCTCGCTCCAGACTCTTGGCCAGACGTAGACTCAGCTGGCTGGTGTTGCCCTTGAGTGGGGAACACGAGGCATCGAGGGAATCGTCTTCGGCAGGTGGCAGTGAGGTGGCCTTGAGACTCAGATTGGTGACCTTGTGACTGGAGTGCAGGGCATGCAGGTCGCCCTCCTCATCCTCGCTGCTGGAGCGAGCTCCCCTGGCTCCTGGTAGCTGAGGCTGCTTTGGCTGCTTGGGATTGCCAGTGCTGCCGCCGCCGCTGCTGCTCATCGGGGGATTGAGGTAGTGATGGTGCAGTGGCCAAAAGGTCGCCAGCTTGTCGGTTGTGTTCTTAGGGGAGTCCTGCTGGGATTGATCCTCCTTCGGTGGCTCCTTCTCCTTCTCCTGCTCCTCGTTGCTGCTGCTGCTGCTGCTGCTGCTGGTGTGACCCACGTCCAGGTTCTTCTCCTTGCATATTATGTCGTATAGGGCGCTAATGGGACGCGACTCACTGCGCACGCGCACCGCTCGCCGGGATCGGCTGTGGAAGCGCTGCTTGTGCCGGCTATTGCGACCGGATGCGGATGTGTTTGCGGTTGCGGTTGCGGATACTACGGGACTAGCCTGCTCTACGGGATTACTACTACTTATGACCGTGCTGGATGTGATGGGGGAGTGGTGGTTCGTGACTGGCTCGTTGCCGTCGTGGCTAACTTCACCTTTGGTAGGGCTCACAGATCCCTGAGAGTATCTGAAGAAGCGACCCTCGCTCCCGGTCCTTGGCTGTGACCGCCGGCTCCGGCCTCCGCCTGCGCGCCCCTCGCTGGACGCAGAGTCGCCACGAAAAAACGAAGCTGGTGCCACACTCGTCGCCGTGGAGCTCTTGGGAAAGGAGCGTTGCTCCACCAACTGGGTACTGGGCGTACTATAGACACTCCGGTAGTTCTCGTTCAAAGCCCCAGCATCCGATACATTTGGGGTGTGAATCCTCAGCTGGAGATCCGTGTAGTAGGCGGGCGTGGTATGGTGATGGAAGTGCGGGTGCTGGCCACGATACTTCGCCGGTAGACTGCTCCTCTGTGAGCTGGAGTCCTCCGAGTTGGTCTGCTGCTTATCCTGACTTGGCAGCGGCTTCGCTAGCTGCTTCCTCTCCTGAGTTTTGGCAGTGGCAGTGGCAGGTGCTGTGGATAAGTCACTAGAGGCCGCAATGGTTTCTGCAAAAGAAAAGATAAAGAGAGAGAGAGAGGAGGTGAAAATAAGAACCAAGGTGAGAGTGGCCTTAATGGAAAGTAATGCTAACTCGTTTTCCCCAACACAATTTTCCGCTTAATGTTGCATTATGTCCCCACAAGGGGATTTGTGGCACTGGAAGAAATTGGGAAGGAAGTAAAGAAGTTTATTTTATTTTTCAATATTTATAGGAACAAAGTCTGGAACGGACATACGGACAAGCAGATGAACGGACAAACTGAAAATGCGGACAAACTAACAAATTAATATTAAATAAACTGTTTATTTGCGGATACTTTAAATACCCTTATAAATACCCTTTTGATATTTAATAGTTTTCTAATTTGAATATATAAACTATATATAAGACAGCATTCCATTTCTTTCAGTGCATAATTCTCCTCTACTTCCCCCCACACCGCAAATGTCTCTGTGTGTGTGTGCTTGCTTTTCTAATTCACTTTTTCGCCCGCCGCACCACTTGGCGCGTAAAAAAAGCAAATCTTGGCAGCAATTAAATTGCACCTGAGCACTCGGATTAATATATTGCATGCTCGGCGGCCATCTCGGGCCCCACCCACCTCCTCCTATACACCTACTATATAGTACACCTAAAACCTACAACCATGTCAAGGTGAGGTGAGGGTTGCCTGCTTTTTATAGCCCAGCATCATCTGCTCTGGCAATGAGTGCAGTTTTTATTTTTATTTCTTTTTGGGATACATGGCAGTGACTGTGAGAGATTGCAAATGCAAATCGCATTTGTCAACTGCCAAGGCATAAGCGATTAGTTATGCTTTTTCTGTACGAAAGTAGGAAGCACACGAATGCCTAATTAATCAAATATCTGAGAGCTGAAAAGAAAGATATATATAATGGCTCAGGTATTTCTTTCAATTTTATTGAGACAACTACCAACCAAAAATCTTAATTAAAAGACTTCTTGATTATGAATAATAAATAATATATAAAATTCAAATAAAATACCCAGCACTCTGCGTGTAAATATCGTTGCATACTTTTCGGCAGTTACAATAAATATTATAAGAACCTTTAGAAAAATCTTAACCAAGACTAAATTTGCACTATTAAACTGAATAAATAAAATACAAATAAAATACCTTACACTATGAATATTTTCATAATTATTATAAGAACCTAAAGAATAATCGTACTTATTTTTACTATTTATTAAAATGAAATGTAGAATGTAGAATAAATAACCCAACTGAAAGCTACAGAAAAATCCACTAGTGAAAAACAACCTGCCTACCCATTGTAATCCACAAGTACCGGCTATAAAAAATAATGCAACTTATTATTGTTTCTTTTATACCATTTATTTGACAGCTGCGGCGCACATTTCAAATGCCAAAAACTCTGAAATGGAATCCCATGAATGTGTACAGACACAAATAAAATGCTTTTTGCCTTTTTGGCCAAATCTAAGAGCTCAGCATCCGTCTCTCATCTTTTTCCATTCCTTTCCTTTTTTTTTTTGATGCCTAATTTATTATGACAAGCAGTCAAAAATATATATGTATGTATAGGGAAAATAATTGAACAAATACAATTAACAGGCAAATGCGAGAAGAGAGGTTCGGTCCCAGAGAGAGAGCGATCTTGGAGATACATATTTGTCCAGCAATTACGAATGCCCAGTGAAATTCAAATATTGAAACAGTTAGCACATCGCAGACGCATATCTAATCAGTTGGCGGAGGGAGCAAACAGGCACAAAGCAAAAGTCAATTTGTAGATCGGCAAAATGGCAATAAGAGTTGGGAGAAGCAAGTCGAGGTAGCAGGGAGACAAGCCCTGCAATTAAGTGGCAATGTTGCAGCAGGCCAAAAATTGCACACCACAAAATTTGTAATTCAATTAGAGGAGCAGAAAAAAACAACCAGACACACACGTGTGGGCGAGCATTTTGTCATAGTTTTAACTTTATAAAAGAGTCAGCAGTCAGCACAACCCTTTCGTAATTTCAATCAGCGGTTGAAGGGCTTGTTTAACCCCTGAAACCGTCACATCCCACGCTCAATTAAAAAAGAAGAGGAATATGTTGCCAAGCGCCATGGTGGTTCCCTCATCGTCTGTCGTTTTTGGTTCTCTTAATTGATTGAAATGGTTTTTTCTGTTTTTTCTGTTCTTTCTTCTTTTTATTTGTTTTATAAATAAATTTCTGTCTGAATTCTTTACAATGAAATCGCATGAGATATGGCTTTGCCTCTATTTCTTTCACCTGAGCCAAGTCAAGTGCACAAAAAATTACATTATAATTGGCAATTGTGTATAACAAATATAAAGAAAACTAATTCTCGTGGGAAGAAGGGCGGGCACGTGCTTTGACTATTTTCAAGAAAATTGGAAAATGTCAAGAGGCATGCTGTATTGCTGCTCTGACTTAAAATAATTTCTCACAATCTAATGATATTTCTGAGTAAATAAATCGCAATGAAAGAATATTGAACTCAAAGGTAAACACACACACAAAATACCTTATCTGAGGAGCGACTTCCTTTCCTTTCCGGAAAAAACAAAAAAATAATTGAAAGCAAACATTCGCGCTAAGCTATACTTTTGTTTTTATTTTGCCAACACAGCAGAAATATTTTTCAAAAATAAATCAGCAAAGACGACAATGCCCGCGAGAGTTGAATGAACAACAGAAAAGAATAAACTTTATAAGGTTTCTTTCGTTCACTGAAAATGTATTCAAAATATATCAAAATTGTGTGTGCTAAATTTTGTTCTCATCATAAAACTGCACACGAAAAATATTATATTTCTGAATGCATTTACGCAATGGCTAAATCTGGTCATAAACGAAATTGAAAATCATGCAAGAAGGCAAATTGCCAGCGTGGGATTTTCTCCAACGCCGGTTGCCAAAAGCCAAAATCCAAAGCAGAAAAATAAATAAACCCAGCGAAATTACCAAATACAATTTTGTATCTTGGCATCGTGCCGCTTCTGGGCTATTCGAGAAACAGCTTTTAGGCTAGGCGATCTGATTTCGTTTAACTTTAACTAATTATTAAGAGTGCAAAACAGCTGCGGAGTCATAATAACAATTACAAAAAGCACCTAAGGCATAAAGCCAAAGCAACAACTGTGCGGCGGCGGCTGTCAACATTTTTGCGGCTTCGCTGCGTTGAGTTACCAAACGCTTCTGTACTTTTTTGTACTTTTGCACCTCTGTGTGTGGCTGTGGCTGTGGCTGTGGTGGCAGGGTAGCTGATTGATCGATTGCCTGTTGTCTTGCGTTTTGCGTCTTGTGCCGCAGTCCCCAGGTTGCATAATTAATAAGGGGAGAGGCGACTGCAGAGGGCAAGGCTTAAACTTGCAGCACAAAATATCATATTGTCAAGGCAATCCCATTCAGAGGCAGGCCAGCAAATAAAAAATAGTAGCGAGGTGCACTCTAAGAAATTGAGTTTAGTATACGGTTTGTAGGTGTCTTGTAGGTGGCAACCGTGATACGGCATCAAGTCCAAGGAATATATACATATATAGACAGGAGGTATAAAAGCTTCATACAGAGTAAACAGCATAGAACTCATCAAAATTTAAAACAATTTAATATATGTACGTTCTAAAGGTACTTTTAGGTGGCGGGCGTGGCATGTGGATGAGTCAAAAGAATATACAAAGAGAGTTATAAAAATAAGCTCGACAAAGACTACAAATCATAGAACTCTTTGAAATCAGACTTTAATATATGACTTAAAGGTAGGTACTTATAAGTGCATTAAGTTCAAATAATATATATAGAGAGCGGTTTATAAGCTACATAAAAACTGTAAGTCTTAAACTCTTATATTGCACCCTATACAACATTTAAAATAAAAGTTAATTTTCCCGAGTGCACAGGGAAAAGCCATTCCTACGTGTATGGCTGCAAAAAAAAAATAAATAAAAAAATGGCAGTGAAGGACCCACAAAAAAAAAACGCTGAAGTTGAATCAATATTGAGAAGAAAAAAACAAAATGCATTTTACAAAAGTGCCTGCCGTTTCGTTGTTTACAGTTTACAGTTTTTAGCTTTTCAGTTTTGCAGCTTTTTAGTTTTTCACTTTTTTTTGTTTCAGTTTGCAACACAAAACGAAGGCAGAGGTAGAGGCAGGCAATGTTGCAACGTCTCGCCGTTCGGGATTATTTTTAAATGCAAGGGCAAACTGCCCACGTTGAAGTGAAGTCCCGCCGCAATTTTCCCCAACGGAATCGTCTTACTTTTTTATGCAATAAACACACACATTTAATTATCAACAGAAGAGAACCGACAACGAAACCTCTTATCGTCATCGACCATAAAGTGGCCATCATCAACGCTGTGATGAAGGAGGTTTTTCTTCTTGTGGAAACGAAACTCTTGACGAAAAGTGCACATCAAATTGTGTAATTTCATGTTTGGCAATCAAAAGCAGTTAAAAGAACCACCAAAAGACCGTCCGGCCGATGGTTGTGGGAGCCTCGAGAGGAAATTGGGTTAAGTAAAGTTCATCGGATGTTGGGTTTCAGCAGCGTGGGATGTGTGTGAGTGCGGGAAGTGAGTGCTCCAAGAGGATAATAAAACGAGGGATCTTAAATGGGGGAAAATTCATTCGAGTGGCTCCTCAATAAACGGCTTTTTCTGAAGCTGAAAATCTAAACCTTTTATAAATAAATAAAATATGATAAAAAAGTAAAATGAATGCTAAGTAAAAAGCATGTGCTTCTCTAGGTTCTTTGGAATTGCAACGTAGTTTCTATTTAGCTAATGACAAAAGCCATGTTAATGGTTATTCCCGTATATATATATATTTACTATTTACGTATGTATATGTGAATATATATAATACTGCTGGAAAAACTTGATAACTCATTGTTCGTTATATGGTATATTGATAAGCATTATTTGAAATCTAAATATAGATAAGTTTATGAGCCCACATGGCATAGTCATTATTTTATGATAGGATTTCCTATAGAGAAAAGATATATATAGACCATACAGCAAGTAGTTAAGTCTACTAATTACCTTATTAAATATAAAAGGAAACATTAGGTACTTTAAAATTCAACCTTTCACATAAAATGTAAAGAAAAATCTTAACTATTTAAAAACCCCTTCAAATAAAAGTTCCTAAGTGTATTAATTTAACACCAAAATCATGTAATTGTTTCCATCAAATGGCGAGGCCAACTTCTATCAATTACAGTTGTCAGTCAATCTCCGAATTGAATCTCGCTTCGAGCCAAAGCGACTGTATAAATCATTTAAGGTAAATCACCCTAAATACAAATTAATTCCCCCAAAAGTAAATTACTTTATTGATAGCCATCTCTAGGGGCAGGAGGCTTTAATCCGCTCTTTGGGGCCAAAGTATCTTTCGTTCTCTTCCCATTTTTTATTGGATAACAGGTCGTCGTACACAAATGACCTCTGATCGAAGGGAATGAACAACTTTATAAAGCAGGTTGGCGCTGCTGGTCGCTTTGGCACTTAAGCCCTTAACAAATGAAATAAAATGGCCATACATCAAGACTTGGCAGAGGGAAATATCTGAAAGCAATCAAAATGAAATAAAAGCTGGTTGGGTTGTCTCCAAACTACCAAGCATCGAGTTAAAAACAAAGGAACACCGAACACAAACAATCTCTATATCTCCGTAGAGACAAATGACACAATCTTTTTCGGGGGTCCGGGTTCGTTTAACTTGTCTCTAACCTTTTTGTTTTTATCACAAAACTTTGAAACAAAATAAACGACAGACAATACCCCCAACAACACCTTTTTTGTGTTGGCAACACAAATCATTAACAGTTATTAAACAATAATCCAGCGGAATAGAGTGTTTATATTTTTATAGGAAATTGCCAAGATAGCTGGACAACTGTTCGGCCGGACGACGCCATCGTTTAAAAATAACAAATCGTCATGAAAAGTGATTCTTCGGGGGGCGAGAGTCCACAAGGTGCTGTACTGAGAAGAAGTCTAATCACATTTATAGGAAATTAGAGGAAATATGTTGCACATTTTCTAGAAATTCGTCTGCGTTTTTGGGACTTAGGAACTATTACTATTTTATTTACTCATTTTCAGCTGCTAAACCTTTTTTCAGATTAAGGAATAATAATGTGGGTACTTGACAATGAGCTTATATAGCTTATGAGCACACAATAAATTAATCCACGCATTGGGTAAATGACAGATAAAGCATGATTCAGCTGGCAGTAAATTCCTGTAGAGATTATCTTCTAATTGTATTTACTTATTTACAATTGTAAATAATTGCATTGGCCATTTCGCACATAGGAATTTAGATTTCTAAAAATATTACATTAAACTACACAACATGAAACGTATTTTTAGTAGATTTAAAAAGTTCTAAAAATATAACAAAAACTAAAAAACATGATAAATATTTCTAATAGGTTTAAAAGGCAGCGAACTTAGAAACCTGACAGTTATTTTGCTATTTTTCAGCATATATTTATTTAATGTTTTATTAGTCAGATTAAAAAATTTAATTCCTTTTATCAAGTTAAAGCATAGCCGAGTTAATCGCAGAGCTAAGAATCTAATTACATGGTGTTATTTTGCTATTTTTTCCCCTGCAAAACTATCTCAGCAAACACACACATTGCATATCTGAAAGATATCAGCTATCAAAAGCATGCCGTAGATACTAACTGCGATATCGGGTGATATCCATACTGCCGATGCTCCTGCTGCTGTTCAGAAAATATGGTCGGGGATATTTATCGGGACTGTCCAAGTTGAGGACACCCTCGCGTATTAAGCACTCCTTGAGGGCCAGCATCTTTTTTTGTTGTCTTTACAGAAACAAAAAAATAGAAGAAGCCTGGCTAAAATTGGCACGCCTAAAAACGCGGCCCGAATTGGCTTCTATTTCTCGGCGATTTTGCGTGCGGATTTTCTTATTTTATTTTACTTTATTTTATTTTAGAAAGTAAGACAGACACACGCGCCAAGTGCTTATGTTTTTTTTTGGGCAAGATTTCTGCAGAGGAGGCTAGCTGCTGATGCTGCTGCTGCTGCTGCTGCCGCTGCACTTGAGGCGAAAATAGAAAAGCGCTTTTCACTCGCGTCAACTTTACAACAAGAGACACTCGACGGACGTCGTGTCGTCTTCTGTCTTCTGTTGTTTCTGTTTCACAATTTCCCGTATTTTTGCTACGCTTTTTATTTCTTTTATTTCTATTTTGTAAATATTTTTCTTGTCAGTAATTTCCCAAGCGTTTTCCGTCCGTCTCGGCGCTAAACGTTTTTGCGACTGAGCGACGAGCGCTAGACAAAAGTATCTAGAACTCAGCAGCGGCGTCGACGCTGAGTTCGTCGCATTCGTTGTATATTTTCATTCTTTATCTTTTACTCGGCGAAGCAAAAGAATTAAAACAAAACCCGAGCGAGTATCTGTGTGCGCGCTCTCTGCCTTTGTGGTGGTGCGTATCTGTGTGCGAGTGAGTGAGTGAGGCTAGAAGCAGCGAAATCAAAACAAAATAGCCAAAACAAAACGAAAAACGTGCTGCTGCTGCTGCTGTCGCTGCAACGGCAACTGCCACAAGGCGTGAAAAGCTGAACAAGCTGAAGATGCCGGAGATGCCGACACTGCTGCTGCTTCTGCTGCTCGAGATGAAATGGAAATGGAGTTGGAAATTGTAGGGGAAAACTCGACCAGAAAAAGGGGGAAGCATAAAATTGTGCTGCTCAGCTGCTGGAGATGCCTGTGTTAAGTGTTGAGTGCTGAGTGTTGAGAAGCAGAAGCAGCAGCAGATCGATGGGTCAGTTAAAAAAATGTGGCACAGTGGAAAAGGTGAGGAAAATGTTTACTTAAAGTAACACAATTAATTATATACAGTCCTTATAGTCGCTTGATTTTTTATATAATTAAAATCCTCATTAAAAAATTATCTTTCTTCGTAAGTTGTTTTATTATTTTACGAATAATAATTTGGTTCTACAAACCGATGGGGAATAGCCCATTTAAAGTTCATAAAAATATCTTTCTGTAAACTACTTTTCAAAAGGAAGTTTTAATATTTATGCCTCATTTTAATTTCACGAAAAAATCAGTTAAAAATATATTTTTTTAAACTAATTAAGCAATAAGAAGAACTTCGTAAAATATTACCCTTCTGGAGAGAGCTTGTTAAATAAAAAACAAAATTTACCATTACTTTCCGAACTATAATTTGGAACAGTTTATTCCACATTTAAAGTCCACAAAAAAACAATGCATTAGAAACTTTATAAAATAAATTTAGAGATATAAGAACACAACCCGTGCCATGGTTACACTCTGCAAAATCGCAACGAGACCAACTGCAGATGGCGGAGCATGTCACCGAGCTGTACACACACCCAGAGACACCAGCAATTGGGTGGAAAACCCGGCGGGGATTTGGTATGAGATGAGATGAGGATTTGGGAAGGGGAATGCGGTTCGAAGTATGGGGTACGGACTGCCAGGCGGAGAACGGAACGGGCTATGGTGCTGCTCCACATGTCGGCTAACAACAACTAGTAACAAAGCTCATTAAACGGCAGGAGAGCCAGAGCCAAAGCCAAAGCCAAAGCCAGAAACAGACAGAAGCAGAAACAGAATTGCGGCACCGGCATTATCTGGTTTACGAGGTTGCCCAACGGTAAACGCAGTCCGGGATGCGGGTACTTGGGGGATGCACTAATGAGTGCGTGCCATAATTGGCCATCAGGTGGCTCAGCTGGTGGAGGATTCAACTGCTACACCTCCTCCACCATTGGTCAGTTGCCCGGCCACCTGTTTGCGGACGAGCGGGCGTATACTTAATATTCCAAAAACGATGCAGGCTCTATTACCACCAAAAATATACATATTTATGTTTATGGTGCACTGTGAAAAAAAAAATATTTTGTATGCAAAAACAATTTGAGGACTAATTTTGCTTATAATTATGGTAAAAAATAAAACTTCCATATTAAATGTTATTTAAAATTTATAGTTTCTTCCAGTATACAAGTTGTATAAAAAACATTTACTTTTGGCCAAAAGCTCGCTTTTTAGCCTGTGTGTCACGGGATCTTTAGCCGTATTTATGCCAGTTTTTGTTCCTTTTTTTTTTTTGGGGACCTTTGTGTGTGCGTGTACTATGGCATATGGTAAATGTCAAGCGGTTTTGCGCTTGAACTTTGGCCTCCCTTCGCTTCCCCCCTCAATATTTGCATGTTAGCGAGGGCAACTTCCCTCGGAGCGGAGGTTTTTCACAATTATTATATCAATTTTGATGGCACGAGCCAAGGCGAAACTACTAAAGCGGGCAACGAGGCGTATACGCAATCTCGTAGTTCAGGCACGTGCCTTTGGGGTCAACATGGAGTGACGTGACCTCATATGCCCACTCCCACAGCAGCCCATCGCATTTGAATCAGATTTTCAATCTGAACTAGAGAGGATCGTCGTCGAAGTCTACAAAATATCGCAAAACTTAATATCGAACTTCGAATCGTATCGACATTTTCGAGTTAAAAGTGAGAATTATCGATTAATTATAACAGCCTATGTATGTCGATAGAGGAAATGATATTGAAAAATTTTTCAAGACAATGATATTTTATAAATCTAGATATACAATAATATTGAAATAAAAGCAGCGATCGATTTTAACAAAATCACATATTTCTAGCTTTAAAAGATGAAAAATTATAGAATAAAATTGTACAAATATAAACGATTTATACAAATTCTAGCGAAATTATGTTTAACTATTGAAGCAATAACAATTTATTGGTACTTTTCCATCTCCAATCATCACAAATACCCATTTCATATTTCCATTTTCACTTCCCGCGTTCCCTTGTCAGTGCCACTCTTCGGTGATATCGCATCGCAGACTCGCTATCTAATTGAGTTTTGCTTTTTGCGAGTCAAAACACAACAACTTCCGCTGTGGGTGTCAATTTTGTTTATTTGACACAAGAGAGAGAAGAGAGTGAAAAGAGGCGAGAAAACTTCCTGCCACTTAAGCCGCGACAAATTGAAACCAGAAAGCGCCACCTAGCATCGGTTGCATCTTGATTTATATTAAACGAAACTATTATGTTTTTCAATTTGAATTTTATCCAGCCCATATGTAGCGAGATCTCTGATAGTAAAGCCTCATTTATCTGATCTCTGCCCACTCAGCGTGCTCAGTTCAGGTTCAGGTTCTTGCCCGCCATTTATTTCCGTAATGAGTTGCACTCTTCGTCATTATTATTAATATTTTTTTTGTTATTACACCCGCTACATGGTGTATTTATAAATACTTTTTAACAGCTGCGGCAAACAGAATAGTTCTTTATAAAGCGATGGAAATTTCGTATACAATTAGTAATTTTATTAAAATAATAAATAATGAGTGAAACCCATATTAAATTTTTGTAGTTCTTTTAATACTTAAATACAAATAAATACTTAAAAATTATTAAAAAAAAACAGTAAGAAGCATCTTTAAAATCCTATAAAATATGATTTGAATATAAACGTAATTTTTTTTCCTTCCTATTATTTTTAATGTCATTTATTATATATTGAACTCGCAGGCATGCAGTCATGGCCAAGTGCGGCAAGTTGTTTTCTTTTTTTTGTTGTCTCGTTATCTCGCACTGCTGTTGAACATTAATGATGTAAACATGAACGGAAAAGCGCGGGGAAATTACTGCTGCTGCTCATAAGTAGTAGTAGTAGTGGGAAATTGTACATGCTACTCTCTTGTTATTTGCACGCGCTCCGACGGCTGCCCAGTTAATTAATTAATTATTAATTCTGCATTTACTCCACCCGCCGCCTGGAAGTTGGAGCAGTCTGCTATGTCAGTTGAATAAGCGACAGTCCCAGAGATTTTTCATGCAATATATCATGACCGCATCCGCATGATTTATGCCAATAATGTGTATTATTAATATGCAGGATACGTGGCGTATGATTGATGCCCAAGCGAAACGCACTCACATAATTGAATAATGCATCACGCATACGGGCTACTGGTCTGTTTGTTCTATAAGTCAAGTGATGTCAACTTTTGAGTCAAAAGGAGTTACACTCAAAGCCATAAGAAGGCAGTGGGAAAGAGGTTTGATCCTTTGAGAACGTGTCAAAGAGCAAACACTTTGCCAAATTGAACACACAAATTGAGACTCTTAGATAAGAATTTATTTTAACGAAACTACCCCTCAAATTGATTTAGAATTCATCTTGACCTTTTTGTCTACCTTTTTCTTGCATATAAGTATCATATATACATTTATTTACCAGGCGTTGGACACAAGCCAAACTGAAGACGAAACCAAACAAACCATAAAAGTGTTTGCTTTTTGGTTTATCGACCTTTTCATCCATCATTATTGGCTTCGTTGTCCCTACACCCTTGACAGAAGTGCAAAGAACTAGAAAGCATTTACAGAAGCAGCCACAGAACGCATTATTTAGCCATGAAAGTGGATTAGCTATCGGGCACACACCTGAAAACTGAAAACTGACAACTGAAAACTGCCACCTGACCACAGCAACCTACTTTTACTTAAAGAGCAGGAGGAGGAGGCTTCAAAAACCATGTCAATATTTGCTACGCCCATTTAACCAGTTTAAGAGGCGTTCATCATGATGGTGAAGCCAACGACAGGATGCAAGGACACTGGGAAAAATATCTAGAAAATAAGATATTTAAAGAGAAGCAAAATAGGAAGGTTTAAAAAAAAGTTATAAAAACTTGTTTGGCTTCAAAAATCATCCAAGAAATATATATCTACTTCTAATACTTCACCAATGAATCCTAGTAATATAAGGATTTTCCTTGGTGCACCCAGGAGACCTGATTGGTTTTCCGTGGAAAGTGGACACAAGGTCGCAGGTGGTACGGCTGTGATAACAACATTTTCGCGCTGCCAAGGCCGGAAGCAGTGTCGTATATATGGAATGAGAATCCGAAGCCCGAAGGACAAACAAACTCGTATCACAATCGCCTTGGCCATCATCAAGCGGCACTTGTTGGCCATCAAATCATATCGGCCATATCAATAGATATATACACATACATATCTTGGCCATCAGTCTAAGCTGTCATGGCAAATGCCCGCCTTGTTCGCACTTTGGCGCAATTAGCGCTGACAATTAAGCCAGAACAAGAATGAGCAATGAGATTGTGCTCTATGTACTATGTACTACTACTATGTAAACTGCGTTTCATAGATACACTGACATCCGGAGATCCGGCGGTGGCGGCGGAGAAGGAGAAGGTGCACTTAAACCGACACAAAGCGACTGTTGCCATGACAGGCATGAAGTGCAAAAGTAAATTAGCCAAGGAGGGGAAGGAAAAAAGCGAACAAAAACTGGGAAAACGTGAAAAAACGGGAGAGGAGGGGGGGTTTGAAAGGAGTAAGAATCTTGCAACTTGGCAAAAGAAATATAACTTGATCAACAATGTTAAAGCATAATTGCGCAGCGCCATTTAATCACAATTAAATTATATTTAATTTGCGGCGCATGGCTCTAGGGAAAAGAGCAGTCGATGGAAGCTCTCTCTAGAACAGACAACACAGAAAAGGATATCGAGGAAAAGTCGTCGAGAAAAATGTCTAGAAATTGCAACTTGGTGTTAATAGTTTCAATTACTAAATAATTATTTTCATTTGACAGAGCAAAGTGAAAAATAAATATATGGGAGCTACCTATGGATTGATACTATCTCTCTTAATTATTACCTATATATTAATATCTTATTACTGTTCATATATCTCTGTTAAAAACTATATGCAAGGTAAAGCTTCTCCAATATAATCTAGGCTTTAATTAATTATAAAAAGAAGATAAATAATTATTTTATTCAACTTAAAAAGGTTTCAAAGTAACTCCCAATCTATCTTCTGATTTTCTTAGTGCATATTCCACTGTAATAAAACTACTTAGCATCGTCAACTGCTTTTGATAGCAATTTTCCCTAATCGAAACTGTAGATAGTGAATTTTTCTTAATTAAAACTGTAGATAGTGAATTTTTCTTAAACAAAACTGTAGTTAGTTAATGAACTCTTAGCAGGAATTCAATATAGATTTATTCTGTGACCTCGGACAGATAAGGGAAATCACTTCCACTGATAACTTCAGGCCGCAGTTGATGCTGATGAGGATGATAATGACGTGGATGCCATGTGGTTATCCGTTGACGCAGAGACTGACGAGCATTTGTTGACTTTTGACAGTAAAAACCCAGCAGTAAGAACCCACAGCTTGGCTTTTTTGGTTTATACCGAGTAAACATTATTTTTTTGTTGGTCAATGTAACTTTTGCTGTGGGCGCCGGAAATAAATTGTGGTACTTTTTCATTTTAAAACAATTTTGTTTTTGCAAGTCGAGGGATTAAGCTATTTGTTTTGTAGGCGGCAGTGGTAAATGTATTTTGCATAAGCCGAATAGCGTGTTGAATAAATAATAAATCATTTTAGAGAATGCAGGAAATTAACATACAGATGTTTGGTGGGGATAAATGAGAACATATTAATTAGAAAAGAAGTTACTATATGATTTATATACTTTCTAGATATATTTACTAGATAAAAAACCCCTGCTATATGCTTTAAATATACTTTATATAGGATATAGTCTATGAAAAGCCCCTCTTTGACATGCAAAGTGCGATAGGATGACTAAGTAATGATGTCATTATTGGTTCAGTTTATTTATCCATGAAATTGGCGTTGCCCACCTTTGCGGAAAACACTAAAAGTCTTATCTAACAAGGCGCTTTGTTGCCTCACATTTTCCTTTATTGTTGGTTTTTTCTCTTTTTTTTTTGTTTAGCTTTTTTTTGCAACGTTTCGAGTATTAGGGTCAAGTTTGCCTTTATTGTATTTTGTTTATATTTGCCATCACCATTTTGCCTTATATTATTTATTTTTATTTTTTCCCTTCTTTTGATGCGTTTTTCCCCTCCGATTGTGCGCTGTCTTTGTTGCTTTCAATTGAAATTTCAGCGTCAATATGCACGTTGCAAATTACGTGGCCCTTGAAGGTGACAGAAATGGGAGAGCGAGAAGTGCATTTTGTGATGACTCGGCATTGTGCAATAATGTCGTTAGTGGTGTGATGTTTAGGGCCACAAAAGTTCAGCGGGGTTTGTAGTGAATTAACTGCTGAAATAACAAAAAGCTTTGCTGGAAAATCGTGAATGAATCGCTTAAATTAATTGCAAATCTCGAGTAAAGACAGTTTGTTATAAGAAAATTGTTTCAGAACAATTGATATTTGTCCGGAGAAATTTGTAAATGAAATAAAATATTTGTTATGGTAAGGATAATGATAATTCATTCACGATTCAAACACGATTACACGGTTCTAAGTGAATTAAAGTGTACAAAAAATGATTCATGAATGCAAGCAAATCTGTTGCAATTGGCCGCCCTGGGAAAATAATCACTGAGATGCGAAAATCAAATTTGATTGTTTGCAAATTGAATTAGAGTGCTGCTAAATAACATGATAATTGACTTGTGATGAAGCAGTCGGCGCCGCAGACCCGCTGGGATGATGTCATCGTCGGGGTGAGCTGAAGTTGAAGTTGGGTTTCAAGTTCCATTTTCTTTAACATTTTCCCACGACCGTTGTGCATAAATTTAGAGAGCCTTCGATAATAATAAAAACCATTCGAGATTGTCAATTAGAAACAGTGCGAATTGAACACTTTTTCATAAACGGAACACCCCGTGCATAATTGATTGATCAATAAAGTAAAATTTAAATGCAAATTGTACCAATTACGAAGCGTTAAAAAACACAAATCTCAAAATCAAATTGTTATGCAACCCAGACAAAATGAATGAAGAGGAAACAAAAACAGAGAAATGGACGGAAAAATACGAGGAATATGCTAATTTTCAAATGCAACTCCATTTCATTATGCTTGAATAATTGTGAGCGGAGATTGGAAGGCAAATGCAAATGCAAGATGAAGAAGCGGCTCCAAAGAGATTGTTTATAAATTAATTAACAAGGCGTGACATAATAATCAAACTCGAACCAGACAAAAAACAAAAAAGATATCATCATCCCCGACTACAAGAAATAAAAAATATGAATAATTTGCCACATAGAGAGGGAGAGATTAAAAGAGAAAAATGTAATGGGTATTGATGCTGCCATAATTCACACTGTAATTATGTTTAATCTCGGAAAAACTCGTTGAATGTGGAATACAAAATTAGGCAAATAGGTGAACTACTAGCCGAAGGAGGCAAAAAAAAGGGGAAACGAACTGGTCATTTTTGCACTCCTTTTTTTCAGCCCTCCACTCTGGTTATTGCGTTATTGATGGAGGTTTTTCATTGTTTCCCGGCCTCGGTTTTTTTCCGAGAAAATGTGAAAAAGCCATCACCATTAACACTAGGTACGTTTTTTGTAAAGAGAGATTTATGGAAAGGTGGCTCTGTTATTTTATCGAAAATAGCGCACCTCCTTTAAAGGACTATCGACAAAATCTAAAGAAAATCCAAGTTATCGAATTATATTAAATTTCGATAATGTTATGAAGTTTAATAAATTATCAACAAAATAAGGAGATAAGAAATATTACTAGATAAAATGGATTCGTTAAGAAATTCATTCTTTAGAGTCTTTATAGAATGTTAATATAAATTATAAAAAACTTCGATTTAGATATCGATATAATATGCCATCCCCAATCAATACTATTAGCTTCCCCGTCGCTTGTCTGCGTGGCCAATTTTTGAAGTCCAATGTCGCATATCGAGCTAAAAGTTTGGCCAACTGTTCAAAAGTTCCAAAGGAGGGGGCGACGAATGCAATATGAAAGTTATGCTTGCAATGCACTTAAAGGGATGCTTGGCAGGGTTGTGCGGGGGTCTGGCCGGACACCCACGGGTTTTAGTGTGCCAAATAGTTTTGGTAGGGCAGTGAAAATATGCAGGCAAGAGGAAGTGCAACTATGGAATTCAATTATTGCTAAGTGCCTGGGAGCCGGCGAGCTTTAAAAGCAAATAATGGCATTCTTTTCGACCAAGTTTAGGACGCTTTTAGAGGCGCCAAAGTCGTATGGTAATCCAAATGTGGTTATCGTATATATATGTATGTGCGATTGAAGTGCCTGAAATGACAGTGAATTAAATTACGCATTACCGTGTTCATTGTCACTTTATTCTTTACCCATGTGACCCTGTCGCCCTTCATCATCACTCAATCATACATAGAACCCATCATCAGCCTCGGCTTTCATCAATTTGTAATCCCATTCCGTTTTTCGAACCCCATTCATTCGGCTGTCAAAGAAAAGCTCATTAACAACCCCTAGGACCTTGTCGGATTTTCCCTTTTCCCGCTCGCACGTTGAAGTCTGACTTCACCGAGGAGAGGGAGCTGTCAAAAATTGTATCTCCATCCCACCTCAGGCAGGCAGGCAGTCATCACAAATGATGAGGCCACAAAGAGCAGACCAAGCTGAAAAGTATCTTTTTCGCAGTTGATTCGTATCGTATCTTTCGATGCCACATTGACAAAAGCTTGGTGTCGTCGTCGTCGGTGGTGTTGTTGCAAGCGCCATGGTTGAGTGCACCCAAAAAGCCTCTCTGTCTGCCAGAAAAACGCTCCCCAAAAATGGCTGTCAACGAAATTCGGTTTGTTGTCTCGAGCTGAAGCTCTGCCACCTGACAGCCGCCGATCCCATTTTTGGCCCGATGTGTCCTGCTCCATCAGTCTGTAGGCCTCTGTAGGCCCCCAAGTGCTTATGGCACATTTATCCTATACTTTCCCCCATATTTACTTGCTTTGTCTGTTTGTTTACTTAATAGATGTAAGGGCTTGAGCTCTGCTGTGTGTATTATTGACAGACAGGGTCTAAATAACAACAGCTTGAAGGACAGCACAGGAAAAAAATGTCCTGCGTTTGATAATTGAAATACGAGTTTTTCAGAGAATTTAACAAATTATACACAATTCACTGAGGTTACTCAGTATTAAGTAACACTTCGAAAAGAGTTAGAAAACATTAAGTAATAAAATATATCGATATGAATTTCTTTATCAATCGATAATATTTAATTAAATTTTAAAGCATATTGTTAACTTTTTGTCCAAGTGCAAGGAAAATTCTGAAGATTCCATTGACGCAGTCCTGACATTTTCTACCAGCCCCGAGTGCTGGGTGGTGTTGGGCTATGGCCGATGGCCGTTAGTGGGTGGCAGTGGGCTTTCGTCAGTCAATTGAAATGACAGCTCACAGGAAGTTAAGGAGGGGAAAAAGGAAGCTCTAACGGAAGGAAGACACACTCACTGAGGCGACAGTTTTACATAAGACCGGAGGTGGGGTATTTCACCATTCGCTGACGTTGAAAAGTCGCGCGTTTTGTAAATGCTATTTACGGATTTATCGATCGGATTAATACGTACAAAGTGGTTGGTAAAAGGAAGCACGCTTTCGAAATTGGCTTTAAATTTTAATGCAATTGAAAATTAATCAATGATAGTGAACTGCCGGCATTTTGTTGACTTTTGACCTTTCCCATCCATCCATCCGTCCGTCCAGGGCTGACAGTATGTCAATCTGCGCAATATCCTTACTGAGGCATTACTCATACGCCGCGTTGTCACCGCATAAATCACTAAACACCCAAATTGTTATATGAATCATTCTAACTTTTACTAAGGCTGTTATGTATGGCGACAGGGAAATTCCGCAATTAAGACGGGGTGGAAAAATCACAGAAGAAAGAGATTTATTAAGCGTAAGCGTAGGAATAAAAACGAATAAATTTTTGTTTGTCATAAAAACAGGCGCTGGGGGGTGGTAAAGTAAGCAAACGTTGTCTTGGCAATGGAAAAGCCAAGATAAAGTGGGCGTTGGGGGAGAAGTGGTGCTCTTCTTCCAGACTTGAAGGTTGTTCTCTCTGACAGAGAGAAAGATAACCCCAGTCAAAACGCTGAAAGTCAAGAAGAACATTTCTGCTGGGGAAACAAGTCGGTTGACCTTTGTGGCGCTGCAATTGTTACCAGAAACTTTTGGTTTTGGCCCTGGCCAGAAACGAAAGTAAAAGGTCGCCTACTGTCAGGCGAAAAACTTAAAGAAAACCCGAAGCAACCACCAGTGGAACCGAATTTACTTATTATAGTAATTATTTATAATTTTAATGAAGCCTGGAATGAAGACAAGCTTGTATGAAAAGTATGAAAAGTAAGTACCTTCGGGGAACAGAATTCCGTAAGAATGTAAATAAATTATCGTTTAAAATATTGATACAAATTTTCGTTCACCTAAATAATCGATATTTTATCGAAGTTTCGAAATGTTCTAATTTAAAAATAGTTTAAATATTGGCTCTTAAAATGCAGTTATATTTTAGCTGCAAATTTCCCTAACAAAAATATTAAGAATACATCGATAAACTACTCAAACAAGTTTCAAGGTTTTCTTCACCGCACACATAACTCGTAGATACTTTAACTAAAAACTCTTATAAAAGTCAGAGTTCACATTTTGTCAAAGGAAAACTTGAGTGGAAAACCCGCACAAGTGGAACCGCATTTTCTAATTACACACGCTTACACACAACAAGTAAAAGAGAGACTAGGAAAAGAGTGCTGCAATTAAATAAATGAAAATTAAATGTATTACGGTTAATTATTGACTTGGCTGTGGCTTGGAATAATTAAGCAGAGCAGTGCTGCGTTTCCAAAAGCTACCGCAGTTAGATACGACTACGTATAGATAGAAAGATACATCCATCCATCTATGCACTGCGGCAGTAAAATTTTATGGCATTTCGCTGATGGCTGCACAAAACTGTATTTTGTGCTGCGTTTTTCGCTTAAAAGCCCAATGAACAATTAACGCGCTCAGGGGCCACACAAATTGCAGTTGAAAGTCAGCCAAAAAATGAAAAAAATAAAAGCCGCAGCAACCACCAAACCTAGCAACAAATTCCTTGCATTTTGTAATGGAACGAGAATAAATTCTAATGATGGCGAATAATGAGCGCCATTTTTGGGAAAATCGCTGCGGAAAATGTGATTTGCAATTGTGCAATGCAAACAATGTAAATTGCAGCCAAATGGAAAATTGCATTCAAAAAGATGTTTTTTGACATAAATTCTATGAAAACTGAGAAGATCAGGTTTCAAAAAGCCTAAAATGCGTGCAATTTTTCAACAGAATATTTTCAGGGAATTATTCTGGTTCCATTTTTGACAAAAGAAATTTTTACAAAATTTATTTGCAAAATAATGGTAAGAAAATAAAACTAAAAACCACAGACTTCTCTTCACTTTCCAGAATAACCACCATTTTCTAATCGGAAAAGTTGGAAGGAAATCAACCGAAAAACCCAAAAAACTTTCGAAAATTAAATTGCAATCGGCGTAAAATGCAGTTGAAAAAAGTTGCCATTGCCATGGCAACAACAACAAAGGCAACACAAATAACAAAACAAAACATACACATACTAACAATGCCAGTAGGAACAACAATAACAATAAACAAAGGGCGTGCAAACAAAACGCACGCCTCAATGCTCCAAAAGCAATAACAACACCCACAATATGCGTCCCCAAAGCAAGAACGTAACAAAAACAAAGGCCGGCAGGTGACTCCATCTTTCTCTCTCACTCCCTCTCTCCCAATCTCTTTTAATCCCCCGCTCTTTCTCAAGAGTTCAAATTTGAATGGAAAAAAGCACGCAATTCTTACGCTCGCCGCACATTGGATTAAATTAAAACAAATTCGCACAATAAGTCTGAAATAAAACGCACTTGAGGAACGTGTGTGTCTGTCCGTTTATATTTAAAGTAGCTTAGGCTAAAAATAATAGCAACTTTTGATAAGCTGCCGCGCCGCGCCGCCGGCTAAAAATAACAACAAGTGGGCGAGAGAGAGAGCCAGATGGGGAGAGGCAAGAAGCGGGCGATCAAAAGAGTGACATAGCAGGTCAGCCGGCTTAGCAGCGCCGCCCTGTCTCTCCCCCTCGCACTTTGTCGATCAAGTGTAGATCCGAAAATTCCGAAATAAGAGCTTTCAATTTTACCGTTTGCTTGGAGCCTACTGGCGACAGGGGGATTGGGGAGGTCTCAATCTGTCGCACTCTATTTTTCGGATTCTCTTATTAGCTTTTCACAGACAGAATTTAACACTTTAAGAAATTAGTATCTATATTTTAACGGAATGAATTTGAAATTCAAGTTAAGATCTTAACTTAATCAAAGACCAAAACAAACATAACTAATTTTTCTGGCTTATCAACTCTTGAATTAATTTTTAGGTAAGGCGGCTTAAATTTAAAATAAATTGTGAATGTTGTGTTTTACTTGCAAATTGAAAAGTTTACTTAAAATCCTATCGAATATTATTCAATATTGATTATTTCAATTAACAGTCTGATAATAATTTCTGCAAATTCTCACGGAATTTGTGAATTTCTCACATTTGTGTTTCTTTAAGGGGTTATATACACTTGCGCGCGCGGAAAATAGGCTTTTTTAAGATTTTTTGTGGAATAACAAACAACTTGTCGTGAACACCAATGTATGTTTATTTGTACACTTTTGGATTCTCATGAAATTTTCAAACAAAATATTTATTTTTGTAGTTGTGTAGGCATAATGAAAACACAATTTTTCAATATCGTCCGCGGTGACCACGATAACGAAGGATGTGCTCATCGGAAATACACAAACAGAAAAAGTGTAGTTTACACCTATACGCTGTGCGTGGACGAAGGATTTTGCAAACAAAATTTTTACGAAATTATGATCGTTTTACTAAAAACCGGTTTTGAACGTATACATTTTGGTTTTTACATCGGAAAAGTTTTGCCTTAATTATCCTTCGTCCACGCACTGGCCATATTGTTGTTAATAAGCCTGAAATTTCGACTGACCGAGTTAACGGTTCTTTAGTAATCGTGGTCCCGCAACCACACTTTTTCAAAAACAGTTTCGAGATAATCGCGTGTAAGAATGATTCGCCGTTGACTCGTAGTGCAGATAGCGCGCTATAAATAGCTGCCAATCCGGTTCTAATGTCGAATTTTTGATTTTGGGGAAAACATTCTCAAAGATATGTACTTTCAGAAAATGCAATAAAAAAAATTTCGATTTTTTTTGACAAACGCAAGTGTATATAACCCCTTAAACCTGCATATTTGCTTTTCATTTAAATCTAATTAGATTCATGTTTTTTTTTTAACATTTACCTAATCAAAGCAGCTGAATTCGTTGAAATTTTTTTATTATTTGTTGTCTTCCTTTCCAATTTAAATTTCCAATTATTTTCTGGCTTTACATTTATTATTTCTGATTGCGGCTCATAAATTCATACTTTGCCTTTCAAATATTTCGTAAATTACAAATTAGTTTGTTCTGTTTCTTTTTGTTTTTGTTTTATTTTACGTTTAGTTGCCGCAACTCCTATGCGAGTAAATCGAGCATGACAATAAACGAAACAATCGGCGCAGATTTGAAACGCATTGCTAAACTTGTTTACGGCACAACAAAAACAACAATAAACACACACACACAGACTCCCCGAAAACAACACACGCGGTTGGAGCGGAAACTCAGATCTGATCAGAACAGCGGTGCAGAGAACCGAACACACTCTAACCAATTGCAACGATGATGTCCAATCGGAAGGCCAACGACGACGAACCGCCAGCGAGAAGGGCAAACAAAAGACTGAAATCCCAACTGAACACTGTGCACAGAGCGGAATGGAAAAAAGCCAGCTTCAAGTTGGAAGTTGCCGCTGCTGCGCCAAAAGTTGCTGCTGCTGCTGCTGCTGCTGCCGGGCAACAACAGCAACAGCTGGCTGCAACAACAACGACAGCGATCGAACGATCGTGTCTACCGATAGCAATTGTAGCGAGTACACTAAAAATAATTCTTATTCTTAAATATAAGAATATTTTAAAATATTTAACAATTAATATGTATTTTTCTGCTTCCTTAATTGTTTTTCTTTTGTATATATTTGAAATAAAACAAGAAAGGAAGGTAACTTCTGAAGGCCGAAGTTTGCAACTGTTGCAGTTTGCAGTTTGCAACCGGATCAAGGGCTCGAACTTAAAATCCATCATAACTAAGTACAAAATAATGAATTTATGTTCGGAAAAAGATTTTATGCTGATTTTTAAAATAATAAGTTGTTTTCTAACTTTAAACTTTATGACTTTACGTTGATAAAATGATTTTAAAGAAAAATGCGTTTCAATTTCTTTCACTGCATTGTGTACACAGCAAGTACGTTTGTGTGGGTGTTCGCAATGCAGGGGGAAAGGCAAGAACGAGCAACAACAGTTACAGCATTTGCTGAAAAGGGAAAGGGCGCTCAAGTTTGTCACAGCTAAGAGAGAGCTAGAGCTACATGGAGGATGCCCATGAAGTATACGCAACAAGTCAATGCCAAATGGTTTTTGTTCGTAATTTTCTAGTTGCAGACTAATTAACCCATTAATGGTCTCACGTACAAAACATAAAGCTATTAAATATAAGTCTGACCTTTATTCTACTCATTGAGGGCAGTACACAATTATCTTTTAATGGGTAGAGCAAGTGATAACGCTTTACCTTAGAAAATACTTGACACAATTGCTATTTGGTAATATTTAACGATAAATAAAAGGACTGCTTGTGGAGCTATTAAGATAATAAAGTACATTATTAATGAGTATTTTCTGAAAGAAATGTTCATGAATAAGGTTTACAAATACTCTAAACTTAGTTTGAAAAAAGTGTTGCATACTTTCCCGCAGCACACTCTTTTACCTGATAGAGAATTTTATAAATCTCTTTTATAACCTTAATATATTTCCAATTGAGTTGAATTTTGGTACATAGCTAGTTTTTTTTATAATATATCACGTTTTTAGATTTACAAAATTAAATCATCTCAAAAACAAACACAATACACCAACTTGCTTAGTTGAACTATTCTTCATACAGGACTAAAATATGTAATTTGAATTTCCAAATGATTCAAATGATTTCATTTGCAAATGATTCAAATATCCTATCTAATCATTTCCAATTGCCGAGTGATCACTGTAAGTGTCCACCCATTTACACTGATTTCTTATAATTTCGCATAATTTGCAGTGTTCGATATCACTGGTGGAGAGTAGTAGTAGGCCTTAATGACACAAAACAGGGGAGAACAGAACAGAATCTGGTTGGTGCTGATGATGAGGAGGAGGGAGTTTGTTTTTTCCGCCAGGTAAGGAAAGTTGGAAATGCAGGTGCCGTTATAATGCAATGCAATGCTCAAGAATTGATCATGATCTCCGTTGCAATGATGATGAAAAGCGCACATAGCACGGAAATGCCATAGAAAATTGCTTAATGAACCGTTCGCAGCAGCGCGTCTGCTCCAAATGGCAATCGCTATAGCTACATGTATATATACTCTTGTCACCCAACCAGTTCAATAGATCAGAGTGGACCAAACCAAATCACAGAGCAAGTTTAATGCTATTAGGAAACTTCTATTGAAAATCAACATTTAGAAACTATTTTCTTCGCCCATCAAAGTGATTAAATATGTACAAACACGGAAAACACTTCACATAACATATTTCTCCGGAAGAACACAAAAATATTTATTGCGAAGGAGCCTGCAGAAAAATAAAGTACAGAAACAGTACGGATACTGAATTTTTTCTGGATTTTACCTGCAGTCCGCCTTTATTTATCTTCCTTTTTTTATTTTCATTTACCTATATATTTATTTTCCTCTTTTTTATATATACATATATATTTTGCACGAGTTGTGCACTTCAAATTGAGCTGGGATCGAATGGAAATCGGGTAAAGAGGTGGGCTTGATGCATGCCGATGAGGGGACCAAGTTTAATGGATGCAAGGAGAGAAAAGTTTAAGATGAGATTGCTGGTAAATCAAACGAGAAAGAGCGGGCAAAGAAAAATATTCAAAACACTCCAATCAAAGTTGTTAAGATAATGAGGGGATCTATTGAAATTTGTGGGTATAAACCAAGTCACAGGAATGATTAGGGAAGCGGCCTTAAATATGAATGGGAAGACAGAAGAAGCGACATTTAAAGAAGTTTTCTAATTCAGAAAATTCCCAACGTGGTCTGAATAATATACTGAAGTCGGTGACTTTTTCCAAAAAACGGATATATATCGAATTCTTTGGCTTGTTTGTTGAAAAGATTTAAGTAAAATTTACATTTCGAATTTAATTGTTTGTATACTTGTTTTTTCCTTTCTTAGTATTTTTAATCTTTAAATCTTTGTTTAGCACATTTTAATTTGCACATAAAGCTAGATTTACCTAACAAATTATATAAGTGTTTATCTCCCATAAAGCAAGCTTATTTAATACTAAATAAACACTCGCAAGTGCTTTAAAATTATTTGTTTTAAGACCAACATAAAAATTGCCGGCTTTACAAAGGTGAAAAGCGGTGTAAAAGTGTGACCCCACCTCGTTTTTTATGCCAAATATATGTATGTAATTTCCCTTAAACAAACATTTATTTTTCTGACCATAAACATTTATACGACCTGCAGTGCCAATGGATTTTCAATAAACGTATTCCGCCCGTAAAGAAAGTTAAATCGCAGGTAAGTCCCCTACTCAACTCACCCAAACATGACCAGAAGGGGATAAATTCAAGACAAACAGTTCGAAGGTCGAAGTTCTCAATGGTTAACGTGACTTACCTGTAAAGAGAGAGAAAGAGATAAAAATATGTAATTAGTAATTTTAATTTATATTGCTGCTCTGCAAATTATGCATAAATCATAGCATGTTAATAGGCGACTATGGAAAAGATGAAGGCAGACAGATACATTTTTGGAGTGTTGCAAACATGATGAAGTCACGTCCATGGCGAGTCTTGTGGCACGTGCCAGGGAAAAAATAGCGACAAAGCATAATTAACTAATTAATTTGCCAGACAGCCGACTGGAAACTCAAACTGAAAAGTTTTAGCAAAGCGACGGGAAACGGAAAATGTGGAGTGGAAGAAGAAAAGCTAGTGTGGGTGTCGCGAGCCGCCTTTGAGTGAAACTCAATTCGAATAAGAGCTTTTCATGCCGGTTTTTCTTTCTACCCCCTGTTGATGTTGTTGTTTTTCTTTGCCAACATTTTATTTGGTTTTTATTTTAGTTTTTTATTTGCAAACATTTTGAATTGGTATTTGTCAGCGTTTTATTTTTTCAGCTCTTTTTGCTTATAGTTGTGCCCCCTGCAAGTCTTTTATGACTTCTTTTCGGATTTGTATTTTAATTAAAGTCCGCTTTTATTGCCCAAAAGAGTCACGTGGACATCGACAATAAAAATCGGAGCAAAAGGACTTGAGTTACTGGCGCCCCCCAGATTAATTATCGCTTTGGTTTTTATGCTAAACGGAAGGCCATATCATATTTCATCCGTGCTTAAAGATCGAAAAGGGTATGGGTGAAAAATTCAAAGAGGAGTCATCAGTCTCGGCAGAAGTCTTTGAAATGCTGTTATTAAGTCCAGAAAAAATATTGTGTAGGTATATATTTATGCAGAAGACCAGAACGAGGTTAATCCAATCAGGCCTGAAAATGATTGAGCAACGTTTTGTGAACTACAACGCTAAGGGGAGATTATGTCGACCTTATTAAACAGGTATTGATTTTTAAGAACAAGCATTTTTAGAAGACGAAATAGATTAAATTTTTTTAAGGGAATCTTTCTCACTTTTAGCTACCTCTTGAATAGTTTAAAACTACATAAGCAGAAACAAATTAAATGCAATGTTATACACAAATTGTATTAACAACTCCTACATATTTTAAAGAGGTTGTTAAAATTTCCTGTTTTCCCTAAAGTTACCTCTTCATTTCCAACTAATGACTCTTTACTTATTTAACTTATACGACCATCCCATATTCTTGATATGATCACATCAATCCTTCTTACGTTAATAAAACTCGTCACAGAAAAAATGCAAATTAGTCCAAAGTCCTGGCAACTTTTTAGTGTCATTATTTTTAGAGAGTGGGTTGTGAAGGAAAAACTTTTCTAAGCGCCTGCCTATCCCCGAAAATGTTGAATTATGTAGATTTTATACCCCTTTTCCGGCTACAAAACAAACACACACACACAGAGTCATAAGGTCCGACCCAGGGAAACCCACTTCAAGTGAAGGACACTTTGAGAAGCTTACCTCCTGCAGGAATTTTTGTGGACCAGAAACTCTCACTACACTTCTTTTCTCCGCCAGCGTTTCCTTCTTTTTGGGAGCGATGACAAAGCTGTCACTCCTGCGGCAACCTTTAACCCGAGCTACGAGTAAATTGGCCAATTGGTAAAATATTGGGTGTAAAGGTGCGTGTAAATGTTAACCGCTACCCAAGTTTCGTGGGTTGTGAGTGTGCCCGATGTTATGGTGGAGAATCTAATCGAACGAACTGGAGCTGCTATCAAAACTGAGACTTAAGCTCAACGAAATGTAATATTTTGTTAAAACATATTTTAAGCCTATTAAAAAGTGTATAAAAGAAATTTGATCAAGAGGTTGCTTTGTTTTAAAAAAAAGGATTTCATTAGGTATTAATTACACATTTTATTTTATTTAATGTGCATCTTCATAATATTAAAAATATATTTAAAGAATAATATTTTATATATTCCTCCAAACTTGTTGATTTTACACATCATTTTCCCCTGTGATTTTAAGAGGATTACAATTATTCATATCCCCTCACATGTCTGCCTTATTTGTTGGACTATTTTCAGCAATAATAAACCCGCATATACACATCCATTTCAGAGACTTTTCCCGGCTTAATGATGCCGCACGAATGCTAAATGTTGAAACGCTGAAACCCGCCAAAAAGCCGAAACAATCAGTTGGCAATTTCCTCTTGGATCCCAATGAATGTTGAGATACTTTTTGGCTTTAACTGTTACTTCGTGAATACGTGCACAAATAACAGTTATAATACGGTTTAAAGGAGGCAGAGAAGAGGGAAGAGACAGACAGCCACATCTGCCAGCCGATGATGAAACATAATTATGTTGAATCACTCACGTATCTGAAGGATACACCAAGAAGTGGCATGGCACTACCATAAATGCTTAAGACCAAAAAGTAGGTGTATCTGTAACTGTATCTGTATCTGCGATGTATCTGTATTCTGTAGGTGGTAAATGATGGAGTAAAAGGGAGAAACTCTTAAATGAAAGCGAATGGAAAGAGCAAACAATTATTTGGCACAATCCCTCTACCTAAGTCCAGCCCCAAATCAGCTTAAGATTCTCCCATGCAATTTGCAATCGTTTTCACAATTTCCTTGAATTTCTACTCATTTATTTTCAGCTTAAATTGCTTAAAGAAAATATCACTTTCTGAGAAAATAAAATTGGAAAAGTTGTACTAAATTCTTAATTCACTTTTAAACTGAAAAAAAAGCTTTTGCTTAACAATTTAGACTTGATATCATTAATTAAGCATCAAGTATCTTAAAGCATAACTACAAATTTCAATTTAATGTTACTTTTAAGGTCAAAGAAAAAGCCAAGCAAAATTGCACACAAATAGGTGTATAAAAGTCCTTAGCATCATAGAAACACTCCAGGGAAATGGCGAAAAGGAAGGGAAACCTCCATAGAAATGCAAATGCAAAAAACCCAAAAGACTGCAGCAAGATGCTGATGAGGCGAAAGGAAACTTCTGCACTTCTCCCACAAAATAAAGAAAACGAACAAAAAACAGCATAGAAGTAAAATAAAGAAAAGCATAACAAAAAAGTGAACTTGAGCCACCGAAATGCGTGGAAAATCGCGGCGGAAAAAAGGGCTGCAGGGGAAAAGTCAGCCGAGTTCAACGTACCAACAATGAAAATTGGCAAACAAATGTCAGACGACGGATCCCAGCGACAGGACAAAGGCGTTCTCGTGGGCGGCTGTGGGCTGTGGAACTGGGGGCGTGTTCATGGTCATGTGAGAGAGACATGAATTACGCATTAAGTGAAATGAATTGCACAAAAATTAATCCGCAGCAAAACCCACCAATCAGGGGAGGCAATAAAACGAGAAGGAGGGGATTTTTTAAGGTGGAAACAAACGCCAATTTTCCCAGAAACTTTAGCTTTACACATTCCGGAAAATTCCTTTTAACTGTTGCTGACCAACAAATGTGTGTGTATGTGTATATGTGTGCTTTGCAGCCCTTCATGCGGACACGTGAATTTTCCCAAATACACAAATACACTATAAAAATGGGCAAAAATGAATAAGGATTATAAATAAGAGAAATACTCATTAATATGCGACATTTCCTTTTTGTTTCTAAAAAGAATATAAAGTTGGTAATAAGAACTCTAAACTCTTATAAATAATATCCTAATTTTATTTCTAAAATATAACAATAAATACCGACATAAAATCATAACATTAAAAGCTCTTACTTTAAACTTCTGGTTAAATATTTAATTTCCTGAACTCTGTACTTAGGACTCTGTACTATCTTATTTCAGGATTTAAAAAACAATTGTTATTCCAAGTGTAGGCACATATTTTCCCTTCCCAACTTCCAAACCGTGAAAAACTTTAACGGAACGCACCTTGTTCTCAGCACTTGGCTGGAATTCTTTGAGACTTGTTTTCTTGGCCTCCCTGTAGGGATTTCCTCGTATTCTTTTTCCACTTCCCTTTAATATCTTTTACTAATAACTTTTTATGGTGAATTTTCCGCCGAGATTTCCCTCTCGATTTACGTAAAGTTTAGCCAGTGCTTGAAGGACACAACGAGCACTTTTCCGCCGCGACAACCGTTTTGTTGGAGAACTCAGCGTAGACTGGCCACGAGAAAGAGAGTTTTCTTTTTCGCCCAGTAATATCAGGAGCGGCAGTAACTGAGATACAACAGCAAAGGCAACAACATTAAAAGTCCTGAGGCCAGCAAGAACAGCTGACTACTTTAGCCGGTTTTTACAAACGGCGAATTCGAGAATGTTTCAGAGAGGCAGAGAGTGAGAGAAAGATGTGAGAGGAGAATTGTGGTTTAAATCACTGTGAAAATATTTGCTTTATCTTTTATAGAAAATGTTAATTTTTAACTAAATTTATTTTATTAATCATTAAAAAATGTTATCAACTAAAGTGATAAATTAATGCTTATAAATACGACTCCTTAGGTTTTATTGTTTTTACTGCATTATTTAAGGTAAAAGTATAATTGTTTTCTTGTAGGAAGCTAAATTAGTTTAATAAACTGAAATTAAATTAATACATTTATTTTATTTTATGAAAACTCTTTACACCTTGGCAATACTGCTTTATACTGCTCTCCGCCTTTCTCGTCCTTTTAATTCGCCTTTACCAAAGCACTACTCTTTCTCTCTCTCTCATTTAACATATTTTGTTTGTACCTGCGCATTGGCCAGGACCTAAACAAAGCCGTTATATGCCTCCGACAAAATAACAGAGAGCCCCTTCTGCTCCCCTTGGCGTTACACTCAATAAAGCAACTATAGTACTACACAACAGGCCCCACCAAAATTGAACAAGTTGCTTCTACCTCAGACTCTGCCTTTGCCTCGTTGCCACTTCCTCCTTCCGCGCAAGTTTAAAATTATGTTTGTCCAAGTTCTCGACTGCTAAATTTTGTGGCGTGCCCCCATTTTGATCAGATTGAAGAGGAGGCTTTCAGCAGGGTTTTCATGGTGGTGGGGTAGTTAAAGGTAAAAGGGGCTGAGGGGGTGCGTCGCTGATGAAGGGGAACTTCAAATTGCAACCACAACAATCTGCGCAACAGTAGCGACCGAAAACAAACGCAACCCACACTTGACCGCATGCCAACGAGTTTGCTAGCAATCCAGACCACAAAATGTTCGCACACAGCAAGAAACTAGAACTGGTAATTGGTCATTAAATGGAGATATGGTTTCTTTTTATGATTTTGGTTTCAATAGAAAAATACTCAGAGTGATATTTCAGATATTTTTAAGTTTTATTTTCAAGAAAAAAAAATGGTGCCTAAAAGGAGCTTAAAGACTTTACAAGACTTTTAAAACTTTTTGGAAAGGATAAGGATAAAGTATTATCAAGAAAAAGTATTCAGTAGACCTTTAACATTTTAAAAATTTACGGCTTAATATGTGCCCTATATGTATTTATTTCAGCTTAAAGTATATGAAATATGAAATTTTTTACACTTTTTCCACACTCACACATCAATTGAATTTTGCTGTGTACCATGTGGCGTATGGGTAACGCCGAAAAGGGGAACAACGCCCGTCGCTGCCTGACTGCTGTCTTGTCCTGATAGTAATTATCAGTCAGTGTGTTGCTGAGCCCTACTACAAAAGGTTCTTGTCGTTGTCAATGAAGCGTCACCCACTTGGACACGCCCCGCATCCCCCTCGCCGCCCACCACCTAGTGAATATCGCTCATACGCCCCCTAGGTCTTTTGTGGGGCTTCCCTACTTGCTACTCTACGACTTCCCAGGCGCAATTTAATGGGGTTAAGTGAGTTATGATTATTTCAGTGATAGAAGCAGTAGGAGGGCGAACACATGCAGAAAAGGAACTCCGGGACTATGCATACACACACACACACAGAGAGAGACTGTCGTGCGGTTGTTTGGTTTATTTATGGAGCTACGGAGGAGGTCCTTGGAGCGAGGCAAGGCAAGGCAAGCGAAGCCAAGTCCTGGTGGCGTAGACAAAAAACAAATTAGAGCCTGGTGACATTTTTATTGCTATTTAGCCTGGTGTGCCGGCCATTGTGTGTGTGTGTGTTTGGGTAACGAGAGCAATGCTCTACTGGCAAGGTAAATGAACTCTTTGTCACAAAAAAAGGACATTTCCCCAGCTTAAAGTTTAAAGCAGGCACTAAGCCAATTTTCAATTACAATCGCGGTACTCGCAACATAAATCTTGCCGGAAAATCCCTTGACGACAAACGAATCGAAGCTTCCCGGGAATAAAATACTGATGGAAATAAAAGTCAGATATTTGAAAGAGAAGGCAGAACGAAGGCAGAATGAAGGCGGCGAGGAGGTAAGAAAATATGTATATATATATCAATATTCCCTGGGTTCCTAGCTTAGATTACCTCCTCCATGGAAATTGTACGCCTCATTAGACAAAAAAGACCAAAACATAATTATGTGAAAAAAGAAAAATAAAAACAAAGAAAGAGACAGAAAGCAATAAGAAAACCAGGACGACCAACCTGCAGTTGAATGTCCTTTTTATGCCACAACATGAACTCAGCGACGACGGCAAAGGACCAACAAGAAAAGTTTCAGCAGCTCCTTGAAATTGGTTCCATTATGCGACCACGACTTTCCCTTTTTTCCTAAGACGATTTTTAGCTTTAAGCTTTTTTCTTTTGCTATTTCGCAGGAAAATAAACAAATACCTTTGAGGGACCCCAAGTCTGTGACCCAACGAGGCAGACAAATCGTAAACAGAATCCCAGCAACGCAAATACATGAGACACATTACTTTTTTTCGTACAAGAGACGCCCAAAAAAATGTGCAACCTTTTTATTTGTTTTACCACTTTGGCAACTAAATTTAAGTTAAACAAGTTTTTACGGTTTGAGCCCTTCACTGCAAAGTTTTTGCTGTATTTCTGAATTAAGTTTGAATTTGAAGACAAGGAATTTCGGGGGTTTTTTAAATGAAAAATGTGCACTGCTTATAAAAAAAATGTTTAACTAAGTATTTTGATTAAAACATGTATTTAATTTTAAGCTAAGAAATATTATATATTAGAAGTATACTGTTTTCTGTTTCAAAAAGAAATTTATTAAAAATATGTCTTCATTGAAAATTCTACTGCGTTTTTAAAAGTACAATCAATATTTTTAATAAGAAACAAAGACAGCTTTAAAGTGGAATAAATCAAATATTTATCCCTTAAATTTAAACAATTTCATCGTGATTTTTCGAAATAGTTTTTAACAAAATTCGAACTACAAAAATATCAAAAATCTAAACGATTAAACCATTTCACATTAATTTTACACCAACACTACACCACAGCTTTTGGCGCCACCTATCGCAGGTAAAAAGCTTTCAACACTTTTAACAACAGCTTCAGCTAAGACACCAACCCAAACATTTTATATTTGTTTAAATAATTGTTTCAAAGTTTAACAATTTTATATTAAAAATACCTGTAAAAGCATAAAATATTTCAATAATATTCCAGTATATATTAGCAATTTTCCATATTTTAGCGGCAGCAACTTTAGCAACAAGAACAACAGGTATATACGTAATAAATCGATTTTTGGCTTTAAGGGAATAATTTTGATATTTTTATTTCGAAAGAGGTTAGTCAAAATGATTACTATTCTACACACAAAAAATATATATTTGTTAAAAAAAACACACACGCAAAAAGCAACAACAACAACAACAACGCAGAGGAGAAACGGAAAAAAACGTTGAAATAATCGTTGATATTTTTTAAGTAACATTTTTATTAATAATAATTATATGCTTTATTCGCTTCATGGCTTCGGCATTTAATCCACATTTGTCTGTTTGAAATTATATAAATATTTAAATTATATATGCGAAATAATTAATGAATGCTACATAAGAAACGAGTAGAGTTCGCTGTCAAACTTAAACTATTAAATTTCGAGCTGAAAATATACAAAGAGATTTTAGAAAATATATATTTCATCATTAGTATTTTCGATAAATATCATTTTAAATATCATTTTAATTTTCGAATAATTGTTCTCGCAATTTTTTGATGTGCTTAAACATTATAGGGGAATAGTACATAGTGTGGTTAAATTATTAAATTGATTAATTAATATGGGCATAATTAAGTAAACGTATAAAAATCATTGGCACAAGTTGCAGTCAAATTAACAATTAATTAAGAAATTAAATAGGAGAACATTGTGTTAAGAATCTGCTTTTTTTTTTAGAGAGAGCATTGATGAATGGAATAAAAAAATATATAATTAAACAGATGGTTCGTAACATAATTGCACTTAATATAACATAGAAATTGAGAATACTTTTGGTTCTTGTGGAAATAATAGCTAAATTAATCGTAATTTACATACATATACAATAATATTCCATTGCCTAATGACTAATTACTGTAAATGGAAACTTTTTAAGTGCACTTGGTGGCTGCTAAATCGACGAAGAAATGTTATAGGAAAATCATACATAATAATTCTCTTCACCGCTTCACGGGTTTCTCCTCATAATTACAATTACAAACAATAACAGGCAGCAGAGTTGCAGTGCCGCAGCAGGTACACTCTCAGGCGAGCGCAATTGCAATAATGATAATCACACCAATTACGATCAGACACAAAGTGAGCAAATCGTTCGGCGTAATCAGGCCCACGGTGCAGGCGACAAAAACGTGCTCGAGAGTGGTCCAACCGCCGCGGGTTGCTCCAGCCGCCGCCACCGCTGCATCTACAGGTGCTGCTCCCAGCCGTTGCACCTCTCGCACCTCACCAAAAACGGACAGTGCCTTGGAGCTGGTCGTTGGCTGTTCATCATCATCATCAGCAGCATTGTTATTATCATCATTAGCTGGAGGAGCTTCCCTCGCCGGAAGTCCTTTGCGACAATGTATCTGCGTCTCAGTTACATCGCTGCTACTGCCACTGCCACTGCCTTGCCTTGCCTCATTACGTGCTAAAGTATCCTCATCATCATCATCATCCGCTTCCTCATTCGATTCGGTGGCGGCTTCTCCTTCTTCCTCTTGTTCTCGTTCTGGTTTCAATTCCTCCTCGGCCACTTGGGTTTCGTAATTCAATTTCACTTCGGAAATACTCAGGTTGAGGGCAGGGGTCTCGTAAACGATGCTTTTGCGACGCGAAACCGGCATTGCCGAGTCGCATTCGTCCAACTCCAGTTCATTTAACTGATCGAATGAGGTTTCGTTAAGTTTACTTTCGTCAAATTCGGCTGCGTCAAGTACTAGGCTTACTATACTGTTTAAAGAAGTTTCGTTATGTGGACTTTCGTTTAGTTGACTTTTGTTAGGTTCAGTTTCGTCATGTTCGGCTTTTTCAAATTCTGTTTCGTCTAGATTAATGCTTTCCAAACCATTCAAAGAAGTTTCGTCAAGTTCAGTTTCAGTTTCTTCCCTAGGAATTTCACTAATATCCAACTCATCTAGCTCATCGAAGGAAGCCTCTAGCATTCTACCAATTAATTCTGATTCGTCAAGACCAAAATCTAGCTCGTCAAAGGCGGAGACCTCGAGTAGACTTTCGTTAACTTCTATGGTAGCAATACTAGTATCAGTTACTTCACTAGAAGAGTGTCGAAGCAAGGACTCAGTGGTTAGATTGTACACTTCTTCGCTAAGACTAACAGTTTCGTTAAGTTTTAGTTGTGATTCTTCTTCAACTGTATCTTCACTACTCTGCCTGACAATTTCCGAACTATCTTCATCTAGACTCACGTTCAGTTCTAGCTCTTCCCTTAGACTCTCCTCCAGCTCTTCTTCGGTGGGAAGTGGAGGAAAATCTTCTTCCCTAATGGAAAGTGAAATCTCTATACACTCGGTGTCGGTTTGCTCGTCATCCGTGGACTCCGAGGCACTAATAGAGACCTCAGAAACATAGTGCTCCCTGACCTCAAAGCGACTGTTGTAGGTGGTTTGCAATTCCAACGAGGCATTCGCATGACTGGGCACCAAGGGGTAATCCGTGAGACTGACATTTCCCGAGTCCGGATTAGAGGATGTCTCCTCCAGAGAACTCAACGAATCGAACTGGGTTAGAGCGGAATGGGAACCACCTTCAGGCAGAAGAGACGCCTCTGACTCTGCCTCTCCCAATGCATCGTCGTCATTATCTCGATCCATAACAATGCGTATTTTGCTGGCATAAATCCGATTAAAGTTCGGCGACAACTTCAGCGAGCTGGACTCCTCGTGATCCTGCTCCGGGATCGTCTCTAGCTTATAACTATGGCTACTACAGGAGCTAGCATTATCGTTAGAGGTTGGATGGGTATGGGAGGTGGAGTGGGAGTTGGAGTTGCTAGTAGTAACATCAAGTTGAACATTCAAAACGGGATTAGTAGCGCTATTAGCTGGATCGAGCTGGGCGGGATTAGTAGCAGTAGTGGCATTGGCAGTGGCAGCAGATTCGGATTCAGGCGAACTCGGATTCGGGGCCTCGGTGGCTCGGTTGGGTTCGTCTCCGTTACCTGTGGCGTTGGTCGTCAGCCGGCTGCCGGTACGATGCTTCGGATGCTCCTCGATGCCAAATATGGCGGCCAGCTCCTCGCTGGAGTTGTACTGTGACGGTGATGAGGTGGCGGAGGAGCATGAGGCTCCACGCTTCCTCCGCTCGCCCACCGGCGTCAGCTGCAGCGGCGGCGGCGATAATGAACCACCAACACCCGAGGCGGTTGGATGCGACGAAGACTCGGACTCCTGCTGACTGCTGCTGGGATTATTAGTGGTGTTACTACTGATCGTCGTGCTCATCGTGTTCGTGCTGATGGTGGTGCTCTGCGGTGTGGACTGGCCCTCGTACGAGGTGGTGCTGAAGGTCTTGATCGGATCGGTGCTGGGTGCACGGCAGTCGCTGCTCTGCGACTTGATATAGTCGCTGGAGGAGTACGGATTGAAGGAGGTGATGCTCGAGGAGAGCGGTCGGGTGGCGCGCGAGGGGCTCGACGACTTGGCCAAACAATCGCTGCTCGAGCTGAACGAGCTGGCGGTGGTGCTCACATTTGGTGGGAAGCTTCCGCAACCGCTGCCGCTTCCACTGCCGCTGGTCAAGCTGGGAGCGGTGGTGCGCTGATCATCGGTGGTTGAGGTGGTATTGGGGGTCGATAGCGATCCTGATCCCGTGGAGCTGCTGCCCTTCGCCTGACGCTCGCACTCCTGCATGATCTTGTCAATCTCCTCGAGCGTCTGGCTCTTGCTGCCGCCGACGCCGGCGCGATTTTCTGGAACGGGACAAACGAGAGTGGCATCACCCGGCGCATTGGTGACGTGGCTGTTGGTCATATTACAGGTGGTGTCCACCAGGTTGTCGTAGTCCGGATTGGCCAGTTCGCTCAGCTGGCGCATGCAGCGCCTGGCAATATGCTCGATCTTGTCCGACTGTATGGGATCCAGTTTCTTGATGAGATGCGGCATCACCAGCTGCTCACCGCTGGGCAGAGTTTTGGTGGTCTGCTTCACCTGGAGAGCCTCGTGGACGACCACGGGTGGCTCGGTGGTCACAATATCCTTGAGGATCTTCTCGCAAACGGCATTGGCCGCCTCGGAGACTTCGTCAATGGCCCGGATGAGCTTGCCCTCCTTATGCAGCTTCCGCGGTGCCTTCTCGTGCGGCTCCTGCTCCTCCTCTTGACCCGCATCGGGCAGCGTATCCAGCAGCATCTGGCCACAACGCTTGGCCGCCTCGGAAACAGCCTCGATCTGCTGCAGTTCCTCCTCCAATCTCTGCTGCTCTGCATTCAATTTGGGTCTCGCAGCCGTAATCAAAGCCTCCTTGCGGAGTTCGTTGAGTTCGTGGCTCAGCTTAATGCTGCTGGCCTGCGCATCCTGGGCGATCTTGTTGAGGGCATCATCCATCATTGTCGGTTCCGGCGAGAGACTCTTCCGGGGAGCTGGCACTGGCGCCGCTCGCGGTGACTGATGATCTAATTCTTGGGTCAGAAGTCGCTCTGGCAGCTGGGCAATGGCTCCACCCTGGCTGGGATGCCGGAAGGGTATGGGATGATGCTTTCTGGCCATATCCAGCTCTTCATCCTGGGCTTTTAGCTTGCGCAGCAAGTCTAGGGTGGCTGGCACATCATCAGCTTCGCCCTGAAGATTGGACATGCTGCCGGATCGCTCTAGGTTGCGCGTCAGTTCGATGTAACTGTTCAGATCTCCGCCAGAGGGTTTTGCAGCATCCCTTTGGATCAGGTTATAAATGTTGGCCGACTGCGTCCTCGTAGCCCGCTGCTTTTTCTGCATGGGATACACAAAGCTGGACTTGGGTCCCGGCGGATCTTTGCGCAGGGCACGCACAGCCAGATCATCCTTGACGATGTCCGGAGAGTTGGTCTTCTTTTTGACCCTCACCGGCTCCACATGGAGATAATCGGACTGGGGAGCCGGCACAATGGGACCCACAGGGATGCCGAATGGCGGCTGTTTCTCCGACGATCGATGCTGGAGATTGGCCAGCTGCAGGTTCCTAAAGGCCACATCGTCTCTAACGGGATCGGGCTCGCCAGTGGGTGAGTCCTCGTCCTCGTACTCATCGGCATGCGCCAAGGCGAATTTCTCAAATTCACTGGGCGTGGGTACTCGCATCTTCGAGATCATATCCAGCTTGGGTTCTGCCTTGGGCTCAGCTGGTTCTGTCAGTCCCAGTGACTTGTAGATGGCCTCCAGTTCGTTGATGGCCTCCTCCAGATTGGCCGGCTTCTTGCGGGGGAAATACACGGGCGGTTGAGTTGGTGCCACGGCTGGAGTGCAGCTCATTTTGCGTTCCGGATAGACAGGAGCTGGTGCCTGCTGATGCTGCTCTCGCTTCTCGGCCACATATTCCTCGTACTTGTTGGGCAAATCCTCGCCAGATCTTCTGTTCTGTTGATAGTGATGCGGCATGGAGTTGGTCTTGTGGACATCGCGATGACGTATCTCCACGTAGTTCTGGTTCTGGCCAGACTCCAGGCTGGGCTTGATGTGCAGGCTGCCGCAAATGATGTTGTTATCCTGGTCGCTGGGAGAAGTATTTACAGGCGGAGGGGCACTCCTCTTGGGCTTCTGCACCTCGGAGTACATGGGCATGGGATAGCTCCTCAGTTCGCTCAAACGCGAGCTGGAGAAGGAACGGGGTTTGGTGAGAAGCGGCTGCTGCTGCTGCTGCTGTTGCTGCTGTTGAGGAGCGGGACTTGACGTGGCCAGGCCACTCTTGGAGGTTCTCAGTATGCCACTGGAGGCTGGTACTCCTCCTCCACCCCGTTCGCTATCCATCCTTCCCGTATCCATCATGTGTATGGGCTTCCTTGAGCGCGGCGTGGCATCGGCCACATAATGGAAATCAATGCCATTTGGCAGGGATTGCTTGCCGGGATGAGCATTCCGCTCCGAACGGGTGATGAAGCGCCGATGGTGTGGCTGCTGCTGGACCGGAGGAGCACTGGCTATCGAGGAACTGGGCTGGGAGTTGAGCGAGTGCACCGACTGATAGTGTGGCGGCTGCCAAATTCGATCGTCGGACACACAGCGACCGCTGTGATCGAAGGCGTACGACACGGGTCGCAGATCCCCAGAGCTGGAGCCAATGTGGAGACCCGATCCGGAACCACCCACATGCACTCGCCTCAGAGGATCCCTGGGCGGTGGTGGTGGCGGCAAGGGTTTGCTCTGCATCCTGCCACTCAAATTCTGCAAGTGGATGTGACTGTCGTAGCTGATGCTTCGCTTCCCATCGTTCTGCATCGAGTTCTGCAGGTTCTTCTGCGGCTGCGGCTGCCACTGGACATAGCCACTGGCGGGGGCGTTCGTCGTCGTCGTCGGCTGGTAAATGGACAGGGGCAGGGGCTGCGTCTTGTACCGCTGCTGCTGGTGATGCTGTTGCGGTGGAACGACTGGTGCTCCTCCATGACTCTGCTCCCCATCGCGGGAGAGTCGCTTGTAGTACCGCTCGTTGCGAGCCGCTCGACTACGACGACTCTGTCCTGGGGCCATGGAGCCCAAATGAATGCTCTCATCGCTGCGGTACTTGGAGAAGGTGGAAGAGTTCAGTGATATCAGTTCCTCCTCTGCGCCACTAGAGTTGGCCACTCCGGGTGGCTTGGGACCACCACCTCGCTGTGCGGAGCGGGATTTATGCTGATGATGATAGCCATTGCCCTGCGGCTGTTGCAGGAGTAGTCTCCTGTCCAGGGAGTTGCTGGAGCGCTGGTAATAGCCCGGCTGGTTTTGGTAGTACGGTTCCGGCTGTATGATCTCCACGGGCAGAAATAACTCATCATCGATGTGCTGCGGCGGATGTGGTGGTGCCTGCTGCTGCAGCTGCTGTGGATTCACCACAATGTGATCGAATCTGCTGCTGCTGCTACGCGAAGATCCCTTATTTCCGTGCTTGGCTTTCGGTTTGCTGGCCGTCTGACGCTGGGCGGGCACAAAGCCCGCCTTGCGATCCTCCTCGCTGGAAGAGGCACTTTCCGCCTCCTTCTTTTTGCGAAATAGTCGGCCAAATGACCATTTCTGTTTGCCGGAAAGCTGCTGCGATGAGCCGCCAATGCTGTGATTGCCTCTCAGTCGATCCATGTCCTCTTCCTGATGGTCCTGGTCCTGCTCCTGCTCCTCTGGGTGGTGGATATGGTGCTGGTGATGGTTGTGGCTGTGTATATCCGCTGTGGTTGTGGTGGTGATCACCTTCGAATCGTGATCGTCGGTGCTGTTGTTCCGGTCATCGGTCAGTTGAAGCTCCCGGGGCAGCGGCAGTTGGGGCCGCCAAGTTGTCTGGACAGTCTGGTAAAAAATGTAACGGGGGAACAATTTATTAGTTTTATTATTTATGGTTTATTTTAGGAAATATTAATTATAAGATAATATATTTTTTGGACTAATTTACTGAAAAATATACTTCTCATGAAGAACTTAACAAAAGCCTGTCTTTTGTATTTAAATCAGAGTTCTGAGATTTATTTTCTTCGCTAAACTCAACTATAACTCAAGTTGTCTCTCTGTTCCCTTTGATGTATAAATATTTTTCTATCTTTTTCCTACCACACTCGAGATAAATGTATGTTTTATTTGCTCTCCTGATAAGATGTGTCGCTTTAACTTGTCCCAAAGGCAACCAGATAAGCACTACCCAGTCGGCCTTTAACGTTCCCGAGGTCTCAGTGTTTTACGACCTCACGTCGCTCACACATTTACATGACAACCAGAAACACATATATAAAACGCCATCTGATATATTGAGGGTCGTTGTTCTCTAAAAGTCATCTAACTTGTGATCTCTCTGTCAACCTGTCAGGTTAGAGTTTCTTTTCTCTCGGCAAAAAGAGAATTTGCATATAGCAGCTCCCACGTGAATTTCGAGACCGGAAACAGCTCATTTTCTTTGCAATTTGGATACTTGGCGTTGTACTTAGAGACATGATTTCTAGATAAAAGCAAAGCTCTTATCAGTCTTATAAATAATACATAATGTATTGTGCTGTGTTTCTTGGCAGCAATTGAGCGAATTTACTCATGATCCATCAGAACCCGTTTTACTTTTTCCTTGGAACTATTTAATCTTATCTGAAATTCCCTCATTTGCCAATTGAAAGGCCCACAGAAAACTAATTAAATTAATTAAATTTTACAGCCGGCAATTCAAATTCAATTTCCATTTCAGTTCAGTTCAGTCCAATTTATATTCCTTTTTTTGTTGCGCGGATATTAAACGAAAATAAACCAAATAGCGTGTGAAATTCGACATATATATAATATTTGTTTATACCAAAAAGCTTGGAGCAATTTGGGTTAATTTTGGTATCTGGACGCATCATTTCCGCCGGCTGACGCCATTCCCAAATGGCAGAGGAGGCGATCTCTTGATCTCTTTGGGGAGAAAAAATAAGGAAGACTCGAAGACCAAAAGGGTTATTTTGTAAACAAATATTGAGTGGAGGCATAGGCCTTAGGATTATGCTCGTGTCGAATGACACTCGATATATGTTTGGCATCTGGTATCACGGCTCACTTGAGATTGTCATTGAAAACGTTGGCTATAAAGCCTAAATATTCCATCTGGAATCGCTTTCTTAACTCAAATTGCCATATCAAAAAAGATATTTTCAAAAAATTTCCATAGCTGATCTATATGTATGTTCCAGATGCATTCAAAGTCTCGTAAAAAAAATGTGGCAGAACTTTTTCAAATGTATTTCAACAAGTTCCTAAAACACATGTCGTCTAGCAGTCATCACACATTCCGTGAAACACTTGTCAACTTTGATTTACGTTTTGGAAGACTTTGTGTAAGATTTTCCCAATAAATTTGTGAGGTGTTTTTTGTTGACACCTAGAATTTTGTATTAAAAAATGAAATTTATTTGAAATCTAAGTAAATTTCAATGATTGTTTAAGACTTTCTGCTAGCTAGCTGATTGAATCCAGAAATATAAAAATTAATCATAATAATGTTTATATTTATGTAAATTACACATAAAATTTCAACCAAGTTGGTGAAAATGTATGGTGTTCTAAACAGCTGCGTAATGTCGGGCAATGTGCCAGTAAAAATATTCATACTGACTAAGAGATGGCCAGCACAAATCACTCATACGCAATGCCGTACAAACAACAATAGGAACCAGCACACATATCAAACGTAAAAAACTATAAATAACACAGACAACTCCAGCTGCAAAACCGAAATAAGATTCCCCAAACTCAAATGGCAAATCCCCGAAACTACGCGCAAAATAAGAAATATTTGGGAAAAACTTATAAATAAAACAGACATCAAAAAGTACAATTTCGCGGGATATATAGAGGTGTGTACTCCCAGTACTAAGTTCCGATCCGATCCGCCACGAACACGCGCGCTTGCTAGACTGATTATTATGGCTAAAGGAAAAACTTTCCGAGAAGATCGATTCGTAAAAGCTCCAAGAAGCTCACAGAACTTAAGAGAAACCGCCGCGCCGCGGCAAAGGGATGGAGAATGTTTCCCAAGAGAGCTCTTCAAAAAAAGGGATTATGCTTGTCCCTAGGCATAGTTTTCAATTAAGTAAACAGCGAAGCTATACTAAAATTGATTTCTACAACGCCCTTTTCAAATCACGATCATTAAAAGTGTATTACAAAGTCAATGAACTTTTCTTTCTGCCCCGCGGGGCTTTTAATTAAGGTCGAAAATACAGACAATTCAATTAAGTGAGAGAAGGGGGTGAAGGTAGTTCGTTCAGGCAGTCAAACCTCCTCCAAAAATGTATATAAAAATATATATATCGAATATAGAACTCGAAGCATATATATATATGTCACCTTTTCCTGGCCGATTAACACACTCATTAATGTCAGACAAAAGGAGAATACTTTTGGTTATGAATGTCCCACCAAAAATAGAGCCTCTATAATGCTGATCGAAGATGCTCCACTTGTGTCAAATAAATATGTCCAAATGATTCACAATTATCTCTCTGAAAGGTAGGGAAAATGTTTAGACAGCCCACAAAGTATGCGGAAGATCTATAGAGGAACAGCGGCGAAAAACCAAAGTGCACTCGAAAGTGGGTGAAGTGAGTTCCATCTAATTATAAACCGGCATTTGCTATATATATATAGAACAGTTTAAAATCTTACAGATACTCGGCATAATATATAGGTCACACATCTCTCTGCAGCTAGAAGAAATACCTGAGAAATCCCCCCGACTAACCTTGGCTGTGCTCTGCTCCATCTAGAAGCTTACATAAAAATTTATTTCAATTGCTTTCGCTAATTCGCATTTTGGCAACTGTGTGTGGAGTTAATGAACTGAAGCCGGCAGGCAAAATATATAAAAATACTCATAACATATGCTTATAAAACAAGATTTAATTGCAAGCCTAATGACTTCAATTTAATATTGGACTTCAAAGAAATTCACTCAGTGTAGATAATATCCCGGGAGGGATATGTATTTATAAACGTGACAGCCGGCGAAGTAAAGCAAAGTTTGAATGCCGTTTTAAGTATCTGCCACATCCGCTTGCGAAAGTATCTTAAAAAAAAAAAAAACGAAGTTGAGATGCCGGCGAAAAAATATCTGTGTCAGAGCAGAAAATCCCCCAAGCTTATCACACACATTATGCAAAAGAGTCGAGTCGAGGCTGCGAAGAATTAAGAAATTTCTGTTTGGAACTGATGTTTTGAGGCTGAAGCCACGTCGGTTTTGGACAGAAACAAGTGGTTGGGCTCTCCGGCACCACTTCTAATTCATTCGGGATGGCACCGAACAAACGAATGTCTCTGTTGCTGAGGCTCTTTGAGCATGCATAATCTATGTGCAGAGTGAGAAATATCAGACTAAGGTGTTTAATATTATCTTTGAGAACTACAAAACACAGCTAAAAACTACAACAAATTGCAAAATTTTAAATTGTACAACTTGTAATTGTAAATTATGTAAAACTATGGGAGAACAATATTATTTTAATACTTTCAAGACTTTTAATCTAAGAATTTGCTTTTGAATAATATTAAAATAATATTTTATAAAACCAAATAGAGTTTGAGTATATTCTAAATTCTAGTAAAGATGTAGATGATATTTTAATCCAATATAAAAACCTATTGTGTTAAATATCTGCTAATATTAATAATTAATAACTAAAAACACACCTATTACTTCTCTCAATGTATACTCTTTTCTCGCCTCAAGAATGGGGGGTCAATAACACACCACAAACGAACCATGGAGTTGGTCAGCTGGAAAAATGAAAAACTTGAGGGAAAAACTTCTGGTGAAAAACTCGCCCCCGCGAGTTCTGTGTATGTTTCGGTTTTATTATTATTATTTATGCACAGCACGTGTTGCATTTCTTGTGCCTGCTTGCAACTTGCAACTTGCAGCTGAGTGTGTGTTTGTTTATCCAGACAAAGCTAATGACTAGTGCGTGATATTGTTGATGTTGATGTTGAATGTGTTGCCATATTCCCATTGTTGATTATGCCTTGCGTGAGTGAATCCCAGAAGAGGGTGAGGGTAAGAAGGGAGTATCATCGTTTTACATATTGAACCAGGAAGTACGCTTAGCTAACAACGTTTCTCGTTGGCATTTCTGATTATGCATACATTTTTTGGTAATTTTTCATGTAAGCCGAAACAAAATGTGAGAATTTGTTATGCTGATATGGTTCTATTTTATGAAGGGACTAACAGCATAAGAAGTTTAGAGGGTTCTCTCTGTGATTAATGACGAAGTGTTATTATATTTTTTTTTTAATAAACCTTGCGTTTTAATATATTTTTCGAGTCAAAACTTTATTGTTTAATAGCAAATTTAATTTAATATAATAAATTCCTACACTTACTTCCATTCCTGCTTCTTAATTTATCTTTCCCCCCACTTCCATTAAATTGCTTAACCCAATTATTTGAAATTGTTATAATTTTCACCCAAAAGCAATTTTCCACTTCACCTAGACAATATGTATATAAACTTTTTTGTTGTTAAAAATTTCTTCATACCATAAATTCAGCAAACATTTTTTCGTTTCGAAATTTTTGCTCTGCTCTCCACAAAAAATAAAAACAACAATTTTAACAGACCATGAAAACGAAAAGCAATTTTTGAAAGCAACCACAGGCGGTGCGGCGGCTTGGAGGCATAAAAAGTGTTTTTTAATTTTGTGGCTGTAATTTCATATGAAAATAAAAATTCTGCGTACATATAAAGAAAAATATTTTGCATATTAAAACGTAGGCCAACACTCACAAAAAAAAAAAACAACAACAACAAGAAAAACAAACAGAAACTATTCGCTTTCGTTTTCCAAATGTCGTTGAACTTTTCTCCAAACTTGACACGGAGATCTGTGGGCCTCACCGAACGCATTGGTTTACACTTTACCTTTCCGGGGTGTTATTGTTATACAAAAACCGCCGACGGACTTTCACTGGACATCATTAATTTTCACCCAAATCCGAGTGTGAGCCAACGAAATTTGATTCAGACCCAAAACACATGTAAATCGATTTTTAATTGCTTCCCCAAAAATGTGTCTGTGTGCGTTTCATAAGTCCGCCCTGGGAAAAACTAACAAGCAAAAGGCAAAGTGTGTTTATTTAAATGTATGAAAATTATTTGTCGGATTATAAGATCCACTGAGAGAGATTGAATTGGAAAGCCGGCTTATTTGTAGCGTTTAGTTGGGTTTGCCTATCGCATATTTGCATAATTACGCGAATATCTGTGTTTGCATAAGCTTATGTTATTCGATAGGGAGTTGTCTTCGTGGGATTTGGGTTTATTTTTTAGGTTGTTTCTGTTGAATGAAATCTTATGCGGAGCAAGGCAACAGGTTGATGGCTCAATCGTTGCTGAAAAGGTTCGTTTTTTCTGTTTAATTAACGGTTATGAGAATGTAAAAAGATGCGCCTAATCAGTCAATCAATTTATCTGGCTTATAAATTGATAAAAGAGAGTCAGGTTTATTCAAATTAAGTTGTTCTGGCTTTTAGGCCTAATTTGACTGATGGAAAAGACTAGTTTTTTATGTAGGAACAATAAAGACATATTTAACAAAGTTCTAAGCAGTTTAAAATGTGGTAAATCTTTTTCTATTGTTTATTTTGTGGGCTGCCTATTTTATTTAAATTAAATATTTTTTTAGTTCTTTAGGGTTTTTATAAAGATGTGTATTTAGTAGTATGTAAGCCCCTTTAAACTATAAAAACAATCTACTGTTCTTATATGCATATAATGGTTTCTATTGAGCTTTGTTTAATCAGCTGAAATTGTATAATATTATTTATTGAACACTCCTCCATTTACATTTCATTTTTTTATAAATACAAACACCCCTCCTTGTTTAAATTACTTTTTCAATTAGCAGCTCAGAATTGAACATTGTGTGCTTTTTTTTTTAGTAAACTCAACCGATTTTACGCTTCAATTTGGCTGTACAAATTAACGTCTCGGTTTTCTTTACTTACTATTTATTCAAGAAATTCTAAAGACCATTTTTCTTATGGTCACAGAACAAAAGTCTTTGAAAATCTTGCGTAAAACTTTGTTTGGTTTTGCGTGGGCAGTGAATAAAGTCATATAATTTTTACGATCTTTAGGGAAAACTCCATTAAAAACTGAAGGGAAAAAAAGACTTTTAAACACACACAAAGCCCGATCTTTGTTACAGTTCACAGAGCGGAACATTTTACTGCAACAATGCATTTTTTGCACGCTTTAAGGCAGTTCAACTGGTTTTTTTCCCGAGATTAACAAGCCATTAACACGTCGCGAATATATTTTAAGCCCCGGGGACCTTGACCCAGCGATCTGTATAAAATAATAACAAAGAAAGGGTTTTTGAGGGGGCAAGAGAGTGGCATTGAGTTCGTTTACCAACTTCAATGCCAAATTTGGGTGTATACCGGAATTAATTATGAATTATGAAGCTAGTGGCGTACTTGTTAAAAAAATTATACATGAGTGTGTACATATAACAAGAGAGAAACGTGCATCTTCTTGAGCTATCCAGCTATTTCCGTAATATATTATTTCTCTTGCTTCAAAAATGGCTTTTGCCATGGCCCACAAAAACCACAAAATTCACATCATCATTTTTGTTTATAATGCGTATGTACATACAAAAATTGAGCGGCAGCCAAAAACGAGACGAGATGTTCGTGATTTTTTTGGAGGTGTGTTTTAAGGGGAAGATGAATAGATTCCATTTAAACTAATTAAAAACAATGATCAGTTGAAGGGCACAGTCAAAAGAAAAAATACAAGAAAAATAAACAAAACCAATAGGTCTAGGAAAAATATTCATTAAAGTAAATTGGTATTAAGAGTATATTTTATATAATAATGCTTCTTGCACAATATTAAAAATGGGTTTCATGAAAAATAATTATTTATTGCATATTTAAAACATCTAATTTGTATTATATTTTAACTCGATTTATTTCAGAGTATAAAGTTTTTTTCTTCTGTGTTTTTATTTTTCAATAATTTGCGTTCAGCATTTTCAGAGCGTGTGTGTGCTTTTCTATTTCTATTTCAATTTGCTTTTATTTTTTGACAGCCAAAAAAGTTAAGTAAAAAGCTAGATATTATATATTTTATTTGGCACAAGTCAAGATGTGCAAAACTAAAAAGCACACATATATATTATGGGTTAAAACCACATAATACATATGTACATATATAAATATCTAGTTAATGCCGGCAAATTTCCGTATATACACCTGAGATCATTGCAGGGGAGGATTCACGAATAAAAACAGCGAATGACTTGGGAATGAATCACTTTTTTGAATCAGATTTTGTTGTATTTTTTTTCTATCGAATTAAATGTTTAGCATTATTTATGAGGCTAGAGGGCAAGGCCAAGTTGGGCATGTGTTTTAGTTTCAGTTTTAGTTTAATTTTGCTAGACTTTAGCTAGACAAGAGAGAAACTTTTTCATAAAAGGAAGAGACCCATTTTCAACCCAGAATCGCATTAATATTTAATTTCATATATCAAGAGAGCAGCTTTCAACATCCTTTGGGCCCGGTTAAGAAACCAACCAAAGCCGGAAGCGAGCATTTTACATTTCCGGTTGACAACAAACAACCGCATTTGAATGGAGAGAAGTGATTATGGTTCGGTTTTGGCCAGAAAATTACATGGTAAACTTTTCAATCTTCACAGTCAATGCGCCAGCCTAGCGGCCAAACAAACTGTGAACGAAGCACAACAGGTGCACTCGTGGAAAAATTACAGGTAAAAATAGAACAAAAACTTATATTTTTTAAGTCATAGAGAACAATCTAAATATGTTTTATAAATATTTATCTAGTAAAATACAAGAATTTCTTTCTACATTTTAAACAATATGATTTATTAAGAGTCGATTTAGCTAGCAAATTATTTTATTTACCTTCGTTGACTTTACAATTTTAAATCCATACGAAACTTAATAAGCTACCCTGTAATATCCTACTATTTACTATCAATCTGCCATATTATTGGGATTTTTGTTGTATAATTTCCCCCAGTGTAGATGCAAAAAACAAAAAAAAAAAAACGATTCGCAAGCAATTGGATCTACATACGTGCTCTCGACAGGCTCTGACAGGTGGTCTAGATTTTGTGGCCCAAGGTTCGAGCCTTCATTGTGGATTAGTTGCAATTATTGTGGCCTCTTGACATTCTTCTTTATGAAAGACAGGCAGCGGTCAACACAAAACTCAGCACTTACGCACTATTGATTTTTTCCTAGGCTTAAACCTATTTAAAGTCCCCAACCAAAAGAGTGTCATCGATTTGTGTTGTTTGGTTTGAAGACAATAAAAAAGCCGACATCATCAAATAAAAGACGGGGTACTAAAGATACATCATCGAACTTGCCCTTAAGGGGCTTCAATTAAATGACCAAAAGGCTGAAAGGGAAATCGACGATAAAGAGCAATAAACTAAGGGCTAAAAAGAGCGTTCGTTGGCTCGTTCGTTCGACTAATTAAAAAGCAAAATGTCTGATTTTCTGTTTGTTTGTTTTTTTTTTCTTTCTCTCTTTCGCACTTAATTGTTATTGAACTTAATTGGATTTGTTGATTACTTGAAACAACAATCCAAGCCGGTTTAAAGGGAACATAAAGGAGTAACTCAAGACCAAGCCCAAGCCAAGAAGAAATCAAAATAGGAGAGGTGTTTTTCTTATGTAATTACATGCACTGATTGCTTGTTTTGGGTTTAGATGGATTTTTTATAATAAAAATGGATGTAAGAGGGAGTGGCAAAATAGACATAAAAACTAACCTGGCCTGAGTACAGCCTGTAAGAATGTTGTTACCAAATTTCGACGATCTAGCTCTAAAAATCTTTGAGATCTAGACACGCCTTATGATGTTTAACAGAATTAAAGCATTTTATGGAGCTAGAGATGCCTCCTTCTGCCACGAACAGTTCCGGTTGCAATTCAGTCAAACTAAATAGAAAACTAGTTTATTTTTAGTTCCTAAAGATATCAATCTTCTTCTCTCCGTTTTATTGCGGCACTTAGACCACACACAATAAGATCTGTCTAGTAATTTTCCATAGTACAATTTTTCATCTACTTTTTACGAAAGTATTTTTCCATTATACAATTTTTCATCTACTTTTTACGAGATTATTTTTCCACTTTAATGCCAAAGATTTTAGTTGTCCAACAGCCGACGAGATCACGTAATAAGTTTCATGATTTCAAGCGACTGAGGGAAAACAGAAAACCAATTAAGAAAAGCGTAAAAAAAACCAAACATATCACAAATAAGAATTCTACTAGTAGAATAACTAAATGTTCAAATTTTTGCTTAGAAAGGATAAACTGTTCCCTTTTATTTTCCTTTAAAACCGAGCAACAAAAGAAAATAATTGAAAGCTTCATTCGAAATGCCATTCAACAATTACACAACCAACTCCATCACCAAAAACATGGCCATAAAAAGCCCATTTCATCAATGTCAGATACAGGGGGATTTGCCCCCTTCACCCCTGTGTGTATCCCATACCCAATCCCCTCCTGACATGTGTCACGGGTACACGGACATGGACATCAGCATATGAAACGTTTCACTGATTTCTTTTGCAGCTGGGAACACGTGCGGCAATTATAAGCGAAACCCAATAATTTCGCTTAATAATACACGAAAACAATGGTCAACGAATATATATGGTCATACACTATAACAGAAAAGACAGACAGACAGGGGTAACATGGTGGTTCAATCGCACTTAATTATGGCCATTAAAGTAACTCTTTTAACGCATTTCTTTGCCGACATTTGAAGGTCATAGCTTGTTCATGACTCTCTCGAGCATTTGCATCGATTAAATTAAATATAGATAAAGGCAGCAACAATAATAAAAATAATGTTTGCCTCGACTCGGCCTCAGTCATGCCAAGTTTATCGAATGGGAAATAAAAAGGAGAAAAAAATATAAACAAGTTTTCCACGTTTGTCTATCGCATTACCAGGGGAAGCGTGAGTTCCGCTTCTAAGTTGGAAAAATTAACGATCCACCCATGCCTTTTTGATTCGTTACGTTTGTCCAATTGAAAAGCGCTATCAAAAAGCCCGAAAAAGAAAAACTGTTATGGTAAAAACGCCTCCGACAAACACCTTAACAAATAGCCAACGTTATGCTTGAGTTGATTGCATTAAGAACTACGCCTCGGCCGGCATTGAACCTGATCCCCCTTTTAAATATTTAAATTCCCAAAGGTTCTTCGCTGACTCTCCTGATAACCCATGAAATGGGGCCCCCGTCAAAAATAAATCATCTGCCATCTATATCGCATAAGGAGAATGCCTTTCACGGGCTGGAATATAACACAGAAAGATGAGGAAGAAAAGAAACAGGTAGGAATCAAATGGTTGGGGAATCAAAAGAATGATACTCTTTATTTGTTCCTTCATTCTTTGGCCTGCCATTTCAGGGAATTACAGAATCCGATTCCGAGTCCTGTTCTCTAGATTCAGGTAGTTGTAGTAGGTGTGCCGCCGTCTTATTGTTTGTGGTAACCTCATAAAAAAAATGTGTTGTTTGTTGTTTTGAAAAAGGTTCAGGACAGTTTTGGGTTGGGTTTTGGTATTAGTTTCATCCGTAAGGGTTCCCTGAACTTTAATTGCGTGTTCAGGATTTGGTCTGTCTCTCTTTTGGTAATTAAATTGATACATATTTCATGGCCAGGGAATGCGGAATTATATGGTCCACGCCCCAGAAAAAAAGACAAGGAATTCCTCAACGAAAAAATTGGAAAAAGCCGCGCCCAAAGCATAAACAAAATTCCTTAAGGCTTAGCCTGGGGATTTTCAAACTGGCCAAGATCTCATGTGGCAGTGACTTTTATTACACATCGATACGGTGCCAGATACCGATTCCGATACCAATCCCAATCCTGATCCCGACCACAAACCAGACGACATTTGAGGATCATTGACTCGCTCATGTGTAAATCTAGAGCAAATCAATATCAATATCAACTTCTATCCCGTCTCGACTTTCAGAGAGTTGTTGACCCAGTGTGTGTAACGGCAACCAAGGTTCTATCAAGACCATCACATTCACTTTAGAAAAACAATATTCAACTGTAATGAAAATACAAAAACAAAAAAATACAGCAGAAATAAACTTGGAAAATAATGTGTTGTCTTGCTGAATGCTTTTTTGATGTATGGAGCAAGCTTTTTTCTTATCGAGCGAGCCACACAGCCACAGAGATCATTTGTCAAAGTGTCAACTTGCCATTGTTTTTGTTTATTTAGTTTTTCGGTGTGGCATCTTCGTTTTGCCCTTTGTCTGCCTCTGAAATCTGAACACTGAAAATTGAGTAATATGCTCGGGATTTTATTTTGGTATGCGGGTCGGTCTCGGGCTGGATTGGAGATTGGTTAGCCGAGATTAGAGGCGGGGAGTGAGTGATGCGGCATTTTATAGAATGCAGAGGCATCAGAATAAGAATGATGAGGAGCATCACGCTATGGGGATTGGCTTTTTGCTGTTGCAGCCAGGCAGCAGGCAAGAAGATTGAAGATTCATTATTTTCTTTGACAAGGCCGGTAGCTCAGGAGTGGATAAAGGGGAATTATGCAGCCAAAAGATCAAGATTGCAGCTGATGGAAAGTCAAGGCTAAACGAATTTTTTAAAAAAGTAAAAAGGTTTTTAGTTAAGGCCAGTCGGCTTTTAACTTTTATGTTTAGAAATTGTTAGATTTAAATGGGAAGATTCCAAGTAATCAATGTTAGCTTTGGAAAAATTAGTTTTTCGTAAAGGAAAACATAAAATGTGATGATTAAGATGAAGGTGCAGAGAGATTAAAAAGTTCAGAGTGCAGGCAAAGGTTAACACTTATGAAAAAGGGGTGCCCGAAGCTCAAACTCGAGAGTCTCTGCTACTTTGTCGTGCAATTTTAACACATCAATTAGTATATATTTATAAAATAAAGTTTGTCAGGACATAATTCTTTAAAAATAATAACTAAATAGTAATTTAATCTTTCCTTTATTTTTTCAAACCAAACTCTTAACAAACTCATTTTCTCAATCAATTTCGTTCACTTTAATGACTCACAAATTGAGTAAAACTACTTGGAAAGAGTGCTCACGCTCACATAAAAGAAATTGAGCAACGCTCGTTAAATATAATAAAATTAAACCGTTTTTGGTAACAAAACTCAAATGAATTTTGCGCACTTGACACCTGAAGTGTCGTCACCTGTCGCACGATCAGAAACCCAGACATTTAAAGCCTTCAATTGATTATACAATTTAGCTGGATTTTTTTTCTTCCATAGACTAGCATTGACCGCAGTTAAAAAGTTGCAATTTCACACGATCCGACACGAGGCGATGAGAAAGAGAGATGGCTTACGCCCACCTGAGCAGACTAATTGCAGGTGGGCCTCCATAAGCAGAAAAGCAAGTTGGCGTTCAACGAAATCACATTGCGGAGGTGATTTATGCTCTCGAGTGTTGTTTTGAGACTTTCAAAACTATCAACGGAGTTTGGAGTTTGGTTTATTTTTCGATCATTTTTTTGCAAATCATTTACCAAAATCGAAATTGGGTTAATTGAGCTTGACTTTGAACGGTGTTAAAAAAAAGGTACAAGTATATCTTTGTGTGTAGGTAGGCTCACTTTTTTTCCCCAAAGGAAATGTTCTCTACATTGTGTGGCTTGGAGATCGCTAGAGAAGAAGCCATAGCAATGCAATTTGTGGTCTTGAATGAGAAAGCCTATGATTTGCCGTTGAACGCCTGAGTAGATTGATGCAAAGATGCTGCTAGAAAGGGGGAAAAGGGGAAGAAATGGCCACAACATGGTAATAAAGTTACGCTCAGCTTGGCAACTGGGCAAGTGGATCAGTTCTGAGGAGATTCTCGCTAGATCTTGTCAACTTTCCACATGATTGATGGGGAGTGGCCGAAAAAGAATAATCACAAAATGTATTCCGCTAATCAAAGAACTGCCACAGAGATTTTCACTTCATTAAGCTGGCCTTTGTAAGCAGGAGATTCTATAGATCTATCGGTATAAGCCTTAGACTAACCGTTAAATTGTTTTTCTTTCTGTGCATTCTTTTCATTTTCGGCATTTTTAGTAATTTACTTGATTAAATGCATTGATCATTAGGAGAGGCCAAGAGAGATAGAGAGAGAGAGAAGACTGGTAGAAAAACTAGTTTACAGAACCCCAAATAACGTCGGGCTTCCTGCCACTAGATTTTCGTTGAAGGTAAGCCACATTTTCTAACCGAAAATAAAAAAAAATAAAAGAAACAACAATGGACCCGAGAGGAGACACCTGCTGCTGGTCCAAGCCGTTAGGCTACCGCCACACAATGGACCCAAGTCGAAGTGGAAGTCCAAGTCGAAGTCGGAGTCCAAGTCGAAGTCAAAGTCTCTGGTATGCTAGCTGGTAGATATGCGCTTTATAATTGCACCGCTGCACCACCGAGTTGACCCACTTCTCCTAACCACACTATATATACACTAGATATATATAGTAGAGCCCGCAGTTTACCGGCTACTGTGAGCCCCCCCAAAAAAAACCTATATAGAAAGAATTAAGTAACGTAAATTAGTTTTAAACACAAGGGGAGACCCGCATGGCCATAATTTATGCAATGGTGACAAGTCTTTGAACTTTTCAAATGCATTTATCGTTGAACCCTTTTTCTTTACATAAGAATTAGATAGAACCCATAATCCCAGCAAGCTTTTCTTGTTTATTTTGGATCTCGAAACTAAAAAATTCAAATTCCAGGTCAACACAAGAGAAGAGTTTAGCTTTTCAATAAGAGGATGGATACGTTGCGCCGGAAGATCTCGGAGTTATTCAATAGCCCCACGCCCAAAGAGGCGGAGACACAGGGTGAACCTGAGCCAATAGAAGAGGTTACGTTGGAACCCATATCCTCTGGGGACTTGCCTGTGCCAGAACTAAAAATTAAAAAATTCACCGCCGATCCGAGTGTCCCCGATTTTAGCTATCAACTGGAATTTGTAGATTTTTTAGATCGCAATTCACCCAAGGGTTTATCCAGGAAGTTCATGGATATGCTGCCGTATATGGAAATTGGCTTATTGTCCTGGCCAGCTTACTGGTTGTACCGTGGTTTCAATTGGCAGAACAGGAGAAATACGGAAAGGATTAATGTTTACATTCAAAGGGTGCGACTTTATTTTTGACTAAAAATAATTAATAAAAATATGAATATTATTATTTAATAAATATTTCATAAAACCCCTCTTTTTGCAGACCTATCAACGGGCCAAGTTCATGCAGTTGGCCATTTTGGCCACTGGCGCCTTGGCTGTTTCCATGTCCCGTTCCCCCTTTCAAGTACAGAAAATGGAGTATAAAAAACCCAATGAATCCTCTTAGCCTACGTAAGCCTTGATTTATGCTTCTGTCCCTGGCTGGTTTCAGACAACACCAAAATTCCAAATTTTAGGCAACACCAAGATTTAATTTGGAAAAAAAAAACTAGCTTAGAAATGGGCGTAATGAGCTTTTTCAGCGACCTAAAGGACAAGTTACAGGACAAGTTACAAGCTAACAAGAAAAAGGCCGCACCATTACCTCCGCCACAAGCGCAGAATCTGGGCGAGGAAATAAGACTAATAGTTAATTCCCCAGAATTTGAAGGCGTCTACAATACTGCCGCTCCATTTCTCTTTGCCAGTCTGGGGGCATGGCCAGGATATTGGGCCTTCAGGGCAATGGATTATCATGCCCACCGGTCGCATATACCATTGGAGATCTATATAAAACAGGTAAGTGCTTACAAATAACACTCTTCTTATTTATATGTAAAATATTTTATATCCCTCAGACCTACTATCAGGCCAAGGCTGTACAACTATTTATTATTTTGGTTGGCACTTATACTGTGATCAGAAATCACAAACTTTTGACGGCACAAAACATTGAAAATTCCCAGGTAAAAGGAAATACAGATCCATAGATCGATTCTATATTCTCAACATCAGCCAGCAGATTGTAAATATGAGTTCTCCGATTTCTTAAAGCACAAATTTGACCTCTAGCATAGAGGATAAATAAAAGCGCAGGATGCTCAGAACGAAATGAAAATAAAACTAGTACAATTAAATAAATTTTAATTATGAACACAAAATTGAAAGAATATTGTCTTATATTCTATACTAGTTCTTTATTGCCCTCTCCATCATTGTCAGTCTCACAATCGGATGCGGAAGTTTCCTCGGCTTCTGCTTTATCTCTCTCCTGCCTTATATTATTTATAACTTTTGCCAGGATTCGACCATCAATGCCTTTTTGGATAATACTGTCGCACATCTTTAGGGCATCATGGCCTAAACCGGTCTGTGCCTCTTTCGACATTGCCTCCAAAATGGTCAGAACTTTTGAAGTATTTCTTTGAGCCATTAATTTTTGAAGGGTATTTCCTAATACAATGACATTTGTTGCCAAGGCTCTAGATATGAATAAGTTATTTCTAGAATTCCCTGATCTAATGGAATTAACTTACTAATACCATGATAGAGGCTTAACCTTAATCTATTAATCTTCTACCCATCATCTAACCGTGTAATCATTACCGGCTTTAATCTTCCAACACCGTTTCAAGTTCAAAGTTCAGTAATGAGACACCTGATCCAGTGAACCCCTCTCTCTCTCTCGCGGCGAAGCATTCACCACGATCCAACTCAGGTGGAAAGATAAATTAGCCACAAATTAAACAAATTATATACGCCAGAGAGCGGCACGCACACACGACGACGGCTCGAAGAATGAAATCTTAGCTGCTGGCGGACAATTAAAAAACGCTTAAATAAAGAGATCTTTTTTCAGTTTCAGTTCAGTTTCTGTTTGCAAAGAGCAAACACTTAATTATAAGATTATGAGTGGGGTGGGAGGTAGAGATCTATTGTAGCGCTTGGCGGCGGTCTCACCTGTATGAGATACATTTTGCTGCTGGCTGTGTGCTGTCTGTCTGCTGGCTGCTGCTGTGCTTTTCCGTTTTAAGCGAAGGCTAATTATGCATCTGATGTTACGGTTTTGCTCTACTTCGAATACAGTTCACTTTTTATTGGTTCTGTTGCAATTGTGTTCAATTTAGAAACCGAAAAAGGGGGCGAAGAGAATACGCTCGCTGCTCTCCTCCGCGCACTCAATGAAAATAAATTGAAAATCGTTTCTTTTGCTGCGAAAAATGTTGAACTTCACTTCGAAGCGAAGCTATTTCCAGCTTGGTTTGTGGGGGTTTCGTTGAAAATGAAAAGGGAGTTTGGTTTCTTGGCCGTTGTCTTATTGTACAGTTTTATATAGTCTGGCTATATAAAGGCAATTAGTCAGCAGCACGAGGGGTTCAATAATGTAACGAAACGTAAAGTGGTGCTTTTATATATATCTCCTCCGCTTCCTTAATTTTTCTTTGCGGTAGGTTGTAAGCCCGATCAAAGGGGTTGTTGAGGGTGGCAGCAGTTGGTTCTCTACTTTTTTTTTGTAACACACTTTGCTATGGCAATAGGTTTTGTTTTTGTTGGAAAATGCCTTTACAAGGTGCTACACTCGTTCGCACCGCACAAAATCGATCAAACAAATGACTTTTCAAACACAATGTATTGGAACTTGAGCCACAACAGTAACAAGTATTTCTAATTATTTCGTTTCGTTGGTTATGCGCAGGCGCAAATCTTGCATTTCTTTTATTTCTGTATTTTATTTACACTTTTATTTACAGTTCGTGGTAGAGTTTCTTTTATTTAGTGCATTTTTTAGTGTGGTTATTGGATTAAAAAAGAATTTGTTTCGTTTTATTTTTTTAATTTATTATTATTTTTCTTAACGCGTTTGCTTGACCATCGTGGCTGTGAGTTGAGCGCGAACTGAATTGAAATTCGGTTTGTTTGCGGCCGCCAAGCAGCTTGTGGATTGTATCTCACGGATTCCATGCAACCTCATCATCGCGTTCGCCTCGAACATGTTGGAAACATGGAAATATACAATCTTGAACAGGTTCGAGCACCCCGGATTCTTTGGGGGCATGCACTTGAAATCGCTTTGACATTTTTGCGGCTGTCACAACTTCGGAATTCGGATTATTTAGGGGTTGGGGCGCGGCACTATGCCCACGCGGAATTTAGTTAGTTAATTTGTTGATTATTCCGGTGCGTTATGGATGGAAATTGGTCTTAATGAAAGCAAAATGGTCTTAATAGGCGCAAGAATAAGGGATAGTTAAGAGAAGGGACTAAGTAAATGGGTTTGTCAAGGGGATAAATATAGCGTTTGGGGTTTGGTAAATGTCATTTACTAGTTAGAGAATTTCTAAGAACTATATGGAATTTATGTGTTATTATTTGCTGATTTTATACAAGAAATATTGTTGTAAGTTATAAATATTTAAAATTATATTTAAAATTAAAATACTTAGTTAAGGGATACAAAAAATTCTATTGTAATTGTAATTGTTAAAAAACGTATAACGTTGATTGTTAATTAAAAACATTTAAAACTTGAATAAACAATAAAATGTATTTTTTTAATTTAAAAAAAAGTTTAATTGCAACACTAAAACTAATGTTTTTTAATAAAAAAAAGATATATAACTTGTAAGACATAAAAATTCATATTCTATATTTATTTTTGAAGCACTCAATTCTATATTATATATTCTATATTTTTTAAGCACTCAAAAATAAATGTTTTTAGTTTAAAATATATATAATTTGTATAATTCACTTAAATTTCCCTTCTACATTTATTTCTTTGTAGAAAAATCTATTTTAACAATTCTCAGGTGAGGGAAATGTAAAAGGGAATCTAAAATTAAATAAGAACATCAAAAAATACATCAAAGAACCACAGAATTCTCCCATTAAAAGTGTTTTTATCTTATTCCACAAAAAAACACAAATCTCCCTTTATAGATTTCGCTTTTCCTGATCTGCAGACAAAAACCTAATCCAACCCAAACCTCATAACTATTTATCTCCCCACCACACCCATTCGGCATCAGCCTTTGTGGAACGCATTGCAACAGGTTCGCCAGGCATTCAAAATAAAAGCTAAACTAAAAGCTAAAAGGAGGAAAAAACACTACAGGCAAGTGAAAAATAAAAACGAGACCATAATAATTAATACCGATCGGCCGAGAGACCCAGCAGCCAGAGTGGAGAGAAGTGCGTAAGTGAAAAAAAGAAAAACAGGAAATTGTTTGCAGCAAAAATGTTGCGAGATATTTCATAACCTGCCAGCGAGATGACAAAACTGCGGATGCGGTTTTGGTTTTGGTTAAAAATTTCACCCAAATACATAAAAATATCCTACAAAAAAATATATATGTATGTGCTAAAAAAGAGGGGCGTGTATCTGACCGATAATCGTGCACCCTTGAAATTAGCTTGCAACTCGCTCTCTCGAAAAATGAATAGGAAAAATGGAAACTCTGTCTGATTTGGCCAATTTCTTGCTTGCCCAAACCCCTGGCATCTTGTGGCACAAATGTGTGGCACCGTGATAAATGCACAACAAAATACACAGACAATTCAAAATAAGAAAAATAAGAAGGAAAAAAACCTGCAATCAAGCAAACGAAAGTGAAACAAAAGCGCCGACGAGCGAGAGAGACAGGGAAAGAGACACATTGGAACTTTAAGCGAAAAACTTGCAATTTCCATTTTAAATACGCAACAACTTTCGGCTAGAGGCAGGCCGAGACCAAACCGAAGCCCCCAAGGAGTCCACCAACTCGCCGGGATCGCCTCCGCCTGCTCCTCCTCCCTGGCAGCTGCTCAAAAAGCCATAAAGGGAGGGGCGGTATGGTGTGGATCTTAGGACCAGATCCAGAGTTACATACAGAAAAATATTCATTTTCTATTAAGTGATCGTAAAACAGATGTTGTAAAACAAATACGTTTTCAAAAAGGGAGAATTATAGCTGTTTTAGAGCTCAGAGTTTTTTTAATGCCCATAACCTGAGTGTATTAACGCTAAGCTAAACCAGTTGAATTTCTCTCCGTGTACCCCTGAACAACAAACGACTTGGACTGGAAGCTAAGCGACTCCTTGGCGGGTTTGTTGTCTGTGGATCGTCTGGCTCTTGATTGGAGCTGCCCTCCAGAAATCAAAGGAGCAGAATGAGCAGGAGAGGAGCTCGAGGAACTTGGGGAGCAGTGGGAAGGAGAAGCCTGGGCGGGTTTTGGCGCTCTTTTGTTGGGTATGTCATCAACATAAATTTTGCCTCGCATTCATCATAATTTTCATGCATTTAATTTGTATCATAAATTGTCTGCTTTACTCTAGGAGCTCCGCCGACGACTGCGACTGAGACTGAGATTGGGATGAGTTGCAAAGGGTCCATAAATGCAGAGATATGAAATCTTCAATTAGTTCTGGGCGGGATTTGGCAAGCTAAAAGATTGGCAAGCCGGGCTAAACTTGATTTCCAACTCATGGGAGAAGTTCATTGAACGAAAGCCTTTCTCAGGACAGTATGTTTTTGCCAGCGCAAATTTTCACTTTCACTTTAAACTGGGAACAGCGAGCTGGGTCTGGGTACTTGGAAATGGGAAATGCAGGTTCAATGGTCACGCACTGGGGGAACCAGCAGCGTCACCGGCAGCAACACCAGCTAATTGACATCCCTAGCTGGTGTCTGATTACCCAGCAGATTTGCAAATGAGCCGGGCAAACATCAGTAAAAACAACTCAGAAACAGACAGGCTGTGGGCTGCACTTAAAAAAAAAAAAAAAAACGACATGGTTTACTTGAAAAATTTGATGGTAAAAACGAATAACCGATTTTTCTGTGGATACTGGGATATGATGATTTAAAGTGTATGCCAAATACAGAGCATGCACTGAGATGCTCTATGGTTATCTTGAAGATTTTATATATATTCCAAAAAAATCTTTGGAAAATTTAAAGAATGCTTTAAAAATATAAAGACAATATTAAAAACCAAGCTCTCTCCGTTTCCTAATTATATTATATATTGTCTTAGCTAGCTTTTAACTTATTATTTTTACAATTTTATAAGGAATGTCCTTTAAAAGATACATTTTCTTTGCCTGTACAGGCAAATGCATTCGCCAGATACAAAGACACTCGACGCACGTTTGAATGCTGTGTAATACAGCGAACGATCAATAACAACAAAAGAGCCAGACAAGTGGCCGACTGTCTGGGCCGGGTTCGGTTGGCCAGGTTAAAGATCGTTAGGCGCGACAAGGGGTCAGGTAGTGGTGGAAAGGGAGATGATAATCAAGGAGTGGAGTATCTCACGGGTACACCGATTACCTGCTACGTCTACGTATATCTTATTTCTTGTTTTCATACGTATATTTTTTTGTATATCTTGTATTTTGGCTAGCCTCTTGACCAAATGAGCCAATAATTTCGATGGTCTCGCCATGTTGCAAATGAGTGGTAACCATAATCATTTGGGAATTGATTGGAAAATCCATTATGAGCCTCACTTTTTAGGATGCACATGCTAATGGCTCCCTTTTTTATATGTTTTATGTTGTCGTTCCACTTCCTCACAGGAACCAGCGGATTATGTAACTACCAACACTCATCGTCCTAAGTAAACAAATCAATTTTGTTTTTATTGACTTTTACGCAATGATTTCCTTTTATTGCCCAGGGGCAGCATAAAGATATCAGTGAAACATACCTGTAAGAGAGAGGAAGAGGACGTCGGACGACAGATGGGATTAGTCATTTGGCGAAAAACCAAAAACACAAGCGTATACAAGAAAACGCTATATGATATGCGTGGAAATGATTAAGCAATTTCCGTTGACATGCAATTTTTCCCAAATAGAGTAGAAGAGAGTGAGAGTGCCGCGATAGCGAAATATAGTGTGTGCAATTGCAGTCAGTTGGTAATAAATCAAGTTTGCTCAATTGAGGCTTACGTTCGGTTTATGGCGACAGATTGTGGCGGCGGCTAACCAAATGCATTAATAATGGTCGGGAATGTGGCGAAATGTGGCGAAAGGTAGTCAGCTGCCAACATAATAGAGAGTTTTGCTCCACTTTAAACCGTATTTATCTCGTATTTATGCAGAGAAGAAATAGTTTCAAATCGTTGCACAGATTCGGTTAATTACGGTTCGGTGATCATTTACTCTTGCGTCCGAGATACTGGGTTAAAAAAATGTCTGCACATTTTTACAGGGGAAATGGGATTCTTTATCCTCTGAGTTTTTTCTTAGATGGTTTATTTATTATTCTTTAAACTTCTTTAACCCCAAAGAGTATTATTAATATCACATTAAATGAAAATTAGACTGTTATACTCAGGTACATATAATTGATATTTTCGACCCTTTCTGTTCAGTTTTAAGATCATTTATCTTTTCAAAAGTACGGTAACTATCATAAGGATTAATTAAAGTACAATATTTTGATTTAATATTTCAAACTGCCTTTATAAGGTGTTTACATAAAAGTAAAGGTAGAAATTTTCTACAATATATTCAAATAAAATATTGCAAACTAATTTTTTATAACTATAATAAGCAGAAGATAAAAAGAAGATCTGATAGAAATATTATATTATTTTTGTATCAAGTGTTTCCTATGTAATCTTTAATAATAGTGCTATCATTATCTTCTTTCAGAAGAAAGGCTTATATTTTCCTAATTATTTTCGGTTCCAATCCACCAAAATCCCTGAAGGTTCCCACACCAATTATCCCCCAACTAACCAGGCGGCAGATCTTCCTGGATGCGATTCCTTTTTGTATTTTCCCACACCTCAACCGACGTCTCAACTCAACGTAATTCTCAGGGAAATTAACAGAAAGATCCCTCAATCACCTGGCTCCTACGCCTATGGGTTCCACCCCCAAAGAAACAACAACATCTTCGACACCTGCCGCCGACCTATGGCGCAATCTTTTTCCACAGATTGATGGATGGGACAGTGTCAGGTAGAGTTGGGGTATATAGTATCCACCAGATACTTTCTGCCACACTGGTGTGAATTTATTTTATGTCCAAGATATCTCTTTGAGGTCGGCTTTAAAAGCCCCGACTTCACGCCAAGCCAAGTTCAATGGACAGTTGGCAGCAGCCACGAAAAGGGTCTCCTTTTATGCTTCTCCATTTTTATGGACAGTTAAACAATTATATTTGGTATTTACAGCCAACCAGCAGACGACTATACGGAATATGAGATGTACGATGTAAAAGATGATGCAATGCGGCAATCGACCAGTTTGATGAAGGATGGGATGAGAGATTGAAGAAGGAGGAGGTGGAGCTGCATCGAATGCAAGGAGCAGACCAGCGACAATCTGCCAAGTGGCACTTTCGTTTTTTGCTTTCGCAACGCCGTCTCGTCAGTCAACGTTTTGTTTAAAAAGAAAACACTTTGTGGTCACGTAACTACTCGCCACCGACTGACCATTAAGAAATTCTTGGGTATCGGTTGCTCGGGTGCCTCGGGTAACTAAAAACTGCACCCACTCTGGAAAACCCAATTGAGCCGCCACGCCCCGTCGGCATAAATCACAAGTGAAATGTGCAGCGCGGCGTTTGCAACGCCATTCCATAGTGTGTGCATAAATTTAATCGGGTGTTTTATATCAGCAACCCCCCACCCCCGACTTCGAGACTAGGAATATAGACCTAAATATAGACCTCCTTCAGACATCTCGGGTCCGTTCGTCATGCCAGATCCCATCTAAATGAGTAGTGACTCCCGCCCCGCATCGACAGCACGTCCAGATCTCAAGTTATGATGGGATATACATAGTTGAGGGAAAAAAAAAGATACTCTATTAGAGAAGGTATATCTGACTGATTTAGGGGTATCTCTAGGGTTTATTGGGGAACAAATTTGGTTTATTTTGTTTAGATTTTGTTTAGATTTTGAGAAAAGTTGGTAAGGGTTATATTTTCCATGTTTACCAAAGACGCGTAGTTTATGTAAATTCTACATATATCTTAGCAAGTTGAGAAATTACTAAAACATCTGTAACTATATTTTTAAATTGTAACATTTATGTTAATTAATTTATTGTTCTAATTGCATATATTTCCTAAGTGCTGCTTAAGATCTGGGAATCATTTTTATTAATTTTGTTTACCCTTTAAACTTCAAGTTAAAGACAAAGCATTTACTATTCACTTACTCCCCAAGCAAGGCCCTTCCCCATTTTAATTCCCTTAAACTTTTGCCCAAGTCTCACAGAATGTACGCATCGATACAAAATACGATAGCAAAAGTACGTTTGAATATTTCAAAAAAAGAAGCCAACACCCATCATACACACAATAATCCACCTATGCAGCTGCTGCTGCCTTTTGGTTTTTATTTTAATTTTTTTATGGGCCCTACTCATGTATTTTTATGAAATCTGGCTGCGCACCTACTCCTCGTCTCGCAGTTTTCATTTAATTTGTAAAATGATCACGTGCCACGATTTCTTGTTTGCTTAGACAGAGTTGTGAAGAAAAATATACTGAATATATATTGAGGGAGGGGAGGAATGCCATAGACCGGCACGTTCCGGGTTAAACGCAGCCCGAGAAATCTCTGTTATGCTAATCCCATGACGGACCCTAATCCGCCTCGACAACATGCATCCTATATAGGTAACTGCTATCCAAAGCCAATCCTTGATGTCTGACTCAAGAGGTGTGCCATTCGCAGTGGTTGCCAATTAATTGCCAACATATATGCAAATATCATAATAACCATTCTTCCATTCAAATTACATGGCTCGTATATTCCAGGTCTCTCTCTACTCCGCTCAAAATGCAAATTCAATTTCGAATTACTTCTCAAAGGAATAACAAAAAAAAACAAGGCGCGAAACAATTTTCCAGCCCACGCAGCTAAATAACGTGTTTGCATGTGAACTTGAATGAAATGCCAAGCTTGAATTGGGTTACAGACAATTGCCTGCCCGTAATTATACCAAAAAAAAACAAAGCAACAACAACCCACGAAGACTGAAACCAATCTTATGTCCCCATATGCCGACAGATGGATTGATTGCTCTGGCAAAGATATATGCGGGGAGATGGCGTTAATAAGCTGGCAAATTAAAGGGGAGAAACCTCCGAGAAGTGTGGCATTTTAAATGGGAGAAAAGAAACCAAAACAGAACTGTCAATCTTTTGCATTAAAGTAAATTAAGAAACCTAGGGGAAACCAAAACAGATTTCTATATAACAGCCTTTAAACCTAATAAAGTTGAAGGTATTCTTTGCAAGTTCCGCTGTGAAACTAAGTCAGAGAAAATCGATCAAGTATCAATTAGCTAAGCTAACAAAACACCACAGATCATTTATCATAATCAACCAAAAGCAAACAAAAAACCATTTCAGTTTCTAACCCCAAGCTAGCCATCAAGTTGTCTTTACTCTAACACATTATCTCGTCTAAAACGAAGAGCTCTTCAAAATCTCAACAAAAAATCAAAATGGTAACGTGTAAAATCAGGGCAAAAATCGTGGTATTAGAGCCCTGAAATTAGCGTTCTTTAATCAAATTCGATACGAATGGGAATGCTAATTTGTATCAATTTGAGGCAGACCGCAGAATGAATAAAGAAACTACATTTTTCGTTGAAAATCTTTCCATTTTACTGGCAAGCCAAATCAATCAAAGCCAAGCAGTCGCACATGGAGCAAAACAATCAAAACATTATCGCAAAAAAATGGCAAAAAAAAAATACGAAAAAGAAAGATTAATGAACAGAAATGTACATTAAATTGGTCGGACCGACGCACATGGACTTTCACTTTCCATCGGGCAGCAGGGAAAAGCAACTATGGTGTTAGGGCGCAGAAATTTATCGCTGGGAAAAACTAACCACCAGAAACAAAGTAGTATCTACTATCTGAAGAAAACTATCTGACCCATTAAGCCCCCTATGCACGCAATGCAAAACGCATTGAGATATGATAGTCCGTTGTCCCTGGCAATTGTTTTAATTGGATTGTTTATTGGGAAACTTGTTGGGGGTTCCGTTGCGTTGCCATGTAAGCTCAGCGGGTTGGCCTATCTTTCGTTTTGTCCTGACCTCGTTGTTGTCCGCGATATTGAGTCAACCCATATTGCCCCCTTATAATGACCTACTTTGAATATTTTTCAAACCGAAAGCACCGCCAAACATACGCTCTTTTTCAGGGTCAACACATTCTAAAATCGTTTATATATATTTTTTTGCAACACTTCCTTCATGGCCTTCGATATCGCCAGTGATGTCGTCAGAGCTGCGGATTATTTTGGGTATGCCATTTGCTCTATCCATTCTATATGTGTTCCTCTGTCTGTCTAGTAAATTAATGTCTAGCTGGGAATTCTACAAATTTATTTAGAGACAATTTTTTAAAAACGTTCGTATATGCAAACATTTTAAAATATATTTTTGGGAAAAGGAAATAGAAAATATTATTCCACAAAAACAAAATAAGCTTCTGGCAGAAGAAAAACTAAAACAAAGCAAATTATAGGTTTCAATTTAGTATAAACCTCTCATTATATTGTTTTAAGGGCTTATTAAAATTTTAATACAGCAAATATACTATATTTTTAAACATTTTACTGTCAAAAAGGAGCATTGAACTGCTCAAGAGCTTGTCCCCAAAATATTTAATAACAGCAAGAATTTTTACAGGCTCCATTAATCTTTGCAAATGTCTCATTATCCCGACAAACTCGATCGTTTTCTGTGTCTTGACCAGACACAATTTTTCATATTTTAACGAGCCAAAAGTACGTGGCATATCGTAAGCAAACCCTGATATTGTATAGCTATCAAAGAATATACAGCACAACCGACAATCTGTCACAATTTATTTTAACACTTGCTCCCCCATGTCGTTACTCTGTCGCACAAAAAACAAATTGTATTTTGGCAATTGTTTTTCGTATATTTTTTTCGGGCTTTTCCCCTTCGGAAAACATTTGGGTGACGGAAGTGCGCGTGTCGCGACGACGCCATTTAAGCCAAAAAATATATGGAATATGGCCCGGAATAATGTGTATTTAACGATTCGAAAATAAAACAGACGAAAAAGCAACACGGTGCATTAAAATTTCAGCTACGATTTGAACGCGCAAATCTGTGACGCCCTCGAGTCGCGTATTTGGCAAAGGTTTGTATCGAAACCTGACTGGAATACTCAATCAAGACGCCGCTTCATTTCCCTATATAGAAATCACAATATCACGGCAAACAGTAGCAGATATATGTATATATAGCTATCTACATATGGAGAATATAAACCAGCCGGCCATCAACTAAACGGCCCATGGCCTGCATAAACAATTTGACGTCAATTCGCATGGAAAGAGAACAGAATATTCTGTATATATGGGAGACTACGGAATCAACCTAAATCAAAATATAAAGCTAATGATTTTATTTTCATTTTTCTGGCTCGCATCCTTTCGGCAAATAAATCAAAAGGCAATTTGTTTGTTCATAGTCTGGGCGGAAAAAAAACTACTTAAACTATCTCGGCAGGGCACAGAAATGCACTCACCAAGTGGACAACCCTTAACCAGAATGACTCAACCAGACCAACCACCAAATTGAGCCAAAGGGCGGTTTATTTTTGCCAAACAAAGGCAAAAAGAAATACCATTTTGTTGGCCAAGTTGCCAAGTTAAAACGAGGCAACATTGAAAATAAATATGCAAAGAGCGATAATATTTAGCCGGTGACCCTTAAAAAGCAATATTTGACATTTGTGCTCAAAAGATACATTTTACGAGTGCGGTAAAGCAAAGAAAAGGAAAAATGTAATGGAAAGGTATGCCAGAAAATAGGAAAATACTCTGTAAAAGGCATAGAAAATTATATAAAAAAAGAGAGATATTCAAAAATTATAAATAAATAATTGTGGATTAGGAAATTGTTCAAAAAAGTATTTACCAATTAAAATGTAAGGTATAAACACGAAAAATTTAGTTTTTTCCTTTCACAAAAATCAAAACCTGACAAATTAAAACACACACAACACCCACTTCATTCTGTAAAACCAAAACTCCTATAAAAATCAAGACGATGGACAGATTTTTGACGTTTCTAAAACTGCAAGAATGATATAGTATCCACCCTATTCGAACATCACCACATGGTAAAGCCAAAAGCTGACATGAGAAATGATGTAGTGCATTGATTCATTCATTCATATTAGGCCAACGAATGAGTTTAGTCCGAATACATATATCTTATTTTTTGGGGGGCCTTAATTGCCGACGAACTGATCCAATTTTAGAGGAAAACTATTGGAAAAACAAAAACTCACACGATGGCGATCATTTCAGAAGATGCGGCTGCCAAATAGATACAAGTTCCTAGCACATCGAGTAGATACAGATTTGGTTCTGAAACTGAATCATGACTGGGGCCACACCTCTGTACCCCAGCTGATGTAATACACGTATGTGTTATGTACCAGCGGATGTGCTGAAATGTTTATAAACAATCAAGGAAACTGCACAGAAAACTAATTTGTAAAATAAAGTTAATCTTTTACTTTTTATATTATAAATATTTAGTGGGAATATTTCAAGAGATGTTTATACATTTTTTCTATAGAATTTAACAGTCTAATGATAAAAAATGATAACCCCTCTATAAACTATATTAAATATTTTATACACTTGTTAAACTAGAAAAAAGATAGCCCTAGTTTCTCTTTAATTTTCTTTTGATGCAGTTTAAATTTTACTTACACTTATAACGCGTACTGTTGGACATTTAGGTGGCGAGCTTTATCATTCCAGAACAGAAAGTTAGCCGCTTCTCTGGGGCGATTTCTTGCGTTTCTTTTCGGTGGTTCGAGTTGCGGGCTCTGTGGTATAACCACGTTTGTTTAGGCCGCTCACGTTGTCACAGAAACACAGCGGGCAACAAGGGGTTAACACGAAAGGGGGGGCTGGTGGGTCTAAGTAAACCGAGGGCCAAAGTATGTTAGAAAGTAAAACGCGCGAAAACAAATGCCACTATTGATTACTAGAAAAGCACACACACTGCACACACACTGCGCACACACTCGCGTGAAAAACCGGCGAAGTTAACCGGAGTCGCAGTGTTGTATTTGTTGTGACAGGCTCGCCTGTCTGCACTTGTTGTTGTATCTGTGTTGACAATCCAATTAGCAAGTTAAGATAATGCCATATACCCCTTAAGTTATTCCAAGTATATGTCAAATGCCCGGAGATATGTATAAAACCCACATAGAAATCGCTGAAATATCTTTGGGGATTTGGTAGCCCCACCGAAAATATGATTTCGTTTAGAATTTTGGGCAAGAAACGCGTGGAAATGCCACCAAAGGCCGCGACGGAAAAGCGGAAAAACGCGACCACCGGAAAACGCGACGCGATGCGATACGAATGGGAACACAACCAAAGCAGAACTGAATGGCCAGCAACGGAATCAATGGCCAACACATTCTAGCAAAGACCCCTCCTGAGAACAAGAGCTTTCCTCTCACTCGGAAAAGTCGGGAAGAATCGGAAAAATGCCTATGCTATTTTTGCCCACGCCGGAAAACAACTCAAAGAGCCAGACGAAGAAACGTTTGGCTAAACTGAGCGTTTTGTTTACATTCTTTTTTGCTTTTTTGACTGAAGGCGCGCCGGCGTCCAGCGGATGAAAGTGAAATTCCAATTGGCCTGGGAAGTTGGGGAGAAAAGTTTACGATAATATAAAGGGGAGGCCACTGAAATCTTTATAGATTTGAAATAAATTAAAATCATGCCCAATAAGTGAACTACTAAATGTTAAAGTTGAAAAATTAATTGATTAGAAACCTTAATTATTTTATTGCATACTTTTTGGACACAACCATAATCAAATCAAATAATCAAATCTGGAAAAGGGAATTATTTCAAAAAATAAACTAAATGGCAGCTCATTATTAAACAATGTTAGGAAATAGTTAAATTATTGGAAACAATAACGTTTTTAGATGATTCACAAAATAAAATAACGAAAAATATTAAATAATAACGGAACATTAATAATTATTTAGCATATGTACATTTTTAATATTTTAATTAAAATTATTAAATAATATATTTTTTTTTTAATATAATAATAACAATAAAAAGTTTTTAAACTCTGCAAAAAATATTAACTGTACCCCAACGTGTACTTTGTAAATTGTAAAACATCTTTTGCCGCGCACACAAACTCACCTTTAAAAATACAGCTGGGAATTAAATTCCTCCACCTCCTGCGGCCAAACAACAGCTGTTTTAGGTCTCCTGACTCCTCCGGAATAAATCCTCCTTTTCAGATAAACCTACTTACATAAAAGGTATTCATATTTCGTCGTTTACATACCCGAAACGCTGTGACTTTTATTTACACGTGAGACACACACATGTACGCACTGCCGAGCACAAATACACACACGCACTCACAAATAAACAGTTGCATTTGCCGGTTTAGGAGCACGTTGTTTTGTTGTTGTTGTTGCCGCCAGATAAAATATGAAAATTATTGATCATCGCAGAAAACTTACCTGATTTCAAAAGCGGATTCTTCTTCCTCTCACCTTGATTGAAGCTAAGTTGTTAGTAATAGGCGTTTAACTTAATTATTTATAGGTATCACACAGATTTATTTACGCGCCGCTTTGTTTTCCCCCCTGCAAAACGCAGGGTTTTCTTTGAAAATTCATTAATAACGGGAGACGACGACGTTTTAAGCACTATACACAGAAGATCACCCAAAACGCGAGAAATGCACTTAGCTTATTGTTTTTTAAATGCTTAAAGAAAAGCTTAAGTTTGGCATTTGTTTTATTTACAATCTTATTGGTTTCGAGTGGCCGGCCTTTGCTCCCGACAAATTCCTCATCTCCGGTGATACGGTCTGGTTTAATACCATTGAGTGTAGCTGGTCACACTGCAACAGCTGGTTCTGCAAGTGTTGGAAAACGTGAATACACCGAAACACATTTTGGTTGCAATTCAACATTTTGTTTAAATTGTATTAACAAAAACAGTGATTGCCGTTTGATATAATCAGCGACAATTCATTTAAAATGGCCCGAACCGAGTTGGAGAAGAAGCCTAAGCGCCAGGGAAAGAAGCGCAAGCACGAGGTCACCGGAGACTCTGGTCATGCGGCCAGCGACGACGAGGTGGCCACCAAGTCTTTGATCCTGGAGCCACAGGGAGAGCAACCATCAACTGTCAAAGGTGGGTACATCTTCCCATGAAACCTGAAACAATATATCACCTACGCTCCATATAGATACAGCAACCAAAAGGCGGCAGCTGGAGGAAGACTCCCAGATAAACAAGAAACGCAGCAAGAAATCTTCAGAGGAGCAGGCGGCCAGCAACGAGAACGAGGTATCTCCCAAGCAAAAGTCTCACAAGCGAAAGCTAGCAAAGGGCGAGTCCCCAACAATCCTTGAGAAGCGCAGCAAGCAGGAGACCAACTCGGACGATGATAACGAGGAGGAGACGCAACCTACTGAAGCACAACTTCGTGAAGCTGCCCTACCAGAGAACGCCAATGCTGTGGTTACAGTGCGCCAAAAAAAGAAGCAGAAGCACCAGCAGCGCCTCGAAGCCCAACGTAGCCAGAACTCCAACAAGGAGGCCAAAGTCAACAAGGAATACCTCGTGAAATGGAAAGAGTCCCGCGACGAGTGGAAATTCATCAAGCTCCGCCAGATCTCCATTCAACAGACGGCCTTCGATGAGGACAAACTAGATGCGGAGCTGTGGCCGATAGCTCTGGAGTATTTAGCTAGCTCCCAGGGAGCAGCGCGCGCCAAGATCAGCAAACTAGCCGAGGAGGTGATCCAGCAAATGGACAAGGAGGGCGAGAAGCTGGAAGACGAGACGGAGCGCCAGGAGCTAATCGAGTCCACGCGCTACCAGCGGGCGCGCGATCTGCTTCAAAACTTTGACTAGAGTTACCTGTTATTGTTAAGGTTTTTTCTTAGAATTTATATAAAACCGTCGTTTATTTTTTAATTCAACATACGAACTACGAAAAGTTGTTGAAAATTAAGAGTGAAGTTAAATAAAAAATTAATTTTAATCACAGATTGACCACCTTTGAAGGCCTTTAAATATTTTGTATTTTTAAATCGCTGTTATTTAAAAATGATATAATATAATACAATAAGGAAACCTTAAATAGATAAATAGTAATGTGTGTTAAAGAACTTGTTTCAGTTGTTTTTAATTTCCATGAAAATCAATTTAAAACCTAATGACATATATCACCATTTTCTACTTCTTCTTTTCTTCTTACCCAGAATTCCGTTATCAATGTTATCCTTTTGAACTTTTCAGTTTTGTTTTTTAGTTTCAATAGCTTAAATTATAATTTATAGCTTTAGAATTCAATTTAACACAAATGATAAGCATGGCATTTCCTATGAATCCAGAGCCCCAGCCTCTATATAAACGGATCTCTCGACGGGTCTGCTAGACAGAGATTCAATTTAATTGAGAGCTTCAGCCACAACATGAATACAATTTTATACTTGAGGTAAGCAACAAGTTAATTAAAGTTTATCCCTTTATCCTTAAGTCCTTGATAATTTCTCCTTAGCTGCGTGGTGTTCATCATCGGAAGTCTTGCGTGGACGGCCAGTGCCCAAGCAGGTGATGACTTCGAATCTGAAAGGGCACGATTTTTGGATAACTACGCAAATCCCAGCGTCGATAAACGTACCAAGATAATGGATGTTCCTTCTGCGCTTTATTTCCTTAAGAAGTACGCCGGTCAGATCGAGATGACGCCAACGCAAAGATCTCTTGCTTATGATTGTCTAGAAGCTTATGAGAATCATCTGGCGGAACCAGAATTACAGGATAGGGGGATCTCGCCCCCTGAAATGTGTAGGTGGTACTATTATTATAGCATAATAAGTATACAACTCGTCAAAGATATTGCTTCCAATGAAGTAAAAAGAGCGATTAAAACTGTGAATAAAAACACATTAGAAAAGGAAATAAACTATGCAGAATAAAACCATACAACACATCTACATATATTTTTTAAATTTAATTTTAATTTTTAAGCAGCGGTAATAGCAGACTCTTTAATATCCAGTCAATCACGAGCTTCGATTTATCAAGAATTTATTTATTTTCAGTTATGGGTATTCACAAATAAAATACTGCTTTAATACGCATTTACTGTCATTTAACTTGAACCATTTCGGATTTCTGAAGTCATCACAGTGTTCCGCGCGTTCACTATTGCTGGGTTCTCCGCGGGCCCACAAATTAGAAGCCACTGCCTTCTGACTTGGAAGCCAAACATGTTTTCCCAACTTCATTAAATCGTTGCCTGAGGTCCAGAAAATATGTTTAGATTTCGCATTGTCCAGATACCGATGGAACATTTTCCATTTCTCGTCAGTCTCAAAGGAGATCAGATCAGCGCCCATGCTATCGCAGGTTGCACGAGCATCAAACCAATTTAATGTCAGCTTATCCTCAATGTAGTATAGCTTTTGGCCAATAACTATCAAACCATGTGTCGTTATATTTGCAAACGTGGAAGCGACTGAAGTAACAAATTGTAAGAATACAGGATATACATTCTGAAAGGATCTTACCATCTACATTGGTAGAATTTTCTTCACTGGCTAAAGAACCCGAAATGAGGCCCAGAAGGAACAACAGAGAAGCGCACTTTTTAAACATCTCGAAGATACTGTCTGTTCTTGTAAAATCGAACCCTTTTATAACGCAAACAACAAATAAGTATCACTATGGTGTTATCATTGAGTAGCTCCTCAAGAGCGCAATAAATAATAGGTATACATAATGATGTTACTCTCGGCTTTTTAATGGCTAATGTAAACCTTATTATCAAAAGACACGGAATATAATATTCTATAATCTATGTACATATATGTATATATAAAATGCTTTGTCCTCACTGACTCACTGACTGACTGACTGATACATATATCACAGCCATGGCCAAACCACATGTCTTAGAGACTTGAAGTTTTTTTTTTAACAATCAGAAAAAAAATGTCCAGATTCGTATGGGTATTTTAATTTTCTAATTCCACCTGCAACCTATTTAAAAAAATAAAAAACATAAATTTAAATTGCATTAAATGCAAGCTCGCTAAGCAAGCATTGAAAACGTTCTCAAAATTTTCCAATATTTACTGCTTAAATAATTTGAAAGAACAAAAAGCGAAGTCGATTTTCCCTTACTAGAAGAAAGAATCAACTGAAAGATGCACAAGCCAAATACAGGTTAATGCACCCAGAAAAATACCGAACTGCAGCAGCTAAATATCAGGCACAAGGACAAACTTTAAAAATGGCTGGTCTAGACCTGAGAGACGAATGCTTTTCTCATGGACAGCTTTATGTAGGCTGTTCAAGAGTTGCTTTAGCTAAGAACTTAATAATTTTTGCACCTGATCACAAATGCAAGAACGTAGTGTATAAAAAGATATTACAACAATCGTAATCTATAACTATGGACTATACTTATAAAAAAAAAAAATGCGCCGAAACCTATACCTCTTTGGTGGTGTGGAAATGAGGAATAATTAAAATAGTAATATTTATTATTAACCTTTTAACATTTTTTAATTACGATATTGTTAATTTAATACGAAATTTTAAGTGTGGATCTGCATCCGATCAAAGCGAGGATGCAATAGCGGGCCCTCTATAGCATCTCTAAGGAAACATTAAATAGATAAATAGTTTTGTGTGTTAAAGAACTTGTTTCAGTTGTTTATAATTTCCATGAAAATCTGTTTAAGAGCCTCATGGCACACATCAACATATTCCATTAAAATGCACCTGTTGCTGAAATACCTATTTAAAGTATTTCAGCAATAGGTTCATTTTCTGAAACATAATTCCCCTTTAAATAAGGGTGTTGCAGAGCTTCTTTCACAGAAATCCGGTTCCAATTTCGTTTTTTAGTTTCGATAGCTTAAATTATAATTTATAGCTTTAGAATTCCATTTAACTCAACTGATAAGCTTCGCATTTCCAATTAGTTTAGAGCCCCAGCCACTATAAATACGGATCTCTCGACGGGTCTGCTAGATAGAGATTCAATTTAATTGAGAGCTTCAGCCACAACATGAATCCAATTTTATACTTGAGGTAAGCAACAAGTTAATTAAAGTTTATCCCTTTATCCTTAGTCCTTGATAATTTCTCCTTAGCTGCGTGGTGTTCATCATCGGAAGTCTTGCGTGGATGCCCAGTGCCCAAGCAGGTGATGACTTCGAATCTGAAAGGGCACGATTTTTGGATAACTACGCAAATCCCAGCGTCGATAAACGCACCAAGATAATGGATGTTCCTTCTGCGCTTTATTTCCTTAAGAAGTACGCCGGTCAGATCGAGATGACGCCAAGGCAAAGATCTCTTGCATATGATTGTCTAGAAGCTTATGAAAATCATCTGGCGGAACCAGAACTACAGGATAGGGGGATCTCGCCCCCTGAAATGTGTAGGTGGTACTATTATTATAGCATAATAAGAATACAACTCGTCAAAGATATTGCTTCCAATGAAGTAAAAAGAGCGATTAAAACTGAGAATAAAAACACATTAGAAAGAGAAATAAATTATGCAGAATAAAACCATACAACAAATATATATTTTTTAAATTTAATTTTAATTTTTAAGCAGCGGTAATAGCAGACTCTTTAATATTCAGTCAATCACGAGCTTCGATTTATCAAGAATTCACATACATTCTTTAACATTTTTCAGCTATGGATATTGACAAATAAAATACAGTTGTGTTAAGCAGTTTCTATCATTTAACTTTATCAGTTTCGGATGCCTGAAATCATCACAGTGTTCCGCTCGTGCACTATTGCTGGGTTCTCCGGAGGCCCACAAATTAGAAGCCACTGCCTTCTGACTTGGAAGCCAAACATGTTTTCCCAACTTCATTAAATCGTTGCCTGAGGTCCAGAAATTAAGAGTAGATTTCGCATTATCCAGATACTGATTAAACATGTCCCATTTCTCGTCAGTCTCAAAGGAGATCAGATCAGCGCCCATGCTATCGCAGGTTGCACGAGCATCAAACCAGTTTAATGCCAGCTTATCCTCAATGTAGTATAGCTTTTGGCCAATAAATATCAAACCGTGTGTCGTTATATTTGCAAACGTGGAAGCGACTGAAATAACAGATTGTAAGAATACAGGATATATATTCCGAAAGGATCTTACCATCTACATTGGTAGAATTTTCTTCACTGGCCAAAGAACCCGAAATGAGGCCCAGAAGGAACAACAGAGAAGCGCACTTGGTAAACATCTTGAAGGTACTGTCTGTTCTTGTAAAATCGAACCCTTTTATAACGCAAACAACAATGGCTAATGTAAACCTTATTATCAAAAGACACGGAATATAATATTCTATAATCTATATATATAAAATGCTTTGTCCTCACTGACTCACTGACTGACTGACTGATACCAAAGAGTATAAAGTTATAACTACGCAAAACCCAGCGTCGATATACGCAATAAGATAACGAATCTTCCTTTTGCGCTTAATTTCCTAACGAAGTACGCCGGTCAGATCGAGATGACGCCAAGGCAAAGATCTCTTGCTTATGATTGTCTAAAAGCTTATGAGAATCATCTGGCGGAACCAGAATTACAGGATAGGGGGATCTCGCCCCCTGAAATGTGTAGGTGGTACTATTATTATAGCATAATAAGTATACAACTCGTCAAAGATATTGCTTCCAATGAAGTAAAAAGAGCGATTAAAACTGAGAATAAAAACACATTGGAAAAGGAAATAAATTATGCAGAATAAAACCATACAACAAATCTATATTTTTTAAATTTAATTTTTATTTTTAAGCAGCGGTAATAGCAGACTCTCTAATATTCAGTCAATCACGAGCTTCGATTTATCAAGAATTTACATACATTCTTTAACATTTTTCAGTTATGGATATTCACAAATAAAATACAGTTGTGTTAAGCAGTTCCTATCATTTAACTTTATCAGATCCGGATGCCTAAAATCATCACAGTGTTCCGCTCGTGCACTATTGCTGGGTTCTCCGGAAGCCCACAAATTAGAAGCCACTGCCTTCTGACTTGGAAGCCAAACATGTTTTCCCAACTTCATTAAATCGTTGCCTGAGGTCCAGAAATTAAGAGTAGATTTCACATTGTCCAGATACTCATTAAACATGTCCCATTTCTCGTCAGTCTCAAATGAGATCAGATCAGCGCCCATGCTATCGCAGGTTGCACGAGCATCAAACCAGTTTAATGCCAGCTTATCCTCAATGTAGTATAGCTTTTGGCCAATAAATATCAAACCGTGTGTCGTTATATTTGCAAACGTGGAAGCGACTGAAGTAACAAATTGTAAGAATACAGGATATACATTCTGAAAGGATCTTACCATCTACATTGGTAGAATTTTCTTCACTGGCTAAAGAACCCGAAATGAGGCCCAGAAGGAACAACAGAGAAGCGCACTTGGTAAACATCTTGAAGGTACTGTCTGTTCTTGTAAAATCGAACCCATTTATGTATAAGGCAAAACAACAAATAAGTATCACTATGGTGTTATCATTGAGTAGCTCCTCAAGAGCGCAATAAATAAATTAGTGATTTTACCACTCGGCTTTTTAATGGCTACTGTAAACCTTTTTATCAAAAGACACGGAATATAATAATTTATAATGAAACTATAATCCTGCTGGTGACGTACGATCAAGCAGTCTTCAAGATAATTCTATTGTTTAAAAATATGTAATAACGTCATAGCACATTCTTAAAAATGTCATCTTTTAATTCTACTTATAAATATTTACAGGTCAACATAGGCCAGCAGCTTATCCAGGTGATCCACTCGCTGTTGCAGCAGCTGCTGCTCCTCCTCCTTGAGCTTCAGCTTGTCCAGTTGCTCTGCTTTTAGGAGAAAATGCTGCAGGAAAAGTCGCACGCTCTGCTTAAATTGCTGCAGCTTCGTATTTTTGGCGACACGTTCGAATGTCTGATACAGTTCACGCTCATCCGTTGCCAAAAGCAGTCGCACCATTACCTCCTTCATGAAGTAGAAGCTCAGTTTGTCCAGCTGCATAAAGTCCACCACTTTCAGCACGGATAGCTGCAATCCTGCCGAAAGTATTAATTGCTGAAGGAAGCTGGCCAGATTGCGAATTTGTGGCTTCGATAGCGATTCGATGTCATTGATGCGATCCCAGCTGGCAAACTGAAAGGCTAGCTGATATTTTCGATTAAACTGGCAGAACTTAAGCGCGAGGTGGGCGTAGTAAGGATTGGCACGCTTCTCGTTGAGGGCACAATGGATAATCACATAGGCTACCGCCCGTTGATCCTTCAGGGCCAAGTGAAGGATCTTCTCGAAGGCATCCACATAATCCGCGGCACTCATTATGATGCAGAAGATATTCTTTCGCTCCGCGGTATTCATCTGTTGCCTTTTGGCCAATTCCAATAGTTTGTCAGCAAAACCCGCGTTTGAAGTCTTGGAGGAGTTCGCATCTTGCTTTTGTTTCGCAGAACCCATTTCGTTGAGGTTTCCCGTCCAGGCAGATCCAACGATCCACCACTTGCCGACTTTATCGGCCCGCAGGAGATCCTCCAGGGTTATGTTTAACGTGACCACATAACGATCGTTCTTCAGCATGGCTTTCAAGCGTTTGCGCAGATTCTCCGCCAGCTCAGGATCGTATTGGGGTAACTTCTGCATATTGTTGTTCTTAACAGCATTCAAAATATCCACCATAAAGCGAAGGCGAGGATTCTCCTTCAGTTCCAAGGGAGCGGCGGCAATTTGAGCTTGAACCCGCTGCATCATGGTCTTGAAAGCCAAGGGATCGTCCTTTCGCAAACGGAAACCAATTGTTTGTAGTATCAATAGCAGGCACTCCACACTCTTCTCGCAAAGCTCATCGGATAACCTTCCGATCAGTTCCATCAGCAAACTCAGTTCGAAGATCTTGAACATGTACATGTAGCAGAGGATTAGGATCAGGTTATTCAGCTGCTTGTCCTCCACCTCCAAGTTGGCAATATTCTTGACATGACCATCAAAGAGCTCCACGAAAGTCTGCAGGAAGTGTGCACCAATTTCGCTACCTATTTGGGCATGAAGATAGGCCAAGAGCACCATATGTTCCTGTACCATGCGCTCGTTGGATCGCGTGGAGCCCAGCAGAGCCTCTTGAAGCAGCTTTGTCAGCGTGTCATTCATGTTGTAACGCGAGTTCTTCATATAAAGCGCCTCAACGCCAGCGGCAATCTTATGGAGATTTGCCTCGGACAGGCGATTGAGCAGTCCCTTGCACTGTTTCTGTAGGCGGGCCAGGATCTCGGCTTGCTTTTCACTAGATCCTGCGCTGGCAGCTAGCAGAGCTCGCTGATGAGGTGGTATATACTTTTGGCCCGAGGCAGAGGCTTCCTGCTCCACTGGATCTGGCAGGATGTTGCCCTCAGCGTCACGTTTGCGACCGTAGATGTCCTCTTTGACTGTTCAATTTATAAAAGAATTAATTGGTGTCTCTATTTTGAAAATGCAATTACCTTTGGGTTGCTCCTCTTCCTCTTCGGATTCCTCCTCGCTTTGTTCCCCATCGTCGCTGAGGTCTTCATTCTCCTCATTGTCGTCCTGTGAGAACTCGCTGTCATCGTCGGGAGAATCATCAGCTAAGTCATCTTCCTGCTCCTCATCCTCTTCGCTCCACATGCCCGCCTCCTCCTTCTCCTGATCCTCCTTCAGCCGCCGCTTACGCTCCTGTTTTTCCTCCCATTTTTGCTTCTCCTCCTCGTCGTCCAGTACAAAGTCCAACAGGTAATCCAGCCCGTCATTGAACATTTTCCTTACCAGGCGATTCTTGTCCTTGCTTTTGTTGAGCTTCAGCTTCTTCTCCAGTTTGGCAATCTCGCGATCCTCCTCTTCGTTCTCCAGGCGCATTTGCTTGATTCGCTGCTTCTTGGATTTGCCCTCCAGCTCCTTTTGCTGGCGCAGTTCCTTCTTCCTGACCTCGGCTTCATCCTGCCTGGGTATGGCGCCACCCTTGATCTTTACCTTCTTTCCCAGCGGTTCAAAGATCTCAACCTTGGCCTTTTTGGGCATCAGTGCGTCCACCTCTTCATCGCTGAAGTCTGAGGCAATGGAATCATTATCATCGGATCCTACTTCCCCGGATAAAAGCTGCTCTTTGGATATATCCTCGGGATTTATTTTAGGCTTTTTAGTCTTTTTCTTCTTCTTGTTTTTGCCTTGCAACGACTGCGCTGCCAGCGCCTCGGCCGCCGCTACCACGCGCTGGGTTCCATTACTTTTGCCGGCGTGATAAAGACGTTTATTCTCCTTTTTCGCCTCCGTTTTCTGTTTTCTTTGCTCCTTGCGTGTCAGAGGCTTTTTATGTTCCTCCTTTTTCTTTATTTTAGCCATTTTCCAGCGGATACGACTAATTTCATTTAATTTTTATTAATTGTTGTGGTAGTCAATATCAGCTGACAGCTGTTCTCGGTAATAACAAGTGTTGGTCAACAACACGTGCAAGCGTACCATGGGCTTAGTGAAAAACATCAAGGGGGTTTAAAAAGAGGTATAGGTTTTAAGGAAAACACTTAAAAGTAAAAACAATAATAATAATAATAATAATATTAAATAAATTTTTTTCTTTTCTTTTTTAAACCCCTATTTTTATTTATCAATAACGTTATTTAACTAATAAATATTTGTAAAGGTGTCACTTTTCCCCAACCCCTTTTGCGCCACCTGTGCTTCGCGAAACCTTTGGCCTTTTTTAGTGCATTTTCTGAATGCACAACATATTTAATTTAATTTCTGGAATCCTAAATAAAAACCTAGAATCCCTGAGCCGACATGTCCTCGAGATGGTATCCCATCTACCAGCGCGGCAACCCGCAGCTGCGCGTCTTCCTGCCCAACTTCTGGATGAAGCTAATCCGGCCGGCGGAGGAGCAGCCGCCAAATGTGGTCACGTTCTCGGTGTCGATGGAGATGACCAAGTACGATGTTCGGAACTACCTGGAGAAGATCTACAAGCTGCCAGTGGTGGATGTGCGCACTAGGATAGCGTTGGGCGACACCAAAAGGGACCAGACCTATGGCTATGTAACCAAGAAAGATGATGTGAAGCTGGCTTATGTAACAATGGTAAACATGGAATTCTTGAGGCTTTCAAGGAATATTTAATAATTTCTCCTTATTGCAGCCCAAGGAGGAGTCCTTCGTGTTCCCAGAGATGTTTGCCGAAAAGGCGGAAAAGCAGGCTAAAGAGGAGAAATCGCTGGACGAGTCCAAGGAGGGCTTCAAGCGATTCTTAGATCGCAATAAGAAGAGACCCGGCACACCAGGCTGGTTTTCCATTTAGTTTTTATACGTGTTTAGCTTAGGTGTTTTTCTGTTGTTTCAACGGAGTCAATAAACATTTATTTCGAAAGTCCGAATTCATTTAAAGCTTGGCTTCATCTTCGCGGCAACTTCTCTGGAGAAATCCCTCACTGCTTCGTTTGCTTGACGGCGGCGGCAACCCAGGCGCGGATTTTGTCCTCGTCCTGCAGGCCCACCATGCGCTGCACTTCCTTGCCGTTTTGCATCACCATCAGAACTGGAACGGCGGCCACATCGTAGTCCAGAGCCAGTTCGCTGTGCTCATCTATGTCGACTTTGGCCAATTTGATGGATCCAGCCTGTTCGCCCACGATATTCTCGATTCTCGGCGTCAGCAGCTTGCAGGGATTGCACCAGCTGGGGGTTAACATTGTTATTAATAATTGAAACTGGTTTAAACTCTACGTACGTTGCGAAAAAGTCCACAATCACGGGTTGCTGGCTGTTCTTCACCTTCTTGTCGAAGTCCTCGGCGCTCTGCACTTTGAAGATCTCCCTACGCTGTGCGCTAACTGACAGCGGTCGCATCTGCTGGCCAGCTCCCAAACGGCGCGTGAGGATGTTAATCATTTGTCGCTGCATCTTTAATTTGTTGCTATTTGTGGTGCAAAACGTAATGTTTTTATTGCAGAAATAAAGACAAGAGAATAGAGTGTGGCCAGACTCTTAAATTAGAGAAAGGTGTGGACACACTGCTGCAGAGGTGCTGCTATTTTTGCGCTCTGATTACAATACAAAAATATTACGAAATCAAAATATAATATAGGTAGGTTTTTGGCGTTATAACTTAAGACATATTATTTGCTTATTTATTTATTATGAACACTCAATAGTAAGCAGCGATACGTAAAAGTAAAGTTGTGAATAAAATCGTAATCATAGAAAATTTTGCTTTTAATATTTTACCTTTGATTTCAGTGTCCCGCTGATTTTAAAATTTTTGTTTTGTGTTTAATAGTCCTACAGCAGATAACAGAAACTAGCGAAAATTTACTAAATCGCTTGTTTCTGTTATCTGCTTCCGCGCAGTGAGCATCTCTGGTAGCCAGATTTCACCACTTGCACACGGTGTGTACACACTGGTCCCTGGTGGCTGCCACTTGCATATTTTTGTTTTCTCGTAATAATATCAAAGTTCTTGGTTAAACATTGAAACTAAAACTAGTTAAACTCTGCAACACGTAAGCGAAGGTGTTAATTGGACCAGTAAGGAGGGCGCCCAAACCCGTACAGTGGGCGGTTGAGGGGGCCAATTAGCGACATTGCCCAGCGAACTGCGCAAATGCCCGATGGCACCACTCTCGGCACTCGCCAGGTTGAAAATTAAGGATTAAATCAAGGAAGGACGCACAGAAGGACGCAGGATGGACGACCTGTCGCAGGGCGACATCTGCCGCGTGTGCCGCTGCGAGGCGCAGCCGGACAGGCCGCTCTTCTATCCGTGCATCTGCACGGGATCCATTAAGTACATTCACCAGGACTGCCTGATGCAATGGATGCGCTACTCGCACAAGGAGTACTGCGAGCTATGCGGATACCGCTTCAGCTTCCAGCCCATCTATGCCCCGGACATGCCCCGTGTCTTGCCGCTCAAGGACGTTCTGGTGGGACTGATGTCGGCCGTTTTGGAGGGCGCCCGCTGCTGGCTCCACTACTCCCTGGTGGGCATGGCCTGGTTTGGAGTGGTTCCGCTGTCGGCTTACCGCACCTACCGCTACCTGTTCCGGGCCAGCTCCTTTGACATGATCCTCACGCTCCCGTTCGACATTTTCTCGATGGAAAACCTAGCGGCGGATGCCTTTCGCGGCTGTTTTGTCGTAACCTGCACGCTGCTATCGTTCATTGGACTGGTATGGCTGCGCGAGCAGATACTCCATGGCGGCGGGCCGGATTGGCTGGAACGGGATGATGCACCGCTGCAGGCTGCCGCCCCGGCCCCAGCTCCAGCGCAGGCCGCAGAGGCCGCAGCTGCGGAGCCGCAGGATGACAACAACAATGGGGATGCGCCGCAGGATGTGCCCATGGATAACGAGGCACCAGCTCCAGCGGATAACGAGGCAGTGCAGGATGCAGGCGCCCAGGAAGCAGCTGCCGCTCCAGCAGTGGCCGCTGCCGCTGTGGACGCCGATGCCGATGAACAGAACTGGAACCCCATGGAATGGGATCGTGCCGCAGAGGAGTTGACCTGGGAACGCCTCCTGGGACTGGACGGCTCGCTGGTTTTCCTCGAGCACGTCTTCTGGATCATCTCGCTAAACACCATGTTTATTTTCACGTTCGCCTTTTGTCCCTATTGCGTGGGCAACTTCATCCTGAGCTCCATGGACCTGCTGCAGCCGGAGAAGCCACTGCTGCACTTTCACGGCCTGATCACGACGCTCTTTGGATACTGCTGCATCGGCCTGACACTGGTGGTGCTGCACTTCTTCGCCCGAGTGTTTCGTCTGAGACGCGTCTGCTGGTTCATCGGCCTGTGCTATATTGTGGTGAAGGTCTCGCTGCTCTCCGTGGTGGAAATTGGCGTGCTGCCATTAATCTGCGGCTGGTGGCTGGACATCTGTTCGCTGCCCCTGCTGGATGCCAGTCTGAAGGATCGCAAGGCGAGCTTTAAGGCTGCACCGGGCACCTCGCTCTTCGTCCACTGGATGTTTGGCATGGTCTATGTGTATTACTTTGCCGCCTTTATATCGCTGCTGCGAGAGGTTCTGCGACCGGGCGTCCTCTGGATATTCCGGAATGTGAACGATCCAGACTTCAGTCCGATTCAGGAGATGATCCACGTACCGATTGTGCGGCACATACGACGCTTGGTTGCCTCGGCCATGATCTTTGGCTTTGCGGTGCTGCTCATGCTTTGGCTGCCCATCCGCATTCTTCAGTTTGCCTGGCCGAATTTCTTGCCCTATGCCCTGAGTGGGGATGCGGAGGTCAATGATCTGAGTCTTCAGTTGCTGCTCTTGCAGGTGAGTTGGTGGAATATTTGCATGGGAGTCAGGCCTTTCAGGTTTCAAATCCTCACTACACAGAGTAAATATTTATTTATACCCCAGGTCGTCTTGCCCGGCTTCTTTGAACAAATCCAGACGCGCATTTGGCTTAAGGGACTACTACGTATTTGGTGCACTGCCGTTGCCTGGCTTCTTGGAATCCGTAGCTATCTGCTGCCAGCCCCTGAGCCAGAGAATCCCACAGCCGCCGAGGAGGAGGGAGTTGATGCCGCCGCCGCTGCCGAGAATATCAACGAGGGCGATGCCGAGGGAGAGGGAGTTGCTGCTGCTGCAGCTGCTGCTGCACCACCGCCACCACCACCTCCGCCGCCAGTGGAGCCAGCGCCAGCGCCACGGAATCTTGCCGCCGCCCATCAGGCCATCCTCATGCAGAGGGATGCTCCCGTTGGTTTCCAGCCCTACGACAAGCCCTCGCTGTTCGCTATCCGACTGTGCGTCCTGCTGCTCCTCATGTGCCTCTCCATTGTGTGTGCTGCCATGTTGACGCTCACGGTGCCCGTGTACATTGGCCGGCGATTGATGTTGCTCTGGACGGGCAACCCGGCTGATAAGGCGGCCACAGGAGCGGCAGTTGCTGGAGGAGCAGGAGCAGCCGGTGTGGCTGGCAATCTGGCAGCTGTGGATTTGGAGGCTGCAAGGAAAAACGAGCGATTGCTGCGTTCGCACGAACTGTACACCGCTGAGATTGGCGGCTACCTGTGCTGGATTGTATTCCGCGGAATTGCGGTGGTGGTCACGCTGTTGCCGCAAGGACGAGCGGCTATTATAACGAAGCTAAAGGATTGGGCGCGAGTGGCACTGCAATATGCTTTGCCGGTTCTAACGCTGCTTGGAATCTTCGTGCTGGTTCCTCTTCTATTTGGCCTGCTGCTGGAGTTGGTCGTGGTGATACCTTTAAGGGTTCCCTTGCGCAAGACACCCATCCACTTCCTGTGGCAGGATTGGGCGCTCGGAGTGCTCTACAGCAAGATTGCTATCGCCATGACCCTCATGGGTCCCGATTGGCATCTAAAGCGAGCCTTGGAGCGGGCCTACATGGATGGATTGCGAGACTTTGATTTGAAGTTCGTGATGCGCGACCTGGCGGTTCCTGTAGTTACTACTTTTGGCCTAGCCTTGGCCGCGCCCTATGTCCTGGCACACATGATGTTTCCCATTTTCATCACCGATCCGTATGCGCGGCATGTCGTCGCTAGGATGGTGTATCCTGTAAGCTTCATTGTCGTGGGCAGCATATGCTTCGTTTTGTTCCAGATCAAGCAGCTGAAGAAGCTCTATCTATCCATTAAGGTGGATAAGTATTTAGTTGGCCAGCGGCTTGTCAACTATGAGCACCGCAAGAAGCAGCAGCAACAGCAACAGCAGCAGCAGCAGCAGCAGCAAGCGGAGGAGGAGGAGCAGCAGAGGGCCGCTAGGGAGCTGAAGGAGCAACAGGATAGGGAGCGGGATAGGGAACGGGAAAGGGAGCAGCTGGCACTCGAACCGGAACTGGCACAGCTTCTGTAACGAGCTCAGGTGCGATTGAATTCATATGTTTGTTAAATTTTAAAGTGGAAGATAAATGCTATTCAACTTATCAAAGATCTTGACTTTCTATTTGTAGATGTGTATTCCACGAGAAGCTATGAAACTGCGAGTGGAGCTGCATCAGTTGCTGGATATACCTACATATATCTCTGTTTAGTCCATGCGTTTTTTTCTGAGGAGTTTTTGCGGTGTGAAAAAAATAAATCAAATTTAGGCCCCTGCTATCGGCTCCTTTTCCACACAGCCTTTAGTTTACTCTTTTCGTTATTATGATTAATAATCTGTTAGCTAAAATTGTTGTTAAAAACCTTACCCATGTATCGCTAATAGGTCCTAAGTTCTATGATATTTTAAGACAGCCGCTGCGCCAACCCCCCAAAGCCCTCAGAGTTCACATAAATAATCTATTAAATGCAATTGACAGCAGCGTATAAACCTTGTATTAGAGTCATATGCAAACAAAGATACAACAAAATCTACATTTTAGGATGATTAACAACCGAACGAAACTTTCAAACGAAAATTCCAAATAAAAACCCAAAATTCAACGTGGTAAAAGTGGTGAAAAAGAAATCTAAGGATAGTGGAGACATTTTCGAGCTAGCTTTACGAACTGTAAAAATTATATATGTATACATTATAAATATAACTGATTTAAAATTAATTAATAAATTTAACTTTAAACTTCAACAGGAATAAAAACAAGGCTTTTTCTTTTAAGTAAAAAGAAGGAAGTATAACTCACCTTAACTGTCTTATTTTTTCATTTTCCAAATACACTTTTCATATCATTATTTTCACACCTTTTACACACCATAAAGTTCTATCCATAGTATTATTGGTTCCACTTATTTATGAGGGATTTGGTGAAAATGTATTATTATTTAGCTGATGGCTTCCCTAAGAATAATCTTCGTTAAATTACATTAGCCCCGATGGCTTTTAAAACATACCAAGGCTCTTAAAACCATTAAAACCCCTTTAAATATAGAAAATCCTTTGCTAAGATTAAGCAGAGTTAAATAATTATCCTTCTTTACACATATAAAACCGATTGCCAAATGATTATTGCGATCCATTTAACCATTTAACCATTTAACCATTCAGACATATGTTATTTTTGCCAAGTCAAAAGGCATAAGAAATATAAACAGACAATTAATCAACGTCCAAACATATTAAATGAAGCACCATAAAATACATACAAGTGGGAGCCAGTGGATGAGAGGTGCACTCAAGTGAGCTAATCATTGAATTTGTTGTTCTCAGCTGTGAGGGGCGATGTCAATCATACGCCCTGTGTGCCGGCAGCAATTGACAGACACGACAGCCCCTCCATCCCCGCGGACGTATGAGGAATGACCAGTAAATAGTGAAGACTGAAGAATGAAGAGAATGTCAGGATGTTTTTCCCAAAATGCCTAACCGAAAAAAAAATAAAATAGCTGAAAAGTTAGCTTCAATTTTCCGTTGTTGGCTTTTACCCCCGAAAAAAAAACTTTGGGCTTTATTGTGAATTTGTTGTTGCTGCTGCTGCGACGACGACGACGACAACGACGACGATACAAATAGAAAAGTTGGTAATGTTTGTAACTTAAATTGTTTTGTGGTTTGACATGGCCACGACTGTTTCGACCGAAAGCAAAGTGGCTTATGTGCCTTGGCTATTAAAATGTGTGGCAGGTCCTCTCATCCCCATAGCCATGCCCCTACCCATTCCCTCTGCCCAGGACTTTACCAAATTAAACACTTACCAAAGTTGGCGTGGGCACAGGGACTGGGACTGGGACAGTGTACAGTGCAGAAAGAGAGATAAACAAATAATAAAATGAAATCAAATAATTTGCATTATGTCAAAGTTGAAAGTTGCTGAAACATTTTACTTTCCAGCGCGTGCTTAAGTAGAGGACAAAACCAAATGGGAACAAATGGACGTCGAAGGCGGTGGCGGTGGTTCGACATTTATATAAAGTTTACAAAACTTTGGCGCGTGTTGGAGTGACCCAAGACCGGGATAGTGGCAACCAATCCATCTCTGTGATTTTTACACCCACACTCCAAAGGAGAAAGGTTTGCTTTTGCGGTTCAAGGAACCAAAATGTTAAACAAAGTCTTTTGAAACGGAATAAATTTTAATTAAGCTGTCTCTTAGTATTTAAAAACTTATGTTAAAGCTTCAAATATAATAAAATTATATGAGTTTTCCTTTGTTTACCATATCATAAGAGTTTCCTTTATTTTAGAACATGAACAGAATGAGAGTTTATTTTCTTAATTTCATACAAATAATTACCATTATTCCGAATTACATGCCTTAATTTCTTACTATGTATACCTTGAAATTCCTCAAGCTGCATAATTTTGCAGCCGGCGGAAACAGTTCATTAAGCTGAATAGCTCTGTTCGGCAAAAATACTTTTTAATTGGATTTCCAACTATGTTATGTGAATGCGGGCCAGGAGGCGTATCTGTCGGATGCAGTGAGCGATGTGTGTGTGGACTCTCAAGTATTTACCTTCGTAAATCAATACTCTAGTTTTCTGCTTGTCATTGGATATACGCAGACGCACAAATAAAATTTCACATAATTCAAAGAGGTCCTTTCTAGTCAAAGACAAGGATCAACAATGCACTTTTATTACTCTATTAAAAGGCTATAAAAATATATATATAAAGTTCATGACATTCCTGGTCCCCTTGCTCTAAGCGGATTTCAGACTTAAAGTTGTCCCGACGCACACACATTAATGTTCTTATTTTTTGGGGGGTCCGAAAATTCCTAAAGGACCACAGTAAATGCCACAAAATGCCAGCAGCCAGACAAATAAAGTTTTTGCAAAATGTTCAATGATGTGGGCCAAACGCAAACAACACGGACTCACAACACTTGCTACTGCTCGGCTGTCTATCAATTTATGTAGAATTGCATTTGAATAATTAAATCGTCTCGCTTTCATCCATCCACGCACTTCTCACTGACCATCTCCATTTGGGCAAAATATTTAATTACTTTTAATAATGCAAACAGTAAATGTCGAGCTGCGGCTAATTTGAATTGTGGCCGTGCTCTATGTGTTGTGTGTGTTCTGTAAATTGCATTACTGATTTTAATTTTCATTCATTACGAATTTTGCACTCCGATTTCCGCTGAAAATTCTAATTACCACACACACTCCCCATGTCATCAAATATTTTGCTTCTTTACTGCAGGCAATGCGGTAATATGAGCTAATCTAAAAATTGAATGAAAAATATATGTATGCAAATGAAGAAAGATGTCAGCAACTTTTGTCAACAAGGGAGAGTGGGGTGTTCTTTATGTGTAACCCACATTTTCATCTTGAACTTTGCTTCCTTGTTGGAAAATTAACAACTTCATATGTCAGCTCGGATAACTTCACACTCCTTGGCTTAACAATCGAGGTTAAAAGAATAGCACTGGGAGTTGGAGTAGGAAAATAAGAAGAAAAAGTAATTACTTTGGAATAAAATAAAGATATAAAATGGTGTTTTTATGAATTTTATAAGGGTTAATGGTTGTGCTTAAATTTTTAAAACAAATTATCTTGAAGTTCTAGATATTTATAAGGTCAAACTGACAGATGAACTCACTCACAAATGAACAACTCACAAACCCACTAAAAAACATGTCTACAAAAAACTAAACCTCAACCCAAGAGCTATTTGTATGACCTTCGTTGTGAGTACGCATTTAGATGTCACTTTTTTTCCGTGTGAAGCCGGCTTTACTCGGCTTTATCATTTGTCGCGCATTACGGGGCGTATGCGTAATGTGCCAAGGCAAGGGCTTTAAGCGGAGCTCATTTGCATGAATTGTTCCGCAGTTTGTTATTGTTATTGTTGCTGGTAGCTGGCAGCTTCCGCTTGAGGCTCTTATCAGGCATAACCAACACTTCATAAATTGTCTAAAATTAGCCATAAAACAAAGGCAACAGCCGCTGCTTTAGCTGTTGTTGCAACAATCTCAAGAGTGTAGCAACCTGTCTCGGGGTTTCCTCCTCGACCCTAAGCTCGTTATGCTTTATTATGGCCCTGCACCCTTGACGCCCAACCACCCCAACCCCTCGGCCATGGTAACTATATGGGATATATATATATATCCGGTGTGAGAAGCGAAATATGTCTGCTCTGTGTTGTCCCCGGTTGCCACACTCTTGGCCGCTGAAGTGGCCTTTTGATTTCCGTTGCCATAATTTATTATTTTGCCCAACGCAAAAATAAAATAATTTGTATAATAGCATTGCCAAGGGAAACACAAATTTTGGGGTGGGGAGCAGTGAATCCTAAAAAAACCCTAAAATAGTTAAGCACAGAGGAGAGCGAAAACAAAAACCGAATCGGATGAGGTAGGACACCTGCTGGATTCCCTACAACAGGTGAGCTGAGACTACGAATTTATGGGAATTTTCTGATAGTTCTGAGAAAATTAATGTGAATATTTATCAGCTTAGCAAAATAATTACAATTTAAAATTTTTGTAGCTCTAACTCAAATAAAACCTAAAGACATTTTATATTTTGTACAAATTTATTTGCAATAAACTTCTTGGTGCTTTTCACTGCCAAAAAATGTATGAATGATTTTCTATAAAATGAGTTTAAATTCTAAAAACAATGTAACATCTTTAATGCTTTAATAATAGTTTATAAAATATATTTTTGTATTTCAAGTTAAACAGAAACAACAAACATAATCAAATCGAATGCTATCATAGGTATACCCAAAAGATAAGCAGGATAAAAGGTGTTCAGCTTTGCCTTGCAGGATAAACAAAAAACTTCCGCTGACCAAAGAGGAGTGTCCTGCGAGCCTGAATACCCAAGCGTATTTATTTACTTTTTGGGCTTTCGGGCAACCACAACAATAGACTAGGACCCAACCCTGTTTCTCACACTTTAAAGATGTATAAATATATATAAAAAACCCCAGTGTGCATTTGACTTCGTTTTTTTTTCACGACTTTTCCGGGGTTAAAGTTTGAAGTTCGGGGTATTACTTTTTATGGCCTGCAGCAGCCGTGTTGGCAGCGTCTGATTGAGCGTGAAGTTGTAAAACTTAAGGAGTGCTAAGTGCCCCTCGTCCTGGACTGCCACTGCCGCTCCTCAACGGATTATGGCCAATAAAGCACGCATGTCGGTGCCAGGACTCAAGGACTCTAGGAAAAAAAAGAAGAAAACAAAATTAAATATGCCCCGGCTGCGGCGGTTTCCTAGATGGGACATTAAGAAGGTGTGCTCTCCGTGGACAGTGTCCCCTTGGCGGAGGTTGAGTGAGATTTACGAGTTGGTTGTGCGGCCGAAAATGTGGTCAATGGGATGGAGAGATTAACCCGACTTACCGACCACTTGTTCCGGGGTCCTTGTAAACCCATTTCTTTAGTTGACCATAATTTAAGGCTGTTAATGGGAGGAACGGGGAAAAAGGACTAAATTACCACAGTTCATAATTTTATTCCTTTACCGGAAGTCCCATTTTAAGATGACATTTTTCATTTTTTTAAGGTTTAATTAAAACATTATCTCTTTAGAAGATTTTACCACAAATTACCAAGTAATACTTAACGGAAAATTAGGTAATTTAAAGGTGGTCAATCTGTGACAATAAAAAATGATTGTTTTATTTAACTTCACTCTTAAGTTGTTGACACCAATGTATTATTTAATACATTTATTTAATAATTCTTTGTTTTTTGACTTAAATTAAGTTATAGGAAATTTAACACAGCATATATATCAATAACAAATAATATATACCAATTTGTTATTTATTTTCAACCCCAAATCACTCCTTTCACTTGTAAGTAATTTTTTGTGGAGAAAAAAAATACTGAGCTTGCTCATATTTCAATGAAAATCCCATAGATGACCCAAATAAAATAAAGCTTAGACATCGAAAGAACATCTGCTGGCTATGGCCAAAGGAAAACAAAATCGTATTTCTCATATCCCTTTTTATTTACTTTTTGCTCAATTCCGAACTTGACTTATTTTTTTGTGGCAATCAAATGAAGCTGCATAAGCATCGTATGTAAACTCAATATGCAAATTGATGAAAATAAAAATAGATATGCAATAAATACGAAAGCCATACAGCCAGCCAGCAGCAACAAATAAGTAAAAATGCAGTCGAAATTATTTGCAAATCGAAAAAAGGACGAAAGCAGCATGAGGATTCCAGATGTTTTTTTTTTTTCGTGGATGGGTCACGCATTTATTATTTGAGTTTTTTTCTGGCTCGTGGACAAAGCGACGCCTCTGGAAGCCATACAATTCACGCACATCCACCGAATAGTCTGGCGTCTGGGTGTAACCTTACTTTTTATGCAAAACGAATCAAAATCCAATTATGAACCGAACGCGTGTGTGTGTCGGCGAGTGTTAGGTGGTGGTGGCTCCAAAGGGGGACTCCAAAGGACAGCCAGACTGCAACTACAACAATTATGCCAACAACAGGACTTGGTCAGGCGCGGTAGTAATGAAAAATTCAATTTTGGTAAACAAAAGACGCGAACGAAAACGCGATTTAATATACACATGAGAACATATTGCGTGCGAGTGCATCGATGCGCATGCGGTGTACAGAGAGGGAAATAAGCTAAATAAATAATATATAAATGTGTATTAAATATATTAAATATATATAATACTTATTATTTATGTTATAAAATAGATGTTTTATTTATTTCATTTAATTTATTACAATAATTGTTGGAGAACTGTTAGATAAATATCTGTTAATGAGTATGCAACAGGTATACATATAGTTGGAAATACATTTATAAATTATCAATTATATATGTAAAAGAATTGATTATTTGAAAATACATTTATAAATGATCAAAAATATATGTAAAATAAGTTTTGGCCAACTTTTTTACCCCTGGTATAGAGTTTCAATATCAATAATGATTTATTAGTTATAAACAAATCGTTGCCATTTTATGGAAACATTTTCAAAGTAAAATGCTTACCTAATTATTTTTTTTGTTATTTGGGGTAATTGGTAACTTTCAATTTTACTTACACCTACAATTAAAATTTTTTATAATATTTATTTATGTGCAAATTAGGCAGTTGACAAAAAGCCTATAATATTTTTTCGCGTAAAGTGTACATATGCGTTCTTGTGGCTCCAGTAACTTGGTTTGTGCCCTCTATCCAAAACTCATTTTCATATTTTACGAATGAATAGAAAGTTTGCTTTGGTGTGTTGTACCCTAAACGTAAATTTTATTTAAATGACATGTTTTAAGTGGAAATTAATATTAATAAATAAGACACATTTTTTGTGAAACCAATACTGGAATATTATAACTTAGTGCCAACAAAAGAATGTATAAAACAGGTATCAAAAGGTATAAAAAGCTAAAGCTGAGCTTTCTAAAACTTCAAGATATAAATCAATTTAAACAAATGAAATAAGAAAATAAAATATCGCACCCTTTTCATTCCGAAAAATAAAAATAATAAAAATAATGAATTATTTGAATATTTAATAAGTGAAAAAGTAAAATATGCTATATAACTAGCCGCAACCCTTAGGTCCAGATTGGCTTAACACCTACGATCGCCTGAGCAGCGAGCAGATACAGTGAGCACAGGACCAAGGTAATGAGCATAATGGGGAAGCCAATCCAGAAGAAATCCATAAAGTTTACTTTGTAGCCATGTTCTTTGGCGATCACCTCCACAAATTCGTTGGAAATGGAGCCCAGCATTGTACCAATGCCACCGTAGTTTGCTCCGAGCACAAGGGCCCATACGAGCGACACTAATGGCACGTTTGTATTCTCGCTCTGTGCAACCTCAACGCAAACTTGCAGGAAAACAGCCGAAACCGGGGTGTCGTCGAGGAAGGCGGAGGTTAAACCTGACATCCACAGCATGATCAGCATGCTTAACATGGTCTGCTGACTTAAGGGCGCCTCCACCACTGCATTGTTAATCAGCTCACCCAGATAAGTGATCAGGCCCAGCTCAACAATTATCGCGGTTATGATGAACAGGCAGCTGAGGTAGATCAGAATACCCCACTCGATTCTAGCCAGCAATGGAGCGATGCTGGGCTTATTCGCCAGAATGAGAAGCAGAAAGGCGGCCAGCATGGAGATCCATCCAAGGGAAGCATTGGGAGTTACAGAGGGCATTGATCTTAGGATGAAGCCTGCGAAGAGAAATATGAAGGAGATGCCGGTTTGTGCCAGCAAGACAATGTTCATGGGCGTTTGATTCGCCATCACGGTGGCCAGGATTCTGTAGTAATTGGGCACGGGCTTAATCCAGCTCTTCTTTCTGCTCAGCTCCCTTATGTGTTCGATGATCTCCCGTGTGGGCTTCTTCATTGCACGTCTCTTGGCTATCTGCTTTTCTTCGATCTTAAAAAGTCGCTCACCCACACAAAGGAATAGCAGGGCATAGATCGTAAACATACATATAAACGCTATCGGCCACATGTTTGCCATGAAGAATCTAAAATTGATTTCTTGTCTCCTCCCCACGCGATTCACAATGAGTATGTTAGCTGGCCCACCCACTGGCGTCATGGATCCCCCAATATTCGCGTATATGGCCACAATGATGAGTACGATTTGGGTGTTAAGGTATGCGGCCTCACACAGCTTGATGGCTGGTGGCGCCAGCAGAAGGACGACAGTGCAATTATCCAAAACGGCAGACAAAAATGCTGAGATCATGCACAGTATGAGGAGCAGAAGCCACGCGTGTCCCTTGGAGGTCTTGTATGCCACCAGTGTAATGTAGTCAAAGAATCCCGTCTCCCACAACAAGGCCACCATAATCATACTGCCCAGAAGTACCATCAAGGTCCCCAAATCTATCCAGCGGGCGATGGTCTTGAAGCTGGGAGTGCGTCCAAGATAGGCCAGCAGTGCTATGGCAGCCATGGCAATGATTACACAGCCAAAGCGGCGATCTATGTAGTCTGTGACGATCATTGCGTAAAGGACGGTGATCAGGATCATGGTATATATCAATGTCGCATTGGTGTCCCTCGAAGAATTATCTAAAGTCATGTACAGGCCCACAGGCGACAAACTTCGGCTCTCCAACGAAACCACCGACACCGCACGTGCCCATTCCTCAACGGAAATTGGCTCGCTTTCCGGATAGCCGTAGGGCTGGTCCAAAGGAGACACCTGAAATTAGAGAGGGGCTTAAATAATATAATTGAGTAATATGGAAAACGGTAATGCAACACAATGTATATATTATGATAAAGCTATTTAGTAAATGTATCTTAAAACTATCGATAAAATTGATCAATATTATTTATATAATATATTATTTTATATTCATATTTCGAAGAATATCGACTACAAAAATACTTTTTCAGAGCAGTTTATTTATAAAGCAGCTTGGAAATTTATCTAATAATCTAAATAATACCCATCGGGTCAAAATGTAGTCCATAAGTTCAATATGTTATTTTGCAGCCACTCAGTCGCGCGGTAGATCATATCAGCCAATGCTTTTAATTAATAAGTTATTTAAATAAATAATTTGTTTTCGCTTTGAAGGAAATTTTTAGTATTTTTTTTTCGGAAATTCAATCGAATCAATTTTGATGTGTGGATATTATTAAAAAATGATTACCTTTAACAAATGCGTAACCCCCGTGTATGCTCTAACATTTGCTGACAGGTACACTTTCCACGGAGTTGAGCGCACAAAGATCTTTGTAAGAGTAGAATCACGCCACTCTGCCCGAACATTAACGCAGGGAGTATCTTTTAGAAGTCTTTTTTTTGTAAATTCCGTGTTTATGGGTCCCTTCAGTCCTACGGTGACGACATCATTCGGAAGACTTATCTTCTTCAATACGGTTTCCTCCGGCATTGTCACGACCATCATCTCTTTAATCTCCACATCTGTGGTAATGCTCGAAATGCCGACGACGAAGGCCCAAACCACTAGCAGAATCGCTATCCGGAAAATCGAAGCTACATAGCCATGCTCGTTTTGCGGGCTTCGATTAAGCACTTCGTTCATTATTTTAATATATGTTGAAATTTTATCCTGTCACTTGAAGACGTTACGAGATAATCAGTTGTTGTTTTTATGTGATGAATATGTCAAAACGTACTGAGTTTTGAAATAATATATAAATATTTTTTTGTGTGTTTAAAAAGTTTATTTTAAAACTATAAAATTACCACCTTATATATTATTAAATATTGCCTAAAAGGGATAATTATTAAAAGGGGGATACAGCTAAGAAAATATTCCATTAATATCATGATTCGCTCTCATAGCGGTTAACCGGACTTTAATGCACTTTTCTTAACCCCGAGTCAAAGCCGAGATTCTCGAAACCTTTGGCAAAATGGATATGCGTTGGTTTTCTCTGAATTTCAATTTTCTGCACTTTTCCAAAGCAAAAACTTGTGGCAACAGCTGTTGACCACTCAACTTTGCCTATGATATGTGGTCTGGGCTAACCTAATAAGAGCAGGGACTCAAGAGCAGAGAACATTCCAATTTCAGGACAGCAAAAGGGAAAACTTGAGCAGAGCCACAGACAGTCCGTAGTCCGTAGTCCGGGTTCAGTTTAAGTAAGTGGGCCAACGTATAGTAGGTGGAAAGCCATTTTTCCCATTTCCCAGTAGACCATCAAAAATGTGTAGCTGGAAAAATGTTGCATTGCAATGCAAAACTTTTAATAATGCCACAAAAAAAAAAGAAGGAAACATTGTGCATAATGGCAAATCCAAGCGAGACAAGCTGGACAAAACAATATTTGATGCATGACAAATGTGTAGAAAGATTGTAAATATTCCAGGCTAACACAATGGGTGTCATTCAAGGAGGTTAGTCTGGCGTGAAAAGTTCTGTAGTATGTAGATTATGTTTCCCAGGTGGTGAATTGTGTAGAATGTATCTACTGCCTTAATTTCCCATTTCAGATTTCTGCTATATACGGATAATTTTTCTATTTTCCCCCAATCTTCATGTGGCACTTATAATCCACTTCGGTTTTCCCCACAATTTGTCGCCATCAACATAAATCTAAATCAGCTCTTTCTCTCTGCACGTGCCACACACAGATGTGGGAAGCTATCGTTCCCAAAAAAAAAAACCCCAAAGCAATCTGTTAAAAATTTCCACCTAAACATTTTTATTTATTTTTTCTTTTTTTTTTTTTAATTCGCACAAGTGGGAGAGAAGCAACTTTAAATGGCAGCGTTGTTAATTGGAAATGAAGTGCAATACAGGGCAGAATATAGCAGCACAGACAGTCTGAGATCCGCTTCGGAATGGCAGGCGGCGTAATGAAAATGGTCACCGACCCATGCAGGTGTTGTGTGTTGCCAAGGCAATTAAATAGGATTTTTTCCCTTTCCATACACACACGCACATTCCCGTGGCACAACACATTAATTTGTATGTCTGAATTGTGTCTGGAGTTTTTGAGCGAAGAAAGAGTAAACATTTTGCAAAAATAACAAGCAATCTAAAGCTAAACTCTTTACATATTTTCAAGCTAGCTAGTACTAAAGGTACTTTAAATGTTCAGTAATAAACTCCAATTACCGCGGCTATATTTCAGTTATATAACTCTCTATGCTTTATACCAAATTTTATGTCGCTTTATGCAATTTTCTAGCCCAGTTTTGACATTTCTGTGCTCTGGTTAAGTGTCCTGCCTGCTCTCATATACCATGTCCTTGCTTAATTAGCAAAACAAGAGAAGAGGAGAGCTTGTTGCCAAATATTCTGACCCTCTGCATAGCACAAATGTTGTCAACCGGAGGAGCCCTTCCTAATCAAAATGTCGACAGCTGGCCCAGAAGACCCCTAACGACATACGGGTACTGGGAACTGAGAACCCAGAACCCAGGAGTCGAGGACGAAGTGTAAACCCGAAACCGAAAAACAAGACGACTCTCGGAATGGCAGTCACTTCGACAGTTCGAATGGCGCACGGGTCACGCCCACATTATGTCTGTGTATATTGTACACTGCGAATATTATGTGGGTGATGTGTCTACATACATCGCACCCCCTTGCACATTTACACCCCTTTCAGAGGGGCGTATTTCATGTTGGGACTGAAATTTACAGCGGTGTCAAGGAGGTAGGTTGGTCTATTTAAATGTGACTTGTAATTTTATTAAATATTTCTTTACTTTAGGAGGTTCTCTATTTTGGTATTTATTTGAAGGTGTTTCTTTATTTTTATATTTGTCATTTTTAGTAGTTATATTTTTTTTAAATAATCTTTTGTCGTAATATTTACGTTTTAGTAAAAATTTATTTTATTTTATATTATATTGATACTATAGATTTTGGTTTAAAGTTTTTAATCATATTTATGTAAAATTTACAATTTTTTGTTCTGGAAAAACCACCAATGCATACTCTTTAAAATTGTATTAGAATTCCTTTGCACATTAATTTTAATTATCGTTTTTATATCGAAAATTTTATCAATATACTTTTCATATGTGATTATTTCTAATAATATATTTAACAACTTATTTAATATATGTACGTGCATTTTTCTGGACATGAGCCAAGATATATTCCTCAAAACGTATTAATAATTTGTATGCATTTCTTATTACATTTTCAAATATCATTTTCACATCGATAATTTAATCGATATGTGAGGGTATGCGTATTTTTAGAATTGGTTCAGAAAGGTATTTCAGCATTCGCTGTTCACAATTACTCTCGCCTGCCATTATGTAATTGAGTAGGCGGCTTTTCCACCAAAGGTGGCCAAAGTATCATCTCGAAGCTTTCTGGAAGGGCCTAAGAATGGCTTAGGCTCCTTTCCAGGAGCTCATTACCAAATGCCACTGCAGCAGCAGCAAAGGCAAAAGCACCAGGAGCAGCACAAGTAGTAGCAGCTGCTGTTAAACGCCTTTGAAGTCGATGGCTCAGTGGGCCAAAGGAATGCCAAAGGACCTGAGGAGCCCCAGGGACCTAAAGGACCTCCAAATTGAGCTCAGCTCAGAATCCAACGGTACAGATGTGGATGAACGAAGGTGGTTATGGCCTCGTAAGTGGGCTTATTTGAATTTATTGTGGGAATTGGGGAATTGCAGGGGCGGTGTCGCGTCGCGTCGCCGCAGATCAAAAACAATAATTTACTTGATTTCACTTTTCGGCGGCTGCGTCTCCAATTTCCCCCTTTTGAATGCCAGCTCAAAGTTCAAGGGGGCGTGGCAAGCGGCTCAAATTGTGTGGAATTATGTAGTGGAACGGCGCGCCGCGGCGGGGATTATTATTAGGGTTGAGTCCCCCGGCTAATTGCCAAACGGGTTTCTGACTCTGGCATTAGCTAATGAAAAGTTTGCCAATTCAAACGAAACCCTTCAGTCTGCGAGGGCGTTGAGAAATTATTTAATTTCACAGAAAAAAAAAAAAAAAAACAAAAAACAAGGAGCAAAATGATGTGCCAGTTTTTGAGTACCAAAAATTGGCCAAAGTTCGGATTGATATATAGCCGCAATAAATTCCTTGAAAAAATCAAACCATTTTTTTGTTTTATTAAAAAACTCTGGCGATAACATATGGCTTTTCCAGAATTTTTTTTCAAATAAAAAACTCTTCAGCTCGTTGACAGATTTATGAGCGTATCTACAGCCATTTCCTATGCAAAAGTTGAGCTACAAACTTTTCTGCCTGCATTATAAGGATGATAATCCCAGTGACGGGCCCGTGCCCGTCCGCCTTCTCCTTTTGATTACCAACTCTCGGTCCAACTGACGTCATTTTGGCCAGAACAATGGAACAAACCAGTCGGGCACAAAAACTCTTCAGAAAATAAAATTTTAAAAAAAATAATTTTAAGTTAATATACAATAGAAAATTAGTAAAGAAACAAATAAATTTTTAATATCTTATGTCAGAATTCCTGTTGGTATGTTTTCTATTTTTTACAACATATTTTAAGGATTTAAAATTATACCTAATTTTCCTGTATTTCTTTCATTTCTTGAAGTACTTGTATCATAATTTTTTTTCCAGTGTTCTCATAAATGCAAATTGTTATCATGTAGTTGCGGCCATTATATATAAGTAATACTTTTCTCTGTTTCTTTATTGCGGATTATGAAAATGAGCATTTTGCAATTTGCATAATTGATATTTAAAATAGGAACAAGCCGAATAAGAATAGACATTTGCTGGGGCAAAGAAACTTAGCTTTTGCACCATTAATTGAAAAATAATAAGTAAGGGACATGCCCACTGGCTGGGGGATAAACCGAGCATAAGTTGGGTGGAAAGACCTGCCGCTTTTCCTCCCGTTGAGCTGCTTGAGCAGCTTTTTTCGTTGGCCACCTACGTGCGGACACATGGCATTCTGTATCTGAGTATCTGTATCTTTTGCCTGCGGAGAAGTGCTTCACGTTGCGAAAAAATGAGGGGAAATGGAGGAAAGTGGTCCGTCCGGGCGCTGTGAAAAGTTAATGATGTTGCTAGCTCCGAGCACAGACCCATACATTTTTCAACATTTACGTTTGTAATTAAATTTTGCAACAACTGCCAGGCAATACGGCCGGAGTAATTGCATTTGCCAGTTACATACAGGCACGTGTCCTATTTGGGGCCCATTTAATATGCAATTAAACGGTTATCGTGGGCCGTCTTGGCCAGAAACATTCAGTATACCCTTGGGAATAAAATTAGCGTTATAACGGCTTTAAAAGTATTTAATGTGTTTTTTCTACAATAAAAAATTCCGAAATTTAAAGTGGACATTTTGGGGGTTTTATTTATTAAATTTAGCTATTTAATTAAAAACCTTTCAGTATATATAATATTTATAAGTGGGAAGACATGCAAAAAATAATCTCCATTAATACATTAAAATAAAATTAATGTTAGTGTATTAAAAACTTTGACCTTTAGAAAATTAAGTATATGGTCATTATCAGAGCCGTTTACGTATTCCCTGCCATTGACATTGCTAAACGTAGAGCAGAACAAAAGGGCTCGTTAAATGCACGATGTGTGAAATTCACAGGGGTATTCCTGCAAAAAGGTACTTGATCCAAAATAAAAATTCGCTTAGTAGGAATTAATACTTTGGAAGGGAGCTTCATTTGTCAGCTATATATATGTGCCATGTCCTTGCAACTCTGATATTGGAACCATCATCCTGACAGTCCTGGCCGTGCACAACCGATTCCCATGGATATGAGAAAAAGCTCCTTGGACATAAGTGGTCCACCGGAATCCGGCTTTAAAAGCAAGTATATACAGATGTAGTCTTTATTAGCATTGATTAAAAATCAAATTAAAATAAAGGATGACACGGTTTGGACTAGAAAATACCCTTTAAATAAATTCCAAATGTTCTAAATGTTAAATTACATAAAATTAAACAATAGTAAACTTTAAATGTGTTTGACAAACTTAATATAATTTTTTGTAATATAAAACTTAATGTGTTTATATTAGCTACCCTTCAATGAACTATTTTACAGGATACTCTAAGGGCAAAAATAATATTTGTATAATTAGTTCTTTAATTCTTTCAGTGGATAATTCCCTAATTAGTATTTATTTAAATGAAATGCAAAAGCCACTAAATGCAAATTAAATTGGATTATAAAATGCTGCATAATTATTGTATTTTATGTACAAATATAAAGATAATTATATTTAAAGCCAAATTATTCAGTTGTTAAAAATTTAAGTCCTATCCATTTCTGTGATTCCCAAGGACCCTTTTTCAGTTGTCTTTCAGCGCCAAATAAATATTAGGCGACAGTTTTTTGTCTGCCTTTGTTTGGCTTACTTTTTTTAGGCCCATCATCATCATTAGAGACCAACCCACGTCCTCGTCTGGCCGTTTGGTCTCATTTTTTTTTGTTTGTTTCCTTTTTTTCGTTTGTTATTTCAAGAGTTTTTTTGTGTCGCCTAGAAAGGGATGTCTTCCGAACTTTTGGCTAATTAATGGCAAATTTTCCTGTCTTTTGCCGCCGAAAACCCCACTTAAATTGATCGATGACATTAAACTGTTGTCATGTCAAACAAGCGAAACAAAAATGGTAATGAAATGTTTGGCCTAGGAAAATATATCTATCATTGGAATAAGAAAAAGGCGAATATACTATAAATATGTATAAATATATGGGTTATTAGCCCATCTATGATATCATATTTAAGACTAAAAATAATAATTAAACAAGAATGGAAGCTAGTTTAATATGCCCTGTATTAACTCTGGTCTGCTGTGAATTTCCGCATTTAATCAGCTTTATTACAACCAGAAACATGACGCAGAAATGGCCACGCAGGGCTTACGAGCTTAGTGCCAAAAATTTTGCGTAACCGCCTGGACAATGAAATGGTTTCCGCAGGCCATAACTTTCATCACCACCAAAGAGGGAGGACTAGCAGGGGCCGGGTCACAGGACTCTAATTGATTCGTTTTAAGCGCAATGATTGCGGTTTTTGGTCGATGGACAGACGACGGGAACCAACATCGATCAATTGGATTTACTGTGTGTGTGTGTGTGTGTCCATTAGATGTGTCATAAAACGTAGGCCGAGATTGGTACAAAGTCTGGCCAACAGAACAACCTTTGAGCGCTCAAATAATCTAATTAAGGCCCCCAGATTGAGATTCGGGACGGTCATAAATAACGCAATCTCAGCCCGAAAGGCAAGTCATTTACTTTATGGCAATCAAAGCATTTAATTTAGATTTTAATGACCAACTGCTTAAGCAGGTCCTGTGCAAATACCGATAAGCCACTTTTGGTCCTTGTCTGTGCCTCTGGCTAATAGCAAAAATCAACATCAAATTGACTTTCAGTGGCAATTAGCATATTTTACAATTAATTGGTAAACAGCGTGTGTTTTTATTATTACTCCTTATCGGGGCATTCAACTCTGCAGCAAATTTGCACTGTACAATCCCCCCGGTGAGTAATGATGGCTGATAAAGGACACGGAAAAAATAAGGATGAGAGAGTGAGTCAGGGGGATAGGTCTCGTGCTGCCAATTAACTGGCCAGGGGTAATCCTTATCGGATGTTGTGAGTAAACAAACGTTTATTGCCATTCGCCAGGCAAAGGTGTCATAAATCAGGAAAGTAAGAAAAAAGGACACAAAAAAAAGGTATGGAATAGCATTAGCAAACAATATTAAAGTATTTTCTTTTTCCGTAAAATACATGCCTAAAAAAAAAATTTAACTCTTGAATTTAAAGTGTGTAATTTGTACTCTTTGCAAATGCCACTTTTTGCTTTATTCCTTTGTTTAATTTTAAACTTTTTCCATTTGCCATGAACATTCTCCAATTAACAGACAAGACGAGAAGACTTTTGTGCAAACTAAATTTAATTGAAAATTTTAAAGATATTTACCCACTTGGCTTTGTTAAATAAATGGCCAGCAAAAGAGGTAAACGCTGAGCTGGGACTTAGGGTTTATTTAGTTTGGTCAAACAGACAGGACAGGAATAATTTTTGAGCATAGTTTGGCCATGCAAATGGTAATTTTTGGGATTTTCTTCGTACCAGACGACACGACTAGCACATTGTGAATGCTTAATGATGATTCAATTGAGGGACTTTTATATGCCATCCCCAGTAATCCTCCGACTCAGTCAGCCCTCAACACAGTTTCTTATTCAGCGAGTGCATTTTATGGGAATTTTATGTAAATTAATGGTCCTTTAAATACAGGAGGCGACGGACCAGAGTCAGAGTCGGAGATAAATGAAGCTAAAGGCAATGATTTCGACAGGGATTTGCCTGTGTATTAAGTGTAATACAATATTGAGATAATTAATTCTTGAGTACCATGTAAGGCGGCACTTGAGTTCGTGCTGGTGCGTACAATCGAATTATAGAAATTCCTCATCTACATTGGAGAAAGTCTTCGGCTTTATTGACAGTTTTATTTTGAGTTTGGAAGGGAATATTGGACATAATATATACCATATAGTATATAGTGTTAAACAATTATCCATATTCAAAGGTTTATTCAACATTCTTTAAAAATCTTTAAATAAAATTACATTAAAACAAATTATTGAAAATTATTTGTAGAAATAAACAGAATTAATAAAGTTTAGTTTTTAATAAAGTATTTAACGAATTATCGACATTTTAAAAACGCTAAAATGAAATAAACTTTTCATATATTTACCTTTAATTTATTTTTAATTTAATTTATTTATTTAATACGTTTTTATTTTTAATTATTGTTATATTATATTATATTTGTTCATCTCTAAATCGAACTTTTCGAAACCTTTTTCTATCCTAATTGGATATTTATTGGCACTCTTAAAAACCGTAAAAAAAGACTTCTTTTTAAATTATTTTTTATTTTCCTTTAAATAAATATATATTGAACAATTGATTTTCAAATCAATATTTGTCCATCTCCAAATACGGTCATCAATTTCTGTCTGCCTTTCATCTTCATTCACCTTTTGCATAATTGTTGAAAAATGCCGCCAGCATCAAAGTTTGGTCTGACGCTTAATTAATTCTCAATTGATTTTAGGCACACGCTGGCGGCAGCAAACTTTTAAGATATACCCTGCCCCATGTCTGCCCTCTGAAAAGTTTGGCTTGCAGTTAATAGAATGCATGTTTTGGGGCCAAAGTTTCCAGCTACCTAATTAGTTGGTCCGTACTCGAAATTTTAATTATAATCACTTTGTCCTGCAGCTGCTGCAGGTGTCTGCTGCCTGCTATTAGTGGCAGTTAATTGATATTAAGCATACGCAGCGTGGGCCGTCCGGAATAGTTTGCCTTTAACTAATTGGTCCCAGGCAAAGTACTAAAATCGACTTTAATTAAGAACCACGATGGCACCTGACACCTGACTTGGGCGCCGAAGGACCTCCGTGCAGCGATTTTAATTTACTTTTCCCTGTCTCAACTTTCGGTCAAACTTGCAGTTTCAGTTTCCTCTTCTTTTTTTCGCGTTTTTGCTCGTTTTTGCCCCGTTTTTTCTCAATTTTGTGAACTTTTCAGCTACTACGAAGACGATGAAATGGCGGAAAAAGGCAGTTGGAAATTCAGAAGGCATTCGGCCAAACTGCAGCGAATTTCTGGAGTGGGCATGCAAACACGGACTTTTGCGTGTTCCACCGTCAGCAGTAAATCTCACAACCAAATAGCGAGAAACTTTTATGGCCACATCCACCGTGCACATCTGCCAGGTAAGCAGCAGTGTTGATTAATATCTATAGGAAAATAATACTAGATTTTGCTAATAATGTTGTAGATTTTAGAAATAATATTGTGTGTTTATTGGGGTAACCAAGGTATCTGAATAATTCGGTATTTATAAGGGGATTTGAAGAAAATCTGTTTAGAACAAATATATATTTGAAGGTAGGGAATGAAATACATTAATAGATAAATAAAATATAATCATTCTACCATAATTTTTAATAACAACAGATACTTATATTCAACTTTTTTAATTTCCTGTATTACTTGTACCTTGTCATTTCAGGTAAGTACATGTCCTAGTACCTTTGGCATCACTGCCTAGCAATTGGCCGTACACGGAATTCCCCGCACGGCGACCAAGTTCAAGGACTCCGACTTGTTTGGATTGTTTTATTTAAACGCTGGATCTTTCTTCTCGTTATTGCATTTTGTTGTGAGTCAGCTTAAGGTGCGATTATCTGGCAAGTGGTTTATGTTAATAGGTTAGCTGTTCGTTGGCTTGTTGTGGTTTTTGTTTAAACCTGTTTCCAATCCAGGCATCCCACCAATGCAATCATTATTTATGGCGCCCAAAAGTCTAATTTTCTGGCGAAGAGTGGAATGGTGACAAATGCAAATAGGCTTCGAACAATTTATTCAGAATTATGGATTTTGTTGGCCGCCAACGAGAGCTGTTTTTGGTTTTTATATATTACGCGTGTTAGGGCTTTGGGAGTACTTTGAATATTTGACGCATAAATACATATTAAATCACAGAGGATGTTTTTTGTAAATGATTTATAGGAGAGTCCTGGACTATTTTCTGTAGAAGATTTCTGCAAAAGTAAATATTTTTCCAGCCCCTTGGCGGCATTTATATTCTACTTTATTAGTGACAAAATTAATTATAATTTGTAATGAAAGGTAAACCATTTAAGAGTACTTAAAATAACATAAACTTGAAATTAAGCGACTTAGTGTAAAACTAACAAATTAAGAGCAGCTGATGTGCGGCCTGTGTGTGTTTTGTAAGTGTGTGAGCCGCTATTAAAAATTTGATGATGTGTGTTGTACGCTCGGGAACGAATTCAGGTTCTAGTGCAAATTACATTTTGGTTGCAGACAAAACAGCATTCCACACAAACCGACATATATACATATATAACCCCACAATCAACGGGCTTAACAGGTGCACAAACACTAATGCCGTACCACTACAATGGCCGTAATGGCAAAATGGTGGAGCAACAAATAAACGCACACGAAAATGGCGGAAGTTGTTATGCAAATTTGCCAAGGGAAAACGATTTTGTTTTGCCTTTTCGGGCAAATCCCTTATCGGTCACCGAAGCCTACATATATCCCTTCAAGTCCGACATGATCGAGGTCGAGGCTGGAGATGGAAATATAGGCTTAATAATTTAAGTAATATGTATATCGATATGCTACCGAAGTATAATTTTAATATTGATTGTTAATTTTATACATTATATAATATCTGATATTATTTTAATAATTTTGAATGCGCCTGATAAGTGCATAGTTATTTTAATGTTCAACCATGGTACATACATATGTAGCTTTATATTTTGATGCATTTAAAATGAGTGTAACTAATATATTAAGTTAAATAATTGATGGTATTCATTAAAAGAGATATCATCTGGTAAAATCGATAGCTTGCTGAAATTTACCTAAAATAGCATAATTGTAACGATATCTTCATAGTCCGTATTATATAATTTACAATATAGAATATATTTACACAAAATTCGATTCATCTGTCCAAACACTTGATATCTTGTACAATTGTTGTACAATTATATATTTATTATATAATAAATTTTTTTGTAATTTTACTCAGCACTTCTATCGACATATCCCATTACAATTTTCCATCCCAATTATTCCAATCCCCGGGACACACCAGCCGGGTCGCGGCTTATGCAATAAAAAGCCAAAAGCCGTCAACTCTCTGTTGGCCACTTTCAATCTATGCATATTGCTAAAGCCCCCGCTGCAGCCGCTTAAAAACAAGCAGATAAAAGGGAAAGCGGGTAGCGAAATCCATGACAACTTAAGGCGATTGAAATGTCAACGCGCGGGGACAGCTTGTGGTGAAGTTTAAAGAGGGAAATGACGAGGAAGGAGGTCCACGAAGCTCATGTTCCATCTAGGCTATAGCACAGATTTCGTTTCTGTCCACCCTCCTTTTTTTTTTTTTGTGTTTTTGGGCTACCAAGGCTATTGCTAGCAAGTGCAAAATATGAAAAAATATATCAAAATATAGTAATTGAAGGTCGAATATTAAATGCACTACAAGCTAAATTCTTATAAAAAACTTCAAATGAAAGGTAGAAAATTAAAACTAACCATTATGTAGGTTTTATAATTTTTAGTCATAGCAATAAAGCAATATATAATATATACAAAGAATTCAACAGCCACAACCTAAACAAGACATAAAACCTCATTAAAATCTATAAACACATTTTATTAGCTTCCTTAAAAAGGATAAACAAGAACGCTGGCCAAAAAAGAGTAATAACAAAAGGGCTTTCATCCCATAGAAGTCTCTACTATATGCGTCGCGTTACACCTACCTCCCTTTATGATAGCCACTTTTTTTTCTCCTTCTATATATATGTACATATTTTGGCAAATTGCCCGCGTCGCACGCGGCGTATGCGTAATATGCAACGCACGCCACCGAAAGAGTCCTTGGGTGGAAAATCTCTCTAATAGCACTCAGGAGCTAAGTGAAAACTTTGAAGCTTCTCAATTTTTTTTTTTAGTTGTTGTTGTGTGCTGGCAGCAGTTTGTTGGCTGCGATCGAGAATGGCTAGAAGCTGGAGGCTGAAGGTTGGCTGTTGTCATGACAGCATCGTTTTAATTAAGCCAGTTAATTGTTACACATACGCCCCGCTGCACCTTGCACAATTAATTTTAAAAATTCTTAAAAGAAAATGGAAACTTTTTCCCTGACTGACGGCTGGTCAATATCAGAAGCCAAAGGAGGAATACTTTGCCTTTGTTTTTCCAAACTTATTTATTTTGTCTACGAGACCCGGGCAGATTAATTAAGGGTATTTTTGTATTTGATGCCCCTTCCTCCATGGAGAGGGTGTGCGGGTACGGGTGCTGGTGAGAAAAAGTTTCAAGAAACTTTGCTAACAGACTTGTAGTTGTTGCTCTTTTTTTTCTGGCTGAATATGTTTTCTATGTTCAAGCACTTAAAGTTGAGATGCCGTCAGTTGGCTGAGTCACAAGATGTTGAACAAATTTTCGCACCGCACCAACATAAGTGGCAACAGAAGTCTCTGCATATAACTATAACGACGATACACTGGAATAATAACTTGGGAAAAGGAAAATAGTTATATACAAATTCACTAAAATATGTTTTAAAAAAAAAAAAAAAGTATTTCATGTGAACTTTGATATCTTTCCATAATAAATAAATAAAAAGGTAGAACAGTTATTATTAAAACAAATTGAATACTGAATCGGCTTTGATTTCGTAAGAATTAAAAACAATGAATGAATTAAAATTAGTCGAATGTAACTGTTTAGAATTAGAATTTACTTGAAGTATTTTAAGTGTAAAAAATCAATTCTTCACGTATAGATTTAATAAAATTATAAACACCCCTAAAAACAACTATTTGGCAGGTTTAAAAACCTTGTTTCTTAGCTTCAGAATTAGTCGAAGTAATAAGTTTTAAATCTCACACTAAAAATAATTATGGTAAATAACTAGATAGACAACTCTTATTGCTGTATTAAATCCATATTTTTTATTTTTAAACACCCTTTATTTTCCATGTGCACATTCACCTAGGATGTGTGTGAGTTGTTCGGCTTCTTGACAGGTGTTAAAAATGACGCTGACTTGCTTTGTTGTTAGCTTGTTGTTGCTTCTATTGGCCCGCTGGCTGTTGGCTGTCGTGAAAGTTGCTGCAGCTTGTTGCTCGCTTTATGCAAATTGAGACGGCAACACGAGTAGTGGTAGTCCTGAGCAGTAGTGGCAAGCTGATTTTGCAGCTCTTTAGATTGGCTGTACAAAGAAGATGGATGGATGTCGAAACGTTGAATGGGAAAATATGTCGAAAAATGAGTCATTCCCCCATTCAATGCTCGATTGGAGTGCAATTGGAAAGGCTTTAACTTTAGACGGAAAAGTGCATTCGCCATAAAGTGTAATCGAACGAAAAGAAATGATTGCATTGTGTGTTCGAAATAAAACTCTCAACTGCAGAATTCCTAGCCAAGAGGAGCAATAAGCTGGTAAGAACAAATAATCCAATCATTTCAAACTCGCAGTCTTTTATTTCATTCTTTTTCATTCCTTGGCCTTCCCTGTTCTTACTACCATTGCCTGTTTGACAATTTTGTTTCCTTGTTTTGCGGTTTTGGTTATTTTTATTAGTGTTTATATGTTGTCATGCTGATGCTCTCCTACCCCCCAAACAAGTCTCAAATAACACAAATTAAACAAACTAAGTCAACAGAAGATTCTATCGACTTACATTCGTCGTGATGGCCTCAAAGAGTTGAAGATATTCGAGCATATTGAGCGGCGTTGGCAATTATTTTAAATGTGGTTTATGGCGAATTTTGCTTTGATGTCTGACGAAATTGGTATGGCATCACTTGGGGGATTTGGGAAACGAGTTAAAACTGTTGAAGTGGTCCCGGCTGGCATTTGGTTGCCAAGAAATACAGCCATGTTTCGTGAAATTTCTTTAAAAAATGTACACTTTATCAAGTGAATTCATCAAATATTAATCGTGGATTTAACAGCGACGGCTAATTGTTAGGAAAATTGCATTCATTAATTATTGAGTGCGAAACTTTTAAGCGAGTTGAAATAGATTATTTATTATTCAAAAACTAGGTCCAAGGCCAGGTGCAGGAAAAGTTAAGCTCCCCCAAGTGTTTCTGCATAGATTCTATAGATTTTTGTATATATATATATATTTTTGCCATTCCAGTAAGAGAGGAAAATACACACAAAAGTCCTAGGGGTGGAAGTTGGAAACACTTTGACTAATTTATGTGCGCGCACTTCCGACGTTAGTTTAAGCCAAAAAAATAAGAAGGGAAAACCATAGTGAAGTCAAGGGAATTCTTGGCCATTTTATTTGTGGCAATTTCACTCAATTACCAGCCTTTTTTTGCGCACTTCTGCCATGGCCCATAAAGCAGGAAACATTAGGCCATGGTTAGGGAATTCTATGGGGCGAAAATCCCCTCGCACTCCCTGAACTCTGTCATGGCTTGTTAATTATTTACATCAAACATTTTTTGGACCTATTCGGATGGCCATAAATTTCTTTTTTTTCTCATGTTTCATTTTGTTTCTCGTCGGATAAACACAGGTAATGAAATGGCATTTAGGTAAGCCGAGCGGGGCACTTGAATTTCTATTCGAATTAGTGGCAACAAATTAATTGCCATCCAGGTGAATGGAGAAGCAGCCAGGAGGGGGAATTTCGCTCTATGAATAATTGAAGGGTGGACTTGACGCGGAAAGATTTAATTTTTATGTTCAATCACTCAGAATTACTTCTCGGAAAATCGACACGACACATTTTGACACTGAAAAAACAAAGAAGTGTCAAGTTTTTTAACAACAAAAGCAATTCAAATTATTTTTTGATTGAATGAAATAATTGTAAATATGATTGGAACTTTTGAGCGGCAATTCCGAGTAATAAAATGATGCTGCTTACCAGAGAATTAATTTTACGTGGAATGTTTAAATACAAAAATGCATGATAATTGTAGCCATTTATAGAAATGGTAAACACCATAATTAAACTGGTTCACTTTTTTTATTTTACTAAATTAGAGTGCTTTTCTTTAGAAAATAAAATATAAAATAAAAGAAAGTATATACATATAAAAACCTATACCTTTTATATTTTTCTACAATTTTCCTGTGACGCAAAGCAGACATCCTCCGTGCGGAGGAGTTCAAAGGAAAAATATTTCCAAACTAATGCATCGAGAGGACAGTTCAAGGCGCTGGAGCGTGGCGCCAAAGCCCAGGACACAAATCTGCTGACCCAAAACAGAAATCCCACCAACTAGAGACTCTGACAATTGACAGTTACAAGAAAAAAACACGGTAAGGAAAAGGACATTTTCGGTGAAAAATTGTTGCTAGCTGGGCTACGAAAAAAGCAATTATATGTAAGCCGAGTTCTGGGACAGATGCTGCTGCTTTTGCTTTTGCTGCTGATGCTGTCCCCGCTGCAGTAATTTGACAAAGATTGAATATCCCGAAGTATGTAATTTTCAATTTTCTACCAAAATGCGAGATGGCCGGCACACGGACTGGAACATTAAGCTGATTTCCACCTGAATTATTTAGGCGTGTGCATTAGGCTTAGGAGGTCCTGTGTCTGCCATTAGTTTAATTGCTGGTTCTCCTATCTCCGCTCCTGCCATCTAATCGGATCCTCAGTAGACTCACACGTGTGTGTCTAGCTGCCATTTACTATGAGCCTGCCGATAAGTACCTTTGAGTCTTAGGCCCTATAATGTGCTGCAAAGTGCATTTTACGAATTACTTTCGGTTGAGTGGTTGAGTTTTTGCAAAAACATACATCAGGGAGTTTATTAGGGGGAAAAAGTAAAAAAATTGTTTTTAAAATTCTTTCAAAGCTGATAAAACTGCAAGGGAATTTTGAATTTAGATTTATAGAAACCCAATTAGTTATTCTTTCACATTTTAGATTGAAAATCCCATAAATGGCTCTAATTGCCTATCCGGCATCATTTTTAATAATAATCAATGATCCCCCTATTAATGTTCACAAATAAACAACTAATCTGTGGCCATTCGTTCGGATAAGTTCGCATTTCAATTTCACTTGGCAGAAGATTTGTATGAATTACAGTCTGCTTTGGCTGCTGACAGAGATTATGCTTACAAGCAATGGAGTGTATGAGCACACGCCATACGCACACCCCACGCACACCATAGCCACATCATACACTCCCTCCACACACAGGCACACACATCATCATCGTAATCAAGAGGGAAGGATTTTTGCCAGTTATTGCCAACATCACGTAATTACGTTAATGAGGCTCATTAGATGCGCAGTGGTTGCAGCTTCAGAGAGAGAGAGAGAGCAGAGCATGACGTCGGATGTCGGGTTGCAAGGATCCCAGAAACAGTGCCTGCTGAAAGTCCACAATCCTTTCAGGCTGCGAAAAGTATTTTTAAAGCGGCGGCAATTAGGGGAAACGATGCCAGGTATTAATGCAGAAGACCTCCTTCGTGGCGCTTCCCGCGAAGCGGGTTAAAGGCCAGGCACATAAGATGCGGTTTTGGGTTTTTGGCTTTCATTTCGCAGTGAAATTGTGTCCTTTTGCAGTTGCAGTGTTGGAATGTTGGAGTGTGTGCTGCTGTTGTTGTGTGCCTCCTGCTGTCAGTGCGTTGGAGCATCAAGTTCATGGCTACATGAATCAGTGTTGGTTTATTGGTTATATAAAGAAGCTATGTAGAAGTTGTAATGAAAAGTTAAAATTAAATAAGAATGAGACCCACAACTTAAATAATTAATCAACGGATAAAGGTTAATAAAAGCTTATATCGTTTAAAATACTTGGAGATAATTTAAAACTCGTCAAAAGAATACAAACCACACGGTATTTCTACTACAAAACCAACTGCAGTTACCATAAATAAACTTGCAACCAAATTGCTTCCTTTCTTAAAAAAGCATTCACTTTCACGGCCAGAAAAAATCCACATTGCCAGCAATTATGCAGAGAAATCCGAAAGGAGATCCAGGACCCAATGCTGAGGCCAGAGTCGAAGTCATGTCAGTGGCCGTGGCAGTAACAGCTGCCGGCTAATTGTACTGAAATCCATTATGCAAATGGGAGCGTGGTGAGCGGCGGTCCTAGCTCTTTTCATCCCTTGTGGGCCAAGTGGCACGTGCAGTTGGAGATAGGAGAATGGATTGCACACACGATGCCAGTTGCCAAAACGGGAGACGACCACGCGAGAGACTGTGGGCTGTGGCAGTTTCCATGGCATTGTATGCTCTGTCAGGAATCTCATTTCGACGCCCTTACTTCGGAGAAGTGATGCAGCGGCGAAGGTTCTAACCCAAACCCTTTGAGGAGCAGTTTGCTCTGTGCAAAGTTTTTCAATCAATTTCATGCGGAAAGTTTGAAGCAGCCCAGAAGCAGGCGCAGCGCTAGAAGTTGTAGGGCCCACGTTGCGTATGCGTTTTCTCAACAGGTGAATAATGCATATAATTACATTTATTATTATTAATTTTATATTATTTTTATCAGCAGCTGCTACTTTAACGAAGATAAAATAAATTCTCCAACTTTAATTCGATTTAATTTAACTCAATTCTCGTGTATTCCTTCACGTTTTCCCCGTCAGAATATTGATTTCTAGGCCTGCAATCGAATTGCGTTCATTTCTGGGTTTCCCAGTCGCAGCACGTTCAAATAATGGCCAAAGTTTGGCCATTTTTTGGCCTCCACCCCCGCCTCCTACTCTCTACTAACTGCCTTCGATAAAATGTGTTTATGAGTGCCGCAAGCTGGTCCCGCCCTGCTGCATTTTATGGCCTGGCCAATAGAGAGTGGGGAAAGAGAGTCTAGTTATTCAAAGGCCAAGTTCAACGAATTCATATTTAATTGAGCTCGGCCAAATTAACGATCCCCGAATAGCCACCGCGGAGGCGGAGCCAATTGTAGCTGTCAAAGGGAGGGCATTAATTACAAAATTTTAAACTTTTCGGTTGGGTCCAGGAGTTGGGGCGAGAAATTAGCCCAAGTTGCGCTCAGGTAGGCGTCAATTGAGTTAATTCCACGGATTAGAGAGGGGAGCCAGCCTTTAAGTGGGTTAATAATTCAATAAGGCGGGTGCCTAAAAGAAAAGGAAACCGGAAGGGGACCGTACTTACCGTATTGCTTCCAGTTAATGAAAGGGTTCTAAGGATAATTATCATTATTATTTTTAAGGCCAAATGAATCCGCGAGAAAACTTAATACCTTTTTCTTTCCTCTCTGTAAATGTTCAAAAGTTACTGAATTCATTTTCGGCTTAACTTGGCCTTAAAGCCATGAGTGAAACGTTACTGTGAGAGTCTCGCCTCTTGAATCTTGACCGCAACTAACTTGTCTTTTAGACAACCATTTCCATGGCTTATCAGCGCCATTGAAATCTCGAGTAATCTTTTATTTCCACAACTACTCGAGGAACTACAGCAAAAAGTTGGCAGCCAACATTTCTCATCTCGTAGCTCCACTTCTTTCTGGTAGCTGGTAGCTGTTGGCCATAAACTTTTTGGCCCATTTCTCATGCTTATTGTTTTTGGACTCTTTTTTTTCCTTTTGCTTCCCTTTGTATTTTGAACTTTTCCCTATGGTTCGCCGTATTTTGCTGGCTAATGCAAATTAAACTTGGCTAAAATATGTTGTCAGTAAACTTTTTATTCGTGGCTAAATTAAAAATAATTGAAAAACTTGCATAAATAGCATAAAAATATGTAGGAAATGTAATGAAACAACTTGCTTAGCATTTCATAGATTTAATATTAATTTTTATTTAATGTTTTTCTTTGTTTTTTTTTTGCGTTTTGCATAAATCTAAATACCATTCAGTGAGCTCTTTATTACGAATTTAACTTTTAGCTATATAAAAAATTAATTACGCACTAATAAACCATTTTTGTCGCTCTCTCTTTTGGTAATCGAGTAGCTTAAATCACACTTATCCTTAACTGAATGTATAACAAACAACAATTAATCTATTCTATATTTATTATTAATGCTCACTTTCAGCAAGCAGAGAGAGTGGCAACATTATAATTAAATTAAATGTATAGTTATTCGAGTAATTTCTCTCAATTTACACATTAAATCAATCATTACATTCACAAAGTGTATTTTGTGTGTATTCATGTACTTATTTATATTATTTCGCAAAGTATCTGTAGTTCTTGTGGCTGATTTATCTGTTCATTATTAACGAGATTGAAAAGTATTTGTTGGGGCTCAATTGCAAATACTTCAATCGTCATAATTTATTCGTTTGCTCATGTTGGCCATTTGTCATATTAAGCAGCTGTCTGCCTGTCGCACGTTTTTTCAATTTTATTTGACAAATAAAAAATGTCCCAATAGTGCGGGGCTTATACTTATTTATGCATGGTTTCATTGGAGCATTTTCTTACCGTCAGCTGCAGTGAGACTGGCTTAAATTATTCCCAACGAAAAATGAGTGAATTCTCAAACAAAGCGGACAACAACTTAAATACAAATAATATGATTTCGTTCACAGCCCAAATCTAATTCCGTATAAAAGAATTTCCCATTATAAGTATAACCCAGTTCACTGCAACTGATATTTTCATATAACTCCATCCAATGGTTGCACTTTAAATTGGCTCAACTAAGGCTATAAAACTATTTGTAAGACATTCCTCAGCATACAATTACATTTAATTGCTATTAATATATACATACAGACATCAACTTGTTTGGCTATATATGTATATACAGTATATATATTCTGCTTAAATCGTTGCCAAAAATTCGTAGTTCGGAGTGTGTGAGTGGGCACGTGAATTGCATACTTTATTCGGAGGAAATCATCATGAAAATGCATTGTAAAAAAGCTGCAAAGCTCAATTCATGTTTTGATTATATTATACGGCAGAGATGAAACGTGTAGGTATACATATACGATGTATGTGCAAATTTATACACAATATTTTTACAGCTTCCACTTGCGACTGTGAAGACGAATAGAGGCAGGCCAATGGTGCGGATGAGTGATGTGCCAGCGCTTTATTATAACACTAGCCAACATTTAAAAGTCTCTACTGGGCTTGGTAAGTATTTTGTGGTGTGAATCTGAAACCGGATTTCTAAATTTAAATACAATGTATTAAAATTGTACTAATATTTGAGGCTTTAAAGAGGTTTTATGAAAAATTATTTATTATTTTATTTATTCTTTATTTATTTAGCTCTCAGGTAGCGAAGTTTTGTAGGGAATTTAATAACAAAACTTAAATATTTATTAATATAAATTATTCAGAAAAAATGTTAAATTTTGAAACCTTAAACACCCACATTATTTATAACTCAGAACTGAAATTTCATAAACCAAAAAAAGGACTCATCACACCACAGTCAACTCTCAATTTTAGATTATTTCTTATTTTGCAGGCTAGTGTTTTTTTTAGGCTTTACACTGCTCCAAAGTATGCAAGTAACTCGTGTCTATCTTGGGTCATCTTACTCAACTAGAGATTACACAACTAGCTCGGTTTTTACATGGATTTCCTTACAACATATCAATTATCATGGTTTTTTCTTCAGCTTTGAGTAACTACGTCACAGTCCGAGTTTGGTCAGCCGTGTATAGCTGATGATCCGTTGCCCCGCTCACTTTGTCCACAACCACAACAATCGCCTGGAATTCCAGGGCCACTGGATCCGCTGCCGGCTCTACGCTGGACACAGGTCCGGCCATAGGACCTCCTCCTCCACCGGACTCTCTTCTGCGTCGCTTCAGGACACTCAGCAGTCGGCTGAGCAGAGTCCCGCGACTGCCGCGGTGGCCACGATATCTATGCTACAGATTCGTCACCTGCGTGATGTTCGTTGTGGTGGCGGCAGTCACAACTTGGGGATTGCGCATACCTTTCTCCAGGACCGTCGGCGCCACTGCTGATCTCTCTGCTCGAGCAGCTGCCACCTCGTCTTGGGCGACTGGCAGCCACTTGTCTAGGAATTTTGGACGAAAGAGCAGGGTAAAAGTGGTCCTGAATTGCTTGCTCATTGAACAGTACAGGATGAAGTTGATGCTGGAGTTTATGAGGGCCAAAATGTCCATCAGGTCGCCTGCAAAGGGGAAACAAAAATGGGGAAATGAGAGGATTAAGAAGAATTGTTCCTAAAAATCTATACATTTTTAGTAAGAAGTTCCAACTCACTCAGTCTTAAATAGCACTGCACTAGGAAGGCATCTCCTAGGAGGGCGTTTAGCAGACCCATAATGCCTTGCGGAAACTCAGTAATCAGAAACAGGAGCAACACTGCCAGCAGCATTCTGGTAGTGCGATCCGTTTGCTTCTCCTTCTCCAGGGTTTTGCTATTTTTCCTTGGTCTGTCCGCTGCCTTGCCATTGATCACCGACTTGGTGCCATTACTCGAAGCAGTCGGAGCCGGTTTGCTGGTCAGCTTCTTCCTGCGCCGCTTGGCCTCCAATAAGGCCAGGATAAGACGTACCGAGAGTATGGTAAGCGCTATGCAGGGTATCAGCTTGATCACCACACTGTATATGAGAAAGGTGGCATTCTGCAGCGAGGCATTATGCAGAGCCAAGTCACTGTGATATAGCCGATAAACCGTGACATTTCTTACCACCGGCGAGGGGGTAGATATCGGTGGCGCAATCGTTGTCGTAGTCGTTGATGTAAGCAGAGAACTCACATTCACCCAAAGAGTTTCATTCAAAGCCAATGGATTCGGGGGCGTGGCATTAAGTGCCGCCGCCCTAGCACTCATCATTATCTCATTCCGATAATCAATCACAAACTGTGTCATGGGTATGGAGTTAATAACTTTGCCATTGGCATCCAATTGATCCACATACTCGGTTATGGCTGTGATCAGATATAGCGAGGGAGAGACCACCAATATGCACACCACATAGGCCGTGGTTATTGTTATTATAGTTGTTCTCATGCCACACCACACTCGATTCTTCTGTGGATAACCCACGGCTATGTATCTCCAAACGGCCAGAGTTACGGTCAGCCATATGGATATCGTATGCAGAACCTGGGCAAAGATCGAGTGGAACTTGATGAAGCAGGCCCAACTATAGCTGAGCTTCTCCTCGCGGGGCAAGCTATCCGTGAGGATATAGTCGTGTATGGTGTAGGGTATATATTCCAGCATAACGGCCAGATCGGCCACTGCCAGACCAGTGAGTATGGCATTCGTTGGGGACCGCATCTCCCTGCGGGTGAGCACTATGATGTTTAGGGTATTCGCAATGGTGCCTAGGATGCAGACCACCAGCGAGACATAGCCATGCATGTTTTTGTAGCTGCAAAGGTATGAAATATATTAAGAAAATTAGTTAAAGTTTATTGAGGTTATTAAATATTATAAGAGGAAGTAAAACTAAATAATCTCGATGTTCTTAATTATTTTTAAAGTACTTTTAATCGGCTTTCAATAAGTAAGTTATTAAACTTGTAATATTCAAATATTTCCCCTCTTTTCTTTAACAATTTCCCTCTTATATTATATTACATTTCTAGAAGTGTCTTTAAACCTCTAGTTTAATCAAGACACAAATCGAAATCTACTGATTGGTTAGAAGCCAATTATGTTTCGGTTATTATGCTCTAGTTAGCCCTAACCAATTTGTTACTTTTACGCTTTCTCTCTTTTAGGCCAAAACAACAGGCAATAAAACCATCCAAAAGCCATTTCCGTTGACTTGGCAAACAGCAGCAGCGTTTGCAGCAGTTGAGCCAATAAACTCACCGAGGCCTAGGGCGAAAGCCCAGCCACGCCCACAACGGCCATTCGTCTCCTCCCGCTCTGGAATAAACATTTTACCGGCTTTTGTTTAGTTTTTCGTTAGCCAAAAAAAGAGAGGAGAAAAAAAGTTCAAAGAGAAAGGGGGAAACAGAAGTTGGATTCAAATTTCTCCAGCGGGTTGCGGCTCAAAGTTTTTGGGAATTTGCAACAAGCACTCAAGAGAAAAGGATGCAAATCCCCAAAATATAGTATAAATATTTGTCCATTAATCGAAGCCAATGTATGATAATTTATATAGAAACAGTATTAAACAAATTCGTAAAAATAGAACCTTTAATGCTCTTAATTTTAAAGATAGAATCGTTAACATTTTTTCCAGTGTTTCACCCTATTTCCCTGGATAACCCGAGGCACTTTTTAACGCTTTCGTTTGGTCTTTGCCTTTTGGCCATTTTTTTTTTTACAAAAACCAATTGTTGTTGCTTTCCCTGTGCAGCAGCTGCCTCTTGTGCAAGTTGAAGCCAACAAATTAGACTTAGCATAAAATTTATATAGGAAATTGCAGGGCGAGAGCCACAAACACGACACTCTAACGCCTCCTGGGGTGAGTCGTGCATCCTGCGTCCTGCGAGTATATCCCACATTTAGCCCTGCGGTTGACTGGCAGCAAAAAATGTTTAATAAACTTGCAGGCAGCCCCACAGAGACACGTGTGTGTCTCCTACTGCTGCTCTTCCTGTTCCTGTTTCTATTCCTGTCAGAGCCAGGGACTTTAGTTAAATTGTTTATAGTTTTCGTGCGAATTTGCCCCTTTACTCAGAAAAAAATCGAAAAACCGTTGCAAAAAGGACATTCTGGGGCCGGAATGACAGTTATATTGAGGAATCTAAGCCAAATTTGTGGGCAAGTTTTTAGTGGGGTTCCTGATAATGGTTTTTATGGCTGAAAATGTCCATTCCATTCCCAGTTGCAAGCTGCTTAAATGTGAGTCCAAATTAATTTTTTTTTCCTGGAAAATTCAAACTGAAAAAACATTGTACTAGCCAGAAAATAAGCTGTAGGGAGTTGGAAAACTGTTTCTATTATTTGGTAGGAGGTAGAACAAGGAAGGTAAAACTATGTCGCAGAACTTGGCAACAAACTTTCGATCTTGTAGTTATACCTTTGAAAGGGATTTATGCACAGAGACAACATGTAAAGGAAACTTGTTTGTAAGAAGAAATAAACAAATAAAGAAATTTAACAAATAAAGTTCAAATTCTGGCTACATTGAAGAAGAAATTATACAATTATAATGAATTATTATTAAATCCCTGTCAATCAATCATCTTAAAACCTAAAATGATCTGCATTTTTTCTGGTGTAACATGTTTTGATTATTTGCCTAGCTTGTTTGGTTTATTGGGGGTTCATTTCGACAGCTGACTCTGCCTGATTTCTGGGCCAATAACGTTGGTTCCAGGAAAGGGCACGGGTGGTCCAAAACAATTCCAGGACTTCGACTTCATTCATGTCGTCGACGTTGTCGTTGTCGCTGGCGTTTGCCGCTGCCGTTGCCATTCATCAACATGGATTATCAAAGGCCATAAATTAGACTCAGCGAAGAATTTTTGGAGTAGGAGAACCAGAGTCTGGGATTTTGGCCAAGGTAAAGGTAAAATCCAGCGACAACGAACTTGAAGGGGAATGTGTGGCAGCCTCGGAAAGTTTTTTTGTTGAATTTGATGAATGGAGTTGTAAATTCCCCAGGAGTTCAGCCGAGATGAGGGTTGCCCGAAAAGTGTCGCCCGGCGTTTCGGAAAGCGTTTCAATTTCGCTGTTTTTATTTTTTTAAGGGCCACGTAGACACACCAAACACAGCACCACCTACCTGTCCATCAGAATGAGAAGCCTTTAACGTGAACAGTCAGTCAGTCAGTTGGTGGCATGTATATGCCTCTTTTTCATTTCTTCGGGGAGTACACGGCCGCAAAAAGCGACAACCCATTTGGTAAATTGAATATTTTCCAGAAGCAATTTTCCACATTTTTCGGGTTTTCGGGCTTTTTTCGAATTTTCCCGTTGCCTTTGACAAAAGGGGGCTGACTGCGTTCTTTATTATTTATGTTAATTGCTTGTTTTGTGCGTGTTTTGTTGCGGTTTTTCCTTCCAATTCGTTATTTATTTTTGTTCGCCAAAAACTTTCGCTTCTCCTCTTCGCTTTTTCAGTTTCTCGCTTGCCATTTATATTGCGTATACGTCACGTTGCCGCTAGGGGAAGGGTTGCACTTTTCCGCCTGTGGCTATATAATGTGTGTATGCTCCGTTCGATGTGGGACTGTGTGACACATTGGCGTTTGAATTCCACTTTTTGCCAAAAATATCCTAGCATTGGGTAGCGATAATTTGGTCAAGAGTTTGTTTTAATCGTGATTAGAGGTATATATATAAAACAAAAGCATAATCTATATTATTCTAAGCAGAATGAGCGCTAGGTTTTAAGGATTTGTTATAAAATATTTTAGAAATTTATAATTAGAAACAATAACATTACTTTTATATTATTCATTTATATTTTACGTGTTCACTTTGGAAAGTCTTGGAGACAAGGGTATTTTCGGCTTCGTTGTCATTAAGAAAGTCTTCGCTTTATGTTTTTAGCACGATCCCTCGTTTCTTCTCTTGTTGTTTGCCGCTTGAGTGGCGCTTGGAGACGAATGTGTTGGTGGTTAGGTTGGCTTTTAGGGCCTTCTTAGGGAGAGACAGGGTTCCTCGGTGGGTGGTTTGTCTGTCTGGGGCGTGACAGCGTCAAGTGTCGCCCTCGGTGGAAAATACGTCGCCAGCAATTTGGCACGTCTTTGACACAAAAGTAAATGGCCAAGTGTTGGATACACATCTAATTGCCATACAGTCATCTTTCAAACTCCGACTACGGCTTTGGCTACCTTTAATTAAAGCGACTCGCCAAGCGCCGCCGCATTCAGGGATGCCGTGGCGAGCCACTTTGTGGCCATTAATGCTGCCCAGACTGGCTCTAATTAAAACTAAAAGCATTTGGCCAGGCCAACACACAGAGCTAAGCCAGCATGGAAAGTTGGCCAGGATAGCCAGAAGGCGGTGTAACAGTAGAGTGAATAATTTGCAGTTCACACAGCACCCAGCTTAATCACGGCTAATAAATGATCACCAATGATTTATGTACGCCAATCGGGTAATATTCTTCATCTATGAAACTGAACTCGAGGAACAAGTGACCTAATAAACCAAAGAACATTTTTATGGTCCATCAATAAGGACAAAGACAGGGCGGGTGCTTTATGGCCTACGTCAGAAAAAAATCTCAAGCTTAACTGGGCTAATAAATAATTATTTTATTGCTACTACAAGCTATGAAAGGTTAATTATTTCAAAGTTTTAGAAAACATTTTGGGTCGAGTTTAAAAAGAAATTAAAGAAGAAGTATACTTTTATTTTGTATTTTATAGATCATAAGTTCTTAAAATAAATACTTCAAACAAAAAACCTGCTTAATTTTCTTATACCTTGTGGGATTTTATTTGGGATTTACCTCGTCCCTAATTAAGAACATAAATTCCGAAAGTCGCTTTGCTTGCTGTTCTTTAAACCCACAAAATTTTGTATCAGTCAGCAAATTCACCTTAATCAATGTTTGCTCCCATTATATGCTCGACCCTGATTGAATTTTATTACCCAATTGCCTTTACTATTTATTATTACCTCTCACATTTATTACCCCCTTATATTTATGAAAATTTCAGCCTGGATAGAATTTTCTTCTTCCTTCATAAAGTTTTTTAGAGCCTCTTTTAATCATCACCTTTTACGACCTTTTGGCATGCAAGGAATATACTTGCAAGGAATACTTGTAGCCCCGGGTTTGGTTTCTTTTTTATGGGTGCAGCAGATGGACACAGGGATGGCCTATAGGAAACGGTCAATTGAATTGATTTCAGCCATCATTTGTTGACCTTGCTGTTGACAAATCTGTTTTCTGCTTTGCTGCTGTTTTTTTTTGTGACATTTAATCGTCCGAGGAAATTGTTTGCAGAGAAAGAAATACGTTAAGGTAGTCTCTTTGAGACGAAGAACTTAACAAAATATTTAAGGAAGAATATTAAAGTATAGAATATTAAAGAAAGATGTCAAAGAAAATAATATAATTTTTAAAGGACATCAAAAGGTAGACAATAATATAGGAGTGCATTTTCCTAGCTTACTTTTAAATAAACATATATTCTACTTTGTTTCTCAGTGCATAAAGCAAATGAAAACGTGGATAATGGCCGGGGTGACGAGGCGATAATCGATTTCTGAACGATTCGCTGTATTGTCGTCCCCAAAGTGGCTAATGGTGTTGTTGTTTCGTCCTGTTTGTTGTCCCGATTTCTGGCTTGTATATGTCTGCACTGTTGTCGTCGTCGTCGTCGTTGTTGTCGAGGTACGTGTCCCTGTCCTTGAGGAGCATTTTCCTGCCCGCCGGCATTCGGCATTGACATTGGGTAAAGTCGCTTACCTTGTATGGAAATTATCCATGCCGCTGCCGCAGTAGAGCGGCGCAGTTTCATTGTTGCCACTGGCCATTGTTGCATTAGTTGTTGCAGCAGCAGCACCACCAGCACCAGCTGTTGTTGTTGCTATCGTCTATCGTCTATTGTGATTGCTGGCCGTCATTCAGTGCAGCACTGTGGCTGCCAAGGACAGCTTCGCCGGACAGCCTTCTCTTCAGATGCATTAATAATTAATAACCTAGGAGCGTCTGTGCCTGTGAATAGAGGGAACGAAACAGAGCGAGAAAGAGAGGGAGTTAAGACTATTGTCCAACATGACGTATAACTAATGTGAGTTGTAAATTGTTGCGTATACGCCCGTTGTCCCGTTACAACTAATGTGATTAAATATTGCATGATGCACAGGAGATTGAGGGTGTTTATGTTGTGTGTGCTTTGGGTTTTCTGTTGTGGTTGCGTAGATCCAGTGCCTGCACTGGCTGCCCTAAGCCGATTAGCGAACAGTCGGTAAATATATACACTTTACTTCGTGTTGGGTAAAGTTCCCACTCGGCCAACGCCTCGAGAGGCAGCTGCCACTTGCAGCTTAATTAGCAGCAGTAGGCGGCAAGGCGGGAAAAAGTGCACTGGAGGCGAAGATAAATACATCTTGAGAGACTTGGAGAATACCCCAAGACAAGGGAACATTACAAAAGAAATCTTAATGCTTTAAAACCAATTTAAAAAGTGTCCAAAAGTAGAAGCAATGCATTTTCTTAGCTCTAACGCGTATACATTGTTAGCATACTTGTACTAACCTTTTCTTAACGTTTCAAAGATTTCAAAGATTATAGATTTCCATTCACTACTTTTTGCCTACGCAATCCCTAAAAAACGAATTATTTTCCTTATATAATTTCAACATGAACAATGTTTATTAAGCATCCAACAAAATCCCCTAAAATCAAGGTCTAGTGTCAGCAATAAATAAACCAAAATTGCCAGCGGCTAGAGCTCATCAGATGGTCATAAGAAAACTGCCAGAGATCAAGCTCTGACCGCAGAGCTGAGGGACAACAGACAGCATTAGTTGGGGGAGGGCGAATCTAAAATGTATTTGGAGCAGTTTCCCTGCCTTCGTGTTCGGTCCAAATTAGATTTGTATGACCAGAGAGTGGCCTGAGCAAAGAAGTGCAGATAAATGCCATTTATTCTTTTTCGTTTTTGTGTAAAAATCTTTACTGTAGCTGGCTCTGTCCATGGACGTGGGCAATATGTTATCTGTCACCCCACTGGTACCCACTCCGCCATATCTCGTTCCGTTCTGGCAGCAACCATTTCTTTGCGCAAAGATTTTAATTGCATTTGTTAGGCGGCGGCGGCTGCAGCTGGCAGTGGCAGTCGCAGCGGAAAAGCGCTGGAAAAGCGCACGGAAAATGTTTTGAGGGGTTGGGGGTGGCAACGGGAAAGACTGTGGCAACGTGATGGGCGAAATGTGGCTGCAATTAACACGTTCCATGAGGCGCAGAAACCGCAAAGCCAGCAGACTGTTTAAATATGCATAGATGGGAATACACCCGGAGATACGAAGAAATTCACTCTCGAGTGCACTGAAAAAAACGTAGGATGATTTCAATTTTAACGAAAATATATTCAAGGGCTTAGCGAACTTCAAATATATCTTCTAAAATTTTACCGAGATATTATCAGCAGATATTAAATATTTCTTAAATTACATAAGTTGCGTTTAAAGTTTAATTTAAATAAATACCTTCTTAGATAAAATGGTATTTATTATTTAAGGACTATTTCTCTCCGTGCACTGCGAAATAAACGTAGCGAGACGAAATGAGGGGCTAATGTGAAGGAAGCTTAGTAATTTGATTTGCAAATTTCCATTTTCTCTTCCTTTTTTGTATTTCTTTGGGTGGTTGCAAATGAGGCAAAGGTTAATTTATCCAGGCTGCTGCTGCTGTTTGCCAAATTAAGTTCTCAAGTGGCGCAAATTAAATTTTGAACTCTTCTGGGAAATTGAATCTTGCTTTGAGGAAACTAAAATTAGCCGAAAACTGGAACTGCTCATCATCGCCCTGCGTGTCAAATGGAGCTGAAATTAATTGATAGATCTACTTGACTCATTTGACTGATGTAATTGTAATACAAATGGCCAAGAAATATTAATTAAAATCGTGCCGTGCCGTAATTCGATTATATAAATTAATTGCCGCTTGATGAACGCCGTTATGCAAGAATATATTATATATACCACATACCACATACAAACCCCACGCAATCATCAACGTTTATTTGGTACAAACCGCCGCTGAGCTGCGGAAATAATTTTATATTAATTGCGAATATATAGTGGCTATATATATGGCTCCCTATTCATCCCGAAAAGCGTAGTCCTGCGTCCTGTGTCCTGCGTTGCTGAAGAGGTGACAAATGGAATGATTAATGAATGACAGCTGCCGGTTGCCCGCAGATGTATGCTATAATTTTTGCAAACAATGCCAAGGAATAATATGCCAATGCCATTTGTGGTTCCCTCAGACCCACACAGCCTGACAGCTTAACAGATTACACAAGAATGGGGGAGTGGTGTGGAGTGGAAAAAAGGCACAAGACTCAAGGGCCATTCCACAATAGAAAAGATATGACTCTCAATAAGCCAATAGTTTCAGGATTTATGGTGATTTTATAACCTAGGAATGGGTTTGTATAGCCATAAGTTATGTATTTAAGATATAAATCGAAGAGACATGACTTTCAATAAGGCAATAGTTGGAAATATATATCTATTTATTTAAGGCGTTATTCAAGGTTTTAATAGATAATATGTCCTAAATTGACACAAAAATATAGTTTTAAATGTTCTTGTGGAAATATTTATAACTAAAACCACACAACAACATTTTCTAGAGTGTTCCGCTTAGTTACAATCAGTGGCTGCTGCCAAGAACTTAATTTTGCGCATGAAAAGCAGTCTAATGGGAGGCTTGAATAACGTTTTCATTACGAAAAGGACACACTCGACTGGACAAGGCATGGCACGGATAACACGGCAGCAACAATGGCGACGTAAATAAGGACATCATCATCATGTGGGAAAGGTGAAAGAGAAATTGAAATCAAAACTGATTTCCGCATGCTTCGTGGTCCGTGGTCCTTGGTCCATGGCCCTGTGAGAGACCGTCTACTCTGGCTTCTCCTTCCGCCTTAACTGATAAACCAGTTATGTCACGCCCACAGTGCAGAGCTGGAAGCCACACAAATCGCAGCTATAGATAGGAGAGAAATATTTCAGGGTCTTGGCAAGCTGGACAAAGCAGCACGGAGTCCAACATTTGCAGCGAAATGAAATTCAAGCCGAAGGGAAATCTTCTTGAATGGTCTCTGAGGCATTTGATTTAAGCCAGCATCGAGTGTGTTGCTATTTACTGGCTCTTCAAAATATTATTTACTCCATATTGATTATTGATTGCTTGTTTTGCGCTGCTTCTGCTGCCCCTGTTTACTTTTTCCTCTCCTCGCCCGTTGTTTGTTTTACGCTCTTTTATTTGCATTTTTCTTGTACACGTAAGCAAACTTGTTCGTTGTTCGCAGCTTTGTTTGCTTTCGCCTTCCTGCAGTGGCATTATTTTAAATTGTTTTCTAAATGGTTAGCCAAAAAATAATAAAAAAAAAACAGCACCAAAAGCAGCAGCAGGAAGTGAGATATATATCGAGGGGGAAGGAAAGTCATGCCCCAACTCTATTTCCTGTGTGAAGATGGACAGCTGGCGGGAGGTTCGGTTCGGTTTGGTTCGGTTAGGGATTGGGGCATTCCCTTAGAGTTGATCAAATTTAAGATAAGTGCTTTCGCCAGCCAACTGGAAGGAATGTTTGTTTACTCTCCAACAATTTGGCAAAGTAAAAACCTTAAAGCTGGCAGGGAATGAAATTTAATGAGCGAAGAAGCCTCTTAGGAGATGCAGGAGAAAAACAAAGAGATTAGAATTATAGAGTGCTGCATTCTTTCAGCGATGCCATTAGCGCTCGCAGCTTTTCTATGCACCGAGTGTGTGGCATCAACAGGATCTCAAGTGCCTCGAGGGAAGGATAAAAGCCAAGGACACACTGCAAGAAATTGTATGGAGGTAAGGAACTGTCATTGAGGTAAAGGCTTTACAACGAAACAACTCTGAATATATGAATGTATGAAATATAATATATATGAAATATAAAGGAGATTTTATGTGAGTTTGAAGGAGTTGCTAGAAATATTATAGGATTAAGAAATTGTCTTTATTGTCTTTCCATAAGGAAACAGCCTTGAATTTACTTCGAAAAATATGTTATTAAGAAATAAATAATATTTTGTGGCTAGCTTTTTCTCTCTCTGCTGGCGCACGCATTATGATAGCACCCTTAACCCCTGTTGGCCCCTCTGCGACTCCTTCAATTTGCACTTTTGCCTGATGTGTGTGTGTGTGTGGGACAGGAAGGGGTTCCGTGCCCCATGAAAACGCTGGAGGGGATTGCAACCGTTTGTCACGACGACGACGACTATGAGGATGACGATGACTTGATGGTGATGCCACTTACGCACACATGGACGCAAGATGCCAGTCATGACTGTAACAACTGGCGATGTCTAGCCGCAGGGGAGGAAGAACTGGGCCGGGTGGGCAGGGGACAAACGTAAATACAGTTACAATCTGTAAATATTTGTGTCAGGATGTAAGTCAGTCTGACTTCCCTACAAATTTCCTGTCACAAGTTTCTTTCTTCTGTTCTCATCATCGTGTTTTTCTTTTTGTTTTCGTAAAAGTTGTTCTTTTTTTCATTGTTGTTGTTGTTGGCCGATGTAATTAGACTGATCCCAGAGACAAATTTTCACCGCACGCGACTCCCGTTCTCTGGAGACATTTCTCTTTTTTTTTTGCCTTTGCGAATTACTCATACGCACAGGTGGCCGCATTAACCGCGACCTTGTAATACACACGCTGCGCCAGCATAATTCAAATGTCATCCAGTTGTCATTGTTCGTTTGCCAAATTGCTCGCCTCCGCATAAGAAAATTCCATGAAATTCCCACAAAAAAATGCTACTGTTTTCGCTTTTTTCAGCTTTGTCGCCTGGAATTTCGCATATCAAGCATACGTCATGCAGTCTGAGTGAGTCTTTCCCAAGAAATAAGAAACAAGGTGCTCTCCCACGTAGCCGTATTGTTCAAATAATGATACTAAAAGTGAGTGAGTGAGTGAGAGCTGCGGGCTAATTTCGGTCCCAAAGAGTTTTAAGTATTCAAAGCGGCGAAATTCGCAGACGAAATTGAATTTCTGTCTCCGGAAAATCAATTGTGATATAAAATGAGGCTTCAATACGAGCAGACAGATCATGTGGCTTAGACGTATAAATAGACAATGTATTAAACATGTTAAATGATGAGCTATACTGGGAATATTCAAACCACTGTCTTAGTTAATTATTAATAACTTAAGGAGTAGTATTCTTGAGGATATAGCAAGGTAAGGGAAATTGGTTTCTGTTGTAGAAATAACAAGTGAATAATAAAATATTCTAGAGAATTATTTATAGTACTTATTTACTAACCTGATAATAAGACTAAAAAAGCTCTATTATTTTTTTATTATTAAAGAATTAACCAACAATTTAATTTTAAATCCAAGCATTAAGTTTATGCAATCCACTGAATCTGAGCTCTAAGATTCAAGCCCTAATTATTGCCATTGTTGTGGGCCATCCAAATATTTTGGCCACCTACTAACCGCATATACAAAAGTAGACTTATCAATGCAATTACACATGAGTTCATATCGTATACTCCACTAACCCCCTTGCATCGTTTGACACAATTTCGGGTTGGCTTTCAATCTGTTGCCATTATAAACAGCCAGATGAAACGGACCCCGAACGGAGATAACACAACACACATACAGGGGATGGTGGTGCATATTTTGGGGCCAAATTGAAACGTGTTGGTCCTAAGTTTGTGGAGGGAGTGGGTAGTAGGAGTGGGGGAATAATGGTCGAACTGAATGCCAGCAATTTGTAGCGAAAACTTTTGCACATGTGCAAATAGTTTCGTTAGGGAGTCGAAACAAGTAGTTTCAGCAGTAGTTGCAACTTGAAACAATGCTCCCCTTAATTGAGTGGCAAAAAGCCGAAACTGATGATGATGATGATGGAGATGGGAGATGGTCCTTGCCAGGACTTAGAATGGACATTTGATTGTCGGCAATTTGGTCACTTATTGGGTCTCGGTAATTGCCTATCTATTTCATGGCCTTGGCCAGGGCTAAGTTATTAAGCAAATAAACGCCCATTTCAATAAGCACAAATCAAGCCACGTGTGCCGCGAACCAACCTGAAGCAAACATGGATTTTTTGGTTTTCTCTGGCTTTACTATGGGGGTGGTATTAATAGTATTTGTAAATAAATTTTCTTTGTATACAAATTGTGTAGGTTTTTAGGTAAAAGATAAGCAATGTATAAATATATTTTTTTAAATTAATCAATGCTTTTTGTTCCTTAATAGAAAAATATATTAATTAATTGCGTTTCTATTCATGGTTCCTATTAAAAGAATACATAAATTAAACAAAGTTTAGTGACAAACAAATAAACATCAATACAAGTGAGACAAACTAAGATGTACATAAATTAAACATCCATTAATACTCGGTTACTGTCAAACATTTTATTTTAAATTAACTACTCAAACATTTACCTAGAAACTCTCCTACTTTAAAGATAATAATTTAACAATGGTCCTCCCATAAACTGTGTTTTTATTCCATTTAATTAAAGATCCACCAGTTATTGAACGATAACTATATTTTTACCTCTCGAAACCCTCTGAAATGCTATTATCTTGGCCACATTTGTGCTCCACAATAATAATAAGCAGCTGTTGCTCTGTCGCGGCATTCGGCCGTTCGGGACAATAACAATTGGCCAGCTTGTCGAGTGCATGGCTGGTTGAACTCAGTCGCCACGCCCCCCTTTAGCCGGACCGACCGTCCCACCTATTTACTTAGCCATTTTGTTTTGCCGGCCAGGACTTTGAATGAAAGAGGAAATAAAAGTGGGAATGGGATTGCTTCAGCGAGTTGCCTACCAGTCCCAAGTTCTAATTTCCTGAGAGGTCGTCTATCATTAAAGCAAGGCGTTGGGGCGCAACGGGACCTTGACAAGGTCGAAAAGGAGGTGTGAGTTCGCGACGACTGTCAGTGCACTTATGTAGCTTACAGCCCCGCCCACTCCACCCATCCATTCAGCAAAGCAAGCACAAGGTCAGGGGCGGAAAAGGAGGTGTGAAAACGAAATGAAATTATGTAAATAGCGAATGGCAAAGAGTAATTAAAAATTTGATCTCGAGAAAAGTAAATTTGCTCAGGCGAATCTTGGCCGCTGCCAAGTTGACAGGATAATTGAAAAAAACATTGCGCTTCTGTTTACTTTTTCCGTTCTATGAAATTTTTGGTTATAACAATAAATACATTTAGACACATTTAGTTTGCGTCTTGCACTTTCCTAGTCCTTGGATTGTTTGAATTTTAAACCGCAAAGAACCGGGCGCAGGAAATGCGTTCTCTTCCGGTTTTTGGCAAACAAAAGAAAATGAGCGAGATAATGGCGCGACGATGAGAAATGTCATAAAACCAAAACGGAAATGACACTTTGCCCAGAGATTTTGCCAGAGAAAATTCAAGGGGGATTCACGCAGCTTGACTAAACATTAAAACCACACTTTAAGGGGGGAACAAAACCCGGTGTGGTCCCCATTGATACACCGAGATAATAACTCAAATGAATTGCTTGTCGAGAACCACAGCAGGGCCCGGGGACACAGACTTCGTCCTGTGAGACGCCCGTCGGGCTCAATAAAAATGCCAGGCGGCCAGGACATTCAGCCTTGATTTGCAACAACAACTGGAAAGACGAACAAACACAGACATCAAATGAGGCATTCCATGGAGCAAACTGCAAAACAGATGATTCCGGCATTATCATTCCAGCTTAGTTGTGTGGCAGTTGATGCTGTTTTCACCGCTTTTGCCGCATTTACTGCTGCTGCCGCTGCTGCTACTGCTCCTACTGCGGTTCCTCAGCGTTAAAGTAAACGACATTAATGGAAACATCAAAGTAATTTGATTGCATTTTCTCTCCCACAATGGATATGAATGAGCAGCGCCAAGCGGCAGCAGCAGCCGGGATGGCGGCCTGACAGCCAAACGAATGAAGGAATCCGCATATATATGGCATGTGTATGGAGATGGGTGAACTGAGAGAAATGTTTAGGAAGTGTAAATGGTAAATTGTAACCTTTTTAAGCTTTAATTAAATTTTTTTCAGAATTGCCTATGGCTCTCGCTATAGCTCTCGTTGTGGTTCTTACTCACTATACTAATTACTATATTTTTTTTAACCTAGAAATTAAGCTACTTCCGAATTGTTGCTTATTTTTTGTCCAGTGTGGCTGAGCCCCTGGGGTTTCTCTGTGTGTTTCTGTGTGGGCTGCACACATAAGTAGCAGTAGCAGTGGCTGTGGCAGGCATCTCGTCTTCTCCTCGGTACCAGCAGCTCCCGCTGTTCTGCCATTGATATTTCACCACCCGCAGCGGCCCCGCCCAGAAATTTCTTGCTCCTCCTTAATGGCATCTCATTTTCATGCGTGTGTATGTTTTTTTCTTGCACACCACCGCGCTTTGTACCCAACGTCCCCGCTTTCTCGGGGCCCAGTTGATGCTGTGTTAATTTCATTTGCCGCACAAAAATAGACAACACGAAATGGAATATGTCCAGCAATGTAATTGCCATGACCAAAGCAAATAAAATTAGGGCCAAGTCCGAGGCCGATACTACTTGATACACAAGATGTGCCAACATGAAGGCCACACTTAAAGTAGCATTAGATGTCCCGTAATCATAACTCAATGGCAGATGAGCACCAGTCTCCGAAAAAGGGTCTTCTTTGGACCCAAAGCCTTATTTATGGTCTACATTTTTGAACCCATTCGCACATAAATTATGGTAAATTAACCTGAAACGACTCATTAAATAAACATTTTGGCCTACAAATGCATTTCCACTTGCCTTTCACAAAGGACAACCAACCTCACACACCTGAGATTTCCGAGGTGCTTATCATATTTATTTATGGGACCCAGCAGCTCTTTATTTATTTATATTCAAATTTTAAGACGGTTGTGCATAAATCAAGGTTGGTCCATTGTTCCTGCCGATGATGTTGCTGTGCTATTTGTGAGTGGGTGTCCTTATCAATTTCTGGCACAAACACATGTCCTTATTTTCGATATGCAAATGTTTCGCCCCCACAGATGTTTGCGGTTGTTTGTCTCAACTACATTTCTTTTTGGGCCAAACTTTAAGATTGAACCCGTTTTCGCCGCCCCAAATGTGTTGTGTCAGCTGCCTCGAGCCCTTCGTGACATTTGAGCTAAGTTCAGCTCTGCAGAGTTGAGTTCACAAGGGTCAATAGCAAAATTCAAATATGAATTTCTTTTCTATACGAGTTTTCTACGTTTCAATTGAAATCACTCAAGCTTTTCATATCTTGTTGGCTTGTCTGAAAAAAGGTGAGCCCAGAAGTTTTTGCTATTAAATAAAGTATTAAGCAGACATTTCTCAAGATTTCTCTTTATAGAAGCCTAGATTTTATCGAATATCAAAAAGTTTTGAGCAGCAAACGAGTGCCAGACTTTGAATGATTTGAATGAAATATATTTTGAAGAGTTGTTTGAGTTTGAATAAATATCTTTAGGGTTTCAGTACATGACTTCTACCGTAATAAAAAAAGTTTACAAGAAATGTCATTAAATATTGTAAGGTTTAAAATAAAATGCCAAGATTAATCCACATTTATGTGGAGTCTTTTTCAAACCCTGAAATCTAAAAGTTTGCAGAATAAAAAGAGATAACAATTTTATAGGTGCCACAAATAAATTCCAGAAATAAGATTTTCATTCATTCAACTCAACAGAGATAAGTTCATCAAATATCTCATTTTATCCAGGAAATTGTGGGGTGTCAATATTGGAAGTGTTCCCTTAACCCGATGCGACTGCCCCTCCATTCGTCGGTAGCCATAACCCCATGAAATATGACTGAATCGCAGGACCCTTTAGCTGGCATTTATTTGCGTTTGCGTTTCCCCTTCTGGCTAGAATCAACAAACCCACAATCCACGTTTTACACCAAACAAAAAGATCAAGCTAACAACTCGAACTCAAACTCAGGCTCCCAGTTGCCGGTTGCCGGCTGCCAAGTATTTTCACGCGCATTAGCTGCTCGTTTTCTGGGGACTTTTCCCCCAAAAACCCAGGCACGAGGAGGGGGGGTATTAAACTGGAGCTGAGCTGGGAAAATATTTGGCCTACGTAAAATATGCAGAAAGTTCATCATGAAAGCAAATAAAACGCATACGCCGCGTGGGCCCCAACAGTCCAACAGGGGCTGCCTGTCAAAATATGAATAATGGCGCAGCCAGATGAGGAGCCTTCGGTTGGCCTTTTTACCCTCACAATTCTCACACCCTTCTCCATTATTTTGTTTTACTTTTTTTTTTTTTGTAAATAGCAGCTGTAAAAAATTAAAAGCCTGCAGCTGCCTGCGGCTGCACAGGAATAAAAAGAAATACTGCCAAGTCAGCTGTAAATAGCTCAGCCGCCTGCTCTCAGTCCTCCCTTCATCTTCGACATATTCGGTGAATGAAAGCCGGCAAGGTCAAGTGCACGAGTGGGTGGCCCAGAGCCCTCTTAGCGTACACCGAGAAACAATTCAAGTAGTTGAATTCCTTTGCTTAAAAATACCTTAGCCTGGCAGAGTATTTTAAAAAATATAAAACTTAAAGTGCTGTTAAGGCCAAATATGTCGATTCAAATTCTATGAGAAATATATTTCTTCATGCAATGAAAGAGCATTTGAAGAACTGTCTTAGCTCCAAGAAATTTCTGGTTGGGCGTCCATAGATTGTTAATTTTGCATGAGCTATTGAGGAGGCATGGGGTTTGGGGCTGTTCTGCTGACCACTTGACAAAATTTGCGTCTCCCGTTGGAAAAGTGAAAAGCAGTTCGAAGTTTATGGTGCCTACGTGTCGGCCATAGTTAATTTATTATCCTGGCTATGGCCCTCCCTTTTTTGTCCACTTCCCAGGCTTTAAAACGTTACTAGCTGGTGGATGTATTTTTTGTCAGCTTTAATCAATTGCTGGGAAAGCTTTTTATCTGTCCTGTCAGGCGAAAAAAACAAATTATGACAAAATGTAGCCGTGAACGGAAAGAACGAGAACGAGACTGGGGACAAATGGTTACCCTGGCAATGGCGGGGCTAAAAATAAATACAGATTTGTAATACACATGCCGGTTTATTAAGTCTGATAATCCACCTCACAGGGTAAATAAATATTCGGCAGGATGCGACTTCATGATGACACTGTCACGGGCAGAATCCTGTGTCATTAATCTCCCATCCCCCGTAGAAAATTGCCTGTATCTTAACGCAGCTTATGGCACCTCAGTCTCCCTCTCGTCTTTGTTTCATTTTTGGGTCCCAGGTCCCCCAACTGATTGATGGCCGCTCATTTGCTGAGATGCCGAAATGCCAAGAGCCGCCTCCTCGTCTGCATTATGTAGCCGCATAAATCACATAGTCTGGTGCGTTCGTGCATGCAATTTGCATTTAATTTTTAGTTGAGCCCCCGATGAGATCTAGTTTCGGGTGATTATTTGTCTGACTCAGCTGCAAATCAGATCGAGTTGTCGTCATCGTTGTCAAGCGATAAAGTGTTGACAAATTGTATGGCATTTCCCCCTCAGACTGAAGATTATGGTACTAAGGGCTAAAGCTGCTTTCGACAATATATATCGACTTAACTATCCTTTTCGATTTGTAATTTAAACCAGAATTTATCTTGGAACATTTAATAACTTAAGGTTAAATATACAGCTTTTTAATTTAATAATATTTATGGAATTCGATTATTTTTCGAAAATATGGCAAGTTGTTATCATCGAAATATACAACGATTTACATAGGGAAATATAAATAAAGAATTATATTTACGATTGCAACCATTTTTATCCATTATTATGTCCACTTATTAATATATGGCATATTCAAGGATGTTATCGAAAAAATCGATACATATAATATTTTTAAATTATTTTGTATAAGCTTTTGAAAACTTGTATATTAATATTTTACCTATATTAAAAATTATAATTACATTTTTTTTGTTGTATCCCATTTTTTGTAACCCAAAAATAAAATTCCACTCCATATCGATAGTTTATTTTTAATACCATCTCTACTCCCAGCCTAATTAAGTTACCCCAACTACTTTCGGTAGACTGACGGACGGCGGCATTAGCACTTCACGTATCATCATCAGAGTCCTTCGCATCGGGGAGTCCCCAGCTCTCGCCAAATGTCATCAACACTAATGGAATAATTTGAAATCTACTTAGCTCGAAGGCAAGGACAATGGGTGGTCAAATTTCGCCTCGCTCTCCTCCGAACTTTTCGCCCCACCACTCGTCCCCTCCGCCCATCTATCTCTCGCTTTGTTGATAATAACATTATTTATGTTGTTTTAATTATTTTACGCATTTTACCACAGAAAATTACAATGAACTGTGTAGAAGTGGGCGTGGACATACTGTGCTGGGCCAGGCAGGAATCCTTGCCCTTTGCCTCCATGCATTTGTAGTTGTAATTAAGGACGAAGCGGGCTAATTGAATTATGTGAGTGATGGTGGTGACAGAAACACAAACACTAAAACACAAACACATAGTCCACAGGGTGTCCATTAACTTGTACAAATTGCTGAAGACTTCAAGCACGAAAGGCTTAAAGTTGGTGCTTGAGAAACATGTTTTCGCACTTAGGAGATTTGTTGCCTGTGTGTTGTAATGTAGTTTGGGGTAAATTCCGACCAAGAAATTGTCACTGGGGCTGGAGGTTAAAATAAAAACATTACTTTTGAACCAAGTACTTCAAATAATAGTCTATTTGAAGGTATTTATAAAATCTTGGAAGTAATTAACTTTAGAAGACAAAGTTCATTAGAGTTTTTTGCTAAACTAATTTCATTTGTTATTTATTTATTGTATTTTTGTTGTTCAAGCAACACCCTATATATTCCTTATCATTCAATCCACAGAGTAAATAATGCATTGCTCTTTATTTACACTAATCGCAATTTTACTACTGCCCATAAACGTGACAAACTTTCATAATTCTTTGGCAACGCAAACGAACAACAAGTAACTATTTACCAAAAGCCTACATAAAAGTGAGCGAGAGCTTAGCTGTTCCCATAAATTGATTCGTTTTGTTTGCTAATTATAGGCGAACGATAGGCCATTAAACCGCGTATCGCCAAGGCACAAAAAAAAAAATAGTTCCAAGGAGCCCAGAGAAGCCAATTAACTTTGAGGGCTAGCCAAAGGCAAAGTTTGTTTTGTAGAAATGGTAAAACAATCATTAGAGCAGATTATTATAATTAGGAAATTGTAGTCAAGTGAAGGTCAAAGCGATTCTTGATTAGCAGTAAGTGAAACCATAAGTAAAACAAGTGACCATAAGGCTTAAGAACTTAAGACTTTAATTTACAAGCAATTTAGGTGGGTGCCTTAGGTTTATTTCCAATTCAAAATATTGTTTCACAATTCTTTGGTTGCTTTGATTCCTATGATAATCGATTTATAGATTAAATCTTAAGTACTTAAGTTCAATTGTCTATTTAACCCATTTCCTTAGCTCCGGCTAGGAGTTCTTGAGATTCCTTTGGCATGCAAATCTCTCTCTCGTGCATTTTTTTTTTTGTTTTTTGCCTTAATTATGCGCCGGATTGCGCTTTATCGGATTGAAGCACGCACTCGAAAAGGTCATCAGCCGTCATCGATGTATCGGCCCCGGAATCCTTGGACTACTTTATGACCCAATTATGCCAAAGTGTCTGACAGTTGGCGATGCGTTTTCGCGCTGCGAACTCTGTGCGCTCCTTTAGAGTTTCATCGGGGCAGGCCCAGGATTGTGGGCCTGAAACCATGATTTGTTTGCTTGACTTGGCTGACACGAAACCAAAATGGTACACGCATACGGCCCGATGAAGCCAAGCCATCCAGCCCCCTTTTTTTCGATAAAAACTTTCCCTCGCATACTGGGAAAATAATTATTTAAGGAGGGAAAAATAATTTAACATCTTTAAAGAGACTTGCAGTTGTAATACGGCTTGATCTAAGGGCGGGTTATCTTTGGCAAGAGTAGAAATGATGGCGAAAATCACTTGCCAGAAAGAGAACTTGTAAGGGCATCGTAAGGGTATGCCCTCAAAATATATTTATTTTTTTGTTCTTTAATATTTCTTTCTTTAATATTTCTGCAAACTACATCCTGATTTACCTTCACAATTTCTTTCTCTGCATGGCATAGTATGGCATAGCCTGGTGTCTTGTTCCTTTCCATTTGATTGCTGCAATTGCTTGGCAATAAATAAATGAGAGAGGCGTTTGCAGTTTCAGAATGCTGTCTATTACGTGCCTGGCATGAAAGTACTTAACCATGGCTGTAGTCGCAAGCCGTACATTGAAATGTAATTTAAATGGATTCCGCTGTTCCATGTCCCCTTTTTACGTGTTGGGTCACAGCGACATTTATGCTATCCGAAAGCAGTTAGCAAGGGGTTATTCCTGGAAATTTTCGGTGGCCAAAAGGAAACCCTACCGACTTGGCCAGCTGCCAGAACCTGTCCTGTCATAAAGGCAACTATTAAGGCGACACTTGATGTTGGGTAAGAGAGATCCCGGGGATATCCTATAATCAGCGGCAACGGCAACTAATGGCAGCACTTAGTGCCGGGGCACCTTCTGCCAGGACGACTCTCCTCTCATGAAACTGTGATGAGAAGGGCGGAAAAGAATAAGAAAAACCGGGACGAAATGATTTCGGCATACTGTTAAATTCATTGGACACATTCCAGGGACTTTAATGGCCATTCGCTGTTGCCAAATGTTGCGGCTCTGCTTACGCAGCAGCTTCATTAAGGTGCCATGGTCATGTCCTTTTCAATTCATTTTATTCTCCAAAACCAACTCTGGCAGCTGGGTAATCCTTAAAGTTTAGCTGGCCTTCAAAAATATATTTTTCTTGTTTTGGAAAAAGTTTAAAATTAAGTTTCCTAATTTAATTTGGCTTTCTTATATATAATTTTATTTCTTTGCAGGATTTGGAATAGTTTGGCCAAGTACTTATTAATAAAACAAACTAAAGAAACTTCGCTTGATATTTATCATACCAAAGATTTGTGCGATACATTTTCTATGTAAACTTAAGGAAGCAATTATTATGTATTTCAGTTGAATTTTTTTTTTACTGTGCTTGTTGTCTTAATTAAATATATTATTGATGACAGTAATCATGGTTGAAATTATTAAATTTATAATTTTCAATTGGTATTTTAGTATATATTTCAATTTAATTAATGCTCTTTTGAGTCTTTAATAATTCCTTTCAGTATGAAAAATATCCGTTGTTAACATTGATGTTTATTTATTTAATGATCATTTTTAGGCTTTGAAAACCAGCTAAGGTCGCAGCAAAGTTTACTTTTGGCTAAGCATTAACCACATTTAACAATTAGTAGCAACTCGCAGCGTTGTCGCAAATCATAATCACAGTTTTCCGCCATCTTTTTAGGCAGTTTTTTGGCTTTGAGCGAATTTGTTTGCATTTTGCTATGCTGCTTTGCAGCCTCGCTCCACTCGAGCGCTCATAAATTATGCAGGAGTCGTCGTCCTCTTGTTATTTTTTCCGTTGGCTTTTTTGAATTTATGATGCCAACTTAAATCGCGAATATTCCGGCGTTTCTGTTTGTGTTCAGTTCGGGGCTCTGCTGATGTTATAAAGCGCCTCAAGTGTTCGCCATGAACAGTTTTGTCACAATCTCGCTGTTGTTGGCAAAAGTTTCTACTCATTTATTTATTTTTTTTTTTGTTCTGTGCGTTGCTGTTTGTTAATAAATTGTTGTTGGTTGGGAAAGTCCGAAACAGGAGTCAACTTTTCTATGCCTGGCTTTTTTGCTTCAAGGCAATTGCGTGGGCGGATAACTGGCAGTTGCAGTTCAAGTTTTTCGAATGGTTTTTTTTTTTGCCATTACCAGGACAGTGCATTTCGGGATGTGTGACTGTTATCAACTATGAAGTATGAAAACAATTTATATTTAAATTACTTCAATGGTAACTTTCTGAAAATTTATTTTGAGTTTTCTCAAGCTGACGTTTACTTTTATTATGCTTTTGATTGACCATTTTTATAATAATATTATCGAAATGTAATTTAAAATAAGCGCAGATATAAATGATTTACTTGCTTTTTTACTTCATTGAAAACTTTATTTAAATTAAAACCTTAACAATTTGATTTGTATTTAATATTTATATATTAAGTAGCTTTTAAATTCCAATTCAATTTTAATTACTGATACAATTTAACAAGTGTTTATTGAGAAATGCCTATTCCTTCTTTTAAAACAATGAATAAATATTTAATTTAGCTAACAAACCCGAATTAGGAATAATAGAAATAATTAATTGTATAATGCCAACGACCCAAAAATGTCCAAAGTCGTAAAAGCCACTTAATTTGTAGCTTTGATTAGAGGCACTTAAGTTAATCTTTAAATTAAATTACCATCTCCAGCTACCCTTTTTCCCTTTTTGAATGTGAAATCATTTAATTTTGAAATAAAGTTGCACTCTTTCTTTACTTCTAGTCTTTCAAGGGAAACATTAATTTGCAAATTCAATGTTATAATTGGTTTTGACAATCTTAAGTGCTTTTCAAGGGTGTATTTTTCTAATGGGTTTCCTTGGCTATGAGAAAACCAGGCCAAGCTTTCGGTCAAATCTTATCACCTATAAAATCCTTGGCTTAAGGCTGTTGTTTGCATATCAAATATTTAAGGGAAACATGCTCCGAATTTAATGTTTCAATTGGTTTGGCATATCTTAAATGCTTCTGGCAACGAACGCTGAAACGCTGAAAGTAATTTTAATGTAATTGGCATTACGTGCGGGGGATTTGTTTTTGGTATTTTTGGCATATCATTTTCATACAAATCTGATGCGGAGCACAACCCCTAAACACAAGCACAAGTACCGCCTCCCCCCATATTCTCTCCAATCTCGGCAAACGAGCATAAAAAATAAGCATAGCTTACAACTAGGCAAGCCCGCAGCACACACTCTCACAGCGATGTCAAGGCAGGTCAACCCACGAAAAAAAATCCTAGAAAAATCCGACAAAGAATTCGATGGGAATGAGAAGCAAAAACAATCGAAATCAGGAGCCCACTCTTATCACAAATCAACTCAAATTACGAACTCAAACACGAGGGAGGGTAGGCCGTAAGGGAAATATTTGTGCGTGCATGAAACAAAGGCGAAAACAACAACAACCCACAACACCTACACTCCCACTAGCACACCCACATGAAATTCAATAGGAAGTAAGCCGAGGGAAATCTGAGCTGAAAATTTGACTGCGCAAATAAAGTAATATCGGCGGAGTCAATAAAGCAAATCGTCAGACTTGATTCCGATCATTATTACGCATACGCCGCATAGGCCGACGCCGAGACCGGCGTTATGCAAATCAGACAATTTTTTGGCCCAGTGTTTACTTGTAGAAGCACACCGCCTGGTGAGCTGGAAAATAATTTATAATTTATAGAGGAAATTACGGGCAAAAAGGCAGGACTAGCGAAGAGTGTCTTAACAACTTTGACGAAGCAGTTTCCACCGAGTTTTGCGAAAGTTTTAACTGATTTTTGATTAAAATCTTATCCCATAATGACGGCAGGAAGTGAAAGTAAACCAAAGCTGAAACTTTGATAAGTTTTCATCCCCCTCCTGCGGAGTCATCCACAGACAGTCCGACATATTGAGTGCGTCATGGAGCGGTCTTTAATTAAATTTGTTTGTATTTTTAAGTTATTTGTTTTCTCAACAAATTGACAGATGACTTTGTTTTCCTTTTTGATTAGTTTTTCGGGCATAGAGATTTGTTAAGGCAGTGCGAAAATATGTCTGTAAAACCCTGAAGCTCTGCCTAAAAAATATACAATTTTTAAAAAATTTTTGTCTGGAGCCTCTGCTATTCTATTCTCAGAAAAATTTTATTTTACGTTATTTATTTTGCGGAAGAGCTTACTTTTGGCCTTCACAATCTTTCACAGATTTCGGCGAACTCAATACAATAGCCAGGCAAAGCTTTCTACTGCGCAAACACTCTGTTTTTTTTCTGTAACGCATTTGGATTTCGGTTTCGGAATAGCATGAAAAGCTTATAGCGATATGGGATTAATTTTTTTAAATGTGACGCCCTAGAGATACTTAGCACGGCCTTGAAAAATACAGCAAACACATCAATTTAAGCTTGAATTCAAGTAACATTAAGCTGGTTTTGTGTGAAATTATTTACGGTGAATTAAATCAAACCAAAATGTGTAATTAAGTACTCTTTAGATACAACTTTAAGGCAAGACTGGCAGATATATTCCTGATAGATACAGCTACTCTTACCCCTGACAATTAATATTTACTTTAGCTCTACATATTTTCTGCCCATTGATTCAAGGACCCTCTGTATACATATTTTTTCCTGCGCTGCGACACTTATTTTTCTGGCTGTTTGCAATTTTCTTTTATTGTCCTGCCCTGTCACGTGCAAGCGGTCAGCTCTCGTATTTGCCTAGTGCCATTTTGGTGATTGTTTGCATTGTTTCAGGACCAGGGCAAAGTCACTTTTTGTGCGCCTTTCTTTATCTTTCGCTTAGAATTCCGATGATAGAGAAATCACAGGGACAATGGACTGCCAAAGGGAAAGCTCGAGGCTTGAGGCATCCTTGAAGGGTTCCTTTTTGGGCTCAAGCGTGGGCGAATATCTTTGAGTATTTGAACCTTTGGCATCTCTGTGATGCTGGCTATGCTCTTTGTCAAAATCTGGGAACTTCCACTTGAGGAGTAAGTGTTAAGCGGAGAAAATGCCTCAACACTCCATTAATTTTTTCGGCGAAAAATTGACAAAGACGAGCGAGCAATCGCTGTGCCCAATTGACTTGAGGCACTAAGACTTTAAGGGCGATAAATTCCCGGAAAATCCTGCAAAGTAAATGCGCTTCTTCAGCTCGACTGCAATTGTATTGATAAGCGTTCAGTTACTCTCATGTCCAAGAGCCTTCGGAAGCAGCTTTAAATCTCTTCAAATTTATGAGTGCCACTTGATCTGGTTTGAGTTCTGCAAAATTGGCCTCGTGTCCAATTTCCCCCCACTTAATTATTTACAAATAAAAAGCACTTGAATGCTCTCCAGGGACCCTCTCATATTTATAGCACTGCGCAGAAATAGGTCGGGTAATTTATTGTCTCACAAATAATTCAAGCGGTTGACACTTACTGCAAAACTAGGGCCCAAAAGTGTGGTCCTATCTTTGATTTATGGCAAATTATTTAAGCAGCTGTTTCGCAAACACTTGCCCTCTCGCCCGATGTTGCATTATTATTTCGTTTTGAATGCGTTCAGTTTTTCGGTTAATATTTATTTGTTTACTTTTACACACATTGCCTGCATTTTGGCATTTTTGCATGGGTTTTGCACAATGATTTGATTTGTTTTGAGTTCATTATTGTTTTTTTTTTTTGGGTTTATTTTTAAAACACTTAAGTTTGGGTCTTGAGCGCGTCAATATATTAGTTGCAAAATGATTTCAAAGACTAAGAAATAGAGGGAGAAATTAATTAATTCAAATTATTAAATACAATTTTATTTTAATTGATTTGAAAAATGCGTATAGCAATATTTAAAAAATACTTTATTTAGAAGAATATTATTTCTTTTTATTTAAAATACGTTATATTTACGAGTATTGAGTTCTTTACATACTTCTTATACTATAGTTAATGCATTTCAAGTACAAATAAAAAATCCCATAAACGATTTAAAAAATACGAATATTTATATTATATTTTAAGAAATTAGAACATCTTGGAAAATTAAAGGATTAGATATTTGTACTTGATAATGTACTCTTTTATATATAGATAATCTAGAATTAATTTTTTATCCGAGTTCTATTATTATTCATTAAATTATTTTCATTTTTAGGGATATAAACATCGGTTCAGTTATATTCAAAATATATTTTTAAAAATTAATTAACTTTATCAAGACTCTGCGACTTATAAATGAATTCTTATATGAACTTGGTCATTGAAAAATTATTTACAACTAACTTTGAAAATATTTTCAAAACCAAAATATTATTTATTTAAATTTTTTCATTATTTAAAAATATAAGCACCAGTCTATTTATATTTTAAAAAATATAAATTTTGTATGGCTTTTAATTAATCAAATAAATCACTGTAAAATACTAGCTAGTAACGCAGCCGCAGCGCACGGAAAGCAAAACGCAACTGACACGACTGCAGCGAAAATCGGAAAATTCGTAGCTCTGCTCTGGTTCGGCAAGGGATTATGTTTGATTTTGATTGGGAACGAACCGATGATGCGACGACGATGCGAACGCCACCGAGCGAGAATGAAGACTGTGCGCCCGCAGCAACAGCGGCGGCGACTGCGGCTCAGACAGAAGGAGCAGCAGCCGCAGTTAACTGGCAGTTACTGCTGCGTTGCCAACTGCTTCCTGTGGATCGTGTCCTTGCGTTCCACAAAGCAAAGACATTAAGCAAAGTCAGAGCTCGTAAGCAAAAACATTTGCAGACTCTCTTAGCCCTGGACAGGACTCTCTTAATTCCCACTCTTTAGCGCAGGCGTCCTGCGAGAACAGCTGTTCCTCGGCCGCCATCAGCTGTTCTCGTTGGACTTTGTTTATGTTTTGATGGATTTTCCCTCTTACATCCTTTTTCGCAGTCGTCAGGAGTTTCCTTTTTTCGCGTTTCGCCTTTCACTTGTCGTTTTTCCCCAGTTTTCTTGCTTGAGGCGAGGTTAAGGTCAGTTCAAATTGCGACAACAGATGGCGTCTTGGTCGCGCAAGGACATGGAAAGCAACAAGGATACGGATACGGGTCCCAGGAGCACCTGGAGTAATGGTAATGGCTTCAACTAATTTATGCACTGTCGTTGGCCACGTGGCGTATGCGTAATACTGCGAAGTAGTCAGCCAGTAACATGTATAAATCATCGTTTGAGCAACTACTGAGGGGGCAAAGTAGTTCACAGATTAGAAAAAACTTTATTTATGAGTAAAGAGTTGTGGCCATGTCAAGTTTATTAATGCCACGGTAACGGTATAGCCCTTTTTCGAGGTAAATACTAATATATAGTTTGATCTGTGGCCTGAGTTAATGCGTGTTCTGTTGTCCCGAGAGTTTATCCTTATTTATGTGTCTGCTTGGTAATAGTAAATCATTGTTTTTCCAAGGATAATTTAGTTGAGAGAGAAAGTAAGTCATAGATTAGACAAACTTTTAATGGCATCGTTAATTTTGTTTAAAGCTCATGTGATATTTAAAAATAAAATATAATTATGTGAATATAACATGTACCCACAATCAACTATATTTATACTTCCTTTAAATAAACTCAATCCTTAAATGCAGTTTTCAAACTTAAAATAGGTAAATTTACTAAAAGGTAGTACGCTTCAAGAAAACCCTAATAAAACCCAGCAAGAGGTAAATTAAATGTAGCCACAAATGAAGAATTTTTTGAAGGTTAAACTAAACCCAAAAACAGCTGCCAATCTGTAGCCTGTAGATCCTAGTCTTTTACCTAGCCTCAAATAGCCGGCCATTTGTCAGGCAAACACCCAGAGATTCAGAGATTCGGAGGTTCTGGCGGCGGCTCAGACGAGTGCCGACCCGTCTGCGTCTGTGTCCTGAATTTATGGCCGGTTCCCTTTATGCAAATGAGGCAAAAGCCCAGCAGCTCCTGCTGCTGCTCCTCCTGCTATTGCTGCCCCAAGTGAGACTGGAGACTTTTGAAAGTGTCGCCTGCCATGTTCCTGGCGCATGACAATCACTTTTGCTTCTACTTGTTTAATCCTTTAAGACATCGTCTGTCGCCCCACAGGCAGTCGTCCTCCTTCACAGTGTCCTCTGTTCTGTTGTTGATTTTGGCCAAATTGAATTTGTAATGCTGCTGGCTGAGACTGTGACCCCCTGTTCGCCTTCGACAATTAGGCGATGGCAGGACATGCAGTGCAGGACCCGAAATGACGAATAATCAGCCTAAATGATGATGCCGGGCCTCCCAAGGATGCTCCGCAAAAATGTAGATATATCAAAATGCTGTTTGCCCACGGCACCGGAAATTACACTAGCTTACAAAATTCATTAAAAACTAGCAGGGAAAAGATTTCTAAGCACGTGGAGGGATTTTATGAATTGGTTAATAACCTCACAGATGGACTTGTGAATTTAAAGAGTCATAGAAAATGCATTAAAAATTTAAAATGGAATTTTAGGTATAAGAAATTATTTTAACTTTTTATTGCACCAAGAAAACTAGTGACATGTAACCGACTTTTCTCGTTAGTGTTTCCGCAGCGAACGCTTCCGGATTTCAAGCCACCAAAATGGCCACTGGAAATGCGCAGCAAATATTTCATAATGTGCCAACGTTTTTCATCTGAAATTCGGGAAAGGGCGGGGACCTGATACCTAATAAAGGCAAAGTGCCAGTCGCAAAAGTTTCCCCGGCAGCTGCAGGCAGTGGGTGGAACTGCAACAAACTGCATAATTAGGGAAAAGCTTGGCTAAGTCAGGCCAAATTCGCATAGAGGGAGGCGCCGAGGGAGAGGACGTGGCTGCTGAGTGGCGGAGGGAGCAATGAATAACTGTGAATTATTAATGCAGCGATTATATTTGGCAAGTCAGCCTTAACTGTGAGTAAAAATGAATTTCCCGAAGAAAAACAAATGTGAAAAATCACTCATGCTTAAAAATTTTGAAAATAAAATTTCCACCATTTCCAATACACAATTATTCCGCTCAAAACCCTTGATGGAAACCAATTAAAATCTAGCAAAATTCCCTCGAAATATGGATATCATTATTTTATTGGTTTTCACGAAAGTGTATCAAGGGTTGAGGCCCCACAGCCATAAAATTTCCATCGTCTGGCATGTATTTCAATTAAATAAAACAATTTATCGCTGCATATTTCGCGAATATCTGCAGCCATAAATAATAAAGCTAAAAAACAAGGGATTTTTTGGCAAGCGAAGCGAAAGCGTATGCGAAAGTATTGTGGGTTGAACAAAGTGAATAGAAAATAAAGAAATATATGTGGAAATTGAAGGAAAACGCAAATAGTGGTGCATTTCTAGGAACTAAGGTAAATTTAGTTGGTTGGCTGAACATATTAGAAAGAAATTCTGAAAAATGTTGAAATATAGGATTAATTGCATTTTAAACCGAATGTGGCCTTGGAAAAATATATTTTTAATTTAACTTTATGAGGTTTTTAAAGTGTTTTTATCCGAATTGATTTAAATTTGAATTTATTTCTCAGAGTATTTGAAGTTGTTGCTTTATTCACTTATCGTTTTTATTTATTTTGCTGTTCTCTGGCTTTGAAAACGTGGGCATTTCGCTGACAGCTTGGCCACAATTTTGCGTTATACGCACATATTATTACGTATTGTTCATGCCAATCAACGTGGCCTAAACAGGGGTTTTCCTGAATGACCTGAATTCGCAAAAAGTTTATTCACAAAATCGAAATTCTTGCCATGTTGCAAAATTGATATTGCGGGTGACGTAATAATGTGGTCAGCCTCATAGAGAAGCTTATATAAGGGAAAACAATTCAAGGCATTTAATAATTATTTTCAATAAAAATTAAATGCTTTTATCGCAATAAAAATAAGAATTATTTTAACGAAGAGCTGCAATTATTTAATTAACAATCTGAGTTTAAACAACATGCTCTGAATATTAAATAAATTGACTCCTTTAAACTTTATTCCTTATTAAAATGAAATCACATCGCTAAGTCGCCAAATGAATGTTAATGAATCTTTAAATATGTGCATGCTATATAAGCTGCCATGATTTCGCTGAAAACCAGAAAAGGGAGAAGTGCATTCATTTGTTTACAAACAGAACGTCAGTTGAATGCTAAACATTTTCTTTCCGGGAAAGAAATCGAGAGAAATGTGTCAGCAAATGTTTTGCCAGGAATTGGCGCAGTTGCCTAACTCTTCGATTTTTCCTATTATCTTGCCACTAGATTATTCAGGATATATTTTCCACCACCCCTTTTTCCTGCTTATAGTTACAACCACCCATGAATGGCGGACAGCAGCGGTACGCCTCTAAAAAATCCAAGTGGGAGTGAACGCACACCCAACTCAAAGCGATGCTGTAAACAAAAAGCTATATAAAATATAAATAAAAAAGAATTGCCACCGCCCCCCGCGGGATCTGTCGAGGATGTAACAAATATCCGACAGCCGAAGCCAAAATAATTTACACAATAACACAGGCGGCAATAAGTCGTGGCGATTTCGATTTGCATTTTATTCGATGCGTTGGCGTTGCCGTTTACGGTCACAGGGACATTTTTCCAACAGGAATAACATAGAACATACACCGGGCAGCAGGCGTGGCGGCACATAAAATTATGGAAAATCTCAAAAGTAAAAAAATAAAGAAAATAACACGACGGGCGTGGGCGATGGCGACATTGTCACAAGCAGGCAAAGCCACAGGAATGAGTTCCACGAATTAAAAATGCTGAAAAGGCAAACACAAAAGGCAAATATAAACTCGACGGGTAAATGTATAAACAACATAAAGAATAAGGAAGCGAAATCCGACAGTAAATATTCCGGTTGATGGTAGCAACGTGCTGCTGACCCCCAAATTTGCTTTAATACCCGGTTGGGCGGCCGAAGATTTAAATTTATTAGATGAGCAGCGGAGGGAACTAATTTATGCGAGTGACCACAAGATGACGGCCGGAAGCGGAAGCGGCAAAAAGACAAAAGGAGAGAGAGAGGGAGAGACCTGCAGCTGGGCGTCCTCAGTTTTAGTGCCCGGCCAATGTCAACAAATTTTCCAGAGTCCGTGGTTAGTTAAGCAGAAACTTTAAGCGAAGAAGACCCTGTCAGTTAACAAAGATGACAGCTCAGCTTAGCTACATTTTTTTTTAGAACTAAAGAATGAAGTTTTTCGGGTATTTTAAGTTTATAAATAATATTACAATATATATTACATTTAATATATAAATTAAACCTTCCCTTGACCTTAAGAATTAAATAATACAAGCCTTGTAGCCTTCCTGGCTCTTATTCTATATTTTCTCTGCCGCTTTTCGCTCAGCACTGACATTCAAAATAGGTTTTGTCTTGTCCTCGAGCAAAAAATTTCTCTTCTTTGCCTGTATCTTTGGGCTTAAATAAAAAACACCCCAAATGCAGGGCCCGAGGCTGTTGTCGTTCATTTGCTGTAACCAACTTGGGTGTGTTTTTCCTGCTCCCCTCAAAAAAAGCTCATTAAGGAGGACCAGCCTCATCCTCGTTCTCAACAGGAGCTCCTCCTTCATTTTTCATGTTTCGCTGCTAAGTGAAATGTTGTGTCATTTGCAAGTTGAGTAAGTTAGTTCTGCTCTTATTTTTTTGACTCTACTTTTTGGTTAAATCGGGTCACGGACACAATAACAATAAAACCGAATTGTTCAGTTGATTAATTCAAACGGAGACAAGACTGCTATCACGCAAAATTTGCGGTCACTTCGGCTGGGAGGTCCTTGAACCAAGTAAAACACACTCCCGTGTGCGTGTCAATGACTGCGGACTTGGTCTTCGTCTGCCGAAATCAATCTGGATTTCTGGATAGCCTAGCTGCTGGGTGGCATGCGTTTGGCATTTAGTTTGAAAATGAAAAAGGGGAGAGGCGTCACGTAGGAGTTGAGTAAAAAACGGGCATTTGAGAATGTCAACTTTAAGGATGCTTTCGTATAAACTGTTAGTTTTACAAGTTCCGAAAAAGGGTTCCTTACGACGACGGTGATAAATGTTAACAGCAACTGCATTGAGCAGGCAATATCCCTCAGATTATTGGTAAGCTGGTCAGGTGCTATTACACTGAACGAAAGAGGGATACAGAAGGAAATTATTTAATTGAAATTAAGAATTCATCTCGTAAATTATATTATATGTTATATGGTAAACAAAATAAATTACTATTAATTTCTATGCAAGTTATTTAGGTAAATATTCAGTCTAGAAAAAGTGTAATTTTTAAATTACAATTATTAATTTAAAATTTTGTTTCTCCCTGATATACCTGGTATATTCCTGTTATAGTTCGGATATATTCCAGGTATATTCCTAATATATTTCTGGTATATTCCTTGTATATCCCTCGAATATTCCTCGCACATTCCTAGTATATTTCTTGTTTCTCACCAACCCTTTTGATTTATTTTCAGTGCATTTTTACACACATCCGCAGCAATATCGTTTGTGGTCAGCATTTTCCTTTTTTCCTGGCTCTTTTTTTTTGTTGCCCAGGCAGGTGGCTTTTCCTGGTACCTTGGAGAAATCTGCGTAATGGGGCCGCCGTCTTTGGTAAAGCCAGTTCACATTTTTCAAGTGTTTTCCTTCCATTTTCTGCTACGGCCACTGTGCTGGCCCTGGTCATTTCTCTTAGCTTTAGTCTTGACGTCTAGGCGCGTATTAATTAAAAGCAACAGCTGCATAATTTAAGAGCTCAACGTTGTATAATTTAATCATAGAACGCGATCCCTGCAGCTGCTGGCGGCGGGCGTATGAGTAATTTAGTAATTTAAGCGCTAAATCAAATGATAAAAGTGTTGGATAAAAGTTACAAATTAGTCCCAAATGCAAGTTTTGCTGGTAGCTCATGCAAAATTAATTGTAATGGCTGCTAAATGTGTTTCGCCAGAAAGTTTGCCGTAAGTTCTATCTTGAAAGGGGACTGAAGGAGGTGGCGTCAAGGCAATTATTTAATTGGGCTGAAAATAACTGTACATACTTGCTGCAAAATAAATCAAGATGATTTTGTGAAAACTCTGTTGGATTTTATAATTAATATTAACTATATTGCTGACACTTGGGGGATGGAGTTTAAGAATGAGATTCAAGGCATCCTTGCATTTCAAATCAGCTTCTGCAAAACCATTTTGTTTCGTTGCCAGAAGCATTACGCATACGACTCGTGTGACAACACAATCCATTCTGCAGACTGAATTATAAATAAACCGCATAAATAAGCCCTAAAGGCTCCTAGAAAGAAATGTAACACCCACAAGAGTCACATGCAAATGCCAACCGAGAACAGAAACAAGAACATTCATTTCAATTTCCAGCCACTGCGCGACACTCATAAAAATTCTAAACATAAATCGAATTAGTAGCTAAAAGAGTGGGCGAAATGGGACATTTAAAATGAGTTTTGCCAAGGTGTCATTTTGCAGATAATGACAGGAATTAAGCAGGAATATTTTTAGAGCTTTTGAATATTTTTAGAAGGACGAGTTGTCAGAGAAATACTGATGTGTACTTTGTCTTGATATTCAACCGAAACTCGCTTAATGCTTAAACTATTAAACTTTCTTACTTTATTTGACTAATACCCCTGGCAATCTTTTTTGAAATCCCCAGAAACTAAGTCCGCTTTCAAGAAAAGTTTTCCCTTTGTGTGTTTTAGTTATGAAAAGTTTTTTGTTGCTAGTCGTCAGGACATAAGGCTTGGCACGTGTCTTGTTATGTCCGGGGATGTGAGTGTGTTTAGAAATTTGTAGCGTTTAATTTTTAGGAACAGACTTTTGCCTTAGTTTTACTCGAAGCTGAGAAGAGAGCTTCCTGCTTGGCATTCTCGTGGTCGTTGTCCCATTGGGTCAACAATCGAAATTAAATTTTCGAAAATGCTTTCAACATCTTGGCAAGCTGTAAACAATGAGCAATTTTGCAACTGGGACAGGGTAGACAGGACAGGCAATATCTTTTGATGAAGGCGCCCTGAAGGCAGCTCGGAAGTTTGGGCCAAGTGTGAATAAGACTCGGAAAGAGGAAGGGGAAGTTATCTAGCATCCGCCATAAATTGAAATTCATTCAGAGACGTTTTTTCCATCGATTAAAGCCAGTCTTAAAGTTGCCTCACTTTCGACTGGCTGACTCCTTTGTTTGCCGGCGCTCTCTCCTGCGGCTAATTACCATTATCATAATTTTCGCCATGTCGCCTGGGAGAGCGACTTCCGGCGTGAGATTCCACACCTGCTACAACTGTCTTTCGGCAGGAAGAGCATCTTGCTCTCTGTCTGCGGTTGTTGACTGACTTGGCTTGGCTGCAAAAAGTTAATTATACACTTAACCGCAGAGCTAAGGGGAAAGTTAATTGGCGCTCTGTTGCTCCAAGTTTTCATGTGTGTGTGAGTGTGTTAATCTACTGCATACTCACCGATGCTCTCTGGCAGTTTTACAACTTTTCATTGCACACTTTTTGGGGTAATGTCGAGCAAACTTTTTATGTTGACATCAACTACCGCGCTTTCATTTGCATAATTCGCCCCCGCCGCCGGCCTGCGGGCAGTTTTCTTGCTTGTTGTTCCATTTCTTTATTTTTCGTTTTTCATTTCATTACTTTTTTATTTCTTTTGTATTCAAATAATAAATAAATTCAGCGAAATAAAGTGGACAGCCAACAAGTAAGCAAGTGAGCAAATGCCAAGTTTAACTTCCTGGTAACTCAATATGCTTGCAAAGGAAATATACATATTTGAAGGGCAACATGGAATGGAAAATAAATAAATATAAAGGACATAGCAGATGGTAAAATATTTGCCCAATTATGCCATACAATTTGTAATACAAAATGGAACCATAAGAAAATTTGAATGCCAAAGAACGCTGAAAAATTAAAAGAAAACGTAAAGTGCTTATGGAAACTTGAACCGGTTAATAGGAATTACAGCGGAATTGATAAATGATTGGAAATATAACAATGGAAGTAATATAATAGTAATACTGCTTTCCTTGAGAATACTAATAGAATCCTTTGTCATGAAAAATGTTCAATATTAAATATGTTTAATATTAATCTTTAATATTAAACAAAAAATAAGAAAGTAAGGCAATATTAAGTAATATTTAAATTCTATAGTATATTTATGTATTTGTATTTCTTATTCAAAGGAAGACTCTTGAATTTATATTTATTAAGAAAATAATTTCCACTGACAAAAGCATATTTAAAGCTTATAAAACACATTATGAATATTTTCTTCAATGTATTTAAAATTCATAGAAAACCATAAAAGGAAGGCTAGATAAGGTATAAATAAAGCCAAACTGTTCAAGAACAGATGTAGCCTTAAATTTATATTCTTTCAATATAATATTTGCCTAATTATGTCATAAAATTCACATTAACACTGGCACGAGCCCACTGCTCCAAATGTTCTTTGCCGCAGTGAAACAATGGGTCCCCTGGACCCATTTTAAAGTCACAAGTTTGTCACCCACACTTTCATCCCTCGTCAGTCACGGGTCGAGAACTGGGGTAGAGAGGTGCTGGTCGTGGAACCGCAGGCTCAATGAGCCGCTTTCGGCTTAATGGATAGCATAAATCATAAGCCAATTGACTCGCCCGACTGGCCAGAGCCTGGCAAGGATGCCTGGATGCCGGGATGCCACAATGCCTTGATGACGACTCTACTGCTGATCCCTTTTTATGGCGTGCGCAACATTTCAACATCATTTCGGGTCGAATTGGGGAACTCTGGCAGCTCCCTACAACATATACTTATTTCTTTTGAACGGGTTTGCTTCACTTTAAATATTTTATAGGCTGCCGAATGCCCTAGGCCATGCACGTCGCTCTCCAGTCACAAAAAAACACTCTCCAAATGAAGGAGTTTTGAAAAAGGCTTGCTGACAGAATTGGCGACTGTTTTTTGAGCTTGTTTTTTTTTTTGGGGGGGCCTCAAAATTAATGAGCTTTGCGCGCCTTGAGGGAATTTTCCTTAAAAACATATTTGGACTAATGTTTATTAATGAGTAAATCTGGCTTTGATTCTTCAACTGGTGTGTGCCACGCCAACGAGTAGCGATTGAAGGGAATTTTGTTTGATGTATGCGTGGAAAACACTGAGAAAAAACAGATTTAAAATGCGGGATATATAAGAAACTTCTTCTTGGAAGTGGTTTTCTTATGGTATTATTTTCGTTCATTAAAAATAGTAACAATTGATTATTAAGTCTCTCTTTCTCTTAAATAAATTTGAATCGAAAACCCATTTTTCTTTTTTATTTCCTTAATCATTTCCTTTGTACCCATACCTTTCGATAGCCTCGAAGCTTCCCTTTCCCAAAAGTTTATCCCAAAATTGAGATGAAACGAAGGCGCGCCCACAAGTGAAATTACCTTTTGTTGTTCTGTGTCACACACACACTTATGGCTTATGATTAATGTTTGCCCATGACACACATAGCCGAAGTTGTTGCGGTTGCTCACTCGATGAAATTTTAATTAATTCAGTAGAACGATTCACATAGGCTTCGACATAAATGTAATTATTGTCAAAATCACAAACTAAACTAAAGCCGATAATGCAAATTTTGGGCTTAATAGAAATCTATGAAATTTCATCTGCAACTTGTTAATCATTTTCGGCCATTAACTCGAATAAGATGCAGTTAATGACGTCTGCATTTGATTTTCGATTGAGTTTTGCACTCGAAACGCAAACAGTCGAAAATATAGGAATTTAAAGGGCTATAATTTAATTAAATGAAATGAAATTTCCATTAGAAGAAGTTAGCAAATTGCTATGCTAATTATTTCAATACTATATTAGTTTTTGAATAAGATACCTAAATAAATAAATATTTTATAATAAATTGGAATATTATATGTACATGAGTTTGAACAAATGTTTAAATAAGCAATAATATTTCAAATAACAAAAAGGCAGCTTTTACACATTTTCCAGCTAACTTTGTTTATCGGGAAATTTGACAAATTGACAGCAGTTTCCAACCATCAAAATGGCTTGCCAATTGATGGCTAATTTATTCATCTTTTATTACAAACTCACTCAAACGACTGGCAGTTTCTAAGCCATTCCTGCGAAGTAATTAACTCCGAATGTTCGGCAACAAGTCAAGTCGAGTGGTAAATCCCGGGACAAAACAAAACAAACGCACTTGGCAAAATGAAGCCTGCCTCCTTCACGGCAGATGTCGGGGGAATACGACAGCCAATTTTCGGTAGCTGGAGATGGAGAAGCTGTGCAAAGGCTGAAAGCAGCAACAGCAAAACAGCAAATATGTAATGAAGTCACGTAAACATTTTAATTTGGCATTAAGGCCCCACACCACCCAACACACACACTGCGTATACGTAATTCGTATATTTTCTGCCGACTTGGGTAAGATTCCATTGCGTAACAAAATGTGTTAGAGATACGTCGTCAACGCGTTAACTTATTAATGCCGAAGGTAATTGGGGGCTCATAACATTTGTCACTGGCTGAGTGCTCGAAGTTGGGTTTGAGTGGGGTTCTTCATTCGGTTGCCATATGGCATTGCCACTCGATGATGTCTGTAAATATTTTATTGACGGAATGACATTTTGCTGCCAATTTTATGTATATTTCCCGATTTTATTTAATACGTTGCGTGCCATCCCTTCTGTGTTGCCAGGACCAAGGGAAATCCATAGTTTGAAGTCGGATTTGCGGAGCGACAACTTGACAAGTTTGTCAAAGCAATCAGAGAGTGGCTTCTACGCAGACTTTACAGTGCTTTTGAAGTTTTCAGGAAGGGAACAAAAAAGGTCAATATCTTAAGGATTGACGTTGAAGCTTTCGGGCTTCTTTTTCTTGAATTGCGATTTGTTCTTAAAGTGAAAAGCCTTTTTTTTTTTTTTTTTTGTTTTTGCTGTGGCATTTTTAAAATAACCTCAAATTTAATACTTATTCCTTTTATGCATTTTTAATTTACTTCCCTTGTTCTTCTGAATTTTCAGCTTTATGTCTTAAATTATTAAGAAACTCATTCGTTTTCAAGTTAAAGTTAGCATAATCTAAATAATTAATAAGTCCCATCAATAAGCTCTCAATTTCCATGGAAAATTCCAGATTTCTTAAGCAATCAATTGCAATGGGACTTAAATCCGTAGAGGGCCCTTTTTATGTGCGGAAATTAATTTAAATAACTGACAAACCTTTTGACAGAGCACTCAGCTTTCCGTTTCAAATCAATATCCCTTGACATTTCCATAATTAAAAGCAATCATACGCAGTGTGGTACTGTCTTTTTTTCCGTTTCCCGTAAGTGTATCGCAGCTTGACAAATGCCACTGACGTGTCAGGTTTGTGGATACCACCTCCATCGAGCTGTGCACTTTGCCTGGCTTAGAATCGGAGGTACGGGGCAAAATTTTCATGGTCATTCAGCGAGAAAACCAAATATTCCAACACAATACGAAAACAGAAAAGTGGATTGAATAACTGGAATTGCCAGCACGACTTTAATGTGCAATCAATGTGCCATCAAAAATTAAAGCCTCATAAAAAGGACTTCAAACTAATTACAGAAACCCAGCACAATGGGCTGCTCACAACACACAGTGACAAAAGGCAAAAGTTTTCTTTGGCGAACCCTAATAAAATCAAAAGCTAAATAAGCCTGTGGCCACAAAGTAGGGAATGGGCAATGCGAAGGTAAATTCCTGGAAAGGATGCCGCCTCCCTGTACATGGGTAAACTTTCACAGGACCATTAAGTGATTTAAAAGTTTAAACAACAGTTTTTTGCCCTGCAGCAAGATTAGGTGGAAAAGGCTACGAATATGTGAAGGCTTCGTTTCATGTCCTTAAACTGGTTTCTTTCTTAATTGCGGTAAAGGACGACAAGCTATCTGAAACCTGCAGGAAATTGATCAAATTTAACATTTCCCCGCTTGATTTTCCGGCGCAAAATGACAGCTGACGACTTTAGAAGTTAGCATATCAATCCTGAGAGCAACCAGGCATCAAGGGTCAATCCGGCCCTGCAGTGTTCAAGGCAATAGCATGTTCTGCTCAATCTACCGCAGAGACCGACACATGCCGGCTTTTCAATATGGGTGCACCTAAAGAAATAATCAAAATACTTATTTAATTACTTGATTTTCTTTCTAGTAGGGGAATTAGAAAGTTATGTATGTAAAAGTGCATGGGTAAATGCCTAAGAATTTAATTTTAAATATAATTTTCCTATTTTTTACTTCTCTAAACATTGTCACAATTATTTGACACATTATATTTGAACATAAAATATTTAAAAACATTATATTTATTATGTTAAGTATCCTATTTCTTCTATAATTTATTCCCTGTGCAATAGAGTGGTTCTCCTTACAGGGCGGCATTCCTTCGAGCCTTCAAAAGAGCCATCGCAGGAGCTGTTAGAGCAGGAAACAGGGCTTTATGCTGCGCCAGTGATATGGTGGCGATGCAGACATCGCCGCTGAATAGGGAATGTTCGCAGGATATACGAAGGATGCTGGCATATTGATTTAAGCAGAGGCAAAGCTCTCCGGATTCGCATTTAAATTGAAATGCAATCAAATCGGATGCGGGAGAAGGGAGTACATGAACCGTGAGTGGTGTGAAAAGCAAGTCACTCTGCTCCTCTGGTTGGAGTTCAAAGACTTGGCCAACAAAGCGCGGCAAATATATGCAAATGCCAACAAAGCCGCGCAGGTTATCCTCGTGTCCTCGGCAATGCAGGCAGGCCAACTGCAAAAAGGGGCAATCACGAGCAAGTGTCCTTGTGGCTTATGCACAGGGCTGTCTGCCATCATCCAGGCCACTAAGCCAACTCGAGGATTTGCATTAAAACATCATTTTTTTCGGCATGCGTCCCCTTTTAATAAATCGTTATATTTTGACAGAGAGATGATGATATGCGGCTTTGTCCTGCGTTTTGTCCTGCCCTCAAGTGGGGCTCATTAAAAACGAAAAGGTAATCACAGAAGACAATATTAATGAGCATCCAACTGTCAACTTTATGAATGTGTCTGTCATGGGTGGCCTAAGTTCTTTTGTGGCCACTCACTTTTTATCTGGCTCTGGGCAGCCAGGCTCAAATCCCCATAAAAAAAATAACGAAAATCATCAAAGCACCGACCTTTTTTTTCTTGAATTAAGATAAATACATTTAAGTCGCTTTATTTGGTTGGGAAAATGAAAGAAAACAAAGGACTTCCCTTCCGGACTATGATATTTATTTTGCTAAACTTTAAAGACCTCGTTCGCAGGCCCATTAATCATTTAGCACTATCAAAGCCTGAAATATTTTCACTTTAAATATTTTTAGCCATTAGGCTGGGGTATGTGATGTGAGAAGATGCCACAGAAATTTGACTAATTACTGTTTTCTGGCCGGGACAGATATGGCAGCTGGCCAAAAGGGAAACACGAGAGTATTTGGCACAAACCATAGTGCGGAATATCCTCTTACTCGAAAGTACACTAAGGAAAAATATAAAAACATAATAAATATTTTAAGAAATTTGATAAATTTTAATAAATTATAATACAATTTTTATATTTACCCTAATTTTTGAACTGTATTTGGTTCTGTAAACCTCAAATTTGTTTTAAATTATATTTGTAAGTGCATTGTCTCCCAATTATGCTAATTCATGGCATTTTCAGTACTGCCAGAGAGGATCACATTATACCAATGAGGAGCTTTGCAATGAAACAGCATTCCATGCAATTTACTATAAATAACCCTTATATCTAATCAGAGCCCCCGGGGCTCTGCCCCGTATTAGTTGCATTCATTGACTGCAATTTGCATAATGATGCTGCCAGGAATCGGATCCAGCCAAGCTTAAGTCCCCCAATTATGGCTGGCACATTTTGTTTAATGCTCCTCCCTCTGCGTCTCTGCATTTTCCACTCGGACGTACATATGTATGGGCATGGAAAACTCCCCAGGCGAAACTCCCGAAAAATCCCGTGGATCGAGTGGGCTGCAGTTCAGTCTGGTTGCCCAGGATATTCGGCCAATTAGTGTCCTCGTTGTCTGCTCTTTGTGTAGGGTAGCTGGTTTACCCGGGGTTTCGGATTCTGATTCTGATGCGATTCGGTTTCTGATTCCCCCAACTCTGCACTTGTCACACGTCACGTATGCGTAATGTAAAACAATTTACGCTCAACTGGTTGCACAAAACACTGTGCAACAAGGTTTTTAAAGACACATGCTATACGATTTTGCGGGTTTTTGGGAGCTAAAAAATTTTAGGTATAAGAATACAATCCATATAATTTTTTTCTTAATGAAAACTATATTTTTTGGGCTTAACTAAGAGCTCATAACGTTTTATTTTTTCGTTATATAAAAAATAATAATGTGAACATTATATATCTATATTTTCTATTAAAATATACATTTATTATTTATTTGAATGCTTTAATATCACAAACAAATCCCTTAAACTTGCAGTCTAGTGTTGTGTGACCTCTGACCGAACAAAGTTTTAGCTGAGGTTCAAACTTAATGGGATTTTAATGGCAAAAAACTCTGCAAGCGAAGGATTGGAAAGCTGACAAATGACGAGCAGCAGCAGATCGAGTGAATTGATAGAGGGGAAACCCCATTTAATTGCTTGACGAGCAAGATAATTAAACAGATAAATTAAAATCTTAGCCTCAAGTCACAGACGTGTCTATTAAATATATTTACCGGTACAACTCGTGGGTGTGTCTGGCCTGCAGCAAAGGTCAACCAAATCTTGACAAAGATACCTACTGGCACATTGTTTTTTGCTGAATTTACACCTTTTAGTTTGCTGACTATGCCACATTCATGTATTGTTTTAGTAAACTATGAAAACAATAAGCCATTTTATATTTTCAGATGAACCGGAACGATTTAAGACAAGTTTATTCAGTGCCTTTACCTGTCCCTGACAGCCATCAGAAACTTAGACTTTGGCCCTCCCTTTGTTTACCCTAAAACTTGTATTGTTTTCGTTTCCCTGGAAATTTTCCAAATTTCAGGAATTTATAGCCATCTCCGGAGTCAAGCTAGTGAAAGTTATGATTAATAAACTGCCAAATGCGCAATGGAAAACAAAGCAAACACAGGACAGCACAGCAAAGTCAGCCATAAAACGCACATAATATACAATAAAGTTTAGCCTTCTAGTGTTTCTCCTTCTGCGTAGTTTCCCCATTATATATACATACATAACATAACATATAGTGTGCAGCCTTGGACGACCCGCAAAATAGTTAAATGACAAACCAGGAAATCCATTATCCAAAGAGCTTGTTTTAGTGCTTGGCGGAAAGATTGAAGACTGAAGGAGCCTTTTTGCTGACAGAGCTCTTGGCAGCGCCACCTTTCTGCTTTCGTAAGCTGATTGAAAAATGTGCTCTGAGCTCGTGTAAATATTTTGCTTTGTGCTGGCAAGAATCCTTCTTACCTTGATTGCTCGCTGATTGCTTGGAGAGCTCATTAACTTTTCATTGGAGCCCAGGATGCATTGAAGAATTTCGTATAAGGCACATTATAATGTGTGTTTGTGCTTTACGAAAATCGTTTTGTTTATCTGAGCTCTCTTTAAAGTCGGGTCGTAGCTTTTTATAATCGTTTTGTTTACAGCCCAGCGCATGAGGATGTCTGCAGGACTTCTTCTTCTTGTATCCTTGAAGTACTTGTGGAACAAGGCCATTACGTCAAAATGCAAATTGCCTTGTACACACTTTGGGGCCTCCCAAAAAACGAAATGCTATGAAGCTTCAACAAGTGAGCCGTGAAAAGCAGCGTTTCTATAAGGATCCGGTTGGGGTTAGGACTCCCCGATTCATCATATTCATATTTCCGCTTTATGCCACGCCATAAACTCCGATTAACCCTGGTATGAGCAGGAGGTTTTTATTATTTTTATTAAAGTCTTAAAACTTTAGTATTTAAATTATATTTTCATAGGGAAGCCTTTTACCTTTAAAGTTATTTAAACAGAAAGCTTGCCACGTTTGACTACTTTGCTCGCATAGCGGTTAAGGCAGGCCCTCCATGAAGGCCTTAACTTTAACCTTGGGCAGTGTGTGCCTCTGTGTGTGCGTATCTCATGGTCACGCAGCCATTCAGATTCGATTGCGGCACATTCGTGCCGGGACAGGGTTTCCGATTGCGTCGATTTGTTGGCCCAGAAGTTTTTGGGCCGCCGAGCTGACCTTTTCCCTGCCGCCTTTGTCTATTTGTCTATTTGTCGTACCTGACCGCAGGAGCAAAAACTTTCATTTCCGCACCCAAGGGAGGCCATGCATACATGTGTGTGACTGTGCACTGGTCGTAATATTTACACTCCTTTGAAAATATGTAAATATAATAATATTTATTTCTTACTTAATTTAGTATTTATTTTTTTGCCCTACCTATGTATTATTAAATATCCTAATTCCACAATTTTTCTCCGTGTAATCTCATACATATGAGCCCGACATATGTCTGTCGTCCTGCGGTTAACATTTCGCAACTATTTTCAACCTGCAATCCGCATCTGTTCCGAATCCGTGCGTGTGTCCCTACATTATTTTAGAAATTTTCACTCCGCCTCCATAGAGTTGCTCCGATGGGTTGCTGGCGTGCCTCCGGGGCATATATATACAGAGGGCAGGACCCTCGGCAAATAAAACGTTTTGGGGGTATTCCCAGTCCTCACCTGCACACACCGCCGGGGGAATTATGAAGAAACGCAGATGGAACTGCCAGTGGGAACTGGAAACTTCGTGATTGCTGTGCAATGGCCGGCAATTTAAAATGCAAACATCTCGCGTAAATCCTTTTTGAATTGTTACCCTTGAAACGGCGATAAAGGTTGCGCCATTGCCTGTGCGAGTGCAACTTTCGTATCAATTTGTAGCGTTATTAAAGTTGCTTAACTTATTTTAAGTGGGAGGAGAGCGGACTGGGTCAGAAATTTGCATAAGCCACGGCAGTTGAGCGGATTATGGCCGTAGGGGCCGGTGGTCAATATTACCATACGCCGTAAGGGACTTAATTAATTTAAATTAATTTACGACTGAGTTCGCTGCTTGAATATGCGCTGCATATAATTAATTTTATATGTCCAATAAGGTTAAAAAGGTTTACGTTCATGAAAAATGTGGAAATACAAATTAGACAATCTTAATGTTAAGGATTTCTATATTTTTAGTTAAACCACAGATAGATTTATTATTTTAGCATATTAATATAACAAAATTTTGTTTCAAAGAAAAAAAATTTTAATAATTAATTACGGTTATTAAGGGCAAATTTGTAACAACATTTACATTATATTCTCCTTTTGTAAGACTTATTTATTTATTTAAAAAAATCAAACTCAGAAATGATTGATTACGATTATTAGGTGCAAATTTGTTATAATATTTATATTGAAATTTCTGTTCCTAAGATAATATTTCTTTTACAAAAAGGGAGGGTCCCTTGGGGACCCCTTTGGGGGCAAGGCCGCTTCCCCTCTAGAAAATCTGGGCCAATATATTCAGTAGCCCGGCCAAGGTAAATGAAAATGGCCGAGAAATACACACAATTGCCACTACCTTAGCTCATCGTCTTCCTTTTTTGGCAAAACAATAAAAGGAAAAGTTACCAGATAAAAATTGTAATTTTTCGCCTCAATGCGAAGGAAGAATGTGGATGGGTATGTAATACATATTATGTATATAAACATATATGTGTTTATATGCGGGGCATGAATATTAATGCCGTATGAATAAAAGTTGCCCTTTGTGCGTTTGCGTTCGCATTCATTACGAAATTTGTGGTGTGTGTATGAACGCCTTCAGAAGGAATTTCTGTGGGCTTCCCTGGCACATTGTTTCCTATTAATTGTTGCTGTTTGTCTTTCACATTAAATATTTGCCCAACTCGAGCCCATTAACTCTGATTAATCAGCACTTAAGAATGGAAAAGAACCAACTCTGGTGAAAGTATCAACCCAAAGGCACAGTGACTTGAGCAGCTTTAAGTCTTCGATTTGTCCCACAGAAGAAGAGCAGGTTGGATGCTTTACTATATGATTCATGAAGCACTTTCCTTCCACCTAATTGGCCAATTCATTTCTGTAATCAATGCTGGGGGATAAATCCTGGTTCAGAGCTAGTCCGCGGGGGTTCAATGATTTTTCCCATTAGAAATTTCACGACTCTGCTAATTAAACCCGTGGCATTGGGTTGTCCTTAAGCCGATTGGGCATAGCAACTAAAAACCTGACAACTGCCCACGCCACGTCCCAGACAGATTGAGTTTTTAATTTAATTAAATCCCGAGTCAAATGAGAAGGGCCAAAGGGAAACTTTCGCGCCATTTGTCACAAAAGCAACGAACCATTAAAACTGTGGCGCAAGTGTCAAGGGCAGCGAAAAAAATAGCAAAAGAAAATTAGGGAAAAATGTGTATAGATACTTATATATTCGCATTTTCAAGTGCCAAAAAAACTAATTCGCATCAATTTCAGGGCCATCAAGTACGCGATTGGGCAAACAAAGAAAACGAAGGAAAAGTCATCTCGTATATCCGGTCTTAACATTTTCACCAGACAATTGGATATCTGAACTCTTTATGGCAGTTCACCGAAAATGAGTCTTGCCAAGGAACAGTTTGAATTTGTTAATTAATGTCTTTCCTTTTCTAGATTTTGATTCTGTTATTTTACTTTATTTATTTATTTTTAGTTATTTAAAGCTCCTTTATTTCCCAATTCAAAATTCATTAGACAATCAATCATAATTTCCAATATCTTCAGTTCGCGGAATATAATATGCTTTTAAGGCGATTTCCATTTACCAAGTATTTTTGTATTATTATTTTAAGGTACATTATTTTTATCCTTGTTATCCACTTAAGGTATTTGTATTTATATTTTTTATCCCCCATTTTCGTATTGTTTTTCACCCCACAAAAAAACATTTCATCAATGAGCAAAACCCCAGAGTCCTTATCAACATTTACTCCCTATTACGTTATTGCTCATTCAATTGCTATCAATTTAAAAATAATATTTACACACTCGTATTTTACGTTTCCTTTTTTTTACATTTTTTACCGAGGGTTTAAGGCGATTTTCCCACAATTCAGTCAAGGAAAATTGGTAGAAGGGAAACCAAAACACGAGGCGCATATAAACACTCGCATTTTGCAGCTCACATGACTTGAATGGCGGATGTAACAGGGAGTGGAAATGGTGGAATTCTTGGAAGGTTTCTGGGTGGTTTTGTCCGGGGGGTTCCAGGGGGGTTTTCAGGGAGTTTGGTGGTTTTGCGGCAAGGCATTTGGCCTGCTTACGACATGAGAGCTCGCATATATTTCCCAAGTGTTTTTTGGTGTTGGCACTGCGGTTATGAGCTGTTTATGCAACATTGCGCGATTCTATATTAATAACATTCAAGTTTCTCAGGCACGTCGAATTGTATAAGAAAGTGAGAGTGCACTTTAAAAACACCAGCAGTGATTGCAAATACAAAATTTATGGGTCTGGCAAGATTTGATGGGCCACAATAAGGCTTGCATAAATATGGGAAATATTGAATAATAAATTTTAATTAAAAAACGTTAGCATATATTTTAAATGGAAATCCAATATTTTAATCTTTAAGTTTAGGTTATGAAAGGTACATACCTTTAATACCTCGATACTTTGGCTTTCTATATTTATGGTATTCATTAATATAAGTTTGCTTTATTTTTGTAAATTCACCAGAGTATCCTTGCTTCGGTTAGATATTAATTTTGCTTTACAATTGCTTGTTTTCTTTGCTCTAATTCCGATTAAGCAATGCATGTAATTTTGATATATGTATGTACATAAATAAATAAACTTGATTTGAATTGCTTTCCTGGCATCTTGAAATAATTTATTTGCTGCGGCATGTTGCCAATATTTGCATAAACAATACTTTATACAATTTATAATAGAAATGTGTGAATGCCTTTATAAAAGAAGCACAGAAATACAACCTATATATTTTCAAAAGACAAATTAACTCCGGGCGCCTTGCGCTGTCAACGGTCCATTATAGTCCGTTCGAAAAGTTTCTGCACTCTAATGTTTTTTGCTGTCAAAATGTCACAACAAATATCCTGTCCTTCCGTCGCTTCCGTCGCCTGTCAGCATGTGCGTTTCACCACTACCATCCATTGTTCGGCTTAGGTCCTTCTGGAGACCAGGACACGCCCAGTTCCAGGTGCAGCTATGCTGTCGACGGCACATAAATAAAATTAAATGCCTGGCATAAATAGAATGTCAGTTTGCTAAATTTCATCGCTGAAATATGGCAGCTGACCACATTGTGACACTTTTTTCCTGTGCCAGGAGTCGTAGCCGCTGTAGCCTTTAAGCCCCAAAAGCCGGGTCGTGTCAGGATCCAGTTTTGTACACTGTTGAGCCATCATCAAATCTAATGGCAGTCATCTAAAACAATAAGGCGCTGGAGCCACTCGTCCACCGAGCGGTTAATTCTATTAAAATGTCAGTCGTCGACAGCCGGGGATTGGGGGCTAAGGGAGATCTCGTTGCCAGATGCTTACTGTTTGGTCTACTGTCGTCTTCATTTGCATGTAAATACTACGAAATAATACACGAGGAAAAGAATGTATTAAATAATTAATTTTTCTTAAGAAATATTCTGTAAATTTAATTATATACATATTTTCAGAAAATTAAAGTCTTTTTGTATCTCATAAAATTACTTATATTATTCAAAGAAAAATTTAAATATAGATCCAGCCTCTAATTTATTAATTCCTTAACTTTTTACCCCATTCATTACCTCCTTATTTCCTTAGGAAATATTATTTTATAAATTGTTTTTCCCGTGTAGAATTTGAGTTTTCCAAGAGCGTGTTATGTGAGGAGGTAGGCCTGTCCGTTCACCAGAAGTGGTTCCCGAACACTGTTTCCCACTCGACGTTAGAAACGATTGCGGCGGACACAAAATGTTCATTGCCTAAATTATACAAAATAGTTTAAAGATGTAAATTTATTTGGCAAGCAAAGTGTCTGTTATTCGATGTAAATGCTTTTCGGGAAGAGGGCGGCACGGCGCACGTGGACAACTTATTTCAGAGGCAGCCCAAACGAAAATTCCTCTATACTGGCAAGTTCCAATTGGTTTACTTCAGCAAAGTAGTTAAGCGAGAGAGCTGGAAAATCGTATTTTTTCGGGGGCTTTTCTTGACTTTAAATTGCGTGTGTTTTTTTGTGTTCATCATCAGAAACCGTTTGACACAACTGGGTCGCTCCTCAGCATTTATTTTCCGCCTGTCGGTTCGTCGGCCTGTTGGAAAACTGGTTCAAGGAGACAAACAATTGCAGCCCCATCGTCGTCGTCGCCGTCGTCGTCACCGCAAAAATGTCGTACCAAATGGAACAACAACTCAGTTAAAGGTGCACAACATGGCTGTTGAAATATTTTCAGAGCGCACACGGGGCGTATGAGTGACAACAGTCAGTGCAACGATTTTTTAATGAGTTTGGCAAATTGCAAAACAAAAGGGTGAATTTCAACTGTAATGGATGCATGTCAAGGTAGCGAATAAGAGATACCCTAGGATTAATGCAAGTCGCCTAAGTATAATATATTAAGAAACTTGGTTTCATATACAAACTTAGTTAAGTTCCCCACATTTTTCGTAGTATTTCATTTTTTTTTAATAGTTTAAATTTGTTGAAAATTACTTTAAGTTAAAAACTATATCCTTCCTAACCAATTTAAATTCCCTATAAATTGTGCAAGCAGTCAGAGCTGTTAGAAATCCTAAGAGCACCTGCTGACAGGCGAACTTGCCACATTCCCATTGTTTCTTTAGCCCTTCCTGTCAAATTTTCTTACCTGTAGACAACACCTTCAGCCAATTGGTGGGACAAAAAAAGCAGTCTTAACATTTATTCAACCATAAACAAGGAAAGTTCTTTTTCACTTCGAAACAATTGTTGTCGAACGGCTGTTGGTCACGCCCACCATTGCGCGGCCGCCTCTTAACTGGGCCGACAACCAAAACTCTGGCTACACCGAATCGAAATGACAACGAACACGCAACAAGGCCTTGTTGCAGTGTATAACAGTGGCAGTAGTAGTAGTGTTATCCTTGCTTCCGTTTCCGCCGCTTGGCTGTGTTTAATGAGGTTTGGGCCCGTACAAGTTGTTTGCATTTTTTACGACGCCTTCGCTCGACATTGCGTGCTTTCCGCGGATTCGAATTCGTCGCACAGCCCTTTTGTTGTGTTATTGAAAAGCAATTAAGCCGGTTTTCCCCGAGAGCCATAAGCGGATCAAACTTGGCTTGCCTGTATAAACCTTAACCAGTTCTTTGGGTGGTTTGTTTTTGGGGTCAGTGGCCCTCTTTAATGGGGAAAACCCGTAAGAAAAATTAAATTTCAAAATTTTTGGGTGGATTTCTTAAAGAAAGTTAATGGGTGTGACTTTGAAAATAGGTAGTTATTTTGTGAAGATTATTAATTTTCAATGTTGTAAACCTCCCTTTTAAATTCTTTGTAAAATTACTTGGCTTTACCTAATCTTAAAGCCTTAAAGAACGCTAGAAGAAAATGACAGAAATGTCTGAAATGAATTTGAAAATGTTACAACAAATTTGGGGATTATGCTGGCTGCTGCTGCTGGCTGACTTGCTCCGCTGTTTGCTTATCTTGTCAGCTGTTGCCTTGTGTTTGCTTACAATCAATCAATTACCAATGGCACGTGCACTCGTCTGGCAGCGTGTTCGGTTCGGCTCTGATTTGCCAAATAAATATTTCGCAATTTCCATAGGCCAAATGCAAATGCCTAACCATACGAAAACATTCGGCATAAATCAGTACTATATTTGTAGCTGTCTGTGGCCAAGGACGCCTAGCTGCCGGTTTATCCGACTTAAGCTGAATAATTTAACAAAATCAGTCGCGAACACTCCACGTGCGTCCATTGAACGTTTTAGCCAAAAATCGTGATAACCGATCAGATCGAGATTTCTGGTCTGCCGCTGATAGCAACTGTCTCACTCACTTAACTAATGAACCACTTCAAAGGTTGGCCACTCGGGTTTTTTTTTCTCTAATCTCCCAAGGAAAACATTTTCTTTTCATTTTCTCGCCCCTAGTAAATCCTGACCCTTTTCGACACCTTGACAACGCAAAAACGAAAACAGAAAACTTGCGCCATTGAATATTCCTTGGGCGTGGGCCATAATTAAAACATTTATCAAACTTTGTTGACAAATGACTGGAATTTGTTTGTTTTTACCCCCGCGGACAGTGAGGAAATCTATTGCGATTTTGGCTAGCTTTTTTGCGCATTTATGGGACCAGCATTAGACACAGGTTGCGTGAGCAATTTAAATAAGACTTTGCCCCGCCTCACTTTTTGGAAATTTGATTAATGTTTAAGAGTTTAAAATGAATATCAAGGAAATGTATGCAAGTTATTGGCGTTTCACCGAGATCAATCATCGTCAAGTGCGATATTTCCTGGTTTATATTTTCAATTTATATATATGGCTGACAAAAAACGTAGCTTGTAAATACTGAAAACGTATATTATGAGGGGGCGTCAAGAGCCGCAGGTGTCAATGGGTTTTCAGCTAACGACTTGGCATAAATATCCGTGGCCAACGTTGCGTATGCGTAATGGAAATGCCTTTCAAGCACGCATAAATGTAAAAAGCGTGCCAGAAATATTTCCGGCTAGCGTGTTTTCTATGTATTATTTTGGGGGTTTCCAGAAACGTACTGTTAAAAAATATAGTGTCGACCCCTTATTAGGTTTTTTTAGTCTAAAAACTGTTCTAGTAGTTCATACAATGAATGTTATTGAAAGCAAATACCAATAATGTATATTATGGTCTATTTTTATGCTGGGATTAATGAAATACTCAGGAATATGATTTCCACTGAATGACCAAAATAATATTACAGGGAAAAGCCCTGCTTAATATTTCCAGAGCCCTGAAATCCCTCTCGCATCACTAAGCTGACCAGGGGACTGTACATTAACGAACCCAATGATGAGACCAACACTGAACGTGGGCAGCGATGGACAGCTTTTCGAAATGAAATCCATCAAAATTTGACGTGCAATTGCATGGCAAAAATGTTCACACATCCAGGCGAGCATAAATTACAGAGTAATTAGAGAATGGGAAATGCTGCCACTGCCGCTGCCGCTTCATTTGAATTTTCCTTTTGCCTTACGTTGCCGACGACGACCCTCCCGGCAATTATGCTAATTTTTTTCTGGCCTTTCTGCTTGGCCACCGCCAACTGGCGCACATTTAGGAATTGTTAAACAGCCGAAAATTTTCACAGCCAAGGACTAGGGGATCGAGGGACTGGGAAAGGGCGGAGTCTCGTCCTTGATGTGCGCTTAATTCAATGAAATTTGTAGCAATTGCATTTAAAATTTGCCTGCCAGCAGCAATCCCTGGCTGGCCCGGCTTGTTTTATAATTAATGCTGCTGCTCCTGCTGATGATGATTTAGCGGAAATTGGTGTGGAATATTTACATATTTTGTTGGGAGAGATTTTTAATTTAAATGGTTGCCCCAGGGGCCCCTCCTAGTAGTTTAATAATTGGCTAGGAGTTCAGTTTCTGGGAATGGTCGAGAGTTGTTCATTTATTGGAAAAGTTAACATGCCACAAAGCAGAAGAAATAATCTAAAATTATGGTTAATTATAAGAACTAAATTTTACAAGGAGTTAAAGGGATAATATTTAGCTTTAAGTTAAGTTTTCTGGCTGGTAAAATGGGAAGTAAGTTGTAAAATATTGTAATTCTAACATTAAATATTTCCTTGTATACAAATCTGAGCAAGCATTAATTTGTTAATTTATATTCAGCATTTCAAAGTGTTAAAAGAGTAAGAAATAATTACCTAGAATTTATTTCGAGAATATCCTTTAGCTTTAAAGGTTACTTGTCCAAAATTAAACCAAAACAAGTTGAGTAATTTTATCTTGTTCCCTTAATTCCTCGTTGCCTTGGTTATATATTCAAATGCTAGTAAAACTTTCCCATTGCTGATTTGTATTTATTATTTTAAAGTATTCAACAAGTTCGAGTAACAACAAAGTGACCCCAAAATGACCTAAATTCGGTGAAAAGTTTTGCTGTTTTGCTAAAAACCACAAACTCTGCAGTGCGGTGAGTGTGTGATGGACAGCCAGTCCTCCCTGCTTGTCCTTTGACCCCACGGATACTGGGTGTTTGCCCAACCCCTTTGATTAGTTTTTCGTTTATATCGCTTATTCCATCCTCTCAGCGCCCTTCCTATACCACCGACACTCCACTTCCGCTCTCTCTTAGGATTCTGAAAAGAGCTGCAAATTGAGTTTAGTTGCTGTTGCTGTACAGTGTGGAAAATTGATATTTAAAAATTATTTATTATTCTTAAATGTACCTATATTACATATTTTTAAAATCATGAGAGCTTAAGGCTTTTTAAATTGTTAAATAAAACCCGATAAGTCTGTTAAAATACCCCCAATTCCTTTCAGTGATCTTACCAATATAGATTGTATTGGCCGGTCTTAAATCCATTCTGTGTGTTTGTAAGAGTGCCACCATATCATATACACATTCGTACTCAATGGCATTTAGCTGGCAATCCCTGGGAGAAAGATGGATTCTATTGATTCAGGGCCCTGTTGTGTTTATTTCATTTCATCTACACTTGTGTGAGTGTCTGCAAATTGTAAATACAATTTGGGATTTACAGATGGCCCACTGAATGTAATTTAAGGCAAATACCGAGGTCTTTGGTTTTATTGAATTGCAACCATAAATTGGTTTCTAATTGCATTTCGGCCAAGGAAAATATTAGTGTAAGAGGTGAAACAAGGTCGTGTAAATCCGTACAGAAGTCTGCTGTAAGCCTTCAACCACTTTCTTTAATTGACTTTGCAACTTTATGGAATCATAATCTGCAAGTAATTTACTTTCATTTAAATTTTTTGTGGACATATTAATTATCCAATTTTACTTGATATTTTTCGTTTTTTTTACTTTTCCATCATTTACAAAAATGAGTTGGCAAAATTTTCATTCAACATAGCTTGCTCGCTCAATTGTAATTTGATTTTTTCCGACGCTTCAATTTAACAGAAAACAGCCTGAAATGCAAAGTCACATCAATCCAATTGAGTGGAAAATGTATATTAAATTTAAACAAAAATGACGCATTTATGAAAATCTTAAATTTATGCAATTTTTGGTACCCGAATTTGAGTTCAATTAATGTTAAGAAATTATGCAGGGCAAGGCGGCGCGCATCTGCGACGCCCACTGCTTCCTACGAAGGTCCTTTATCAAAATGGATGGCAGGACCCGCGAGGCATTGTGCTGCATGAATGAATGATGAACACTTAGCATTTTGTAATTTCGAGGCGCACTGACATTCTCCATCGATTCAGCACCCTTCCGGGTAATGATGATGTTCCCTTTCGGCAATCCTAAGTCATACATCATAGCCATTTAACTGCCGGCCATTAACAACTACGAATTGGGTCATCAGTTTGCCCTCCCGAATCTCTTCCTCTCAGTCTCTGACAAATTCGCTTCGGCCCCTTGATTAAAATTACAATTAATCAACGCATCTCTTGACGCTGCCATTTGCTTTTTAGTCACTTTTTAATGTCGCTTGCCCGTTTATTTTCCACGTCCTTATTGTGATAAGGACCGAAAAGGGCCTGCGGACCAAAGGACGTCGAGTGCCCAATATTTAAGTGCCAATCACTGAGTTTTTGCTAGCAGTAAATGGCTCGAAAATTAAATTCAACGTCAATGGGATTTCTCTTATACCGTTGAATTAAATGCAGATACCATTAGCTCATTTTTATTATTGACCAAGAATAATAAAACCTTAAAAGGGAAGACTTGGGAATTTTAAAAAGAAATATCGCTAATACTATTAATATAAAGCTTTGTTTTACAATAAAAAATTAGTTCAATAGAAAATCTAGTTCGATGTTAAAAGAATTTGAAAACTAACTAAAACTTAGGCTGTGGATTTTGCCTCAATAAATGACTCTAGTTATTTATTAATTACCTAGAGTTTACTTACCAATTTTTCTCCCTTAAAAGCCGATTAATACCATTTTTACCATCAAATAACATATATTTTCAATAGAAAAAGAAATTAGATCTTGTCTTATCCTACCGAATCGTTTGTTTTTATAAATACTCCTTATATCATAGTTGGACTATAGCTAATTTCGTTTCTTTTTGGTATCTGTAGGATGCGCTTTGCACTTACACAACTATTTATAAGGGAAAACTTAGTCAAGTAAATATCACTTATCAAATGTGTTTTTGTGTAGGTGTCGTCACAAAGTGTTCAAAGCTGCTTCCCTTAAGAAATCGCAGAATTTCCATTTGATTTTCCAGCAGAGCGAAGCCGAAACGTAGAGGGGCTCACAATCCGCAACTGCAACGCTGGCGGGAAAATATATATAAATAAGTGGGGAGCAGCCATAAACAATTTGTTTGATTAATTAATTGGTCTGTATACAGTAGTTAGCTATTAGTCGGGATTTCATTTACAGGGAATTATTTTTCCTTTTATTTTATTTTTGTATGGGTTAGTTAAGTGCTAGAAGGTTGAAACATCTCACAGCCAGAGAGCATCGATGGCATCCTCTACATCCTCGTCCAGCTTCACCTCCTGCTGCGTGGCAGACTGCTGATGTTGATCACTGACCAGAACCGCCTTGGCCTTGACCTCATCGGAACCGCTTAGCAGGACCATCAACAGGACACTGCTGCGTCTATTGATGGTGGTCCTGCCTAGTTCTATGTCGTTATCAGTACTGACATCCGATTCTTTGTGTGCCTTTTGGTGGCGCAACTTTCTTAGCCACTCCGTGGTGGGCCAAATGTACTTGCCACTGCCGCTGCGACGTCTACGATTCTGGCTGGCAACTATAGAAAGTAAATACATTAAAGAAAATAGAGAATAGAATTTATAGTTTCTCTTTTTATAATATATTTTCTTCATAATTTTTAATGGTAGTGAAAACTAAACAATACTTCTTAAACTTATCAAGAAACAAACATTATGACAAACCTATTCGATTTCTTATAATTTCCATATAATATTGAAACATAATATATATAAGATGTACAATCTCCGCCATCCCTACCTAAAACCTCTCCTCTTTTCTGGCCGGGCTGCGCGTGCAGCACTTCCACCAGGCTGATGTCGTTAGTGGCGCCAGCACATCCATCAACTTCAGTAGCTGCTGTAGCTGATGTGGCTGCAACTGCTGCGGTAGATGTTGCTGCTGCTGCAGTTACTACTGCGAGTGATGTTGCTGCTCCTGCTGCTGCTGCTGTGGATGATGCCGCCGCTGCGGTTGACACCGCTGCCCGGCCGCTGCTCTCGTGCTACACATTCGTCACTTGCGTCGTCAGGCCGAGATCGATGGCCATGCTTTTGCTGGCAGCGTCCGTGTGTAGTAATCTCTGCCTGCCATAGCCACCGCCGCCGCCATAGCCATAGCCATAGCCGCTGCCCCCGCCGCGCCCTTCGCCGTCATGCTGCGAAAGCGGGAGCCACTTGTCCAGCCAGCGCGGCCGGAAGAGCAGAGCGAAGGTGCTGCGGAACTGGCGACTCATCGAGCAATAGAGGATGAAGTTGATGCTCGAATTAATAAGTGCCAAGATGTCCATTAGGTCACCTGCAGGGAGACATTGAAATGCAATAAGTGCGGAGTCACCGTCACACTACCAACACGCCATCTGTGGGGCATTGGCTTTAGTGAAAGTTCAAGGCTAAAAGGGATTCTGATTGAGGCATTTACAGTGGGAAAAATCTCTGATTTAATAACTTAAACAAACCATAAAAAATATACACAGAATTAGAATTTTTATTTATATAATTTCAAGTATTTTTTTCCAGTGTACCAAGTAAACAAAATGTGTATATTGCTACAAGCAAGTCAAGGCCAAGACCTCGAATTTGTGGTGCAATTATGGGAGCCAACGGTGCGTATGATTGATGGCCAGCTGGCCCATCACGAAAATACTAGCCATAAATTCAGTCAATTATCATAGCCAATAAAGCAATTAGGGGGGTTTTCAGATGAGGAGGACGAGAAGGAGAAGGAATACTCACTCAGCTTTAGGTAACACTGCAGGAAGAAGGCATCGCCGAGGAGGGCATTCAGCAGACCCATAATCCCCTGAGGGAACTCTGTGATTAGGAAGAGCAGCAGCACCGCCAGGAGCATTCTGGTCGTTCGATCCGTCTGCTTTTCCTTCTCCAGCAACTTGCAGCTCTTGGGCTGAGTGGGCGTCACCACCACCTTTCCGTTGACTATCGGCTGCATATCGTTGGCCGCATGGCACGCCAGGATCTTCCTCCTCCGCTTGGCCTCCAACAAGGCGCCAATAAGCCGCACCGAGAGCACGGTCAGGGCGAAGCAGGGTATCAGCTTGATCAGGACACTGTAGATGAGGAAGGTGGCGTTCCTGAACTGTCGATCGTGCAGGGCCAAGGCACTGTGATATAGCTTGTACACCGTCACGTTGCGTTCACCCATCAGTGCCGGCGTCGTGCCCGGTGTCCAGCTCGTGAGCGGCACCACTGTGGTCAGGGTCAGCAAACTGACGGCCGTTCCGTTGGCCGAGCCACTCGGCATCGCCCAGGAAACATCCGGCGTTGTGCTGGACATCACCTGCATGGTCACATCCTCCTCCTGCTCCCGATTGTAGTCCAGGATATACTGACTCAATGGCACCGAAGCTATGGTCTTGCCGCTCGCATCCAGCGTCTCCAGGAACTTGGCTATGGCTGTGACCAAATACAGCCACGGTGACACTACCAGGACACACACCACATAGGCCGTAGCAATGGTGATCAGCGTGGTTCTCATGCCACACCAGATCCGATTCCGTTGCGGATAACTCACCGCTATATACCGCCACACGGCCAGCGTTACGGTGAGCCAAATGGAGATGGTGTGCAGCACCTGGGGGAACACCGAGTGGAACTTAATGAAGCAGGCCCAGCTGTAGCTCAGCTGCTCCTCCCGCGGCAACCGAGCACTGAGTATATAGTCGTGGACCGTATAGGGTATATATTCCAGCATCACTGCCAGATCGGCCACTGCCAGACCAGTGAGTATGGCGTTCGTTGGGGATCGCATTTCCCTCCGAGTTAGCACTATAATGTTTAGGGTATTCGCAATGGTGCCCAGGATGCAGACGATAAGCGAGAAGTAGCCATGAAAGTATTTGTAACTGTGGAGAAAGGGGGTTAGAAAACAGTGTTCATTATTTTAGTTACTAAATAGCTAACTAACTAACAATTCATAATACATAATGGCTTCTAAGCTCTTCTCTCAATTGAAATTTATTAATCTTAATTTAGGCCCAAGCCTCCTGGCATTAGCTGCACTTGGCCTTTCGGCCTTTCGGCCTTTCGCCACCTTTGGCCGGAGGCAATTACACACATGATTTCATTATGCAGGGCTCAGCCGTTAGGCAGGAATCATTATGCAAATTACATTTAAAAATGTAATTAATATGCAGACATTCCCGCGAGGGCACAGAGTCACTGTCCCGTGTCCTTGCCGGTTTGCTGTCCTGTTCCTGTCCGAGTCCCTGTCCCCATTCCCATTTCCCTTATCCATACTCACTTTGTATGAAAATCATCGATGCCTGTGCCGCAATAATGCGGCTGCGACATGTTCGTGACCATGGTGTCAATGATGAGCCGGTCAGATGGTTGGCTTTTCGGTTGGAATGAGTCCTGGCCAGCGACTCCGTTTGATTGACAGCAGCTCCACTGACACCTGCGGTTCCACGCTGCTGCCGGCCTGCTCTGCCCTGCCCCGCTCACTGGTTGGTGCTCCGCAGTCGTCTCATTAAAATTTCCTCTTCGAAATACCTATATTTAAATATGCAAACTGCGTGCTACGGGTGAAATTTGACCTGAAACGAAATAAACAAAAGCTTTAGCCGAATCAAAAATAAGTTCACGCTGACAAAAATGTTATTTTCCTCAACATTTTGGCAACTGAAATTCCAAAAATGCCACAGCATTGGATGCCGCAAAGGAATGCAGGTCAGAGTTGAATTTTCGCATATGCTCAGGGAAATGGGCAAAGAAATGTCATGACCATTTGCCAGAAAACAAGTACAAGCAAAAGTCCTCAACTGACTTGTAATCAATATAACGCATACGACCCGTCTGCAAGCGTCATAACGAGATGCTTTCATCGGGCTTGGTCACAAATTGCTGCAACAGCCTGCTGGCAAAAGGGCATGGCAACTCGGCTAAGGTCCCACACGCATTCCATTGACGTAATTCCATAAGGCAAATGAGGAAATATGGAGAATCCTCTCTGGTGACTCCAAGTCAAGCCAAGCCTAGCTGCAACCACAGTTGATCTTTCAGCGGCAGTTGCAGCTTGCCGGCTTCGCTTTTAATTAAAAGTTACTTTCTCATTGTCTACCCCAAGTGACAAGTTACTGGAGCGTCGAGCGGTTATCCGGCAATAAATCTGAGCCCAAATGTTTAGTCAGCCATGAGGAGTGATAATACAATTTCAGCTTTTTCCCATTCATATATACGTGTCTGTCCTGTTTTGTTTGTGATTTCAAGCACAAAATCTTGTTTTTCGGTTTTGTAAGCTGCTGCAAGAGCTGGCTCTGGCCTGTCCCAACTTCCATTACAGTGATTAGGTCCATCTGGGCCGTAGATATTTCGGCAGACCAGGGCTTATGCCGTTTGACTTGGCTTAGTCCGGCCGCTGACTCACCAAAAATGTGGAAGGACCTTGCAAAAAGTTTTTAGAATGAGTCTGGGTGCTGGTAATTACCAGTAGAACTGGTATATATTTTACCACAGAATTGATAATTAATCCTTGTCATGCATATTGAATTAGCGCCAACCAAAAGTAATTTTCTTATTTAAAGATGGGGAGTCTTTAAGGCGGTAGATGCCAAATATTTGGCTAATTCCAGCATGTGTGCTGGTGCTTATAATTGAATTGGATTTGGTTCCAAAATTACAATGCAAACACGCAGAAGTAAAGCAATAAGCAAATGTGTCCCACTTTCTCATTTGGCCTCCAACTAATGTAACTAATACGCACCGTATGTCGGCCATTACGGAAGTTTTGCTAAGCACTGCAAGAAACTATGTGAAAAAACCTTTTTTTATTGTGTGGTGGTTATCTTAGAATAAATATAAATGAAAATAAATGTATACAATAAATATTCCATTGCTATAAAGCTTGTTTATCATTAAGTTACTTATAGAGAAGACTATTTCTCCTATAGGACAATTTTCTGTATTATTTTATACTCCCATTTTTCTCCATGACATTGTCAAGTGCCTGCTGACCAGCCGACCGCATGGCATTAAACTTGCGGCCGGTCACGTAAGTGCGAGGACTTGTTGACGATGACAGGAACAGCGGAATATCTCAACCAGGGGTGGCTATACATATAAATATATATTATAGGTATATATGTATATAGGGGTAGGTTGCGGGGCAGCTCATCTTAAGAGCCTGGCAATGACACCGTATCCTTCGGCCGCAGACAAGGAACAACACTTGGCGCTTAATAGACAACACCAGACACACACACAAAACCGCCATTTAAGCGATCTAATGAAGCCATCGTGACCACTGCCTGTTGCATTATTAATGCCACCCCCTCACAACCGCTTAATGGTTTCACCTAATCAGCTCGACACTGCCCGTTGCCTCCTACTCACTTCCCCTATTTTAATTACACAAAGCCACGCCCCTTTTGACAGTCGTCAGCTGCTAGCAATTGTCCATACAAATTGAAGTTTGATTGTGGTCTGGCCATTAGCCAAACATGGTGTTGTAATGGCCGGATGTCTGATTATCTGCCAACTGAAACGGTGGTTATTTGTTTAAAGTACAATTGGATTGCGGATTACAAAGGTTAAGGGTAAAAAATGGGTTTTGAAGGAGGGTAATATTAGCTTATTTGGTCAGTTAAAATAAATGTTAACAACAAGTTTATTTTTCTATTTATAATATAATATAATAAGCATTCTATCTATATAAGTAAATTCCTTAAAGATTTCTCTGGAGCCTTTCAAACATTATCATTAAACCATATTTTCCAGCTTTTTCTATGTGCAGTTTTAGGTCCCAGGGACCACAAGTCAGTTATGTTGCCTTTTTTATGCACCCAATGAGCCGTAGTTCTTGCCACTTCTGAGGCCAAGTACAATTACATCTTGGGCATGTCCTCGAGCCAGGACAGGACGGGACACAAGAGCCAAACTGGGCCAACTAGTGCACACAATCCAGTGCTTTTCTTTTGGCTTTGGGCCATATAATGAGCATACAGTATGTGCCGTACTGTATCTGACCCCCATTTATGGTGGCTTCGCTCTGTGAATGTGTGTGTGGCTCATTTCGCTGCCCGGAAATGTTTCTGGCGAACCCGGGAGAGCCCTTCGGCCCCTGTGTGGTTGGGATCCACGGTTGTAAATTTATGAAAGGAAAAGCTCCGGCTCACATTTTCAGCATTTTCCACCCGGCAAATCGCTGGGGATGGGAGTGGAAAATTATGCCAGAAGGTAACAACTGCCACGTGCTGCTGACCGGGTTCGCTTTAAGTTGAGGTTAGAGGTGGTGGCAGGGAGCAGGCGGCGGAAATCCGGTTTTGAAGCTCAACAGCATACACACTCACACACACGCACGCACTCGTATCAAACATTTGAGTTTCTACTTAGCGGGAAAATTGTTCTTCTTTAAAAAAAAAAGAGAAAAAAAAGGAAAAAAAAGGAAAAAAATAAATTGTAAGGTGGAGTAATAAGACTTGGAAATACCCAGTACCTAATGCTTAGTTATTTAATATTTTATCAATCAATTTCTTTTACCAACATTTTTAATAAAAAATCTTTTAAAGGTTGATGTTCTTAGAATAATATAATCGAGACATTATCTTAAATACCTTCTCATCCCCTTTTAATCCCCTTTTCCCACCAATACTTGTTAGTTTTAAAAGCATCGAAAACCTGTGCCTATTACCACATGACTCTCGTTGTAATTGCCCCCAAGATACACCCTAAGTAAATCCCGCCTCCAAAAAAAAAACTGTGTGAAAAAAGGAAAATATGGCGGCACCAAAGGAAGCCACAATAACGAAAACCGGAAGCCATCACGAAGGACGTTGAGGCTGACGCTGACATTGGGGGCACGACTAAGCGCATATAATTGAACACTTGTCACGGGCACACGAGCTGCGTATGGCCAATATTTCGAAACAGGCAATCAAAATCTCGTACAACCATAAACAACAGTATAGCATGGAAAATTTCCTAGTTATTTCCCCTGTCTACGACTGGCCCAGTGCCATCAAAACACAATCAAAAATAAAATCGAATATGACTTGCGGTTTACAGCAGAAGAAGAGCTTGTAAAAAAAAAGGCGAGAAAAACTAAAGCTAAATGGTTTTTCTGCTAGGGCCAGAGGGATTTTCTAATACTCCATTTTCTACTTGCCACTTGCCACATCCTCTGTACAGTCGGCAATTTTCACTTGGTCCCCTGCATGTGGAAATTCTTTTTTTTTACTTTTGGCTTCTCCGGTTGCTTAATTGCTGTGGCTTGTTGCCCCTACACTTTTGGTATTATTTTTCCGAAAATCTTCTGCCAGTTCATTTCCTTGGAATTTGGCGCCTCTCGAAACTTTTCTCGCCACAATTCTCCCTGGTTTCAATGCGTTAATGGGTAGAGTTCTCACTTCCTAGCTTACCACATCTAGGGGTAATGCAATACAAGTTACTCCATTCAATTAGCCGGGGTAATTCGTCGAAACTTTGATGGACAGCTGGACAGCAAATTAGGTTCATTGATTTGGATCTCCAGGCAACACAATGGAGATGCGAGTAAGATTGAAGGGCATTAGGAAATGTCTTCGATTTTGACACATATGCTTATCGGTTGCCCGGGGCAGTACTTTTCCCGAATTTCCCCCAACCACCCACCTCTCTCCATCTTAAAAGCTTTCTGTACTGCCACATCTTCATCTTGTTTGCTTGTTTCATATTTTTTGGTCTTGTTATTTATGAAGGAATGCTTGGATCTCCAGTGCCACTGGGCCGTTGCTACTTAATGCCATAAAAGTTTGCCAGCACAGCCAAAAAAATTTTACGGATTTTTGAGTCGCAATTAAATTAAGATTAAGCTTATATTCAAGTTTTTAATTCAATTGGCTTTAGAAAATAATGTTTTATCATATTAAATATTAGAAATTATTTTCATTTTAATTTATTTTATTATTTTTGCTTCCCATAAATACTTAAAAATAAAGATGGTACACTCTCATCTCTCTTTAACTATATATTATAATACTTTGCTCACTTTTAGCTGTAATACTTTAAGAGATATAATATAAAAATATATGCAATACATAATATATTATTATTTTCTTAGTAAATTAATTTACTGCTTAAAATACAATTTTTCCCTGTGATACATTACTTTATTTGTTCTCTCCTGGTTTGGCATTATCTCCCTCGGTACTTGTTCATTGATTTCATGCTGGCTATAAGTTTGTAAACTGTGTGAGAGGACTGGCTGTTCACTGGTCTGTAGAGTGTGTATGTTGAATGTGTGCATGCTGTGTGTGTGGGTGGCACAAGAGTCAACAGGGCACAGAGTGTCAACGCTTTGGCTGGCGCCTCTCTCAAATATTTGCCAAGTTAAGGCGGCCCCCGAAAGTCGGCGCCCAAACATGAGCGAATTTTGTAATTAAGCATTCACAAAACGCTTTCGTCCTGCCCGAGTGGGCGCTGGGGGATGCGGATGTAAGAGGTGAAGGGATCGCCCACAAACACATCAACGGCTGTCCGTCACTTGACAATCAGGCAGCCGCAGCGGAAAAGCGGAGGACTCAACTGCATATTTTAAGGGAAAATCCGAAAATCCCTGAGGTAGTCAAAGCCCAACAATTTGACAATGTTCCAGATAAATGTTGAATTTTTAAAGCAAAGGATGCTCAACTGAAGCCCCTTTAAATTGTAAACTTAGATTAAAATATTTCTATAATAATAAGCTCAAGGTCAAGGTTGATTATTCTATTGACTCTTATTTTATAGCAATTTATTTATTTTAATTAAGGTATATTTGTTGTTGACATCACTCATGCCAAGGGTTTTGCCTTAGGTCAAGGTAATTGCAATGTTTAGGCCACAGCTCGAGTTTGCAGCCAACTTTCCCCGGCCATTGTTTGGTATTATTTTGCTGTGATTAGTTTGCTGTGCAGTTTTCGCCCCCATTCCATCTTTTGTGTTGATGTTTTCCGGTATTTTAGGTTAATTAAAACTGTTGACAATGGCAGACGCATTACATAATTACTGCCTGCGGTTGGATCTCAATTATTTATCTTAATTGAAGTCTGCTTTTTTATGTTTGCAAGGCACATACAAATATTATATGATTGCACCACTTAATGTTGGGAATTACCCAATAAAATTTATTTTAGTCACATTTGATTCATAAACAGTTGGGGGCACTTCCATTCAATTATTATAACAATATGCGTTAATTGAATGAATTCATTTTGATGAGGTTCAGGTTTTTATGTGGTTTATGTGGGCTTAGTTTGAGATTTCCAAATGGTTCAAGTGCCTAATAAAAAGCGTATTTAATTGATAGACAGCTTTTATTAATAGTTTAGGCACTCATTCAATTAATATTTCGAGTTTCTGTGATTTTAATATACGATTTTACTTTAATTGAAGTGACGGTTTTATATGAAACGAGAGAGTGAGATTATTATGTGCCATAAAAGGAATATAGGGCCATAAATCGGCGGGAAATGCCCAAATAAACATTTTATTGAATGCCTATATAGACATTTATTTGATTGACAAACTTTTGCAAAAATCAGTCGCTGATGTAGCTTCCATTCGTATTATTATTTCAATCTGCGATAATTGAAACTGCAGTGTTTGCGAACACATCGCAATGCCATGTGGCAAGTGTCACGCCATTTACTTCGATTATATCATCATTTGGCGCCGATTTAACACCCTCCCACCCCGGAAAAGCCTATGCTATGTAGGTGGATAACGGTGGCATATGGCATAATGCCGGATCAGCGATTCATTTCAATTTAGCAGCTCTCTCGTGCCTGTGCGTCTGTGTATGAGCTGGCACTTTTTTAATTTGTTTGCCCATGGCCCGTGCTCGGGACATGATATTAATCTGCCGGGCTTATCGGACTTGTTTATTGTTGAGGGTCCATATAGGCTGTTGTCTGTAGTCTGTAGTCTGGGCCATTGGTGGTTTATTACAGTGAAATTCTGAAATTCAACCTGCCATCGGCAATCGGCAGTTGATTAGCAGCATAAGCCCCGGCTCTCGACCGATTATTCCCTTTGTCTCTCATTGTTTTGTTTTGTTATTTTTCCCCTCGTATAAAATATTAATAAATTATAGCAGCGATAAATAGAATTTCTCGCACTTTCATCGCTATGAGCAGAATTCCACTTTTGGGCCAGTTTGTTTATTGACTGAATGTATTTGGCGAATATAATAAAGTAATTACAACTTTAGGAGTATTGAAAAATTTAATTAAATTTATGACGATAGAAATGTTGGTTTGCCTGCATTTAACAAGAAAAAATAAAAATCAAAGCCAATTAATGAATTTATTAGCTGTTAATGAACTTCTCATTGAAGAAATTATATTTATGGAAAATTATTTCAAACTGTTTATTAAAAAATGCTCTTCTACTATTATTTTAATACTTTCTGCTTAACATTGCAGGCTAATTGAATACCAATCTGTACAAATTAAACATTAATTAAAGGTTTTATAAACTAATTTGATTTAGGGAGAAAAACCATACAAATCAGTGAACATTTAAATGTTCCCTCGGCTTTTATTATTTAATTTTATAATCCAAGTTGAAATCAGCAAAATGCTTTAATCAGATTATGAGAAGCGAGCAAAATAATCCCTGAGTTTAGTGTATATATTATCATTCACTAATCGGTAAAAAAAAACATTTTAGCTAGTTAGCTTACTAAAAAACATACTCAAAATAAAAATCACAATTTTTAAAGGGGAAGAAAAACAAATCATTAAAATAAGTTTTAAAGAAATTCTCGTAATGTAATGTAGTTAAGTGTTATTCTATTTTTCCGATTTAAAAAATTTTAATTAGCTTAATTTTATTATCGTGCAACCATAAACACTGTAGTAATTATGTCGTGTTTATTGGCTATTAATTTCTGCTCTTTAGTTGCGGTCATTAAAATGCTCGCGGCTAATCCGATGGCAAATATGTGGTGGTGTCCACGAGTAGTCTATAATAATTGCATTTGTTGCAAGGCAATCAATTTCTGGTTGCCGCACAGCAGCTGCATGGCCCATAAATTGAATTTGGCAAAAGACAAAACCAAGTTGGCTGCAAATTTATAGTCCTTTTAGGACGCAGCTTATCGCAGCTTCACAATCGACAGACTCGCCGAGTTTATATATATTTTCCACCTCCCCAGTGCCGGCTGTCCGCAGCTAGGAAAATAATATCCGTTGCTGCCAAAATAAACCTAACAAGCAAAGCAAATTTTGAACAAAAAAAATAGAAGGGGGAATGAAAAAGGAGAAATTCGAGTGCAAGGATACCCTTCAAGCCGGAACTTATTTCCCAAATAAAATCTCCTGTTGCATGTCCCCCCCGTATCATTCGAAATCCCGAACCGAACAATTCCGCCATCGATACAAATCCCAGGCACTTGTGGTGAGCACGTCCTCATGTCGCCATGGCAAGGACATGACAGGCAATCCACCGAAAAGGAACCCCGACAATAGGAGACTCCGGCGCAGTCTGCTCAATATTATTTTTCAATTTATTATCGAGTACCTGCTGCTGCTTCGCGGTTCGGCAGTTTTTATTTCCCAGCACTTTGCTTTCTATTAAAGCGCCATCAATTTGGCGGACAAGCCGTCAGCTAACAACATTTAGTGTTCGGCCAAGGGCGAAACGAACGAAAAAAAAAGAAGAGAATACAACAAAAAATAAAAATAATGGCGTTAACTGAATTTCAAGACGCCTTTTCGGGCGAGACACTAGACGACAGCCGACATAAAAAAAATGGCATAGAACCGAAAAAAGCGCTATCAATTTTTCATAGTCAAACATTTTAACTGCTATGTCATAATAAAATTAAATGACTTGCCCGCAACCAGTCCAAAAGCATCTGCTGGCCATGGGCAAGTGTTTGCTTTGGCTTCTGGTCTAGTTACACTCAAAAAATGCATAAATTAGGGCAGCGTTTTTTGCTTAATTTGCTAAACTTTTCAATTTAAAAGAAGATTGATGGTGCAAAAGCAGATATAGTTAAAAAACTCTTTATTATTTATGCAAAAATAATCTCTCTTAAATTTATAGACAGTACTTTAAGTACTAGACCATTAAATGTAAGTGAAACCCATTCATGCTACAACATTTAAAGCCAAACAACACACACACAGTCTGCGCTGGGCGGAATGTTTCCCAAGCATTTTTCATTATATTGTAAACGAAAAGAAAAAAGTTTTCCTCCTGAAAATTACCAAGAAATGTAGGGCTCGCAATTAAAAAGTCTCGGTCCAAAAACTTTCTGCCCAACAAAAGGATGGGCTGGATGATACCTTTCGGCATTAGCTGGGAGCTGTTCAATACTTTACAGAAAAATACGAGCATCTGTCCGGGCAACTTTTCATTTTCGCATCGTGCCCTCCGGGGGCAAGTCATAATGCCCTGGTTCACCTTCGGCTGATCCCAGTCCCGTGGAGTCGGCGGGAGTCGGGGCATTAGGATCCATACCACGCTCCATTTAACTCCGGGCCGCTGCCGTGCCGTACATACTAATACACACTAATCAATGTGGGGGTTATTCTTCGAGTGTGTGTGGGTTGTGCGGGTATAATGTTAATTTTCTGCTGAATACCTGGGGTGCTGATACCCAGTTACCGGAGCGTGTGTGCGAATAATATTCATTAGAAAATTACACACATTTTTTACGTTAACACCATTTGTAGCCTGACGACACTGAGCAAATACTTTGAAGATGGTTTGCATCTAAAGAAAATTTTAGGAAAATAACATACATCATAAATAAGTTAAAGAATCAAATGGAGAATTGAGCGCCACTTTCTTAAGGTTTTTCAAATATCGAAAACCTTTTAAACAAGATTTATATAATATATTGTTAAAACATTTTTAAATCTGTAATTTCCTTTCTGATTTTCAGAATCATACGATATGAGTATTTTTTCACAGTGCTCATATCACACTTGACCTTGAGCCTTATTTATGATTATTTACAGGCACTTTCCGTCAGCTCCTTCAACGTTTTTTTGCCTATTTAAAAGAAATTTTAAATCGTATTTTCACTTGAGTCGTGTGTGTCGGCGGCTGGCAACATGTTTTCGCTTATTTTACGGCCAGTTTTATGTATTATATTCCCACATGATGGAGAAGGTGACTTGAGGAGGCGTATCACGAACAGAGGGCGCAACATAAATTGCATTTTTGTTAGTTTTCCCCCGCACACTCACATAAAATAAGTGCGGGGGACAGCATTATTGGAATTAACTGGAGTCTGTCGGGAGCTGTCTGCCGAGTTTTCCTGCTTCTTTTCCTTTATTTCCACCCTGCAGTCGCCACCTTCGACTCGTTGACTTTATATTGCTCATACGCACTGTGGACCACACACACAGATAGGAGAGGAACACGCTGCAATTAAGTTTTCTCCCCAAGGCCGCTCTCGAGGTGTCTGCCGGCTCTTGAGGTTTTTCTCGTTTTATGGCACAGGCATGGCTTTGTGTAATTTCCACAGCTCCTTTTTATGTGCAACAACGAGAAGGAGAAAGCCACAACTGCAAGGCATTTGTATTTGCCGGCGGCTGATTGGAGCTTGATTAAAGTGTCGGCTAGCCAAATTTTACTATAAGAGCTCTATCAGTGATGAGAAATAAAATAATCTACCCTAAAAGAGTGCTCGTAAAAACTGGCATAGATATTCTTAATGACACAGAAGTGAAGTTTATAGATTAAGATAGATTTTATTCAATTTATAAACCTCACCCAGTATTTGCTCTCTTACCCGTACCTTATAAATATTTATTACAAAAAATGCCAACGATAAGTGCTTAAGTACGCCCAACCTATGTAGATCCTTCTCATCCCTGAATCTAGCCTCCTTTCGGGTTTTTTCATACTCACCTAAATGCATATTCAGGTGGCAAATTCAAAAGCGAATTCCGAAATTTACACAGCTCTTGTCCTCGGGCAAAAGGTAACAAAATTTTGGGTGAGACGACAAAGGCGAGGCGAACAAAAGGCGGCTACAAAACGCTCGGTTACCTTGGAGTGACAATTGAGCCTGGCCAAAAAAGATACTCGACTCAGCTACAACTGAGCTAAAGCCAAACAGAACCGAATGAATGGCTAGTGGCTCGGAATTTTTCCACTCTTCGTTCTATTTGCTCTTTCATTTCCATTTCCATTCCCACTTTTCCGGCCGGACACTTGGATTGTTTTCGGAGAGCCGAAGGACCTAAGTCGGCGAGAGCTTCAAAGCAAGTGTTTTAATTAAATTAAAACTTAAAGACTTGACAAAAAACTACACAAAATTGGGTCAAGTAGTTAAAACAACTCGAGAAAATTACACAAGTAGTTTTCTTGAATAAGAATGAATGCGGAATGTTGAGTAAAAATAGCATTTGCTGCATTGTATGCGACTTTAGCCAGAAGACAAGGCCAAGTGGCCTGTAACGCACTTGAGGGTCCTCGAGACTTGCACACACTCACTGCCACTGTGCACATAATGTGTGCGCCACTAGGTGTAACCCCCTGATTTTCCTCAGATTTTTCTTAGATTTTTCTTACCTCTCAGACTGAGTGCCTGCCTGGCGGAGAAGTCGAATGGCCAAAGTGTTTTTCGGACATGTTACTTTTTGAAAAAAAAAACCCTAAGCATCCTTCCGTATCCAAAGCCAAGACAAGTACTCAGTGCTAAGTGACTGTCAGTGTGTTCACCGGCCACGCCCACTGTCCATAGGGGCTACTATGCTATGCCCGTCTCTGGGGCGGCCATTGACATGCATTTTCGTCGTTCGTCGGTGCACAGGTTGTAGGTTGCCAATCCGGTCATTATTCTCCTTCTCATCGTCCTGTTTCTCACGTGCCAAAACATCGGATTTCGGAAGAAGGATTGGAACTTAATAAATCGCTCTGGCCTAGAACCTAGGCGATTTGGGCTAGCAAAGAGGTGACACCGAAAGGAAAGTCTTAGAAGTATGTTTAATTTTTATAAACATGCTCAAAAAATATTCAAGTATTTGTTCAGGGTTTTGCATATTCTTTTATAATACCTTCAAAAAACTTCCATAATAAAAAACACATTCAACAAATTATAAACTAATTTATTTCTGTCTCTGCACAAGAGCCTCCGCTTGGCAGCATGACTCACAGAATGATTTGTTTGGCCCAGGTGAGTCTTGCTGGCCAAGAGCAGTTTGGGTCTAATGCCATTACCTCAGAGCAATTGAATCGTTTCAAGCGATCGATTACGTTGCCGAACCGAAGCCCTGGCAGAGGTGCGGGCGCAAACGATGAATAAATGAATGAATTAGGCGTGTTGGTGTATCAGGAGCAGAGGGTTGGGGGCCACTGATGACTGACAATGACCGACATGACATGCGGGTTTCGGACCATCAGAAGGTATCCATCCCGTAAATGGCCAACAGAAGAGCAAGTCACTCCTGGTTAGAAACACAAGAGACCATGGGTTTGAGACAGATGTGGCAAAGTAAAGAGATTCCATTTCACCGATTAAAACTTCTTTTGAGTAGCGTATAGAACTATGAAACGTGTACTTCTGCACAGCGGAAAATTGTAAAATGGCTTTTAGGGATTTGAAAATCATTTCAAAGAACTTCCAAAAGAAGGAAATGAGATTTTAATTGAATTTTCTATGTATCTGAAATTAATATAAACGGTGCTTTAGAATGCGCTAAAAAATTTCATACCTTAGAGGTTTTATAAGGTTTTTATATTTAACAGCTTTTAAAATAATACAAAATCCCTTGAAGTTTTTTAGCACCTCTTGAATATCTATTAAATTAAAAGGCCATACTCTCAGTGCCCTTTTAAATACCCTCTGAGATATTTAAAGTTTCTGCCGACCAGCATTCTACGAAAATAGCAACAGCAAAGTGTGTGCACTGAGCTAAAGGCAAAGCCAAAAAGAACTGAGAGCTGGGAACTGAGAACTGAGAAACGAGAAACGAGAACCGAGAACCTTAGATCTTTTGTGAACCAAGGACCTCACGTTCCATGGTTGGCTGCTTGGCGAAATGTCAACAGCAGGTAATGCGTCCTTAGTTCTTCCTGTTGATGCCGGCAAAGTCTCTTACCTCAAGTCGAAAATGGCAATCCCTTTTGGCCCCAATGCCCCCCGAGTGCCTGAAAAGTTGCGACTTGCCATCTGTTTGTGCCGGGGAGCTGCTGCCGTCTTGATGCCTTGTCTCGTTGCAATTTCCATTTCTTTTGTTGCAGGCAAAAAGCGCAGAAAGAATCTCGGAGTCTCGAGTCAAGAAATTGGGCAACATACATCACGCTAAGGGAATGATATGTGGTTGGCATGCTCGTGATAAGCATATGTAAATTAGGGACTGAGAACCTGCTTGCTAGATTCCATTTGTATTGCGAGAAAGGAGGAGACAGGCAACGAGCTCCGGGAACGTGTTAACAGTCCCCTGTTTATGTGACAGGACAAGAAACTCATAACTCAGGCAAAGTGCGCTTTGAGAGCGTCCACGACCGGGCATAAACATAAAGGAATAATGCTGAATCGTAACTTTTCCTGAGAACTGATTCTGTTTCTGATTCGGATTCTAATTTTGACCGAGAGGCAAGGCAATAGTGATGCGAAAAGAATAACTTATTTGAGGAAAAAAGTCATGCCATAAGTTACACAGAAGAAAAACAGAATCTTTGGTAGAATATTCAAAAACAAATTTTATTTTTAAATGCGCAAGTCTCCCTTTCAAAACTTTTCGATTTCGTGCGTTTACTCTAAGGTCTTTATATTTTCCTACTAAAACCATTACAAAATATATTTGGATCTATGCGAAAAAAACCACAAAATTACAGCACTGCATCCTTATATTGACAAATATCTCGCAAACAGACAAAAAAAGACAACAAACGAGACAAGTAGCAAACTGGAAAAAGAGAAATAATGAGAGCCATCTCCGATACGACTTCCACTTATGCTAGGGCTATATGCCATGTTTCATGGAGCATGAGCAACAGTTTGTCTGGCCATCAGACATCCATCCTCCCACGCCTTCATTTCCCATTTCCCAGCTCTCATGCTCAACTCTCCACGTTTCTTTTATAATCTTTTAAGGGCCGCTGTCTGTCGCGTCTTTTGTCTATTTGGCGCCTGTCCTTGGCTTTGTTTATTTTCACAAGCGTGTTGGTCCAAGTACTATTGCAAGTCGAAGACCAAGAGCAAGACCAAAAGCAAGTCCAAGTCCCTTGCCCCCAAAAGAAAGCATTTGGCTTTAAGACTCCAGCTGACTCGCTTAAGTTTCGTTTCGATTTCGGTTTAGCAATAGTATTTTTTTTTTGTGTGAGCGGCGCCATCAGAGTAATGGCATTCGATTTATCTTGGCGGTGGGTAATGCCTCTTCGTCAATATCGAAGATACATATTCATTCACAAAATGGTCAAGGATATATAATATATAACAGTAAGATATAACAGATTCTGTGGGTTCTCTGAGTTTCTAGTGTGATATTTAATTCTCTTAAATAATTAAACAAGACTTGAAACAAGACCTCTTTCACTAACGATTACTGCAGCTTTCAAGTCATCAAGTCCTGTCGCATTCTTCTTCTCCAACGAATGCCCAGATGCTACGGTGCTACTAAGCTACGATGCATTTAATTTAATTAAACAAGCTCCCCCTCAAGTGCTGGATAATTCACACAGACTTTTTGGTAGAATGCATCAGCATAAATAACATTTAAATGCAATCATCATTTATGGCTGAGATTTGCTGTGCAGCGCAGAGACTCTGGCATACAGATTGCAATATATCTCTTTCGGTGGCGTCGTCAGCCACCACTGCGTATGCGTAATATTTGCCCAGATTTATGCAATGCTATTTTCCGACTGAGCAAAAGATGCTGCAGGAGGCGGAAGGAAGGAAGCGATATAAATACGAGATATGGTTATGGCCCGCTCATGCATGGCATGTGTGGAAACTTTTTGCGATTATGATGGGGCCTCTGGTTTTGACCTTGCATTTAGCGTTGCATGAAAATATTACGCATCACCCCTCGCCGCATATGTACTTATAACATGTGCCGCCAGCCCATCCCCCACGATTCGTTTCAACAACTCGAGGCTCTCTGTACTCTCTCTGCACTGGTGAAATGAATTATTGATCCATTTAAGGGGCTTGGCCCATTTCGCCTCTTAGTACGCCATCACGTGCCTAGATAGCTGGCCTGATGAATGGCGATACGGATGCCTTGAAAGGCTCTGGGTCTGTGTCTTTATTTTTATCGGACCTTCGGCAGACACGGACTCTCGGGACACCCTAAAGAAATGAGCATATAAATCATTGACCAGCGCTCATTTAAATTAGGCTTTTGCGACTTCCATTCAATGTTTCAACTAATGAAGAGATTGTGGAAAGAGTTCAATTGCCCCAGCCACCCCATGCTGCCTGAAAACTTTTCACAGAGGCTTAAAAAGTTTTCCAAACAGGCTGTAAATGTCTCCACTTCCTTTATCATCCAGAAAAAAGTTGACAATTTGTGCGACGCAGCAGCGGCGGCGGCACATGTGGCTCAAAACGTTCAACTTTGGGCACACAATTTGGGTTAAACAAAGGGAACTTATTATTATAAGGAATTATGATTTTACGCTCCGACGCTCGGGGATTTCGGGAAGCCTACGGTGGCCCATGTGGTGAATGCGTAATGCATTAAAGTTAAATGCCACACTTACGACCCAAAGTAAAATAAATAACAAGGAACGAGAGAGGAAGTTTTTCGGATCATGGGATTTGCGAACTAATTAATTGAATGCTGGAGGCACAACTCCTTAGTCAGTTAAATTAATTCAGTGAAATAAGAACTTCATAATTGTAAGTCCCAGCTGCTTGTCGAACAATGTTAAAAATTATAAACGAAAAGGGAAACATTAAAGTTGTTTGTGAAATCAGACTCAGAAACACAACTTTTGGAAACAGGAGCCCTCATTATTTCTTAGAGTTATTATTGTTCTTTGCTGGAAAACATTTACCAATTAGGAACAATGTAACCTTTTAAATAAATTCAAATTTGCAGCTTTATTTTCGTACATAAAATATGCCATATATTTCTTAGCCATATGTATGTGTATACCACATGACCTGAAGTCAAGTGAAAAGACACGTAAAAGTTGAAGAATCAAGGGAATTCCAAATTAATTAATGACGAATTAAATTCTTTGGCGAGCTCAACTCCAGGCAATTAATTTAAATGATACTCAAAACCAAGCAGACGAGCCCCCTTGCACTCACCCATAAGTATGTGTAAGCGAAGTTTGTCTTGGCCGAAAAGCCGCCGTCGCAGTTTGAGACACTGGCACGTGATCTGGCTTTTGGGGCTAAGACCGAGACCAGCACCACAATGGACAATTACTGTCTCATCTGGGGCGGATCTGGCGGTGGCAGCTGGCACAGAAATTAATTAGCTACCCGAACTTAACCGAAACCGAAAAGTTCAGACACTGCACAATGGACCTGAACGGGAATCGGCGGGGGCGGGGGCGGGAAATATGGATTTTGGGGTTAGCCATCGGTATTGGCATTAAGGAGTCTTGCTTTGAGATTGAAGTGCCGGCGAGACGCTTGACAGTGAATAAACAACTATTAGAGACCAAATTTATGGCATTCTTTGGTTCTGGTTTGGCTAAATGTGTCAACAATTCGACTGGCAATTAAAGCCAGCGGGCGAGTTAATAAATTGAGCGAATTATGACCTCGGCAGCTGCGAGAAATTCGCACATGTTGCTAATTGCTGCAAGCTGTTAACCCTCTGATGCCGTCCATAAATCGAAAGTTTTATTCCACATTGTGTCTGACTTTTGTGCAATTTCCTTGAGGGAAATTAGAAAACTTTGCGCTATCTGTACGCTTTCTTTCATTCTGTTTGTTATTTTCTATTTATTTTTTCTTTTCGGTCATGTGCAAATATTTTCGCTGGCAAACCTTTTGTCCTGGACGCGGCCTTTGTGGACGCCGCCTCCATAGTTGACTTTTATTTATTGTGGGCCATAAAAAAAAGCAGCAGGCGATGGCTCTGGAAGCTCTGAAAGCGAAAAGTTGAAAGAATGAAAACCAAAAAGGAATCTAGCACAGAATGCAAAAATTGTATACATTTGTTTGAGGTTTTGCTGGAATCTACTTTATGTTTGTCTCTCCCTCTGGCCCTCCCTCCGCCTTCATGGTTTGCTTGCTTGTTTTTCTCGCATTTTCAGTGTAAATTCGAAATTTCACTTTGGAAAGTCGTCTGCGTGTGTGTAACACTTTTTACGACTTTACCGCATTTGTACAAATAATGTTCGCCATTCCCATTCCCTTTTATTGTTTATTTGTGTTCATTGACAAGACACCACATACACATTTCTTTTATGGAGAAGTTCCTTGACTCAGGTCCTACTCGGTGAAAGTGCTCCCTAGTTGCCAGTTGAGTGTGGTCCTTGGATTGCACTTTTGTGGCCAGCATTGATCATAAAAAATGTTTGATAAATTTACGGCCAACTGGGTGAAGAAGCCTAGCAAAGTTTGGGGCTCAAAATGCAGATGAGAGGCCAAGTCTGGCAAAAGTTTTAAGACACTTTTAGTGGGTATTACTGGGCCTGGCATAGCTTCAATTAATTGCAAAAGTTTGTCTAAGCCTATGGTGAAGAGATACCTTCACCCACTTCGGGCATAGTTTCAAATATTTACACAGAGCACAAAAATTGGAATTTTAACTAGACACCTTCTTAGTATTTCTTATACTTTTCTAAACATCAGCACATATATATTTTTCACAGTGCTTGGTTATTTAATTACAGCCTCGTGGCGAACTTTATTCAAATACTCATATTTCACTTAGCTGGTAAGTCCACTCAACTCATTTAAAACGAATTTAAATTCGCAGAGATGCGACCTTTCTTAATCTTGGCCAGGAATTTTCGTTTGTTCCCTTTTTCCACTTATTACCGGAGGACTACCTACATCAATCAAATGGTACGCAGCCAGAAGATTACACTAAATACAATTTGCAGGACATTAAGCACAATGTCCCTAAGGATGTGCATGTAGATGTGGCTGTAGCGGCCATTATGCTAATCAGATAAACCTTTTTCCTTTTGGTCCTGGCCATAAATGAAATATAACTGCGGCCCGAAAACCAGATGCTACTACAGAGATACCAAATGGGAATAAAGTTCCTAACGAAGTTCACTGACCAATGGATGTACTTTTTTTCGGCAATCAAAGAAGGCTAAGGAATCGTTAGAAAGTGATAATATTGAAGCTGAATACACTTAGCTAAAAATATATAAAGAACTGCATTGCTACAATAGACTAAATTCGAGAATAATAATGCACATATAATTTCTTGAAGTATTTTCACACTTTTTATAAACAGTTTCTTGAATTCTAATTATTTGTCAAATTACAATTTTAGTCAAAAAAAACCATTAAAACTTACACAAATCAGAAAACGTTTGAAACAATATTTTAGACCGAAACTACACTACGCACTTAAAACCGAAAGCTATAATCGCTCTTTTCATATTTTTGTAGCGCAGTGCTGAATATCCAAGTGGCACATTTTCCGACTTTTTCCCCAAAAAACCGAGATCGAACGATGGGAAAACTCCGAGACACGTGCGTGCGGCGCCGCTATGGAAAACCAACTGAAAAACCGTGAAAAATGTTGTGCGCCAGCTGCTCGCCAGCGTTCGCTAGTCGCCGTTTCGTTCGGGAAATCGTCGCTCGGCTTTTCCTGGGCGCCTGTCGAAAGTGTTGCCAGCTTTCTGGCGTCGACGCCGGCAGCGGCAGCGGGTCCGGTCAGCTGATCCAGGAAAAGCGGGGGAAAACCGGATCCACCAGAAGCAACTAGTGCAGCTGGTTGAGGAACAGGGTCCACTTGGCATCCACAGGCGGCAACAGCTGGGCGACTTGTTGAAGTTGCAGACTCTGTTTGAAAACAGAGAGAGAAAAACGAGAGGAAACTTTTCCAGAGAGCGGAAAATACAAATATCCGCTCTCCTGTGCAGAGACCTCCTGCTTTTGCCTGACTTTCCCTGGTTTTTCCTTTGCCTTTGCAGTGGACTCCATTCAATTTTCGTTTATGAATGAAACGATTTCATTCGACTTTCCCAGCGCGCCAAAAAAAATGTGTATAACTTTATTTATGCCAAAACTTTTCCTTCTCTTTTTTTGATGGTCAAATTTATGGAACATCATCCCGTCCATATGGCAGTTAACCCTTTTTTTCGGCTGGTACCACTTGGCGTATGGGTAATAAACCACCGAATGAAATGATAAACTGCGCCGCCTTCCCACTTTTCCCTCGGCCGCCCGGGATTTTTCTCACTTGCAATTTTTGTTTGTTGTTTGCGCCAACAACTAACATCACATTTAAACAACAACAATGGCATTTTAATAGACGCCAACAACGACGAATGTTTAAAATCCCCTTCGAGTGCTCGTAAAACGTTCCGTTTATCTTATTTTGGGAAAGCTGGTATTTATTTGCATTTTCATTCCGTGGCGCCTCATGTTAGATTTATGTGCTCGCAGGCTCATTGGTTGTGTGGATCTATTTGCTGAAAATTTATGTTTGCATTTCAATTTACTTCCTCCTGTCGCACTCGTACTCTTTTTTTCCTTTCTTTGCCAGCATATGTTGATTAACTCGAGATATTTATGGCAGCGCGTTTTTATTGTGAGATTTTTGGTTGTAAAATAGAGAATAACGTTAAGTAAGGTCTATAAAACTGAGAATTTAAAGGGGATTTTTAAGATATATTAAGGGGACAACAAAGGTTTTGTTTGTATAATAAATTTAATTCATTCAAAAGGAATTTGGTGCACATAAAGATTGGATTTCTTTAAACAAATTGCAGGAATTAAATTAAATTAATTAATTCCAAGTAAAATAAATATGAACCAAATTTGCGCTGCCTTATTTCTAACTTCTAAAAGAAAACCCGCATTATAGTAATTTTAAATACCGCTTTAAATATTCCAGGCATGCTTTAATATTTGCCTGTCAAGTTTGGCTTCGTTTTTGGAAGAGATTTGCTCATTGACAACCCCCCAAGGGGCGGCATTAACTTCCCCCGCTCCGTCGGCAGGAAAAGAAAACACGGCTTTCCCCTTGGCCAAATCATCCTTCAATTTATGTCACATTTCGAACAGGATTCTGACACCTCCAAGCCCGTACCCCTCTTTACCATTTCTGGAATAAAAAAATCAAAAAGAGAGGGCCAAAGGCTATGGGGATCTCAATTATGAGGGCCTAAGTGCCGTTAAAACCAAATCAATAATTTCCCAGGCTCAACGTGCATGGCATGAGAAATGCGGAATACGTTGACAATGTTGAATGCCATCGAAAGGCGGGGGAGATCCATTAGATATGCGACGAGCTCTGCCTTGGGAACAGCACTGAGTCCTGCTCACACACATATCCCGCCACATAGCCATGAATTTCGAAATGACATTCAATAAGCATTCGACGAGATGTTCAATTATTTTTCAATTGCATCGATTTGCGGGCAGGCCACAAAAGAAATTTGATTATACTTGAGGCCAACGCCTCCGAAGAAAAGAAGAATACATACGGAAAACAGTTGGGTAAACAGCTTAAACAGAACTTAAATCAGATTTTGTTAGATTTATTTTATAAATATCACATCAGGCATTCAGGAAACCAAATTAAATACAAAATTTCCTCATTCTAGAACATTTTAACATTATTTAAAATCTCTTATTTTTCCGCTGTGCATAATTTCGCTTTTCTTCTTGTTTATTTTCCTGCAAGCACGTGACTCATTTTGAGGCCTCATTTCGGAAGTCGTTGGGCACCCATTTTGGTCTCTGTTTTGGCCACTTTTCCGTGTCGCTCTAAACCAGTTAGCTACTTTGCATTAAAGCTTCCCCCGAGTGGCCCAACTACTCCTGCTATGTGTGTATATGGGATAGCACTCAGATCCGTCCAGTCCACTGTCGCTCAATGGCAACAGAGATGCGTGTTAGCGGCAAATGGATGGTTGGGAGAGAAATCCCGGGAAATCCAAGGCAAATCCCGGGGAAAGGCGGCAAACTGGCGGGGACAGGAAATGCTGACTTGACAGGGACCGAACCCGAAAAGCTTCCGCCGCTGCCATGGCAGCCCAAGAGGAGAACCAACCACAGACAAGGATTCGGTTGCGGGCAGCATTTTGGGCTGCTGTTGGGGTTGGGGTTTATAGGAGAGACTCCATAGCGATAATCCCCTCAATCCACATGGAAATGCGAACACGATGTGAGGCATATACACGGGCACTGCAAGGAAAGAAGTTGAAAATCATATTAAAAGAGTTATTTGTCTTTCATTTGATCTAAAACAATAATGAAAAAATATATCTTTTAGGTTTCTAATTCAAATTCAGAACTGCAATCAATATATCTCATAATTTCCCATTTCTCCCAGTGCATGCCGTAGAAGAAGCTGTATACAGCATCACCTAGGGCAAATCCGAACTATCTGCCGTGACGACTTTAAAGGCTATTTCCATGGGAGGCAACGCAGCAGCTGGCGGAAGTTGTTGATATTTTGTTAACAGATTTATTTGCGCAACGTGTTCACGCTTTCATTTGCAATTTTCCACTAGACCTCGACGAGGTCTCTCTGTCTCTCTGTCTTTCTCCCTGTCGATTTGCTCGATATTCCTCACTTTTCCGCTTTTCGATTAACCAGAAGCGAAGTGCCGTGGCGTCGGTGATGTTTTGTACAATTCCAACACTGGGAGCACAAAAGAAATCAAGGCATTCAAGGGAGGATGGAAGCTGAAGCTGCCACTCTCTCCCTGTCAAACCCATTTCAAGTGGGCGCCAAACTGCAGAGGACACCCCCATTGTGCGCCTCCGAATTTTCACACACCCAAGGGTACTCGCTTCCTTGCTCCCTAGATCTTTTGTGCCTTTTGGGTGGGGGTGGGTGGCATGCCACTTTGACGGTCCCTAGTCACTCAGTTAGTTTTGGCGGTGGCCAAAAGGAACTCGGTACTGTCAATCTCGTGTGGATTGAAGTTGATTTATCCAAGGACGGGGCTTTAAAAGTGTACCCACTGTCGGCTCAAGTGGCTTTAGAAATCACAGAAATGTCCGCCAAAAACCAAATGAAAATTTTATTCGCAGGCTTAACTTTTGATTTTCAATGAGCACAAACTTTTGGCCAGGGATAATTGATGTGAGAGAATTTAAGAGATGTGTGGGTTTCCACTCGACTGCCCAAAGTGCTGGAAAAAATTATAATCATTTTCATTTGGTTTGCCAGGACCTGATTTAATTATCCCCCTCGAGGTTTTTCGGCGAAGGAATAAGTATAAACCTGTGCAGCGGAAAATCGTTTGTCACTACCCCCACGGTCTGGTTATGTTCCTGGCGTTCCTTTGACGGCCTTGAAGCTGCTGCCTCCTTTTGCAACATTCGGTTTTTGTTTTTGACAGAGTCTGTCTGCGGGTTTTCCCCTCCCCCTGACTGCCCTCTAAGAAGAATATGTATATAAATATTTATTTTGTTTGTCACATCAAAGGGCATATAATTTTACTGCGTTTGGGAAAATCTTTTCATTCATTCGCTTTGGCTTAACCCTGAAACGGAATAAGTATTCATTGAACTTGGCCAAATGAATGAGTTTTCAGTTGTTGAAAGCAGCAGAGATTTTTCTGTCATTGCCACCGCAATCATTTTCCCTTTTTATATGGCTTTTAATTCCAATGCTCAGTGCTCGAGAAGTTCCAACTCAAAAATAAGCTGCCACTTCCACTTCAGACCCAATTAGGCATATCACAAGCGTTTTTCTTGTTGTTTTTCCATTTTTTTTTCCTTACTTATTCACTGGCCCTTTTCTTTGCTTCTGATTTAACTTTTCAGCTGTTGAAGTTGAAGATATTTGCTTCACTTGCCGCATTTTAATGTTGGGTATTTAGTATTCCAATTGTGCTTCTGACTTGTTTGTTATTTTCTGTAAGCTTTTAGGGGGTTATAAATCATAAAAAGTATTTTTATAAAATATTTTTTTTAGAAGAAGTACATATATAAAATATTATTATTATATCTTTCTTTCTTATCTATTTAAACAATAAATCATATTAAGTTTTCTTTTCAAGTCCCAATTAATCATTGATAAATGCAAATTTGCTTATATTTTTTCCTGTTTTATGTTGGTTTCCTTTTTTTTTTTGCTATTTTCTGATAGTGCCATGTTTATTTTAAGGCTCTGACTGGTTGACCGATTTTCGTTTTGGCCATGATGTCGCCCACGTATTTGTAAATCAACTTTATCATTGCCTTTTCGGTGGCAGCTGCACCCACTCCCAGGGAGGAATCCACCAGGGATCCCTAGTTGGTGGATGCTCTCATTCGGTTTTATTGCGGGAGGGGTTCATGTGGGTGGAATTACCAAAAAAAAAAAAAGAGAAGAAAAAGGAATACAAGCAAATGCGTTGCAGCGTGATCCATTTCAGACTGTGCGAGTGGGCGTAATTAACACGCCACGAAGCCATAACGCGGCCCGAGGGGCCAAAGGTCACAGTCGAAGCCCAAAGACAAGTGCTGCTGATTAATTGATTTTTTATCGACGCCTCTCCTGGGCTTCGAGCTCAACTCGAAATCGAAATCGGAAGGCACAGCCAAAGCTGTCCGGGTAATTTATCAGCCAACTTCCAATTAACACGCGTTAAAGTCGCGCCTTTCCTGGACAATTAACAGCCCAGCTCCCGTATCCCAGATCCCTGATGCCACATCCTCCGCCAGATCCAGATGAATGGCGGCGTCCGGAGTAAGTTTCCCGTCGTGAAAAAAGATATGGTAATGGAAATGGCAATGCAATCACGGCAAGTGAGTGTACTCGCAATTTTCCCGGCCATTGTTCCTCTGTGTCAGCATTAAATCCAACGACTCCCAATTAGCTTAATTAATTTCGCTGTTTTTCTGTGCTTACGTACGTACTTACTGCGTCGGACAAAAATAAAACATCTCAGCTAAAGAGAAAAGTAAGAATTAAAAAAAAAGTCAAAACTTCCATGAATTCTGCTGACCTTTAATACTTTCTTCCCAAGAAGTTATCGCAATAACTAATTAGCATAAAAGGAAAAGAGAAGGTTGTATACCCTTACAGCCATTGGATAGAATTCGAAATAACTAAGCCCAAACAGTTGACTTTTTTAAAATATTTTATTATCATTAAATTTGAATTTTTATCAAACTGAATATATATCACATTTGGTAATTACTGCCTTTTTCGCCATGTTATACTTTTAATAAGTTCTGAAATATTTGCACACATTTTAAATCTATATTTATTGATATTTTAACTGATCATATTTTTAACAAAAAACCAATAACTTAGCCAAAAAGCATTAATTTAAATTCTAAACGCTTTCATGAAACAGTTTTTTACTTTATGAATTAATTATTAATATACATAGCTAGGACTAAATTCCGAGATTCCTTCACAGCAAACTTCTGACTGAAATTATAATACCCTGCAAAGGTAGAGTAGGTAGGTTAAAAGTGCTGCCATTTATGACTAAGTAATTAAAAAGTTATTTTTAACAACATTTATACCTATTTCGGACCAATTCTAAGAGTTGCATGCTTGTTAAAATAATTGTTTAAGTTATTAGAAATCAATTAGTAGCCCAGGAAAACATTACATATTTTTAAGGGAAATTTTAAGCAATGTCAATGAATTCTCACATTTGGTTTCTATCACTATTCGAGTCAATACTAATCCATTCTTCCCATTTTAAGGCTTGCCTGGGGAACAACCACGTGGATCTCCCAAAGCAAGTCAAAGTCTAGTGACCTCTCCCGAAAAAATCATTGACTGTCACTTAATCCGAAGGCAAGCCTTGATGGAAAACCAGTTAATGGATAGCCAAAGTTGAACGAACCAAAGGCAAAGCCCGCAGATACCATCGATAGTAGCCACCAAATATTTACTCCTCTCGAACTGTTCGGCAATGAAACGTTTATTTGCTTAGCTTAGATAACAAAAAGAGCGACCAGAGTCGTTAGTTTATGTACAAAATACCAATACCAAACACAAACTGCACTCGGGGGCCTCCGAAAAAAATAGAAAAACAAAAAGAAACAGAGTCGTTCCCATTCCCATTCTCGGTTATTGCCAATTTAGATGCAGTGGCACTTTCAGTTTTTTCTCGCTATTCGATTTCCCTGTGTGTCTAGGCAGGAGTGTGTTTTGTGTAGAGTGGAGTAACCCTGTTACCAGCACCCCTGCATCAAACCCAATTGCTGGATTGCCCCGCAGCCCACGCGGTTCTGCATGTAATCCGGAAAATTGCTCTGCAGCACCCGCATGGTATTCCGTTTGTAATCCGGAACCGCATGGGTCACCAGCTGGCAAGTTTGACTGCGATACACAGGCTTAAAGTTAGCCTCCGCGAACGTGGAGTTGGTGTCCCATCTGTAAACCTCCGCGTCGCCTTCGTTACGGAAGAATATAGCCGAGCCATTGTCCGTTCCAATGATAACCATGCGGCTGGGCTTCTTGCCAAGGTCTAGGGAACATAAATAGAAAAACAAGTTAATTATTTATAATTTCCAGCTAAAACCACTTTAAAAACTTACCCAATATCCTGCCATCTGCCACTCCGCTGCGCAGGTACTCCGATTTCAGGGAGAAGAGCTTGCTGGTGCTTAGGTACGTAAAGTAGAGCTCCGTGGAGCCGCAGTCACGTCGGATGAGGGCTATGTAGAGGACATCCCGCGACCGACAGCCAGCAGTAACAGCCTTGGGCAGCACCACACGGAATCCCCGATCCGCCTGGAGATTGTACACAATGATGGCCCTGTTGGCGGCATCGCTGACATAGACAAAACACCCGCCATCCGGAGCATAGTCCACCACCAGATACTGCAGACGAGAGCTGCTGGAGGTCAGGCCCTCGAGGGAAACTGTCTTCAGCACCTTGCCCGTCTTCACCGACATGGCCACCACTTTGGGGGGACACTTCCGTACGGGGGTCTCCAAGGTATTGACAATGCCAGTGTCCAGCACCCAGAGCACCTCGTTCTGGTCGACCACTAGGTCCACCACCGACTGCAGGGCCTTGCAGTTGCCTTCCTCCTGCAGGTCCCAGCAAGGATATGGCTTGAAGGTGGTGGAGCAGGTGCCCGGCTTCACACTGGTCTTGACCAGAGTGGCTGGAACGCCCTTCCGGTAGCGTGGCAGAGCCAGGTAAATGGTGTCTCCGATCAGCTGTGCCCGCGTGGCAATCACATTCTTGGGTATGAACTTGCCCGAGCTCTTGAAAAGCGACTTGGTGCTAGCACAGGGGAACTCGAACTGTCCCCCGGTCCACTGGATGGGCTGGGAGTCGGAGTGGGCGCGGTCAGGAGTCCACAGACCGTACTTAGTGCCCTGCGAGTGAGCCACCGCGAGGATGGCAGCCAGGATTAGCGCCAGTTGCAGTCTCATCTTGGCAGCGTTAATCGTTTAATTATCTGGCGGCGGCGACGACGACAACGTGCGCGTTATTCTGCTTCCCATCTCGATCAAGTGGCGTGCTTATATAACCCGTGAGTCTTACCAGAAGCCAGAGGCAACGTGCCTCGCCACCAATTCTCAATTTCCAAACTCAAAAAACTAAAAACCTTGAACAGAGTTTGAACAAAAAAAAAGTCACTCTACAAATAATTGAAAAACAGTTGAACTTTTGTAACCTCAACAATTCAGAGAGTATTTTATGAAGACACATTATTAAAAATTTAATTTTTAAAAAGTTTAAATATTAATAGAAGAGTTTTTTTCTACTTCTAAAAATTTATTAATTTTATTTAATAGTAGAAATTCAATAGAAATGAGTCATTGAGATTTTATTCTTTAATATTTATTTATTAAACCACATTCTTTCCACCCTTTAAGATAAAATTTACTCATGTTCCACTGTGTTTCGCCAGCAGAAACCTCTGAAGTTTCTCAATGAAAGCCAATACAAGGGCGCAAAGGGCCAAGAAAGGAAGAGGACAGCCCTTGTGGCCTTTCGCCTCCCCTCGTCCTCTTCATTAACTATTGAAATGGCGAACGATACTGCAATTACTGCAATCAATTTGGGGGAGCAAGGGAGCACCCACAAGTGTCGCCTGATTGCCTGGTGATATTTTTAGCTAATTAATTGCTAGTGCAATCTCCCCAAGATGACCTCAGTCGTACTCTGCGATTTAACAAGCACGGAGAAATGAATGAATGATGGAAAATCACTACAACTTTGGGATTTCCCTGCATAATTCTGTCATTGCCATCACCGTAATTGCCCCATAAATAGGTTAAAGCCCTCGGTTTCTGGCAGACAATCCGGAATCGCCCCTCAAACCCGAATCCAACGTGTTTGGCATGTTCAATTGTCAACCAAAAAAACCCGGCAGCACCCGCATTCCGGGTGGCTTTTTCCCCCCTGAATGATTTATATACGTTCCCCCACACAGAGCACACCCAGCACCTTCAGCACCACCATACCACCACACACACATAGGGCACAAAAAATTGATGACAAGCATTTCCGGGCTACTCATCTGACATAATTTATGTAAACACTTACCTCCCTCCGAGCTTGTGGTTGTGGCTTCCAGATAAGAGACAGCCAGGGCGACTGCCGACTGACCCCCATTAGGCGCACAACTCCCAACCAGGATTTCCCATTTTTCCTCCGCAGGCCATTTTCCACACATTACATTGACAGTTTTTTCTTTTTATTGCCGCCAGGCCAACGGGGCGTATGCGTGATCAGCGCCGCACTTCTTTAAAACTCTCTCAATCTCCAAGTTTACGTTTATATATACGCATATATATGCCAATAAAATCGCAATTGAAAACGCAAATAAGCCAATAATTTCTCAGTTTTTTGTTTTTTTTTTGTTCGCCGAAGGGTGGCAGCGGTAAAAAAGTAATGTAAAAAAAAGAAGTATTGTCTGTGGTCACGTTTGATTCGCTTTGGTAAATGGGCCGACTTGGGCTTTGTGCTGCTTATTTGTTGCTGATAAAAGCGATTTTCATTTTTAACGAGAATTTTACATAAATTAAAATCAAATCCCAGAAGTTTTTAAGGGTATGATAGAGTTCTAGGGTAAGTAATGTAGAAAAAGGTAACTTATTACATTAAGTAAAAAGGAATCCAGCTAAAAAAAGGCTATAAAAAATACCTTACTGGTTAACGTACAACATTTTATAAAATATAACTTTTAGATACATTAAAAACCAATCTACCAGAAAATATCTTCAACATCTTACTGAAACTTCTCAAAAACCTAAATCAATTAATTCTTAATCACTTTTGGCCAAAGTTTTGGGGCGCATTAATCACATAGTTTTTGAAGCGAGGGTCTTGCAAATTCCACTACAGGGTATTAAAAAGTTATCAGCTAAGCAGAGCTTCCATATTAATCTTCCCATACATTTCGCTGTTCCCATAATTTATGTGCTTTGCTTTCACTTTGCTGGCTTTCTTTCGGCGGCCAAGTTTATGCCTTTTTTGTTTACGTCTGCTCGAAGTTGTCCACTGTGTGTGTGTGTGTGTGAGTGTGTTTGGTTCTTAACCTTTTATTCTTTGGCTTTGGTTTTGGCCAGCTCAAATGGTTCGATGAATTGCCATAAATTAAGGCCTCAATCCACTCGCTCATCTTTGCTTAATTGTTTTTTTTACAAGCCATATGCTGGTTCTTGTTGTTTTGTATGTTTTCTGAAAAATTGCATATTAAATATGTATGCATTTCTTTTTTCCCCTGAAAAATGCTATCAATGCCACATTGTTACATTTTTCATTTAAACGCATCTGTCAGAATTTGAACAATAATAAAATAGGCTCAAGCTTGATTGGGAATGTGGAATACACTTTCTGGTTAATATATTTTATTTTATTGTAAAATTAGTAAATTCTTCTATCTTAAACAGTTTATTTCTCATTTTGTATTTATTTCTAAATATCTATTATTAATTGTACTATATTTTAGTTTGTTGTAATAAACTTTAACTCAGTTTTTCCGGACTTAAATACATTCCTTTTTTAACTTTTATAAAACAGCAAATTCCACATTTGTTTACAAACTTATTAATTTTATGACTATAACTGACTTTCATAAGCATAAAAAAATAAACATTCAATTTACAAGATTGGTTTAACTCCCTCCAATTCGTTAGAGTATTTGAACTCTCAGACTGGTTGCTTCGTTAAATTTTCATTTTGGTATTTTTTTCTTGCTTGTATTTATATTGGAGCGCATAAATATTTATCTACAGATTTCATGATGAAGCCGCCCACAGCCGGCCCTGATTTGGGGGCATGTGTGTGCCATAAATTCGAAGATTACGATCGGGAATCGGAAGGGATGCGGAGGAGGCGACTTCTGGCAGTTTATTAAAACGGATTTCGCACAAATTCAATCTGCATGTAATTTGGCATTATGGACAACAGTGCCAGTGCCCCGCCAGAAACCCGTCAGGCGGAAGCCAATTGTGTGACCCCGACAGAAAAAAAGGGTTAACCTCGGGGGCATTTGTTGTTCTTGTCTTCAGAAAATATTGACCATCAGCCGCTGGTCTTTTTTTTTTGGTATTTAAGGAGATTAAACTTTTGGCGATTTAATGGAAGCAGTTCCAAGTGGCGGCCATAATTCAATGCACGTGCTGCCCACACTTATACATCGTCCTCTCGCAGGACACAAACAAAGGGCAAACCCTGCAGCTGGACACCGCCGAGTCCTCCTACCAAAGAATGTGTCATCGTATTTTTTATTTTTGTTATTATTTGATGCGTGGGCGCTGCTCGCCAAAACAGGATCTGAAGGAGGTTATTGTCCTTATGTCTGGTATACCTTTAATGTGATTTTAACTATCAGTTACATATATTTAGGTCCCTTCTTTGCTGAAATTATAGTTTAACTTAAAGAAAATCTAGTTTTAAATTTACCAAACTAGTTTCATAAAACTAAAAACATATAAATGTCAAAATAAAACTTTATCAAATTTATTAAAAAAGCGATTTGCCAGGGGGCACCCGGATTTGAACCGGGGACCTCTCGATCTGCAGTCGAATGCTCTACCCCTGAGCTATACCCCCGACTTGATTCCAGCCAACTGGGAATGCCTTTTAAAAAGCTGTGACTAAGATAAAATTATACATTTCGCGTTTATCTTAAAATAGAGAGGTGAAATCAGAGAAATCAATTAACAAGAAAAGATTGCGAGGCGTCACTGCAGGCAGAAGCAGCAGCCGTGTGAATCACATTCGGGGGCTCCAGCTCCATTGCAATCTTATCAGGTAAGTGGAGAACCCGCTTCTCTTCCAATGGCCGAACTGCCAACTGATAGCTGCAGGCCGACAGATATTTTATATATATGTATATATATTTTTTTTTCCCAGAACACCCGAAAAATATCTGGTAACACAAGCCAAGTAATCGAAACTTTCTTGGTCACCGAAGCTGAAACAGAAACAGATTCGAGATACAGATACAGGTCACAGACGTCAGCATTGATATTGAACTTTATGGCCACTTTGGCAAGTGTTTCGCCCCTGACCCCTGAACTTAGCCGGCCAAAAAAGGTTGCATTCTCAAGTTGCCACCAGAATTGTGGAAAGAAATGATCGATGGGTGACAACAACTGTCAAGATGTTAACAAGTTAACACCTTAAAGATAATGTAAAAAAATATTTTTGTTAGTTTATTATGCATTTATTGGTTAACTAGTGTATACACCATATTGTATATAAAATGTACCATAGAATGGTTTAAAATTTGAGACTCGTTTCCGTGCGGCTTTCCATCCGCATTGCTTAGAAACCTTAGCCGGTTTCCGGCGTTGGCCAGACGTGCTGGCTGCCCTCGGTACACACATCTGGAGATGCACATCAGTATATGTCACTTGTTTTGGCCCATGTTTAGCACCCAACGACCTTGCTGCAACACGCTCCGACATCGGCTGGCTGCACAAATCGGTGGCTTTTATATATAAGTGCAGCGCCGCCGTCCGCCGCTCAGACAGTTTAATGTTCGTTCTCGCCCAAAACGTGGCCATCGAGTATCTCACTACCACACATCTCGTTCTCGGACTCTCCAAGAGGAAGCATCGAAATGACCACCCAGCTGGTACTGCTGCTGGCCCTCGTCGCCGCTGTCCTGGGCGCCTACAGCCCCTCCTCCTCCTCGTCGGCGGATGAGTCCGGAAGCTCGAACAGCATCGGAGGCAGCAAGTGCGATAAGAATCCGCTTAGTGAGCTCACCTTCCAGCTGAGTGGCAGCAGCCTGCACTGGCCCTGCGAGTCCACCAAGAACATCTACGTCCAGTCGGGCAGATATGTGCCCCGAAATGTGATCGTGACCCGGGCCCAGTTGCAGAAGGATGCTGCCTTTGTGGCCCTGCCCAGGTACAAGCAGGGCGTGCCCTTTACCCTGGGCAAGGTGAACCTGAAGAAAGGCGAGTGTCTGACCAAAATCTCACCATATCCCTGCTGGGCCATCCAGGAGGAGGGCAACTGCCAGGCGCTGCAGTCCGTCGTGGACATCGCCGTCGATCAGAATGTGAGTGCAATTAACAATATTCTTTTTGTTTTTTATATATAGTAAGTACATATATATTTTTTAACAACTGCCATGGTCAAGTTGTCTCATCCGCAATTGCAATTTGTGCCCTTAACTACGCATTTATATTGTATTTTACACTTCAGTGTCTTTTTTGACGCCTTTAAAGGGGTTCTTTTTTTAATACATATGTATTTTTATCACTGACTGTAGAAAGGGTATTAAGTTAGGCATATTCGTTTTGGTGGAATTTCTGTTGCAATTTATAAACTGGAATTTAAAAAACTATCTTAACTTTCCATTATTAATTATACAATACAATAAAACAATCATTTTATTAGTTTTCCGGCTTAAATATTTACAATAAATTTGAAAAGCACTGAAATGTTCAACAAATTAGCTCAAACTATATTACTAATAGTAGAACTTAATATCTGGGAATATAGTAAAAGCAAAATCGTCACATCCAGGGTACCACTTACCATTAATCCCCTCGAAAGTCACTCTTTTTAACTACCCAGTCTTGCCTCGACCGAGCGAAAAATTGCTTTTTTAATCAAATAAATGGTGGCGACAAAAACCGAAAAGCTTCAAATAAAATGCAATTGGCGCCTGCCAGCAGAAACGAAAGAAACCGGTGAATAAACGGACTCCAAAAAAAAAATGGTTATGCAAATGGAATTTTATAAAAGGCCAAAAGCCAAAAAGGCCAAATGGCTGCTACTGAAGAGTTGACAGGCAAAATGCAGCGGAAAGTTCTCCAAAAATAATTTGGACATCCCAGGAAATGCCAAGTCCACTGCCATTCACCCAAGTATTTTGTGTATTTCGATTTCAATTTTAACGCTGTAAACTGTTGTTTAACTGCGAATATTTTAAGGCCGATAAGCTTTGCGTTGCTGAGCGGAAAATGTCTGGAATGTCAATTATTTTCCATTGACAAATTATTAAATATTTACTGCGCTTTTCGGTTTCGGTTTGTTTACACAAACGCACAATATGCAAAATGACCCAGTTACAATTGGCAGCATTTCCCCCATCAGTTCGCTCTCATTTAAATGCCATTCTCGTTTAGCTGCATTTATGCAAATCATTTCTTTATTTCTTTATTTTATTTACACAAAAGTCGTCGCAATAACCATCGCGATGTGTGCAAACATTGCAAACAACGCACATGGTATTTATTTATTTTGCTCCATTTCCCCATTCAGCGGATTTTAATGTTATTGTTATGAGCGTTGAGTGTTGAGTTCTTAACACCGGCAACATTTCAATTAGCAGTAGAACACAAAAAACCAATGAATATATAATTCGCAAAATTAATCGCCGTTTTTTAAATCGCTTCTTTAAAGGGACTCCTGTGGGCCTTGGATGTGGGCATCGTGAATACGTTGGAGCAGCCCATCCGTCGCTGCGGCCCCAAGATTGTGGCCATCAACACGGCCAACAACAAGGTGGTGAAGAGCATCGACCTCAGCGACCTGGTCACCTCCGAGAGCCGTCTGCAGTTCATCGTGGTCGACTACTCCAAGGATAACAAGCCATTCGTGTGAGTTTTAGCGCAAATTAACTTTTATTTCAAGGTCCTGTGACCGTAAAAAGTGTCTCTTGGAAAATGTAGCGAAAGAAGTATGCTTTCTTTGTTGATTATTTTGATACAAATGAAAACTTTGACTTTCCTAAATTTATTGTTTAAAATAAGTCGAAAGAATGGCTTCTTGTAGAGATTTTATAATAATTTCTTTTCTTATATCAACTTTTCATTCTCTACAGCTACGTGGCTGATGCCGGAGCTCGCAGCATCCTGGTATACGACATCACCGGCAACAAGTCCTACCGCATTGTCCTGCCCAAGGCCACGGCACCCACCAGCGACGTCCTGTATGTGGCACTCACCTCGAAGCCGGACGGCACCTCCACTCTATTCTTCAGCTACCTGAGCTCCCCGCGTCTTTACTCCATCAAGGGCGAGTACCTGCGCGTTGGCCAGGGCGCCGGCTCCATCATCGATGTGGGTCCGAAGCCCTATGGCAAGCAGGCTGTGCTCCTGGGCGCCGATGGCGGCACCTCACTCTTCTTCCGCTACAAGGGCGAGAACGATATCTATCTGTGGGACTCGGAGACGTGCTTTAAGGCCGCCAATCTGCAGGAGGTGCAGCGCGGTGGCGATTGCCGCCTGTCCACCCAGGTCCTGCCCGGACACAAGCGATTCATGTGGGCGCTAGAGAGTAATTTCCATGACTTCATCTCGGATCGAACGGGATGCAACGGGGCCTCCATTGTCCTTCATCCGGTGGTAAAAGAGTGCGACGACTAAAGATCCCAGGATCTCAGCATAGATGCTCTTATTTATTAGACTAAGACCCGCCTTGTGTCGTTTTCTTTCGTTATCGTGTCTTATTAAAGATTTCCAATTACGCAATAAGCAGAATAAGGATTAATTGTAAACATTCCTGATTTCCGGAGGAACACACGCGTTCTTCTCGAACACGAATCCTTCGCGGCACTTCATCATCAAGGGATATAGGCTGTTGGCCGTTGTCCCATTGACGCAAACATAGAAGTATCGGCTGTCAGCGGCCCAACCGCCTACATCTCCGGACCGACTGCAATTGAACTGGGCGCTCAAGCACTGCTCACTGTCGCGGGGCAGGACACAGGTCTCAGTGAGTGTCGAGTAGCCCGCTCCGTTGGTGCACAGACGTGGTGTATCCACCTGAAGGTCACTGCACTCATGGTACCGCCGGCAGTCGTAGGGATCGGGAAATAGACCCGCCTGCTGGCAGGTGAAGGGTCCCCGCTTGGGGACACGACACTGCGCCTGCCAGGTGCAGCCGAAGGTGCCCTCGTCGCTGCAGTAGAAGCTGTGTTCCGACTGACAGCCCAGCATGGAGATCGTCTCCCAGCTGCCGCTGGCATCCTTGATGCAATAGCCCAGTGTGGTGCAGTTGAAGCACACGAAGCCGGCCGTGCGCACATCCAGGCAGGGGTTGTTCTCGGATGCTCGGACCCCAATGGCCGTCAGACCGAGGAGCAGGAATATAAAGCCTTGACACATCTCGCAGACTGTTGATGAGCTCACACAGGCTTCGTGCTTTTATAGCTGCAACCTCATCAGACCGAAGATGTTCTGAGCATTAATTAAAAAGATAAGCTATGGAAGGTTCTAATACAAGGTTATAACATTCCATTTTGAGGCTTTAATTTGATAATAACTGGAATCATGTTCTTCCCCCAAAAACGTTGAGATGCTTGCAATTATTATTTATTTTTGGATGCTCAACAATTTCCCGGAAGACATCCCAAGGTTGTTAGGCTGAAGATCGTGCCCGCCAGGCACCTGGAGTACTTGATCTCTTCCCCCTTATCGGCGCAATGAAAGTAGCCAGAGCAGTCGGTTGGGTCTCCAAATAATCCAAATCGCTGGCACCTTTCATTAGAGGAATCAGCCGAACTCGGAGTATCTGAACCACCGCTGGTCTTTAGACAAACCTTTTGCTCGGCATTAAAGACAGCTCCCGCTGGACAGTTTTGGCTCTGTAGTTTTCCGCCAACACAGAGACAAAAGATACTGTTGGACGCTGAACTGGGGCATGCAAATGGAGTGTATTGCTCCAGGCACTCTACTGTGCCGATCCGGCAAATCAAGCGGCCAGCATCGAAGTAGGATCCTTCGGGGCAATCCAGGATCTCAAGGTGCAGGTCTTGCTTGCAGCGACAAAACTCAGACATGCTGGTGGTTGTACCCTCGGGACACAGGGATATCTGGTGGCGTTGGCAGTCCACGATGTCCACAGACACACAGGAATCGCTTGTGGTGTTCAAGAGGAATCCAATGGGACATGAGCGATCAGCGGCAGACAATCCTTTCACCAAGAAAAGTAGCTTCAGGCTAGCAAAGAGCCAAATAAACTGCACACTTAATCCCATTTCGAAGATTCTTCAAGGGGAGCTACTCGGGGCTTTCTTTTATACGACCAGCTATTCAGGTGAGTAAATGTTCTGACTTAATTAATAGATAACAAATAAAAAAGACTAGATAGAAGAAGAGGCGAGTTACAGAATCTGCACTACAGATTAAAAAATGTAGTAATTTAGGGTGTTATGACCTTGTTAAAGCTACATTAAAACTTTATTTCATTCGAGTATCTTTGGTTTTAAAATAAAACATTAAAAAGGAAGCTTCTAATAAACAAAACAAGTTTTAATTACTTATTAATGCTGAAATATCTGGTAGGGACCTCAAAGAATTATTTCAGTTATGTTCGATAAATATAGCTTAAGAAAACAAGCCTCAAGAATTTCAGCGAGGAAATACCACTCGTTACAGATTACTACCTCTTGAATATAACAAATTGAATGAATCCCAGTAGTCCTTTCGTACATCACAAAGTACATGCCATTTGTTTTAGTTTAATTAAGCTTTAAGCTATCTGCGGACTGCTAATTTTCGACTTGTATAATAATACTAACATTATCATACCCAATACCCTCCCCTAAAATAATATATGTATGTACATTGTGCATATATAGAAAACCATTTGGCATTAAAAACTTTACATTTTTTCGGCTTTAATCGTATAAGCATATATTTATTTAGACAAAGCCTTTAATTTATATTACAAAAAACGTACTTGACGTCAGCAGTCGCCCAGGACGCAGGAGGAGGCCTCCGGGCGATAGTAAGTGCCCTGCGGGCAATCCATGTGACGCAGGGTCCCGTTCAGAGCGGAGCAATAGTAGTACTTCCGGCAATCGCTGCCATCGGCAATCAGTCCCACGTGCTGACATGTGTTTGGCATCACGGAGAAGCTGTCGTCATTGGGATCCACGACTCCCGTCTGATCCTCTGTAGGATTAGATGGCGGCAGGCCACTGGAGCCGGCACGACACACATAATCCACAAAGGTTTCGCCGTCGTTGCATCGGTGCAGCGAGGGATAAATGACAATGGTGTCGTTCAGGTTCTGGTTAACCGTCGACTTGCACACGTAGAAGATGTTGCTATTGGTGGGCCACGGCGCCACGTAGCCAGCATGGGGACAGTAGTACTGGCGCTGAAGGCACACAGGATCGCTTAAAGTTAGAGTGCACTGGCCGGTGCGGGCGTCAAAGGCTTTATCATTGCCACAATCGACGGCGGCGGCCACCAGAGTGGCGCCCACAAAGTAGCACATGTGATACTTCTGGCAGTCGTACGGATCCGGGAAGATGCCCTGCGAGGTGCACTGGAAGTTTCCCTCGATGCCAAACGGATGGCACGGCCCCGTCTCATTGGTGCAGGTACCCAAACGGGCGTTGCAATAATACCCATTGGCCACGTCACAGGACTCCACGGGTATGTTGACCCACCCGTTGGAGTGGCGCACGCAGGTGGCCAGCAATTCGCAGGACTCGCAAATGGGTCCCGGGCTCTGGCGGCCCTCGCAGGAGTTCGTTTCCCGCGGCTGTATCCGGCGAGTGGTCACAGTGGCTGCCCACGAATGGGCCACAACGTTGAGCAAGAGCTAGGAGTGCATTAAGTTAATGAGGGAGTTAAAGAAAAAGAAGAAAGGGTTCAAATAATGGTCAGGATTGGCATACATAATTAAACTACTTACCACGCTCACTATTAGTTTCTTTAAGAACATTTTGACGTAGTCCCTTTGTAATTCTCTTTCTGCCAATATTTTTAGTCACGTCCAACTCCCACGAGAATTTCCAATTGTCTGAGGTGATTGCTTCTCCGTTGGCCCCAAAAATAGCAGACTTAGGAGATAGCGCTTTATATCTTTTTGGTGTCTGTGTTTGCCTATCAACTTTCGAAAGTCGAATGGGAGTTGGGCAAAGTAGCAATCGCAGCAACAATTCTAATTACAACAAACAGATTGGAAGGAATGCCGCAATGATGAGTAAGTAAGGCATATTTACAGAAGAGACAAAAGAAGAATACGCGTGGAATGAGTGTTTAATGGGTAAACAAAAGCAGAACATTTAGAGCACTTCCACAGTGTTTGCGAGCAAATATTTGGCTTGAATTTCTATCAATAAATGCGGAGGAATATACTTTCAACATTACAAAATTTAAATAATTAATTTGAATTGTATTTCAATATTACATTTTTTATTCATAACATTAATTATTTTTTATGTACATTAAATTAACATTTATCAAAGGGTTTATTAATATTTATATATTTTATACATATTTATTTACTGCCGTTTTAAGTGGTCGGGATGTGCATTTAGATTTAAATTCAAAACGCCCGCCAAATTGTGATTAATTAAATCGATTATAAAAACAGCAATCGATTTTTATGGTTATGCTATAAACAGCTGGTCTTCAGTGTGACCAGTTTAGATATTTGGGCAAACAAAATATCGTGATATAAATATATCATCGCTAGAAAAAATATCGATATATTGATATTTTGATATATTTAACAACAACAACAAAACGTATACAAAGGATACGAAGAACAAAGGAACAAAAACGCAAGGATGACTAAGTTACCAGGCGGAAATCTGGAGTTTGTCCGCGAGGACGACTTCGTGGAGTACTACATTTTCCCCAAGCTGCCGGACAACTTGCGGGACGAGGCGCAAGTGCAGCAGCAGATGCTGAAAATCCGCTCGGAAATCTCTGCCATCGTGAAAGAAAAGACCCTGGAAAGGAGTTTCCTGTGGCACAAGGACGAGTTCCAGCTGCAGATCCGGACGGGCAGCGCTCAGGAGCGACTACTGAACGAGGAGACCAACGTGGAAGAGGAAGAGGAGCTGGGTAAACACGCCGCTGCTGCTTCTATAAATAGTTCATAAACAATGATTATTACATTTACATTCCATGTCCCGCCCAGGTGACCTCCCGCCCCATTTCCACGGCGTAACCCATTACGGCGACAACATCAGCGACGAGTGGTTCATTGTGTATCTGCTCACGGAGATCACACGTGCTCGCGGGGACTGCATTGCCCGCGTGAGCGATTCGGATGGCGAGTTCCTGCTCATAGAGGCGGCGGACGCCCTCCCAGACTGGGCGTCGCCAGAAACATGCGAGCAACGGGTTTACCTGGTCGGCGGCTGCCTGCAGCTGCTCCAGAACTCGGCCGCCAGTGGCCAGGATAAGTCGATCAGCATGGCCACGGCTGTGCAGCGCATCCGGTTGAATCCCACCCTGTACCGCTGCTCCCGGGAAATCCAGTCGTGTATTGACGCCCGGCTAAAGGAGTTCCAAATCGCCCAGCCACACTTTTCCATCCACCGCCAGGTTCTGGAGCTCCCGCAGAGCGCGGCACAGCTGCTGAAGCAACAGCCGCGCCTGGTGTCCGCCGCAGTAAGGGCATTCTGCGACCGGGACTCGCTGGACACCAAGGCATTGCGCACCATGCGCTACTTCCCACCGGAGGCCAAGCGCCTGCGCACCAACGTCCGCTTCACCCGCTGTCTGTACGCGATGCTGATGCACCAGCAGTATGTGCCGGAAAAGCGGCTGGGCTGGAACCTCACCGATGCCGTGTCCCAACCGGAACTGTACAAGGAACAACTGATGGGCGTTAAGCTGGCCAGCGGGCTGGAGATCCTGGCCAGCCAGGCCAAGCGGGTGGAGGGTCAGCAGCTGGAGGACACTCCCGCGTGGCGGTCGTATCTGCGCAGCCTGCAGGGCAAGGGCTACTTCCGCGACAACATCGAGGGAAGTGCCGAGTACCAGGAGCTGCTGGCAAAGGCCAAGGGCTACTTTCGGGGCAACCAAGAGCGCTTTCGCACCGCCACGCGCGTTGGTGCCGAGATCCTGGAACTGTTGCTGCATCCGGCGGAGGCTGCGTCTGAGGAGCTGCGCGACGAGGAAAACAACCTGCAGCCCAGCGACTCTGACGAGTGGCTGAACATCAGCGCCGAGGATCTGGACTCCATGCTGCAGGACCTCTACGGCCCGCAGAAGCTCTACAAGCCGAATGGGGACATCAACGCCGAGGAGTTCACCAAGCAGCTGTCCGATTTTCTTGATCGCCAGTCCAACTACGAGGGCATCGAGCACGGCGGCCACGAAGAGCAGGAGCTAGACTCCGACGACGACGATGAGGAGCCGACGCAGCGGGCCAGGACCTCGACTTCCGGTCTGGGCTTCGGGGCCAAGGTAAAGAAGAACGCGTCCATGAGGAAGGCCTGTCAGCGCAACTCACTCATTCAGGCCGAGGAGCCGGACAGCACCCATGTGCGTAACTTCCTGGACTTTGTCATACCGGAGGACAACTGGGACTCCACCTCGGAGATGAGCGACTACGCGGACGAGGATGATATGGAGGGCAATCTGAAGGCCCTGGCCGGCTCGGCAGCCGCCGTGTTCCCGCTAGACCGACAGATTCAGTCGTACATGCAGCAAATGGATCGGGAGCTGGCCCAGACCTCCGTGGGCAAGTCCTTCCACGGGCAGAAAAAGAAGAAGGCTGAGGATGAGGACGACTTTGATGACATTGAGGACTTTGAGCCCATCAATATCAATGTAAACACGCTCCGCAACATGATGGACAGCTACCAATCACAGGTGGGCGGCGCCGGACCCGTCTCCAATCTCTTTAGCGCCATGGGCGTGGGCATGGCAGCCGCTGGTGATGATACGGAGCCCAAGGATCTCTCCGAGTCGGCCGTTTGAAGCGGATAAACAGGGATTTTTCTAGTCTTAAGTCCGTCAAGTAAAGTAAATGTGTATTATTGATGGTAGTATTTGGAGTATTCTCTTATATTTATGCTACAATTCCGATTCCTAATCCTTGGAGGCAGGCACAAAGTTTCCATAGTCACGTCGCACCTTCATGGGCGGCTCGCCGCTGGGAGGATCGTGCCGCGGGTTCTGGTCATGGGTGCGCTTATGGCCACCGGAATCGGAATGCGAGCTGTTGCTGTGGTCGTGCGACCTTTTATAGCCGCCAGATCCGGATCCCCCATCGTAGCGGTCCCGTCGATCTCGGTTATCGTACCGGTTATTGTGGCGACGGTTGTCTGTGGACATAATCACTGATAAGTAGCTGATGCAGTGCACCCGCGGATATCTACCTCTAAATCCCCTGTCGTGGTTGTTGTGGTAACCGGCTCCTCCACGTCTCTGCCATCCTCTGTCGCCGCCGCCGCGACGGTGTCCATTGTAGCGGTTATATGGGTGGTAGCCACCACCTCCTCCACCGGAGAAGCCACCACCTGCTCCCCCTCCTCCTCCTCCTCCTCCTCCCCCACCACCGCCGCCGCCCATCCAGTTCTCAACGATTGGCGGCTCCGGCACAGGCTTGCTGCAGTGGGCCATAAACTCTGGATCGTCGTCTGTAAAGCGGTCGGCAAACTCCAGCTCGCAGGACTCCAGGAAATTGAGGTCCTTGTCCGCCAGGCGGTTTATTTTTCTATTGGGGTCGACCATTACTTTGAAATTATTAATAACTTGATTATTTTCGCGTTTTGTGTTCACAGCTCCGGGCGCATCAGCTGGGTCTGGACGAGTTCTGCAGGAACAGGGCGCGTTCAGCTAGTTTTCGAATTTAAAAAGTATTCATATAATTTGAATTTGATTTTGTTTGATTTTTTAGCAAATGTACATAAGTACAAATTGTATTGCAACACCGCATGTATTTTTATTTATATAAAATATTTTAAATTTATTAACCAGCTGAACGCGCCCTGGCAGCATTATTTCTCAATGCAAACCCGGTCACACTGCCCGAAACGTTGCGGGGGAGTTCTCCGCGGAAAAATGCCATTAATTAGCCAGTTTAACGGATTATGTGCCGCCTGCCTGCAGTAGAGAGCAGAACATGTTCGCGCCTCGTTGCCACAGCCAACCAAGGATCCACACGCATACACAGAAGCGCGAGGAGCAGCCCCACGTCAGCCGAGGAGGTGGTCGGAGCACGAGGAGCCTCCCCCAGCGCCACCACTAGCCATGGAACAGTCCGTGTCTACCAGGTGGCTGCGGCGCTACCGCGCCTTCTTCCTCGTCCTCCTGCTCATCGTTGCCATCCAGCTGTTCTTGGCCTACAAGTCCCTGGACATTGTCGGCGGCAGTTCCGGGTCTGGGCTAGACGCTGGTGAATCCCCAGCCCAGCCGCCGCCGCCACCGCAAGCTGCCGCACAGGTCCAGCCAGCGGCCAGAACCAAGCTTACCGCCCAGCAGCTGGGCTTCCAGCCGGAGTGTGACATCCTCGCCCGAGAGGCCATCTCTGCGCTGCAGCGCGCCAAAACGAAAGACTGTCGAGAACATATCGCGCAAATCGCCTGCGCCATCCAAGCCGGGCGCTTCTATGCCCCCAACTCCGGAGCAGCTGTCCCTCGGGCAACCACACGGCCAACGTGTCGCTGGGCTGCTACAAGGACGAGAAGGATCGCCGCCTGCTCGCCGGTTATTACAGCAGCTCCAAGACCTCAAATTCGCCAGCCATATGTGTGGAGTTGTGCCTGCAGAGCGGCTACCCGTATGCGGGCGTCCAGTACGGACGGGAGTGCTTCTGCGGCTTCGATACGCCGCCGCGGGCCGCCAAGCTGCCGGACTCTAGCTGCAACACCAAGTGTCTGGGCAACGCCAAGGAGATTTGCGGCGGCTTCTATGCCATGAATATCTACGAGACGGGCATAGCCAGTGAGTACTGTAGCGGGATTTAGTTTCAAGTATTTGGATCGGGAAATGGCAGCCGGGAAGGCAATGTTTCCATTGGATTATGTAGAAACTACTCTTCTTTGGTTGATTTTTCTGTTATCCCCTTCAGAATAGTTCTTTATTTAGCCAAATTTAAGAAATATAAAAATATTAGTTTAATAATAATTTTAACTCTCTTGCAGAGTTCACTGCCCAGCTGGCGGCAACCACAACTCCACCGGCGGGTGTGAAGCGCGTTCGGATCGCATTTCTGCTGACGCTCAACGGACGAGCGCTGCGTCAGGTGCATCGACTGCTGAAGGCGCTCTATGCTCCGGAGCATGTCTACTACATACATGTGGATGAGGTGGGTCAACGGCCGGAACTTGGCAATTAAAGAAGCGCGCGAAATGAATTCCGCTAATTAGCACAATTTGCAACGGCCAAAATAAAGATTGATTTATTTTGTGGTCTGCCTAACCACTAGCTATTTAGCTCAAGCTTAAATGCCTTGAACTAGTTAGTTAGTTACTGGCTCGTTTATCGCGCGAATATGTACTATGTGCGCTGCATTTAATTTACATTGTAAACTAATTGCTGATCTGCTCGGGCTTTGTGTCGCCGAGAGTCGCTCTAGACATTAGACATTATAATTAATATATATTTTTACCCCCTCAGCGCCAGGATTACCTTTACCGAAATCTACTGGAGCTGGAAGCCAAGTTTCCCAACATACGCCTCGCCCGCAAACGCTTCTCCACCATCTGGGGCGGAGCCTCGCTGCTCACCATGCTGCTTCAGTGCATGAAGGACCTGCTGCAGTCCAACTGGCACTGGGACTTTGTGATCAATCTCAGTGAGAGCGATTTTCCCGTAAAGACTCTGGACAAATTGGTGGATTTCCTGAGTGCCAATCCAGGCAGGAATTTCGTTAAAGGCCACGGCCGCGAGACTCAGAAGTTCATCCAGAAGCAGGGCTTGGACAAGACGTTCGTGGAGTGCGACACGCACATGTGGAGGATAGGAGATCGCAAACTGCCGGCGGGCATTCAAGTGGATGGCGGCAGTGATTGGGTGGCGCTGTCACGAGCCTTTGTGACCTACGTTACCGATCCCAAAGAGGAGGACGAGCTGCTGCAGGCCCTGCTCAAGCTCTTCCGACACACTCTCCTGCCGGCGGAGTCGTTCTTCCACACGGTGCTCAGGAATACGCAGCACTGCACCAGCTACGTGGACAACAACCTTCATGTGACCAACTGGAAGCGGAAGCAGGGCTGCAAGTGCCAGTACAAACACGTGGTGGATTGGTGTGGCTGCAGCCCGAATGATTTCAAGCCGGAGGATTGGGCCAGGCTGCAGGCCACGGAGCAAAAGTCACTGTTCTTCGCCCGCAAGTTCGAGCCGGTGATAAACCAGGCGGTGCTGCTGCAGCTGGAGGAGTGGCTGTACGGCCCGTACACCAGCGAGTACGCCAATCTGCACGGCTACTGGCAGTCGCTCTATCACCACGAGGACGTTCATGGGTCTGGCGATGATCTGGCCCGAAGCATAGGCGATAGCGTAATGCGTTTATCTGCGCGCCAGGCCAGGCTGGATGCCCTGGAGCTAATAGAGCTCACGCACTACCTTCACCGCGACCAGTACAAGGGCTTTGTGGTGCGCTACAGAGCCAGGAAGTTATCTGGGCAACCGCTGCACTTGGAGACACGAGTGCGTCCGGTGCAGCAGGGCAAGCTTGCGAGGAACGCGCGTTTCAGCAAGAGATTGCGCAACTTCGAGGTCTCCACGGACTTTGATCAAAAGGAGCAGGTGGCCCGAAACTTTGCGAAGCTCTTGGGTCCCCAAAGTGAGCTCCTCCTGAGCTATACTCTCCAGGCGACAGCGGACGCAGGCGGAGCTTCCCACTCCTACAACCTCACTTTGCTGTGGATCGATCCCTTGGGTCGCCTGCAGGACTTCAATGAGCTGCATGTCGAGGACTCGTCCAGCGATGTGATCAACCATTCGAAAACCCTGCTCAAACATCCCCTCACGCCCGGCATCTGGACAGCCAAGTTGATAGGACGCAGCTCCATCTATGCGCAGCTCAAATTCCTCATATCCCCGCTTGCCTACCACAAGGGGTATCCCCTGGAGCAGTCATCGGAGGCGGAACAGGTCAACGCTGGCCTAACAATAGCCCTGCCCGAGGATTTTGAAGTGCCCGTCGAGTGGCAGCAGTACCTCCATACAGACGACGAACAGTTCGTCCTTCGCGAAGAATCGCTGGCCAAGGGGAAGATGCTGGGGCAGGAGCTGCACAGTTGGATTGACGGATTGGTGGCCAGGTTCTTTCAACTCCGCGAGAGCTGCGTGGTGGAGGCCGATATCCCCGATGTGTCCCTGCCGCTCTGCAGCGACGTTGCCTGGAGCTCCCTGGCTCCCGATCCCAAGAGCGATGTGGATGCCCTGCTCAAGTGAGAGCAATTGCCAGCCGCCATTGAACAGTTTTTGTTATTAATTCTTTAGTGTAAATACTCGTCGGTATGTAACCACTTTTTATAGCTCTATTCTCCTTCTCCGCAATGTTCGTTTTTCCGTCTTTTTTATAGATTATTGTGATAATTGTGAACTAGTGCAACCAAGCGCCATCTTGACTGGACGCGGTACTCCACCGCTCCACATGTAATTTTTGATAGTAACAATAATTGAGCATAGCATTTGGCCGTTTAGCCACGTAAGTTAGAGATTCGATTCGATCGCCTTGTAAATACACAACGCCGCACACTGGACACCAAATGAACGACGCACTGCAGCCAAATATCGTGGAGGCAATCCAGAGTTAGCTGTACATAAGGTTAGCTAGACGCAATATTCCTTAACTAAGTCATAAGTTAGGGCACACCACCAGATAGCAATTGATTCGAATAGCAAGCAGCATTCGCATTCACAGTTCTCTTCGATTTTTTGATTCACATATCAGGTTATCCAAAATAATAAATGAGCAATTCTACGTGTACTAAGTGGTCGTTTAAAGATTCATTGGTTCAATCTCCTCCTCCTCCTCTTCGGTCCAAGTTGAAGTTGAAGTTGAACACCCCTGGGGAACATTGGGGCCGGAATTCCAGGTATTCTTGATGTATTCAGTAGGTTAGACTTAAGTAGACTTAAAGCCAAGGCTATTTTGTACTGCCGTTTGGCTGCCGGCGGCGGGCAGCCCTTAGATGCAGAGATCCTCGTCCGGATCCTCCTCGTCGAAGTCATCGTCGGCATCGGGCGTGTAAATGATGCTGCCCTCGGAGGGCTCGCTGGTGCTGAATGAAAAAGGTTTTGTTAGATTGCTACCCAAATGAATTTCCACGCATAACTTATAATCTTACCGTTCGTATGGCAGAGTGAGTGCATTTCGGGCAACCACCTCATCCTCGTCAAGCTCGATCTTGAAGGTGCTGCTGGCCGGCTCCGGTGTTTGTTCCAACTCTGGCGTTGCTTGCTTTTTGGGCGAACCGCCGCCTGGGCTAAGACCTCCCCCTCCTCCGTCCAGCGGCCTCACCTCGAACTGGGTTTTGCTGACCCGACAGGAATAACGCTTGTTGGTCACCCCTCCGCCTGGCTTGCGTAAGATCACCGACAGCCTGGTGTCTGTCTCTAGGCGCAACACGAGTTCTGCAAGGTACTCGCAGCCCGCAAGGATGTAAGCCGCATGGGGATGCTGCAGGTGCTGAGGAGAAGCCCAGAGGAACACCCGACGCACGTGCTCCGAGCGACGCAGCCGGTTGAGGAAGCCGAAGATGAAGGCAGGCGACTGGTAGCACAGCAGATCGGCCAGCGTCGGCAGGATGACGTTGTAGCCGGAGGTCTTGGAGCCCGGAGCATCCACATCTCCTGATTCCACGGACTGAATGCTGCTGTTGTTGTTATTGTTGATGTTGTTATGGTTGGCGCACTCGGTGACCAAGGCGTCGAAGCTGGCCACGTGCTTCAGGTGAATGCCGGCAGGCATTGCCTTGATGGTGTCCGCCCCCTGTCCCTGCTCGTGCAGCAAGCTGCCGATGAACTTGGGGGCAATGCGCTCCCGATTTAGCTCATCTGTAAGTGCATTTCGCGGCGGACAAGGGAACGATAATGGGTTACATTATTGGCACTATTCACCGTCTATTTTGGCTCACCTATCACGAGGACAACCTTTAGTTTGGTCACCACCAGGTTGGACAGCATTTTAATTGTTAATCTTTTGATTCAAGAATTGTTAATTGTGCTGCTTTTTTGTGTGCGCCAAAATGCCAAAGTGCTTGCGGATTTGATATGCGCCAAGCATTGGTCACACTGGTTCTGTGTGCTTGCCAGGGCTGCGCAATAACTACTTATAATTTAAAAACTAAGCTACCTATTTTTTTATCTTGAAATTCTGTATATTTCTATAAACTGAATCTAAATATATTTTATAAGTTTTTTATAAATTATTTTCCAAACTTTTGACTTCTTTGCTAGTGACTTTGCCGCCCTGGTAGTCCCGCTTGTTTCCAAATGAGTAAACAGTAAAAACAAAGCAAAGCTAAACAGATCGAATAACACAGCCTATAACCCGTTGATAGTGAAAGTTTGACCTTGAATTTAAGTGCTTATACTAAATTAAGTGACAATAAATGCGCTAAATATGAATGGAAGCAGATGATCGGATGCTGACGTTGTAAAATTCGCGTTGCCTCTCTTTTTTTCTTGCCAAAATAAATGTGATCTCTTTGTGTGCGGCTTTGGTTCTTGCGTTTTTGTTAGGTGCGTGTCTATTTGGATAGCCCAAATTACTGGATAAATTAAACTTAAATTTGAAAACTGTAAGTAGAGACCATTACATTTTGGCCACGTTTGTGAATGTAGTTGGTAAACAAATTCAACTTGGTTTCGGCTTTTCATTAATATCTAACAAGTGGTTGTAGTTCTCGCTCTCTCTCTCTCTATCTCTGCAAGAGTATGTTTGTATGTATGTATTTATTTGAAAGTTTGTTGTGTGTGAGTGTGCATGGGTTTTCACCGTTCTGAGCTTGCAATAAAAAGCTTGTTTATACGAAAGGGCCCAAAAAAGGGGGGGAGGGATGCGGCTTTGCTTTCAGGGCTTTCACGCCCACACACAACGCCTTTGCAGACGAATTTTCCACAGCCTTTCCTCCATATGGCAGGTTACAGCTTCCTGCATTGCAGGCCGTTAGTTCAACAAGTAAAGAGCGTTGTTTGTAGTCGCGTAGAAGAAAATCTGCGTAAAAAGAGTGTCTGGAAAACCCAAAACGTCATCGCTTTAAAGACTTTAATTGGGTGCTAAAAGATAAGCGAAGGCGGTTTTAAAACAAGTCATTATCTACGGAGCGGAGCAAAAAATCGAGTATACGCCATGTTGTTCTCACTGGGTAAGTGTATGTAAATACAGTGGTACTTCGGTGTGAGACGAATTGAAGAGTTTTTAATGAAAATAAGAGAATTCCGAGGGGTTACTCCTTTTCACAGTCATTTTTGTTAATTAATTTAATTCCAAAATTAAATAATAATATATGTAGTTTTGAATGGTGATTCCCCAGCTTATATCCTTGTATGATATTTTAATGCTTAGATCCAAGTTTACGGAAACATATGTAATTATTTTGGAGATCATATAAATTAGTGCTCACCCTTCTGAGCTTTCACTGTACTCCTCCTTTAGGTGCTTTAACTCCAAGTTATCTACCACTCGAGTTGAATAAGTCCTACAGCATTATTCCATTATTATTATGCATAGAACATTAAAGTCAAAGCCAAAGCCGCAATTGAAATGCAGGTGACAACAACAATAGTTTGAATGGAGCTCAGGAATGCAAAATAATAAATCCGCATTGCACCCACCCACCTGCCCCCTGTTCCGAGCCAGCCAAAACAACCTGGTCCGGCATACTAACCAGAGTTTCTTGGCACCCATCCATCCCATCCCCCGCCATTGGAATTAACATCAAAAACCAAACAATTATCCCGAACAGCGAACAGAAATCGTATACGATACGTTTGTGGGCGCGGAAAAGCTTTTTCGCTAACCGAAGCCGGGCGGCGGCTGGAAAACTTTAAATTCAGTTGCGCATTGCACGCCGAGCTGTTCGGTTGGCCAAATCGTCGTGTTTCTTGTTAATTAGTTAGTGTAGCTTTCTCCCCGTGCCGTTGTTGCTGTTCTCGTGTTTTAACGCTGCCCAATTGCATGTGTTTTTGTGGTTAATTGTTGCTGGTGAACTATTGATTAACCCGTGCACGGACACAGGACCCACAGTCAACACACAGACATGTCTAAGGACTCGGACGTAGAGCAGGCGGTGAAGGAAATCAAAGTGGAGCCCGCCATGCCGCAGGAGTCGCCGGCAGCAGCTCCTGCTCCAGCTTCAGCTCCTGCTCCAGCTCCAGCCACAGTCTCCACCGCTACAACGGTGATCGCCGTGACCAATGGAGAAAAGCCAATGGAAGTGACACCTGCAACAGCAACATCAGCAATACCAGCAGCAGCAGCACCACCAGCAGCGACAGCAAAAGCAGAACAAGTGCAACCAGCAACAACCATTGGAGGCATTGAATTGGCAGCAACGGCAACAGGTAGACGACAGTGAATGGCATTGGCTTGGGCTTCAAGTTTGATTAGTGCAAAGTAAAATCAACTAGCAAACACCAACAGTTAAAAACACATAGCGAAAAAATGTAGATATTTTTTAATTAGTAATTCAATTACATATTTTGAGAACTATTATGATTTTAAAAGAATTTCTTCAAGAGTTATTATGGATCCTGTAAAATATTATAAATATCCTTATGTAGATGGTTGGTTCTCTTCAGAAATAGAAGACGGACTTTCTTCTGAAACAATTGTTGGGCCTGGTTTGCACTTTTGTTTCCGCCATGTTTCCGTTTTAATATTATAAATCTGTAACGACAGTTGATATACATATTTGGGTAAATTAAAACAATTTTTCTTTCTGTGCGAAATTTAGTGTTTAGTAAAAGTTAAAGCAAAACGCACCATGTCAGATCAAGAGAAAGAGCGACTACTGCAATGCCTCCCACTTCACCTCCTCTTTTCACCTGCCTCTGATCACGACTCATCGCAAGCAGCTGAATTTCACTTTAGTTTTTCAGCCTTTTTATTTATTTTACTTTTGCTGTCTTCGAAGTTTTACGCTTTTCCAAAGTCGTCATCATCGTCGGGACAGGCTGGTCGGGCCCGAGTTTTACTTTCTGTGCGCTTATGTAGATTGTTTCTTTTTCAAATTTTGCGCACGATCTGCTGCAACGCTTTGCTGCGCATCCAACAGCAGCCAACAAACTAACAAAGAGCCAATCAGCGGCGCCTGGGCACGCCCACTTAACCCTAATAATTAACAATCATAATCGTAATTAATGTTCCCAATTAATTTCACCCGCCAAAGACGAGAGATCCCCCAAGACAAAATGGAGCAAAGTAGAGCCGTCGAATTTATTGAATAACTGGGGGAAGACAACGCGTGGCTGCGGCATTTATAATTGCGATTGCACATTAGCTACAAATGTCTCTGGCCCACTTATCAGTCAATTTACAAGTTAACAGCTAGCAAACGGGGCTTATTTGCAGTTTGCTCGAGTTTGAAATTGAAACACCATTTGCATACAAAAATTTAATTAACGTGTGCCCTTATCATGGGTGCAAGTGCACCTGGAAAGTCTGATCTAACAGGGTTATAGAGTCCTAACTTAATAATGTCTTAAGGTTCTATAAAGCAGGAAAAGTGACTCCCATAGAATGCTATAGCAGAAAAAGAACTCAAAGTTTCGCAGCTCCTCATGGCATCTATGAATGGAATTTTTAATTTATTTAATGTGCCATTTCGCCATACATCAAATATTGGACACAAGCTTGCTAGATGCTATTTAAAGCGCTTTAATATCAGATGGTTAGACTATCTCGAGAACATGCTGATAACACTTTTCCGGCTGCCAGATAAAATGCGGAAAAACTCTCCCGCTCTATAGCGGCTGGCCCAGACATTAATGTTGGGTAAACAAAATAAAAGTGTTTACTCATGAATTAGCCAAATTAGGCCTGCTGAGTGGCCCGTGGAGATGCGATTGGGGGGCTAGGCCCGTTGGGTGTCCGAGTGCTTTTCCCCATAAATTTCTGGCCCCATCCAATATGTTTAGAACCAGTCGGTGGCATTATTTATTTGGCGGCCGTATCAAATTGCTGGCGACAAAGGAGCTCGTTGTTTGTTTCTGTGGAACGAGTGCAGCTGGCTGTGGATCGTTGATCCAGATCGAATATTCCGCGCAAAACGCGATCGAGATGTAAACATAAATGCATCCAGAAACCCTGTATATATAGTTTTCAGCATTGCAATCTAGCATTTCTAGCTAATGTGAAATCGCAAATATAAATGCCTCATTTATAATTTTTATCATTGTCCTTGGAATATAATAAAAAATATTTTGGAAGAAGTATAAAATAATAAAAGCAAGAAGACGGAGCCACAGATGAAGGATAAGAACAGATTTTGTAAATGGACCCTCACTAGAAAATAATTCAAATGAATACAAAATGAAAATATTATGAACAATTAAACAAAGACAAAATAATAGCAAACAAAATGTAAAAAACCAAAATCGTTGCAGGTACAATACAATACAAAATGAAAATATAATGAACAATTAAGCAAAGACAAAATAATAACAAACAAAATATAAGAAACCAAAATCGTTGCTGGTAGTACGATTCGAACGCTTAGTTGTATTATCCTCGCAGCACATTCTAGGGAGTTGTAAAAATAAATTAAATAAATAATAAACAAAATATTTTGCATGCGCTCATGTCGAACGCAGAAATGACAATGATAGACTTTCTGGCTGTCAGTCAGCAGGTTAACTTGATTTTAGGGCCACATTTCAGAAACCAAAATCGTTGCTGGTACTTCGATTCGAACGCTTAGTTGTATTATCCTCGCAGCACATTATGGGGAGTTGTAGAAATAAATTAAATAAATAATAAACAAAATATTTTGCATGCGCTCATGTCGAACGCAGAAATGACAATGATAGACTTTCTGGCTGTCAGTCAGGAGGTTAACTTGATTTTAGGGCCACATTTCAATTAGATTACAATCTTACGACGACAGCCTTGGATAATCGCTTGTTATCGGCAGGTGTTTGGGGTTATTTCAATCGACGTCGTGTGGTAACTCTAATTGGGTATAAGTTAAGGGCACAAACTGAAGCTACAAACAAAATATGTACATATGTACGTACGAAAGCGTTTCATCGAAATCTGCACCCTTGAGTTCCGCGATAAGATCGCTAAAATGCGTGGAATGCGTAATTGCTCACTCGATGGAATCTATTTTTAAATCCTATCCCAATTTCAGGCAGTGGAAAGGCCAACATGGACCCGGCGCTAATCAACTTCAAGGTGCTCTATGTGCTCACCCAGCTGTGTGGCCTGACGATGATCGTCCTGGTGGGCACTTGGATTGGCCAGCATTTTGGCGGCCTGGGCGGCACCGCCAATCCCAAGCTGGAGTTCAACTGGCATCCGCTGTTCATGACCATTGGATTTATCTACTTGTATGGCAACTGTAAGTAAATGCAGCAGCAGCAGCAGCAGCGGAAGAGGTGCCACCACTCCACTCCCATTGATTAACTGCAAATCCCACAGCTATACTGATCTACCGCGGCTTCCGCACCACCCGCAAGAAGACACTGAAGCTCACCCACGCCGGCATCCATATGGCCGCCTTCATTCTCACGGTGATTGCCCTGAAGACGGTCTTCGATTCGCACAACCTGGCCAGTCCGCCCATTCCCAACATGTATTCGCTGCACTCTTGGCTGGGTCTCTCCGCGGTGATCGTCTTCTCGCTACAGTATGTGGCCGGCTTTGTGGCCTTCCTGGCGCCTGGTCTGCGGGAGAACTACCGGATTGCGATGATGCCGTTGCACATATATTTTGGGCTTTTTGGCTTCGTTTTGGCTATCGCCAGCGCCCTGATGGGTCTCACCGAGAAGGCCATCTTTGCCATGTGAGTATGGAGGGGGTTCCTAAGTCATCAATATGATTATTAACTCTATTCTCTGCAGCACAAGTCCGCCGTATTCCACACTGCCGCCTGCTGGTGTCCTGGCCAACGTAATTGGCGTTCTGTACGTGGTCTTTGGAGCCTTGGTCGTCTACCTGGCCACAGAGCCCTCCTACAAGCGCAAGCCCATACCCGAGGATACGGCTCTACTGAACTCCAGCTCCGCCAATGAGTAAGGATCATGCGACCAGGCCCCAAAACCAGCTGCTTTGCGTACATAAGCTATAGAAAGAAACGGTGCACAAAACCAAACGAAACCGAAACCTGATCACACGAATGGTGCTTTTTGTTGAGGAAGGAAGTGAAAGATGGAGCTTGAGATGCGTGCTATTTGTCATCGACGAGATGCATGTTTAATCTGTAGTAAATATATAACTTAATGACTATGTATGGTTCTGAATTATCCACATACGTATACTTGGATCACCAGTTGTGCAAAGATTTCAGCGAGTGCTCAAATCTATCTTACTTAACCTCATGCAGAACATTTGCTTTGAACTGTATCTATGTTATGTGTTATGTCTAAATAAATAAATCAATATTGATACTAGACCAAGCTGTTTAAGGGATCTTCCACCCTTCGCTCATCCGGCGTGACGTTCTATTATCAGAAGTGAAATACATTCCGGCCGTGTAACTAACTTTAATTGAGTTTTTGCCAAGATTCGAAATTCTTTCAGGGGGCGATAGTTCAATATAGCTAGATTAGCATCTCTGGTGCCAAGTGAGAGTATGCAATATAGCTACTTCAGCATCATTGGCAAGTGATAAACCTTTTTTCCCAATATTATAGCTATATAGCTAGAAGAGCATTACTGACAAATGAGCATCTCTGATAGAATCATCATACCAAAAGTTTTGAAATTCAAATTTAAATTAAAATTTCTAATTTATTTGTTGTTGTAAACATACTTGTTGTTGTAGGTAAAAACCAGGCTTCAACTTGGAAATTTTCAGTACAAAATCATCAATTTCTGGATTTCATACACCAGCCGCGCAGAAACAGCAGCAGGCCGATAATAAAAAACTTTTTACCACCACTAAGTGTGACCATATTGGCATTGGTCTTAGGTAAGACCATATTGGCAAGTCTTAATTGTCTATCGACTATCGATTGGGACTGCTTACAATATGGTCACACCTAAGGCAGTTCACAATATGGTCACACCTAAGAAAGTTGCCAATATGGTCACACTAAGTGGTGGTAAAAAGTTTTTTTAATCTTCTTGCTGCCGTTTCTGCGCGCCTGGTGCATGAAATCCAGCATTTGATGATTTTGTACTGCAAACATTTTCTTTTTCATTTGTTGTTGTAAAAATTTTTGTTGTTGTAAACATACATATTTGTTGTTGTAGGTAATGACGTGGCTTCAACTTGGAAATTTTCAGTACAAAATCATCAATTTCTGGATTTCATGCACCAGGCGCGCAGAAACAGCAGCAGGCCGATAATAGAAAACTTTTTACTACCACTAAGTGTGACCATATTGGCATTGGTCTTAGGTAAGACCATATTGGCAAGTCTTAATTGTCTATCGACTATCGATTGGGACTGCTTACAATATGGTCACACCTAAGGCAGTTCACAATATGGTCACACCTAAGAAAGTTGCCAATATGGTCACACCTAAGAAAGTTGCCAATATGGTCACACCTAAGAAAGTTGCCAATATGGTCACACTAATTGGTGGTAAAAAGTTTTTTAATCTTCTTGCTGCCGTTTCTGCGCGCCTGGTGCATGACATCCAGCATTTGATGATTTTGTACTGCAAACATTTTCTTTTTCATTTGTTGTTGTAAAAATTTTTGTTGTTGTAAACATACATATTTGTTGTTGTAGGTAATGACGTGGCTTCAACTTGGAAATTTTCAGTACAAAATCATCAATTTCTGGATTTCATGCACCAGGCGCGCAGAAACAGCAGCAGGCCGATAATAAAAAACTTTTTACCACCACTAAGTGTGACCATATTGGCATTGGTCTTAGGTAAGACCATATTGGCAAGTCTTAATTGTCTATCGACTATCGATTGGGACTGCTTACAATATGGTCACACCTAAGGCAGTTCACAATATGGTCACACCTAAGAAAGTTGCCAATATGGTCACACTAATTGGTGGTAAAAAGTTTTTTTAATCTTCTTGCTGCCGTTTCTGCGCGCCTGGTGCATGACATCCAGCATTTGATGATTTTGTACTGCAAACATTTTCTTTTTCATTTGTTGTTGTAAAAATTTTTGTTGTTGTAAACATACATATTTGTTGTTGTAGGTAATAACGTGGCTTCAACTTGGAAATTTTCAGTACAAAATCATCAATTTCTGGATTTCATGCACCAGGCGCGCAGAAACAGCAGCAGGCCGATAATAAAAAACTTTTTACTACCACTAAGTGTGACCATATTGGCATTGGTCTTAGGTAAGACCATATTGGCAAGTCTTAATTGTCTATCGACTATCGATTGGGACTGCTTACAATATGGTCACACCTAAGGCAGTTCACAATATGGTCACACCTAAGAAAGTTGCCAATATGGTCACACCTAAGAAAGTTGCCAATATGGTCACACTAATTGGTGGTAAAAAGTTTTTTAATCTTCTTGCTGCCGTTTCTGCGCGCCTGGTGCATGACATCCAGCATTTGATGATTTTGTACTGCAAACATTTTCTTTTTCATTTGTTGTTGTAAAAATTTTTGTTGTTGTAAACATACATATTTGTTGTTGTAGGTAATGACGTGGCTTCAACTTGGAAATTTTCAGTACAAAATCATCAATTTCTGGATTTCATGCACCAGGCGCGCAGAAACAGCAGCAGGCCGATAATAGAAAACTTTTTACTACCACTAAGTGTGACCATATTGGCATTGGTCTTAGGTAAGACCATATTGGCAAGTCTTAATTGTCTATCGACTATCGATTGGGACTGCTTACAATATGGTCACACCTAAGGCAGTTCACAATATGGTCACACCTAAGAAAGTTGCCAATATGGTCACACCTAAGAAAGTTGCCAATATGGTCACACTAATTGGTGGTAGAAAGTTTTTTAATCTTCTTGCTGCCGTTTCTGCGCGCCTGGTGCATGACATCCAGCATTTGATGATTTTGTACTGCAAACATTTTCTTTTTCATTTGTTGTTGTAAAAATTTTTGTTGTTGTAAACATACATATTTGTTGTTGTAGGTAATGACGTGGCTTCAACTTGGAAATTTTCAGTACAAAATCATCAATTTCTGGATTTCATGCACCAGGCGCGCAGAAACAGCAGCAGGCCGATAATAAAAAACTTTTTACCACCACTAAGTGTGACCATATTGGCATTGGTCTTAGGTAAGACCATATTGGCAAGTCTTAATTGTCTATCGACTATCGATTGGGACTGCTTACAATATGGTCACACCTAAGGCAGTTCACAATATGGTCACACCTAAGAAAGTTGCCAATATGGTCACACTAAGTGGTGGTAAAAAGTTTTTTTAATCTTCTTGCTGCCGTTTCTGCGCGCCTGGTGCATGACATCCAGCATTTGATGATTTTGTACTGCAAACATTTTCTTTTTCATTTGTTGTTGTAAAAATTTGTGTTGTTGTAAACATATTTGTTGTTGTAGGTAATAACGTGGCTTCAACTTGGAAATTTTCAGTACAAAATCATCAATTTCTGGATTTCATGCACCAGGCGCGCAGAAACAGCAGCAGGCCGATAATAGAAAACTTTTTACTACCACTAAGTGTGACCATATTGGCATTGGTCTTAGGTAAGACCATATTGGCAAGTCTTAATTGTCTATCGACTATCGATTGGGACTGCTTACAATATGGTCACACCTAAGGCAGTTCACAATATGGTCACACCTAAGAAAGTTGCCAATATGGTCACACCTAAGAAAGTTGCCAATATGGTCACACTAATTGGTGGTAGAAAGTTTTTTAATCTTCTTGCTGCCGTTTCTGCGCGCCTGGTGCATGACATCCAGCATTTGATGATTTTGTACTGCAAACATTTTCTTTTTCATTTGTTGTTGTAAAAATTTTTGTTGTTGTAAACATACATATTTGTTGTTGTAGGTAATGACGTGGCTTCAACTTGGAAATTTTCAGTACAAAATCATCAATTTCTGGATTTCATGCACCAGGCGCGCAGAAACAGCAGCAGGCCGATAATAAAAAACTTTTTACCACCACTAAGTGTGACCATATTGGCATTGGTCTTAGGTAAGACCATATTGGCAAGTCTTAATTGTCTATCGACTATCGATTGGGACTGCTTACAATATGGTCACACCTAAGGCAGTTCACAATATGGTCACACCTAAGAAAGTTGCCAATATGGTCACACTAAGTGGTGGTAAAAAGTTTTTTTAATCTTCTTGCTGCCGTTTCTGCGCGCCTGGTGCATGACATCCAGCATTTGATGATTTTGTACTGCAAACATTTTCTTTTTCATTTGTTGTTGTAAAAATTTTTGTTGTTGTAAACATACATATTTGTTGTTGTAGGTAATGACGTGGCTTCAACTTGGAAATTTTCAGTACAAAATCATCAATTTCTGGATTTCATGCACCAGGCGCGCAGAAACAGCAGCAGGCCGATAATAAAAAACTTTTTACTACCACTAAGTGTGACCATATTGGCATTGGTCTTAGGTAAGACCATATTGGCAAGTCTTAATTGTCTATCGACTATCGATTGGGACTGCTTACAATATGGTCACACCTAAGGCAGTTCACAATATGGTCACACCTAAGAAAGTTGCCAATATGGTCACACCTAAGAAAGTTGCCAATATGGTCACACTAATTGGTGGTAGAAAGTTTTTTAATCTTCTTGCTGCCGTTTCTGCGCGCCTGGTGCATGACATCCAGCATTTGATGATTTTGTACTGCAAACATTTTCTTTTTCATTTGTTGTTGTAAAAATTTTTGTTGTTGTAAACATACATATTTGTTGTTGTAGGTAATGACGTGGCTTCAACTTGGAAATTTTCAGTACAAAATCATCAATTTCTGGATTTCATGCACCAGGCGCGCAGAAACAGCAGCAGGCCGATAATAGAAAACTTTTTACTACCACTAAGTGTGACCATATTGGCATTGGTCTTAGGTAAGACCATATTGGCAAGTCTTAATTGTCTATCGACTATCGATTGGGACTGCTTACAATATGGTCACACCTAAGGCAGTTCACAATATGGTCACACCTAAGAAAGTTGCCAATATGGTCACACTAAGTGGTGGTAAAAAGTTTTTTTAATCTTCTTGCTGCCGTTTCTGCGCGCCTGGTGCATGAAATCCAGCATTTGATGATTTTGTACTGCAAACATTTTCTTTTTCATTTGTTGTTGTAAACATTTTTGTTGTTGTAAACATACATATTTGTTGTTGTAGGTAATGACGTGGCTTCAACTTGGAAATTTTCAGTACAAAATCATCAATTTCTGGATTTCATGCACCAGGCGCGCAGAAACAGCAGCAGGCCGATAATAGAAAACTTTTTACTACCCCCAAGTGTGACCATATTGGCATTGGTCTTAGGTAAGACCATATTGGCAAGTCTTAATTGTCTATCGACTATCGATTGGGACTGCTTACAATATGGTCACACCTAAGGCAGTTCACAATATGGTCACACCTAAGAAAGTTGCCAATATGGTCACACCTAAGAAAGTTGCCAATATGGTCACACTAATTGGTGGTAGAAAGTTTTTTTAATCTTCTTGCTGCCGTTTCTGCGCGCCTGGTGCATGACATCCAGCATTTGATGATTTTGTACTGCAAACATTTTCTTTTCATTTGTTGTTGTAAAAATTTTTGTTGTTGTAAACATACATATTTGTTGTTGTAGGTAATGACGTGGCTTCAACTTGGAAATTTTCAGTACAAAATCATCAATTTCTGGATTTCATGCACCAGGCGCGCAGAAACAGCAGCAGGCCGATAATAGAAAACTTTTTACTACCACTAAGTGTGACCATATTGGCATTGGTCTTAGGTAAGACCATATTGGCAAGTCTTAATTGTCTATCGACTATCGATTGGGACTGCTTACAATATGGTCACACCTAAGGCAGTTCACAATATGGTCACACCTAAGAAAGTTGCCAATATGGTCACACTAAGTGGTGGTAAAAAGTTTTTTTAATCTTCTTGCTGCCGTTTCTGCGCGCCTGGTGCATGAAATCCAGCATTTGATGATTTTGTACTGCAAACATTTTCTTTTTCATTTGTTGTTGTAAACATTTTTGTTGTTGTAAACATACATATTTGTTGTTGTAGGTAATGACGTGGCTTCAACTTGGAAATTTTCAGTACAAAATCATCAATTTCTGGATTTCATGCACCAGGCGCGCAGAAACAGCAGCAGGCCGATAATAGAAAACTTTTTACTACCACTAAGTGTGACCATATTGGCATTGGTCTTAGGTAAGACCATATTGGCAAGTCTTAATTGTCTATCGACTATCGATTGGGACTGCTTACAATATGGTCACACCTAAGGCAGTTCACAATATGGTCACACCTAAGAAAGTTGCCAATATGGTCACACCTAAGAAAGTTGCCAATATGGTCACACTAATTGGTGGTAGAAAGTTTTTTAATCTTCTTGCTGCCGTTTCTGCGCGCCTGGTGCATGACATCCAGCATTTGATGATTTTGTACTGCAAACATTTTCTTTTTCATTTGTTGTTGTAAAAATTTTTGTTGTTGTAAACATACATATTTGTTGTTGTAGGTAATGACGTGGCTTCAACTTGGAAATTTTCAGTACAAAATCATCAATTTCTGGATTTCATGCACCAGGCGCGCAGAAACAGCAGCAGGCCGATAATAAAAAACTTTTTACCACCACTAAGTGTGACCATATTGGCATTGGTCTTAGGTAAGACCATATTGGCAAGTCTTAATTGTCTATCGACTATCGATTGGGACTGCTTACAATATGGTCACACCTAAGGCAGTTCACAATATGGTCACACCTAAGAAAGTTGCCAATATGGTCACACTAAGTGGTGGTAAAAAGTTTTTTTAATCTTCTTGCTGCCGTTTCTGCGCGCCTGGTGCATGACATCCAGCATTTGATGATTTTGTACTGCAAACATTTTCTTTTTCATTTGTTGTTGTAAAAATTTTTGTTGTTGTAAACATACATATTTGTTGTTGTAGGTAATGACGTGGCTTCAACTTGGAAATTTTCAGTACAAAATCATCAATTTCTGGATTTCATGCACCAGGCGCGCAGAAACAGCAGCAGGCCGATAATAAAAAACTTTTTACTACCACTAAGTGTGACCATATTGGCATTGGTCTTAGGTAAGACCATATTGGCAAGTCTTAATTGTCTATCGACTATCGATTGGGACTGCTTACAATATGGTCACACCTAAGGCAGTTCACAATATGGTCACACCTAAGAAAGTTGCCAATATGGTCACACTAATTGGTGGTAAAAAGTTTTTTTAATCTTCTTGCTGCCGTTTCTGCGCGCCTGGTGCATGACATCCAGCATTTGATGATTTTGTACTGCAAACATTTTCTTTTTCATTTGTTGTTGTAAAAATTTTTGTTGTTGTAAACATACATATTTGTTGTTGTAGGTAATAACGTGGCTTCAACTTGGAAATTTTCAGTACAAAATCATCAATTTCTGGATTTCATGCACCAGGCGCGCAGAAACAGCAGCAGGCCGATAATAAAAAACTTTTTACTACCACTAAGTGTGACCATATTGGCATTGGTCTTAGGTAAGACCATATTGGCAAGTCTTAATTGTCTATCGACTATCGATTGGGACTGCTTACAATATGGTCACACCTAAGGCAGTTCACAATATGGTCACACCTAAGAAAGTTGCCAATATGGTCACACCTAAGAAAGTTGCCAATATGGTCACACTAATTGGTGGTAAAGTTTTTTAATCTTCTTGCTGCCGTTTCTGCGCGCCTGGTGCATGAAATCCAGCATTTGATGATTTTGTACTGCAAACATTTTCTTTTTCATTTGTTGTTGTAAAAATTTTTGTTGTTGTAAACATACATATTTGTTGTTGTAGGTAATGACGTGGCTTCAACTTGGAAATTTTCAGTACAAAATCATCAATTTCTGGATTTCATGCACCAGGCGCGCAGAAACAGCAGCAGGCCGATAATAGAAAACTTTTTACTACCACTAAGTGTGACCATATTGGCATTGGTCTTAGGTATGACCATATTGGCAAGTCTTAATTGTCTATCGACTATCGATTGGGACTGCTTACAATATGGTCACACCTAAGGCAGTTCACAATATGGTCACACCTAAGAAAGTTGCCAATAAGGTCACACTAAGTGGTGGTAAAAAGTTTTTTTAATCTTCTTGCTGCCGTTTCTGCGCGCCTGGTGCATGAAATCCAGCATTTGATGATTTTGTACTGCAAACATTTTCTTTTTCATTTGTTGTTGTAAAAATGTTTGTTGTTGTAAACATACATATTTGTTGTTGTAGGTAATGACGTGGCTTCAACTTGGAAATTTTCAGTACAAAATCATCAATTTCTGGATTTCATGCACCAGGCGCGCAGAAACAGCAGCAGGCCGATAATAGAAAACTTTTTACTACCACTAAGTGTGACCATATTGGCATTGGTCTTAGGTAAGACCATATTGGCAAGTCTTAATTGTCTATCGACTATCGATTGGGACTGCTTACAATATGGTCACACCTAAGGCAGTTCACAATATGGTCACACCTAAGAATGTTGCCAATATGGTCACACTTAGTGGTGGTAAAAAGTTTTTTAAATCTTCTTGCTGCCGTTTCTGCGCGCCTGGTGCATGAAATCCAGCATTTGATGATTTTGTACTGCAAAAATTACGTTATTGGAACCCAATTAAAATAGAAATTGTGCACCTTTCTCATTGCGAATACATGAATCCAAAAATCGTTTATACCTACAACAACAAAAACAACATTATTCTTGAAACATAATCATTTAACAACTACATTTTGCTTTTTATGTCCTGAAAATCGTTAAATATCTGGTCCGTTTTTATTTTTTAGCAACTAGCAAACAAAGAGCAGCAAAGCGAAGATGAGCTGGATGACATAATACTTCTTAGGTTGACTTGGATATTCGAATGTTTGAAGAGTTTGTTTTTGAATTAAAAGCCTGTTTTATTTAAATCTATTACCATTACCATAATACCAGTATTAATTTCCAACCCATATCCCAACTCTCAGCTCCTTTCTTAAACTCTTGAATATCTTACTTTATTTGTATGTACACGGAATGCCTTAGATCTAATCTCTGGTAAATTTTGCTAGTCTTCTTTGGTTCCCGCGGAGGGCGGACGATGTGGCAGAAACTCGTAGTCTTTGTCGGTGCCAATAATGTAGGTGGGTATGTCGCCACGTCCCTTCACGAAGGTCATGCCCCGGTAATTGCACTGGATATTGAACTCGCGCAGCTTGAGAGCGGTGTTTTCGGTGACCTGTATCTGGCCCGGCACCCCGGTGGAGTCCATGCGCGAGGCCATGTTGACAGGATTGCCCCAGATGTCGTAGTGCGGCTTTGCAATGCCCACCACGCCGGCCATGGCCCTGCCATGGGAGATACCGATCCGGAGCATTCCATAATCGGTGCTGCCCGCATATTCCGTCTGCATATTCTCCGCGTTGAATCGCCGCATCGTCCGCATCAGATCCAGGGCAAATTCGGCCATTACCCGGACCACCTCGCCGCTGTTGCTACTGCTCTGCGTGGTGCTAATCCGCGGCTGACTCGTCACCACATTGCCCTCGTACTGACCCCGCTCTAGGTCGAGATCCAAGGCGATGTTGCTTCCGTTTCCGTACGGCACGCGCTGCAATCCGTCTGCATTGGAGCTACGGGCTCCGTCGTAGCGACTTCTCCGTCCATTGGGCAGGAGGGAGACATTGGGGAACTTCATCTGGGGCGCGTTAACCTGTTCCGATCGCGACACGTCCAGGCCACAGGCTGCCATGTACGTCCAGCCGACCACCTTGATCTTCTCCACTCGCAGCGACTGCGAGTATTTGTTTAGCTAAAGAAGGGATTTAAAATAAATACTTAGTAAGTAGAAGTCTGTGTCTGTGCAGTCTCAGTAAGAGCAAGTTATCTCGAGGGAGCATTGATAAATAGTGACTACTACCTACTTCCCCCTCATCAACTCTGGATATAACTTGATAAGATTGCCAATACTCGCTCCATATTTATAGAGACTCTAAATGGGATTCCCCGTGAGGAAGTCACAATTACTCACCACATCGTCAAAGTCACAGATGATCTCGTTAAGGACCCGCAGTCCAATCTTGTCGGTGTCAAAGTTCTTGATGGAGGCAAACATCACGGCCACATTGTCGTACTCCTCGTAGTAGAGTTCGTTCTGCAGTTGGTTGGACAGATAAAAGTCAGCTGGAAGAGGAAGTGGCAGGTATAAGCTAAGGGAACCCAAGTATCTTGGTTCGGGACCTACCAACGTGAGTGGGTAAAATGTTGGTGAGGAGTACTTTGATGGTGTCATTGGTGATCAGAGCATCCTCTTGCTTTTTCAGAAGCTGTCGTTTCCAGCTGTTTAATCGGAATAATGATGAGTGTAGTGTGTCAAGACTAGGCTAGTATACTCACTTGTAGTCCACTTTGGCTATAAACTCCGTTTGTCGCTCCATCAGGTGGAAGATGCCCAGCGTGATGATCATCAGCAGGACGTGCGAGTACCGGGCGTTAAAGTTGACGTTGGTCGAAGGACTGCTGGAATAAATATAATTGAATTCAAACACCGCCAGACCCGCATATGCAATCGTGATCAGAGCGGAGAAGCAGGCCTTGATGATGAAGGGTATCCTTGTGAAGAGGAAGGACATGCCAATGATCAGGGTCATGCAGTTGGTGAGGATCTGTAGAAAGAGAGTTTCGCTTAATTAGTGTGATAGCTAATGATTTCTGTAGATTGTGAGTACCCAAGGATGAAAACACTGCACCCGCTCCTCGACACTGGGATCATCGTCCATGTAATCATCTTCGCTGCTGCATCCCACCACCTGCATTATGGCCACAGCCATGTACGAGAAGATGATCAGAAAGTAGATCACAATCCGGATGTAGACATTGCGCTGCATCACGTCCGACAGGTGGAAGAGGAAGCCGCTGAGGCTACTGTTTGGAGCGGTCATCTCTGCATCCGAGACATACATTATCCAGAGCTTCTTGTACCATGACACAACCAGCAGCATGGTCAGTAGAATGATAGTGGAGCCATCTATGTACCAGTAGTGATAGCGGGCGCTAAAAAAGGGTGATTTCCAAGGTTAGTATTGGAAGTTTTTTAGGTTCCAGCAAGCAGCCACACTCACTCCTTGCTCAGCAGCTGAATCGAGAGCAGGCCCATGTAGATGGCCCAGGACAGCGCAATGCTGTACTTGAGCATCACGTCTGGCTCCTGCATGTACTGGAACTCCCAGTTGCGGATGCGAAAGAACAGGCAGAAGGAGCTGATGTTGCGCCGAAAGGTCTCCTCCTCGATTTCGTCCTGGGTTAGTCGCGTACTCCGCCGAAACACTTTTGTTAATCTAATTAATATTATTTAATATTTTTTTAATAATATTTTCCCAAAAAAACATGAACTTTCCCCTTCAACTCACTGTATCCGGCCGATGGGCATCTTGTCCAGCTCACGGCACATCTCGAGCTTGGCCTGGTTGCGCACCTGGTTGTACTGGTGCAAAGTGGAGTTGTGCATAAAGTTCGCCTTGCTGGCCTCGCTCAGCTTCTTGGCCTGCCGCTCGCGCTGCCTGCGTCGCGGGTCGTGCATGGGGGCCTACAACTTTCGGTTGAATGTAACGCAGCCGGTCATTGAGGTGATCCGGGTTGCCCCGGGGGCATACTCACGCGCAGCGACTTGATCAGAAAGGTGCGGATGCCGTGCTTCTGGAGCACCGGATCCTCGCGGGCCTTCTCGGTGCCGTCTTCGAAGAAATACTCGCCGTCCAGCAAGGAGAGCGTCTTCTGGCTCACGTGCACCCGTCCGGTGGCTCCAGTGGCCTCCAGTCTGTTGGCTATGTCCACATCCTTCGACCAGATATCGAACTGCCACTTGGCAGCACCAATAACGCCGGAGAGTACGTCGCCGGAATGGACTCCGATTCGCATGTCAATATTAAGATGCCGCTTTACCCTGGATTAGATCAAATTAAATATTTATGGTCAGGGAGTGTGAATGAAATTAGCTTCGGAAAACCAGAGTTCGGATGCCCTTGCAGTTATCCTAGTTTGATTTTCGTTGCACAATCCTACAGAAACCTACATAAACCTAATTTAATTTACTGCCCATTTTAAAGAAATCATTTTCGTGATAATACTGGCCATTCCTGTTCGAAGTCATTCATACTTTTCCAACGATTCCAGCTTTTAAATTTGATTAATTCCCAATCGCGTTATCAATAATCACGGTGCTCCATGTGATAAAATCGGCAATCGGCCATCAGTAGTGACTAATCGGAACATGGCTAATGACTTTTATAGTAACTAGATTCGCATATATGTATATTCCATCCAAAGAAGAGAGCTACCTGACATCGCGAATGTCCTTGATCATGCGCAGGCCCAGATCCACGCAGCACTTGGCGTGATCCGCATTGGGATTGGCCAGCCCGGCCACGCAGTAGTAGCAGTCGCCCAGGAACTTAATCCTCAGCACGTTGTACTCCTCGCTGGCGATGTCGAAGCGCACGAACAGATCGTGCAGCGCCTCCACCAGCTTCTTCACGTCCAGCGTGGTGGTCAAATGGGTGTAGTTGACCACATCGGCGTACAAGACCGTGACATCATTGTGCGGCTCAATGAAGAGAGTGCTGCAGGAGAGAGGGAAAGAGAGAAAGTAGACCTGTAGAGAGTAGTCCAGACTCTATCAGGGGAACCCCAACTCACCCATCATTCGGCTGGCGCCACCGCTTGAGGGTCTGGCTATCGGCGCTCCTTCGCAGATCCATCTGCGATCGCTGCTGGTGCTGCTGCTTCGACCGCTCGATACGGTTCTTCACGTCCGCCTGCAGTCGATCGGCAATCTGGGCCGGCAGGATGCTTAGCAGCAGGCTACGCTCTTGATCCCTGGCATAGCGCAGCAGCAGGTTCTCCTCCACGTACTGGCGCCGGTCCAGGAAGGTCGTCCGCAGGGCAATGTCCCGCATCAGGCGGAAGAAAATCCCCAGCAGATTCACACAGATCAAGTATATGGCCTCGTTCATGATGCTGTGCATCTGGTTGTCATCCTTGGCCGTGATCACAAAGCTATAGTTGATGATGTAGCACAGGGTCACGGCGGATCCCAGGACGATGGGCTGCAGCAGATAGGGCACCGGCATGAACATGTATATGGCATACAGAGTGTACGCATCGTAGATCGGATTCAGGATGTCGTTGTGGCTGGTGGCATGGTAGACGTTCAGCCCGATGTCCATCAATACCATCACAGAGACGGCCAGCCAGGAGGAGGCGTAGATCACCCAGCTGTGTTTGCTGACCAGCTCGCTGCGAAAATTCACCGACAGCACCAGCCAGATGATCAGGCCGGAGCAGATGTAGGCCACCATATCAACGTACACGTACGTGATCTCCGGCGTGGTCAGCAGGAGCAGCGTATGAATCACGGTCACAGCCACGTGAATGAAGATGAACAGGGATAGGTAGCCAACGCGCAGGCGGCGCATGTACACATCGTAGGATTCCTCCAGCTCCAGGTTCCGGCATTTTCGCTGTGAAGCAGGTAATTTACGTCATTACTAACAGGCTTTATTTAATACAATTTATTCATTGGGTATTTATTTGTTAGGTATTTAATATTTTTGTATTTATTTTTATTATTAGTTATTTTCTAAACTGGTTTCTAAAAAACCTAACTTATTCATTCCTGAATATTTTATTTGAGGTTATTCTAGGGAACTGTACACATTTTATTCAAAGGTTTCCATTATATGTCATCATTAGCCTTAATAGAACTATGACAAAATGTGAAATATGGTTATCGCTTGGAGGTTGGAAAGCCCATTTATAATACAACGTTTTTATTAGTTAGTTTAGGGTTCTTGAGAAGTAATCGGTTCATTGAAATATATGTTTTATAATAATATTGCATCAAAATGGTATTAGTTACAATGCTCCTTTCAAGGTTAAATAATTGTTAACTTGAACATATAACTTAGTTTATAAGTTAAGAAATAAATAAATGAAATAAAAGCTATGTAGGATTGATCCCTTGACGATGTACTCACCACCAGATATGACCACTCCCAGTTCTTTTCGTTCTGCACGGTCTGAGCCTGCTCACTGGTCCTGGCCAAGCTGATAGGATTCGTACGGTTGTACTCGATGGCCGAGTCGAAGTAGGAGTTCATTGTAGCGTCGGCTGAGTTCCAGGGGTTCAGGTCAGAGGTCGGGCACCACTAGAGCGGTATCATTTTCAGCAGCAGCCGCTCGGCACAGATCCGCAATCACTTCCCGATTTCTCGCTGCTCGCACTTGATATCAGGTCAAACAATTAGCCACCAAAAGTCCCCCAGTAAGCATTGAATCAGCCCGGAACGGAGCGCTTATCGTAGTGAACAAAAAAAAGCGACAAAAAGGGAGGGATTTCGATTTCGATTTGGGGCCCCGAGCTTTGTTATTGGTATTTGCTCGCTGCTGCTGCTGCTGCTGATGGCTGTCTGCAAAAAAAAAAAAAAATACAGCAGCTAATTTAGCAATTTGTCTAATGTGTTGTTGATAGTGTGCTAATGGTCTGTAAATCACACTCACTCGCATGTGTGCAGCATTATCAGCTGCAGTTTGGAATGGCAACTGGGGATCGGGCAAGCAGGATCAGGGCTTTATATGGCCGTGTAATTTATTTATTGGCTTTCCGGCGCTGCACTTGGGGCTCACTCGCTCGCTCGCACTTCACTTTCACGCCGAACAATAAATACGATAATAATTAATAAAAAATTAACACCACTTAAGCGCGTAGCGCTCGAACAAGCCAATACACGGCGGACAGGTATCACAAATTACTCTTTTTGCCGTTGGCTGCGACAGCGATAAGCGCCCGCCCCGATTCCATTCGATTCCGACCCACAATTTCGCCCGGAGGAGATAGATATTGGCGACCGGACCCGGTTACGATGCGATGCGATGCCGACGAACTGCTGCGACCAACTGAGGCCACCGCCACTCACTCAGGTGAGCTCCACCTGCCGCTGTCGCTGTCTCTCCACTTCGGATTGCTGTTGATCGCCGAGTATTTGAGTGCTGAGTGCTCTTATCGGGTGTGAAAAGTGTTTGGCGGTGCTGGCGCTTGATTGGTGACACAGCCACGGTGAGTTGCCAAGTCCCGGAGTCTATAAAATATAGTTTCATTTATTTGAAATATTTATTTTATTGATTTTATGTATTTACCACATTTGATCCTTTTTTTAAATTTGGCGCCTTGGCAGCACCGGCCCCTGGTTGATTTTAAATTTAGTGTTTTCATCCCTGGTTGGTTGAGCTTGGGCGGGCTATCGATATTTGGCGGCAGTTTTTTCTATTATTTAAACATTTCTGAAAGTAAATACAAAAGTTTCAATTAGTATCGAAAGGTTTCTAACGACTTCAGTACAAGCATTAAGAAACTACACATTTATTTCACCAAAATTACTGACAAATATTGTAATAAAGAATATTAGTGCTAATTTCAATTGTGAAATTAGTTAGAGCGATTTTATTTATGTAAAGAATATTTGTTTAAAAACAATAAGTTCCCACCAAGGCGGAGACGAAGATAGAAACCCGAAAACTAAGTCGGCAGCAATGTTTCGCACCATTTTATTAATGTTTTGAACCCAGAACCCTCCCAGACAATCGATAGCCTTATCGATAATAATTTGACATGTCCTTTTGAAAATTTTGCTTTCGTCTAGGAAGATGTGTTCAATCTTTTCAATCTTTTCTAGTATAAATGCTTCTTTATGATACAATTTTAATAAGTTCTTTAACAATATGATCTTTAAATAATATACCGTTAAGTTGTTTTCCTCGTGACTGTCGTGACTGTGACTTTAGTATCGAGCTAAAGCAAAAGACCGATTTTCGTATCGATCCGTTATCGACGTTTTACCTGCTCTATGTCACACTGTTGACAAAAATCTAGGCCGGAGCGAGGATAATCTTTAAAAGTAATTGCATGAGATTGGCCACAGGATATCGGGTAGCAGGCAGTGACTAGAGGACTACGCTTCACCTTGCGCTAACGATACACCGTAATACCCTGCAGCAGGAGCAGCCCGAGCCATGTCCGCGTTCACCGAGACGGCGCTCCTCAAGAAGCTGGGGGAGCTGAACAGCAGCCAGCAGAGCATCCAGACGCTGTCCCTGTGGCTGATCCATCACCGCAAGCACAGTGCGGCAATAGTGAAGACCTGGCAGCGGGAGCTAGAGAACGGTAAGCTATGAAGAAGTGATATCTGCAGTGTTTCCTGCACCGGTTACATATTCCACCTCCTGCTCACCCCTTACGCAGTGTCCGAGCCCATGAAAAAGCTGACGTTCATGTACCTGGCCAACGATGTCATCCAGAACAGCAAGAAGAAGGGGCCAGAGTACGGCAAGGAGTTCAGCCACGTGCTGGCCAAAGTCTTCTCGCACATTGGCGAGAAGTGCAGTACGGACAAGCTGCTCGGTAGCTTGGGCCGCATCCTCAACATCTGGCTGGAGCGAGGTGTCTACGATCCCAAGGTTATTGCCGATTGGCGGTCGCGCCTGCATCGGGAAGGGAGCAGCGGTAGCGGCGGAGGCGCAGGCGGTAGCAGCAATGGTGGAAAGTCCAATGGGGAATCGAACAAAACTGAGTCGAAGGAGACAAAGCGAGAGGAGAAATCGGAGCGGCGGGAGAAGCGTAAGCACGAGGATCGTCACTCCAAGTCGAAGCGTCAGCGGCATCATCACCACCACAGCAGCAGTGGCGGCTCCTCCAATAATGCTTCAGCGGCGGCGGAGGAAGACGTCGCTGCGGAGCAGCAGGAGAACGGCCACACGCCGCCTTACCTGCCACTGGGTGAACCGCCGGAGCCCGAGGAACTTATCAAGGCGCTAACCAGCATCGAGAACTCCGCCTCCAGCGATGCGGTGGTTCGCGAGCGGATTGCCAAGCTGCCCCAGGAGATATCTGAGATTAGCTGCATCAGCAAATTGGAGGATAAGGATAAGGCCAAGATTCTGGCCCTGCAGGTGCGTAAAATGCATTTCTATATGGATCTTCTTGCCTTGCCTTCTCGATAAGTGACTAAACCACTTAATCCCTTGTAACCTTGCAGGTCAACGAAGCCGTGGATCTGCTCAACGATTACAATGCTCGACTAGCGGCCGAGATGGAGGAGCGGACCAAACTGGCCACCATGCTGCGTGACTTTCAGGCAGAGCAGAAGGAGCTGCTCTCCCAGGCAGAGCAACGCCTCGATGTACGTTTCACAGGGCACAAATATGGTGTTGTAACTTAACCTGTCCTAAGCCCACTCCATTTTTTTGTTGTCATTGAGGAGACCACCTCCTTTAGCCTCTGTCTTGCGCCCGCCTGTTAATTAGTATTTACACATACATATTTTGATCATTAAAAACTCAAAATCAAATTGAATTGAATCGAAATTGAATTACTTGTTTCCTTCGCAGGAACACAAGAAGAAGCTGGCCAAGATGCTGGGTCTGCAGAAGGAGATTCACGACCATCTCTCCAACCTGCCCGATCTTACTCAATTGCCGGATGTGACCGGCGGACTGGCGCCCCTGCCCTCTGCCGGCGATCTCTTCAACGCCCTGCACTGATAACTGATCAGCGGCAGCGGCAGCGGAAGCGGAAGCGGAAGCAGGCGCTACTTAAAGTCAACCCTAGAGTTTATACAATTATACATACATATACTTATATCTGCAATTGTCCCCCGTTTACACAGTCCCCTGCCCGCATTCACTGATTGTAATCCCCGAAACACACACACCTTTTACACACACACGACGCCCACTAATGACGGTTAAATAGAGCATATAATTGCGAGCAATAACTAAACGAATGAATGAAATAGAAGGTGGAGCTAGTGCATCACGTAGTTGGCGGCTCCCTGCCACTTTTCGGTGAAGGATATGATGTCGGCGACGCCGCTGCCGGGCGACATCTTCACGGCCACCGAGAACTTGCTCCACACATCGCGATTAACTTGGTTGCTCGAAGCTTGGAACGTGACTGGATGGCGACCCAGAACCGGGAATCCACTGAGCATGCAGGGCAAGTCGTTGGTACCCAAGCTGGACTCGTACAGGCCACGATCATCGGTGGGCAGCTGCTGGTCCACCTGCTGGTCCATGCTCACCGCGAGCACCCATTCGCGCACCTCTTCGTGCAGACTCGGATCGTTCTTCAGGTGTATGTCCTCGGGCAAGGGCACGGAGCTGGGAAAATCGGTGCTAGCCAGATCGGAATGGTCCACCAGCTGGCCGGAGCCCTCTTCGATGGCCTCGCACACGTCCAGATAGTGATTCAGCATTACGAAGGCCTCGGACTCGCGACCTGCCTGGCGGAGATCCATCCCAGCTTCGTAGAAACCCTTGTCCACCGGCAGCAGGTCCGTGTGCCGCAGAAGGGCCAAGGATAGGCGCAGAGCCACCGGCTGGAGGGCCTGCACCTCCTTGCACACAGCTCTGGTGGCGTAGTAATGGGAAATCAGTAGGAACTGCTCCATGCTGCTGGTAAACTGCGATTGAGTCTGCTCCGGCGAAGCCTTCAGAGATTGCAGCAGGCGGAAGAGAAAGTCCCTGAGCTGACGCCACAGAGTGCCACCTTCCGACTGATCCTCCCTCAGGGCCAGGCAATCCAGGGCGATTCTGGTGTAGATATTGAAGTGAGCCTCAATCGGAGGAGCTCCGTAGCTCAAGTAGAGGCCCAAGGCGGTGCTGGAGCTTCCCTCGCGGATCAGCTGGGCGGCATACACAGCCACGTACTTCTGCAGTATGGCGGGATTCAGCTGCTTGGCCTTCTCCAGGCAACGCTGCCACTGCCCCTGCTCCGCCAGGAGATCCAGAGCGGAGACTATGTCTATGTCCGCCAGCTGCTCGATGTTGCCCTCGTGCTTCAGGCACGACTTCTGCTGCTGCTCCACGTAGGCCAGCAGCTGAAGATCGGGATCGATTTCCTTGGCCAGCCGCCGGGCCTTGCTCCACTGCTCCGTCTTGATGAACACGTCCACCGCCTGCTTGGGCATATCCGCCGCCAGATAAAGCTGTGCCGCCGGTCCAATCTGCTTGATAGCCAGCAGGCGCGGTCCCAAGGACTGGGCCAGCTCCTGGGCATCCTGGCCCTCCAGGAATTGATTGCATATCTCAGCGGCTCTCAGGAGAGCTCGCTCCAGGGTGGCTGCATCTTCGGCATTGGAGGAATCAATCTGCATGAGGCACTCGGCCGCCTTGCGGAACTGCTCCTTCTTGGCAAACTCGGCGGCCTTCTGCAGGTAGGCACGCGAAATGGAGGCGGAATCCTCGCCAGACTGGACCTGAGCCTGAGCTCCCCGTTGCAGCTGCGCCTGCAGACGCCTCAAGTCATTCAGGGCCGCCGGATAATGCTCCTCGGCGATGCGGAGGGCATCTTCGTAGAGGGATTCCTGCTTGTAGTGTTCCACAATTAGGTCGGGCCTCTGGGCTCGCAACAGGAGCGCCTCGTAGTCCTTGTAGTTGCGGGTCTCCAGGGCGGACGACGCCTGGCCTATTAGCACCTCACTCACGGCGTCCGGCAGATGCATTTCGGCCACATTGAGAGCCGCCTGCCAGTCCCCGGCATGTTGGTACATCAATATGGCCTCCCGCGGCTTGTGAGCCTTCAGGAACTCCGCCTCCGCCGCCTCGAATTTGCCCTCATCCTCCAGGGACATGGCGATCTTTAGGTGAACCTCATCAGTGGGTCTGCCCGCGAAGCGGCACAGCTCCATGGCGAACTCAAACTGTCCCGAGTCACAGGCGAAGCCCACCGCTGTGTCCAGGAGGCCCAGTTTGCTCAGCAGCCGCACGGCGCTCTCCGTGGGCATGGACTTGGCCCACATGTAGGCCACCTGCTGGCTGGCCCCCTCGGTTCCCTTCTGCTTGGCCACGCGATAGCCATCCTCCCAGCGGCCGGAGGAGCAGTACATGTGCACGGCTGACTTCCAGTCCCCGGAGGCCACGAAGTGCATCTCCGCGTTCTTGAGCTTGCCGCGCGACTCCAGCTGGCGAGCCAAATGGAGATGGGTGCTGTCCAGCAGATCCTTGTGGTGGCGCTCCACCAGCCGGATCATGGAGTCGTAGAGCTCCCGCCGCTTGTACATGGCAATGGCCAGATCTGGTTCGTTGACCGCAATCAGGACCTTCTCGGCGTCCCTGTACTTGCCCTGCTCCTCCAGAGTGATGGCCAGCTGGACGAAGAGTTCCCGCAGCTGCTCCGATTTCAGATACTTCTCACCGATCACATACGCCCGCTCCCACTTGCCGTGGCGGTTCAGCAGCTCAATGGCCTCCTTGTGAAGGTTGGCTCGCACCAGCATGTCCTCCGCTCCATCCAGATCTCCGGCGAAGGCCAGATGCTTGGCCAGGTCCACGGCATAGCGCTGAATGAGCTCCGGTTCGTCCAGGACCTTGGCTATTTGGACTGCCTTCCGCCATTGCTTGGCACCCACGGCGGCCTCCAGAGCCTTTTGGGTGGCGCCCGCCTCAATGTAGTGATTGATGGAGGCGTCCAGCTGCTTGCGGCTCACCAGCCAGTCGCCCCACTCCTCCTCCAGGGAAGTGACCTCCTGCGGCGCCACCACGCGTCCCAGTTCCAGGGCTCGGGCATAGGCTCCTCCCTTGCGGTAGAGGGCCAGCGCTGCCTCTGGACGGGACAAACGATGGGCTATGTCCCCGGCCAGTTCGTAAAGCTCGCAGTGAACCAGTCCCTCGGTGACCTGCAGCATGACCTGCTCGTCCTGCAGGATGTGCGGCGTTTTGAGGGCCAAGCGAGCAGCTCTGGCCGGCTTGTTGGCCTTCAGGAACAGCGACATGGCCTGCTGGAGATCTCCCTGCTCCTCGAGCACTTGCCCAGCCTTCTCCTGCTGTTCGCTGCTCAGCAGATAGTCCATGTGCTGCTGCTTTAGCTCCGAAATCCTGGCATAGCCCCGCCTCTCCGCCAGAGCCACGGCCTCGTCCCACATGCCCAGTTGCTGGTACATCTGCAGAGCAGCCTCGATGTCGCCCTGCTCAAGGTATATCCGTTCAGCCGTGCGCAGATCGGAGCTCAGCAGAGCCATCTTGGCGCGAACCTGTGGACAGAGGATGCCCGGTGACGCAGTGGACTCCTCGAACTCGTCCGCCTGCTGGATCATCCCGGCCAGGTAATAGGCCTTGGACACGTTACCCAGGGCGGCGTAACATCGTTGGGCCACGCGCAGGTTGCCATCCTCCAGGGATATAATGGCCAGATTGTGCCACATGGCTTTGGCCGCGGGCTTGTCGCCCAGGGATTCCAGGAAGTGGACGGCTCGTCCGAAGTCACTGTCGTTTACAGCGGTGCCAAACTCCACCAGACCCTCGTCCAGCTGGTAGCTGTGCTCACTGGGTCCGTCCTGGGAACGAACCACAGTGCGACCCTGGAAAGGAAGTCAGATGTGAGATGGAATTTGTATTTCTTACTCTATTTGACTTACGTTCTCGCGCACCACCTCGATGGCCTCCCCGCGGACACTCTGCAGGGTGACATGCTCGGGCAGATCGATGTTATACCAGATGGCCAGGTTGGCGTGACTCTGGGCCACCACAACGTCGCTCTGGGGCACCCACTGGACGAAGGATATGTTGCTCAACAGGCTCTGCTTCTTGCCCGTGTAGTTATCGACCAGGATGAGGCGCAGCTTCTTGTCGCGGAACAGCAGCTTGTGGGCCGTCTCGCTCAGCTCCAGCCAGTCGATCTTGGTCTCGTGGTTGATCTGGCCACTGGTCAAGCGACTCACCAGATCCACCACGCAAATGGTCTTGGCATCCAGGAGAAAGGCCAGCTTCTTGTTCTCCCGTCCGTTTCCCCGCTCGTTCAGCCGCACGGAGATCACGTGCGGATTCACAAACTCGGTGCGGACGGATCCCAGAATGGCATTGTCGCCGTACTCCACGAGGCTTAGTTCGCCGACATTGAAGACCAGGCACACGTTCGGATTCTCGAAGTAGAAGCGCTCGTGGTGACCGGAGGCCGTCCAGGGCACTTCGCTGCTCAGGTTGCGGGTCAGGTCGCAGAGGATTAGAGACTCCTCCGTGCGGGCCACCAGGTAATTATCCCTTCCCATTATCCTCACATCATCGATCTCCAGGCCCAGCTGCGACTCGATGGTCAGCTGCTGCGAGGGCTCTGTCAGGGATCGAACCAGGAGCTGGCTGGGGGCCACGAAGATCAGCTCGAACTTGTCCTGCCACACGGTGCGTCGCAGCACGGACTCAAAGAGAAGCACGGCCCCGCTGACAGAGCCCAGGGCCAGGCGGGCTCCATCTCGCCGCCACAAAAGCGAGCTGAGGGTGTACAGGCAGGCCACCTCCTTGCTGGCACTCTCGCTCCACGCTCCCTGACGCGGACTCCAGGCAAAGATGCGTATGCGGTCGAAGCTGCCGAAGGCCACGGCCTGGCCATTGGGACTGCAGGCGGCCACCAGTGAACTCCCGCTCTCCCTCGGTCCGTGAATGATCAAAGGTGCGCAGCTGTCGACCCTGGAAATGAATTATTTTTATTAATTTATTTGAGCTAAAAATAGAAAGGAATCTAAGCTTACCATGCTATCGTAAAAGATGATCCTCTGATCGCAGCCACCAGCGCAGAATCCTCCCTGTGGCCAGGCCAAGGCAAAGGGCGGAACCGGATGCTGCACCACACGGCCCAGGGGCTCGGTAGCCTCGTCCGTCATAAAGTAGCGGATGATGGTGCCGTCGTTGTGGCCGCTGAGGAAGCCAGTGCCCTTGGTATTGGCGGCTAGGGAGATGCAGATGCTATCGCCACCATACAGGCTCTGCGATTTGTTGCTTTTGCTGTGCAGGGCGCGTATTTTGCCATCTTCGAGTCCTTAAATTGGATCAAATTAATTAATTAATAATATTAAAATAGGGTAATAAAGATGACTTACCGGCTATTATGGCTCCAGAGGTGAGCCAGATCAGGGCAGTGACCGCACTGGCCTGTGGAAACTTATTGCAGATCACCTTCTTGTCGTTCCAGGACTCGCCCAGCTTGTAAACATACACAATGCTATCGCTCTGACCCACCGCCAGCCGGGTTGAGTCCGGACTGAAGGCCAGGCCACGAATGACATACGAGTTCTTGCCGTTGGCAGGATTCGCTGGCTTCGTACTGAACTTGTCCCGCCTTTCGCCGGCGTCATCGTACAGCAGGATGTGCCTATCGGCGGTGGCTATGGCCAATTTCTGCTGGTTGGGCGACCAGGCCAGACCAGCAATGCGTTGGATTTGCTCCTATACATGATTTTGTTGAGGTTTCAAAAGGGTAAAAGGTTTTACAAGGATAAGAAATATTTATTTTGATTACATTTTCCAAAGAGAAACATTTGTTTTCATTGCTTTTTCAGCTTCAAATTATGTTAATTAATATGTTTGTAAGCTTACAAAATTACATATGAAAAAAGGCTTAAGCCTAAGGCTTAATTATCCCCTTCGTTTTGGCTCACCTGACCCTCCAGCAATGTTCGCAGGTATTTCAACTGCATTTTATTATTTCTTTTATTTAGTAACTACTTTTTAAATCGCAAATGTTCCCCTTAAACAACACTTTTCAATTGGAAATGTGTTAATTTTTCATTGTGTTGTGGCCCCGTATGGTTGTTGTGGCAACCAAGAGCCCGGCAACCACCAATTCCCATCCGAATCCCTACCCCACCTTTTGTCCTTCGGTGTTGTGTCTATTTTCTCGGCGCTTCCGCTTTGCGGTGCCATTCTAAATAAATGGCCTTTGTTTTGGAGATGCAGCAGGTGCCGGGCCTGCCACAGGATGGGCCAGGATGTGGACCTGCCTTACGAGTGGCAGGCAGGCAGGCAGGCGTTGAGTGGGAGGAGCTCGCAGAGAAGCCACCACAAAGCTGTTGCTTGCTCTGCACAGACCAGTGCTGAGCCCCGCAGGAGCAAGTATCTGAAGATAAGCTTGGAATTATGAAATCAAATCTTAACAAATTCGATGAAACATAAATTATTACGGTTTTCAAGGATTCAATTAAATTAAATTGTTTTCTAATTCGGCATTTTATTCGTGATTTAAATATTATATTTATCGTTTTTTGTAAGGTTTATATTTTCAGATACTTCAGGACGAACCTGAAACAAGCTAAATTGGCAACACGACACGGCGCAAATGGAGGGGTTAGGGGGAGTTGTCCTAGTCCTGTGCAGAGAGCAAGAGAGACGGCGCATGTCCTGCAGAAAGAGCGAAGAGCGAGAGCTCATACAGGTGTGCTGTCCAGGTCCAGTGGTGTCATTTGCTTCTAAGCAAAATATACATCACTGGTGCTGACAGAGCGTTAATGGGTATAAAGAAAAGGTATAAATTCTTGTGATGCCTTCGCCATCTGTCGGGTTTTTTTTTTAAAAGGTATAAATTCTTGTGATGCCTTCGCCATCTGTCAGGTTTTTTTAAAAAGGTATAAGACATTTTATAGGAACAGGATATAAGAAGCAGTGCTCACTACTTGCTTTTATAGAACAGTATAGGGATACCGTTGCACTGCTTTGTTTTGTTGTTAGTATAAGAAGCCTCTTATACGCATACACTGCTTCTGTTTTTGTATAAGAAGCTTCTTATAACTTATAAGTTATAAGTATACACTGTTATATTTTAGTTTTTTTGTATAACAAGCGAAAAACACGTTGCACCGTTTTACTTTGTTTTTCATATGAGAATCTTTGTAAAGTTATACACTGCTTCTTATATTTTAGTTAGTTTTTCTTATAAGAAGCTTCTTATAAGAAAAACACATTGCACTGCTTTATTTTGCTTATCGTATAAGAATATTCTTATACGTAATGCACTGCTTCTCACATTTGAGTTAATTTTTCTTATAAGAAGCTTCTTATAAGAAAAACACGTTGCACTGCTTTTAAGTTTTTTCGTATAAAAATTTTCTTATACGTATACACAGCTTCTTATATTTAAGATAGTTTTAGTATAAGAAGCATCGTATACAAAAAACGAAACAAAGCAATGCAACGTGCTTCATAAACTGTTATATAAAAGCAAGTGGTTAACACTGCTTCTTATATTTTAGAATATTTTTCGTATAAGAAGCTTCTTATACGAAACAGCGCTCAATTATTTTAAGATTATTTACTGTTATATGTATATTTGTATAAAAATCTGTTTTGGCAGACTTTAAAAGCAAGATGAGAAACGCCAAACTATTTTTTTGGACGGCACTCTTAAGCATTATAGATCTATAATGACGCGTGGACGTTTTTATTTTAGTTTTTAGATTTTTAAGCTCTCAACTTTTTGTAAGCGATAAAATCGGAAATGCATATGTATGAGAAAATTTTCCGCATATTGCTAATCAAATCTATGGTCTAGGCTTCTATTGATGAAGCCGTTTTGCACTGCTTTCGATAAACTCCTTAAAATTTTTAAAATTGTAACTTATTACGTGAGGTAACTGCTTTGATAGGACTGCTTGCGCAACTTCTCCGCCTCAAAGGACTTTTCGGAGTCCCGGCAGAGCTTTCACCACAAATTTCCCCAGGCTTATGCTCTCAGCCAAGCTCATCGTTTAAGTTCTCTCTGTCGTGAGCGATTTTCTCTCTCGTGTCCTGGCAGTGTTTCGTGCGCTCTTCGGAAATGGATGTCCCCGAATCGGATGTCCTGCTCGTCTCTGGGCCAACATCGCTTGGCAGGCTGAAAGGCTAAAGCTAAGGCGGCTGCTGATTATTTTATTCAATGGCGGAGGCCAAGTCAGCGCCAGCGCCAGCGTGGCTAATGTATGGCCCAACGCATTGTGGCAGGTCAAAGCGGGCAATTCTGTCTCGGCTCTCGGCTTTGGTCTTCGTCCTGCTCCTGGTCCTGTCCCTGGTCCGCCTTTGGCCTTTTGCCGAGCTACTCAGCTAGGCTGCTTTGTGCCAACGCTGCCTCTGCCTGGCATCCCTTTAATGAGTTTCATTAATTAAAGCTACTTTGTTGGCGCTGCCTGTTCTTTTCCGCTCTGTGATGTATTTATGTGTGTGTTTGTGGGGACATATGTGAGCGGGGGAGTGCGGGTGTAAGTGTGTGTGTGTGTGTGTGGATGGGAGTGTGCATGAGTAAACATGCAACATGAATTTTGTCCTTGACTTTTAATGGGTTTATGACAAAAGCGCTGCCGCCTCCTCGCACAAAAAGCCGTCCTTTTCCTGGGAACGTTGCTAATGTGCAGGGCGTTCTTAGATATGTTCCCATATACATATATACATACATACTCGTATATATATATATAAACAAGGATATATGGTGTATAGGACACGTGCGTGTGTGTGTGGGTAAAAGAGTTGTTAAAGCGGACGTCTGCCGGAAGCCCTTGTGGGTGCCATTTTGGTTCATGTTCCATGCGACGCACGCCATTTTTATCTCAGTTCCTCTTTGGCATGGCCCTAAACCTAAACCTAAACCTAAACCATTCCGCCAGACTTTTGTCTCTAAAACTTGGCTGCTTCCTTTTGGCATTTTCCCCGTCGCTCTGTCATTGTTTCCACGCGGCTTTCCTTGCCTCCTTTTTCATATTGGTCCTGTGTCCGTGGCCAGTGGCGCTGCATTTCAGCTTCAGCTTCAGCTTCAGCTCCAGCCACATCCTCCGCATCCGTTTGACGGCGGCATCGTTCGCCTTGGGCGCGCGGCTTAATTTGTCGACTTAGAATTTATAGCTTCTCGAGCGTCTGAGATAAGCTCAAGATGCTCTCAATTAGAAATATCTCACTTGGTCTGAAGCACTTGGCCTCCCTCTTGGTCCAACTCTAACCTGTTTAACGCCAAGTTAAAGCAGAATGTTGTGGGACACATTTCATCTCTAAGGAAAAATTTCAAGGCTCAGCAGACAATTAATTTATATTTATTTTATTTATTTTCAACTTTAAATAAAGCCACAAATTCAGTTTTGTTTTCTGTGCTTTTTCAAGGGGTTTGACCCATAATGGCTCAAGCCGACAAAAGTGGCACTAATTCAGCTTTAAGGCAACAATCTGGTTAAAACTCTCACAGCCGCAACTCAAATCTGAGCATTAGTGACTCGCTGTTCCTAATTTTTCTGCAAAAAACCGAAACTTTTCCCTCAACTTTCGCTTCCACACACATACCCCTGCGCTCTCAGGGATTTCCCAGACCGTGCGTAGAAATGAAAGTGCAACAAAACTCGAAAAGTGAGGCGGCAGGAAGTACGCGAAAAATAACAGCAGAACAGCGCCGGCCGAGTGCAAGTTCGAGTGGAGGAAAATGTGGGAGAGTGCAGAGTTGCAGGGGGAGCAACCAGTGCGAGTGTGCTATGCATAATGAATAACATTTTCAAATTAGTTTCCGGTCAGCGGAGATTTTTACGCAGTTTGTCAAGCGCATGAAAGAAAGTCCGCGGGGTACGGAAAACAAAAGAATGGCACAAAAAACCCAAAGGAAAGCCGGTAAAAATGCGCATATCGGTGGGAATTTAATGACGAATTCATGCCACCAAAAATGCAACTGGTTTATGCTCCAAAAACCCACCAAGGTAGGTTCTTAAGAACCTTTAAAGTTGAAAGTAATTTTAGCTTAGTTTACTTCTTTCCAAAGTATGTCAACTTAAAGAGAATTAAATAATTAACACAACCCCTAGAAGATAATTTCAATAAAAACAGAACTCCACAATTTATTTCCAACCAATAACATTTAAACTCGGAACTAGGACCCTTCGTTGGCCCTGGAATTATGGTCCTCCTCCGTCAGGATATAATTATATGCTGCTAACGTGCAATCATGGCGATTGCCATAACAATAATAGCAGTGACAAGGGGGAGGTGAGTGTGGAGCCTAGGTCAATCATTTAACAAGCCCCCATGGAGGAGGAGGAGCCGGAGCAGGAGCAGGAGGAGCAAGCAGAACGTAAAAATACAAACAAAAAAAAAATGAAAGGAGAGGCATAATAATGTACATAAATGCCTACATCTGGCCATTATAATGGGGGGTATAGCAACACGGTGGAGCCCTGGACTGGAAATATTCCGCCTGCTGCCGGCATAATGAAATCAAAATATGCCTCCTCCTCCTGCTCCTCCCTCTGGTATCTACGGCCGCTCTTGGCCTTGGTCGTACCCACTGAGTGTGTAAAGGCAACAATTTGCGTTAAAAATTGGCACAACAATTGCAAAATAATCACCTCGGAGAGCTGGAGAATTGCGAGCCGTGGAGATGGACTCTGCACTCAACTGACTAGGTTTGCCTAGTTCCGCTCAGCTGGACTTGGCCTCAGTTGAGCCAAGTTGCAGGGAGAAGCTGCAACTTCAAATCCCTGCTGGCCGGCCAGTTAAAAGTATTAAAACTAGGGCCACGCCACGGATGGATTGGACTTGTCCGAACCGGACCGAGCTGGACTGCATCCATTCAATGGCAAAATGAAGCAATCGTTTTGATAGCTCACGGGCATCATTTACGAGAACCACAAGCACTTTTAGCCAAATGAAATGTGGCACAACGAACTTTGTTGGCCGAGCGCAGAGCAGGCCAAGTCCTTTGGCCTTTTTGGCTCCCGGCTCAAGTCATAATTTTCCAACAGCCCAAGATAGATGGCTGGCCGAAAGCGAAAACGCTTGTACTTGTCTCCTCTGTGTTATCTCGGGATGAGCTGAAAATTTTCACGAGTCCAAGGAGTCCAAAGTTTTTCCAAGGCAAAAGTTTTTCCAATTAAGTGATTAAGAAATAGCCCCTAGGGACTATAATGATATCCCCCCAGATATTTCTTTGGCGTGGCAATTAAGGCAGAAATTAAAACACTGGAAAGTGCTTATGGCCCAGTGACATTTTCAGTCTATTCTCGATTGGCCCAATAACACATTTTTCTCGATATTCTTGACTGCTCTGTTTTGTGGCCAAAGAGCAACCGAACAAACTCGGACAGAAGCCACATAAAACCGAAACCAATGCCAATGTCTGGACACAATCGGAGAGACCCTTTTAAATTGCTACCCTTTTTGAGAATGGTTTGGGGTACACCAGGAGAAATATGGCCATAAATTGGGATTAGTTTTGCATTAAAATAGGTCAATTTGTGGCACTGCCATACGGTATTTTGTATATCTAAGAGTTATGGGAATGCTTTGGGTTTGAATGTTGAAAATAAAGGTAAATTTGGTTTTCTTTATATGTTCTATGCCTTGATTTGTGCTTTGCTTTTATTATTTTATAATTATTTAATGTGTTTTTGTTCAGATATATTTACTTATTAAATTATATTCTTACCCTTGGGTTTGTTTTAATATTTTCTGTGCATTTACACGACATGCATGAATAGGACTTTGCGCTTTATTATCACTGACTGACTGGCTGGCTGGCTGGCTGGCGTTTCTACTTTGCTGCTCTTGGCCAAACACAGTCGGAGCCAGAGTGAGCGCTATTAGCCAAAAGGCCTGCCAAATAAAAGGGAAACATTTGTACCAACACATGCCATGCCGATGTCTGTATATGTTTTATGTCGCGATGTCAGCATGAAACACTTTACGTTTCATATTTGCCAGGCCACTGAGCAGCGCACAGGCAACACCCACACGAAGGCCGAACGTTCGAGGAGATTCAGAGGCTTCGACTTGGATGGAGTTTCGCCTTGGCGTTTTTTCCTTATGCAAATTAGCCTTCAGTCAGTTGGATTTTTCCACGTCCTGATGTTGCTCTTGCTTTTTGCATAAATTTTAAATTTCCTCCTTTATTCGTTACTTCTCGGCTTGCCTTTGCTTCTGCTTGTGTCGTATTTATTTGGAAGCATACTTTTATGGGCGCTGGCTGTGACAAGTCCTGATACGTCGCCCTATACGTCCGTCTGTCGGGCTCTGTCGGGCCCTGTCTCGGCCTTATTTATGCACTAACATTAAGAATTATTAACTTTGATAACTTATTGCACTACGACACCGCCCTTGCCGCCTCTGCCGCCATCCCGATTTCTTTTCATTTTGATTCCGTACATGTGCGGAAATTTTATGTGACACTCGAGAGATTTATGTCCGGGATACCCCCTCGCCGAAAAGAAAGGAAACCCAATGTGGCAGCAACTTGTGGGCGTGGCGCATTGTTGAGTTTAAAAAGTGCCATCGGAGAAATGCCAAACACGTGCGCGTGGACACGCCGTCGCCGTCGGCCACAGCCCACTCCAAGATTCCATCCACTTGGCCATATTAATCATACGCACCGCTGGCCAAACAACAGCCATTTCTTCGCCGGCCCGAAGTGCAGTGCACGAAGGCGTTCGTTAATTAATTCCCGGCAATATTTGACATTTAATTCAAGTGTCAGAGCTCAGAGAAAACGGCCATGAAATGGAGCGAAATTAATTTCTAGATTTGTTTGTCTCGTCAAGCTGTCAGCGTCCCTATGCTTTGACATTTATTTGCACGGAAAAACACCTTTGTGTACATGACTGCGAATGCTGTTTGAACGGAAGTTTACAAGGCTGCGAATTAAAGCCTTCAATTAGTTTCGCGTGCTGGTTATTAATTAATCTCCCCGGGAACAATCAATCTAAATCGCTTGTCAGCGAATGCCATAAATTAAATGGTCCGACGTCGTCCGCCGGAACATTCTATTTTCATGTGGTCCTTCCCTCGCGAATGAAACTTTCAACCGTCCGGTTTTCAATTAAATACCAATTGACACTGACTGACGGCGGCGGCCTGCTGTTCGAGTTAATTAATAAATAATTGTGTTTATGAAAATGCAGCTGGGCTAGGTGATAATTATCATCAGCTCGACGCTGATCGTTTGGCCTTCTATTTTTGGTTTTGTGGCCACGCATCACGCATACGCCGCGTGGACAAAACAATTTCTGTCACTGGCGGAGGCGGACAATTTGGGCACGCCCCATTGTCGGTGGAGTAGTCCCCGGTTTTGATTGATGGTTGGTTATGTCGGTTTGGCCACCAAATCCTCTCCTCCTCCTTCTCTTCCTCATCCTACTCCTCCTCCTCTTCCTCCTCCTCCTTCCGTCTCCCACCAAAAAAGGCAACTCCCAGCGGCTGCTGCATATTGTTTCTCCCTCATTTTTTTTTGGGGTTGGTCGGGAGGCCCGGGCTGGTGGCTTCTGGTTTTGTTTTCTGGTTATTTGTCCGAAGGGTCATGAATTCGTGATGTGGTCGCCGGCCCAACAAATTGAAGTGGCCTTGTGCTCGCTCCCATCAAGGATGAGAGCTGGCCGCTGCTGCAGTTGCGGTTTTGGGAAACTGGAATCCCTTGGACTTTCATTTGGCGGCGGCCGCCGCTCAATAGAACCGAATTGCCCACTCTGGCTTGACGGATTCTATTTAGACATCTAGGTGATTACGGCGCCTTTGTGCGGACCCACTGATTGATAAGGTCGCAGGCAGTGCCAAAGGCCACCAGCCACCAGGAGCCGCAGCAGACACGGCACAAAGAGTAGCCGCCACGTTTTGTGTCCTGTATGTGTGTGTCTGCACATCAACAATAACACGAATCTCATTAATCATACGTATGCATAATGGCTCGTGTCGTACAAGCAAAGGATGGCTGGCTAAAGGGGCTGGGATTTGAGCCACTACTAGCCAAGACTAATGTAATGTGCCACAATATGTTACCAGCTGGGGAGGGGGAAAGTGGGGCAGTTTTGGCCAGGTCAAAGGTAGCTGCGGTCGTCCCAAAAACCCCATTCTGCCCCGCCCCCAATAGCTCCCTGTTCCTGCTGTTCTGGCTAAACATAATCATGTGTCATTGTCGCTGTCACTGTTCCAACCTTACAGCGGTCTTCCAGCACTCAGGAAAATATTGTGTTCACATTTTAAGATGTTTAAATAATGATTTTTAGGTAAGGTAAACTATTATTTTATATAGTTAAGGCACTGATTTATCTTAATCCATAGATTTTATGAGACTTTAACAATAAATTAACTGAGTTTATTTCATAATAAAACTATACACAATGAAAAACTATAATTTTTCAACCATTTTTTACCCTTTAAAATTAGTTACTCTTCAGAATTATGGTTTCTGGAATTATTTCTAATATTATTTAATTTTTCAAATTTTTTCCAGTGCAGCGCTCACCTTGGCTTCATTTTTGTACAAGCCCTCTGCCACTGCTTACATTCAATTTATCCCCGCCCTATCGCCGGATGCCTAACAACCATATCGTGTTCCCATTCCACGCGTGTGCCATGGTCGGGATAATTAAAGGGGATGTCAGCTGCGGCCCCTCGGTCGGTCTACTTCATCAGGATCATCCAGTATCCGCAGCGTCGTCCTGTGTGTCCTGCAAGCCGGCAGAGCATTTAGCATTTTGCAGCGCACGGACCACCAATTACTTTCGGGTTAGAAAATTTAATTATACTCGTGGCGCACACCTTTTCGGTAACACGGCGCATCAGTCAGTTGCTGGACCGGGTTTTGCCCAGTTTTGCCTGGCGGATTCTTTGGGCCGTGAGTTATGCGTTTTTAATTGCTGACCCCCAATGAGCGGCTTGACCCGACAATTCATCTTCCAAGGGTCTTCCTATTGGGACATGACTTCATTAAAACTCGCTTAGCTCGAGTGGCGGGCACTTTAAAACAGGTCCTGCACCTCCTCCTCGTCCTTGCAGCGCCATAAATTCACACTACAACTACCGAATTTGTAGTTTTGTGCATGTCACACACACTGAGCGAAATCCGTACAAACATCCATCATTTTGGGACAGGGCGCAAGTCAGGCAGTTGGCCAAACATTGACATTGCAATGTCAATTTATTCAGACTGCCAGCCTTCGCTCGGCGATAGAAATTTAAATGTTCAAATGGCAGGTTTAGCGCCACCATTTTGTTCTTTTTTGCCGATTCCGATTGCGATACCGATTTCGATTTCGTTTGTTTGCGGTCTTTTGGGGATTTGCAGTGGGTATTTGTGTTTCAAAACGAATGCAAAGTACAAAAAAAAAGCAGTGAAACAGAGCCAAACATGGCGAGTTAATCGTGCAGGAATGAAGAGGGTAAAATATACATATATATTGCCGGCGATGGTATTACTCGGATTAGCTTCTGCTCGGGTGCCAATTTAAATTTTAAATGGCCAGGGATTTATAGTTTGGCCAGTGCAAAGAGTTTATCATAAATTTAAGTTTAATTGAACCCAACTTAATATTCAATATTCAATATTCTCTATGCGGTGTGTGCCTTGGCCGGGCTCAATTACTCATCTGGCAGTTTATCTCCCCTATATTCTCTGGCATCCTCCTGAATATTGCTCATACGTCGTGTGTGTCCGTGTGTTTTGTGTAGGGGACGACGACTACAAAAACTATTAAGAGCTGGCCGGGCAAATGGCTAATAAAGCAAAATATCCTTGCATATATATAACATAAATAACTAAAGTGCCATGCGGCTTAAGGATTTTTGAGCAGCTTCCCCTTCGAGTCACCCTAAATAGGTGTTTAGTGGCTATTATCATCATCGGGCAAGAGTGTATTGTGTGTGTATTTTGAACTCTTTAGCATCAATATTTTATATGTAATATGCCAGCAGATTATGATTTATGACTCGGGCGCTGAAATGGCTCTCTGTGTGTGTGCGCTTTCAGCTCACACCTTCTCCCCGGGGAGTGCGAATCGCATTGTCTTGGCCCGCTTAGAATTCCATATTTCATGGCACGAGCGAGCTTCAATTCGCATTCAGTGCTGAAATTGCGTTTAAAAGTGTTTAAGTGGCGCTCGTGCTAAGTAACAAGTTGAAAAATTGCGCAGCTCGCTCGTAAATTTGCTCGGCAAAGTGAAAAGTAATAATATACAGGCATTATAAATGGCTGTGCGCGTCCTTGAAGCGCCTGTTGGCGGGTGTGTCAGGTGAGAAGCAGCAGTGCGAGGTGGTTGGCTCCTGTGGTAGGTGGCACTATGGAGTGTGCCACACACAGTCAATGGCCGTCGCCACCGCAACTCCTTTTGCTCATCTTCCACAGCACGAGTGGGTGTATGCCACAGAAGAACATCAAAGCAAAGGCACACAGAGAAAATATCAGAAGGCGATATGCCTGCGACAGATTGGCATCTCAACTTTAGCTTTCTTTTGGTTTTCACTTGTATAAAATTGAATTCATTTAATTTTACTTTCATTCGGAATACAAGAGCTCTTATTCAGCCACAATTAAAGGTACAAGAAAAATTTAATATTGAATTTATCAGTTACTTTTTCACCTTTTTTTCTGTGTATCCCTATGACCGAATCAGTGAAGCAAATGAATCCAAAACAACAGCAACAACAAGGACGACAACTCGCTGATACACACACACATATGCATATGTCCTGCCTGTATGTGTGGGCAAAGCATTTCAAAAGTAATTCAAGCAAGAAAAAAGTTGGGTAATTGAAAGTTTGCCCATAAAAATTTGTCGCTCTGCGTTTTGCCCGTTTGAGTGGCAGAAGGGCGGCGATCCCTCTATATATACATATATATGTATACTATGCTATACTTTACTATGCTATATATACATGTACCCCCCTTGGGCACCCCCTCTGTTTCGCCAGGCAACTGGTAACTTTTCATTATGCATCCATCCCCCCCTCACAGTCTCGTGCCATTATCTGGAGCACTATCGAGGCGCCCAAAACTAGTTGAAGTGCTTGAATTGTTTACGTTGATAACTTTTCTTCTTCTTTTTTTATTGAAAGTACCCTGGAAATTGGTGTTTCGAGTAGTCAGAATATTGAATTAGCATAGGAAAACCTTTAGAGAGGAGAGGTTTCATAGGAAAACTTACTGGGATAATAATTCCCATCTCATCCATCAAAGTTCAGTAATCTCTGCCTGTTTATAGGGTAACTACCTGTTCTAATTGAATTCCCCTCTATTGGCAGGACAGAACAAAGTTTGCCTTCGGCATCAGCCGCTACTTTTACTTTGTTCGAAGGATCGCCAGTTTTATGGGGCCGCATAATGAAAACGCAAACGCGATTGCAGTTTAACTGCACTTTCAATGACAACGAAGCTGGTGCCACTACCTTCGCTTGAACCCCTTTATCCTGGAGCCACTTGAGGCCACAACGGATTGCCAGCATTGATAAATGGCAAGCGTGTGCGCAGTATCTGTGTTCTGTATCTGTATCTGTATTCTGTATCTGTTTCTGTGTACTGTGTAGTATCTCCATTCGAGTATCTGTGCTCCTGGCTTCAAAGCCAGGGACAGACCACAAAATAAGCGTAAATGATATGAAGACATAAAAGCGCCAAATTGGCAACTGAAACAGGCAACCCAAAACACACTTGGTGCACTAAAAAAAAGTAAAAAAGCACTTCAAAATTATAGTAAACATAAGATAGATACAAACGGGGGCTAAAATTATTGTTTTTGTGTTTTGATTGTGTTATGATTTAATTTCAAGAGCATATGTATTATTTGTTATTTTATTTGAATTATTTTGTACATAAATAAAACCAAAAAGTGACATAAAACAAACAAGCTATAATAATAGCGTTTATATTGTCTTTCCCCTGACCCACACATTATCAAATAACTTATTAAACAGCCAACTAATTTTGTTTCCCAGTGTAAACACCGAAACACAGGCCAGGCAGTCAACTTGAGAGTCTGTTTTGTGGTGGGGCTTAACACCAAAACCACACCGCACTACGCACATACACTTTAGAAGCGTCTGCTGAGCTGCTGATGGCTTTAAACTGGACCGCACAGTGTAATAAATTAGATTTACCGAACCTGATGCGACAAATGCCGCCAAATATTTAACACCAATCAACATGAGCACGAAAAGAACTTTTTGCCCGACCGCCAGCAGCAGTTGAACTGGCAGCAAGAAGGCAAAAGGCAGACCAAGCTAAATAAAGAGAGAGAAAGGAAAAACTTTGCCCTTTTTGGAGAAGGAAGGAAGGCTGACTCTGACTCCCATTGTTGCCAGCTTTCCCCTGCCAAGACGAAAGGTGTCAACAATGACAAACACTTTTAACTAACCAACTTTTGCCGGCTTGTTTCGTCGACTTGGCATCGTCCTGCTACTGGTATATCCCGTCGTCTGGATCTCCTGCTGATTGTGATGCCCTGATAGCGACCGACAGTTTAACCCATGCAAACAACAAACTTGCGGCGACCTTTTGGTACAGGCCACTGAATACAGTCGCCGATTTTTCGGATAAGAGTCCCAGCTAAGAGTATGTATTTTTGGGAGACTTAGAAAGACTCTAACAGCGATTGAAAGGCATTTTTATCAAGAAAATTATCTATATACATATACTAATATTTATATAAAAATATCTAATTAGTAAAAGAGAGTACCCATATATCCACAGAAATATCACTTAACTTGGCCAACTGAAATGTACGGTAGACAGGGAATTCGCCGCCTAATCATGGCAATGGCAATGACTTCAATCTCTTCACTCGCTGCCAAATGGGAGCCATCAATTTTACAGCAGCTGGGTCGCCAGGTGGAAACAGGTAAATCAATCACACGCATTATGCGATGGCTTTGCCCCGTGAAATATGCCCACGGAATCTGAGCCTTAGAGGCGGATGGTTGGGTCGGGTCTGAGGCGTTGGGTTTCGTTTTAGGTTTGAGTTTGGGTTCGCGTTTATTTGGGGTTTGGCTTACCATATACTTTTTATGGCTCACATGGTGCTGGTGGTGCTAGGGGTGTTGGTGGGGCACTGTGGGTTTTTATGCCGCTGGCTCTTATTACTTGTAAGTGGGGCGAATGAAACGACGTTGCTCATACGCCCCGTATACCGTATTGCAGCCATTTTACGGCCTGCTCTTCCTCTTTATGTATATTTCACGTCATTTGCCTTGGCTTTGTCATTCCGCCGAGTGCGAAATGATGCAGGGAGTGGAGGTATGGAGACCCTGTAAGATTGCGGGAGGACAGCGACGGCAAGAGCGAGTGCTTAGGCATATTTATTAGAAGGACTCTCCAAGAGAGCTCCTTGTTAGCCCCGGATGAGACGAAGGTAATTGATAGTAACTCCTGCTCAGGTCGAGCATCTTTATAAAAACGTATCAGGGCTCTTGGTGTGTAAATTATTGGGTCTTAACGCTTTATTTATAGCCTTTTATTTATTATTATTTGCAACTCTTGATTTATTTTTTTGTTGATTAATCAACAAAGCCTGCGATACAAAGTTATCAAAGCAACTTCTACGTAATTGCAGTTGAAAGTGAAAACAATTTCCAACAATTATTATTGTTTAGTTCATTTTGTGCTGTTCTGTACGCTGTTCGCGCGTTTAAATTCCTTTGTTTTGGCGACAAATTGGAACAGCGGACAAAGGCTTAAATTAATTCATGTTTGCAATTGTTTTTTGAATATTTAGGGTTCGAATAGGGTTTTACCCTTAGAATAATTTGCTGAATGTAGGATTATACATATTATTAGGTTAGGTTTATTTAATGAAAAAGGCTTTTAAACAAAATAATATATACTTTTGGTACACTAAATATATATATAGGAAAAAGTTAAATAGTTTTTGGTTTAGTGACCCCATAGTATTTTTTATTATTAACTCAAACATATTCCGTATAAAACTATATTATTAAAATTATAAAAATCTTTAGTAGATTTTAAGGGTTTATCAAGAGATTTATATCATAAAGGTGCTCAGACCCCTACAGGGTATTCCCCACCTGCCAACCAGCGACAGCTTTTCCTGTTCGCTTTGAACCCGCGCCCCTGACCCGTGACTCCTTCACCTCTGCTGCCATGCCTCGTGGATTTGAATAATTGTGCAGCAGCGTGTGACGGTGCCAGGGGAAAGTTGCACAGAGAGAGAAAGAGAAAGAGTGTGTGTTGCATTTTCCGCACTTCCCGCCCCTCGCTTCCCGCTCCCTGCATCCCCTTGCCATTGTTGCGCCGCGGAAAATGCTGCTCGCGTTGAATAACATTCTTTTTCTCACTTTGCAGCGCCCTCGAATGTATGCTACATTTTGTTATTGTTAAATATTTTGCCTGGTTTTGTTTGGAGGAATATAAAGCGCTTGTATTTAGTTGTTGTTCAAATTAAAAATGATTTAGATGCCGGCAAATTGAGTTCACTTCTGCGCTGCAAAGTTTTGTTTTCATTTTACCGTTTGCTCTTTGCCGGCGTGTAATTTAATTGTTTGATATTTGCACAGAACTGGGAAAATCGTATACATATGTCTCCGTATCGTTGTGCTTCAATCAAGCCTAGCCATTGTTCAATGTCAGTGGAGAAAATGCCATTTCATTTCGACTGCAACTGGGTTTTCTGCGTAAATTGTTTTGTTTCTCCTTTAGACATTCAATCGTTTATACAGTGAGGGAGAACAAAATGATGAACCTTTATCATAAATAAAATATATTTAGAAATATATATAACATTTTAGAAAACATATTTTCTTTTATTTTATTCATGTCAGATGATAAGACTTTCAGAGCTATTATTTTGACCCTTGCTGTATGACATATGACCGCTTGGAAGCATTTCGTTATCTGGCTTTGTTTGCCTTTCAAATGCCAATTGTTGTTGGCATTGCAATTAAGCATTCGAAACATGAACAGCAGCCGACACTAGGCAACAAAATAGTTGAGGCAACCCAAAAATAAATATTTAAAACATTTCTTAGCGGGAATGCTCTCAAAGCTGGCCTTAAAGTGACGGGGGAAAAAAAGGGAAATTTGCGGAATGTTTGCGATGTATCCGCCACACAAAGAAATACACTTAAGCACCGGAAGTGACATTTCGGAATGCCACAAGTGTAAAGAGAGTGTGGCGAAAATTTAAAGAAAAGAAAACAAAATAAAAAGGAAAAAAAGTCACTCAACAAAAGGAAGAAGGAAAAACACATATGCTTTCTTGAGTGTGGCCAAAATCACATTCGGTTCGCTTGCTTAACAGGTAAAAAGGGTTCGAGCAAATAGAGAGGATTATATTTTCCCAAGAATCCCAAGAAATTGATTCGCAGAACAAATAAAATATATACCACGCTGGACACTTCACTGGACACTTCCATTTAAAGCCAAGTTCGGGTCATAAAATGCTTTCTTTCGGCGCCCTTTTCCATTGTGATGCTGCTGCTCCCCCGTTTTTTTATGATTTGTCTGTCCTGGCCATAAAGATTGCCAAGCAATTGAATCCATTGGCCACGAGCCTCTGTCCGCCGGTTTCATAATCAAATACATAACTTTATTTATGCCCTAGTCTCGTCGTCCTATCCTTTCGCCTTTCGGCCACCAAAAAAGTTTCCACCAAATTTGCTTACATTGGCGAAACAATAAAATTCCATTGTCAGAAGGGGATGCCAGAGGACCTAGCCGGATGCTATTTTGTTAAGTGCGCGAATGTTGGCGCATAAATAAAAATATAATTGAGCCCCTGCTGCCACCCCGTTCCCGTTCTCGTTTTCCATCTGACCCTTATCTGGCAGAGATCACCATGCTGGCCACATGGCCTGAGGCCACTGCCCACTGACGATGAGGGATTCGCCTTTAGCACTGAGCAAAAAGATCTAGATAAAGGCTTGAAAAATAAATAGAACTAGAGGATAAGAAATTTTGTAATAGGAAGGCTTGAGTAGGAATCTAAGAGTTCTGAAATCAATTTGTAGTTAATAATTATTCTATGTTTTGTAAAAAGTGTGAAATATTTAAACCTCTTTCCAATTATACTTAAAAGTGTATTTCTAAGGAGTAATTGTAATTCTAATACTTGAATTTAGAATTATTCCACCAAGTATTCAGTAGTCTGTTCCCTATTATCCTCATTATTATCCTATTATCCTTTCCCCTCTTTAATAATATATTTTTTCCCCGAGTGTATTTGGCTCTTCCCCCACTTTATTGATTTTTGGCCCCGTTCAAATAAATTAGCGGCCATTAATTGGGAAAGGCGAATGGGGCTATTCACTCAAGCAATGCACAAATTGGACCTAGACTTGGCTTAATTGATTAGCTTTGGCTAAGAGTTTCCTTCGCCTTCGCCCCAGTTGTCATTGCATTTAATTGCATTGGCAAAAAGACAGTTTCGGGCATCCAACAACAATTAAAATCGCACCTGGACGAACTTTTCTGGCAGCCAGGCAGGCAGGCAGGCAGCCGGGAAATTGAGAGCCGAACACTTGTTGGTGGCTCTGCTGCTGATGCCACGTTTAATTGAATTAATTTAAAATTACCTAGGACCATTTTCCCTGCTGAGCTGGGCATTAACTTTGTAAAAGTTCAGCTCTCTCTCTGTTTGCCACTCATTTAAAATTTTAATTGCATTTATTGCCAACTATTCAGCAGTTTGATTTCACGGCATTTGCAGGCGTATGCCAAGCGCGGTATTTAGGTCATAATTGGGATAAACAGGATGATCCCATTAAAATATGTTATGAAAATTAGTCTGCATTTGAATATTAAAATGAAAATTTAACAGAGTTTGCCTTAAACAAGCATTTAATTTAAAAAGGTAATTGTGTTCAATTTCGACCAGGCTTTAGAGTAACCTTTTGGTTTAAAAGTATCCAATCTTTTGAAGGTCTAAACAAAGCCCGAAATGGAGGTGGATTTTACTCTCATTTTCCCTGACCAAAAAAACAAAGGTAACGAGCGCAAACACGACTCACGGCATCAATCACTTGGCCACACACACACAAAAATGCCATGGCACACAGATCGCAATTAATTTACCCAAGTCAGAACCAGCCTTCCGATTGCAGGAAGTCAGCCTGGGTGAGTGTGTGTGTGTTTGTCCTTCTCCTGTTGCAGCAGCAGTAGCAGCTGCCAAGTGCAACTGAATCTGAATCGGAAACTGCAACTGCAACATCCCTGCCAGCAGATACTTTCCATTTCCACGCAGTCGAGCTCTCAGCTCCATCGGCAAGCTGTCTCTGCCGTGTTTGCTTGCATGTCAAATTCTCATTTCATTGAAATCGGCAAATATTGACTAAGAACTTCGATGCAATCAACGCTGCCTGCTGCCTTCTGCCGGCGACTGTGACAAATGGGCGTGGCATGTCGACATGCCGGAGTCAAATCGATGGCAGCTATTTGCCTGGCCATGAAAGTGAGACTGCGAGAGCGCACAGAAAGTGAAAGTAGCAATTAAGGCTTAAAGATATTTGTAGAGAAATATTTAAAAAATTTAAATTTGAATAAAAAAAATCATAAATTTAACACAATTAATGGTTTGTCCCAAATTTATTTGCATAATTTTATGTGCTTTTTCTTTCTAAATATATAATATACGAGTATATTAAAATGGCTGCTTGAACTTATAAATTAAATAAGCTGTAAGCAAGGCCACTGAGAATACAACTTATATTTTAAAGACACAAGCTAATACCCAACTTCTTAAACTTATAAAAAAAAATATATAATAGGAGCTTATCTACCATGACAACGGAGGCGGAGGTACTTAGTTATTAAAACATTGCCGCAAATTGCTACGCAACTTTTGCGTCTATAAACTAAACGGCCAAAAGCTTCGGTCGACGGTCGACGGCCACTCAACCGAATCCTGGCTAAGGATAAGAATAATCAGCCCCGCTCAGACATCCTTTGAAGCAGCCTCAGAGGCAGCCAGGTGGAGGCAACACCTGGGGAACGAGTCAAAAAACAATTTCGCCTCATTATCATTTCAACATATTGTATGCCCAAGTGTTTCAAATTGTTCAAAGAGAGAGTAGGGAAACTCGAAACTGAGCGTTTGAAGCCCAAAGGAGACAAGGGCAGGCAGCGGAGTTTGCCTGCTGATGAAGAAGTTTTCCCTTTACGTCCTTGTCGAGGTTGTTGTTCCTGCAGCTACAGCCACAGCCCCAACCGCCTGGATGTCGGATGTTGCCGGGATGAGACTGGTGGCTGGTAGATGTAGGTGCTGCCTGAAATCACTATGCTCATAAATGGGCCATGAATAAATTAACTCGCTGAAAAGCAGCAGCGAAAGCCAAAGCTAAACTAAAAGCCTCGGCAAAAACAAAAAGACAAGCGACAAGGGCGGCCAGAGAGAGAGAGAGGGAGCCGAGCCTTAGATTTCAAACGAATGATAATAATAATTGAGGCAGCGACCCAAGTACATTGGTTAGATAATAACACCGTACACATGTACATGCAAATGGGCTCTGCGTATGGGTGGGCACTGTGAGAAAATGGCTATGCCATTTGATATTTAAATGTAAGTTAAATACTATAAATATTGTGCGATTAAAGTGGGTGGGTTAAGTTGTGAGGTAAGGGAAACTCAGTGCTTATTCTCAGCCTCATATGCTTTTTCTTCTTAGGAATTAAGTTGTTCTAAAACTGGCCAAGTCGCTTTAATACTTCTTTAATTCATTGATTTGTCCCGAATTGATTTCTCCCGAAGCCAAGCAACCGCTGTGTTGCTAGACAACAATAGAAATTTCCCGAAACAAACGCTTCTCGCCTTAGCTTTATCAATACTCTAACTCGACTTTACTCCGGCAGTGCAACCTGGCCCCCAGCAGCAACCATGTCCACGTTGGGACGTCCTTCCGTGGCTGCCCGGCAGCGGCAGTCGAGGCTCGCTCGAGCGACCAGACACACGATCTTCACAATGAAACGACCCATCACCTTCCAGGTGCGCAAGTCCCTGGTAGAGTATGTGGACATGGAGCTAGCAGAAATGGACACTTCGGAGTTCTACCAGCGCATCTTCATTCTGGCCAAGAACGCTCATTTGACGCCTGAAGAAACCGAGGCAGAGACGGAACAGGAAACAGCTCCGATTGACCAGGCAGAGGCAGTTTCAGCACCTCAGCCAACGATCGAGTTTAAGGAAGACTTGGTCATACCCATGGACGACGTTTCACTCGGCCCGGAAGAGGATGAGGAGGAGGCAAGTGTGGAAGCTCCGTCAGAGGTGGCTAGGGCCATTGGTGACCCAGACCAGGAGGTGCTCACTCATACGTTCCGCTTCAGCGGGTATGAAACCGCCGAGGAGGAGTTCATGGGCGAGGAAGAGGAACAGTTGAATGTCGTATCGACAGCCGCCAAGCCCAAGGACTTCTTTGACGTGTTTAGCGCGGTTCTGCAAGAACTGCATACGCAGTGCAAGGAGGTGGCCATCACTTCGGATCCCATGTGCGGCCTGTACATTTTCATGGGCGAGTACAGTCTCCTGATGCTGGAGAGCTCGGAGGACATGATGGGTTGCTTCACCCGGGCCTTGGCCGAGTGCTGCGACACATACTGGCTGACGAACCGAGTATTCCAGATCGAGGATCACATCACGGAGCTGTACACCAAGAACCTGACCTTTCGCCGCATCCCGGCCGTCTATCTCAACGAGAAGTTCCCCACCTCAACGCCCACAGATGAGTACCTGATGGGCAAGCAGCATCTGATCATCAAGGACAAGTTGCACACCATTTGCCGGATGATCTGGGAGGGGGAGCAGGTGGATCAATCTGAGCTGGACGGGGGCTCCGTGCACGACAGTCCGGATGACGAGGACGTGGACGGCCAGACGCAATATAAGACAAAGTCGATCTGCGTCGATCAGATGCCGATTGATATATTCCGCAAGCATGTGCCAGAGATCCAGCGCATCGAACTGGTGCTAGCCTCGACGAGATTCTACTATGAGCTGGATGGCTTTGCCAAGGTCTACGGCCAGGTGCCCTTCGCCCGGGACGAGGAGGGTCACTTCTGGCCCATACCCAACAACTACACACCGCCAAATATCTTCCGCCGCACACCGTACGACATCAACCTCACCTTCGGGGACTATGCGTCGGCTGCCAGCAAGACGGGGGCAATGAGCCTGGTGTCGGAACATTCTGGAGATGGCGATGGCGCCGAGGAGGAGGGATCGCCCAAGGAGGAGGGAGCAGCCAAAGAGGAGGTGCCTCCCACAGCTTGATCTTGTTATATTTGAGTTTGTATTTTTATTTGGATCAACAAGTATGAGAGCAAAAAGAGGAATTATCGTTTTGGTGGAGAGATTTCCCTATACAAACTGTCAGCTTTGTTTTAAAATCAACTATGTTTTGTATATCCCTTTCTCTGAGTGTCGCTCAACCATCGCCATCTCAAGCTGAGGCAGTTGACGCTGTTATCTGTGAAACTCGCGCGCTCGGTTACAATGTTTTCGGCTTTGTGCACATGACTGCATCTCATCTCATCCGGGGGCAGGTGGATCACGGTACACGGTACACTGTACACTGTACACGGGAAAGGAAGGGAGGTTGGCGGGGCTTATTCGAGGGTTGTCTTGTTTTGGCTTGCCACTTGAATGGCTCGACTTTGTTAACATAAACATAAATTCGCGTGTGTGAGTGCGCACATGTGTGGGCTGCCTCAATGGTTTGCCTTTTAACATAAACCGCATCAGACGCCAGCTGTCAGTGGTAATACTTGGAGAGCTCGGTAGCTGGTAGGATCTTGGAGAGCTCTGTGCTCTGTGCTTTGGGTTCTGAGCTGTGAGCTGTGAGCTCTGAGCTCCGAGCTTGCAGCTGTCAAAAGCCGCGCTGCCATTTAAAGTCACTTGACAGTGGGCCAAAAGAAACACAACACAGCTTAGTGGGTATTGCGTGGGTTAAGGTCTAGGGGGTGAGGCTAAGCATGATGGGGTTAAGCAGAGGTTTGCTCGACAAATTTGGCCCATTAACATGGCTTTGGTGCGTTATTAATCATTCTTTCAATGGCCAAGAAAATGTGTTAAATTGAGCAGAGTGTTCTGCAAATTGAATACAAATAAGTCTATAATAAATTAAATTTTTAATATCTTTCACGCGTTCTTTAACTCTTACTCAACCCTTGCAGCTGCCCTCGCCTAAGCCTCTGCTTTTAAGTTTAATAACCTCTTTTAGCTTAAAAAAAAGCAACGTAGGCCGAGAACATGTTTAGAAATTGAGCTGAAAAAGTTAATTAAACTTTGGGCGAGGAGGCTGTAAGCCAAAAGCTGCTCCACGATTTTGCGGCAGACAGACGGACGGATGGCTGACGACATGCAATGACAAGGACACAATTCAATCAAGCGCTGCAGGAGTGGCAAAGTGTCGGGGCATAAACAAGGACATTGCCCTCCTGGGTGCTTGCCGCTGCCGTTGCTGCTGCAGGTCGCCATTCGCCCAGCTGCCCGGGAAAGCCAAACATTTGCCGCTGCAGTTTTCATAAACTGCCAGACAGCAGCTGGAAAAAAGAGGAAACAACAACCGCACCAAGGTTGAGCGAGACAATGGCGATAAGCCGCCGCTGCAGTGGCTCCAGCTCCTGCTCCTGCTCCTGCTACTGCTCCGATGTTCTAAAACCAGGTTACGTGTGGCCCACAACTTGAGGCGCAAACTCATAAATTACACAGCCGAGAGAGAGGGCAACGAAAAAAAAATAGCAGGCCAAAATGACTTTTGGCTGCTGTTGCTGCTTTTGGCCATCAAAAGTGAAACTGTTTGCTGCAGTCGCTTAAGGGGCGTTTGGGCGTGGCCTTAGCCTCCGGATTGCTCTTGGTCTGGTTTAGGTTTAGGGTCTGTTGTATTCCGTTCGGTGCTGGTCTGGTCCAAGGCGCCAAAGACCAGGCATAATTTAAGGCAAACTCAATTTGGCCATACCCTTGCCAAGGATGCTATAAAAGCCGAGGTATTTTGAAATTTAAAGGTACATGTCGTGCAAAATTGTATACACTAAGGTTGGATAAGACTTTAAACAATCTCTTTAAACCTGAAACTTTAGTCAGGAATTTAATTCAAGTTCAACTTCTGTAAGGAAATGGTTTAAAGATTATAGTAGGCCACAGCCAAACAAGAGTCAATTATTCCCGGAAATTGTATTTCATTAGGGATATATACTATGTGCTTACAAGTGTAACTTGTACAGCTCGATTCTCTTGCAAAACAAACTACTTTTATGGGCCATAAAGGCAGAGAAATATAAGTAGAGCAAAACCAATTACTTAAAGTTTGCCTTGTTTCCCAGCAAATATTAATTCAATCTATAGAAGACCATCGCAATCTAATTGCTTTGATGTCTATCGATATTTACAATGGCCTGAATACCAATTTAAATGTAAAGTAGACAAAGAATAATTACATTTTCCTTACAATAATACGACTTTTCAAAATTTTAGTAAGCTTAAATATTTTGTCCTTTTAAATTCAAACTGAATCCCAGTCTAAAACTCAATTAAAGAGCATCGAGAGATTCGGTTTGGGAACTTCAAGTTCTCCTTTCTCATTTCCTTGTAATGCTTTTAAGGCAGACAATAGAGGCTGGAAAAATAGAGAGTGCAAACTAACTAAAATATATATATTACATTATGTGCTTTGTTTATATATAGAGAAAAACGAAAACAATTTTGCGGCGCGATAAACGAATTTTCCTCCCGACTTTTGTTTTTCCTTGCTGCTTGCTGGCTTCTCTTTTTCCGAAAGGATTTTTGGCAGGCAAAAGGCAAGACACAAGGATAACATGGCAACATTTCGCAGATTTCGCAGGCAACAGCAGAGGGGCTGGCCTAAAACGCGGAGGCAGTGGCTCTGACAGGAGTCCAGATTGCATTTCCCCGGACACGATTGCCAACTAACTGCCAGGGAAAAGAACGTTTCAAAGGCCCCAGAAAAGGGGAGGGATAAGATCTGATCTAGGGGGAAAACTGCAATTAGTCAAATGAGCAGGACGTAAACCATATTTCATCCAGGATAAGACAACTTTTGACTTATAACGCCCAAAAAGTCAACAAAAGTATTGGGTGGAGCGGCACATACATACATACCCAGGGAGAGAGAGACCTGAAACTTTTCCACAAAATTTATGCTAACCAAAAACTTATTGACTGCGTGGGCTTTGCTGGTCGATTCCACATTCATCATACGCCTAGTTGTGCGCGCTTTAAATCAAATTAAATGCCTAGAGTATAATTCCCAAAACAATCAGAAAGTTTGGCCATAAAAATGCCCCGCATGTCCCTGTAAACCGCATGAAAAAACGACGACAGCGGGAAATATGAAAGAAATTAAAAATAATAGCGCACATAAAACCACAAGCTGCGCCTGCCCCCGCGGGAGGGCGGGAAATTAAGCGTGAAAAAATCAGTGAAAATGCCTGGAAAATAGAGCGAGCCGACTGGATGGCGGGGTTGATGGGAGAACTGGATGACAGCTTCGTCTGGCCTTGGTGGTTTCCTGGTTTTAGTCGGAAAATCCAATCATTTTCCTTGCCATTCGGGCGCGTTTAATTTCGGCCATTAAGGATATCTCCTTCTTGGCTTGTTTACATGCGCCACCAAGTGGCATGAGTGTGTGTGTTTGCCTAATAAACACACATGTGTGTGCATGTGCGAGCCTGTTCGCGCTTTTGTTTATCTTGAATTTGTCTGTCGCCATTTTATTTTTTACACTTTTTCCCCACACATATTTATTATCATGTCGGTTTCGGTTTGCGTTTGCGTTTCCATTTCCGTTTCCGTTTCCCCCCTTCCACTTCTCCTTTGCTGTTCTCGCGCCCTAATGAAATCCTCCAACTGTCCCTTTTTGGTGGGGTTTTTCGGCATGGCATGGAAAATGTTTATTATGTGATTATGCCCGACTTTAGCGCCCGTAGCTGCTGGGAGAGGTCTATCCCAGGAATTCCTGGTCTGCCCTGCCCTGTCCTGTCCTGTCGCGTCCTTTTTTTTTCTGGTCCATTTTCCGCCTTCTTGCAGCAGCTGCCTTTTCCTGGTTTTCCCAGGCAAACTGCTGACTGCTGACCGGCGGCAGGATTTGGCCTTTTGCCTGAAATTTGTTTGTTGTTTTTGTTACGGCTTCCATTTGTCGGATCTTTTCATTTTGTTGCCATTGTTGTTGCTCTTCGTTCGGTTTAAAGCTTTGTCATCCCTTGTGGCACTGAATGTCTTTGACTCAGGATCCTGCGTGGGTGATGGTTGTAGCCGTTGTCGTTTTAAATTACATTGTTACAAGTGTTCCGACGTCCCCTGTCATCTTTTTTTGAGATACTCACAGAAAAACATTTGCTTAGGTATTATTTAAATAAAATGGTTCCATACATTAATTAAAGTTATGAGTAAAATATCACAAATATAAATTATATACAGCTCAAATGACTAAATTAATACAAAGAATACAGGTTTTGAATAAGTTAAATACTTTTAAAATAAACAAGACAGACTTTTAAATTGTAATATATTTTTAAGGAGCTTACGATACTTAACATGATATTTTTTTTAAGGATTCCTTAATCACAAGAAAACGATTCCTGTATGTACATTTTTCTTATATATAATTATAAATTTTCTTTTAAATCTTACTAAAATCTTATCTAAATTCGCCACATTTTTCCCAGTGCACTGTCTTTCCACCAAGACACCACTGCAGCTAAAACGATGATTTATAGAAGGCTGGGAAAAGAAGCGCCAGCTTAAGCTGGCTCGTAAGGTTAAAGTTCAGGCAGTAGATCAGGTTTTGGGGCCATTATAATTGGATGGACCTTCAGAATGGTCGGCAAATTCATTTCACCACCCGGGGGCCACTCATTAGGCTAGAGTTCTCGAGAATTCCCGGAAAAAGGGGGGCGCGCCTTGAAATTCTGCAGTCTTAAGAGCGGGCAAACAACAATCGGCAGGATAAATACTTGCGCGCTGTCACTTAAGTTAAGTAAAGTTCATCGCATCTCGAGCATTCCATAAATATTGTTAGCTGGATTTAATTATAAACGGTCCCGTTTACAAGAAGGGCTGGGCAAATACATCATAGTGGGAAACAATTTTGGCAAAGTAAACACATCCGGGAGGGGAATCATCATTGAAAAGCATTTCGCATTTCGCACAGCGGGTGCGGAAAATATGGGAAATGTAAGCGGAAAATCAAGGGGAAGCTGTGAAGCTGTGCGAACAGTTGTTTTGGGGTAAAGTTGCTTACACGCAGTAATTAACTGGTCTGTCACATAAGTCGCATTAACACAATGTTATAAATGTTCCTGCAGCTGCTTCCTACGCACTCCTCGACGGAGTCACTTTTATTCCCATCCCTCCGCTTGGTCTCTCTGTCTGGCAGTGCCAACAAACATTGCATGTCAGGCACATTAAGTATACGCCACATGCGACGCATTTACATAGATTTGCAATGTTCGTGGCATACGAAATGGCAGCAAAGCTTATTAATTCCTCTTCCACGCGACTGTGCGTGTGGCGCAAAGTTTTTGCAGCTCACAAAAGTTTTGTCCTGAACTTGGGCAAATCTTTCTTTCCCCTGTATCCTTTGCATCAAATGCAAATTAATTAAAGCCTGATCCAGTTAAAGGTTTATTCTCGCTCTCCCCCGTGTCGGTCAGTTAATTAAATTGCCATGTGAGCGGCTGTGAATTGAGTTAATTTGCGCAAATCCAATGCACAATCAAAGCCGCAAATTATCTTCAATATTTTCCTGCTGGCTGCGTGCCATTTTTCCCGCTTTTTTCCATCTTTTTTTGTGGCGCAAATTAAGCGGGTAAAATTGCAGCGGGGAAACAAAAATAAAGGCTGCCTTTTGATTTAATTCTGCGGCCGCGACAAACTGCATGGAAGAGCGGAATGCAGAGCGAGCGAAGCAGAAGAACATTAATTTTAAATTAATGAATGCAGTTCGAGTTTCGCTGGCAGTGTTTCGTTTCAAAAAGTCATATATCCTGTAGAAACACGAACCTTAACCTTCGTCCCGCAAACTGACTATAAATTCTGTGATTGCCTGTGAACATGTTCTGCCAGTTGGTTAAATAAAACCAGAACACGCACACAATTATCGCCTCAAAATATTGATTATTAAGCGCATTTCAAATACCATTTAGGTGTTTCTCTTTTTCTCCTGTGTTTTACTTTTTGTATTGTGTGACCTCTGTTCTAGCGAATTTCTCTTTTTGTGTTTGCCCTGCTGCTTTGCATAAAAAGTGACAATCCCAGTGGCTCTGTGTGTGTGTATTCCGCCCCCCTACTTTTCACCCCTAATTTGGCCCATTTTACCCCGCTGTGTGCACACTTGTTTAGAATGCAGAGCGCCATTTGCGGCTGCTAATGAAGTAATTTCCAGGCATATCACGCATAATCCAGGGCACGTGAGCTACTTACAATGTAATTCGTTGTCTATTTGTCTGATATTGAAAAACGTTCCTCACGACAATGTTCCTCACGGCGCAAAGGGGGTTAAGCCACGCCCCCTTAACGGCCTTAGCTTTCTAGGCAGTTCCTAGGCAGTGGTGACAAAGAATTGATTGTTAAAAAATAAATAAATAGATACAACTAAAAAGGTGTAAATATTAATTTCTAATACTGTTTATCCTCATTATTATTATTATCCAAGTTGCCAACACTATAGAAAAAAGAAAAAAAAATTAGGAAAGATAAATGCAATGTTTAATATTAGGTTTGGTCTATTTTTAATTTAAAAATAACATCTTCAGACACTAATTTCCAACACTGGTTATCCCCCTAGAAAATCTCCAACTGGCCAACACTGCCTTGAACGCCATGGAATGCTGCATACTCTCAGGCGCCGAGCCAGAGCAAGTCAGGGTCGAACGGTTGGGACTGTTCAAGTGCAATCCATTGTGATTATTACGTGCCATGGCATTGAAAACGCTTACTTTCACACATCGATGGCACACCGATGTATGCGCTCCATTGATTCCATATCTGGCCAAATGGGAGAAGCGAGGAGAGCAGTGTTATTAATTGCTCGCTGTGTATTTCAATATGCCCCGTAAGCCCCATGCCCACAGCTTGACCATCAACAGCCAAACAGCTTAATAACTTAATGCTTGCAAAAGTTTCACACCCGCAGCAAATGAGGGAGGGCACATTCGAGTCCAATACGCACAATAAGTAACGATTACAATCTCAATTACTTCGACCTTCTGCGGCGCCACGCCCCCCGCATTAACGCCAGGCATCCTTGGGAAAATTAACTAGAATGGATCCTCTGCCCATCCCTCGATAGGAGCTGGCTCAATAACCGAAAACCCCACTAATCTCTTGGGCCGAACTTACTCTAATTATACGCAACATAAAACTCACTTCCAACGGAACTTGTTTCCGCTTTGGGTTCAATATTTATTGACTTGACTTTGTCTGGGGACTTAACGTTTGCTTTAGTTTCCATTCGTTTTTCCCAATTACATACTTGTTTTTACTTTTCCCCGGATGCTGTGAATACCAAGCGAAAGGAGTCACAAAATAAACAAGGCAAATATTTAAAGGTTTATTTTGAGATTGAAAATAATGTACGTTATTAAATTACAAATCAAAATTTAAACAAAAATCAGTAGGTAAACTAACTCTTAGGTTTTCATTATTATTTTCCATTTGGTTCTCGTGACAAACTAAAGTTTTTGGAGAAATAAAATTAACAACCAAAGCATTTTTAACACTTTTTTAAATGGATATAACTTTCTAAACTTAAATTAAACCGAAAAAGGTTAAAGCAATTTGTGGAACGAAAGCTTTTAAAATTGTCAAATGGGCAAATCGAATGCAATTGGCTAAATTTCTTACTCACTTCGGCTTGAATAAAAGTGTTGAAAGAGTATAAAGACATTCTGCACTGAGTCGTGTAACTACCATTTGACAAAATGTACATAAATCAAGGCTGCCGGATAGAGGAACAGCTTATTACGTATACGCCGAGAGTGCCACGCTTTCGTTTTATATTGCTTAAGCTCTCTTCATCCCATAGCCACAGTTATTTCTTGTCGTTTTTTGTACAAGCTGCAGTACTTGCAGCAGAAACAGCAGCTGTAAAAAATACTAGCGGGGTTAAGGCTATATCTTCGTTGTCTGCTGAAGCACGCCACATGGCGTATGCGCAATTTATGGCGCGGACAGATGCGGGAACTATGTGTTTATTGGGCTGGGCCGGAAGGAAGGAACGAGCCGAAAACGGTCCGAAAAAGAGGATATATATATGCACGTTAAGTTGTGCGATAATAACGAGAGCTAATGCAGCACTCAAAACGCTTTCCCAAACAGTTTTACAGCTTTACTCTCTGGCCCCCATAAACTGACCCTGCATAATCTGTTCCAGCATGTTCATAAGTCTCCTCCACCCAGCAACTTAATTTCTGGCCTGCGCTGCAGCAAGAAGCACAAGCACTGCAGTCCTTAAATTTCCCGGACAATTCCCCCAGCCAACTCTCTCTGGGAGCCAAGTTGTCAACAATGTGTATCTGGGGGGTATCTCAACTTTGTTGTGCGGGTTAATCATATGCAGGGCAGCAGCAGCAGGAGCACACAGTAAAATGGGATGAAAGCTCGTCCACGCGTGCTGGAAAAGTGCATTCAATCTTCGTCCATGGACCGTCCGTCCGGCTCTCGAATATGCCACACAATCTGCGTTGGGGTAGGAAATTTGTCCCGGAAAATGTTGGCAATGTGTGCCAGGCATTTGTCTTTCATTTTGATTGCGCACATTGTGCTTGTGTGTGCGCTTCGTTTTGTTTTGAATTTTTATTTGACATTTAATGCCATTGCTGGCATATTTCGAGCTTTGCTTTATGCGATTTATTGCATTTCATTTGCATTCTTCGGACTTCGGTTTCCCTTTTTTTAACGACTTTTGACGCCTGAAATGCAACAGTTGCGGCATCCAACTGATTTTTCACGCGAATTAAATACGGCCGCCGCCGCCGACGCCGCCTTGAACTTGCGCTGCGGAAAATCGCATTAAAATGCATTTTTAATTAAAATGAAAGCAAAGTTGAAGGCTTAAGGGAAATACGTCTGGGTCTGCGGTTTACATTCTTTCAGGGCACGAGACGCGCGAACGCAATGAAGATTTAAGCCCCGTCCAGGCCGCAGAAAATTAATTAAAATTATATAAACATTCACAGGGCAGGGCAGAGACTACTGACCATGATGATGCGGACACGGACGCGGATCCGGAATGGTGACGACTGCGGGCGATATCAGCAAATAATTCGCCATGCATTCTGTACCGAAATTTACGCTGTTTGAATTGTGCAAATCGGATTTGTACGTGCCTACAAGCCAGAGGGATGCAGGGATGTAGGGATGCCGGGATGCTGGAATGGATGCTAGCAAGCTGGACAAATGTTTGGCCAAGCGGTTCGCCTCGGTGTGTGCTCATATGTGCGGTTCTTTGAGCCAACATTCGACCCGCTGCCCCTGGCCCTGCATCTTGCTGGATATATTTGCCTTTGGCTCCACGCAGTCGCACAGCTCGCTTTATTTACTTGCATTTTTCGTGTTTGATTTCGAATTTAGCGCGCACAATTTCGCTCTTTCAACCAGCTTTTTCTGTTGCATACTTTGCTATAAAGTACTGAGGGAAAAATTGGGAATATTTACGGAAAATATAAATATTTTTGAAGCGATTGTGAGTTCTGTTTGTCTAAATAACTACACTAAAATCTTAAATTAGGTAGAAAAACTAAACAAACCTTGAATTATCTTTCAAAGTCATTAAAAACCTTGTAATTTTCTCAAAGTGCACTCCTAACTTGTATGGGTTTTAGTGTGCAATGGCTTTTGGGTTTGGCAAACGGTTTGGCCGCCTGGCTGACTGCCACTTTGACCCATTTGGCAGGAGCCAAGTCAGCGCAGTCACAACGAATCCTCACGGCAGTCGCACTATCCCATTGCTATCCTTCCATTTGCATCCAGCGAAACGAGTCGAAACGAATTGAAAGTTACGCTAAAATCCATGACATGACAGTGCCACCCGAAATTTTGGCAACCGAAACGCCGACTTGGTGTCTTCTAGTGTGTGCTGTTTGCATACTTTTCAATGGCAGTGTCCAGGCGTTTATATGCGATTACATTATAGGGAACCCAAATTTATAGGCCTTCGATACTTTATTGAGTGGCTGCTTGCAATAAACAGTTGGGCCGACCACACGGCGTATGCGCATTGTCCCTAAACATTTGTTTATGGCTCGCAAGGAATGTGGCGCCTGGCAGTCGAAAATTGACTCGACTTAGCCAAAAGAAAGAAGCCAACGAGCCAAGGCCGAAAATAAATATATAAACTGTAGAAAATAGATTTTGGGGAGTATATTTTTCAATATTATTTCAGCTTAATTGCTTTTTAATATTTAATGGCAAGTGGAAGGAACCCATATGACTTGTGGCATTTATTGACACATGACGATGATAGCCGGGAGTGGACAATGCTTTATTTAATTTAATTACTTTATTTATAAGCCTCGCCAATGGGCTTTGGTTTCTGTGTGTGTCTTTTTGTGGCCACACATTTGTCGACTTGGAAATCCGCTTAAAATAATAAATATATATGCATATTCAAGCACATTTTAAATTGGGTATTTTTATTGTATTTACCGCCCTCGACAATTTCATGGAATTCCATTTTAATTTCCCTTTGTTGCTCCCACCATATTGTTGTCCTTCATTTGGGTTGATTTAAAATCGAATATTTATTTATTGTGCGGTGATCGCTACCTCTTTTTGCCTCGTTTGGCAATTTGATTAAAATTTATTCGCTTGTGATTTTTTCCCCCATTTGCAATTGGACTTCATTTGGATTTTGTGTGCAGTCGTTTGTGTTTGTTTTTTGCATTTAAAATTGTGCAGAGAATTCTTTTTTCGGCGCTTCATTAGACTTGCTTAATTGCCTCATTCAGTGCTGAGCGGTTTTCAAATGGTTTCCTTTGTTTTTCCGCCGCCGTCACTGCCTCAAGCTATTGTCAGCGAGGCGGAGTATATGGGGGAGGAGTCGGAAGTAGGCAATTTCCTGTCATTTTGTAAATCATTTACATGCCTCGTTCTGTGCCGGGCTTCCTCCGCTTCGCTAATTATCCTTATTATCCTTGCACTGCGAACGAGTTTCGTTGGAATTTCCACTGCAATAGTTACTATTGTTTCGGGCAGCTGCAATTGCAATCCGAAATCCCAGCCACATGCATGGCATCAATTAAAGACTCAATAAAATTCAATCGAACGCGCACATGGCTCTGACTCTTTTCCCCCTCGATTGAGCCACTAATTGAGCGTCCATAAAACTCTGTTGTCGGCTTAACCCGCATTGAGCCAGTGGCTGTCAAACTGTTGACCAAACTGCTAAATTGGCAATTTGTTTGTTCGAAAACTGAACGGGAAGAACTGCCAGTACGGAGTACAGTAAGGAAATTTATGGGATTTATTCTCACTTTTTAAAGTGACAATTACTTTTCAATTTTGAAAACCCAAAAGAAATAAGAGTTTAGTTGTTTTAAATTTAAGTCCCCATAAATCTCTGGCTTTAGGAGTTTTTCGATAACTATCAGTTTCTTTGGAGTGCCCGAAATTCTATTTTCATTTTAACAACTCTCCAGAGCTCATTTCGGTGGAAAAAGCCAACAAGAAGAAGCTATGAAGCGCATTAAGGAAAATGCCAAATGAAAACCGAGGAAAACTGCGGTGCTGTCCCCTCCACATTTTCGGTATCATTGCACAGAGCAAAATGCTTGGGCAATTAATACAAATGACGCTGAATGGCGGGCGAGCGAGCGGTATGATGATGATGATGATGCACCCTCCTCACCCAAGGAGCCGCTGCCAGGATGCGGATGAAGCCGCACTGGGATACGCCGAGGATGCCAAGCTTCTGCTGAAAGCCAGGCCAAAATGAAATGAGCAGCTGCAATCTCAGCTTCACATGCATGAAAAATGCAGCTCATCTTCTTAATGCGCGCGACGTGCCAGTGGAAGCAGTTAGGCGGGCGGAGCCGGGCGAGGGGCGTTGCAAAGGGACGAAAAAAAAAGGAGGACGAGAGCTGAAAGCTGCTTACCAGCGAATGGATGCCGCTTACTCACACTCAGCCAAGCCCCTACCACCCCTGACTTGTTTGTTTGTCTGGATTTTGCCAGAGCTGTTGCTGAACATGCTCTTTTGGCTGCCTTGGCAAATTACCGTCAATGGATATTGTAGACTGAGAGAAAAGCATATTAAAAAAATATATAAATATGTATTAAAGGAATTGCAACACACATAAAATCCAATCTTAATTATTTCTTATTGTGCTGTTATTATCATAAAGTTATCATTTTTCTTAATTCTAGTCTATTACTCCTTAATTTCCTTGAGTTACCCAATATTTTTCCTTAGTGCTTGTTTGGGCTTGTGAACTAACGGGAGTTAGCGTTTGCGTGTGAGTGTGGATTAACGCTTTATGAATTGTTAATTATAATGAGTCCAGCAGCGAACAAAAACTATGGGAGTAACAATAGCAACATGATTTACATGAGAGCTTAACGTTTTATGCGGGTGCCAGCACAAAAAGAATATATAAATGCAAAAAATAGAGCAGAAAAGGGATAAAGTCCACCGATATTGGGCTAAAGTGGGTTATTCTCGAAGCTCAGAGCCACCTCATTATGGCCAGGATGCCTGTGGGCGCTTATCCGACTGACATTTCATTTTTACACATCAACAGCTGCTGCTCCTATGTTCCCCATGGCGGATGGGCGATGTGGCTGCTCCACATGGCGTATGCGTAATGGCAGCCGCATAGTTGTGGAATTAGAATTACAGCAACAACAATCACGATTATAATGACGACATGTGCGGGGGATGGGAGAGGGAGAATGGGAAGGAATTCGGATTTGCTGGAATAATTTATATGCAGCTCGAGGGCTGATGCAGCTTACAACTAAAAATTTCCCTTCATTTATAATGCAATGCAGAAAATATTGCACACTCTTCACACACAGATAGTTACTATGTACAATAGGGATAGCAAGAGAAAGAGAAGGACATAGAAAAGAAGGAGAAAGACATGGGAAAAGAAAGAGACAGGGTTTAGGGCGCAAAAGGGACAGCGACACGTGCTTAAGAACATGATGATGATAGATTTGCTAACAATTGCTGCGCTCAAGCCAAGAGAGAGCTCTGCCAGTTCCGTCTTCCTTATCTTGGCCAATGCCGAACAATGGAAGTGGGTCAGCATTAGCGGCGACCTGGAAATGCTCTAACACAAATGGAAAACGAGAAAATCTAAAGCCAATCCAAGGAAATCATGGTAATCTTGGATATTTTTAATGACACACATTGAAATGCAGGCAACAGAGAAATTATAAATAGGATAAACACATACATTTGTTTACAAAAAATATTGTTAAATGTCTTTAGAATTATTTGACTTCATATGGAAATAAAAGTAGCGAAATACATCAGCATTTCTTTATATTTGTAGCCAATTTGTAATTACCTAATCCTAATTTATATTCCCCATACACATCACATTCTAATAATCCATATACCCCAACACATTTGTTCTTTTATTCGGCAAGAGTATTTGCAAATTACTGAAAGCATATTTGTTGCCGCAGCTTTTGCCTCTGGCACTCTGCACCACATCCTCCTCCCCCAGGATTTGCAGAGCTCCATGTGCGTTCAGCTCTACTTTGTGATAAATTTGGCGCCATTTAATGTTGCTGCAACACCCACGCGATCACAGAGAGATAATTTTTCAAGCGGCATGAATCTGTTTCAGCATCTCAAGGAAGCACGTCTCAGTCCTAGTAGGAAATCCAAGTAAGCGGAAAAGTTGCAGTTCACATGGCATTTTCACGGCCTAGGACAAAGGGACAATCAATCAAAGCGAGGACAAGGAAAATATTATTTTCTGTTTGGATTTTGTTTGGTTGTAAAAATAGCAAAATATTTATACAAAATCAATACAGAATCGGTCAAAATGAGACAAGGAGCAGGAAAACAATTTTAAATTGTAGATTTCTAAGAAAGAAAAGGAAATCTTCTTTTAAGGGAGGGGTCTGGTTTTGAAGGCAGAAAATAAGAGGTTTTTTCAAATTTTTTTTTGGGCGTACGGTGAAAGTAAATTTTTTTCTGATTATTGTACATTAAAGAGTAGTAATTGAACTATATTCTGTGAAATATTGGTTGAAATATATTGAAAATTGACCGAATGGCAGCAATTCTTCGCAGGCGTCAAAAAAAAAAAGGTTTTGCGGTGCACACCATACCTCAGCACTGGATCATCTGAATTGAACCAACCAAAGTTTTTCCATCAATTTAAATGTCCCTCTAGGTATTGACGTCGAGTTTTTAATTTTTTTTAATTTTTTGAATTTTTTACAAGACTTGAAAGTGAAAATACCACATTTTTGGCCAAAATTCATGACTATTGTTGTTAATAATAAAAAAATTAAAATCAAAAACGAAAAAATCTCGACGTTGTTACCTCATAAATTAGGTAAGGAGACTGTAACAAATTTGAGAACGATGGGTTGAATAGATTTTGAGATACAGTGTGCACCGACTCAAAAAACATAGCGAAAAGACCCTGGTAAAACCCGCCTACTTCCTAAGCTATATCTTTGTGAGTTTTGCTCCGATTGACTTCATATTTACAGACAACATTCTTGAGATACTATACTTTCATAATATGCAATAAAAAAAATCACTTTTTTTGAACCCTCAAAACCAGACCCCTCCCTTAAAGCTTAGGAATTATTACTTTTCTGGTGATATAATATTGTTTCTTCAAAAAGAATTTTACAAATAAAAAATTTATATATTTTTATGCTTTTTTATTAATGGCCAAAAATGCGCTTTTGTGGGTTACAAAAAAGGGAAGTATTTCAGACATACATTTAATTATTAATTTAAAAACTATTGAAGAAGACTTGGATTTGCGTGGGGGTTTCAAGTAGGGTTTAAGGAGGTTATTTTTTATGGGTGTCTCAATTGGCTCATTGTCCTTGACATCCGGCGGGATGTCAGTGTTTTCCTTTTGATGCCAAGAAAAGCACCTAATTGGGATTCAGCTTGACTTCGGCTGTGGCCGCGTTGAGGCGAGATTTGGTGGGCAGATTGCGCTCCTTCTTCTCCACGAAGATCTGGTAGTGACCCTCGCCGTAGCCAAAACCGTGCATGCTCTGGTGCATGGCGTCGGGGATGATCTTGAAGCCAACACAGAGGCGGCGACGACGCTCCTTGCCAGCCTCATGTTGCCCCTGGTCCTCCTCCTTATCCTCCGGATGGACGGCACCGTTCTCGATGATGCAGAAAAGCTGCAGGCACTTGCGCATCACGTAGATAATTACCAGGATGATCAGGTTGGTGGCAAACAAATGTTTGCGCGGCGCCAGGAATAACATCGTTCCTGGGCACACTTGGCACTGGGTCTAGCTATCACAGAAGCAAAACTCACACTCTCGACGGACGACTATTCAGGGCTGACTATCGCTGTGGAAGAACATCGACGGAATGAAGGATGTCCATCCAGCGATCACCTTATATAGCTCGGCAGGATACCTCTCTCCACTACCTGTACCTTGGCCTGAGTACCCTTTTCCTCGTTTAGGTAGCCTATACCCTTGGTTTTCCTTGGCCAACTGTGACTGTACCTTCGGGTGTAACCAGGTAAGGTCTAGTCCTTCAGATTAGGTAATCAGTTGTTGCTGGCCAAATGTGTTTATGATTTTGCGGAAAATGTTCCACTCGAAATCGACCTTATCGACGGACAGCGACAGGCAGCAGCAGACAGTAAATGCATCAGTAGCCGTAAATGCAGCATTAAGTTTCCTTCCACAGAACGGCAAGTCTGAGCAAGCAGCCCACAAAGGCTCAAGAGCCTGAAGAGGCACTGCGAGAATTGGCTAAAATGGTTTCCCTAAATCCAAGAGTGTCTCGTGGAAATATTAGCATTTTATGGTTAGTTTTTCTCATTAAGGGAAATTCCCAGGCAAGCAGACACTAGGTATTTGGAATATAATATTCCTAGTAAGAGGCTTTCTTTTTAGAATTATTTATACAATTTTATTTAACACTGATTATGTCATACTAAACGTCATAAAAAATCAAAACGAATCCGTATATCTTGCCTTATCTGTTTAAATAATAATAAAGAAGTATAAGTCGTAAGTTTCACTTAATAAATCCTTCCACGTCACTTCTCGTTTAATTACATTATAAATATTACTTCCCAATAAGGTTTTAAATAAACCCCAGATTTTCCAATGGCTTAGCAATAAGTAAGCTCAAAACATAATATAGATTTCCATGTGCTCACAGTGTGTCGTTTTAGCCTGACTTCTCTTTAAGACCTTTTAGCAATCCTCTTAGGAAAGTCCATCCTTTGCTGCCTTAAGCTGCCTTCAACACTTTCCAAAGAGTTTCCCCCAAAAAGCAATCCGCAGGAATATTTCGCCTGGTGCACAGCCTGCATCCTTTCCCATCCAATAGATGCATCTGCAGCAAACTGAATTTCCCCCGGCATTGTCGCCCTTGCTGCTGCAAAAAAAGTGGCATAAATTCACAAATTGAATATAAATAAATTTCCTGCCAGGCAATCGCCCCAAAAAAAATAAAAGAAGGAATAAATATGCTGCTAGGATGATGCATACATCCATTCCACACTCACTCATAGATATAGATATATATATATATAGGTTATGTGTGGCACGTGGCACGCCCCTGCCATGAAGGAGGAGCTGCTGCAGTCAATTGAATTTGAATGTGGAGCAGAGGGAGCAAAAATTCGAGAGAAAAACTGGCCATAAAAATGACTAAAATATGTTTCAGGAAAATGTGGCGCTAAAAAGCTCCAACAGCAACCGATTTAATCAAGAAGACCAAGAACACCGAACACTCATTAGGAAGACCAACGTTTTTTTCTTGCGCTTTTCCACCTGTTTAAAATGCGCCCTACTTCCTGCTCCAAAAAAAGGGAACAAAAAGATATCCCCTGAAGGAAAGCCAAGCAAAGTTTTGAGCAAGACCTCGCTACGAACAAGCTCATTGGCGACTTTTTGCTTTCTGGCTTCGATTTTTCCAGCATCCCAAATGTCCGCCAACTGCTGCACCAGCTGATGCGCCCCAGCAATTTGCCTTCATTTGTTGACTTAATCATTTGATTGCGTTTTTCTGCACGCGCTGATTGAATTTTCCAACCAAAACCCCAAAACCGAGGCAAACCGAGCCAAAGGAAGCCATCGCATCGCGGCCAGGCGAAAGTTTTGGGCGTGTCCCTCGGTTGCAGAACTCTGCCGGGAAATCAAGCTAATTAGTTTAATTGATAGTTGTGACTCGGCGGAGATCGGGGGCGGAGATCCTGGAGCTTGCAATTTCTACTTTGTGGCTGCGAAACACGCAAACAGAGAGTTGGAAAGTTTTGCCAGCATAACGACAGATGGCGAGATGATTTTGGTTAATAAAACTATCTCTAGTTAAGGGTGGATAAATTGTTCAATCACAGCCAAAACTTTTATTTCGAGAGTCCAGAAAGTGATAAGAACAGCTAACCATTCTTCAGTTTTCTCTCAGAGAAGCCACGTAAAAATATTAAATACAAATCATAAAAGACTAAGCACGTACATTACCCGTAATAAATTAATGCTACCTTATTTTAGACGCATTTACCTCCCATGCTCGTGTATCCCCACAAATCAATTGAAAATAAATATTTCTCCTCCATATAGATTTATATGTGCCGCATGTGCTGGCATTAAAGATGATTTTCCGCTGAATCCGCCAATAAATTGCTCGGCCACTCGACATGAGGTGCCTTCCACTGGGGTACGTGCCTTGGCCAAAAAGACGTTTCATAAATATTTATGATGTGCCACACAGATCTGCATTCCACCGCTGGATATATGTACGCTCATTGTTCTAACTGATTTTCCGCGCAGAGCATGAAAAATAATACCAAGGTAAAATCAACAAAGAGCTCGGCTTTAACCTGAGTGTCCGTTTTGGCCGCTTGTTTCGCCAGTTAAACGGGCCAACGGCGTTGACCATAAATTATGCATTAAAAAGTTCAACGTTCAACTTGATTTTGATTGTGTTGGGCGAGAAGAGGTCCCTGCTCCTCCAACCTAATGATTCTTTCTTTTTGGAGATGCCTTACACTTGAAGAAAACATGGATTTCAATGGGAAATAAAAAAGAAATATGTTCAAGCAAACTAATGTTTGAAATTATAAATTGTATAACAAAAATTAATTTAATATTAGTTCTCTTTGTTTCCAGACTTATTTCTTTAACTTAGTTTTTTTCAGAGTGAACCTGCCTCTTCGTCCTTTGACTATCTTCTGGGCTACCTGTCGTCGCCAAAGTTTGCTGCTCGAGGAGCTTCGTCTGGTTGGCCATTTTAAGGACATTATGCTGCAGTGGCAGTCACGCTGCCAGAAAGCAGCCAGCAAAATTTATTCTAATGCGATTTGCATTTATTTCGCTTGGCGTAATCTCAGCTGCCTCTTTTCTATCCACCCCCCGCCCCCTTAGTAACAGCAACAACAATGCTAAGAATTAAGTTTAAATTCTATTGAAATTGCCATTTTCATTCGGTTAGACAACACCGTTGAGTCTGGGCCAGAAGAGTCTGGAAAAACGGGCCAGTTTATGGCCTTTCAACTGACCATAATGCTGAAAACTGTCTGCTTACTTAGCTGAAGGATTGACACACAACCAACTGTAGAAAAGCGGAGCGAAATGAGACCATTAGGCAAAGGTACACACAGCTGCAGAACAGGCGGCAGGAGCCAGTAGAGGGATCATCAGGAGTCCCCAGGAGGAGCTGCAGCCGCATCTGCATCTATCAGACCAAACAATTTCCGTCAAATTTCCATGCGCCGACAAAAGCTTTTCAGTTGAGTGCCAGACAAAAGGGTACCAGAAACCAGAGACCAGAAACAGGAGCCCAGAAATCTCGCACAGCAGAAGCAGCAGGATGATGATGATGATGGGCTTCCCCGAACACGACGTTTACATTCTCTATTTATGGCCAATTTGTAGGATTAACATCAGCACTAATTGTAAAGATATAGTCAGCAGATTAAGTCAGTAACTAAGACTAGGTAAATTCTGGATATTCAACTGCTGAATATGGAAAATTCCAAGCCCAATTAAAGGGTATTTGACAGGCTCCCTTTGTCGGAAAAGGACTCCCCTCGAATGCCTGCCTGCCTGCCAGTCTGTCTTCATGGGTTCCTGCCTTCCTGCCTTGTTGTTGGCCTCCTTAGCAGGCGCATTCAAGCCCATTACTTTGCATTTTACACCTAGCAACAATATTAGGGCGAGACACGTCGCTGATGGGCGTATGGGCGGGGCTGGATGGCTGGCTGTTTTGCTTGGCATTGCTTTGCTTTGGCATAAATCCAGAAAAATACCAAGTGTAAATCTGCGGCCAAGCGAGGCGTGCAAATGATTCTGTAACGAACGCTGTCACCGCATCTTTCATTCCGCTCAGTCAAGTTCGACCCCAGCTCTGAGTTCGACACAAACTCTGAACCGAATTTCGAAACTCAAATTTAACTGGACGGAAGAGGCTCTTTAGGGGTTTAAACAACTAATATTAGGGATTTAAAAACTACAAGAAAATGAAAAACTATATTTTTGAAGCAAATTATTCAAAAGGATGTAGCTGGAAGACGTTCAGTCAAATAAACTGACGAAGGATGCCTTAAATATAATAATTTTCTTAGCAACACATTTCATTTAATAACTTGCTTTTTATTTCATTTAAAACTTGGTTAACAGATTAACGTACTACCATAATTTATAGCCTTATAGCCACATATGGCCCCTGCCTTACATTTTGGGCAGAGAGGGTTGCCCTCAGGTCATTAGCCAAGTTTGGTTGACTGGGCGCGCTTGCATCCGCCAATGCAATTCGAATGTCATTAGTGAAGGAGGTGGAATGGCACCCCAATTTCCGGTGGTGGCATGTGAACCTGTGACCCCCCCAGCCGCATGCATCGTAATTTGATTTCGCAGCGGCCACCGAAATGTCGAGCAGGCCCGAGTACGAGTAAGGTGCTAACAGGATTTCGCCACTTGGCCACGGCGAGCAGCAGATGCATTTGATTAAATGACTCGTTCCTTTCTTCCACTGCCTGAGCCTGGCCTTCTCCCACTTTAATCGCATTGGAAATTAAAAAAGCTTTCCCGAACCAGATTTATGATTCCAATTCGTTATTTATGGCGCAGGGGAGCAACTATCGTTGGTGGTCGCTCGATACATTCAATTTGCACTCCATGAAGATTTATGATTTGAGCCAGCGGCTAGAAAGGAATTTTTCAAATATTTTTCCATTTAGCGCATGAAAAAAAAAGAACACCAAACGAAACTAAACACATTTATTGTGTAAACTCTTGTCGACAGCGGCGGATTTTTGAATATGTTTGGTCAGTGTTATCCCAAAAAACCAACCAACACTTGAAGTTGAACTCCGGAGGCCGGACGCCACGAGAGCTAAATAAATATTTATTGATTTGTTCGTTTATTAATATTTTTAAACCGATTGCGGGGGGGTCAGCATAAAAAAGCGTTCACAAAAATCGAATTTATGCTTTTCAATTTATGTGTGTGAAGCTCTTGACTGTCTTTTTGTGCAATTCTCATAAAAATTAATAATAAAATATAGAAATTGGCATTTTGGCTGGCCTACCTATCTCTGGAGTTTGATCGAAAAGCAATAAACTGAAGAGTATTTTATTTTCTGGCTTTGGGATTATGGGGTTTGCATATTTGCATCAATTATTTGATGCTCACTTTTGGGAAACCGAATAAATTCTATAAATATTTATGTTTATCAGCGTAAACATGAGATTTTCTCCGACTGAATGCATTATTTTGTGTATGTGAAAACTCGTAAGCGCATTGTATGCATATTTTAATGTTTTTCAACTCAACAATTTGACTTTATAGGCATATCATTTACAGTTTGCCTTGTTTTGTTATGAAAGTAACATATTAAAATGATAATTGTAGGGTTCTATAAATTTATTTACTTATTCGTTGATGTATTTGTTGTACTTTGACCTTTTGGGAAGTGGATTTTGTTTTAACTTTGGTTATTTATTTATTTATTTATGCTATCGGAGCAAGTTGAAGCTTTTCCCTCACTTTTAATGACTAAGCAAAAAGCTCTCGCTTGATCGGTTCACATTTGCGCTCTTCTATTTATATATAGTACGTTCTCTTTGTCCCTAGTTCTCTTACTATAGCACCTTCTCCCGATATTTGCTTTTGTAATGCCTGATTAAAGTTCAGTCTCCGCTTCGACGGTGGGCGGCATTTAATCGGCGTCTGTGGCGGAACACGCTTTAGTTTTGTTTACGCGCTGCTGGCGACCACTTCGCTGCCGCCCTAGTCTTTCTTTGATTTAGTTATTATTAACACAGAAATAGAAAAGTTTTCTCCTCACACGTCATTAGATTATATACAAGTATTTTCCGACACGCGTGTGTCGGATTTAGTTGGGAGATTGTGTCACTTGCCAGCCATCCACAATGACATCGAAATCAGAATCAGCAGGTGGAGGCGACGGCAAACAAATCGAACAACATGACCAGGTAATTACACGGCTCCAAACGAGGGACGAATGTGAACCATGAACCATAAAAGGTTATTAAATGCTATGTGGTGCGATTCCGTGCGTTTATCGGTCTTAATACGTGTAGATTTCTCAGGAAAATTAAGCGGTTCCGTCTGTGCTTTTTTACCTTTGAACGGAATTGCACTCTTATCGCTTTGGACTCTTCTCAGCTGATAAGATTTCCGTAATAGCGGAATCAAAGTCAATGTCTACTTGGAGCCATCAGCTACCGGTGGAATGTGTTTTTATTATTATTTTTTGAGAGGGTTTCACTAGTCATTACTACCACTTAAAATGAGCCAACAAGAACAAAGTGTTGTATCAAAAGAACTCGATCTTAACACAAGAGATAAAGTATCAGGCAGAAACATATAAAAAGGTAGTTCCAAAAAGCTTTTTAATGGATTATTTAAAGCTTTAAAATCTCTTTGTGTATATGCTGTAAGAACCGGTATATATCATAGAAAGTAATTAAATTTAGCTTCAAAAATTTCAACTTAAATTTATATTTCTTGTATTCATTTAAACTATTTTGAAGTATTCGATGTATATAAAAAGATTACAAAAGGAAACTTTTCCCTCTAAATAACATGTGAGCCTTCCCTTCTCCCTTATCATCAAATAATATCAAAAAATATTGTCTCCTTCGATTATAGAGGTCATTAGGAGGTTATCAAAGAGTTGTCTCCTTCAGCTACAGATCTGTAAAAGTTTGCACTTTCAGCTCCCAACTATTTCCTCACACTTGAAAGGGTTTTCGGGTGCTAATTTTCAAGCTGAGCAAGCGTGTAAAAGTTATTTTCTGCGGCGGGAAAATCCATTTGTTGAGACTTTTGGCACTTTGCATGTGCAGCAGCATCAGCATCGCTCAATTGCAGTGGATTTCCCACAGACAGGCAGGGTAGAGACACACAATCGGCTATCGATTGGATCGAAAACAATGGAAAAACTAGATGATAAATTGTCGCTCAGAGAGGAGCTTGTGCCGCTTCAGGGGCCTGCTTCCTGTCCATCAATTGACACCTGCTCCCGGGGCCCGAAAAACTCGCTCAGTTGTCAACCGCTTCAACTTTTTCACACAAACCAATTGATCAAAACGTTCAGAGTCCGAGTTGTAGTGGGAGTGAGAATGGAGATGGGAATGGGTTGTACACATACGCATACTGGGAGATAAATGATGTGACACGAGCCTCTCAGGGAAGGAAAGCATGTACATCCCTCAGTGTCATCGCTATTGAGGTAGGCATTATAGAGGTTTTATAATTGGGATGCAAGATACTTGAACCGAGGCACAAGTAGGGTGTATTAATTATAAAGTATAAACCATTAACTTTAAATTCTGAAGAGTACACCAAGGCATCTTTCAAAATTTTGGCACAAGCCATGCCTAAATAGTCTTGGGTAAATGCCAGAGGTACATTTTCATACCATTTCAGCCATTGCCAGGCTCAACAACCCCAGTAAACTGACTGGCAGGAGGCCGAGAGCTGCTACCAAGTTGCCCACTGGCAATTAACAGCTAACAAGCAGGACAAACCCGTGTGTTAGCTTGCACCCCGCTCGCTAAGCCAACTCTATCGCTTTCCTAAAACCCTTTACCACTCGTTTGCTACACAGAAAAAATGTCTTTTCAATGTTTTCAATCCTATTTCAATAGCAAACGCATTTGATATACATTTCTCATTAAATAAGTCAGCATTAAATTAATGTTTAAATATTTTCAAGGAAAATCCCAAACTAAAATCGCAATATTTTTCTCTCCGTGCCTTTTCAGGAGCCAATGGATGTGCGCATCGACATGCCGTGGGGCTATGTGGTGGGCAGGTGGTATGGCAACCGTCAGGTGCGACCCATCCTGGCGCTGCACGGCTGGCTGGACAACCTGGGCACGTGGGACAAGTTGCTGCCGCTGTTGCCCAAGCATCTGGGTGTCCTGTGCATCGACCTGCCCGGCCACGGATACTCCTCGAAGCTGCCCGAGGGCATTGCGTACCACTTCGTGGACTACCTGTGCGTGATCCTGCGCGTGATGGAGGAGTACGGCTGGCAGAAGGTGTCCCTGATGGCCCACTCGATGAGCGCCATGCTGTGCTTCATATTTGCCTCCCTGTATCCGCACCGCACCGACCTGCTGGTGAGCATTGATATTGTGAAGACTCGGTATCGGAAGCCCGCCTCACAGATCGATTACCTGCGCACCAACATCGAGGGCTATATGGTGGAGGACGAGCGGTTCGCCAATGCCAAGCGTCAGGAGCCGCCTGCCTATACCTATGTCGAACTGGAGCAGGTCCTGCACAAGGGCTCGGATTACTCGGTGGACCTGGAGAACTGCCACCATATACTGGAGCGTAATATCAGTCGATCCACCAAGTTCCCGGCCAAGTTCTTCTTTTCGCGCGACGGTCGCTGCAAATACTACACAGAGTTCCACACGAGTCCGCCCTTCGCCGCCGAACTGGCCAGGACTATCCGGAATGTTCCCTATTGTGTGATTAAGGGCTCCGAATCTAATTTTATAGACGAGCAGAGCGACGAGGTCATTGGGATTCTGCGGGAGAACAATCCACACTTTGAGCTGCACGAGGTGCCGGGAACCCATCACGTTCACCTGAATAATGCCGTTGGAGTGGCTGCTGTCATTAATCCGTTCATTATGCGCCACAGGCCACCGCATTTGGAGACCTGGACGGTGGATGGCGAGCAGGATGAGGATGTCCTGCCAGAGGTTGTCAAGGAATTTAAGCTCGCCGTGGAGGACTCAGAGAATGTGAAGAGGAGGAAGAGAAAAAGTAACCTCTAGCTGCTGCCAGCATCTCTGAGACTGAGTTAGCAGTGCGATCAGAAAAATAATATTCGATTTCGTTATGCCTATGTGATGCTTCATTAAAGCTGTTTTTGTAAAACAAAAAATAAAGGGAAACAGTGTGTATTTAAAAATATATCCTTGACTACTAACTCATTTTGTGAGTTGACTTTATAAGAAGTGCTGGAAAATTCTGTTGATGGTAGTAAACCAATTTAGTTGAATTTTTTTATGTATAGCAACTTGTAAATTGTAAAATTTAACCCACAATCAACCACATTTTCCATAGCAAAACTACTTTTTTTACAGAGTTGGCTACTGTAAACTGTAGTAAATTGGAACCATTGAAAAAGAGCTATTTCTTTCGAGTTTGTGGCACACATTTTTATTTTTGTATACCCCAAACCGCACAACATATTGAGAGGTCTGGCCACAACCTAAATCGGTTTAAATAATTTTTCTCATTTATTTACTCGCCCGTTCGACTCGTGTGCACTTTTGGGTTGCGTTGCGCACCTTTTTCGATCAATCAATTTTCGGTTAGCCATTTAATTTCGCTTTAATCTTTTGGGCTACAGTTCATTGGCCACTTCATTAGTGATAAGGGGATCGGGGTTCGACAAACTGGAACTGGTGGCCCCATTCGCTGTCGTTGCTGGAGCCACAAAGGATGTGCGCCGGCATCCACTTAAAAACAATGGGTAGGCAAAAACAAAGGAACGCGGATGCGGAGAGCAGAGGGCGGAGGGCGGAGCAAAGGAGGCGGTTATATCCTGTGTATACAGCGTGTGGGAGGATTTCCAGCGGGCGCCGGAAGGTATGATACACTCTAAACAGCAGAACCGGTGGGAGAACGGATGGAAAAAACACACTGAAATCGAACCGAGACCGAGACCCAATGGCAAATGCTCCGAAAAAAAGGGAAGTCCTGCGCTGCGGGCCAGGATCCCCTGCGGACCTGCCAGGGCTTGAAAAAATAAACAAATTTAACGCTTTTATTGCCATTGCACGTTGCGGCCCAGGCTCTGACTCCCACTCCTTGCCCCTGATCCGACTTTCTACGTAAATTAAATTAGGTAGAACCGGAAAAATTTCACCCAGCAACAGCCGAGATGCGATTACGCTCTTTCCGTCGTTACGAAATTGATAGCGGATATAAATGTTTAATGTTTTGGCAATAAAAATTCTGTCTGAAGGCTGCAGCCCGCCGCCGGAAGAAGCCAAGCGAACTAAGAGGCGAGCAGCACAAGTCGACTGATAAAGCGACTTTATGATAAATTCAGTTTGCGGTTAACGCACAATTTAATTTGCTTAAAAATCAATAAAAATCATTAACGAACGTTGCCCAGCACCCGGCAGCAGCCCAAAGTTGTACTTCCCCTCACTCGTAGACTTTTTCCGGCGAGATTTAATTTCTTTCAAGTTGTGCCAATCATAATTCCGGATCATAAATAATTAATAATCTCTGTGAAAGGCTTATTACAAGGCAACATCAGACTTCTAAGCCCGGCTGCAGCCAGCGCCTAAATGTTTTATGGAAAATGGTAAAAAGTAAGCCTGATATGGAAATTAGTTTCCAGGGGGAATTAAGAGCATTTGCAAGCTGGGATTTCATTTTCAATTCTCTCTCGGGTAAGGGCATTTGTTAGCATCGCTGCTGTAAACGGGAATTAAGTGTATTTGTGGTTTTCTTTTGAAATTTCCCAAAAGAAAACGCATTAGATAAAACTTCACTGAGAGAAAACTACTAAAATGAGAAGAATAAAATATATTGGAATCTAAAATTCAACAACAGCACAGCAAATTCAACAACAACAGGTCAAGCATTCAACAACATTCAACAAATCCAATAATTGAATCATTTAACTATTAAACGGTTTAACTTTTCAATAATTTAACAATTTTTCAAGTCTAAATTTGTTCAATTCAGCAATTGTACAATACAGAAATTACATTTTTCAACAATTCAACATTCCAACAAAAAATTCGAAATACCGAATTTTAAATAATCTAGATTTTTGAAACAATAAAATTCTAAAAATCTGCATTTCCACAATTTGGCAATTCAACTCTTTTAGAAAACAACCAAATTTTAAAATGTGGCAAATCTCTAGGACAAAATGTGTTCGTATTTATTTCGTAAACCCGTGACAATTCTATTTTTTGTGTGTAAGAACCAGCAATGAAGATAAATAACAGAGTAAACCCATTGACAATTCCACAACGAGTGAGTAATGATTCGGCTTGATGGACCAGAAACAAGTGCGAGTTTAAAGTGCAACACTTTATTTTCAGAACTTTGGGTCGGCCTTGGGATTGTCGGCGATGATGTCGCTGCCAGTGATCGGGTACTGCTGGAACACCCGACTCTTGCCCAGCTGAACGGACTGCAGCTGGTGGGCTGGCTTGTTGTGGGCCAGAAACTGGTTGGTGTGCCAGAACTGTGTCTGTTCGGGTGATGGCGGCTGTCGAAGGATGCCCAGCAGGCGGTTCCGCACATCCACCAAGCTGGTGGACTGCGGCTGGAGCCACTGCACCACCGCAATGGCCAGGGTGGTGAGCACCAGGGTAACAATGCTGCCGGCAAGCAGGGCTATCCAAATGTCCGTGGCATACGATTCATACTTGCAGCTCTCCAGGACGACCAGCTGCAGGATGAATCCCGCAGCCAAGGCCAGCTCTGTGTAGAGGAAGGGTGAGCACTCGAGTAGCCAGTGTATTCCCTGACTGGACAGCACTCCCACGGTGATGTAGATGAGGCAGAGGAACAGAAAACAATGCTCCGATTGCTCCTCACTGTAGATGCACAGCAGGGCCACAATCAAAGTCATCTGAATGAATCCAAATAGTAGGTACACCAACTTGGGGCTGTATCGCATAAGGAGCAGGGCCGCCAAGCTGGTACCACCGGCGTACAGCACAAAGGGTATAAAGAGTTGAGTTCTCTGGAGATATCCCACCGTGGAGCTCCACATCAGCTGCATGTAGGTGGGCGAGTACAGCAGGCAGCTCTTCTGGAGATACACCAACGATCCGCCCAGGAGCAGAACCAGCCACTGCCGGCTATCCTTCACCGTGTAGTCCGTCCTTTCCACAAATTGGGCTAAAATTGATTGTCGCGGCAGGAAGACCATCCGCTCCTCGTTAAGTAGATTAAACACCAGATCCCGCGATTCCTTGTAGTTAATGCAGCCCGTGTGGTGCAGCAGTTCGTTGAGACAGACCAGGCAAATTAGCAACAGGTTTATGCTCAGGGCAATCAGTCCGCAACGCTGTGGTTCCATCTCGTTGAATAGCAAAAATCCCGTGGACATTCCACCCGCGTATAGGGAGTTGGCCAGCGCGATCCTTGAGGGTCTCGAGCCGGAGGCATCGCACCGGAGGCTCACGTAGCTGAATCCGGCCAAGTACTGGACACTCAATCCCACGAAGCTGAAGTAGAAGCTAACACCTGGAGGATTAACCGAAAGAGGAGGATTATTGTACATATGTAGGTTTTCAGAGGTCATGAGATATCAATAATTGAATAATCATGCTATCAATTAGGCCATTAACAAAGCTGGTAATACCCCAAATACGTTATCAATCTTTTTTGAATTATCACCTGGAAAGGTAATCAGTTCAGCGGGAACTCCATTCATTGGCGGTGACTCACCTAGTTGTTTGGTGAGCATGAAGCAACTCCCCATCAGCGAGCAGAGCAGTCCATAGAAAATGATGTAGTAGTGATCGTAGCTGTACTGCTGCTTCTTGTGCTTCCTGAGGGTCCAACCCAAGGCCAGGGCCAAGGAGACGATGCCACCCACCAGGGCGTACCAATGGGGCCACAGGTTGTCGTAGACATAGGCAGATTTTGTGTAGTAACCCAAGGAGAAGCCACTGGCCTGCAAGCAGCCCAACACTAAGGGAGAAGTAAGGTTGTATATCGGGATATATATCCAGAAAATAAAGTAAACTCAACTCACCCAGCAGATCTGGCAGCGACATCATGGCCAGGAATCGCTTCCATACTTCAACCATTCTGGTTGTAAGCTTCATAAGGGGGGAAATTCCTCTTTCACTTCACATCCACTCCAAGCGGGAGTTCAAGTCGAAATGGAGATGCATTCGATGCTGGCTCCAAGTGCCTGGTGTTTATCATCACCCCGATATTCGATATCGCATCTTGTAGCGAATGTGTCTCCAAGGGAGTTGATAAGATAAAACCCGAGGCGGTACAAGCGACACCCTAATTAAACGGCGCTGCTGAAGATGATGATGAAGATGTTGAGGATGGGCCACAGCGAAACCAAACCGAACCGAACCTCAAGAACCAAACAAAGTGTGGGTGTGGTTTGTGGAATGATAATAATGTTGCGAAAGCAGGGAAGCAAGATATTTTTAAAAAACTATATTTAGCAGGAGAAGAAATAGCTGAAGCACAGCAGGGGACTCTTGCCATAACCCCCCCATGATTCCAGCCCTACTAAACCACAGCGATAACGATGATAGCTAATAATAAATCATTCAGTATTATTAATGTGTAGTATTTGTGCGCAGATTAATTCCCACACTGAATACATGTTAGTTTAATAATTCTCTTATCATGGTGACACTATATGACTCTTATCAACGTGTTACCATAATTTATAACATAATATATATTATTTCAAGCGCTGAAATATAGGCTGAAACACATTGTAGTCAAATTAAAACATATGTTGCTATCATTAGATATTATTTTGATAAGTTATTGCAGTATTTCTTTGATATCTAAATAGAGATTCGTTTTAATAAATTACAGAATTTGATTTACCTACTTATTATGTATTATTTAAACCTCATTATAATCTTTATTAATGCTTCATGATAAAACTAAGTAACCTTTTTAGGTTGCACTATTATCATTATCATAGTTGATGCATCTTTGTAAGCATTTCCTGTTGGCCTCTCCCCAACTAACCCGAATTAACCTGACACACTTTAGTCTCTTGCAAAAGTCACTCCCAAAAACAACAGCCACCGTGTACAGCCCCCATTTCGTGCCCACATCATGCACATCCTCATCTAAAACCCGACGTTAAGTGCATTCTTATTTACCGCAAGCCCGAAAGCATTCTACACATTTTTTGTGTGTGTTTTGTTAAGTCCCGAGGGGTCTCTGATGAGGTGTACACTTTATCTGTATGTGTATCTTTTCTCTCCTCCTCTTTAGCAGCCACCTCTTCACCTGAGGCAGCATCACGCTAATTAGTTCAAGTTGTGTTGCAAGTGTTGCAGTTAATTGACTTTTGACGACCTGCAGGATGGGAGGCGAGCAGAGGTTGAGGTTGGAAAATCCTCGGTTTACCCCTTAGCTTTTTTATCTCGGAGATTTTTATAGCTGCATTTTTTTTTTTTGCTTTCCCCAATCCTCTCTCCTATCCTCTGCTGCAGGAGGATTTTTGCTAAAGTTCACTAGGATTTACTTTTCGAGACGCTTATGAATTCAATGAAGCAAGCACTAAGCTGCCTCTCAGCACCCAGCCCTGGGTCCTTCTCCTGCTCCTTTTGGCCTTTTCCCCGGCTTGTGGCAAAGTGTTGCCTTTTCGAGACTGCTCCGAAGTGGACCGGCTAGGAACGAGTATCTTGCCATTTCGCATCCCTTTTCAGCAGCTTCGACTGCTTAACAAGATTTGCGCTGTAATTACGCATTAAATAAGTCCGGGGAATGCAGTCCTGCTGATGGCTTTTCCTGCTGTTGCTGTTGCTGGTTGTTGCTTTTGCTGTTTCTGTTGCATAAACACTTCACGTCTTAGGCCATAAAACTAAACACATCGTGCGGCCATAATAATAAATTTAGTTTAGAGCCAACTGCACGCTGCAGTCAGCGTGAATAATAGCAAATTAAATTATTTCTAATGGCCAGGAATCGACCATTTGATGGCTAGTAATATAATTTAAGCACCGCCAAGGGAGACAAGTGAGGGAAATAAAATGTAACTTCGTTAAAGTTACTGTATAAGGATTTAATGGTTTATTGGTTATACTGATCTATTTATTGTGTTTATTCTAGGTTTATTTCCAATTAAGAAGTTGAGATATTAAGTGAACTCCATAGAATTTCAAAATCTGTAATTATTTTAATGCAAAAGTTACTCTATAGCAGTGGTAAACTGATGCTATTCAGGCTTTAGCCCCGATAGAGAACAAAGCTAACTGATGCTGACCGAAATAGGTCAAATTTTCTGACAGTCAAACCCTTTCAGGAAAATAAACCTAGCATCTATACAAAACTACTAACAAAATAATACAAACTGTTTGTGACTAATGTTCTCTTCCTTTGCGAGCATCTCTTTTTTACAGGGTACTTATGGCACTTCGCATAATGCCTCCTGTGCTGATATACCCTCCAGAATACCCATTGGTGCTTGCAGCAAATGCGTTGACGACGACAACAACCGGGAAAGTGCATTTAATTTCGCTGAAGCGGCCACTTAGTGGCCCTCGACAAGGCGGAGGGCGCTCCTTCCGCCGCAGTTATTGTTGCTGTTGCTGTTGCCGCTGATGTTTCTGCTGCAGTTGTAGTTGTAGTTGTGCATAAATTAAATTAAAGCTGCGCTAGCGAGCCACTGAACCGCCGCACAACAATTACTCAGCGGCGAACGCCTAAATCATGTTGCACAGCCCGTGGGCCGTGTGCCGAGTGCCATTCCCTCCTCACCTCTGACCTTCAGACATTTGCAAATGTGTAAACATTTTTCAGAGCCACTACCCGGGCTCCACCGTGAGCCACATCGAGAGCCACACCTACGAGGCGTGCTCTCCATGTGTCACAGATACTTTGCCCTGATTTATGCAAATTGCCTGCCGGGCAGCGGTTGAGAGAAATCATGAAAAATCGTTAATTGTGCAAAGTGCTGGACGTTTTTCATTAAAGTTTTCCCCACTTTCCCTATCCGTACACATACACACACAGGCAGCGGGGTCAACGAGAACCGAGGGTGGTTAGTGGCAGAGGCGCCTTCTCCTGCTGCTCGCCTGACTCTCAGCAATTATGGTAATTTTTAAGAGCACAGCAAAAGTTAATGCGGCTTGCTGCATATTTGCATTAAAATTGATGCACTTTAAAGCATTCGGATGCAAGTCAAGGCGAAAGCATTATCCCAATACCCAGTGGCAAGAAGAGTCTACCCAGAAGGTAAAGTCTAGGTCTAGGAAATAAATAAAATCTTAAAAAAAATAACTATCTCTTAGCTTAGAATTTAGTATTGCACTGAGGAAGATTAAATAATCCTGTTCAGCATCAACAGCAGAGTAGATCTAGCATGTCCTGGACGCTTCTAAGCAAATTGTTCCTTGTTTTACAGAAATCCGGATTAAAAGTTTTAAAATTATTTCAAATTTTGAATTAACTGTTGAATTTAATATACTTCTGATGATTTTATAAGTAGTTTTCTTAATAACTTTAAGGTATTTACCAAGTCGTAGCTCTTCTCCGCCCTTTTTAATTTCATTTCATTTCTCAGTTTGTTTTTCCTTTAGTTGTTCTTATCGCTAACCATTTTTGTTTCTGCTTTAATTTTATGCAACGCCATGCCGGCTGCAACAAAGTGCATTTTAAATGTCTGCCCCATGCGATTTGTGTGTTAATTTTTCATGAGTCAGCAGTTGATGGGAAAATAGAAGGCCAACCATTATAGGGAGACGAGATCGAAAGGGAGAGGAAGAGATCCCTCATTAAATCAACTCTTTGACGCCGCTCCTTCATCCTGCTGACGATTAGGAAAATTGCGAAAATTCGCGCTTTCCGGTATTAGCTTTCAATTAAAATTTTGCTACGCAAAATGGAGGAGGAGGGGGCAAGGTCCACGACGACATGACATCATCTATTATTAGTCGACCGCTTTAACTCCTCTGATGTCCTTTTTGCTTATATTTTTTTTCTCCCTTTTTTCCTACTGCTCATGCTGCTCGTGTTTCTGGCTGGCCTTTAATCAAACAGCGGGACATGAATAATTTTATGAATGAAAATTATTTTTATCTAAACAATGTCAGTCTAGGAACAGCGTCGGAACCCAGGGCAATTACTCAAGTTCAACGAGTTCCATGAAAGTTATTAGCCAATCTGAGACAATCATAAAGCAGCCACCAGCTAGGATGAAGGAGAGAGAAAGATAGAGAGAGATAAAGGAGAGAAAGAGAGAGAGAGAGAAGGTATGGCTAAAGGAACAGAGACAGCGATAACGCCAGGCTGCAGGTTTTATTTGCCAACAGATAAGATTTATGCACCCATTGTGATGGGCTAGGTAGTTGCTCTACACTCTCATATATGCTTCTGTGCCTATCCACGGTGAAAAAATATACTTACCTCTAGGGAAAAATGAAATAAAAGATAAGATATAAGATTTCTGAAAGGTTTTCTGGTTTATCTTAAATTTAAGCTCAGAGAGAGAGAAAGAAATATGTTTTTTTTATTATGTTGACGTTGGAATTTTCAACTGTTTTGTTCAGAGTCTAGAAAAACATATGTTATGATCAGGTTAAAGCTCTTTCTATCCTGAAATTTATAGTTGTTTTTTTTTGTACAAAATTATCAGAATTTGCAAGAATTTACACAGATTTTCCCTGACTGCTCCGTCGTGTGTGACAGATGAAGTTTAATAAACAAGAGCGGCTGTAAAAGAGTGACAGAAGGTATTGTGCGAACAACAAAACTACAGGCCATCCACGTGGGCATAAAAAGGATATGAAGACAGTTCTGCTGGGCCGCGAAAGTAAAAAAAAAATTTCCCAAAACCTATGTCATGAGCCTACGTTCTCCACCACCCCTTCATTCGCTTCTCAACTTCTGCTCTTTTTTGGACTTTTTATGCAGCGCTATAAATAAAGCAATAACATCATTTTGAAGTATCTCATTACGTGTTACGGCACTGCCATTTTTTACGACTCGAACACACTCTCAGCCCAGTTGTGTAGTTTTCGGCCCTCCGAGAGAGAGAGAAGTTTGAGATGAAAGCCAAGACGAGGGGCCATTTATGCAAAACTTTCTCCTCCTTCACTCACTTGGCATTCTTGGCAATTAGTTTCTTTTTTTTTTTGGTGTCTTGGTTTCCTGCGTCTCTGACCGCACACATTAGAGATATCCAAAGAGCAACGCTCCTTGCGGGCCAGGCCATCAAAATGATGGTCAACTATCAAATGGCCAGGCGCACACATTTGCACAGCTGCCGCAATTAGCACGTTTCACACATTGATTTTGGGCACCCTGAGGAGAAGGAGGAGGAGGAGGAGGTTTTCCTTCTCCGCCCCCTTGGCATGTGCCAAAGTGGAAACTTGAGTGGGCCAAGTGATGTGATGGGTTATTAAAATACTTTGCCATTGCCTTTGGCTCTCCGCCTCCGTTATAATTATTAATTATGTAATAAGTCGAATGGATGGACATTTGCTGAGCCTTGGACTCTATTTGGCTTTGGGATTCCAGCTTACCACTTCAGTTACGGCCCAGGAAAGACTGGGAACGAGGGTGTATTTCGGCCCTAACGGAAGCTCATTTGGCATTTAAAGTAACGTTGGTAAGATGGCGGAAGGAAATATGAGCGCCAAAACGGGGGAGAGACTGTCTTGGCCGGAAACGAGCATTTAAACTTGTGTAATATTCAAGATGGAATCAAACGAAGGCCTAGGAATAGAGGATAAAGGTTCTTGCTTAATGTATACACATTTTGCAGCCCCATAATACCTTAATTATACATTTTTTATTTCATTTTAAATTGTATTTCTTACGAAATCCCCTTGTTTAGTTCTGTGCAATCAAGCATAACATCTCGGCAGAAAGCAATATCACTTCAAAATCATGGAAAACACACAAACAATGTCGTAATGTCGTACCACTTTTTTAAAAATCTGTTCGACAAAATGGAATTGCTTCCTCTACTACTGCCTAATGCTCTATCACAAATTTGTTTCATTTACCAGACAGCCCAAAGGACTTTTTACCATTTCCCCGCCAAATGAACCTCTTGTCTCCAGTGAAACATATTCCCTTTTGGTTTCCTCTTCCCTGACATCCTTGTGAGCCAGGAACATTATCATTGCCATTCGGCATTGCCGCTTCACATGGTCGTATAACACAGTCTCCAGTAATTTGCATAAAATTTCAATTTTATTTATTTTATAGCCCCCGGAACAATAATGTCCAAAAAGCGAAAGAGGGAGAGATGTGCGATAGAAACGATGCTCATTTAAGTTTTCGTCAGTAGAATTTTTAAATTCCAGCTTGACTCGAGATTAAAGTGTGGGTTTAATAGGAGAGACTTCTCTGGAATTAGCTGAGTATAAAAGTAGTTGGGCTTCTTACTCCACTGTCTAGACTGGGCAAGGGGAAACCCTTGGACAGGACCTCAGCTCAATTCAGTCACACACACACGTGCCTGACATCACCAGACAGAATCCAGTTGACGACGACGACGACGACGACCTCCTGCCTGTCATCGTCAATTTTGCAACTGTCGCCAAGGAGAAGTCCTCTAACTAACTCGACACCCACTGAGAAAAATACGACCTTGAAGTAATAAACTCAATTTAAAATGTTTATTCCACAGGCCCTTTAATAGAGGTTTCCATATGTACAGATTTGTAATGATAAGAAAAGATAGTTTGCCTTCAACTATAAAAAACTAACATAAATTCAAAATAGTTACTTGATTTAGGATTTGGCGGTACTTCGCCCAGTGACTGTCGCCGGGGCACCAAGTTAAAAATACAGAAATTGAAAAAAGGCGTTCGCTGTCAGGAGTTTCTGGCGGAAAACGCTCCCAACTGACTGACAGGATATACATACATATATCGGCGCTGAGAGCGAGGGCTTGCCTTTGGACTGGTTGTGGCATGCGTGCAAATGCCTTGCCACTTACTTAGTTGCGATCAAGTTAGGGGGCCGAAAAACTTTACATTCTCTGCACTTAAATGTGCGCCGACAATCAAAAGTGAAACAAGTTTTCGTTGGGCGAGCAGCGAGCAACCAAGTTCATGAATTTGATGCATGTTGCACACATATGTTAGTATATGGAGGAGGAAGGAAGTCCTGCCGTTCCGCCTTTTGGTTTTAGTTCACTTTAAAAACTTTTTCTTGAGTCATAAAAAAAGGAAAGCGGTCTTGAAAGTTTCTCCTTGATCGAAGAAGGAAGCATCGTAAAAATATTATAAAATATTATGAGCAAAAGAATATCATTAGAGCATAATTTGAGATACTTTTTTAAAGACATTTAAATTCTCTAGTAACATTTAAGGTATTATTTCTTAATACAAAATATTATATAATATTAATTCTAATAGCCTTCAAAAGACTTACAGGGTATTACCCACACTTCAGTTGGCTCATCCAGTTTGGTTTTCTTTCCTTATTTTTCTCAGCCCCCTCAGCAATTTGCCACATGTTTTGCAGGCAAATTAGCGAGAAGAGCAGCGTTCCGCAGTCTTGGCTGATTTCGGTCCTTTACTCTCTCCCCTTGAGTGGGAAAATATTTGCCAAACAAATTAAAATTTACATTGATACCCGAAAAAAAAATAAACCAAGCCACTGTTGAAATAAAGCAGAGTTCTTCTTGTTGCTCACTGCACTTGATGTTGATGTTTTTGAGTGAAATTACACGGCCATCGCCATTGGCAAACAGAGCGCAACGAGCCAAGCTGAAGCAGGAGCCAAAAGCCCGAAAGTGGAATAAAAGTAAAGGCAAATGCAAATGCAAACACAAATAAACAATCCGAAGGATGCACAACTGCAGGACGTGCAGCAACTTTTGCTGCCGCTGCCGCTGCTCCTGCTGCCACTGTGGCACGTTTCGCATGGAAAATACTTGCGGCATCGTTCAGTCGCTCATTTATTCCATTCGGTAATTTTACTTTTCCGTTTTTTTTTCACATTGCTCCAATCAAATTTGTTGGAGAAGGTGTGGAGTGTGTGTGGGCAGGTGACGCTGCTCCGTGCTAAGCGCAGATATCATCTTCTGATTGCAATCGCTCACGTTGGGACAACAGTGCGTATGATTAATTCCCGAGAAGAGTTGCTTCGTCGGCAAGATGGACAGTTGATAAAAAGTTTAATTGAATTTCATGCAAATTGCGTTCATGAATTCGTTTTTAATTAGAAAACTTGCTCGGATCTTTGTGGGGCGGGCTTTTTGGGAAAAACTATGAATATGAAGAGCAAAAGTTGCAGGGAATGAAAATATTTGTACATCCAAGTGACTGCCTTGCTTTGCATTTATACATTTTTCAGATGAAATCCCCCATCTCTTGGTGAGATTTATGTCCTTCCACAGGGTATATCAGTTTAAACCCAATTAAAAACCACAGTGGCCCCCTCAAGTGCATCTAGTACGCATTCGGCAGAGGCAATGTACCCATGATAGATAGTAATTACAAGGAAATTGTACTCGGTGGGTGGGTGTGTGTGCTCTGGTGACATTTTGTCGGGTTCAATTACTGGTCAAAATGTTAAAAGTTTATCGTAGACAGGACATAGCCCGCAAACACTTGTGTATTTCTATGTCTGTATATGGCAATATGTATATCTGCAGGCAGATAAATTGGCAAATGCCAGCAGCTCTGTAAACTGAATCAAAAAGTAAACTTTTGTATGGCAAACTTTTAACCCCCAAACTGCAATCTCCAATTACAAACGAGGAATCAACGAAATGCAGAGGCCAGTGGAACTCGTATAATTCAGGGAGTGCCTCCTCCGAAAAGGCCCGCAAGAGAATCGAATTCGAATTCTCTGGCCACCCCCTGAAGCACCCCGAATATTCCTCACATTTCTCGAGGGGACTCAGTGCCACCTACGGAAGTTGGTAGCACCAGAAGCAGCAGCAGTTCAGCAGTTGCAGTTGCACGAGTTAACCAAAAACGGAAATTTATGACCAGACAAGATCCGATATACGGAAACAACGCAGTTACGGGGAAAACACTGCAAGAAAATTATATATAAAATATAAGTTGTGTGTTATTTTAGTAAGAAGTTTGAAAAGCGGTGATTTCATTTAATTTCAGACCTTACAATGCATCTAGAGTCCAGTCAATCCAGCACCGTCTGTCCGTCAATTTAGTGAAATTTAATTTGTTTCTGTTTTCAATTTCTATTAATACCTCCAAGTCCTTTCTTCTTTCTGCAAAGATTCGTAAATTTCATTTTTCACAGTGCATGAATGCTGGAGCATTTCTGCAGTTGGTGAACACACACAATTGTCTTGGCATTACGCACAAGTAAAGTGCGTTTTTGGGTTGTCCAATCATAAATTACGATTGTTTTGGGGGCGGCTCAAGTGCGAAATGCCCCCGGTTCGGTGGCTTTGATAAGCCCCTACCCCCGTAGGTGACTCTGCTGTACTGCCCCATAAATCGAAGAATTTGAATTATGAAATCTTCGTTTCGCTTTCGCCTCCTCGGCCGATGCTCCTGGCTGCTCTGCAAATTGAGTGCCAGCCGGGCAATTGAGTTGTCGAGCGCCGGCAACGGCACCGGCAGCGTATACAATCGGTTTATCCCGTCTGTCAGGAGCGTGGCATCCCCACCATTAGTCAGTATATGACAATGCATAAATTATACGAATTATTTATGAACTCGCAGTGGATACATTTCGGCCACAAATAAATAAATAAACCAAAGGGAAAGTCAAAGTCAAAGACAAAGAAAAAAAAAAGAAAAAGGGCGCCGGAAAAGAGCAAACTCATTGGGGCAATAATCATAAATTTCTTGGTTAATTAATTTATTGGGATTGAGTGCGTTGGCCACTGTGACTCTGGCGAACACTTGATTAAGTAAATGAAGCAAATATCAACCTAAACAATTGCATACTTAGGTGAACAGCGGGGAAAGTGTGGCACAAGACCATAAATCATGGCAGGCTTTGAGGCGTGACCTACGAAATCAAGTGGATTAAGGACGAACTCTTGAAGTGAATCCAAAGGGGGTTCAACCTAGGGTTCAATATCTTGGTTTTATGACTATTAATAAACAGAGTTGATTAAGTTAAATATATATGATGAGCTTAATAAACTGTAAACGATAAATCACAAGGGGATTAGAGAAAGACCCTTTTGTAGTTTATACAATTAATTGCTAATAAAAAAATCATCGTTTTATTCCCTCTCATTGAACCAATCAAAATTCAATTTGAACTAAATAAGTAATTAACCTTTGGCCTTGATTTACTGCCAATATGCAATTATAAATTCATTGTTCGCTTCTCGTGTTTAATTGATCCCAACACAGGAACCAATTATTGTCTATTTATTGTAGAATGTCTCCTCATATCCATAATCAAATTTGCACAACTTAGCAAGCCTGGGGGAGATGGCTTTACCTTTCAATAAAGTCGGGCTTGCAGCAGCATCAAATTTCAGGCCACAAAGCTCTGGTTTACATTCGTAATTTTCTGGAATTTTTAATTGTAATATGCAGTGTGTAGAGAGAGATGTATATATGTAGGTTTTAGGGCTTTCTGCAAGTTTAGCCCCTTGGAAAACAAAATGTAAATGTATGTATGTACATATATTCAAATGCAAATTTTCAGCTCTGCTGTATAATTAGAGGAAATACAATTATACGAGCATGCTAAACCACATGTATGTATATACATATGTACTTAAATATATGTATGCAAACACACTCGCACTCAAATTCATTAGCCAAAGAAATGTGTTGTTAAAACCGCACGCCCAGAAAAATGCAACGAATGTGAAAGTTTCTGGCTCAAATAATTCATTTGAATTAGACTCGCAGGGTTTTGGCTGGTGGGAGCCGTGAAAACCCGGGAAAAACCCAGGCAGAACCCCATTCGGGAGCCATTGAAAAAGAGCTCCATGGAAAACGCCGCAAAACGAAAATGATTTCTTAATGCAATTTCTTACATACTCTCAGATATATGTATTTATTTTTTTCTACCAAACCCAGGAGCCATTGTTCGGGCTTAAATCTCACTCGCACTTTGGCTCCGAAAAGGAGAAAAATTCCAGCCGAAAAAATAGCAGCACATAAAGCATAATAGCGACGGCCAACTTTCCCCCACCGCTTTTCCTGCCATTTCCTGCGATTTTTTGCGGAGTTGCATGCGTATCAGGTTGAGACTTCCGGCGGTGTCTTTGTGAAGCTTATCCCGGGCTCAAGGACTCGGCTGACAGGTTGAAAGCATCATATATAGTGCTTTACCATATTGTTTATTTATTTGCTTTACTTTTTTCCAGTCTCTCCGCATACTTTCTTCTTTCCTCTTATTTTTTATTTTCTTAGGCTTCTAGGAAATGGGCAACCCTTTGGCTCTTTGTTCAGCTGCCGTTCCGCAAGAACAACTATCATTGGCCATCATAAATATTTATCAAACTGAAGGTGAGCTGCTTTTCCACTTAAGGTGTCCGCGCCGGAAAATGTGACCAAAAAAAAAGGGGAGAAGAAAAGGAGAGAGATCCGGTTGCGAGAAAAAGAATTAAATTTAATTTGCATATGTTAAGTGGCAGAGGCAATTAAAGCCATGTCGAAGGAGAAGGAGGTGAAAAGCTGGGTAAAGCAAGGAAAAGGAGGTGAAAGGACAAAGGACACGCCCGCCCTTTTGATTGAGATGTGAAAGGGAACAAAAAGGGAGCCGCAGAAAACGAGGAGGCTGGCGGTAGAAGTGGGAAATCATAATTGGCTTCCAAATGCTTGAACTCAATTATGTGCGCACAATTTTTGGGCCACGAGTACGAAAACGGCGCCGACAACGATGTCGTCGCTGCCGTTGACAGGCAAATTATGGATTCAAGGCCAATACACGCATATATTTCCCCTTCGCCAGCGCCAGCGAAATGGCACTTTCACTTTGGGGAAAACTCAAGACAATTTGCATGGCGAGAACAAGGACCGCCTCCTGCCCGGCCCCCAAGGGAAAATGGCACAACAAGGGGTGGGCCCCAGTAGACATGATAAATTACTCAAACATAAATTAAAGATAAATCATGGCTGCAGTTCCTCACACACACACATACACGATTGATATGCACAAGGAAATTTGGCCAAATGCAAATTAAGGGTCACGCTGTGGCCAAGGAGTGTGAAGGGGCGGCCAGGATATGGCTTCATGACAGGGTCACATGCATTCGAGGGGAAAGACAGCGGATAGTAATCACACTTGGGGAGACACAGGACAGGGACAGGAAGAAGATCCCAAATGGCAGCCAGAAATGGAAAGTCCAGAAACCGGATTTCGGGGGTAATGAAGGCTTAAATTAAGCTTAAAGACGGAGCAAGTCTGTTGCAGAACTTAAACTGCAGAACTTACATAACTTAAACCGTAAAATTTAAAAATAACCAGAACGTGCTGGGACATGGCACCCAAGTCAGTCTGGGACTCTTGCGAGGACATGACCACTCGCAGGTCAGACCAGCGTAACCGCTTGCATCGCTGGGTTCTGCTGGGTGGAGAAACGCAAAATTCGATTTGATTCTAGCGTCACGTAGTAATCGACACATTCCCGAAATCCCACTGCCGCTTATTGACTTTGGATTTCGATGGGTCTGGCAAGATTCGATATAAAGCACGGCATCCAGACGGTAAAACACCGTTCCTAGGCAGTGAGACAGAACGAGAGGCAAAGAGTTTAGTGCTGCATTTCGTGAGGTCTGTTTTGAAGGGCGGTTCAGATTCCAAATTACTAGAAAGTTGCATGGCCTTAGGAGATTATTTGAGGGAGCACGTTTAATGCGGGGTGCGGAAAAGAATACAAATTTTTCATTGCCACACTGCAGACTTGGTCGAGATTCATCGATGATTAAGTCCTTTCAAGTGCGGCTTTCCACCCTAATCCCAATAATTGAGGGACAAACTGACTTGGCTAGATCGACTCGCCTGTTGATGCTGATCAAGAATATATATACTTTATAGTTTGCGTTGCAAACTTCTGACTGGAAGGGTATAATAAATACAAAGTATGCTATATCTTACCCACAGTCTTCTTTTTTTTTCGTCTGATTTTTGTTACTATGCTGTCTTTTTCAGAGTTTTAAATAAATATTTTATGATTAAGTGAAAGCTTAATTGAGATTGGTAAAAAGCTTTCTATTGCTTATCTTTCAAGGCCTTTGAAACATTTCTCCAAAGCAAAATCAGTCGGAAGATTGTTCTTTAATCTGACAGTTGTATGCACACTGCATGCTTTTCCCCTTCATCGATCTACTTGCTAAGAAATAACTTTTAATCTAGAACCTAACAACTAAATTAACATTAAAAATTAACAATGAAACGGATTTTAATTGCAGATGTAAGTAACCCACTAATTTATGAGCTATTAAGCCAATAACTAAAAAGAAATATAACCCATTTAAACAGTTTTGTGAGGTGGAGATTCCCGTGCCTTGGGGTTTCATTTCGGGTCGATGGTATGGTAACCGTGACGAACGTCCCATCCTAGCGATCCACGGTTGGCTGGACAACCTGGGCACTTTCGATCGACTGATTCCCCTGCTCCCAGATTATGTAGGAGTACTGTGCATCGATCTACCAGGCCATGGACGCTCCTCGCACCTGCCGCCGGGAATCAACTACGGCGTTTATGACTGGATTTATATTATTCCCTGCGTGGTTAAACATTTCGCCTGGAACAAGGTGTCCTTGCTGGGTCATTCTCTGGGCGGCATTATGAGTTTCGCCTACGCGGCAATGGCCCCCGACTCGGTAGACATGGTTATTTGCCTGGACGTACTGCTACCCATGACAGTGGACAATGGCTTTGCAATTGAAATATTGAGCAACAATGAGGAGAGGCTACTGGTTGAGGACGACCGGAGGAGACTGGCGGAACAAGATAGAGAACCGCCAAGCTACACTCTTGCCCAGATGAGTAGAAACATCGCCGAAGGGAGCTCGGACTCTGTAACCGAGGACTTGGCCCACCATCTGCTTCACCGTCAGGTGAAGAGGTCACAAAAGCAAACCGATCAGGATAAATTCTATTTCTCCCGGGATGGAAGGGTCAAGCATTTTCATTATTGGGACATCGATACGGGACTTGGCGCCGAGATGGCCAGGCGTATTGGACATAAGCCCTTTCTCATCCTGAAGGGATCAGTGTCCTTACACATGCAACCTCGCAGTGACGAGGTGATTTCCACTTTGGCAAGTGTCAACCCTCTCTTTGAGTTCCACAAAGTGGAGGGTGGGACTCATCACCTGCACTTGCAGTCTGCGGAGGAGTGTGCCCGGTACATCGTTCCCTTCATACAGCGTCATCGTCCTCAGAAGGATCAATCTTATCGGGAAAATGCTCAGTTTCCAGGAAAAAGCTAGTAAGCTGTAAAAGAGAAAGCAGCGCTAAGAGAGCTAAAATTATATTTATAAAAAATAAAAAAGTGCCAAGAGCTTTCTCTCTTTCAAAGATTCATTATTGTTATTTGTTTTGTTATGATTATGGTTATTTGTTGAATGGACATGACAATTTAAAGAATTGATGTTTTTTTATCTAAGCTAATATGACCTGTAAAATGAAGCAAAGAATTAAAGGTCGATTATTTTATTACTAAGACTTCCATATTATCACAGGGCTCTCTTTGAAAAAGCTCTTCGTATCACAGAAATCTCTAAATGTCTGTTTATATTATAAAAGCAAAGTGCACCAAAAACACGATTTAGTCAAAGAATAAGTCTTGAGTAGAAAAGAACCTACGAAAGACTGGAATTAGTTGCACCGGAGTAAAGATCACTTCCAAACTAAAAGACATGGGAACTATATCATTGAGCGATGTAAGAAAGCGAACAATTTCAATACTATCTATGGTTTTAGTAATTATGAGCTAAGAAATAAATACTTTAATGTAATTTCCCAACATTTTCAGTTTGTGGAAGTCAAGATTCCTGTGCCCTGGGGTTACATCGCGGGACGTTGGTTTGGCAATAGAAATGACCGACCGATTCTGGCGATACACGGATGGCTGGACAGCTTGGGAACATTCGATAGACTCATTCCCTTGCTCCCCGATTACATAGGAGTCCTATGCATCGATCTGCCAGGACATGGTCGCTCCTCACACGTGCAACCCGGATTATTTTACAGCGACTATGTGACAGTTATTCCAATAGTGATGAAGGAATACGGTTGGTCAACGGTCTCCCTGATCGGCCACTCCATGGGCGGCTTCCAGTGCTTTCTCTACGCGTCCATTGCCCCTCACACCGTGGACATGATCATTACCTTGGACATTTTGCTGCCATCGAGAAATACTATCGAAAATATGTCGCGGAAAATTGAGAATCAGCTGGTGGAAATCGACCGACAAAATAATGGAAATTACAGGGAACCGCCTTCATATACGACCGCACAGGTGGAAAAAGCCATGGCCAAGGCAAGGTTTAACTCCGAGTTTCCTGAGCTGGCCAAGCACCTTCTTCACCGCCAGCTGGCCAAGTCGAAGATGTATCCGGAAAGATACTACTTCTCCAGGGACGCTCGCATAAAGAACTATCACTACATGGACATCGATGATGGCCTAGCCATGGAGTTAGCGAGGCAAGTTAAGGGAAAGCCCTTTTTAATCATAAAGGGTTCACGGTCGCCATATCTTACACAAAGGAGTTACGAGGCAATCGGCATTATGGCCGAGGACAATCCGCATTTCGAGCTTTACGAAGTGGAGGGCGGCACTCATTATATGCATCTCCATGCTGCCGAAGAGTGTGCCCGATACATAGTGCCCTTTATTCGACATCATCGACCTCCTGCGCTTACTTCATGGTCTTTGGCTGGAAAGGACGCGGAAGTGAGCCTTACAGAGAGACCCAGGAAGCAGGAGGAATATCCAGCGAAGAACAGGAATAATCTAAGCAAACTTTGATACTGGGGAAGACATTTTTGTAACAGCTGGTTGTGATAAAGATATATTTTTATATGAATAATAAACAGCGTTTATTAGCTAAAAACATGCCAATGAACTCGGCACTTGCACTTTGGTGGCCTGACATACCTTTTTTCTTTGGTTACTATGCCGAAAAGCCTTGAATAAGATTGCTAAAAAAAATTCCCATTGCTTATCTTGCTTGAAGACTGCAAATTTCTCTGAACATTGCTATTTAATAGTGCCTGCTCTTATTAATATAATTCGTATATATTTCCAGTAAATGTGTACTTAAGAACTGACTTAAAACAGAGCCGGAACCGAAACAACATCATCCTCAGAAGAAACAATCTAATGCAGTTATCAATAATGCAAACAGTAAGACTTAAATGTCTCTTTCCAAAAAACAGCTGTTAAAGAGTAAGCAGAGTTAAGGGAGTTCACATCATATAAACAAAAAAAAAAGCAAAAAAAGAAATGCATAAAACCATTCGCCCCGAGAGACCCGGCAAACTTTTTCCCCTCAAAAGCTCCCATATTATTTTGGTTAGTGGTTGTTAGCTGCCGAGCTGAATGGACGTTCTATCAATATGTTTAGTTATTAAATAATTTGTTTTATATGAAAATAAATAAGACTTGTGACATTTAAATTCTACTAAGATCATCGGCAGCTAAGAAATCAATAATAGACCCCAAGAGTGCTCGAAAACATTATGAAATGGGAATAACACATGTGGCTTCTGTATTAGTATTATCTCGCTCTCATATTTGTTAATAATCGTTGAGAGCTTTTCCACACAGAAATTGGGACTCTCTTTGAGTGATCTCTTCAGTTGAGCCACAATCTTTTTATGTTTGCATTTGTTGATAAAGAAAAGAATCCCAAGAACATGAGTTAGTTGAAAAATAACTCTTGAGAAGGAAGGAACTACTACTGGAGACTGAAATTTTGGGTACCTTAAATAAAAATCCGACACAATCTAAACGGAATGGGAACTATATCACTGAGCGATGTAAGTAAGCCAAAAACCGGACGATAAAAGATTAGCCATGTCTGGCATGACCTTTGAACACCGATTAATAATTAATCTTGATTAATTTTCCCAAATTTCTAGTTTGAAGAAGTCAAGATAGCCGTGCCCTGGGGTCACATTTCCGGCCGTTGGTATGGCAATCGCAAGGAGCGACCGATTCTGGCAATACACGGATGGTTGGACAACTTGGGAACCTTCGACAGACTGGTTCCCCTGCTCCCAGATTATATGGGAGTCCTGTGCATCGATCTCCCAGGACATGGAAGGTCCTCGCACTTAAAACCTGGACTGTTTTACAGCGTCTACGATTACGTGATGATCATTCCAATTGTGATGAAGGAGTACGGATGGACGAGAGTCTCCCTGATCGGTCACTCCTTGGGTGGCATCCTGTGCTTTCTCTACACGTCCCTCGCGCCTCATAACGTGGACATGATCATCTCCCTGGATATATTGCTGCCGTATCGGCTTGAAATTGACTACTTGGCGCTGAGCATCGAGAAACAACTGGTGGAAGTCGAGCGACAGAAGGAGGGAAATTATAGTGAGCCGCCTTCATACACCGCCGCTCAGCTGGAGAAAGTCCTGGCCAAGGGAAGCTTTAACTCTGTGTTTCCTGAGCTGGCAAAGCACTTGCTTCACCGCCAGCTGATCAAGTCCAAGATGTATCCCGAGAGATTCTACTTCTCCAGAGACGCTCGAGTGAAGAACTACCACCTCTTGGACATTGAAGACGGCCTGGGCAGGGAGATGGCAAAGCAAGTGAAGAGGAAACCCTTTCTCATTATCAAGGGTTCAAGATCGCCATTTTTGTCACTCCGGAGCCACGAAGCAATCCTTATTATGGCCGAGAACAATCCGCATTTCGAGCTCTACGAGATAGAGGGCGGCACCCATCATGTTCACCTTCATGCTGCCGAGGAGTGCGCCCGGTACATAGTGCCCTTCATCCAGCACCATCGACCGCCAGCTCTCACCTCCTGGTCCCTAACAGGAAAGGAAGATGAACTTGCCCCCAAGGAACAGAAAAGCCAACAGAGGCGACTTTTTAGTTGGGGCAAGAAAAAACGCAGCAAATTGTGAAACACCAAAAGTACAAAGTTCAAGTGATTTAAACTTAAAGGTGAATGAATATTCACCATTGATGGATGATTATAGTGTGAAAAGTATTTAAAAATATCATTTAAGTTTGAGTTCGTTTAAATATTAAAAGAGAACTAAAAAACTTGACAACTAACGATATGATAATTTTTTGTACCAAAAATTAAATATGTTCATTGTGGTTTTAGTCTTAATAAAAGGACCTTTTACATTTTGTAAATAAAAGTTTCCATTATAAAAAATATGTTTAATTTTTCTACAAGCCCTTGAAGCTATATCAATCAAATTTATATTATTTGCATTTTTTTTAGTGTATTCCAATAGAATTCTGAAAGTTCTCTTATCTATTTACTCAGGCCTGAATGCTCTTTCCCCGAAACCTCTCTCTTTTTTAGGCTGGCATAAAAGGTAAACAAATTCAGCAATCAGTTCAGTCGAAGAACAGCTGTTGCGGGCGTGAGAAGTGATTCTTAAAAAGTTCTAATACTACCCACAATCTTGAAGATAATACTGAACGGTGGTACCACAATTATTGAATCGAGTCTAAAAGTTGCCGACGGGCAAAGTTCAAAAGGCCGTCGGGATGGGAACTTTGTCATTGAGCGATGTGAGTAAGCAGAAATGAGAAAATAGAAAAAAGATAACGTCAGGTGGTACTTTCACGTGTGTATATATGTTTTCTCTCAATCGGAAGTGCTTCGATAGTGGTGGAAAATAACTTTTTAAAAGCTTAGTAAATTCGGAGTAAGTAGAGTAATTTACATGAGTTACACGGTGTGTCCGATCTGGCTATATCCTCAATAGTAAATTTTGTATTTAAGCTAAAAACACCACTATTTACCCAATATAAATATATAATTTATCTCTCCAGTTTCAGGATGTGAAAATCCAGGCGCCGTGGGGTCACATCTCCGGTCGTTGGTACGGTAATCGAACGGAACGGCCCATCTTGGCGATCCATGGCTGGTTGGACAACCTGGGAACCTTCGAGCGGCTGATTCCCCTGCTCCCTGATTATATAGGAGTCCTGTGCATCGATCTGCCAGGACATGGAAGGTCCTCGCATATCAAACCTGGAATGTATTACAGTGTCCTCGACTACGTTTACATCATTCCTCGGGTGATGAAGGAGTACGGCTGGAAAAAGGTATCCCTGATGGGCCACTCGTTGGGCGGCATCATGGGCTTCATGTACACTTCCCTGGCTCCTCATACAGTGGATATGGTCATTTCCTTGGACATTTTGCTGCCTCTCCCACGTACGAAATTTGTTGGGAATTGGCCTCAGAATATGGAGAAGCATTTGATCGAAGAGGACCGTAAGGAGGAGGGAAATCTGCACGAGCCTCCCTCCTATTCCTACGCCCAGTTGTGCAAGCTCCTGGCCAAAGGAAGCTCCGGTTCCGTGACCCCCGAGCTGGCCAAGCACCTCCTTCACCGCCAGGTCACTAAGTCGCATCTCTATCCGGACAAATTCTTTTTCTCGAGGGATGGCCGAGTCAAGTTCTACAATATAAGCTCCATGGAACTCGGATTAGCTGAAGAGATGGCTCGGCGTATTCAGAGGAAGCCATACTTGATTATAAAGGGTTCCAAGTCAATTCACTTGCCGCTTGACCGATGCAAGGAGACCATGTCCATTCTGAGTCAAAACAATCCGCACTACGAGTTCTACGAGGTAGAGGGCACCCACCATGTTCATCTCCATGCTGCCGAGGAGTGTGCCCGGTACATAGTTCCCTTCATAAGACATCATCGACCTCCAGTCCTAACAGCTTGGTCTTTGGCTGGAAAGGAGGCGGAACTAAGCCTAACCGAGAGACGCAGGGAACAGGAGAAATATCTAGCGAGGAGCAGGAATAATCTAAGCAAACTTTGATTTGATGTTTTGGGAAAGGCATTTTAAGAACAGCTTGTTGTGATCACTTCTGTGTTGTGACTTCTAGGTCATATTGTTTTTCAAATAATAACAGCAAGCTGTGAAGAAGCTAGTATTCGGGAAAAGTATTATTATAACTACCAGTTGTAGTAAAATAAAAGAATAATATTACTAATAAATAATCTAATAAAGTGAAAGTCAAAAAACGCCTAATTGCAATTTTGTTAGTAGTCATCATGATACAAACAGAATAAGGTAACACATGTTCTCTTTGAAACACTCTTACTTAGATTTGTTTTTTAAGAGAATCTTAATAAAGTCTCTTTATAAATGTTCTCTTATTTCTAGCTATCTGATTTCAAGTTCTTTGACATACTCTTAATCTTACGGTTGTTTTTGAACTCTTTTTATCAGTCAAGCAAACCAGAGAGATTGCTGAACAACGAGAATTATTAGTTGCTTTTCAGCAGTCAAAGGGAATGCGCTAAATTCCCAGATACCTTTATTAACGAGGATCTGGTGGTTTATTTTGGCTATATATTACCAAGATAATACCAAAGGTCGCAAAATAATTACTAGTTCAAGTAAATAAGCTAGCGGAGGGCAAAGTTCCATGCCATGGGAACCTTGTCATTAAGCGACGTGAGTATACAGAGTAAACTAAAGAGATCAGATCAGAAGAGATACTACTTTTTGCTCTCTGAAAAAAGGAGAAGAAAACGTCTTTGCAAAAGCTTCTGCTAAATGTGCATTTGCCTGAGAGTAGCTACAGTTTATCTCAGTTGAGCACATTTTAAACTTTATTAATCGAGTTTATTACCATCGATAATGAGTTGACGTAAATAGAACAATTTTATCTTCATATAATCCTAATCAATTATTAATTAAATAATTTCAGCTATCAAGCTAAAAAATTTCCTGTTTTACTTGCAGTGTGAGGAGGTGAGGATCCCCGCTCCCTGGGGTCACATCTCCGGTCGTTGGTATGGCAACAGAAGGGAGCGACCGATCCTTGCCATTCATGGCTGGTTGGATAATTTGGGAACCTTCGACAGACTGATTCCCCTGCTCCCCGATTATTTAGGAGTTTTATGCATCGATCTTCCGGGACACGGAAGGTCCTCTCATCTGCCGCCAGGAATGCACTACAGCATCTACGAATATGTGTACATCATTCCCAGGGTTATGCACGAGTACGACTGGAAGAAGGTCTCCCTGCTGGGCCACTCCCTGGGCGGCATCATTAGCTTCTTTTACGCAGCTCTGGCTCCACACACGGTGGACATGGTTATCTCTCTGGATATCCTGCTAACCACCCCTCTTCGGAATGCTGGGGTAAGCCTTAAGAAGGCGGCCCAAGATATGGAAAAGCACCTGGTGGAGGAAGATCGTCGGGAGGAAGCTAATCTGCACGAGCCACCCTCCTTCACCCTCTCGCACCTGTGCAAAGCCCTCGCCAAAGGGAGCATGAACTCTGTGCCCCCTGAACTGGCCAAGCATCTGCTTCATCGCCAGGTGACCAAGTCGGAGCTCTACCCGGACCAATTCTTCTTCTCCAGAGATGGACGGATAAAGTTCTATCACAGCATTCACACAGAACGTGGCCTAGCCGCTGAACTGGCGGGACGCATAGGAAGGAAACCCTACCTGATTATCAAGGGATCTGAGTCACCCTATTTGGGGGTGGAGTGTGAGGAGCCCATGTCCATTCTGGCCCACAATAATCCGCACTTTGAGTACTACGAGGTGGCAGGAGGCACCCATCATGTTCATCTCCATGCCGCCGATGAGTGTGCCCGGTATATAGTGCCCTTTATACAGCATCATCGACCACCTGTCCTTACCTCATGGTCTTTGGCGGGTAAGGACTTGGAACTAGGCTCAAAGGAGAGTCGTGAGGAAAGGAAAACATATTTGGTCAGGAGTAGCAGCAAACTTTGAACTGATTTTTGATTGTTTGCCTCACGTTAAATTGTTATAATCGTATATTTTTGTTTATATAATTAATTAAAAAAAGGAAATATATTTTAAAATAATTTCCATTTTAAATTGTTTATATAAATTTCCCCCACATCTGCACTATTCTCCACCATCCCGTTGTCTGATGCAATTAGTGTTTATTGAGCTCCTTAATCCTCGTAATTTCTGCATTTGATGTGTAATTACCAGCCAGTGCTTTGGTGTTGTTAATGCCCCAGCAGGCAGTCTCTCGCCTGAGTGTGTGTATCCTGCGGAATATTTCCCCTTCTCTTCCATTTTCCTTGAGAATTTCCTGAATTCCCCCTCCCATAACTTATACGTTTGTTCACTTGCAATGTGAGCAATTTTAAGCTACTTACTGCTTGAGCGCATTAGAACAATTAGCGCTACGAAGGAGGCAATAGATTTCGATCCGACAGAGCGAAAAAAGTTAAGCCTGATGTCCTTGAAAACTGAGCTCAGGTTTCTCGAGAATAGTTGCAGGAAGTCGGTTTTTAGTTATATGAGAAGTAAGAGTAAGTATTCAGCTAACGAACAATGAATGCAAATTAAATACGCAAACCTCGAAAAGCAATTTTCGAAAAGTTTCCGTCGCTCTTGATGGCTTCATTGAAAATTAATTTTCCAGTAGGCGTTGGAAATTCCGTTGCTTACTTGTAGGCCGACGCCTAGTTACGAGTGAAAAGCGTTAAGATTTTCATGTACATAGGAGAGGGAACGAGGGAAAAATGTACCCAAGAATTGGGTGTGGCAATGGGAAATGGCATTTATTAATTTAAGCACTTTGTTGTCGTTTTTGTTTTTCGGTTGCCAGCAGTTCCTGTCCCAGGACATTGTTGAATTTTAAACATTTGTGTATTCTGTGCCTCGCATAATTTCCTTGTCATACATTTTGATTGGCCATATTAATATTTATGGAGGAGTTTCCCTTTGTCTCCTCACTCGGTTGCGCTCGGCTGGCTAATTCAATCAATTAACGTTCGAGTGGAAAGGCTGAGAAAATACAAGAAAATCGCTTCGCTCTCTCTGTCACTATTGATTTTTAGATTTTTAGGGAGAGATGGTGGCTGACCCACGCATATATGTAAGCTTTATACACGTGCCACATTTCGACTGTAATCAGAGAAGCCCCGCAGGCTTTCCTCCCATTCATTTTTTTGAAGGTGAAACCATAAAGCCTTGACTTTTCCTGGCATATGCCTAGATTTGCAAATTAAAGTGGTTTTTGGGTGGTGATTCCACGCCACTTAAATTTCCCCTCTTTGAATGGCTGAAACTTGAACGGATTGCGCTGCCTCCGATTTCAGCAACAATTTCTTTGGTGCGATATTGGGTTAAGCAGCAAGCAGCAAGGCTTCTTAAAGAGGTTAAGGGGAGCCCTGCGTTCGTGGAACGCATCAGGCCGGGGTTGTCTAATGGCGAGGAAAGTTGATGAATTTTGCGGGGCAACCTTTCCATTCCAAGGCACTTAATGAAAGAGAATGAGGGCTATTATTTCGCTAGATGAACGCTGCCGCGGAATTGGGGATTCATGTGAAATTCAACGAGCATCTGGGGATAACCTTGAATCAACTTTCGGTTAATTGGAAAGACTTTAAAATTTATTAGACTTCAAGATGTATTAAAAAAATTTACAGTCCTCTGGGCTCAATGAAAATATCAGGCTTAGAATTAAAATGGAATTTATAATGTTGGGTCTGAAGTAAAGTAAGTATATTTAAAACCTTTCATGTCCCAAATTTCAACTTCAGTTCTTTTGTGAAACTATTTCCAAGTTCAATAACTTCTACTGGGCCTAAACTTTCACCGCAAATGAGAAAACTGTTCAAGGTGAAGACTATAAATTTTGTGCAACTAAAACTATAACATTAAAGCCATTCTGGAGCCTGCATCCGTCCAATAAACATCACCTGATGCCACACCTTTAGGCTTGGCCATAAAATGGGCAAAAACTACCGCATTTAATGATTTAAAACGAGCCACACGACCTAACCTGGGCCTCGTGTGCTACTCTCCTCTCCTGGCCATGATTGAAATGAATCGTTGGAAAACCCTTAAACCGAATGAATTATGCATCGGCCGTGGCGAAGGGGCTTAATAAACCAAACTTAACGAAAAACTGTTTAAAATGCGAGCAGTCTCTGGCAGTTCTCCGGTTTCTCTGCTATAAATCTGAGGAGGCCACAAGCTGCACTCGATTGCCCGGCCGCATGCAACGTTCGCTTTTCTCTCTCTCCCTCTCTCAGCGAAAACGTGTGCGCAATTTTCGCAATTTTCTAATAGCTGTTAAAGCTGTCCGAGGCTCTGCCTTCTCGCAGTAATATTTACAAAAAAAGGAGGAGGAAAAAAACAAGCTGAAGCACTGGCAACATTTCACGTACGATGATGCTCTGTTCCATGAGTTTTTTGTGTTTTTTCCACAGAGCGGAAGTGCTTTCGCCGCCATTTTGCGGTCAGCCATTGCAATTGAGTGCAGCTCACGAGTCCTTCAGCCTTCAGCCAAAGTCCGCTCCCCCAACGCCGCCGCCTTTGGGATACGTGCTCGAGCGGACTGGCACGCACTTTAAGTTTCATTAAGCAAAACCATTGCCATCGCCTAGGCCTCCAAAGATTGCCTATAAATTCATGGTAAGCACTGAAATGGAAAGCGAAATCTATGACGGACGTTCCCCAGTATCTACAGTACAGTAAAGCTTCGAAGTTGAGGATTTTATTCAAATTTTACAAAGCTTTAAATTATGGAAGATATCGATTTGTGAGAGTAAGACTGTGAGTGAGAAATTTGCAAACTTGTGATTCGAGTAACACTGCCTTAAAATGATTAACAATTGTTTCCTATGTTTTTGCTCCTTTTATATTATTTTAATTTTTCTGAGTTAATTTTCTTGGGTTTCATTACCAAGTTCCTCTTGTCGTCTGCTCACTGTACCCCCTTTTAAACCTCTCTAAGCCCCTGCTGACACAGCACTGAAATGCCGTTTGCATTTCAGTGGATCCAAGAGCGGCTGGCCAGGGTTCCTAGGATTCCTATTGCCCGACCCACATTCCTTGGGCGACCATTAAATCTGCAACAATTTACTTGTGATTGACATGTTTATAAGGGTCACAGGAGCAGCACAACCCACTCATCGGCCCTGGGACCCTTTTTTTCCACGGGGGGTGTGGCGGTTGGAAATATTTGTTTTTTGTCTCCCATTTCATAAACAAGTGAAGCCTGAAACGTTTCTGGACTGCTGTTGGAAACATTTACTCCGCACAAATATAAATCTTTGATATTTGCGCTGGCGGAGGAGCATACTAAATATCCTTTTGCATTTTCAAGTACTTTTCTTTCGCGGTCAGGACGGGAGAAGCAAAAGGGGACAACGGACAGCAATTCCTGGTATTGTTCGAAATCCCCTCTGCACACACAATTAAAAGTTCCCACGTCAACCAATACATGAATAAAACAACAATCCAATAAAAAAGCAAAACAGAAAGAGGATATGGAAAAATCGAAGGAGTGATACCCTGGAAAATGTGGAGATTACATACAAAATAAGGGAAAATAAGATATGGAAAAGGGGAGCTAAGAAAACTAATATTTAAAACATATAAACTAAAAGTTATTATATCATAAATCTCAACCAAAGTTATTCCTATTATTCCCACATGTATAAATTAAATATAATAAAATAAGTCTCACACTCTTAATTAAGTTTTACACCCTGCACATTTTCATTTAAATAAATTCCCACACTTCCAAGGCCCTATCAGAAAACTTTCCTTTCAAGTTCATCATACCCATAAAATCCGGAGCCAAAGACAAGGAAAATAATGCGGAAAGAGTCGCCCAGAGAGCTCCCACAGAATCTCTGATATATCTCTCTCCATGAACGGCAGACAAAACGCATGTTTTGTTTTAATTTTGCGCACTTGCGTGGAAAAGAAATCCCCGACCGGTTTCAATTGCCCCACAAAAAAGGGGGCAAGGCAGGAAAATAAAAAAAAAATACTAAATACACTACAATTCCCAATCGATGGAAGTGCAACCAAAACACAAAAACACAGCTGACACGCGAGCAGCTGCAACTTAGAGCAACTGCAACACAGACATCGAACAGCAACTCGAACTAAAAACCAGGTTGGCTACGATCTACGATCAAAAAACTTATGGTAAAAAATATCAGTTGAGTGCGAGAATTCTAACCGGGCGGATGGATGAATAAACCTAAGCTTTTTTCGTCGCGATAAGATATTCCCAGATTTCGAAATCTCCCCGCATAAGTAAGACCCCAAATCGATAAAGGCCGTTCCCGCATATCAAGTCAAGACTCAAATTACCCAACATAACATACAAAATAACACAAAATATCACGCAAAATGAACTGAAACTCGACCAGAAAACATGCTGAAAAACTCATTTGGAAAAAGCTGAAAACATTTGTCAGCTGTTAAAACACATTTTGTGGAGAAATGCTAATGACTTTTGTTGTTGCCGCTGAACTTTTCAATTAATTTAACAGCCCCGTCGTTCGCATAGATCTTATCGCCATATCATAAAACAAAATAAAAGCCGTCGTCCCGCGTCAAGTCAAGTCAGCTATGGAGTTGAGGAAAAGTAAACCAAAAAAAAGTTCTCAAGAAAGTTTAACCGAAATTGAAAGAAAACAAAACAGCAACTCAAACGGTTGTTATTGTCTATTTTTGGTAGCAGCTTTTTTTTTTTTAAGGCCGAAAGGTGTGCCCGATTTCAGAGATTCGAGGCATTACGACGAACGCCGCCGCGGGGCTCTTAGCTACCCTTTTTCCCGCAGCTCGTGATTTTCAGCTCTGAGCTCTCTCAGTTGGATATGAAGACGTAGACATAACTCTGTCCATATTTGCAAGTAATTTCCAGACCTGACATTTGAAACCAGAAAACTGCCAGCGCTCCTTGCCAGCATAAGCTTGCTGGAACAGCACCGGCAAGGTTGTCGCGTCTGCCATTTAATTGAAATTCAATGCGCAGGGGGAGACGGGGAAAAATATGCGAAAAAAATAAATATATAGCCATGTTGAGGGGCAAAACCGCTAGGCATCCGCAGCTATGACAATTATTACAGCCACAGACTCCACTTCTTCCTGTACCAAAAGAGCTCTGCCAAAAGGAACAGGTTGCAAACTCAAGCCAAGTAGTGCAAATTGCTTTGGCTAGAACATAAAAAACGGGAGAACCGATTTTGGGCGGGGCTTACGGCAGTTGAATACTCTTTTCGGGGTGTCTCTTTAATATGTAAATGTATGTACCAGGTTTAGGCTAAAGAAATATGTATTATTTCTTTTAAAATCAAAGAATAACTCAGGTCTTAAGGTTAATGCAAGCAAGGCTTTGCTTATCCTCAGAATATAAATTTAAAAAGAAAGTCAAATTTTAACTTAACACCAGAAATATTTTTAAAATTCCTTTAAAAATCTGAGATTATATTTTTGATTTCTCCTTTAGGTAGGTTTTATTAATTTTATGAAATTAGAAATGGGTATGTGGAAATTGTATAATAAAAAGAATAAAAGTGGCTTATTGCAATGCATATAATATTATTGCTAATTGAGGATCTCTCGGCCACAAATTTAGATTGCAAACTCCCCTTGGCTAAGCCTAGTTAAATATACAAAATACCCGGTTCCGAAAGAGTATAGAAAAAAGCGGAGCAAGTCGGAGCAATCGAAAGAGCAAGAGTGAGAGGCTGGCAAGAGGCATCGACCACTTACGCATAACTGTAAGATAGACGGACTGCCAAGCGCAAACAGGATTTTTTGCACGTACCTCTTGTGGCACACTCGAGTGAAAGAATTACCTGAGGCCTTCCCCCGTCTCCCCTTTCCCCACCATCCTCTGCTCTTTCCGCTTTTCCGCTTCTATGGCACTATATGGCACACTACAAAGTAAGCGTTCGCCGTTTCCCTTATCAGCCGACAAATGAAGTTCGAATTACTGAAAAGAGTTAAAACTTCAATTTATGTCAAAATACTCATGCGCAAAAATGGAATTTTTCCATTAGCCCCACGGATGAAAAGAGCAAACAAATGAGAAAAAAAAGGAAAAACAGCCAAACAAAAAAAAACTCTTAAACTAACATGAAAATAGTGAAAATCATGTGGAGAGACTGGCAGTACACAGAAAGAAATTAATTGGAATTAGGATATTTAGAAAAAACAATTAATTAAAGGGGTTTGGCTTAATTGTGATTAATTTTGATTGGTAATTTAGGTTGGCGACGATTGTCTTTTAAGGAATTTATATTTTTAAATAGGAAAAAGCTGATTACCGAATTCTTTAGATAGTTTTTAGTTTCATTTAGTTTTATTTAAGAATGCCAAATGACTTTTAAAAATATACCCAATCAAAGGCTTATTAAATTGAATTAAAAATATATTAAGAACCCTAAAAATATCTAGTTTTTGTGGAATGTGTAGCCGAGTAAAGTAAAGGCAAACTGAAGTTTCAGGCTGCAACTTGTCAAACGTGTTCCCCAACAAAGTCTGGCGGCATTTGGAAATGTGCAGCATTGTGCAGCAAGAAAAACAGCAGCAACAGCAGCAGCAGTCGCTGCAGCGGCTCAACAAAAAAAACCCTCGCATAACTGTGACTTGTATTAATTTTCAAGCATTTCCACCAGCCAACCAAACCAAACAAAACAAAAACGAAACAAAAGCCCAGGAAAATCCTAACCAGCATTTTCTTTTAACCCGTGTGTCTCAGCAGAAAAATGTACGGCGACAAAAGCTTCAATTAGCATTTAAAGAAGCCGCATATCATCGCGATCCCACCGCTCACAGATAAATCCCCCAGACGAGCATGGAGGAGGACGTGCTGAACGCTCTGCAGACGCGGAGTGCCTATTTATCCGGCGGATTCGATCGCCAGAAGCGCATCATTTTCGTTGTCAACGCGTTCCACGATCTTCAGCTGTGGAATCGTCGCTATCTGCAGGTGACTCTGGACTATCTGAAGCGTTCGCTCAGGTGAGAATCGGGGAATTATAGTCTAAGCTGCTGGAAACCGGCAGTGGAAATGCCGCCGACTAATTAGCATATGGCCGAAATATGCAAATAACCCGCAGATGATGATGGAGGCTTATTTTTTCTCTAGTCTCTTAATGCATTACTTTTCATTAGACACGGGTCTCTGTCTCGCGATGGGCGAGGTCTGAAAAAACGGGTCTCGAAAAGGGGGTTATAGGCCTCACAATATCTGGTTATTTATATGCAAAGTGTCAGGGTTCTCAGGCAAAAGTAAATGGTTTTTAAAAATGTTTAAAAGCGAATGAATGCATGGGAATGGTTGATACAAAAGAATTGTTGATTTTAAAGATACCCTTAGTATATTTTAATAAATGAAATAATTAAATAAAATAACAATCTTTGCTGATAAAACAAGCTTCGAAAGCTTAATAACATTAAAAGAAATATTTACACACTTACCCCCTTAACAGAAATCTGAAACTAGATGTGAAATATGAAGATTTTAGTAAGTTGAGATGAAATGGAAATGTTACATGGATATTAAAAAGTTTTTAGTAAGATCCATAAATGTTTCTCGTTAAAAACACTTTAAAATTAATTTATGAAAATTATAAACCTCGCTCTAACCTACCTTAAAGTCGGACATCCCAGCCTATGGGCCTTACAGCTACGCCTAGTTTTCGTGTTTTTTATTAGCACAACAAGCAAATTGTTTAATTTTACGACTTAGCCAGAGAAAAACGTAGAGAAAAGGCTACATGAATTATGGATATATTGATTGTGATCAATCAACTGGCAATGGGTCAACCAAGTTCCCCCCAAAAAGAGTGGTTAATTAAATCCAAATCTTAACTGGCAAGCTAATGAAGCATTTAAGGCGCTTTTCCCTCTCTCCATATATTATATATCGGATTAACCATCTGGGTATTCATCTCTTTCAGCGCTTCGGTCTTGCAGAATGGAGTGAGTGTGGTGGTCAATGCCCAGGAGAGTAGCTCGCGGATCTCGAGGCAACAGGTGCGCCAGATATACGCTCTCTTTGGGGGCGATATCAATGTGGATCTGTATCTAGTCAGGGCGGAGGGCTTCTGGGAGAAGCATGTGGAGCCGTGTGCCAAGTCGCAGGTTAAGGGAGAGGTAATTCGATTTTAATCTAATAATTAGTAAACTTGAAAATACAAATAAATATCCGTACAGCCCCTGGTGCTTTCGAAGGCGCGGCTGGCCAAGTTCATAGAGCCACAGAACCTGCCCGAGGAACTGGGCGGCACCTTGCAATTCAACTACGATCTGTGGCTGCAGCAGCGCAAGGTAAGCAAACGTGCCCCAGTTTTGCTCTCAAGGTGGCTCTATATGCAAACATTTTCACAGTCCATCGATGAGTTCACCAAGGCGCATGTACGGACACTGGCCGCCATGGAGAAACTGCTGGCTCTGCTCAGGGAGCACAAGTCTCTGCGACCGGCGGAAGCAGATGTGGAGCTGAAGAAATGCGCCCAGCTGCATGCTCGCGTCCAAAATGACATAGAATCCGCCATCGACATGGGTGAGTCGCGTCGCGTGGAGTTTGTGGCTCGAGTCTTTTGTTTTTCGAGTCGTTTTTTTGCGCCCAAGCAATTAACAAAATTTGTTAATGCCCTCGAAACGAGTTGAGGAGTTGACAAGCAGACAGAGAGGGCACCATGGAGTGGGACAGAGAGGCACACAGGTGACAAGTAAATCATTGAATTTTGTGTGTTTCGTTCAATTAGAAGTGAGCCACGTTTGGCAAACTCGTTTTTTTCGCTCGTTTTTTATTGTGGGTTGATTTTAACGGCACTGAAACAGCATTGAACATGGCCTATGGGTAGAGCTTTGAGGCCTATGAAAGGTCTTTGAGAGACTGCCTAAGGTTGACAATAAGTTATTGATTAGGCAAATTAAAAAGCCCAAAAAGGCATTGTTCTAGGAATAATTATGAGTCAAAAGAGATATTTGCAAAATTTAAGATTGATTGATTTAAGGTTTCCTAAACAAAACAATAATTATATTAAGAATGTGTTTGAAAAAGCATTAAATGTATTTTTATCTGAGAACTTTTGGTTTATTAAGAACAAGTTTTCATTACAGAAATCTTTTTACAAACCGTAATTAAAAATACAATCAGAACCAGTTTTTGAAGATCGTAAGAGAGTCATCCTTTTGAATTACTTTTGTGGCTTCATTAAATTTCATTATTTTTTATTTATTTTGTTTTTGAGAATCATTTGCGGTTAAGATCATCTTTCTTTCTCTACAAACCATGCTCAAAACTGTGTTCACACTTCAAATTCAGTCGAATTCTCTGTGGAGTGCGTGGGTTTGGCAACAGAAACAACGACAAACGTGACCTTTCACTTAAAGCCACAAAATTCGTTGATGCGCAACGAATTGGTGGCACATGCCACAAGAAACCGAGCCAGACGCAGAATCCGACTCAAAGCCTAAGGCCGGGAATGAGGTTTCACTTTTCTATGGCAATAGATGGAGATACAAAGAGATCCCCCCGCAGTAAAAGCCCTGAGGTACACAAGAAAAAAATCGTATATAAAAGTGGTTAATAAAATCACGCCTAAAAACAAGTTTAATAATTGTTTACGATTGTCAAAACTACTCCTTAATGAAATCTTTGGTAAAATCTTTAAAGAAGCCTTAAAGAATGCCATTTTTCTTCTGGCATTTCATTATTACCTTCCCAATAAAAATATTCCCTATTTAAATATTTTCCTTAAGTAGAATTTATGTTGAAAATTTCACCTTTTTTCTCACTGTACACATTTCTCTTCCCTTTCTCCCGTGGTGCATTGTGCAGGTAACGCGATCTTGGCCCGCTTCAACGAGGTCTACGAGGCGCATTCAGCGCCGCCACAAGCGGTCGCACCTGTCTCTCCCACGGACTCCCCCTCACAGCTCCAGGCTGCCCCTTCCCCGACCAACCCGCAGAAACCCCTTTTGCCGCCGGATCTCGTCTGCGAGCGGGCACGCATCGAACTGCGACTAAACGAGATCGAGAAGAAACAGACGGCCATACGCACTGCCTGGCTCGAGCTGCTCCGCTCTTTGAGGGAGGCACGCGAGCTGGCGACCCTGGAGGAGGGCGTGGCCTTTGTCACCAACTGGATCCTGCAGCAGGCGGAGCAGCTGTTGAGCCGCCAGCGGAGCGTGGGCCAGGATGTGCGCGGATGCGAGGCCCTACGCTCCGCTCACGATCAGCTGGAGCTGGAGTGCCGCGACACCTACGGTTGCTATGCGGAGCTGCTCTACAAGGTCCAGCGATTCGCCGGGGAGCGAGAGGGTTCTGCCAAAGATCAGGACTCTTGCCAGGATCTACTCTCGCAGCGGGACTTTATGCAGTTTGTGTGTCGATCCTTTGCCAAGAGACTGGAGCGTAGACGTAATGTTCTGATGACCGCCTTGAGATTTCAACGCCTGTTGGAGCAGTTCGAACAGCTGCTGGTCACGGGCAACAATGTGGTGGAGGTGGACAGTCGATCGCTGGACTGGCCCGAGGCAGAGCAGCTACTGATGCAGCTCAAGAAGAATCAGCAAATGTTGGGTGAGTTTTGTGAGAATATTCCGAATTTTTAACTTATTTTGGCTTACAAGTTTATAAAAAGTTTGTGTGCTAATCAGAGCTTTACCATAACTTGCAATTAAAAATGAACTAACAAAAGCTGTGACAACAGGTCTAACAATAGCAACTAGGGGTAAACAGACCTCATTAACAATCTGTTACATAAAAGTCACGCTTTCAAATTTGAATGAAAATCGTAAATCCATTAGATAGATCACTTGCAACTCGAACCTCGCAGATAGATCTGTGCCCAACTCAAACTATAAACATGGAACTCAGACAAACCTCTCCCGTTCACAGCCAACATCGAACGCGAACTTGTGCGCGAAGGTGAAAAGCTAAGCGACATGCTCGCAATGCCGGTGAAAGACGCGCTGGGCCGTGACCTCCAGCTGGACTATAGCCCGGACATTGCCCAGCTGCGCCGGCAGATCGATGCCAGTCGCCGGCGGAGGCTGCTGTGCGGGCAGCGGTTGGCATTGCAGCGGCTCACCTTGGAGCAGGTGACCCACATCCATGCCTACGAGGAGGATGCAAGGAGGGCGCGCGACTGGCTGCGGGAGCTGTATGCGGTGCTGCTGCGTTGCCACTCCCATGTCGGCTGCAACATCCATGAGATACAGCTGCAGAAGGACGAGCTGCAGGGGTTTGAGGAAACCGGACGGGTGAGTTTTTTGGCAACTCGAGGAAAGAGAGAGAGACAGGAAAGAGAGCCTTTCAAGAGCCAGTTTTTGGCTAACGGCAGAGTGACCGATAAATATTAGAGGCTTTCTTCTAATTTAAGCAGGAAAATCAAGGTCTCTAATGGAAATACACTGAGAATTTAAATTCAAATTCGACTTCTTTTAACCTTGCAGAGTATCTACCACTATGGCTGTCAGCTGCTGGAGGCCTCCCAAACCCTGAGACTCTGCTGCAAGCTGGATCGCTCTCATTCCGATCACCCATCGATTGGCGAGCAACTGCAGCACACCTGGCACAGTCTTCAGTCCATAGCCCAGGAACAAATGACCCGCCTGCGAGTCTCCGCGGTCTTTCATCGCAGCGTGGAGGCCTATTATCGCCAGCTAAGGGAACTGCGGCCACTTCTCACCCAGGAACTGACCGCTCAACTGCAACGGCATCAGAGACATCAGCACAATCGGAGTAGCAGTGGCATTAGCAGCGATGCCGAAGGAGAAACCGAGTCGGAACTATCCCCCCTCGGCGAGATGCCACCCCGTTTGCAGCGTCACCTGCTGGCCAGGGAGCAGCTCCTCGTGGAGGTGGGCAGAATGGTCAGGCTGGGCAGACTGCTGAAGAAGCGTCTCAAAGAGCCATTCGTCTTGGATGCACTCACCGGCAAGAGGTAAGTCCATTTCAATTAACCCAACTACCATAGCATAATCTCGAAGCAGTGGCGAGTGCGTGGACTTCAACCTGGTCTCTAATTCATTATGCTCAACGCATGAAAAACGAGGAAAACGTTGTGCATATCAACTAAGATTTTCACTCAAATCCCACGAGTTGGAGCGGCGGCAAATTAACCAAGAGCAACGAACTAACAAGTTGCTAGAAATAAAACTAAAAGAAATGATAAATGGGAACTGAAATGTGTGTTGGCTCAGAGCAAACTGCTGATACCCTGAGAAAGCCTAGAAAATTATAAAAACTCAATGAAATTGATGAAATAAGAACTGAAGATTGAAAAGACTAAAAAAATCCACATGTTGCCTGTTTCAAAAATTAATTTAAATGGATTTTCCCTCTAAAAAAATTAATCTAAAACTGGAAATGAATTGTATATAATCTCCGCAAGCATAAAAATAAAACTAAACCACATTTCCATGTGGTTTTAAGTACGTACTAAACACATGTACAACACATACTAAATGTCTCAATAAAATATAGATCCGAAACCCATCAAACCGCACAATACGTTCCAAGTAACCGCAAAGAAGACAACCAAAAATAATTTTTGACAGAATGAAACAAATGTCAGGAGGCGGCAGAGACGCACAACCACCACTCAGAAATATTGAAATAAAATAAAAGAACTATATAGCAGAACCATATAGCAGACGATCCGCTTAAGAGTCGGCGTCCAAATCCAAGCAGTCTATTTCAGTGCGTGGTCCAGTGCGGTTCGGCGTTCGGTCCTCGGTGCTCGGTGCTCGGTTCTCTGGCGAAGACAACAACTGTCAGGTTGTCAAATTAATGGAACACTTATATATAGTTTACTATATATACAGAGTGATTTCCCGAAAAGATCTCCTGGAGAAGAGAGACGGCCAACGACAAGTGGGTCAAAGTGGGGAGAATTGTGATAGAAAAAAGTGTTAAATTTAGAAGTGTCTTCATGATTTCTTCTATTACTCTTTTCCACTTAAAAGAGTAGTGCTAATCCCTGGGTGAAGTGAAATAATTGAATCCCACAATTATCATAGTGAGAGAGACATTCATCCATCTCCCTTCAACTGGCCACTAGCCAAAAGCGTGTTAGAGGGTCTTACGTCAAACTAATTGTCCCTCCCAAAAAAAAAAAAAAAAAAAAAAAGAGGCGCCACAGAACTCGCAAAAAAACTCGCAATGTTTGCCAGATTTCGCAATTTGTTTGCCAAATCAAAGGGTGATGCGGAGGAGGACGAGGATAAGGAGGTGACCCCCCGGGTAGAAGTACCCAGCATTGTTGTGGATGAGCCGCCGAAAGAGGAAGAGCTTCCGCAAATGGAATTCCCAAGTGAAACCGAAACAGAAACCGAAACTGAGAGTGATATTCTGGCTGGAGCAGCTGCTCCTTTGGCCAGCGAAGAGGAGGACTTGGCCCAGAGTCCCGATGAGATCCTCAGTGACTCGGCCAACGATCTGAGCCGGCTTCTAGAGGCCATCAATCAGGCCAGTAAGCTGCCAGAAACAAGCAGCGAGGGCACACAAGGTGATGAGGAGGAAGACCACGAGGAGTACGATGATGACGATGATGATGATGAGACTGCCAGTACTTCCAGTGTTAGAACCAAAATTGCCAAGGCCTCCATTGAAAGGGATATAATTCTCGAGGAGACCGAACCCGAGGAGGAAGATGAGGTCGATAGGGGATCAGTACAGAACGGGAAACCACTTCAAAGTCTGGACAAGATCAAGGCCCTCATACGCAACGACAGCGAGACCTATCCTTGCAGCGATTACACCGACAATGAGACGCCCTCGCACTCGCGCACTGCCTCCTTGGACTCCGGACCCCCCGATAATCCTCGTCTCTCTGGTGATTTCAGTGTTGTGGCCGATGAACTGCCTCTGGATTGCAGCCCCAGTCCCCTGCTGCATGACAGTGGAAGGACCAGCAGCGCTGGCAGCGAGACTCCTCTAGAAGCTGCCCTGCCAGCCACCGTTCAGGTAGTGCCCACGGGCAGCAATGAACTGGCCTGCGCAGCCATATCTCACAAGCTGGGAGCCATTGCCGAGGTGGCGGAGTCTCTGGATGCAGTCATCCGGGATGTCCAGCAGCAGGAGGGAGCTGCCAGCAATGGCATCAGCAGTGGCATCAAAAAAATAGGAAGCATTGAGGTGGGTTTGTATTACTTACTAATTAATAAGTCAATTAAAATATTAAATACTTCCCTCCTACAGGACTGGCACTCACGTTCCACCGAGGACGAGTCCTTTGCCACCGCCTCCGAGGGCAACTTTACGCCCAACTCGCACTCCTCCTCCTTTCAAACAGCCTCTGGACGAACTAGCTCCTACATTGGCTCGGCCAAGAACTCTTTTGACGAGGCGGATGACTCCACACTGAGCACTTTCGAGATACCAGAGCTACCACCCTCGCCCGTCAACATGTCCTTCGATAGCTCCGACCTGAGCTACTTCTCCGCCCATCAGCGGACAATGAAGAGCGAGGACCACGATCAGGACAGTGTGGTGGGAGTGGCGGAGTTACACAGCCAGAGCGTCACGCCCACGCCGGATGAGGAGCAGCAGCAGAAGCAGGAGCATTTGCTGCTGCCACTCCCATTGCCCCAGGCCATCGAATCGGACAGTGAGGTCGAGGGCTTTAGCCTGGCCACCGGAATCACAACGGAGACGACATCGAGGCGGTCCAATGCCCATACACCGGAGGTGAGCAGCAGCTGCCATAGTCTAGCTCCAGCTTCCACTAACCCCAACGAACCGAAACCGCCGGCGTCCTGGCGACGCAGTAAATACTACGAGAATATAACGAAACAAACGATCAAGGGATTTCTTTGATATTTCTTGAGAAAGCATTCATCTCTCCTGAAGAATTCCCACCTGAACGAAATGAAAAGAATAGAGAAATTTGATTTTCCAACCAATTAACCCGCGCGCCATTTGCTGCTCTGCCGATGCTTGACATTCTTGCCATTAATTAACACAAAAATTAGTTGGCATATTATTTTTGATCTTTTTTTCCTCCCAAAAGAAAACCTATTTTAGCCCATGAGCTAAAAGTTTTTCTTCTCTTTTGTTTTGTTTTCTATTTTTCCCTTGCATGAGTTTTCTCTGTTCTATGGCAAATTTATTATTTCAGTTTGAACTTTTGATGAGAAAAATATTAAATTGGTTTTGTTATGAAAGTTATGTGAAAGCTATGCATTATATTAAATCTATATTTATTTTATTAAATTTTAAAATTGCTTTAGCTTTTAAACATATTTATTTTTATAGTTGAAATTTAGTTTAAGGCTCGCAAAATTAGAGAATTCCAACCCCAATTGCTGAATATTTAATTTTAAGAACTTAAATTCCGCAACAGCCAGTCGAAATTATTTGCCATTAGTTTATCTGTTTAAATGTTTATTTATAACTATTCTCTTTCTACACACAGTCACAAATTAAATATATTCATAATAGAGTGCAATTAATGAATTGAAGAATGTTTTTTACCCCAAAAATAAAGCTAATCATTCCACCCAAGTTTGTGAATAACTTTTGACACTTTTCAGCTGAATTTTGATATGAATACTAATTCTTAATTTATCTAAAAAGTAAGTACATATATTATTTACATCATTTTACATGACTTCGAACAGTATTAACTGCCAAAGTCATTGCATAATTTTAGGCATCAACATTTCCATTAAAACCTTTCATTTTCAAAACATTTGCAATGACTGAAAATATTTCAAAATTGCCCCTGTGGGTGGCCCTTTCCCTAAGCATTTAACAAGCGATTCTCAAGTGATTTCAATTATCTCAAATGTGAACTGGCAGTGGGTGTTGTGAGGGGTTGAATCGGGTTATGGGGTATTCAGACAGTGAGTCCCCTCAAGTGGCTCATTAATCTCAATTAAAAACAAATAAATAAAACGTTCTACGAGTGCTGTGATGATCAGCCGGAGCGTCCAAGAATATCTTTCTCTCAAAAAGATTCTTTTCGTGCCATTCGAACAGATTTCGTGACTTAATGGCGCTGAAAGTATAATTCGATGAGTCGAAACCGCCGTTGATAGCGGAAAATAATAACACACACAACTGGGTATTGATTGCTGCTGCATCTGCTGCTCTGTCTGTTGCATGCAACAAGCGATGGATATTGCACGAATCGAAGTCTCGAATCAAAGCAAAAGTCAAGATTCAAGACACGCATTTTGGGTGGAAAATATATCGCTGAAACGGACTTTGCGGAGGGGAATTTTTTGGGGCGGGAAAGGGAACTTAAATGCGGGCGGTCAGTTCCCCACTGCCGCTGACTGCAGGCATCTATTAAGACACGATACAGTCTGGTTACTTATTTTTTTTCGCTGTTCTTTCTGGTGTTGTTATTTTGTTGCTCGTCCTCTCTTCACTCTGCTATTAAAGTACCAACGCTGCACTTGAGCACATTGTGGTTTAAGGTACCCTGGGCTAGAGAGGGGATATCGGGCAGTAAGTTTTATAAGTGATCTATAGTTCCTTGTTTGCATAAAAGTATATAAATTGGTGTGCTACAAAATATATTTCGATTTTTAATTAATTGTAAATTTAACTTGATAAATTCAACATTTTATTATTTGAAGCAGAGATGGCCACTTGGTAGTTCTCTTAGCTCCTACAGCTTCTTTTATACACATATTTTTCTTAGTTTTCGTGAGTGTAGAAGCATGACTTATGGTTATATGAAAATAACACGGAAAACATTATGTTTTATAATTTCTGCAATCGGATAAATATATATTATTTTGGTAAATTAAAAAAACGAAGACTTGGATATTGAAAGTTCTTTAATGCCTCTATATAAAATAAAACTATTATTATTATATGATAAATAAAGAACTAATATATAATAAGCTGCCGAATTGTGTTCAGCTCAGCTTATACAGGGTACCAGCTATTCCCTTCCTATTTTTTTTAGGATATCACTCTTCATATCGCCTCATACCTTTTGTTGGTATTGTAATTGCTGAAAAGCCGGGCGCAGGGCATTAAAAATTGAAATCATGAATTAACGACGCCGCGAATGCCAAGAGCACTTGTTTATTTATGTCTCGCCCGCCGTCGCTCATCCCTCCTCCCTGACCAAACCTCCCTACGCCAGAGACCAAGCCGGCTTTTATCCCAAAACTGAGCTCAGCGAGAGCCAAGAGATCCGCAGAGAGAACTGATAGGCTCTGAGCCCGCATATAAACATCATATAGACTGAGCGAATCGGTTAATATTCAGCTGAACGCGCTCTCTTCTGCTGGCCCGTAGATTCTTCTCAGTTTCGTGGGCTCTGCAGTCTTCAGTCTTCGGCACTTTGGTCAGTCTTGTTCGAAGTTCGCGGCGTTCGGTTGTTCGGCTGTTTTTTGTGTGCGGAAAAAGCGGCGCGCGCGCGTTTTGCCTTAAACGCTCACTCACTCATTCACTCACATTTCCTCCGCTCGAATAATGTGCGAATAAAAACATATCTATGTAAATTAAGTTAGGGGGTTGGCAGAGGAAGACAGCAATAAATTCGCCACTTCCAAACATAAAAAAAAGGAAAACATATTTTAATCAGCAATAATTTAACGAGAACATTTTTGGCATTCAAAAAAATTGTTGGCGTCTGAAATCAACAAAAGTGTGCTAAAATTTATTGTTGTTGCCCCTCGCACAGTTCTGTGAGGATGACGGCGACCCTCAGCGAGCTGAAAACAAAATAAAATGTTTAACAAATAGAAAATTTGCCACAAAATGCGGCCAGAGGAATATTTTTTCAAAAAATATTCACTGACTTGATGCATTGAGAGCTAGCTGCTTTGAGTCATGTGCAGTTTTTCCTCTTTTTTGACTTAAAAAAAACACATTTTTCAATATAGTTTCCACAACCACGCCCCAGAAATCTCAATCAACAAAATAGTTTTTCTTTTTGGACAACAACATATGGGGGTCCGGTCTCCCAAGCATTTCCTCAATTTTCGTTACTGTAAACTTTTATAGGGAACGACGGACTTCTTCTTCACAATTTTTTTCGGACGCTTTATTTTTAGCCAGCGAAAAGTACAATTAAAATAGTTTACATTACGCCGCCAGCGAAGGCAACAAACGGCGGCGACTATTAAAATTTTGAGAGAAACACCAACAAAAATTACCTAATAGAGGCAGCGGCAGCTGGTTGCACACCAGCATACGCGGCGTATCCGTAATATATTCAAAAATATCCAAATAAGCATATATTCATGGATCCCTCCCCAAGCTGACGACTCCTGCCAATATGCAATTGGCACATGTTCCCTCACGTCCGAATATCTCGTGGATACGTTGCTTGTTACACAAAAGCTGACGCACATCCGTGCGCTTTATCTCTAGCCGCCAATCGCTTTTGCATCTCTGTATCTGGGCTAGAACAACAGTTTAGCTTCGTGGCAGAAATCGCCGCGAAAAATTACTCAATAGTTTGTTGTTTAAAAATAAACGCGAATCGAGAAGCATTGTCATGAGGGGAGAGGAGAGGAAAGGCTGGGAACGAGACTAGCACACGCATCAAAGGCAATTTTCTCAGGCTCAATATGCAAAAAAAAATATAAAAGTACACACAAAGCAATGCTCTCGGCATATTAGTTAGGTGCACAGAAAAAAACTAGGTCTTAGATGCATAAATTTTTTTAAATCCCTGAAAATGTGTTTGAAATTAGGCTGAAAAGTTTTAGATCTTTAGAAAAACACAATTTAAACTGAAAAAAAACAAAAATCAGTGCCAAATTTTAGACACATTTTAAAATGATTTAAGAAGTTTTTTAAGCTTTCTTAAGTTTTCGGATTTCTGGGGCCCATTGAGATATGTTTTCTTGAATTTTATTCAAAATGATATAGAAGCTGCCATATGTTGCATTGTAAACTGTTAAAAATGCAATATAAAGCATTGAAAAATATTGATTAATTCAAATTCCACTAAAATTATTGGATTTTACCTAATAATTTCTAGTGCCTATCAGACGTTTTTCAAGATAGATAAATAGAGATATTTAGGTATTTAAAAAACCAAATTAAAGGCATAAAAATACTACAAAACCGTTTAAAAAATCTGAAATCCCTTGATTTTTCCTACTGTGTATACATTTATATATATATATATAGAAACAATAATAAACAAGGCACTAGCACTAGAGAGACAGAGAGAGCGCGTGTATGAAGTCATAGTCGAGAATTGTCCGTTTCGAAAATCAACCGATTCGCAGAGGTTCTCAGACGATCGCCGGCGTTGATAGCGTTCGCAACGATCCGAAATCGAAACGAAGCAAATCCTCCACATAGCTTTAGCTTTAACTAACCCAATAAATTAAGCCGAACGAACGCGAGTGACTCGATTGGAAAGTCTAAAAGTCATCTTCTACCCCGAGCAGAGTTCAAAATGCACAACACGCGAAATAACCCGGCATAGGTAACATCAACGAGAGAAAACAAAACGACAGAGATTATAAAAGACGCCCCCGCGAAAACACATAAAACTACACGTAGCCGCTAAGCCGACAACCAACCAACCAACCAACCACTCAGCACTCCTCAGCAGTCCTCAAAAGAGTCCGAGTCAGAGTCAGAAAGAAGAAAAGTAAAACGAACCATGGAACGCCGCCAAGCCCTAGACTCATCGATGTCTTCGCTGTACTCGGCCGCCTCCTCCTCAAACCCCCATCCGCATCCCCGCCAGCTTCAGTCACAGCAATCGCAGCAGTCACAGCAGTCGCAGCTAGACGCCTTCAATTATTCAGCAACAATGTCATCATCGTCGCCGACTCCGAGCCAGGCCATGTCCACGGGCATGTCCACGAGCCACCACGCCACCACAGGTTCCCTCAGAGCCACCACCATCGGCACCGTTGTTGTCCGCTGCGGACCCGTACAGCTGGTGATAGCGCTCCTACAAGTGAGTTGTAAAGAAAAAAAAAGGAAATACACAAAAAAATACAAACAAAAAACAACTAAAAACAAAACACATAAAAAAAACGTACAAGAAATGGGAAACAAACATGAAGATACATTCATCTAGATACGAAAGAAGTGTTCGGAGAAAGCTCTTGAAGTACAAGGAAATTTATGCGAAAAGCGATCTGGGCGGACTTGGGGGAAAACTTAGGAACTTAGGAAGAGATTTAGGATAAATCATGAATTGGGAGAAACACATTTTGATATTCTTTAGATTATAGTTTCCATAACTTGAGGAAATAATGAAAATAAGACTGCAGAACTAAAAGAAAATATACCAAAATAGCATGGAAAAGCCATCTTAGAAAGCATCTTAGATTCATATATCTAGATAAACCAGAAGTGCGAGGAGAAAGCTCCTGAAGTACCAAGAAATTTATGCGAAAAGCGATCTGCCAAAGGATTTTTGACCTAGCTCTTGGGAGATCTTGGATAAATAATACACTTGGGAATAGTTCTGGGAGTTGATTTCGAAAGAATATTTCTTGAAAAATAATTTCAAACTATTAAAAGATATAAAATTAATATGAAAACATAGTTTATAACCAGATTAAATTGCTGTAAAATTGTAGTTAAAGCTATAAATTGCTGGATAATACCCCAAGACCACCTTGACCTTTCTAAAACTGAAGTGAGATAATCATTTGAATGACAACATAATCCTAGTCTTAATAAACAATGATGTAACCTTTTATAGAAGTTGTAGAGAGCATACGTAAAACAATTAATTGTCATGTTTTAACAATTGTTCCATCAAAACTGAAAATCAATTTAAACCAAATAAAGTTTCGCAACGTAGAAACTAGTTCCTAGTTCCTATCAAACAAACTATCAATTATTTATCTTATCATCAAAACATTCAATTACTCACTCTACTACCATCATTTTCCAGTCTCTAAGCAAGCTCCAAAAAGAATTCTCTTTATAAAAACCCAAAATTCTCACATTAAAAAAATTTAATTGAAAAATTCCTATAATTAAGCCAAAGTCATTGCCGCCAACAGTTTACTCAATCAAATTATGTGGCAGAATGTGGGGCCACCCTCCGGGTATAAGGCAACCTCAATGTGACTTTAGCACTGAAAAATTCATGAACTTCTAATGCCCAAAACTGGTTTACACAATTTTCGATTGTTTAAACCGGCTTCTCGCAAACGATTTCCGCGCCAATTAGCAATACGAAACAACGAAAGCAAAAGTTTGTGGATAGCGGTTATAAATATTTGAAAAGCAGGCCGGGCACAAAAACATACGCCACAAGAAAAACAGAAAAAAAAGGTTCAAGGTTGCCTCTGTCCGTCTGACATCAGCGACTAAACGTGACAAAAAGAAATGTATCTTCGGCCCAGCCAGAAGACGAAGAGATACTTTCGACAATTAGGCGCAGCTGCTACCTGTCTGGTGCCCGAATGGGTTTCTCAACCAAAGAGAGAAACTTTATTTGGGGCTCAGACTGGGGTCTGAGATCTTGCCCACCAATTTGCCCCATAAATCAAGCGCGAACTTGAAGCTGCGACTTGAACTTGAGGAGATGAAGCGCTACAAGTTTTATGCCCTCAAACAAAAGCAACAAAAAAACAACTTGAACGAATGCTCAATAATTATGGGCAGCCATCAGCCTTAGGTTTTTTTTTTTTGTTTTTCTGTTCATTGAGCAAATTTCGGTGTGCCAATTTTTTTGTTCGTTCACCAGAATTATAATTTTTGCCTCATTTGCCCCGAACGAGTGCTTTCCATGTGTTAAACATTTGACTTGATTTACAATTCATTTCTCCCCCGATTTTTGTATTTCCCGTGCGTTTGCATATTATGCAAAAACACTTTGTGGCGAGCCTTTCAACACGTTTTGTTTTAAACATATTTCTGGAAATTCAAAAACCAGCCACCTAGGAAAAAACTGTAGAAGTGCGTTCTGGTTTTTGATTTCAACTAAAGTTTGTTAACTAAAATTTAGGAGTTTGTGGAGTGCATTTCAATATATTACTCTTAAAAAGTAATAGCAATGAAAGAGGTAGAAATTATGATGTATTTTACTTCTAATTTCTCACTTATTCATATTCTATCCAATATTATATTCTCTAGAAATCCAATACAAAATTTAAAATAAAATTTGAAACATTTTCTATCGATTTCTGTGAATTTTTGCCAGCTGCTTGGCTACAAAATTGATTTTAGACACATAGAACTGGCTTACCTGTTGTTTTTTCTTATTTTTTCTGGTCCCAAAAAAATGCTGTTGAAAATAAACAAGAGCGCGTACACTCTCGCACGTCTCCCTCTCTCTCAGGTAAACAAATTAGCAACGGGCCAGAGCCAAAAAAAAAAGGCTGAAAAAAAGATCAACAAAAGAGTAAAAATAAATATACAATATATATTCCACAATAAAAGCAAACAGATGTATAACGAAAACAGAGAAAAAGAAACAGTGTATAAGCTAAAAAAAAATGTTCGATGAGCTCAGCTCTGCTATTGTTATAAATTCCACGTGGGGTGGAGAGGTATTTAACGGAAGCTTCTTTGAAATGTATGTTGCTGTATAGAACTTAAAGAAGGAACCATAAGTTTGCAGACTATGCAAATATGCCAACAAAGTTTCCTTCCTTCTGCGCTTATTTTCCCCGAAATAAGCAACAATTCCTTTTCAGTTAGTTTTCAGTTTTCCTCGCTGACTACACAAACTCCAACTGGCAACACACAAAGTTGAGATATTAAGATTTTGAATATTAAGTGCTAAGGAAAACTATGAAAAGAATAAGTGAAAAGTTTTCGCTTCGGTTGTGACATTTATTTGGTAGTGAAAACTATGGTAGTTCAAAGAGCCTTTTGAAATAAATTCCAAAATACATTGTGTCCGTCATCGAAGCATTTAATTGGAAGTCTATATATCTAGCTCTAACTCATCATCTTCTCCCTTGGAATTCCCCCATCTGACATGATTTACATATCCCTTCAAGTATCAAGTCTTTAGTCTGTGCCCCGCCCCACAGATAATTATCCAATCTGGGCCCGGCCAGGGTGGGCATCAATCTTAATGGAAGATTTTGCTGTGGCTCTGACGCAAAAATTTCGATTACAATGTTTGTTGATGCAACACGAAAATATTTACAAGTGTTTGAAATGTGGAAAGGGAGAATGTTTCGGCCCGGTTACAAAACGTTTCGTTTTATGTTCTTCTGGAAATGAAAAATTAACTTCAAGGCAATTAAAAGGCCAGGCAGCCAACGGAAGGCCAAAATAAACCAAAGCCAACACAGAGAGCAGAAGAAGAAACTTCAAAGGCACACGCACATCGAGAAGATTTACATATTTGTTTAGCTAGACTCTCTCTCTAAATAAATAGATTTCCCATGAAGCGTGCCGCGAATGTGGAGATCTCGTTTAATTGAATCTAATGCGCGAAACTAATTTGGAGATTTCCTAGGCGAAGGCGAAGGGGCTGGACCATGCTTTAATGGAGCAATTGGGGCGCAACTAGCGACCTGCTTCGCATCTCAGATCTTGGATCGCAAATCTCGAACCTCGAATTGGAATCAGGCTCTTGGCACGATCCGCTCTGATTTGCAGAGGAGCGAGCCGCAGCCAAGGCGCCAGAGGAAAGGCTGAAAACTCTAATTGAATTTATGGCGTTTTCATTTGTAAAAGTCGCAGCTTTTCACTCATAAATTGCCCAGACATATGAGCATGTACTTAATGGCCGGCACTGTACACGTAGCTATATTTTAGATCGACTTTATTATTTAATTTAGATATTAAAAAACCGATTACATTGAGCTTTCTTCAATTTAATATTTTAAACAGTGATTTTAATATTTAAATAGAGCAGTTTAAGCTTAGTTTGCGTTAGGAAAAGAGTTTTTTCTGGGGAAAAACTAAACTCTTGGGGGTAAAAATATCAAATTTACACATGGTCTGGTACCAAAACCCTGTGCTAAGGATTAAAAGAGTAAAGAAAACACAAGTCCAAATGCATTTAGACTTGGTTCTACATTATTTACTTATTCTTCTTACAAATTCTAGGGCTCCCAGCGTAATATTTTAAGTCCAACCCTCTAACAAACAGTAAAATGGATCTTAAATCATATTAATTCCATAAGTATGAGCTCTATTTTAATATGAAATCCCACAAAATAGTGGCAATATTTCGTTCTGTGTACCTGGGGAGTGTGTGTGAATTATATGGCATTGCCTTGGGCCTGGCGTGGGTGAAACGCTCTGCAGCTGCGCACAGTTTGGCTCGGAAAGAGAGGGCTAGATAAAGGCCGAAAGAGACGGGCGATAGAAAGCAGCGCCAAAGCCTGAAGTCTGAACGAAAGAAATGTTTACGACGCTTGGCAGGCACATAAATTTACGCATGAAAAGCTCGCGCATTCCGCCCGCTCGCCAAAGAGACTCTCGGGATCGCTTTGGCGATGGAACTGGGACTCGCACTCAAAAACCCCTGATGATGATGGTGATGGTGAGATGGTGAGACTGCGACTGGTGACTGGTGACAGTGACTGGCCTGCGTGATAGTGATTTGTCACAGTGATTTATGGTTTTTGTGGTTCGAAACAAATGACAAGGGCGTGGCTGTCATTTTCTGGGTTGCAATGTTGAAAAACAATAATTAACCGGGTTAACTAAAATAAATTACAGTCTCTAGATTGTAATATTTATTATATTTATAAATATTAAATAAATAATAAAATCAAGTCAAGAGAATCTGCTTAAGAAATACCCTTCTTTAAACAGTATAAATAACAAATTAACTATAACACTTTTTACAACCCAATCAGTTTAATTTCTTCCCTTTGGTGTCAGGTTACACTCTTTTCTATTCAATCTAGACATATAAAAAACATATAAAAAGTGTAGTAAGACATCCCGCTGACTTACGCAAATAATTTCAGGCTGTGATTTCTTGGCCACTTCTTGGACCATCCGTCGTCTGGTTGGCGTGTCACGGCGAATGGGCCGTAAATCTTATCAGTAATTGAAAAATTCCAGCCCTAACTGACAGTATCCACACCGCAAGCTGGCGGTGAGTGTCGTCAACATTTTGCGAGCGCTGAAAATAATGTATTCTTGGCGCAGACGCAGTCGGAGTTGCTTGTCTCTTCCATGGGATCGCTGCGTTTTGCTTCGAGATTCAGATGGGGAGAGATGGCTCTGGGCACTGGGAACCGCTCATCCAAAGCCGGCTTGGGATATGGCTGCCGCTGTCTATCGGTGAATTTAATGCAGCTGCTACTTAGCGCAACTGACAAAACAGTTTGGCACGCACTGATTGATAAGCGAGGAAAGCGGTCTAGGAAAAGTGTCTAGAAATATGGAGAAATATTGGTAGAGGGGGAAAAACGAGGACTAGTTGGGCATAAATTTGCCAGAGCCAAAAGCCAGGCAAAAAGATAGCGAACGAGTACAGTGATCACTGGTAAACGTTTAGTTAAAAAATTAAGCTTACTTTGTGGGGAAATATATACTTTGAATAACAAAAAATAGTTTCTCTTTGTTTGTCTTTTAAGTTCTTAAAACCACAGAATAAAAAGAGCTTTAATTTCTATATGTTTTTCTATATCTTTCTGTGATCGGATTGCAGTGATGTATCCTTCCTGAAGTCTGATTTAAGCTATCCATTATCCTATTATCGCTTTTAATCGCCATGTTACAGCTGGATTCTTGTGTCCACTCAATTAAAAACCACACAGCTCTCATTTCCCCGGCTAGTTTCGATAGTAATAGCTGTAATCTCTGCTTTCCGGGGGTCCACTGTGGTCGCTGGAGGATCCAGCTGCTGTAATTACCGGAGTGGAAGCGAAGGCGAAGGCTCGGCGGTTTTCGAGTTAGAGACGTGAAATATATTGCATGTTTACATGGCAACTGATAGTCGCCGATAAACGTTCAATGAAAGTCGCGCTTTGCAACGACTCCTACTGCTGCTGCCGCTGCCAGTGCTGCTGGCGATGTTGCAGATGTTGCAGATGGGAGGCTGCCGCGAGTCGTGGCCAACAATTTGTAGAAACAATTATAGAAATTATCTTTTAGTTGGCTGCGAATTAAATTGAAATTTAAATTGCATTCGATGATGGCGACGGCGGCGATGGGGAGATTGCCCAATACGTGTACTCATAATTCACGTTGGCCTGGGAAAGTGCGACCCACAAAAGCTGAAAGCTGAAACAGAAATTGTTCTATGTATGTTATGTTTTTGTTTCGGAGGTATTTATAGAACCCCCCAAAAGTCTGACATCACTCGCTGATGATGATCGCGAGGCGAAACCTCTGCTAAATTAACAATAACAAAATAGCGGCAGAATACACACGCGGGCAATACGTTTTTGCTGTTCTTTGTTTTATGACAAAATCAAGTTAAGTTTAATGGAGGAACAGAGCGAACGCGTCAGAGCGTGATGACAACAAACGCAGAAACAATATTGTTACACTTTGAATAAGAATTATAACAAAATTTAAGTGGAAAAAAATATATATTTATATTTAATAATTTATAACATTTAATAATTTATAATTCTCAAAAGGCTCAATTGTTGGTATTTAATATTAAATTTTAAAAACTTATTATTATAATTTAACTTTTGCGTAATTTTTTCCCGTGCATAGGTAGAGTAAATACATTTGCATATGCCTATTTGTACAATACATTAATGCTGTTTGCTCTCTATCAAGCTACACACACACAAACGTATGTTAATGCGGTTTTTTTTATTAGTCTGTGTTTGTACAAACTTTTTATGACCCTCAAATACAACATTTGGGCTTATGTTTGCTCAGGAGCAACACACATTTGTGTATTTGTGGATGTGCCCGTTTGATTTATGTCGCTTTAATGAGCCATTTTCAATTTGTATTCAATTAGCTTACCTTTATTAGAGCAGTCGCACAGCCACAAAATGAAATTGTCGCAAAAAGGCTAACACAACATGTGATATGGAAATGTGGCAAAATTGAATATTAATGGGGGGATGTGTGGTATTTAGATTTCTTTTTTTTTAGGTCAAGGCTGGCTAATGAACTTAAAGGAAAAAATAATTATTCACAATTTAAAATGTTCAAAAACCAAGCGAGCGAATTTTCATTCATTAGTTTAAAGTGTGAATCATGTGTAACAAATACAAAATATAAATATTTCGAAATATTGCGTTCTTGAAGCAAAGATGTAAACGCTGCCAAATTGCCAGGTGGAAAAATGTTCATTAATTTTAATTGATCTTTTGACGAAATCGTAAATATGGGTGAGCATTAAAAACAAGGAAAATGGGAAGACAGTTTACATATTTGGCCAACAATATTACAAAAATGAAAAATAAATCGAAATGAAGAACTTGTACAATTTATCTACCTACCATTCTGAAATTCTGCTATTAAGTTACTAAGTTATTTTTCCAACATTTTTCAAACGTTTCTCCATTATTTCCATTACAATTTCCTTGAAAAGGATTCGGCTATAGAATAATAAATCAGGTTAAACAAGCCAACGCCTCCGCAAATTGCTATTCCCAATTAAATCAGAGATCGGCATTCGGGATTACGTACATGCGGTACGTAGCCAATGGCCGTAATGAAAGAGCGGAGCTGGCCGGCGCTCTATAAAAATGCGCAATGATTTCACACAAAACGATAACAGCAAAAACAACACAACAGCATCGAGGTAATTTCATATCGAAATCGTGTTCTATCCGCTGCCACAAAGTATTAATTTAAAAGCCAAAAACGTGTTTCACGCTAAGCGCCTCAAAGTGGACGATTGTGTTTGGTCCCCTCTCAGGTCTCAGGTCTCATTCTTTTTTCCTTTGAAAAATGTTCTTTGCCAACTATGGTAGATTCTCTATGTACTCTAGTAGAGAATACTTTGTGATATTGGAGAAGTATATAGAAACTATTAAATCAATAAATATCTTGAGATTTTTATAGTTTTCTGTGAACTTTAATGTGTTATCATCACCATTATTTTTCAAGTTCCTATTAATCAAATTTATAGCACCATTTTAAACCAGTTTTTCAATCATTTTTAAAAGCTTAAATTGCATATTTATAAGTAAGATATGAGATCACGAATGATGCCTTTATTTTTATTGCTCTATGGAGATGGAGCCACCAGTACATAGTAGTTATATTTGTTTTAATGAAAATTTATATATTATATGTAATAAAAATAATAATAAGTATAAATATTAGTATATTTCAAGCAATACAATTTATTTACATGTTTATGCAATTTATTTCTTTATACCCTTTATTACACCATTAAAATCAAGCTTTTATTATTATTATTTTCAATGATTACCTAATTAACCCTGACAGCCTGCTGTATAATGCGATTAGAGATCAAACTGTCAAATATGTTATAAAACCCAAATAAATACACGGCCTGTCAATGACCTAATTGATCGACAAGGGTATTCTATTGTTCGGCGTCCAAAACCTGGCATTCCTTTCTGGGTCTTATTGTTTTTGAACCGCCGCCGGTGCTTTTGGCATTATATCATCGTCTGGATGGGTGGGGAATTGATGGAGGGAAATTTTATAGCGAAATGAATCCTCCCACCAGGCCACGATCGCGGAGCACTTCCGCCTTGGCAACTGGCGGCTGGCGACTGACTGCCCCAAGTGGTGGCCTAGGAAGACGCGCTTCTAAATGTCCAAATGCATATTACTGATCTTAACGGCTGGGTGCGTGTCTGTGCGCCACTTGAAATACGATTCAATTTCGCAATGAGTGACGTATGGAGTACACTGGCAAAAAAATGTAAACAAATGATATGGGAAAATATGAAAAATATTCTAAATAGTGTGAAAAGAACATTGATATAGTTACTCTTGAAGTGCTTTAGGAAAATTCAATGTAATAACTTGAGAAATAACTTTTTGATATTTATGATTTAATATTTAACGACTTTAATATATTTATATTAAGCCATTAAGCAGTTCCTCTGTTCCTGCTTTAAATAAAATAATATTTCAACAATTTAAAATTACAAATTCATTTAATCCGAATTGAAGAAAATTTGATATACTTCATAATTTCTATAAACTAAAACTGTATAAATTTCTTAATGTGTCGGGGGGCCTGTGTCGAGTACTCGGCGCCCGGCCATATGCATAATGGTTTACTTTATGCTTTATACGTCGTACGTATGGTTAGTTATGGTCGGCCTGTTTATAGTGATGTCATGCCATTTATGGTTCATATTTCAGTTAGACTACGTGATTATCCATCCCTCCCCATCTCTCACTCGCTCTGCCTGTCCGTTACACTTCAAATTTATTCAGATTTTCGAGAATTATTTGTGTGTATATATTGAAAACCCATTCACGTCGCATTGAGTCACTGACTTCGACTGGTTTTCTTAATCGCTTTACATCGCACGGCCAGTGGGGCACACACACAATTTAATTTAATAGCAGGGTTATTAATTTGTATAGTAATTGATTAATGACAGTCACAGATAAAACTTAAAACCTTTTGGCTGCTAAATTGGAAAACTACAGGGTAACTTCTTAAAGAAAAACCATTTTGAGACAATAAAATTAGTAGATTATTATAATTATCTTGGATAGTTTATTTGATACCCAAAATAAACAAATTATAATATTAAAAATACAAATTATTTAAATACAATTCTATTTCCAATATTTTATCTCTCTCTCTCTTCATAGAATTGAGTTTCTATGAAGCTTCACTGTAACGCTCCCAAAAAAATATTCGTTGTACAAATTAACGCCCACGCAGCTTTCCCTAAAACCCAATAAAAACCCAAACCAGAAGCAGTTTTCGAGCCATCACCCAAGCTCTGCTCAGTCTGCTCTCCATGGTTTCGTGGTGGTTCATGTGGCATGTGGCACTTTTTCCCCCCCTCAACTCACATCGACACATGCTCATCCCAACAGGAAAAACTAACGGATGCCATTACCATAAACAGCCGATGCTGACCTTCATTGCAATCAAACAGAGCTGAGGTTGTGGTGCCACTTCTGCACTTGGGATACCAGCCAAGATTGTGGCTTCTGGCTTTTGTCTGTCTTCTAGCTTCTGGCTTCTGGCTTCTGGCGGTGCTACCAAAATTAGAAGCTGCTGTGCAGCATTGTCGTAGCCGGAGCAGGTTTTCCACAGTTTCCCTGCACGAGATCATCGTCGTTTCCTGGCCCGATGTCAACTACGAGTTTCATGAATGGCCATGGAGTCAGAAAGCCAGCTGCTGGGATCGCAGGAACGTGACTGTCATGGTTTTTGGGTTCGGAATTGGGTAGCAGGAATGTGGCAGACCCTTGTGGGAGAATAGCAACTAGTGCGAGAATTCCTCTCTGGAAAATTTAATAATGAAGAATTGGAATGCAGGAATTTAAAGGGAAGATAATTATTTAGCAAACAACGGACAACTTTTGCGGGAGGGAAAACGGTTTGCATCTTAAAGGGTTTAGTTTTTAATAAAACTTCTTTGGGAGATTGAACAGTATTCTTTCTTAACTACTGAAAATAGTTTAAGAATCTCTTTACCATCAAAGGACACGACATTCATTCATGACTCTAACACCCAAACTATTCATCAATGTTCATTAAATAGCCTCAACTCTTTCAGAGTCCCGAAAAGATCTACATAAAGGTTGTAGAGCTGGAGCCAAAGATCACAGCGCTGGGCGATAATCTAGATGAATCGCTGCGTATGCAAAGAGAGCACGATGAGACTCTTCGAAACCTACAGGTGAGTCTGGTAAAATCTCCCATAAAACCCTCTATTAAATACCCTTTAAACTCCCTTCCAGAGCCTGCCCGGACCCATGGATGAGTTCGTGCAAAAGGCAGACAAACTGCTGGCCAGCAAGCGAATCAGTTCGGAGCTCGTCAACGCCATGGCCGATACCCTGAACATCATCTGGCAGGACATTCTCAATCTGCTGCAGGATCGTCAACACATTCTAATACTTTGCACACAGTTCCACGACAAGATGACGCAGTGCTTCCGCAAAATGGATCAGCTGGAATTGGCCTGCGAGGAGATCCTGCAGCCCATGGATGTGCCCCGGATCCAAGAGTTCCTCAACAGATTCAAGCAACTGAGAATAGACATGCTCACCGGCGTGATGGCCGCCCTAAAGGATGGCAACGAACTGCTGGCACAATTGGAGGAACTGGAGAAGCTGGAGACACTCGATACGAGACCGGAGCACATCAAACGCGATGCCACGAGGGCGGTGCACCAGGTTCAGCAGTGGCTGGAGGCCCTGCACGATCGAAGAAACGACCTGGAGCTCGCCTGGCAGACGAGAAAGACCCAAATGGAGCAGTGCCTAGCCCTAGCCTTGCTGGGACGGGAACTGGTGGATCTAGAGGCGGCTCTGCAAAAGGCTCGCATAGAGCTGAACACAATGTACAGTCTGGGAGAGTGCGAGCACACGGCCAATGAGATGCTGGCCAAGTACAGGGATTGGAAGCAGCAGGCCCTGCTGCTCCGGGATCGAGCTCTGAAGATAACCAGAGCCAAGGAGAAGGTCCAGTCCGCCGGCCATTTCACCTCCGACGAAGCCTGTGCTCGGGCCTATGCCGTCCTAAGTGGCTGCACCGAGCACTTGGATCTGGTGGATCAAAGGGAACACTGGCTACACCAATCCCGCGAGTTCTTTGCCAAGGCCGAGCACACTCTGAGTGTCCTCGAGAAGCTCGAGCTGGAGCTGGCCAGTGTGAAGCTGCCGCCCAATTCCCCCGAGAGCTATGCCATGTTCTCCAAGGTGGAGCGTGATGTTCGAAACTTCACCGAGGAGCCCATCCGCATCGGTTATGGCATCCTGGACGAGGTGGGACGCACGCAGCCGGAGACGCATGGCGTGAAGAGGGTGCTCGATGAGCTGGAAAACCGCAAGGCCTATATCGAGGGTATCTGCGCCCACAGCAGTGAGGATCAGCAGAAGGTGCAGCGAGCTTTGAGTGAGTTCCTGACCCAGCACAACGAGCTCTTGGCCTGGCTAAGGGCATCGGGTCAGTTGCATCTTCAGCAGAGCGTGGACATGGGAAGGAATCTCCACCAAGCCAAGCAGTTCCTTCTGCAGCACCATGAGCTCATGCAGGATCTAGAGGTGGGTTGGTCTTCAATTACTGAATCTATAATACTTGTTTACTGATTAAATAATAATCGTCTTAAAATTGTTTTGAAAAAGTGTAAAGCTATTAAATCAGTAACCTTTTTTATTAATTTCAAGTGGCACTTTCTTATAAAAAAAATATATATTTACAATGGCTTTCCAGCATATTTTTAAGTTATTAACTCTTCCACCAAATTCTCTCCCCGTAAATATCACAGAAACTCCCCATTAAATCATAGATTTATAACTAAAACCCCAATTATCTTTCCCCAGATCAAGGGAGAACTCATCAACATGCTACTGGAGTCCATCAAGGTACATTTGGAGTCCCTGAGTCCCCAGCAGCGCTACGATGTGGACTCCAAGGCCGAGTCACTGCACAAACATTGGATCGAGCTCAAGGATTTGGTGCTGAAGCGTGTGGACTATGTCTCCCTGCTGATCGACTTCTTTGAGCTGGCCAACGAGCTCTCCAGCCAGCTGGATAACCTGGAGCGGCAGCTGCAGCAAACACCATCCGACGAGCACAAACTGCAGTTCCTTCAGGTCACCTGGACGGGAATTGCGGCGACCTTCAGTGAGCTCAAGTCACGCGGACAGAGATTCATCAACTTGAAAGTGGGTATAGGGCTAAGGGGAGGCAGTGCACTCCACATCCGTTCCTCCATCTCCTCCTACTCCCCCCTCTTATATATGTAGATAAGTTGTTTAATCTAAGTTTTGTGGAATTCTCTAATGTCAGGGCTGGTTCGTTATGCATGCTGCACTCTGTTTATGCTTCATCTATGCCCGCAAACTTTGCTCTTTCGCCAAACTAACTGCTGACAGCTGGCGCATTTTGCACACGCTGTCCATCAGCTCCCAGAAGCAGCTTGCTGACGTTGCAAAAACAATCGCGAAAAGTTGGGACAAGAAAGGGTGTTCATGCGGCTATAGTTGAGGGAGTAATTTAGAGAAAATTTAAAATAATTTACAAGGTATTCAGAGTTATGGATGATAGGGAAAATATTTTAAAAATAATATCTAGAGAGAAGTTGTAGTCGAGAAATTATAAAAATTTCCTTTTAGGGAAATAAATGTAACTACAAACTAAACTCAAAAACCAGTTAGTAAAAAATATTTTTTAAACCGTTTAACTTTCCCCAAAAGCTATAGTCATTAATTCATCTCAGTATCTTTGATCTCTTCAAGACTCTGCAATTCATAGATCAAATGATAATATTTTAATTAAAGCTGAGATTTTTCTATTGGATCCTCCCAGCCAAAGAGATAAATCTCAAGTATAGCGGCTAGAGTATTCCTGTTTTTCAACTCCCTGTCCTCCTCAACATTTCGCCAGCCTGACGCCCTGGGTTCATAAATTATAAACAATATGATTTGGTTAGCCATAAACATGTATTCAAAACGACAACGTCATTTTGCCCCATACGTGCACATAAAACCGGGAAGAAGCGACGGCGGCCCAGCGGCAGACGGAAAGGAAATTTTTTGAAATTAGAAATTTTGCTGCTCCGCCGCCGCGAGTTGTGTTGAATCGAGTCGAAGTCGAGTCCATAAATAAAGAAAGCAATTTGCGCTGCGCGGCTATAGATAGGTTGTACTATAAGGGGTCTGGTCGCGAGAGCTGGGTCGGATCTGGCCTGGACTCGGGATGGCAGAAGGCAGCAGACCCTGGCCACAGTTAGATGCGTGCGCCACGCGCCGCTTTTTACTCGGAAGAAACTACACATTCGCTCTCTGGGAAAAGGGAGGAACACAACACAAGGCACAAGAAATATATAACACAAAATAAAAACAGAGAAATAATACGAAAAGAAAACAGCAGCAGCAAAACCAAAATCAAATAGAAATAAAAATAAAAATCATCTATTTTCTATGCTATTTTTAACGACGCGTCGCTGCGCAGATTGTGGATCCATATCTCGAGACCAAATCCTCGGCACAGGCGGTGCAAGAGACGCTGAACGGCTTCAGTAAGCGGCAGGTCGACGTGACGAGCAGTTTGGAGAATTGGACGACCAGCATCGAGGAGAAGCGCCAAGTGGAATACCTACTCGAGAAAGTCATGAGCGACAACGAGGAGGTGAGTGCCGGGAGTCATTACAAATTAATTGCATATGCGCAGGATTTTTTGAGAAACTTCTTTTGAGTTTTGTGGAGTTTTAGCTGGAATAAATTTAATTTTGTGGTGCTTTAATAGCACCATTTAACTACCTTAGGAGGAGTAATTAGAAGTAGAGTTTGTCTTTATTTTTGAAGATAAAAATAAACCTTTTCTTTGCTCAACTTAATTTCTGTTCTTGGACATTAGTCAACTCCCTTAAGTAACTCCTTTTATTTCCTAATCCCCCTTTTTTGCAGACTGTGGCGAAGAGCACACAGGTGGACACCCAGTTGTATCCTGTCTTCACCTCGACCAGCGTGGATGCCAAGCAGCTGCTGGTCAGCACCCGCGAGAAGCTCACCCATGTCAGCCAGGACATTGAGAGGGCTCAGGATGAGATCCAGCAACGCATCCAGACCACGCTGAGCATTCAGACTAAGGACCAGCCCTCGCTGGCCAAGATCGAGCAGGTGATCAACAACCTGCGCATGCTGAAGGCCAAGTTGGATGGCATTAAGTATGACTATCGCACGCTGGTGGAGAGCATCCTGCAGTTTCTGGAGAACACGGTGCAGCTGCGTCGCGAAATCGACGAGTACTTCGCTCGACAGCAGCAGCAGCCCTCTTCTGGCGCTGATCGGAGCATTGCGGAGCACGAGAAATTCCGCGATCAGTGCATGGATAAATTTAGATCGTTAATCACACAATCCGAGCTGCTGATCGATCGGGTGCGCGTACTGGAGCCGCCGGGAGCCCGCGAAATCGACACCGATCGCATACTGAAGTTGCTCGAGAATCTGCGGCTGCACTTCGAGTCGAACAGCAGTGCCAGGATGTCGACGCTGGAGCGGCAGGAGAAGATCGAGCAGTTCCGCGGCGATCTCGAGGACATCGATCGCAGTCTGGACAGTGTTAGCCAGCAGCTGCACGAGATCAACAACCAGAGTGTGGATAGTTTGGCGGCGGCCAAGACCACGTCGCTGGCGTTTGAATATTTTGAACGGACCATAGAGGTGAGTGAACTCCGAGCGAATCGAGCGGTTCATTGAGGTGGGTTAGGATCGGTGGATCGCGTAGTGTTTGTGTGTGCGAAACTATACTGTTTGTATTGGGTAAACATTCAGCCACTGAAATTGCCTTTAGCGGCAGGAGATCTGTATATTGTAAGTGTTTCCAAGAGGAAACGGAGAAGTTTATTTAAGAGTTTTTAAACTGTGAAGAGATAGGGAGCTCTTCGAGATGGGAAAATGATTGTTAGCTTAATCACAAAAGGATTTCATTCGGGTTTTAATTTATTATTTAATGAGCAGATTGTTGTAATTATAAACTTCTTCTTATATTGACTTATTTAACTTACATACTTCACAACATATTTCCCTTTAGTTTCTACAATTTGCAATCAGTTTTAGTGAACATTTTGCATATTTTAATTAATTAAAAGACACCACACGAGGCTGAACAGATTTCCGGCTAGATTGAATGGGCTTTAAAATGATTGAATGATCTAATCCCATTCTAGTGTTCAATGCCCAAGCAATTGAAATCAACGCGCCATCAGCGACGCTGGGGCCAAACAGCCCACACCCTCGAGGTAGCCCCATAGATATAGCTTTCGAATATATAGATATAGACATAAAGATATGTACCAGATCGATCCCTGCACGCCTTTATTTTTGCATCAGCATCAGCACGCGCTGCCTTCCCTTCCGCTTACCCTTTTTTGGGTGGTCACCAAGCTAGAAAGAAAAGATCGGGCGGGACAGCCCCACGACATTCATCAAATTTCCAAATGGACTGACATTTCGAAAATATCGCAACTTTCAAAATGTTGTCGCTGTCAGCGTTGGGCGATGGGCTTTAGACAGACAGCGGCAGCTGTCGTTAGTTTGTAATTAAAAACTCTGCGCCGAATACATGAAATACATCTCAGAGATAGGGATACGCCACAAGATACAGATACAAACCGTTGAGAAGCAGAAGCAGAAACAGCAACAGAAGAACACACATTCAGACCACTTTTTAATGCACTTATATATATTTGCTGTTGGGCCTTTTGCTGTTATAAATTGCTTTCGGCGTTCCGATTTTTATGACCAGCTAAGCCATAGAGCGGATGTGAGCAATAGGTGCACAGAGAAAAAATTAGGGTCATTTTACAAATTGCATTTTAGATTTACTTACAGAAAACCAACATGATTTTCTGTGTTAATAAATGTCTATTGCCTTAATGTCAATTGTTAAGGAGCTTCAAGCTTCAAGAAAATCTTAAAAGTATAAAAAAATATAATTTTCCGTTGGAAATATTTTTAAAACATAAACTACAGCTAATTTTTATCGCAAGATTTACTGGATTTTTCAATAATTCCATTCTGAAATTATAAAATGCACTAACAAATAAAATACTTTCCTATATACACAAAATAGGACTACATTTATTTTACAAATCATATAAAATTCATAAATTTTCTACTGTGTAAAAGAATTTTATCCCGCTTGGCTGCACTCCGCCTAGACATTGCGTTTTAGCTGCTGCCTAATGGGTTAATTTGCTGGCAATAAATACGAATCTTTTTGGCTGCCTCTTATGATGATCTCTCCTCCACCCTCCCACACTTTCCCACACGTATAAATAGCTGCTGGAGAAGCGGATCGAGAAGTTTACGGAGTCCACGAGCCAACAGCTTTTGATTAGCAATCCCGAGAGCGAGCGTTATGTCAAGGACGAACTGCGCAAGCTCAACGACAAGTGGCAGAGCTTCAAGGATCAGGTGAAGCAGAAACGAAAGAGCCTCAACCAGGCAACCGAGTTCTTCGAGGTGGTCGAAAAGGTGGGTTCATAAAAAGTCTATAAATTAATCTTCAGCAGACACTGTAAATTCACCGAAATGAGACACACGTGCTCTAGTTTTTATATTTCGTTGACATTTACGATGTGCTATTAATGCTTTATTGTTTGTAAACGAAAAAGAAACGATGGAAACTTTTTCACTTATATTAAAATACACTGAAAGATTATAAATATTGATACATTTAAATCATTCTTCCCTCTCCTCCAGATCGACGCCGAGTACCGTGAGATCAGCTACTTCTACAGCAGTGTCTCCAACAAGGTTCCCTATCTGCGTGACCCCATCGAGGCCGCCAATCTGCTCAACGATATCGAGAAGTATGTGACCAGTCGGGAGGCTGCCCTGCGCGCCAAGCTGGACAGTGCCTCGCAGTGTGCCCACGATATGAGCAAGGTCTCGACCCTGTACAACGATGTGATGAACATCTTCCAGTCGTTCATCAAGCTCAAGATGGACATCAATGTGGTGGCGGAGCGACTGAAGCAGGAGCAGCGCCAAAAAGAGCAAAGGGAGCGAGATGCTCGCGATCAGGCGGATAGGGAGAAGGCCCAGCGGGAGGCGGAGGCCAAGGAGCGACTCTTCCGGGAGGAGCAATCCCGGCTGGAAAGCCAACGACAACAGGCGGCCATTGAGCAGGCACAGAGGGAGTTGGCCGCCCGGGAACTGGCTCTCCGAGAGCAGGCTGTTCGCGAAGAGGAGGCCAAACTAAAGGCTATCCGGGAACAGGCTTCCCGCGAGCAATTCGCCAGAAAGCAGGCGGCCAGGGAGGAGGAGTTGCGAATCCAAGCCCTGCGGGAGATAGCCAAGCGAGAGGAGGAGGTGCGTATCCAGAGCAAACGGGAGGAGGAGACCCGTATCCGAAGGGAGGAGGAGGAAAGAATCCGGCGAGACAACGAGGCCCGCTCGAAGCGCGAAGAGGAGGCACGCATCCAACGCGAGGAGATCACCAGGCTGCAAACCCTCCGCGACCAGGTGGACCAGCAGCGCATAGTGACCGAGAACATCCGCAAGGACATCCAGGTGAACTCAATTTTCACGGAGCTGCGCTACGCCTCGCCGCTCTTCATTCGTCCGCTGAAGGATGCCGTGACCCGTGAGGGCGATCGCTTCACCTTCGAGTGCGAGGTAACGGGCACTCCAGAGCCCACAGTGGAGTGGTTCAAGGATGGCATCAGTATCCAGAGCAACTCGGATTACAAGACCACCTTCGACAAGGGCATTTGCCGGCTGGTGATCGAGGAAACCTTTGCCGCCGACTCGGCGCGTTTCAGTTGCCGTGCCTCGAATTTGGTGGGAACTTGCGACACCAATGCCACCCTATCGGTGCGGGAAAATGCCGCTGAGGTGCAGTTGGTGCCGCCGAGGATCCTGAGATACCTTGAGAGCGGCAAGGCCACCGAGGGTAGCTCCTTCCAGTTTGCCTGTGTGGTGGCCGGAGTGCCCTTGCCCACGGTTCAGTGGTTCAAGAACGACAAGTGCATCGATGACTCACCGGATTATGTGATAAGCTATAATAATGGTGAGGCCACGCTGAGATTTGAGGAGGTGTTCCTGGAGGACGATGCTGTGTACACTTGCAGTGCCTCAAATCCAGCGGGTATTGAGCATTGTTCGGCCTCGTTGATTGTGGAACGTAAGTTTAAATATTATATTTTTAATATGTTTTGCTTTTATGTTAGTAATACAAAAAGATCTAACATTCTATACTCATTTTCCCACTTTCTTTTTATTCTATAGCCCTGGAACCCACAGAGTTACCTAGTTTCAAGGTTCCCCTATCGAATGCCATGGCTCGTGTGGGCCAGAAGATCAAGCTGGAGGCCATTGTGAGTGGCATTCCCAGGCCAGAAATCTATTGGCTGCACAACGGCAAACCCTTCCAGCCGCGCGATTCCAAGGTGAGTTGGCTGAATGCCATTATTTATGGGGTAATAATCTTGCAAAGTCTAGAATTTTCCCGCTGGAAATATTTATTTGAAAAAATTCAAAAAGATAATAGTTTATGGAATTTATTTAAATACATTTCTAGTACTTTTTCAAATATTTTTTGATAATTGCAAGTCTGACAGTATTTTGGTCCCCATTTGGGATGTATAAATTATATTTAAGAGACAAAGTGTTGACACGTTTCATTTATAAAAGCCTGAATATATCATTTGCTTCAATTTAAATTATAAATATAAAACTAGATAAAGAAAGTATCTGTAGATTCAATTTTCGGTACAAAAATCGCCATAAATATGCCAATTTAAATTGGTTTGCCTTGAAGGAAACCCCTTAGAGATTTCCTTTCGACTTTCTCCCGAGTGTTTGCATGCCTTGGGATGAAAGCAAAAGAATAAACAAATAGAGTAATGCCACCTAGTACAATTCCCCCAACTGTCTGTCTGTCTGTCTGTCTGTCTGGCTATATACACATTGAATCTTGGGTATATATACCAAAGAAAATCTTTTGGCTGGAAAGGAAAGAAAAATCAAAGATAATTCTATACTTTTTGCGGTGTGCTGTGGGCGTTGTGCGGTTTGGATTCTACATAATTCCAAAATAAAAATATTGAAAAGAAATCATAGCTGCTCTGACGTCAGTCACGCATTTTCTCCCCCGCCTAACTTCCCTCGAATCTCTCTTGATGATCGTCCAAAATTCAAGGCAATCGTTTTGAAAATACGCCAACGCCAACACACTTTGCGAACAGATAGTGCAATGCACAAGTCTAGGCTGGGCTATATAATGATCTTATGCCTATAATATAATATCTAATAGCTGCAATTTTTGGCAGAGCTCTGGCTCCTCCTTGCAACGAGGCATGCGACCAAAGCGAATTCAATTCACCACAGTCAGCACAGAGTTGATGCCGGACCTGGCTGGCAGGCAATTTGTTTATTGTGGGCGCCGACGCCAACATTGTGTATACAAAAATATGCAAATATGTATGCGGATTTTTGCAAATTTTCATTTTTGCTATAGAAATTGAGAAATGATTTCATTGGCCGCACTTTTTAATTGCCGCTGTCGACGCATTTGTTGCTCGTTTGACAAAATAGCGTCCCGAAAGACATGATCTCACTTGCCGGATCAAATTCATTAAACAAATTAAACAATTCTCTAGTAATTGGCACTTGTTCAAAAGCGTTTTCGATTCTTCTCCACTGAAGCGTTGTCGAACACCTGAACTCTCAGGTGCTTCCTGCAATTTGGGGCAAAACAAAGATCATTTGTTGCGGGAAAATAAACACTGAGACCCCTCCAAGCCGCCGGATGCGCCTCATCCGCCAAAACACACACACGCACCCAGTCAGACAGACACTCGTAAATAAGATTTAAATCGGTGTAAAAAAGAAGGAAAATTTAATTGCAAAAACCAAAAAAAAAAAAAAAAAGAAAGAAAAGCACACAAAAACTAGAACGAAAAAGCATTCGGTATCGAAAAACGTAACCCACCACATTCGGTTTTGGTTCTGGGTGTGGTGAGTTGTTCTTCCGCCGAGAACTCAAAACACAATCTCTGCTGACTCGACTTTTCGTGCTTTTCTCCCTGCACTTTCAGTACGAATACGGCCGCGTAACGCTGCTAATCCCGCAGGCTTATCCCAACGACGCCGGATCCTACGTCCTGAGCGCCAAGAACCTAGCTGGCGAGGCCTACACCAGTTGCAACGTGATAGTGAAGGGTCGCCTGCCCAACGAGACCTCCGATTCCGAGATGGCCAGCGATATTGAGCCCATCAAGCCGGCTGTTCATCTGCCCCTGAAGGATGTGTCCATTTTCGAGGGCAAACCCGTGCGGCTGGACTGCGTCATTGTGGGCCAGCCAGAGCCGGAGGTTATCTGGTACCACAACGAGCGTCCCGTCAAGGAATCCGCCGATGTTCAGCTACTGTTCCAGGGCGATCGCTGTTCCCTGATTATCCAGGAGGTCTACCAGGAGGATGCTGGTCACTACAAAGTGGTGGCCATCAATTCAGCGGGCGAAACCTCTAGCAGTTGTGAGCTTAAGGTGACTCCTTTGAACCAAGCGGAACCCGCAACGAGGGCCCAGGCCGAGAGGCAATCCCTGCCCAAGGATACGCAGCCCAAGTTCGAGAGACTCCTCTCCGATGTCCTGGCCGATGAAGGGGAGCAAGTCATTTTGGAGGTTCAAGCCAGTGGAGATCAACCTCTGACGGCTCAGTGGTTCCTCACCAACAAGGAGGTCCAGCTGAGCGACAGGGTAACCACCAAAGCGGACTCCGAGTCGGGCGTCTTCAAGCTCATCCTGAACAATGTGGGTGCCGATGACAAGGGTGTGTATACCGTGAAAGTGTCCAATCGAGCGGGCGATGCCAAGTGCTTCTCGCACCTCATTGTGAAGTCCGTGAATGCTCCCGAGAATCGCCGCAGCAGCCAGTCATCCGTGGAGATTGTGGATCGCCATCAGTGCCCGGAATTCAGGGAGCTCTTCAGCGACAAGCAGGGTCAGATCGATGACGTGATCAAGTTCGAGTGCATTGTCAAGGGCAAGCCCACGCCGAAGGTGCACTGGTTCTTCAACGATCAGCCTGTGCACGGTCACAACTTCCTGGTGTCCACCAGCGGCGATCGCCAGGTCTTGACCATCCAGAAGCTGACCCACGATGCCGTCGGCAAGATCAGCTGTGTGGCCGAAAACGAGGCGGGCAAGGCCACCTGTGTGGCCTTCTTGAACATCATTGGCAGCGGTCTGCCCGCCTCCAGTGATGTCCAGACCATGACCCAGGAACACAACACTGAATCCTCGCGCGTGACAATCAAGAAGCAAACCTTCACCACAACCTCCACCTCGCAGGTGAACTCCTACGAGGGTAATGCTCCCCAGACCGAGGTCCATCACTCCTCCGCTCACATCGATCAGTCGCTGAAGCAATTGGGCCAGCAAAGACCCGAGATTATGGAGAGTCATCACTACCAGGAGCTGCACAAGAGCAAGGAGATGAGCAGTCCCAGTGTGCAGCAAAAGTCCTTCACCCTCATCCAATCGAGTGGTGCTCCCAATGGTCAGTCCGCCGTTGCCATTCCGGATTCACCGACACGCCTGCGGCGGGAGATTGCCCCCCGGTTCACCACTCCCCTCAGCGGCAAGATTGTGGATCAGGGCAGTGATGTCAGCATGGAGGCCATCTATGATGGCTATCCCTCGCCCGAGATCAAGGTGGAGAAGAACGGTGGTCAGCTGTTCGATGATGCCCACACCAAGATCTCCAATAAGTGCAATCGTGTCACCATCGAACTCAAGCAGGTGAATGTGGCGGATGCGGGACGTTATGCAGTGACTGCCTCCAATGCGGTGGGTCAGTCCACCAGCACAGCGGATCTTGTGGTTAAAAGTGAGTATATACTAAATATTATATTGAAATAAGGTAGATGGGGAGGTTAGTTTATGTTTCTAAGAGATTTTAAGAGATTTTCGGGTTTTAAAGATAAAGGAAATCAACAGAAGCCCGACATTTTCAAGTTTTAATTTGTTTTAAAAGCCTATTAATACTAATTTGTCAAAATAATAATTATCCAAACCTCAACAACGATATTTTCCTAGGCAGCAATTCCATGGAATATTCTTTTTTAAATCTATAAAATATACATTTATTTTATGAGCTCACCGTCCGACTGTCCGCACCTCCCACGACCTAATTTAACCTATCAAATTTCGACCACCACGAGGCGCTTCGTTTCGAAATTAATTTCCCAGAACTCAAATGAAGTAAAAAAATGGCTGGGAAAAAAGCTGGCAAAAAGTGTTCAGAAGCGCGTACACATGTTTTCCCTGGGATAGACCCTACTTATATCATATGTTGTGTGTACCACATCAATCAGCGCAGAGCATTAAAGTGTCATTGTGAGGGGAATGCTGGCGGGGACGACCGTCAATGGATGGATCTTCAAACGTCAATGGCTCGGACGCCGCATGAATAGAGAATATTGATGAGTTTTTAGTGGTCGACAGGCTTGGAGGAGGATGAGATGATGATTCTCTGTGGGACTGTGTTGTTGTTTATATTTCAATCTTATTTGTTAGCTGGCCTCGGCCCGACCGCCGACCGGCGACCGCCGGGCGAGGGAAGAATGAAAATCTTGGCCAATGCAAAAGATTTTCTTACAAAAATTTATAAATATTCTTGGGGTGTGGGTGGAGGGGTATGGAACCGGGATTGGGGTTGGGGCTAATGCTTGCAATTATTATTATGTAAATCGCGTTGAAGAGTGAGATCGTTTATTTACTCGAAATGTTTGCAGAATTGTCGTCGCCGCCTGCCAGTGTGCAATGTGTTCGCTTTGAGATTATTTGTATTATTTTTACTGCCTATTTGCTGCTGTCTAAACGAATTATTCATTATGGCCGATTATTGGGACGGCTGTTCAAGTAAATTATTCAGTTCCGAAAACTACAGCAACAAATCTGTTGCAATGACACACAAAGGCTGTTATTTATTCGCACAATGTTCTATGTTCTTTCCATATGCTAATTGTTCTTTGTGTTTTTGTATTCCTCTTTCTCTGAATTATTTTAGAGACCATCTTTCCGCCTGTGTTTGGACGACGTCTGCAGGCCCAGGTCAGCAAGAAGGGCGAGAAACTGGTCATGGAGGTGGAGGTAACTGGGCTGCCCGATCCCACAGTCACTTGGCTGAAGGACGACAAGCCACTGAAGGATGCCGGCATCTCACAGCATCGCCTGCTTGCCCAGGGCAACTCCTACAGACTAATCATCGAGAAAGGTACTTTCTAGGGTTTATTTTTAGCTTAAATTTAGAAATTAAAAGAAATGACAGCTGACTGGCAGAGCATTTCCTTTTAAATTTTGCAAATAACAACAACGAAGGCTCGTTGTTTACTTAACCCAAATATAATTTATCGAACATTAGCTTGTTTCATGTTTTGCTAATCATTTTTGGGAAACTCTTAAGGTCTCAAAAATGTTTATATAAATTTTAATGGCTTATTTCATCTATGAAACATTTCCAACAGTTTAATTTTTATCTATCCTCAATTTATTTAATTAATTTGTTTGTATTTTTCCGCAGCACAAACAACGGACTCCGGCAAGTACATGGTCCGAGCAACGAATGCTGGTGGTGAGGCCAAGAGCATTGCCGACTGTGCCATCCTAGAGCCCTCGCCGGAACGCATGCAGGAGGTGGTGAAGACCATTGTCTATGAGACGGGTCCCGTCCAGATACCTTCTGGCGATTTCAAAACCGAAGTAAGTGTGCATGTGCTCAATATCTAACCACCTACTACGACTTCTATATGCATTATCCTCCTCGATCACCTCAATCTACTCCGATCTATTTCTATTTTACTCTTCTCTTTGACTCTGTTAACTTACGTTTAATTCGATCAATATAATAAACCAAATCTTTTGTGAATTCTCTCCTCTCATGATGTCAACGTCGTTCGTTCTTTCGTTTCGCTTTGCTCATTCCACATGGGTTTTCCACACTACATCGCCACCACCACCAACCACCAACCACCACACCATCCAAAAACATACACTGAAACCAAAATCGAAACTGAAACCAGATCCAGACTCCGACTCAGACTCAAAGCGAGCCACAGCCTTCGTTCGAAAGCAGGCAGACGGATGTGACCAGTGCAAATGACCTGCACGGCCTGTCCGAGTCGAAAGTGATCACTGAGCATCGTTGCACCACCGAGGCAACCATGCGTCTAGAGCACAAGTCGAACTATTTGGACCTACCGGAGCTAACGTCCCGCCCCAAGACACCGACCACAAACGACACAATCACCATCACAACAAACACTGCCGGCCAGGATCAAACCGATCAGAGCCAACCCACCGTAGCCAAAGCCCCACCCCCGGCGGTGCCGCCCAAGCCCTGCACACCAGTGGTGGCCACCACTTTTGGCCAACAGCAGCCACCGCAGATGCAGACGCTGACCAGCACCAGATACGAGCAGAGCGAACACAAGTCCAGCACCTCTACCTCCTCCTTTGACTACTTCAAGAAGATCGACGAGGAGACTGTGACCCAGCGACCCAAGCCCTTGGCCTTTAAGCCCCTGGAGACGGTGGTGCGTCAGCCACAGGCACAAACTTTGGCCGAAGAGCTGAGGAGCCTCAACTTGATACCAGGAGATGCCCCCGAGTTCTGCTATTCCCCCAAGCCGGAGAGAACGGAGCCCAAGGTACCGCTAATCAATGAAAAGATCAAGATACTGTCGGAGGTCCAGCCGAAGGAGCCACCTCCACAGGGTGGAGTTCCTGTCTTCCCACCACCACTGGGTCTTCAGAGCGTTCAACACGAAACCACCACCACCAAAGAGGTCAAGGTGGAGTACGGACAACCGATAGTGAGACCCGCTGCCGTCTTGGCCACTCCTGCCCAGCAGAATCCTCGATCGCCCTCGCCAAAGCCCTCCGCCGAAGGTGTGGCCATGTCCAGACTGTGGACACCAAGCGGTGTCACTGGTTACTCCAGCGATGTCGAGCACAAGACCGAGAAGACAGTGATCTCCTCTACGCTGCCCACACCCACACCAACCAAGGAGCTGAATGCACCCTTCCTGGTGAATCAGATAGTGAAGAGCATACCCCCACCGACCACCACACCCGCACCGGTGACTCATGTCGTCAACGTGCAACTGGAACCTGGAACTCCCCCGGAGATTTGCTTCGCACCCAAAGTGGAAGACACTACGACGCGTCGTCGTTCCCTGGTAGAGAGTATGGAGCAAAAACTGGAACAGAATCTAATCCAAGGACCGAGTAAAGTCCTACCCCATTCGGTGCCCACATTGACACCGGCTACAGCACCGCCTCAGCAAACAAAGCCTATCCTGGGAAACTCTACCTATCGCCCACCACCTCCAGTTCTGCCCAATCGACTGGGACTCTATGAGAGCGACTACGAGAGCGATCGCTACAAGTACAGTGGCAGTGAATCGGATGTGGAGCCGGGAAATCGCAACCAGCAGCATCAGCAGGCCACCACGGAGACTTCGTTCAAGTCCAGTGGCTATACGGCCGATACCGAGGAGCACTCGAGCTATCGCAAGTCGGAGACTAGTTTCTACGAGACCAAGTCTTCGTCCTCGACACAGCCAGGCGAGATTCCCAAGCTGCAGCCTGAGCCACCGGCACCGGTTTACTTCACACCGAAGCCCCAATCGCAGGTGCCGCCACCACAAACGAATTTTAGCAGCCAGGAGGCAAAGGTTCGCAATCGATTTTTCTCAGTGTCTGTGTAATATCTCTGTGTCGTTGTTGTTGTTACTTGTTTATTGTCGTTGTTTAGCAAGCACTGGAAGCGGAAAGCGAGTTTCCTTTCCACAAACTTACACTTACCAAAAATAAAAGCAAAATGCCTCAAAGCCATTGTAATACCCAACTCGCTACCAGAATCACACCAATTAATCACTAAGCTCCTTGATAATCATAAACCTTAAAGGACTTTAAGGCTTTTGTTCTAGCAGGACTTCATGTTCGAGCGCCTTAAAGTCACCTTGATCGTTCGCTGGCTGTTTAATCATTTACTCAACTTTAACCTTAACCTTTGACCTAATCTTGTTACTTGCCTGAACTCTAAACAAAGCTGTTTGTTAACTCTCATTTACCTTTCTCTATGTCTGTTAATTCCTCAATTATTATCCTTTGCTAATAATATATTTTATTAAAATTATCCTCCTAGGACTACAACTACACCTCTTCGAGTATGACCAGCAATTACTCACACAACATGCAGAGCAGCTCGTCCCGTCATGAGACCAAGTTCTCATCGACTGGCGTGGCACCACCGCCACCAGTGGTTACCTATCCCAGTCCCATTCCCGCCCAGCGGAAGACACCGGCAGCGGAGTTCAGTGACTATAGCAGCGAGATTGATGAACGCTTCCGCTCGGTGTCGCGCGCCAATGAATCGGATGCGGAGATCAAGGGCTATCGTGTGGTATTCCCACCCACTCCCACTCCGCGCACAAATATCGCCGCCAATGGCCACAAATCCCCAGTGGTTGTCGTTACCCCCTCGCCCATGGAATTTGAACCAACGCCACCCGAGATGGGCAGCAGCTATGCCAGGCCAAAGTTTGAGCCCATTGGCAAGGAGATACGCCATGAGATCAAGAGGGAAAGCAGCTCCAAGCAGCAGCAGTCCAACTTTACGCAAAGTCAGCCAGTGTATAAGCCGAAGCCAGTGGCAGCCAAGTTTATAGCTGCCACTCAACAGCAGCAGCAGCCACAGGCCAATGCCCGTCCGACCATGTACTACAATGCTGTTGCTGGAGCTCCCATGCACCTGGCCAAGGTGGCCACGGAGACCAAGAACGTGATGCAGATGCACGAGTCCACGGAGAGCTCGCAGCGGGTGGTGAATATGCAGCAGACCAAGCGGGTAATCCACTTTGATGGACCGCAGGAGCAGAGGGATCAGCAGATCGTGCTGGAGCCCTTCCCCTACAGTCCGGCCACGAGTCGTACGCCCTCCAGGCAATCCCATCTCCCGCCACCGGCCACGCCCACCAAGTTCGTGCCGGGAGAGTTCCGGGAGAGTGACTATGAGAGCGAGGTGGAGGGAGCACGCATCCAGCCGCTGTGGTCACCATATGGCGATGGTTTGACCAAGGGCTATCGACGAGTGGCCCCACCCCAGGGAGCAGGAAGATCCTGCAGCTTGCCGCGAACATACGAAAGGGTTTTGTCGCCCATGGAATTCGATCGGGGCCCCGAGATGCCCAGCAAGATCCACGTGGATATAAACACACTGCGAAAGGAGCAGCGCGGTGGCAGTACCGTCACCACCCAGCATCGGACTCAGTCCCTCAACAGGAACTCCACCATGAGGCAGCAGCAGCAACAGCAGCAGCAGTCCATGGATCAGATAGATAGGGCCGGAACCCTGCCCCGATATGGTTATAATTCTCTACAGCAGCAGGCGGAAAATCAGGGACGGCGAATGGGTTCCACCTTCCTCCAAAAGTCCCATCAATTTGTGGAGGATGTGAGCAGGGATGTGAGGAGCAGCCACGCCTCGAATGGCATCCGACCGGGTTTCAAGAGGGCGCCCAGCGAGGGCAGCAACCAGCAGCCGCAGGCCTTCCGGGATGAGTCGCGGGTCTCTCAATACGGTAAGTGATTCATATTTATCCCAAAATCAAAGGACTAAACCATGCAGTAGATATATACCATATATATTTGGAGCCAGCTCCCTTCTATCATTTGAATTGGTATTACTTTGAGATTTGAAAATTGGAAAATTGTGATGATGAAATTCGGTTGAATTGGTTTTTTGAGAAATTTGCATTTGTTGGACATACCACCAAAATTCTTACTAATCCGTCTTTCATTTCGGAATCATTTTGAAATCATTCCTTTGTGTTTATCAGGTTGAAATTATTTGAAATACCAAGAAATTTACTAATATTTTATGTTTTTTGGGTTTATTTATTCCCAAACTAATCAGTATTTATACAAATATTCATTTATTATTTGCCTTTCAATATATAAAGTTACTTTTATATGTTTTTATTGGATGCTTCTGATAATGTTATACCTTTTTTGTTTATTTTTTAAGTTTATATTTGTACATATATCGAAATCTTTCTATGATAAGCAGTCAATTCTTTATCATCCATAAATCGTATCTAAGTGATTAGGGATTACTTTAAGAACCCACTAATTCCCAACTACATCTAAGATAAAACCCCTTTTCGTCTATATGTTTATCTGTAAACTGCAATCAGGCACCAAATGCGTCGATCCCAATACCGGTTTAATATATTTCAAATACGATTTCGGCTACGAGTTTGGCATCCTGTTTCCCGGCGAGGGTCACAAGTTCGTCAGTAGCCAGTGGAACAGTAATAGCGGCGGCATTAATGCCTCTAAGCCCATCCAAAACGGACGCCACTCCCCATATCCCCTGAAACTGGCGCCGGGCAACACTGAGCTAGTCATACCCGTCCAGCACGAGAGATCCTCGCAGGGCTACAGTTCCGATAACGAGGTTCAGCGCAGGAGTCAGGCTACCAGGAACTGGTCAAGTGGCAGGCCGATGGCCCCGCGAAGCAGCCAGCAGCGGAAGCGATACAGCCTGCCCAGCTGTCACAGCCTCGACATCCACCTGGACCGACTCCATGCCCAGGCACCGCGCCTGCCGCCGGATCAGATGGTCCGCACAGGTACTGAAGCACAGTAAACATATGGCGGCTGTCGTCACCAGATGAAAGCCATCAATCACAACGGCTTAACACGCAATCTCTCTCAATCGCTATATCGATGTTGTCAATTAGTCTAGGACTTGTTAGTGTTGTGCCCGCAAAAAAAAAAAACAATGAAAGCACTAGGAGATATGAACTGGAAATCTATAAAGAGTTCCTGACTACAAAGATTACTTCTGGCTCAGAATTTGAGACAGGAACTGTCTTTATTTTGAAAACATCACAAGCTTAAAGCAGTTTATATCTTTTGTGGCTTTGTGTCCTTGTGATTAACCCCCAGACAAACCTCATCTGCATTATATTAAGTGTATATTAAATCAGGCTATGTTATAATCCCAAGTCCAAAAAAAGCATGAGTATCTAATATATACATAGATATAGATGTTCCTGCTTGCTCGTTCTTTTTTCTACTTTGCATGAAAAGTTTGTTTTGCGTTTTTTGCGTGTTTAAACTTTAAAGTGAATCCGTATCGTAAATAAGTGTTTGTGTTCCGTGCTGCCTGCCGCGTGCTAATCCCACTAATGGAAGCGCTTTTGAAAACGCTGAGCCAGAGATTCTAATGGTTTCGTACTCCTCCTGCTCCACTCCACACTCCAACAACTCCGAAACGCGCCCACTCAGTGCCGGAACTGCCCAATACGGAACCCGTCAATGCGCATTTGAATCGCGATGAGCTGGCACAAAGGCAGCCATTATTCATAACGGTAAGCCGAGTCATTAACCCCCAAACCACTGAGACTGAACCCGTAAATCTCTCCACTCCACTCTCTCCAACACTCATCTCCTCATCCTCGCCGGAGACAGCCGCTGAAAGACATCGCGGTGGGCGTGGGCGGAACGGCGCGCTTCGAGTGCATTGTGCAGGCCCATCCGCAGCCGCAGGTCAACTGGACGCACAATGGCGGCCATCTGGAGTCCGGCAGTCGGCATTGCATCGAGTACCGGAATGGCGTGTGCCGGCTTACACTGCCGCAGGCCTATCCGGGTGAGTAACTGAACAGTACTGTGGTCAGGCAGGTCAACCAAAACATTTACACGGAACAAAATTGTAGGAAAGAATGAATTTAAGGAGTTTGATATTTGAATATTATTCAAAACAGGTCAGACTAGGAAATTATGTTTAAGAAAAAGAAGAAACAGGTTCTCTAATTTTTCTTTACAGAAAGGGACTGCCCTAATATAACTTAAAATATATATTATTAAAAATAATAACAATTTTAAGCAATACCTTACTTTAATGGATAAATTTGCAGACTATTCAGACAAGGTCACACTACAAGTATTTGAAGAAAAAAGGTCACTCTTGGCGTGAACAGACAAAAGGAACTGTACCTAGAAAGCGTCCCTAAAAATCTATTTTTAAATTCTGGCTAACATTACAAAAGTGCCTAGAAAAGTCTAGGAAATCTAATTGAACAAATTTTTTAAAGCTTGGAGTTTAGCTTGAATCTTTTTAATTTTGTTCTGTGTATAATCAAATCAACTAGGCTAGCTCATTAATCGTTTTACCTTCCTCTCTCTTACCCCTCTCTCTCTCTCTCTCTTATTTTCTCTGTATTTCCTCCTGGATTCATCCTTTGGCATCCTTTTGCAACCGAATGGAATGTAATGGTCTCGAATTCCGACAGATGACAACGGCAGCTATGCCTGCACCGCCATGAATCGGCTCGGGGCGGCCAGCACCAGCGGAAATTTGAATGTTTCGAGCACAAATCGTGGATTTAGATACTAAGCCCGTTGCTTAAATGCAACTATTATTACTATAATTATTATTATTTATTTTATGATTTGTTCAATGCCAAAGTTTCGCCTTCTTGTGTGTATGTATGTATTCACTATGTCACTCATTTTGTCCCCATTGTTTTTTCTCGGTTCAAAGTCCCCTATTTTACATGCATACAACAAAGGAATATAGTATTACTTGTGTTTTTGTCGAAAGTCAAATAAAATAATATGAAAACGAACAACTATGAAGGGTTTTTCATTAATGAAAAATAAAGTATGTGATTTCTAAATAAATTTTCCGACTTTTCCGATCGTGAAAAGCTTTATGAGTGGCGCTCTCTACAGGAAAACCCAAGCATTTAGTTCGAAAAAGCTGAAAATTTGTGTTTATTTCGAAAAAGCTTTTGCGGGATATAGGCGTTAGGTGGCGCCAAGTGATCACTGATCTCAGAGGAAAATTTCTTAAGAATCCGAAAAATAATATTAATATTTTGTGAAACTTTTGATTAATAATCTCCTGTGTGTTTCTATCAGCGTCATACAAATGTTTACATTAAGTACAGAGATCCATCCCTCAGATCTTTGAGAAATTATCTACGAGATAGATTTGGACATTAATTTTGGGCCTGTACTTTGATCTTTGCCTCTCATGATTAATTATTCTTTCAACGCGTATTTGTGGGGCCGCCTTTAGAAAAGTTTTTAATTTGAAATAAACTGAATGAATTACAGAACTTTAAAATGCCGTTTCGCTTGTCAATTCGCTTTCCATTACTCATTGCTACATACATATTGTACAAATATTTGAACTAGGCCAAAAACTACATTTGAAATCGGGTCAGAAGATAATTCGAAAGCATCGAGAGCCATCCGCTAAACAAATGTTTGGATTTGTGTGTGCAACTAAGAAATGTGTGTGGGCGGCTGACGGTTCGAATAGGATTCGCCTTGCTGCTCATAAATGATTTATTTGCGTTTTTTCGGCAATGTTTATTTATCTAATTTTCCTTTTGGTCTTTTCTTTTTCTTTTTTGTCGCGATCGCTTGCCAAGATTCAGAGCCGCGAGCGAGCGAATTGTTAGCGAAAATGCTAGCAATTTTCGGCAATGACAGGGAGGAGGAAGAAGGAAGGCTGGGGGGAGGTAGGAAACTCGGACGGACATCATGCCAGACATAAACACTCTCCGCTGTCAAGGCATTGAGTACACACAGGGGCCCAGCAGTATGTAGGCCTTCGAAAGTCCTTGACACTGACACCGAACCCCACAAAAGTCAGAACAGAGGAAGGCAGGCAGTGTTGCCAAACTATTAATCAGCACCAGTAGCTAAAATGGGCTATAAAAATAGCTAAGGGTTGTCTTTTAGGAGATTAAGAAAATCTGGATGGAAATTAAAGGGAAGGATTTTCTTATATTTAATACCTATATATTTTTACACCTTTATTAGGTTCCTAATTTAGCTATAATTTATCCTAAATACCTCAAAACCTTTTGTTTTCTTTAAGGTAAACACAGTTTTTCCTACATTTTACACTCACCAACTGATAGATGCTGGTCAACAGCGCCGTGGTCCTTAGATTCCTGGGTGAAACTAAAAAAAAAAAAATTATGCAAGGAACGTATTATTTTATTTTTCTCTAATAATAAGCTAATAAATATTATAAAAATAAAGATTTATTTGAATAAAAAACCGTAGGAAAATCTTAAACTATCAAAGGTAAACAAGCCAACAAATCTAAAACAAAACAAAAACAATAAATTCAGAAACGATTTTATATATATGTACAACTAAAGACAAATTTCTGTATATTCCTTCTTAAATAATAAACTTTAAGTCCGAAAATCTTTAAAAGAAAAACAATAAATTCCGACATAAATCTATATAAAAAACTACACACAAATTTGTGTATATTCTTTTCTAAATTAGATAAAAAGAAAATTATTTTTCTTTTAATTTTTTCTTTAATATATTTCTTTGATATATAGGGTTTAGTTTATTTTGTTTTGAAGCTTGATCATCACGCATTTTAAAGCATACCCAAAGAGTGTAACGTCACTTCCGGAAGCACATTCAGATCGCTTAGAGAGGAAGAGAGATAAATGGAGACTCTTACACTTATACATTTTATAATTATGTTCCTAAGATTTAAAGGACATTCCACTAAATAATATATTAAAAAAGGTTCCAGACAACTAACGGCCAAAACCATAACCTAACCATAGTAAAATGTTAGTTCAGTTTTTTTTTAAATACGGACAAGTAAATATATTAAAAACTTATACAGAACAAAGTATCAAAAAACTCAGAAATATAATTTATATAAACGTGTATCAACTTTAACTTATATTTGTTTAGTTTTCCAACAGTTTCTTCTCCCTAAAATACTGGAAACATCACCCGAATATACCTAAGTCCATGCCATTCTCACAACCAGCACCAGTACATCCCTGGCTATGTCCCACTTTTGGATATATGACACACTTCTGTCGATGATTAGGCTCTGGTTGCTGGGTGGGTGGTCCTGCCCGATGGCTGCTTTTATAGCCAAGGCCGTCGTCCATCCGCCCAACCGCTCGCCTGCCAATCTGCCAATTCTAATTGCGTGCTTAGTGGCTGGCCAAAGTGTCCGTTCGAGTCATTAGGCAGCGGTCCAAGAAACAAATTAGACGCTACTCACAGCATCCAAATGCAAACACTCTGAGTCATTTGCAGTGTGCTCAGTGCAGCGTTTACAATCATTTCATTGAATTCTCATTTTGAATGGGAGCATATGGCCCGATCCTTGCACCTTAATGATTCATAAAATTGTTTTCTCGCACCCAATAAGAGGCTGTCATTAATATTATGAAACTTTTTGTCAAAATAAAATTCTAAAACGTAAAGAAAATGGCGTGAGAAACATGAAAAACATTTCGCGTGTGGCGTTTTTCAGCGTTAAACTGAAATATTCGGGCCGTGTCCGGCCTTGCTCGTTTTTTGCTTTCATTCTATAGTATATATTTGAATATATATTTGCACATTTGCAAAATTTCACTCGCTATATCGAGTGGCAGAGCAAATGTTAGTCAAACAGATTCCAATACTCGAATAGCAAATATTATTGGTTTTTATATGCCGAATACGATTTCGAAGCTGCCTGGATTTTTGGCCAAGAGTGTCTGCCAAAAAAACCAAAAATGTGTCCCCTTTGCCCAGGAGGAGGATTTTGTAAATTTTTCTGCGATGAGCACAAACATTCGCATTATGTGGTTTCTTTTCCCTATTCTCCCTCTCTATCTCGGTGCTTTTCTAAATTAATTGGGTAATTTTCTAAAAATACCAAATGAACTCAGCGCCGCAACAAGTCACAGAACACACACAGACATACACAATATTTCCTTGCCACTTTAAATATTTCGTTAATATTTTCCTACATTTTGTTGGGTTTCCTTCTTTCTGGCTTTCTTTGTTTTGCTCACAGAGTGAGTTTTGGGTGAGGAAACGCTTTCGTGATCCATTAGATGGGCATTTCAGTGGGATTCAAGTTGAGTGGTTTATTATGCCGAATCAGATTGGTCAACATGGCAAAGGCGTGGTCACACATTCAATAATTTTTAATTAATTTTCAAAATAAATGGATCAGTTTATTAGCCAACAGTACTGCGATTTACTGAACATTTCCCTAATGCAACTACGTTGTTGCCCAGGATATATAGGCACCATTATTTGCCTCACATAATTTCTATATTAATTCTGGCAGCACTTGCCACATATAAATTTTAATAATACTATTTCCGCTTTGGTTATAATATCTGGGCTGCGGCTACGACGACAACCTATAGACCGAGAATATACACATAAATATCTTTATAAACTGGATAAGAGCCAACAGCATTCGAATCGGATACTATAAAGTAGTTGGTTGCCTCGTAAAATTGTTTTCCTCACACCCACGACGACCAAGGGTAATAAACCAGCAGCAGTTCGAAAATCCGAGGGAATTGGCCCAGAACTGCGCAGATGTTCGTAGGCTAAGAAGCATTTAGCACTTCAGTTTCGCCCGGCAAACATGAACATATTTTCTAATGTCTATATAAAATGGCATAGATTTCATTTAATTGGGCGCAACAAAGAAGAGGGTCTGTGGCGCCGAATAACCAAGCACCAAGAACGAAATACCAAAAAACCAAACCGCTAGCCACGCAAAATTCAGTTGCATAATCCCCGATGACAGGCAGCCTTATCCTCAACCGAAAATACTGAGGAATGGCATGGGAACGGGTTGCGAGCATCCGTGCTGCCACGCGTTGTTGACCCTGCCACAAGTCAGTCACTCTCTACAGGCAGCGGCATATTTATTTATTTATATATACTTATACACGCACGCTGTAAATTAGCGAACAAAACGCAGACATTGGGGAACGTGGTGAGTGCAGCCAGCGGGTTCTGTTGAAAATCGGGGCCAAGATTTTAGCATAAACACGAATTCCGCTAATTGCCAGCAAGGCGCTAGAATTTAATTGTTTTCAGCTAATTGAGCAAGGATATAAAAGCGCAGCAAGTGCAGCTATAAAAACCAGAGATCCCAATCATTTCCGCGTTTCTAAAACGCTAAAAACTCTGATTGTTACACGGAGAAAAATAGAAAACAAAAAAAAATATATAACAACAGATTTTCAATGAGTTTTTAACTGCTTACCTAGAATAAGTTGTACTTTAAAGAGCTTAAATATAATTAATAATAATATTATTAAATAAGATCAAAATGCGGCTCATGTTTTCAACAGAAAAGAAAGTCAAGCATTCAGAAAAAGACCAGGTTCCTTTCTTAAATACTTAATAAATACATTTTCTTCTTCCTTTTCTGTCTCGGTGCACAGATCAAGGCACTCAAACGGATTGTTTGCTAATAACCGAAGAGGAACCGGCGAAGGAGGCCCGGGTAGAAGAACAGCACCTCCTGGCTAATGGCGTCAATAAAACGCCGTTGCGTAAATCAGCCTCGTTCTCATCATCTTCGACCAGTTCGCCGGCCAGTTCCTCATTGGGTTCAGCCACATCGACCATGTCGCTGCGCTCCTCAACGCCCCTAAGGAGCAATCATTCCCACTCGAGCCGCGCTCTCCGGAGTGACACGATCAACACGTTCCAAAAGTGGGAGACCACGATCGAATCCATCAGCTACGTGAGCACCAAAACCGTTTCCATCTCCGATTTCAACCAGGAGCCGCAGCTACGCGAGCAAACAGGTAAATCACTAAACAATTTATTGGCATTTTCTTTGTTTGGGTTACATCCTAAACAACCCAAATGTGTTGTTTCCATTCACATGAGCAATGAATACCATAATTAATCATTCGGCTAAATGCATTATTTTGATCCTCAAGCGATCTGGAAAATTGCTAACTACAAAACGGGCAGAGTCCCGATCTCTCAATCTCAATCTCTTGCATCTTGCATCTCCCATATGCCATGTCACGCAATCCATATAGACATTTTTCGAATATCTTTGAGGTACCGCATGTAAAATCACTAAATATAGATTACAGCCACCGCGCTCGCTCTTCACCGCATTGCAACTTTCATTTGCCAGCAAAAAGGGGCGAGGGATCGAGAGGCGGAAGGCAGAAGGAGGCAGGCAGGCGGCTTTGACTGCGACTCGTGTGTCTAATTGTATAAACAATTGATAGGAAAAACGCAGAAGAAGAAATAGCTGAGATACTAGCAGAAAATCGAACTCGGAATACTCTTTAAATTATGCAAAGTCTAAGAGATATTCAGCTTACTTCAGATTTCAGAAGCCTAAACAATCTTTAGATTTAAATAAGATAAACTTGTTTTAGTGTCCGATTTGTCTTGCATATTTATTCAAAGTAAATAAAGACAACAAACTGTGATAGTAATGACACCCGTTTGGAGGGATTAAGTCAACCACATTTGGACATTTTATACCTAAATTGCCGCTTGGCATGCAGTGCTCTTGGGGCGCAGTCGCCGCAACATCGCCAACGTCGTCGTCGTCGACGTTTCGTTTCGTTTCGGTTTTATGGTTTTGCTGAATGGCTGCTGGCCCAAGACCGGGACTGGGGACTGGGTCTTGAAATTGTCTTGTGGATTGAGAGCGAAATTCGATGCCAAAACGAGACTCTGCGGCAGTGCAGCCTCTGGTGCACCGCCCTGAGATCTGCTTATGCGACTCATTACATCTGGGGCTGCCGCACCGAAGGGACATGGGATTGGCTTTGCTTGGGGTCGCTTCTCGGGCTTGGGGGGGCTGCTGCATTCACTATATAAACATAAGTATTTATATCCATCATTCTCGCTGCCTGTTGCATGTTGCCTGCTTCCAGCACACACACACACTCAAGTGTCAACTCTCATCCAGCATCTGTTCCACCATCCTTCGATGTTGTGCTCCCAACGATCGTTAATTGAACCCCAATTCTTATCTCGTTCGCAGTAAATTGAAGGCATCATCCGAGTTCGAGCTGGGAGAAAAGCCAAACTAATTTTTGAGCTAAACTAAATCCAACTAAACCTAAGCACAGTTGCCTTATTACTATATCTATATGTGTGTATATGTACTAAACAATTAATCATACTAATTAAAGAGAAGTGAAATGTGTACGTCTTGTGTTGCTGTCTTTGCTGCCACATTCTCCGGCCGTGACATAATTGGGCGAATATTTTTGCACAGAGCATCTCCGATAAGATACAGACACAGGCTCGGCCTGGACAGATAGATAAGTGCGGTTAATCTTACCAGAGAGCAGCTGTGCACGGGCAAAAATGTGATTAGAGATCAAGTTGATATCTTAGAGATAAATTGTAAATTTTTTAAAATTTTAATTGACTTATTTTGAGGTGTGACAGTGAGTTAGTGCTAGAGATATATGATCTTTGTGAGGAAAAAGGACATACAGCTTTAATATTCGATTTTATAATATATTTATATTGCTCATGTGTATGTACCATATGTCCTATAATTTGTTTCCAGTGTAATATTAATTTTCATAGCGCGTTCGCTAACAACAAACGCAAACTCTTTGCAATCTGCCTTGCAGAACCGGCTAACTGTTACTCCTGTTGTTGTTTTAGTGGCTCTTTTAGCCACATTTTAGCTCCGAAGAAAGCTAGTTGAGATGCGTGTTGCCTGGCTTTGGCTCCTCTTACCAGCCACCGGCTTATCTCTGTCTCCCGGCCACTTTAATGCTTGTTGTAGATACATTTGTATCTCGACGGTGACAGTCGAAACTTTGCCGTCGCTGCGCCTGGCTGCCTCGCATTTTCAACTGCCAAGAATCAGCAACTTCGCCGAGTTTGTAATTTAATGAGTGATTCTGTAACTGTGTTGCAGTCGCCGGTCCATGTTAACAATTAACAATTTGTGCACACAATAAAAAACAATATTGCATGACCATTGCAAACCAGGTTGCCGTATACAGCATAGTAGTAGTGATGCCAGCCTTGGGGCGGCTGCGACTCCTCGCCTTAAAAGGCCAAAGCCAACTGGCTTTTTAGGTGCAATTTGTATTTGAGCATTTTTCTGAAATGGCTAAAAATGAAATAGAAAGTTGCGACATTTTTCCCTGCCAATTGGTCACTGAAAAAACCAACCACATCTCTGATGCTGATGCTGATGCCGATGCCGATGCTGTTGCTGATGATTAAGACACCAAATGAATAATCAAGTTATATGTATCAAACGGCGGGCGGACGAGCCAAATTTTATACATATCTCTCTACATCTATGTGGTTTTAATTTTAGACAAACAAAATAAATTATGTGGAAAATGTGAAAAAATCGAGGCGGAGTGCCAGTGCCAACCACACACGGTCCACAATCCCCCCTAAGCCTTTAATTATATTGTGCAAAGTTTAATTCCATGAATCGACTGCAGCCTGTATTCGCCTATTTATTTGTGCAAGATAAACTGTGATGGACACATCCTATTATTTATATCGGAACAGAAGGTCGACATAAGGAGCGGATCTATCGGTGCACGGATAGCTGGAATCGATAGATACACCGATCTGTGCCGTGTGTATGCATATGCATTGGACTCTAACAGTATCTAGAATTTCTCTGGGAAGACTTCTTCGTTCATCGTTCTTAGTTTTCGATTTTGTGCACACAATGTTGAAAAATACGTGTCAAAAATAAATCCCCATATATTTTTAGCCAACTTACCCGAACGAACACTTTCCGAAATCCAAGGGAGAGAGTATTTGAGAGGAGGAGCAGCAAGAGATTCCCAAGATATACTCCCCATAGAGATTTACACCGATCACAGCTTTTCTCTCTCTTTGCCAAGCAAATTGGTGTGTCTCCTGGGGATGAATGTTTGTCAAGCTATCAAAAGAAATGTTGGTGAGAAAAGAAGCATGGAATTAAATTGATTGGGAACTGGATACAATAATGAAATAGGCCCTAAAAAAGACAAAGCTATTAAATATTTTAAAAATGTTTCCGAAGAAGGAAATGTAAGAGATTCTTCAAGAATAATCTTTGCAGTTTTTCAGAGGATAATCTGGAGGATAATGTACTGTAACTGAATTAAAGTTCTAATAAGACCGTCTGAAATTAATCTAAAACCAATCAACTTCAAGAGGATTGACAAGTATACAAAATAAGGAGTTTAAAACGATTTTCTTGCACTAAATAATAATACAAAATTGTTTTACTAAAAAATTCCAATCCCAAATATTAATCACAATTAATAAACCACCCTTCGCGGACTCATATACCCCACACTGGCGTGTGTAGTGCATCCATCGCTCCCATAGTGTTTTCCCACAACAACAACGTCCGAGGAAAATGCAAAAATATCTCATGTGGAGCACACACCGAAGATCGTTTGGTGCTCCTCGGCTCTCTCGGCAGGAGATCGTGTGGATTCGCTTGGTGATCGTCGACGATCGGCTGAGGTCGTGTGTGCAGGCACAGCTACTTGATCGCATTCTCTGCGAGATTTTGTCATTCTTCGCTCGCACCTCACAAACGATCGACGTCTTGGTTTCAGTCTCGGGGATTATGACTTGAAACAGTTTGAAAATAGATATTTTTTAAAAGAATATACATATATCTATATCTAAAGCACCATACGATACAGATATATGTATACGTCTGCAACCATTTCGTTCGCCTAGAGTCCCGCACACGAAAGCATATATATATAGAACGTCGAAAGGATAACGTAATTTCGAGTAAGGATCCAACGAGAAGTGTGAAAATATAAGCAAAAGTCCTAAAGGAAAAGCGACAAATAGTGTTCATGAAAATTTTCTTTGGTTACGAAACCACTTTGAGAAAAAATGCCGAAAGAATTTTTCAGTGCGCTAAATATCTAAAAATACACCCACCGATCGGGTGCTTCGTTTCGGACTCGGATTCGGATTCGGATCTTATCGGATCGGATCGGTTCTTCGTGGGTCCGCACCCAATTCACCGAATGGACTGTGAAATCGTGTGCAAACAGATATCGATCGAGCATCTATATATATAGATATTATATGCGAGACCCTGTCTATATCTTGTGAATGTGCATTATCCTGGCTGCAGCTGATCCTGGCAAGAATTACACGCTGAAAAAGCCCAAGCAGTGACCCGAAAAGTGTGAAAATCGTTGGGTTTGGGGTTGGCTGCAAGAGGGTTTTCCTATAGGAGAAAACCAGAAAGAAAAGTTTATTAATAGCCCCGTGAAAAATAAGAAGCTACCACCGACTGTGTGTGCCAGAGTGTGTGTGAGTGAGTGCGTTTGTGTGTGTGGAGAGTGTGTGTGTGGTGTGAGTGCGTGTGTCGCAGTGAAATATATTTTTTCGAGGCTAAAAATAGTTGAAAAATGCCTCTCTCGCAGGCAAAGAATATGAAAATGAATATATGAAGAAGGATGGCTGATAATGATCATCAGCTCAGATCGCCGATCTGGTCTGATTTATATCTAAAACCGTAGCATCGAAAAATAAAATTCAAAGTGTGTCAGCGCAGCCAGTGAGCGATAAAACAAAATATTTGTGACAGCCAAACATGAAAGTAAATCAAGTAGAATGATATCCCTAAAACCGTCAGAGAAAAACCACAAATGTTTGCCAACTGAAAATTCGTAGTGATAAATTAAACCAGACTCTGTGTGTGTGTATTCTTTATTTCCCAATCTCAAATAGTGAAAATGCATAAAAATTAATTCGAAATCTCGTACCTCCTATTCCCTGCCTGCGTATTTAATTTCAGCGATTTAAAGAAGCGACCAAAGAGAGAGATATAAATATATATAGAAGTATATCAAGTGAAGAAGCAAATCAAAGAAAGAGTGATCGCGAGGTGTTCAATTCTACAGTGCAGTTCATTCTGCAGCGATTTGGTTGTCATTTTAAATGATATATAGTGATATATAACGCATCAAAATGCAACGACAAAATCCGAACCCGTACCAGCTGCAGCAGCAGCAGCAGCAACAACAGCAGCAACAACAGCAGCAGCAGGTGCAGCAGTACTCCACGCAGGAGTACTCGCACTCTAGCCAGGAGCAGCACCAGCAGCAAAGGATTAGCCGCACCGAGCAGCACGTCCAGCGCAGCCAAATCACCACCCAACGGCAAGGTCAGTCATCGTCATCGTCACCGTCCACGTCCACGTCCACGCCCTTGTCATTTGCTTCCTCGTCGATTCTCAGGGGAAGTTTGCCAGGGGCTCGGTGGGGTTCACACCGTGGATTTAGAATCCCCACTGTCCCCAAGCAATTCCCGCTGAATTGCCGCAGGATCCAGGATAAAGCTTTTCATCATACCACTGCTTGTCGTTTCATAACAACAAAAAAACGTGGCCTTGAAATCATTATTTGCCTGAATCATAATTAGGAAAAATAAATACAAAAAATAATGGGATTTTTTTAGCCTTAGCCTTGGAAACGAAATAAAAGAAATAACTCTGACTTTTCTTTAGAATGGGAAAAATTTCGATTTTCCCGTTGATTATGAAAAATTGAATAAATATTTGCTGACAAAAAAATACAGAATTTATTATTATTAAAGTATTATAAAGTATTAAATAAAAAATTTGTTCATTAAACAAACATCAAATTTAAAAGTGAGCTGCGGAAGCATTGCATTATCTGCACTTACTGACTTGCTTCAGATAAAGTTAAATGAAAGGCTGGAAAAAGAAAAGATGTTAAGTATTTCGTATTATTTTAAAAAAACATAAGATAATGTCTGATAATTAATGTGTTTGTCCTTAAACATTCCTTAACTCTATAGTTTTTCTTAAAATCTGTCTACCAGATTTATCTAGTTTGCTTGTTTACTTGTTTTGGCCAAAATATAATCAGCTAAAGGAAAATTGAAATTATTACAAAATTCAATTAGTTGTTAAAATGTATTGTTATTTATTAATATATTGTGAAATCATTTGTAGAATTTGAAAACTTTAAAAGTTAAATTTTTACATTTTTGGCTTCAAGGTGTGAGGACACCTTTTTCTTTCCTTTTCCTTTTCTTTTTATAAAGAAGAAATAAAAAATTTAATTAAATTAAATTTCTAATGAATATATGTTTTTAGAACTTACATAGGTATATTAATATAGTAATTACTAATTAGTATTAATTAGTAATTTATGCCCTTCAGGTTGGGAAAAACCCAAAAACTGAATATTAAACCCTAAAAGCGAAAGACATGTTTATTAAAGTTTCTTGCCATATTTTTGAAGTGGAAATTTACAATAATATTACTAGGAACTGCAATGCTTAGCTCTGTCAGATTTACAGTAATTAAGTACTTCCTTGGGTGATTAAGTTTTCTTTCGATTAATTGAGGTAAAGTCTGTGGGTATATTAAATACCTTCACGTTAAGTTGTAGAAGTAAACAAATATGATTCCTTGTTTCCTAGAAAGTAAAGTAAACTTCCGAAGCACATTTGTTTCTTTATATGTATGTAGTTTCCCACAGCCAATTTGTTTCTCAATCAACATGTAAACTTTTTTGAACCTTGAAGATATTTTCCATTATAAGGAAATCTATTAATTAATGTACTTTAATGAAAGAATAGGAAATCTGACCTTTCATGTCTATTCAACAATTGAAAAATAAACATAAATAATTAAAATACAAATTATCCATGTAAAATTTTACATTGAGCTATCTAAAATCTGTTTTCAAACAATAACAGGAGCTAGAATTCGAATAAACAAAAGCCTTTGTTGCGAATGAAAGAATTATAGCCGAAACATGTTCATGGCTCTAGGGTTATAATTCACATACATCTAAATAAATATATCGTATCTTATGATATCCGCACTGATACATAAATATAAATCTGGTGGAAAATTAAATATCAAAAGAGGATTATACACATTAGTTTTTATTATTTTCTGGCTGATGATGATGTGTCGGCGCACATGTGTCACCATTAAAAATTCAAAAATCAAAAATAAATTCGTCGCGCAGCAGCAAACATAAAAATACTATATATATTCATGTGTCAACTTATGTTTCATCATTTAAATCTTAATTGATGAGCACAGCCAAAAAGTTGGTCTATTTATAAGTATATCTATTCATCTCCCACGACTGCACTGACATACTTATACGCAGAACGTACTACATATAGTCCGTATAAGAGTTCAGGTACCCTGCACTTTGTTTACATTTCTCCTCGCAGAGAGATGAGAGAATGTGATGAGCTTTCTCTTATACCAAGACCCGAAGACGATAATCCGAAGGTAAACACACGAAGCTAATGAGCATGCGTGAGAGAAAACTTTGTGAGAGAGAGCGAAGAAAGAGGGTGGAGAAGAAAAGAAAGGAGAGAAGAGCGATCAGCTGATTAGCATGTTTGTTTATCTTCCGATCAGCTGTGACTCGCAAGTCGACAACCTATATGTACGTAATGTTAATGACACACTTCTGGCGTTTCAATTGATAAACAAACGCCTATAGAACGCATACGCAGGTATACGAATATAGATATAGATCTCTAGAGGTGTTTACCCCCTGAAGATTACAAACTATAAATAGTTTGGTAAGCGTGCCAACTAAAAATACTAATCAATGATTAAACAACTTTTACTCAAGGTTCAAGGGTGGACTCACAAGGTTTTGAGATATATTTAATTGGGTGTATTTCAATTTAGATTAATTTTAGATACAATTTAAATAAATTTTAGATAAATTGGGAGAAATTGAAGATAAAAAAAGTTGAAGCAGGGCACAAAGGAAATAACCTTTATGACTTGTAAATTAAGGTATCGTGAAGAGAAATTTTTCGACAATATGATATAAAATAAAGAATGAAAGTTGATAAAGGAATTAAATTTAAATTAATTAAATGTATTTTATTTGTTATAGTTTAACCAAAAGTTATTATAGAATCACTAGTGACCTAGAGAAGCCTGTCAAAAGTGATGCTTACGAATAAAATTATTTATGGTATTATTTAATATAAATTTTATAAATCAATAATATCTAATTGTTCAGTTTAATCAAGCTCTAGGACTAAAGGGAAATTTACGAGTATTACCTTTACTATTTTTTCAAAATGAGTTTTTAAAATAAAAATAAATATTTTGTAGATCACCTATAATAAAATGAAACTTTTCTATAATCCCCAAAGTAAGTAAGAAGTAATAAAACGAGAAAATAATTAAGTGCTTCACAATTTCAAGTTTTAAAAGATTAAAATAGGGAAGTCTTAGTTAAGGGAAGTAAAGCAAAGAGTTTAAATTCAAATTATTTTTGCCACACCCGTCTTCATTGCTGCCTTCACCACTTTCATTACTTAATGATCCTAACGAGACCTTTCAACCCCCTTTGATTTTACAGTGCAACAACTCCATGGTGGCAACATCGGTGGCGCCTATGTGCCCCCGGCGCTGACACACGTGTACGCCCAGGGCGACATATCGCCGCCCGTGTTCGAGCAGATCTTCAAGAACGCTCGCTTCGCCCAGGGCGGCAACGCTCTGTTCGAGGGACGCCTGCGTGGCAACCCGAAGCCATTCGTGTCCTGGACCCGGAAAGGCGCACCCCTTCTCGAGTCGCAGAAGTTCCGGATGAGCTACAACGAGGCCACCGGCGACGTGTCCCTGCTGATCAACCAGATCGGACCCGGGGACGAGGGCGAGTACACGTGCACGGCACGCAACCAGTACGGCGAGGCCATCTGCAGCGTCTACATCCAGCCGGAGGGCGCCCCCATGCCTGCCCTGCAGCCCATCCAGAATCTGGAGAAGAACATCTACTCGAACGGGTACACGTACACGTCCATTGAGGAGGAGTTCCGCGTGGACACCTTCGAGTACCGGCTGCTGCGTGAGGTCTCCTTCCGTGAGGCCATTACCCGTCGTTCCGGCTATGAGCAGGACTCCCAGCTCTCGCAGGAGCTGGACCGTAGCCAGGGTCCGGCGCAGGCACCGCAGATCTCGCAGAAGCCGCGCAGCTCCAAGCTGATCGAGGGTTCCGATGCCGTCTTTACGGCTCGCGTCGGTTCCAACCCGAAGCCCCGGCTCACCTGGTTCCACAACGGCCAGCGTCTGGTGGCCTCGCAGAAGTACGAGATCTCCTACTCCAGCGGAGTGGCCACTCTGCGTGTGAAGAACGCCACGGCCCGCGACGGCGGTCATTACACCCTGCTCGCCGAGAATCTGCAGGGCTGTGTGGTTTCATCCGCCGTGTTGGCCGTGGAACCCGCCGCGGAGACTGCCTACGAGCCCAAGCCCGTGGACCTGATGGCCGAGCAACTGGAGGCGGGCAAGGCGTTGCCTCCCGCATTCGTGAAGGCCTTCGGAGATCGCGAGGTGACCGAGGGTCGCATGACCCGGTTCGACTGCCGTGTGACTGGCAATCCCTACCCCGAAGTGTTCTGGTTGATCAACGGACGCCAGGTTCGTGACGATGCCTCCCATAAGATCCTGGTCAACGAGTCCGGCAGCCATTCGCTGATGATCACCAATGTGACTCGTCTGGATGCCGGCGCTGTCCAGTGCCTGGCCCGCAACAAGGCCGGCGAGGTGGCCATCGAGGCGCACTTGAATGTGCTGGAGAAGGAGCAGGTTGTCGCACCACAATTTGTTCAACGCTTCAGCACCATGACTGTGCGCGAGGGTGAGCCCATCACGATGAGTGCCAATGCCATCGGCACACCTCAGCCACGCATCACCTGGCAGAAGGACGGCGTCCAGATCTCGTCTACCGCCGAGCGCTTCGTGGGCATCGACGGCGGCGCCACCTGCCTGGAGATTCCGCGCGTCAAGGCCACCGACGCGGGTTGGTACCAGTGCACCGCCCAGAACATTGCCGGATCCACGGCCAATAGGGCCCGACTTTATGTCGAGGTTCCCAGGGAGGAGCCAAGCTACGAGCAGCGGCGTCTCAATCTCCCGAGACCAACGAAAGTCATCGAGCCAGAGTGAGTGTTTTGTACTTTGTCTAATTACGTTTCCAACTTCATTGTTTTGTGTACCTTCTAGACCCATTCCTGGCCCCGAAATCATATATCTGCGCCACGTGGAGCGCGCCAAGCCCCATCTGCGACCCGGCGAGGAGGATCGCGTCTATCCGCCGCCGCAGTTCATCATCCCGCTGCAGAATGTGCAGCAGTCCGAGGGTGGACGCGTCCACATGGAGGCACGCATCGAGCCCGTCGGCGACCCAACCATGGTCGTCGAGTGGTTCCTTAACGGACGCCCGCTGGCAGCCAGTAAGTCACGCAGTAACTATTCCCAGGAAGGATATCTAATAATCTCCCATCTATTCGCGCAGGTGCCCGCGCCACGTCCGTCTTCAAGTTCGGCTTTATCGCCCTGGATCTGCTGAGCATCATGGGCCACGATTCCGGCGAGTACATGTGCCGCGTGAGCAACGCCAGCGGAGTGGCCGAGTCCCGTGCCATTCTCTCGGTGGTGCAGCGCCCCTCCATCGAGCAGTCATCGCAGAACCCCAACAGCCTGCAGTACATCAACCAGGTTGAGGACTACTCGCGCTACCAGCGCCAGGAGAGCTCCGAGGAGCAGATCAACCAGGCGCCGCAGTTCATTCGCCCGCTCCGCGATCTCGGCGAGTTCGAGGAGGGCAAGAATGTGCACTTTGAGGCGCAGGTGACGCCCGTGAATGATCCCTCAATGCGCGTGGAGTGGTACAAGGATGGACTGCCCATTACGGCCAGTTCCCGCATCACCGCCATCTTCAACTTTGGCTACGTCTCCCTCAACATCTTGCACCTGAGGGCCGAGGATGCTGGCACTTATACCGTGCGGGCGGTGAACCGCATTGGCGAGGCCATCAGCCAGTCCTCGATCCGTGTTCACTCGCGTTCTCAGGTCACTGCTGACCTGGGCATTCCCGAGCAGCAGCGATACATCGAGAAGGTGGAGGAGCTGGAGGACTACCGTAAGTCCCAGCAGCGTCGTCATGTCCAGGAGGCGCCCGAGGCCATTGCTCCGCCTCAATTCAAGACACCGATCCAGAACCAATTGGATCTGCGCGAGCACGCGCATGCGCACTTCGAGGCGCGTCTGGAACCCATCGGTGACTCCACCATGCGCGTTGAGTGGCTGAAGGATGGACAGCCCCTGGAGGCAAGCTCCAGGATCACCACGTACCACAACTTTGGGTATGTGGCGCTGACCATCAAGCAGCTGACCATCTATGATGCCGGCACCTACACTTGCCGTGCCTACAATGCCATGGGACAGGACACCACCGTGGCCCAGCTGACGGTGATCTCCAAGAACGAGATTGTGTCCGAGTCGCAGCACCCAGGTGGTCTGCAGAAGATCCAACACCTGGAGGACTCATCCCGCTACGGACGTCGCGAGGAGGAGGAGACCTACGTTACTCAGGCTCCGCGCTTCCTGGGCCCTCTGAAGGGCACCACCAAGATCCTGGAGGGTCAGCGTGCCCACTTCGAGGCCCGCGTGGAGCCCCAGAGCGATCTGGGCCTGCAGATCGAGTGGTACCACAACGGACGCTCCATCACCGCCGCCAATCGCATCCAGACCTACTACGACTTCGGCTACGTGGCCCTCGATATCTCGCAGGTGCGCGCCGAGGATGCTGGCGTCTACCTCGTGGTGGCCAGGAACAAGCTAGGTGAAGCTCAGCAGCAGGCAACGATGATAGTGGAAAGTAAGTAGAATCAGAGCAACCACGATCTCATCCAGCACTAATTACCCCCCTTCCTCGCAGCTCGTTCCAGTATCGACACATCTAGCATGCACCGCGGTCTTTACGAGAAGACCCAGAACCTGGAGAACAAGCAGTTCGTGGAGCCACAGTATGACATTGAGGAGATCTCCAAGTCCAAACCTGTCTTCATCCAGCCTCTGACCGATCCGAAGCCCATCCATGATGGCAAGAACATCCACTTGGAGTGCCGCCTGGAGCCGATGGGTGATCCCACCATGCGCGTCGAGTGGTTCCACAACGGTCGCCCCGTCACTGTGGGCTCCCGCTTCCGCACCTACTACGACTTTGGCTTCGTGGCTCTGGACATCATCAAGGCCACGGCCGCCGATTCCGGCGAGTACACGGTGAGGGCCACCAACCACCTGGGCTCTGCCCACACTTCGGCCTGTGTGCGTGTGATCGATCACACGGATGTGGTGACCGAGACCCAGAACGAGCAGTCGCTGGAGCAGATCCAGCTGCTGGAGGATTCGCGTCGTCGCCATCACCAGGAGGAGGATATCACCGTCATGCAGGCGCCCCAGTTCACCAGGGCTCTGCACAACATCGAGACGATTGAGGGCACTAATGTGCACCTGGAGTGCCGTCTCCAGCCCGTGGGTGATCCCAGCATGCGCATCGAGTGGTTCGTGAACGGCAAGCCAGTGAAGACAGGCCATCGTTTCCGTCCCGCCTATGAGTTCGATTATGTGGCCCTGGATCTGCTTGGCTGCTACGCCATCGACTCGGGTGTCTACACCTGCCAGGCCAGGAACCAGCTGGGCGAGGCTGTCACCTCTTGTTCCGTGCGCATTATCGCCAAGAACGACCTGATCCTGGAGACGCAGAACGAGTCTGGATTGCAGAAGATCCAGTATCTGGAGGACTCGTCGCGCTATCGCCGCAACGAGTTCGTCGACGAGGTGGTCAACATTCGTCCGCGCTTCCTCACCCACCCCAAGAGCCTGACCAACACCCGCGAGGGTGGTCACGCCCACTTTGAGTGCAAGATCGAGCCCGTGACGGATCCCAATCTGAAGGTGGAGTGGTTCAAGAACGGTCGCCCCATCACTGTGGGCCATCGCTTCCGTCCCATCCATGACTTCGGCTACGTGGCCCTGGACATTGTCCAGCTGATTGCCGAGGACTCCGGTGTCTACACCTGCAGGGCTGTCAACCTGATCGGTTCGGATGAGACCCAGGTGGAGCTGCAGTGCCGCAGCGGTGAGCAGATCGTCACTGTCACCCAGAACGAGGCTGGTTTGGAGCAGATCCACTACCTGGAGGATCGATCGCGCTACAGCCGTCGCGAGGAGATCGACGAGAGCACCAAGCAGGCTCCAGTCTTCACCACTTCCCTGAAGAACATTGAGATCAAGGAGAACCAGAGGGCTCACTTCGAGTGCCGTCTGATTCCCGTCTCCGATCCCTCCATGCGCGTGGAGTGGTACCACAATAATCTGCCCCTCAAGTCCGGCTCCCGTTTCACCGAGACCAACAACTTCGGCTTTGTGGCCTTGGACATCATGTCCACGTTGCCCGAAGATGCTGGCACCTACACCTGCCGTGCCTTTAATGCCGTTGGCGAAGCCATCACCTCTGCCGTGGCGGTTGTGCACACCAAGAAGTCCATTTATCTGGAGTCGCAGCATGAGACCGCTCTGCCGCGTCTGCAGCACCTGGAGGATGGCTCCAAGCGCCAGCGCGTCAGCGTCCAGGATGAGTTTGTGTCCCAGGCTCCTGTTTTCACCATGCCGGTGAGGGACGTCCGTGTGGCCGAGAACCAGGCCGTGCACTTCGAGGCTCGCCTCATCCCGGTGGGAGATCCCAACCTGAAGGTGGAGTGGCTGCGCAACGGCCAGCCCATCGAGGCCTCTAACCGCACCACCACCATGCATGACTTTGGCTACGTGGCCCTCAACATGAAGTATGTGAACCCAGAGGACTCTGGCACCTACACCTGCCGGGCTGTCAACGAGCTGGGCCAGGCGGTCACCTCCGCCTCGCTAATTGTGCAATCGAAGACTGCCATTCAGCTGGAGACCCAGCACGAGGCCGCCATGCACAAGATTCACCAGCTGGAGGATCATAGCAAGTACCAGCGCAGGGAGGAGGAGGAATACACCGTGACCACCGCACCCGTGTTCGTGACAAAGTTGATCGGACCCAGCAACCTGGTCGAGGGCCAGAGCGCTCACTACGAGTGTCGCATTGAACCCTACCCAGATCCCAACCTCAAGGTGGAGTGGTTCCACAACGGCAAGCCTCTGAGCACTGGTCATCGCTTCCGTACCACCTATGACTTTGGATTCGCCGCCTTGGACATCCTGACTGTCTATGCGGAGGACAGCGGCGAGTACACTTGCCGCGTGACCAACAACCTGGGCCAGGCCGTCAACTCGATTGTGCTGAATGTAACCTCCCGTTCGGGCATCATCCATGAGACCCAGCACGAGGAGGCTCTGACCAAGATTCAGCATTTGGAAGATGCCTCTCGCTTCCAGAGGAAGACCGACGAGGAGCAGTTCCACGCCGAGCGTCCCCAGTTCGGACGCCCGCTGCGTAATGCCAAGGTCAACGAGGGCACGCCCGTCCATCTGGAAGCCACACTGATTCCCGTAAATGACCCCACCATGAAGGTGGAGTGGTACTGCAACGGCAGGCCCATCCAAACGGGTCACCGCTTCAAGACCACCTACGACTTTGGCTTCGTGGCGTTGGATATTCTGTATGCCCATGCCGAGGACACCGGCACCTACATGTGCAAGGCCAAGAACGCCGTTGGAGAAGCTGTCACGACTTGTGCTGTAAACGTAACAGGTAATTGCCTCGATTTGTCTATCCTAAATACTTCCTAACCCTTGATCCTAATTAACAGCAAACAAGACACTCGACCTGGACACCTTGGATGCTCAGCGCTTGGAGAAGATTCGCCAGTTGGAGAGCTATGCGCCGCCCACTAAGGCCGTGGTGGAGGAGAAGGGCCAGAAGCCCATCTTCCTCACCCCGCTGAGCAACCTGGAGCACTTGAAGGAGGGCGAGCACGCCCACCTGGAGTGCCGAGTGGAACCCATTAACGACCCGAACTTGAAGATCGAGTGGTTCTGCAACGGTAAGCAGCTGCCCACCGGTCATCGGTTCCGCACCACCCACGACTTTGGCTACGTCGCCCTGGACATCCTGTACGTCTATGGCGAGGACACGGGCACCTACATCTGCAAGGCCACCAACCAGCTGGGCGAGGCTGTCAACACGTGCAATGTGCGCGTGCTGAACCGTCGCAGCATGATCCTGGATACCCAGCATCCTGACGCTCTGGAGAAGATCCAGAAGCTGGAGTCCAAGGTGGTGAATGCCCGCACTGAGGTCGGAGAGCACCCGATCAGTCCGCCTCACTTCACCGCTGAGCTGCGCGGCTCCACCGAGATCTACGAGGGACAGACGGCTCACTTTGAGGCCCAGGTGGCTCCAGTTCACGATCCCAACTTGCGCATTGAGTTCTACCATAATGGCAAGCCCTTGCCCTCGGCTTCTCGCTTCCACATCACCTTTGACTTTGGTTACGTGTCCTTGGACATCACCCATGCCGTGGCCGAGGATGCCGGAGAGTACTCCGTGCGTGCTGTCAACGCCTTGGGCCAGGCTGTGTCGTCCACCAACTTGAGGGTTATTCCTCGTGGCACCATCATTTCGGACACCCAGCATCCCGAGGGTCTGGAGAAGATCCGCAAGCTGGAATCTACGGCGCCGCATCAGCGCCAGGAGCCCGAGACCCCAGGCACTCGCCAGCGTCCGGTGTTCACTCAGCCTTTGCAAAACATCGACAGGATCAACGAGCACCAGACGGCCCACTTCGAGGCCCGCCTGATTCCCGTGGGAGATCCCAACCTCAAGGTGGAGTGGTACCGCAACGAGAAACTCATCGAGGATAGTTCCCGCATCACCAAGCAGCACGACTTTGGCTTTGTGTCGCTGGATATCTCGCATATCCGCAAGGAGGATGAGGGCGTGTACATGTGCCGCGCTGTCAATCCTCTGGGTGAGGCTGTAACCACCGCTTCCATGCGCGTGGTGTCTGAGGCTAGCATCCAAATGGATACCCAGCATCCGGACAGCATCAGTCGCATTCACCAGCTGGAGAAGCCAGTGGCTCCACGTCCCAGCGAGCCCGAGCGTCTGTTTGAGAAGCCCATCTTCACTCAACTGCTCACTGGTCCCTCGGAGCTTTGGGAGGGCGCTCATGCCCACTTCGAGGCCCGTGTGGTGCCTGTGGGCGATCCGACACTTAAGTTCGAGTGGTTCATCAACGGCGTGGAGCTGCAGATGGGCTCCCGTCTGCGCACCACCCACGACTTTGGATTCGTTACCTTGGACATTGCTGCAGTGGTGCCAGAGGATGCTGGCGTCTACATGTGCCGTGCCTATAATGCCGCTGGCGAGGCTGTGTCCTCCACTGCCATGAAGGTGAAGACGAGGGCGAACATCGATGGTCAACCTTTGATCCCAGAGTCTTGGGAGGCCATTCGCCTGAAGGAGGCTGCCATGAACCGAGTTCCCGAGATGTTTGTGGACTCGACTCCACAGCAGGCCCCGGTGTTCACCACCCACCTGCAGAGCTACGACAAGCTCCATGAGGGTCAACATGTGCTCCTGGAGGCTCAGGTGGAGCCGCGCGCGGATCCCAACCTCCGCATCGAGTGGTTCAAGAATGGTATTTCCCTAACCACCGGCTCCCGCATCCGCAGCACCTTCGATTTCGGTTTGGTTACTCTGTCCATCAATGGATTGCGTGCAGATGACTCGGCTATTTACACCTGCAAGGCCACCAACCAGGTGGGCGAAGCTGTCTCGACCTCCTCCCTCAAGATCGAGGATCGTCACTGGCTTCAGGCCGAGTCCCTGCACCCGGATTCGCTGCCTCGCATCGGAGAACTGGAGGCCCCCAAGGAGGGACGTCCTGAGGCCCCGGAGCCGACTTACGAGACCCCGGTGTTCATCACGCACCTTAACAACATCGAATGCAAGGAGGGCGACAACGTGCGCTTCGAATGCAACGTCGAACCGGCCCGAGATCCGACCATGTCCGTCGAGTGGTTCTACAATGGACAGCCCCTGCAAGCCGCCGCCAAGTTCAAGGCCATCTACGATTTCGGCTATTGCGCTTTGGATCTGACCAACTCCTATGCTGAGAACAGCGGTGTTTACACCTGCAAGGCCACCAACAGCAAGGGTTCGGCCACCACCTCGGGTACTCTGAAGTGCACTGGCGGCAAGACCATGTTCCTGGACACCCAGCATCCGCAGGGCGAGACTGGCCTGGAGGCCGTGCAAGAAACCGAGGAGGCTCTGGCCAACCGATATGCCAACAAATCGGCCAAACCGGAGACGCAGTACCCACCACCAGTTTGGACCAAGCCGCTGCAGCCCGAGTTCCATCTGTCAGAGGCTCAACCGATCCATTTGGAGGCCAATGTGGAGCCTAAGGAGGATCCCAACTTGTTCATCGAGTGGTACTTCAACGGCAAGATGCTCCAGCATGGTTCTCGTTTCAAGATGACCAGCGAGTTTGGATTCGTGACCATGGACATGATCGAGGTGTATGCCCGCGACCAGGGTATCTACACGTGCAAGGCCTACAACAAGGCCGGTGAAGCCTTCACCTCCACCACCATCTTCTGCTCGGACAAATCGAACATCATCGACTCCACGCAGCACCCGAAGGGAGCTGAGGGCCTGGAACAGATCCAGGACCTGGAGGATTCCCTCCGCAAGGACGGCTCTAAGCCGGAGCAACCGGATCTGGGTATTCCACCACGCTTCACCACCGAATTCGTTAACATCGCCGACATTGGTGAGGGCGAACTGGCCCACTTTGAGGCCAATCTCATCCCAGTGGGTGATCAGAGCATGGTTATCGAGTGGTTCTATAACGGAAAGGTGCTGGAAGCCAGCCATCGTGTCCGCACCATTTACGCCTTTGGCACTGTGGCTCTGGAGGTCCTTGGAACGAAGATCGAGGACACCGGCACCTACACTTGCCGTGCCACCAACAAGCACGGAACTGCCGAGATTAGCTGCAACCTGGAGTGCGTGGACAAGCCGAGGGGCCAGAAGCCACGCTTCACCTCCCACATCCAGCCGCTGCAGGGCCTGAAGGACGGTCAGTCCGCTCACTTTGAGTGCACCCTGATCCCTGTCAACGATCCCGAACTGAAGGTCGAGTGGTACCACAATGGCAAGCTCATGCGTCACTCCAACCGCATCAAGACCGTGTCCGACTTTGGCTATGTCGTGTTGGACATCGCCTATCTGCAGGATCACGACAGCGGAGAGTACGTGTGCAGGGCGTGGAACAAGTACGGCGAGGACTTCACCCGCACCACCCTCAACTGCGGAGGCCGTGGCGGAGTTTTCTACGACAGCTTGCAGCCGGACTCCCTGCAGAGAATCAGGGAACTGGAGTGCCCACAGGGACAGCAGGCCGATACCTCCGCTCCCGTGGTGGCTGAACCACCCAAGTTCATCACCCAGATCAGCGATGTCACCAAGCTGGTGGAGGGCCAGTCGGCTCACTTTGAGGCTCGCTTGACGCCCATCACCGATCCCGACTTGGTTGTGGAGTGGTACTTCAATGGCAAGAAACTGCCACATGGCCACCGTTTCCGCACCTTCCACGACTTTGGTATTGTTATCCTGGACATCCTGTACTGCTACGAGGAGAACTCCGGAGTGTACGAGTGCAGGGCTTATAACAAGTATGGTGAGGATGTGACCCGAGCTTCGCTCAAGTGCGCGTCCAAGGCCAGCCTCATTCTGGACTCCCAGCTGCCGCGAGGCATGGAGGGAGGTCTGGAGAAGATCGCTAACCTGGAGTACAGCATGGTGCGCACTCGCGATGAAACTACCGAGGAGACCAAGGGCAAGGCTCCCGTCTTCACTGTACCGCTGGAGAACATCGAGAATCTGCGCGAGGGCGAGAATGCCCACTTTGAGGCTAGAATTACGCCAACTGATGATCCCAAGCTGAAGGTCGAGTGGTACTGGAACGGGCGCCCATTGAAGGCAGGCTCTAGGTTCCGCACTTTCTGCGACTTTGGTTTCGTTATTCTGGAGATCTCGCCCGTGTATCCCGAGGATTCTGGCGAATACTCCTGCCGTGCCATCAACGAGTACGGCGAGGCTGTCACTACTGCCACCATGAAGATCCAGGGCAAGCGCAGCATCATTATGGAATCGCAACTGCCAAAGGGCATGGAGGGAACCATCGATCGCATCGCCGAACTGGAGGGATTGGGCTCCCGCAGCACCGAATTCGTGCCTGACGATGATACTGGCAAGCCGCCAGAGTTCATCACCACACCCTTCGACATGGTCATCACGGAGAATTCGCTGGCCCACTTCGAGTGCCGCCTGCAGCCGATCAACGACCCATCGATGCGTGTGGACTGGTTCCACAATGGCAAGGCCCTGTGGGCTGGCTCCCGCATCAAGACCATCAACGATTTCGGTTTCGTAATCCTTGAAATCGCCGGCTGCTATCAGCGCGACACGGGACTGTACACTTGCAAGGCCACGAACAAGCACGGCGAGGCCACGGTCTCCTGCAAGTTGCAGGTTAAGGGTCGCCAGGGCATCGTTATGGAGCCCCAGCTGCCTTCCAACTTCCGCACTGGCACTGAGAGCCTGCAGAAGCTGGAGGAGAGCATGCACAAGCGCGAGGAGATTGTGATCGATGAGGAGCAGCCCAACCCGCCCAAGTTCACCGAGGACATCAAGGACAATTTGGATGTGCCCGAGGGCGGTCCAATTCACTTCGATTGCCGCGTCGAGCCGGTCGGCGATCCGAGCATGCGCATTGAATGGTTCTACAATGGTCGCGTTATGGCCACTGGCTCCAGGGTTCACCAGCTTAATGACTTTGGTTTCATTGCCTTGGATGTGGACTACATCTATGCCAGGGATTCGGGAGAGTATACTTGCCGGGCCACGAACAAGTGGGGCACTGCCACCACAACCGCCAAGGTCACCTGCAAGGGCAAGCACAATATTGTGTACGAGTCCCAGCTGCCCGAGGGCATGACCTCCGAGAAGTTGAAGGAACTGGAGCGCGGACGCATCCCAGAGGCCCCGAAGGTGGTTGAACAGGAGTACGGACCACCGAAATTCACCACGCAAATCACTTCCGTGACTGTTGATGAAGCTGAGGCCGTACGATTTGAGTGCCAGGTGGAACCCAAGACGGATCCCAGCCTGCGCGTGGAATGGTACCGCAATGGCAAGCCACTGCCCTCTGGACATCGTTACAGGAACATTTTCGACATGGGCTTTGTCTCCCTGGACATTCTCTATGTGTATGGAGAGGACTCCGGTGAATACGTTTGCCGAGCTATCAACAACCACGGCGAGGATCGTACCAAGGCCACTGTGTCCTGCAAGAGTGAGTTATAACTTTGTAATTATATTCCTCTGTCTTCTTATTTAATCTTTCTTTTTTTTCAGAACTTCCCACCATCTTGCTGCAGAACCAAGTGCCTCGCGGCATGAAGCGTTCGGAGACTCTGACCCAAATGGAGGCCACCATCAAGAAGTACACCTCCGAGGTCCATTTGACCGAGGACGATCTGTTCGATCCCGATCGCAAGCAGCCTCCTCGCTTCGTTACCCAGATCAAGGAACAGCTCACTCTTACCGAGATGGCCGTGACCAAGTTCGAGTGCCAGCTGGCGCCTGTGGGTGATCCCAACATGAAGGTCGAGTGGTTCTTCAACGGCAAGCCCCTGCTGTACAGTAAGTTTGTTAGATTTTTCCTTAAAAAAAGTAAGTTCCTTGACGAGTTTCTGTTCCTGCAGAGAACCGTTTCCAGCCTATTTACGATTTCGGTTATGTGGCCATGAACTTTGGTTGGGTTTATCCCGAGGACAGTGGAGAGTATGTTTGCCGTGCCACCAACTTGTATGGCATGGATGAGACTCGTGCCATTATCAAGGTTTCTGGAAAGCCTGGCATTGTCTACGATTCGCAGCTGCCCGCTCACATGCAGAGCATTGACCGCATCCGCGAAATGGAAGCCTCATGGCAGGTGTAAGTACCAGAAATTTCCTAATATTTTTAAGCTTGATTATTATTTAAATATTTCCTATTTTCAGGGTACCCGAGGAGGTTGATCCCGATGCCAAGCCCAGAACCAAGCCGGTCTTTGTGAGCAAACTGGAGCCCCAGGTTGTGGAGGAGGGCGATCCAGCCCGCTTCTGTGTCCGTGTCACTGGACACCCACGTCCCAGGGTGATGTGGTTGATCAATGGCCACACTGTTGTGCATGTAAGATAATTCAGAGTTGAAATTCAAAGATCTGCCTGCTAAGAAAAGCTATTTCAGGGCTCTCGCTACAAGCTGACCAACGATGGCATGTTCCATCTGGATGTACCGAAGACCCGTCAGTATGATACCGGCAAGGTGGAAGTGATTGCCCGCAATTCTGTGGGCGAATCTATTGCCAGCACCGAGCTGAAGGTGGTTGCCCGTTCCGACGACTACCGTAATGTTCTGAAGAACTCTCCACGCCGTAAGTTGAACACAAAAGACACTCCAGAAACTCTGGAAACCACTACTGATATAACAAAAGCTATTAGAACGTTAACAGTTTTCAAATGCAAATGTAGACTTTAGCTGACCAAACTAAACAAGGACACCACATGCTATATCACAAAAAGAAACTCATTGTAAATATATACATACCGACATTCAACATGCCACAAAAGTTTACGTAGCAGTAGCACCCAAGTTTACATTCCAAGTAGTATAAAAACAAACGCACAAAGTTACCCGAAATCCCCAAGAAACAAAAACGCTTCCCAAGTCCCCAAAAAGTCCCAATTATAGTACTTCAGTCAGCGCGAGAGACTTCAGAAGAGGAAATCGTGCAGAGGAAGCCAAGGAGAGGGACTCCTCCATAAGTATGGCCGGACCTGGGGTAATATGGTTAAACCGTAGTTTTGCGTGTGCACTTTCCGTCTGTTCTAAACTGTGGTTATCATCCAGCTGATCATTGATCCCCTCTCTCTCTCCTCTGTCTATACTCATTTGCTATCCGTCCCAAGAAAAAGATAGAAACCAAAGGAGCCAGTTAACCTCTCTGTGGAAACCCCCGAAATCTTAACTTTTTAATCATAATTTCCACTAAGTCGACTACTTGTAACTTAACTTTTAGAGCCTTCGGCACGATGATTTCTTCTTTAACTCCTATGTATCATCCTGAAATTTGCATGTGATTGAACCATAGTTTAATCGAGTCTAACTGTCTAGTTGTACAAGTTTCCACAATAAATAACACCGTAAATCCCCACATGTTTAGCCTGGTACGACTACGAACTAGCCGCCTATCAGAAGGAGCGTCAGGAGAACGAGCTGGAGAAGGTATTCGACGAGCGGAAGCAGGTGCAGTCCGAGCAGGGCACCCACACCCTGAAGGGCGTCGAGCATCTGAAGCCGAAGCAGTACAAGCCACCGACGCCAGACTGGCAGCAGAATGTCAAGGCCAAGAAGAGCGAGGATTACTACAACAAGCTGCAGGTCCTGGAGACCGAGCAGCTGCTGAAGGAGACCAACCTGCGCAAGGACAATCACCAGTACGCCATACCCGGCGAGAAGGTGGTGAGCAGCTCCCAGTCCAAGGGCATGGCCCAGTCCTACGAAGAGAATCTGTAAGTATCAGAGTTCCCTGGGAAGCTTCAAATGATCCCCCTCTCAGAAGTAACCAAAGACGTCTTCCCTTCTTTCCGCTCTAGTCAAGAGAAGACCAGCACCACTCAGGTGAAGCCTGCCCCACCAAAGGGCACTGCTGAGCCCTCTGAGTCCTCCGTCCATGGCCGCGAGGTGCACATGAATAAGCAACAGCAGGTGCAGAAGGAGATCCAGGGCGACCTCGAGATCACCCGCAAGATCACCGCCACCGAGACCACCGAGGTGGAGCACAAGGGCACCATTCAGGAGCGCGTGGTTAAGGGACCCGTCAAGCCAGCCAAGGCTCCCGTCTTCACCAAGAAGATCCAGCCCTGCCGCGTCTTTGAGAACGAGCAGGCCAAGTTCGAGGTGGAATTCGATGGAGAGCCCAATCCCACGGTTAAATGGTACCGCGAGAGCTTCCCCATTCAGAATTCGCCGGATCTGCAGATCCACACCTTCAGCGGCAAGTCGATTCTGATCATCCGCCAGGTGTTCGTCGAGGATTCGGCCGTGTTCTCCTGCGTGGCCGAGAACCGTGGAGGCACCGCCAAGTGCAGCGCCAATCTGGTGGTCGAGGAACGTCGTCGCGCCGGCAAGGGAGGCATTCAGCCCCCTAGCTTTGTGAGCACCATCCAGAGCACCACCGTGGCCACCGGACAGTTGGCCCGCTTCGATGCCAAGGTCACTGGCACCCGGCCCTTCGACGTCTACTGGCTGAAGAACGGCATGAAGATCCAGCCGAGCATCAAGTTCAAGATGCTGGAGGAGGATGGCGTGCACACGCTGCTCATTATCGAGCCCTTCGCCGAGGATTCCGGTCGTTACGAGTGTGTGGCTGTCAATGCCGCTGGCGAGGCTCGCTGCGATGGCGATTGCATTGTTCAGTCGCCCAGCAAGCCGGACAAGCCCAGCACTCCGGGCAGTGAGAAGGCCCCCCATATTGTGGAGCAGCTGAAGAGCCAATCGGTGGAGGAGGGCAGCAAGGTCATCTTCCGTTGCCGCGTGGACGGCAAGCCCACACCCACCGCCCGCTGGATGCGCGGCGAGAACTTTGTGAAGCCATCGCGCTACTTCCAGATGAGTCGCCAGGGCGAGTACTATCAGCTGATCATCTCAGAGGCCTTCCCCGAGGACGAGGGCACCTACAAGTGTGTTGCTGAGAACAAGCTGGGCAGCATTCAGACCAGCGCCCAGCTGAAGGTTCGCCCTATTGAGAACCTGGACGCCCCGCCCACCATCACCGCCCTCAAGGATGTGTCCGTGACCGAGGGCATGCCCGCCCAGTTCAAGACAACGGTGACTGGCAAGGTGAAGGCCACCAGCGTGCAGTGGTTCCGCGAGGGTCAGCTGATCCCCGAGACACCCGATTTCCAGGTGGGTTGAAAGTAACTTGGGAGTAGATCTAGTCTAGGTTCGATTAAAAGTAGATAGTAATATTTTTAACAAGAATCTCAACTAACTGACTCTATCTTATGGCAATCCTTGCAGATGATCTTCGATGGCAACAGCGCAGTGCTCCTGATTGGCACCACCTACGAGGAGGATTCGGGCATCTTTACTGTACGCGTGACGTCGTCCACCGGCCAGGTCGAGTCCTCAGCCAAACTGACTGTTAAAAGTAAGGATTAAACTAAAAGCTAAGCCAAAACCGAAACCCAGAGTTCGAAAAACTAGGCAAAACCAAACGTAAGCGAACCGTGTTCAAACCAACCAACCAACCAACATCAGCAAAACAACTCCAAAGAATGCTCAAAAGAACAAAAAAAAAAACAAAAATCTAAAAAAAAAAAGAAAATTAAATCAAGAACAACGACCTTTAAGAGTACCCAATACTGACGCAACGAATCCCCGAGTTACTGACGTATTAGAAACAGTTACTACTACTAGCCCCAACTACCTACCTATAATATATATGATCAACTAGTCGTAAAAGTTTGAGTGAGAGAGGAATATTTTAAAGCGAACCTGTCGAAACTTTCAACAAGGATTTTTTTCTAAACTATCAAACGAACGAGTTATTTTCTACTAACCATTTATTGCAAAATGTGAGCAACAGCAAAGGAAATGCAACCCAAAACTATTTAATTTAAAGATGTCTTCTAACACGAAAAAAGTAACCAGAAACAAAAACCAACAAAAAAAATTAAAGCAATTTGAATTGAAAAATAATAAAAACAATTACAAGTATTTTGCAACATACAAATATTTATAGACCATTTTTCTTATTCTGGCAGCAGCTGCAGCAAGAGCAACAACAAGTGCTAGTGAGAATTTTTCGAGTGAAATGAAAGTGTGGAAATGACTCAAAGATATAGGAATATATAGGAGATCTCTCTCTTTAGCCCCTTGAGTTGAGTTATAAATAAGGCAGAAGAGGCAGCGGCCTATGTGTAGCGCGCTAAGCAGGCCACTTTAGGAATACATAATAATTTTCAGTACCCGTCCGCAAATATATATATTCATAGGTATATAGACAGATATATAAATGAGTAGGATAGTTCTGGGGCCGTGTGCAAAACGCACATTTGTCCCGCCTCCGCTCGAGCGTGAAAGTTTTATTTTTCATTTGAATATTAGCATAAAATATTATGGATGACACATCTAGCGCACACACAGAGCACACCGTCGCGGCGGCAGCACGGTGCGAGTATCTTGTGTCTCGTATCTGCCAGATACACACACCAACCCATATGAAAGATAGAACGTGCGCAAAAACTAGAGCAGCCCGTAGAGACAGCACACAGCACGAACTGAAAATATCGAAAGCCATTCAGCCATGGGCTTTCAGCTGCCAGCGAAATCTGCTTCCACCCTACCCTACCCAGGGATAGGATATACATAGATAGGGTATAGACACATGTGTGTTCTATTTTCAATTTCTTTTTTGGAGAATGTTTTGCTTTCGAGAACTAATTTCCAATAGATTAGCGTTAAAAAATCCGTTACGCTATTTTTAGCCAGGCGGTGCTGTCTGGATTTCTGATTTTCTTTCTTCGGCTACAATGAAAGGCATTTATGTATTTTCTCAAGTAAAATCTTGAAATTTATTTCAATTTTTCTTTTCTTTTCAATAAAACGAAAACACCAGAACCGACAAAAATAATATATATATATTTCAGCTTAGGTGTATTACGGGGATTTTTGCTAGTTCGAGAGAAAAAATACAATGATAAATTACCTGCTAGCTGTTGTTGTTGTTGTTTTTGCTGCGACTGTCTATAAGGTGGATCAGGATCAGAGATGAGAGATATATACCGACCGATCTTAGTCGGGGCCGACTCATACGGTTGGTCATTAGACAGCAAGAACATGAATTGATGATTCTGTTTATGGTGCAGAAACGAATTTAATTAGATTAATCAGTTACGGCTGTTCAGTCATCGAGCCGCGGGTCTCAAAGATGATTCATGTCTTCAGATAGTTTTATATTTATAGATGTCAGTCGGGTTGTTTGTTTGTTTCCAAGCGATGCTCTAGCCTCTGTCTGTAGTCCTCGTTTCGGCCTGAAATAGAAATCCATGTTAGAAAGGGTTCGATAGGTTGGCTTTAAGATACTACTCTACCTTGTGATCAGACTTTTACCCATAACTCAGAACCGAATCTTGTCCCGGATGTACCCTCAGTCCATCGATGATGTTGATGATGTTAGCGACGATGATAAGATGATCACGATAATGATAATGATGATGATGATGATGATGACGATGTCTCCATTGTATTGTTTATTTATATTGAATTTAATTTAATCAAACTTTATTTATTTTGTAGTGATGTTGCATGAGATTTTATTATTCATTTTTTATTACCGCTTTTTACTAATTCGTTTCGTTACCATTATGTTTGTCATATACACACTATCTGTCTCTTTCTCGTTCACTACCAATCATCCATTTTGTGTACAAAAAAGAAAAACAAACAAAACGAATCTAAATTTTGTCTAAATCAATTCAAGTTCTTGCCGCTTGTGCCGTTCATGTTTTTTTCCTTATTGACGAGAAGAAGCTTTACTAAAAAATTAATCATAAAAACTCATGCGACTTTCGTTTTAAGTTTTATCTACTGTATCTAGATACGATTTCCGATTATATATATATAACTTCCAGTCCTTTGATTTATGTTTATGTTTACTCAATACGTTCTTCCCGATTGATCTGTGTGTTTTTAGTGTTCGATTACATTTTACGATTACTTTGAACTTTGATTGATTTGTTTCCATTTATATACACACACACACTCTCACTCGCGTACACTCTCTTTTTCTTTTGTTGTTTAATTGTATCTCTCATGTATTTAATACTTAAAACCAATATCGCGTCTATAAATAAATCCAAGCAAAGTGCATAATAATTGGAAATTTGTTTTTGATAACTGCCAAAAAAACGCTCCTTGTTGCTGCTACCGCTGTCACTGCACCGCTGCTGCTTGCCACCCGCCAGCCGAATGTCATCAGAAACTCTGCGACAGCTGCTGCTGGTACACAGGTAAAGGTACAGGTAGGTAGGTGATGCACTTGACAGAGCATTGAGTATACGCCCCGTCCGCCAACCGAGGAAGTGTGCTGCCGGTCTACCTCCTGATCTGTTCTGTTCTCTACATCCGACTGCGGCCGTTGGAGTGCGCCTCACTGCGCTCTGCGCTGCCTCTATGGCTGTATGGGCACCGAAAATATCGGCGCAGACACACCCCGCCCATAAATCTGTCGGGGGTTGTGCTGCTGCCATTGCTACTGCTGCTGCCGCCTCGAACTCAGCCCCACCTGGTGACGTAGCCGCCACTAATCAGATATCTATTTTCGGCCTTAATGTATACACCGAGGCATTTGAATTGTTTCGCTCTCAATTGTACACTTGCCTGGCCGCAATCCTTCCCTTCCCCTCAACCGCATAATGACGGTGATGATGATGATGATGATCTGAAGTCAAACGAATGTCACCATGCGCCGCGACTTGCTCAATTGCTGTCATGTCAATGTGCCAGATTTAGGTGCAGGTTAATGCAATTTAAATCATCAGCAAAGTGGACTCGTCACACCCGATTAGTGAATCACGACGAATCGTAGATAAACCGCCACCTCAGGCCGGCCACTGACTATACGCACCTATTTTTATCAATGCCAATTATCAAAAATATCTACTGACCTAGGGCCCGATCCCGTTTATGCTTTTTTTCACGGTCACCGCCAATGAGCTGTCAGCCAAGCAAAAATTTAATTTGTGCTGTGAATTGGAAGGTTTTGGGTTTCCATCTTCTAGAGTCCGAAGCAGCCTTATTTATTTATCATGTTCGGCCATAAATTTGTACAAATTTTAAATATTCAAGTTCATTGTTCGCATATGCCAAAGAATTTTGAAACTATTTTTAATTCTTGTACAGGCACAAATTATGATTTGCTTCGCTGGGTGGGCGAGCAGGTAAGTGGCCACTAAATCAGCGAGAATGAGTCAATTGTTGTTTAATTTGTATTGAGATCCCTTGTTCGAGAAATTCCTTATACAAGAGAGGCCAATGTGTGACCTTTCGACTCAGATCGAGAACTTCATAGGTTTGCGATTGATAGCTTATGCATTGCCATGAAATGTTGCACTTGTTAAGCATAATACATTTAAACATTTTCATGTTTATTGTTTGCCCCAGCCATGTTGTTCTTATTAAAAAATTACTTATAGAAATACAAAAAATAATATAAATTAAAAAAAAGGAAAGCAAGGAAAGCTAAGAAAGGTGAGTAAGGCAAGTAAGAAAGGTAAGTAAACTAGACCTCAAATTTTTAAGATCTCCCCCCTTCGAACTCTGGATGTATTTAGCTATCTATCTGCCTTTTGATGGATATACTAAATGGAATCTTCCTTTGAACCCCCACTTCTTTAGAACGACGCATCTCGGCCTTTCAATTGAGAACGATTGATTCCGCAGAGGATGAGTCCTCTTCATCTGGCCGTGAGGACAGTGCCCCCGAGTCGCCCCACGCTTTCCAACCTGGCCAGCAACCCGGCCAGCAGTTTGGTCAATTCCTGGGCGTCAACGGGCAGGTCCAGCATCAGGGAAGGTCACGCAATAAGAAACCCAAAGTTCGCAGCAAGTCCTTGCAGCCACCAACCAATGTCATACCTTGGCGCAAGTCATCACGCCCCAATCGTGGACGCTCCCTGGACAAGGGTGTGTTCCTGCCGGGCTTCAAGCCCGAGCCGGTCAAGTCCTGGACCGAGGAGACCATCAGCTTGAAGGCTACACCCATTGAGAAGAAGAAGCCCACGCCCAAGTTAGAGGCAGCTACGGTCGTCCTCAAGTCAATTAAGACTGAACGAGATCAGGGCATTATGAGCTTGGGCGCTACTCTGGAGCAGATCATTGCCGGCAAGACCGAGAAGGAGGCGGTTCCTTGGATCACAATGCGTGAAAAGCTGAAGGCAGTGGAGAGTGTGCAGGAGCAACTGAATAAATTCGATTTGGATGAGGTCTACCTGCGTCCGCTCGAGGGTCAAATTGAAACGGACGAGCAGTTACCGCAACAGGCCCAAGTGGAGCAGGTGCAGCGCACCAAGGAGATCCAACGGCTGAAGAGCATGGAGAGTGTCGAGATCATGGAGATGACCGACCAGATCGATAAGCTCATTACGCAGCAGCAAAACAACAAGGATCTCATTCCCTGGAAGGAGATGCGCCAGCAGCTCAAGAGTGTGCAGAGGGTGACCAAGCAGATTGACAAGTTCAAGATCGAAGAAGTCGAGCTGCGTCACTTGCAGGCCCAGCAGGCCATCGCCGAGGAGTTCCAAATGGGAACTGCTGATGACACCGTCATCATGACCATTGATGAGAGCTCGAAGGGTTCGATCTCCAAGGTGATGCGACGCGATGAGCTGCAGCAGTACGAAGATCAATCCAATATCTACAAGCAGCAGTTCATCACCACCGAGGATGTGAATATAATGCATGTCTCGGAGCGCGAGAAACTGGAGGCCCAGAGACTGCTGCGTGAACAGCAGGCGGTCAACTGGCGCCAACAGCAGCAGCGACCCCAACTTCAGCCCCTAACATCGGTTGAGGATACGGTCATCTCACAGACCACGGAGAGACAGAAGCTGATCCAGCAGCAGAGCCTCATCGAGGAAGCTCAGCGCCAGCAGTTTGTCCAGATCGAAGACTCCCAGATGATGAGTCTGGAGCAGTACGAGCACCAAAAGATGATCAACCAGCGCACCCAACACGAGGCCTTTAACTGGCGCCAGCCGCGAGAGCCTCAAAAGTTCGTTCAGGTGGAAGACTCTTCCTTGCTTCACCTGCAGGAGCGTCAGGACACGCAACAGCAGCAACTGCTGCAGCAAGAAGGTGTCATGTGGGAGCGCGGTAGGAAGAAGCCGGAGCAGCCTCAAGCCTTCCAGCCCCAGTCAGCGCCTGCTCAAGAAGAATATGTGGAAAAGCCAAGGACATACGAGGAAATGCATGACGAGCTGGTGGAACCCGTGCCAGTTCAACAGCCCCAACAGGTGCCCGTGCTGTGGGAGAGGGGAAAGAAAAAGCCACAGCCTCAGCCTCAGCAGACCTACGAAGAGGCACACGATGTGTTGGAGGAACCCAGTCCCGTTCAACAGCCCGAACAGGTGCCTGTCATGTGGGAGCGAGGCAAGAAGAAGGTGGTTCAGGAACAGTCCATCACATCTCAGGAAGTGGTGCAAACCTCCCAAATCGTTGAGCAACAAATCGTTGAGGAGACCAAAAAGACAGCGGTTCGCCGGGTGATTCCCCCAAGGGAGCCAGAACAGAAGGTGGAGCAAGTTTCCTTGAAGCCAACGCCTCGACAACGTCCCAAGGAAGTGCAAAAGGCTGAAGAGTTCCAACTGAAGCCACTGAAGACCACCAGAACCGTACAAGAAGCAGTTGAGCAGACGGCCTTGAAAACTTACGAAGAGGCCACCGATGAACTGCCTGAAGAAACTGTACCCCAAGTGCAGGAACAACCGCAACCTGTCCTGTGGGAACGCGGCAAGAAGAAGCCCCAACAACCCGAGCAGCAAGTTCCTGAGGTTCCCAAGACGCTCGAGGTTGCTGTCGACACCTTGGAAGAGGAGGTGCCTAAAGTTGCTGAACCACAACCGCAACCTGTTTTGTGGGAGCGTGGCAAGAAAAAGAAGCCAGAACAGCAAGTTGTCCAGGAAGCGCCCAAGACACTTGAGGTTGCCCAGGACACTCTGGACGAGGAGGTAGCCAAGCCCGCAGAACCTCAACCACAGCCAGTTATGTGGGAGCGCGGAAAGAAGAAGAAGCCGCAGCCCCAACAGGTTGTCGAAGAGAAGGTCGAAGAGGCGCCCACAAAGACCTACGAAGAAGCAGTCGATGTGCTGCCCGAAGAGCCTAAGACGGAGGAGAAGCCAGAGCCAGTCCTTTGGCAACGTGGCAAGAAGAAGGCTCAAAAACCAGAGCCCGTAGAAGAAGTGCATCCCGATGAGGTCGATGCGCAAATCGAGAGAGTCGAGGAAGAAGAGCAGGTCATTGTCGAAGAAAAGCGTAGAATCAAGAAGACTAAGAAGCCGAAGCCAACGAAAACTGCTTCCCAGGAGGTGGTTGAAGAGCAACCCGAAGAAGACATTCCCGAAGAAGAGGAAGTTCCTGAGGAAGAAACTGTCGAGGAACAGGTGGAAATCGTTGAAGAAAAGCGTAAGGTTAGGAAAGCAAAGAAGCCAAAGGCAACTACTAAGGTAACCGAGGAAGAACAACCCGAGGAGGAACAGCCCGAGGAAGAGGTGATTGAAGAGCAAGAAATTGTCGAAGAACAGAAGGAAATTGTTGAAGAAAAACGCAAGGTCAAAAAGGTTAAGAAGCCAAAGGCCATTGTCGAAAAGACTGAGGCTGAGGAAGAACAGCCAGAAGAGGAAATTCCTGAGGAAGAGGTTATTGAAGAGCTCGAAACGATTGTGGAAGAACAAGAAGACGTTGTAGAACAGAAGAAAAAGGTCAAGAAGGTTAAGAAGCCCAAACCAACCATTGAAAAGACTGATGTCGAGGAACTGGAACAGCCTGAAGAGGAGGTCCCAGAAGAGCTGGAAGAGGTTACTGAAGAACAAGAAGAAGTCGTTGAAGAAAAGCGCAGGGTGAAGAAGGTAAAGAAGCCTAAGAAGATTGTGGAGGAAGGCCAACCGGAGGAAGAGGTTCCACAAGAAGAGGAAGTCATCGAGGAAGAGGAAGAGGTTGTTGAAGAGAAGCGCAAGGTGAAGAAGGTAAAGAAACCTAAGAAAAAGGTTGAAGAGGAGACCGAAGAGCAGCCCGAAGAGATTGAGGAGCCGCAAATCGAGGAGATTGAAGAAATTCAAGAATCCGTCCCTGAAGAACCGAAGAAGCCTAAGCCGGCTCCTCAAGCCCAGGAGGTGGAGCAAGTCGAGAAAGTTACACTCAAACCTGCTCCAAGAAAACAACGGCCTCTGCCCGAGAAGGAACAACTGGAGGAGGTAACCTTGAAGCCATTGAAGAAGACTGCCCTTGTCTCGGAAACAACTCAGCCCGAAACACCAGAAACTGAATTTGAGGTTAAGGAGCAAGTTATTACCACTGTGGATCAAATAGTCGACGTGACAAAGAAACGTGTTAAGAAGAAGAAGCCCAAGGCAAAGACTGACTCAGAAGAGGCAATCGAAGAGCCAGTCGAGGATGTCGAAGAAGAGGAAGAAGTCCAGCCGGAAGAGGAGCAACCTGTCGAGGAACCTGTGGAAGAACAACCTGAAGAGGAAGCGACACCCGAACAAAAAATTGCTCCCAAGCCGAAGCCGCAGAAACAGGAAATTATTGAAAAGGTTGAAGAGGTTGCCCTTAAACGGGTTACTCGGCCAAAGAAGCAGCTCCCCGAAGAGGCGACCATCGAGGAAGTGCGCCTGAAGCCAACTCAGCGCACCTCCACCAAGCCCGAGGAGGTAACGCTAGAGGCAGTCGATTTGCAGCACGTTGAGAAAACGGAGGAAGAAATCGTGCAGGAGGAGAAGCGTAAGACCAAGAAGGTGAAGAAACCAAAGCACGAAGATTTGCCCGAAATTCCAGATGCTGAGCCCACACAACTAGAGGAGGCAGAGCACATCGACATCGTTAAGGAGCCAAAGCCGGAGGAAGAGCAACCACAAGTGCCTTGGAAACGAGGTGAAAAGAAGAAGCCGGTAGAGGACGTGTTAGAAGAAAAGCAATGGCCAACAGGAAAACGGCGCCCATTGGCTGCGGAACAGCCTGAGGAAGTCCAGCTTAAGCCGATTCCATCAAAACCAGTAGAAGAACCGCAGAAGCCAGAAAAGGCTATACCCGGCCCACAACTTGTGCCCGAAGAAAAGCCAGAAAGCGAAGAGGAGGAGCTCGAACTTGAACCTCTAAAGCTGCCGGAAGACAAACAGCCCAAGGAGCCCAAGGCCAAGAAGGAGAAGAAGAAGAAGCCCAAGCTAAAGAAGGCCACACCTTCTGTGGATGAGGTGTCCGAAGAAGTGGCCGAGCCATTTGATGAGCCCATCGCAGAGGAAGATGAAGTGGAAGAGCTGCCGGTGGAGGATGATAAGGTGGTGGCAGTTTCGGAAGATGTGCTGCCGGAAGAAGAAGTTCTGACCACCGAAGAGACGCCTGAGGCCAAGCAGAAGGCGCACAAGAAGCGCACGAAACGCCTTAAGCAGGCCTCTGTCGAAGGACAGCCACAGCTGCTGGAAGCTGCAATTGCTGAAATCGAAAAAGTGGACGAAATATCCCAGGAGATCTCACAAAAGACTATTACCCTACTCAAGAAGACTGAAGACACAAGACCTCAATTCATCACGACTGAACAGCTCATCGAGCTGGATGTAGAGGATGTCCGACGTGATCTCGAGATGAAGGTCACCTCGAATATTATCAAAAAGGAGAAGCGTCGTGTGGTACTGGACGACAGCCAACCGCTGCCTGAGCTGGAACTGATTACGCAGAAGCGTATCCAGGAGGGCATCGATAAGGTGGCTGATGAGGAGCTCATCGAGGACCAGCAGCTCACGCAAAACCAGCAGGAGACGACCACCTCCGAGGTGATTGGTCAGGAGCGCAAGTTGGTAAAGAAGAAGAAGAAGGAGATCAAGCCTCCGAGGATTACCGAAAAGCTTCGTCCCCGTCAATGTGTTCCCGAGGAGCCTACGGTGCTCGAGTGCAAGGTGGAGGGTGTTCCCTTCCCCGAAATCAACTGGTACTTCAACGACATCCTCTTGTTCGCTTCGGAGAAGTACGAGATCACAGTCGTCGAGCAGGTGGCCCAACTGAAGATTGCCAAGGTCACACCCAGCGATGTGGGCGTTTACACGTGTGAAGCCAAGAACGAGGCTGGAGTGGCAACGAGTCGCACCAACATTATTTTAGGTAAGTACAATCTATGTATAATATTAGGTTCAATCCAATCTTCGTCTTTTTTGCAATGTATTTTGAGACTACAAAAATTCAGTCTCTTAAGCATAACTTTCCCCGTCCTCCCAGACCTTTTGTATATAATTTTCCTTCCCAAACACCAGAACACACAATATTCTTAAATATCCCTTATTCACATTGAATACAGAAAAAGAACAAGGAGTTGCCCCACAGTTTACCAAACCACTTAAGATAGAGTTCACTGAGGAGAAGCAGCCCGAGCGGCTTAAGGTTACGGTAACCTGTCAAGTGACAGGCAAGCCAAACCCTCAGGTTAAATGGTACAGAGGCATAGAGGAAGTCATTCCCAGCGAGACGGTGCAAATGTTCTACGACGAAAAGACCGGCGATGTGGCTCTGGAGGTGATAAATCCCACTCCCAACGAGGCAGTTGTCTACTCCGTCCAGGCCCAGAATAAATTTGGTCGTGCAATCGGCAACGCCAATATCATGAGTCGCGTTGATGAAGTGGTCAAGGAAATACTGAAGGCACCCACGGTGACTCCACTGAATGCAGTTGTTGTACCCACTGGAGGTACTCTTTTCTTTGAGGCCAAGTACGATGGCCTGCCTAGGCCAGAGGTCAAATGGATGCGAAATGGCCGTGAAGTTATCGAGAATGAGGAGATCATCATAGAGACCACTGAGACGACAACCACAATTAAGGTGATCAATATGACGCGCAAGCGCACTGGCAAATATGAGGTCTGGGCCAAGAACAAGGTGGGAGAGGCCAAGTCATCTGGATCCGTGGTAGTCTCAGATCAAAAGCCCGATGAGCAAATTAAGCCGCCACGATTCATTCAGCCCCTGGAACCCAAATACTTTGGCGAACACGAAGTGGCCATTATCGAGGCTGTTGTGGAGTCTGAGCCATTATCGTCCTTCCAGTGGTTTGTGCACAATGAGCCCATCAAGAGCTCCAACGAAGTGCGCATCGTGAGCCAGGCGAACAAGTCAACGTTGCTGATTGAGGACTTCCAGAAGAAATTCACCGGGCCCTTCACATGCCGGGCCGAGAACGTCGGTGGTTCGGTGACTTCAACAGCCACCGTCAACCTAATTGATGCCCTGCCACAGGAGGAGGCAGTAGAGTTTGAATCGCCGCGATTCATCGAAGAACTTATTAAGCCCGTGGAGGTTATGGATGGCGAGGCATTGCTGCTGACCTGCCAAGTTACTGGCAAACCCACGCCCAAGGTGGAGTGGTATCATAATGAGGAGAAGATCGTCGAGAATAAGGAAACTACGATATCGCAAGACTTGCAAGGCAATTGCCAGCTGCAGATTACGGAAGTGTTCCCCGAAAACCAGGGCCAATACGAGTGCGTGGCTACGAACAAGATTGGCAAGAGCGTGACCAAGACAAACGTTAAAATTCAAGGTACTTGTGATGGTATCTATCGGTAGTTAACTAGTTAACCAGATGGAAGTAGTGCCACTCTACACACTACATGCATCCCACACCTAGATAGGTTTTCCAATAACTACACTATCCCCTCCCTGACAACTGAGTTCTTTTGAATACCTTTTGTACTAACTGGCTTAGAGAGAGCCTTGCATGTGATTCTACCGTTTTGAGAGTCTTACCTGTCGATGAAATCCATTAAATAATTTCCTTCTATTTTTCCGGTCACCTCATTGACCAATTCCTTTTGTACATAATCTTCCGTTTTTTGAGTTCGTTGCAACGAAATTCGGTGCGGAGACACGCTTATATTGATAATGCTTTCGAATGTGTATTTTTTAGCATTTGAATATATCCCCGATTCTGAAATCACTGGACTCACAGGATCTGAGGAGGATCTACTTGATAGAGTAAGCCCTATTGTTGTTCATGTGTACCCAAACCAAGGATTTACCATGCTAATTCAAAATGTTATAACGCAAACCATTCTAGACCCTCTCAATCGACGAACAAGCACCGAAAATTATTAAAAAGCTGCCAGAGAAAATCGAGCCCAAAGAGGGTGAGCAAGCGAAGCTGGAGGTTAAGGTCATTGGAAAACCAAAACCGAAGGTCAAATGGCTGCGCGACGACGAGCAGATATTCGCTTCCGAGGAATATCAGATTGAAAATTTCGACGACGGCACCTCAGTGTTGGTCATTAATCACGTCTATCCCGATGATTTGGGTACAATTAGTTTTGAGGCGTACAATCCACTGGGTGTGGCAGTGACAACGGCACTCTTTGCGGTCGAAGGTACTATTATGGTTTATCCCTCCCAAAGTGCACTCTTTAATATAAATCAACTGTTATTTGGCTTTGTTAGTGAAATTCTTTTTCAGGTTTTGCAGCTGCCTTTTAAAAAAAGAACTCCCTTCCCTTTCCCGACCCCGACCCCGACCCCTACTCAAACCAAATTACAAGTTATTGTAACGATTACAATCCAAATTCCACTTACACTTTTACTTTGAACAGTACACGAAAACGTACAGAAGGCCACACACGTTGTTAGTTTAAGGACAACTAGTTGAATTTTACAGACATTTTTGGTGTCATCTTTTGCGTAATCAAATATAATAATGATTTCATTTATTACTTCCCATCCGTATACGTAAAGGCATCGTTGGATCGAAGGATTACCGCAAGCCGGAATGGGTGACTCACATGGAGGAAATGCAGGTGGCGCTCAAAGGTATGTATCCTCACTAATGCCAGCTCTGTTTACCACTGTTATGTGTATATGTGTTTTAATTTCGTGTTACCAACACACAAATGTCTTCTGTGCCATTGTCTTAAACCACAAAACTAAGTACAACAATTCACAAAGTCTCTTTGTCCTCTGTCTCCCGTCTTCTTCTTCTATTGTCTGTCTCTATTTTGTATTTGTCCATGTATAGTACTTTGTATCGTACAAACAACAACCTGTGAAGTACCCTTCCCTTCGAAATAAAAACAACAACAAAATGTGGCTTTGTGATTGTCTTGGTCCCCCCTACAGCTCTAAGGCTTGACCCCTACCCTCCCCCCAAAAAAAAAAAAACCCAAAAAACCCCAACCCTATTAAGTGAAATTTTCCAAAAAGTAAACGCCAATATAATAGAACTTTTAGTATACATTTAAAATTATATATCGTACGTGTATCAAATGTATCTCTTACAGTATCAATATCAGTATATCTCATCTGCAAGTAATTGGTTGTATTCGATTCGCCATTATTCAAAATTTCAACTAACCCCATATGTTATACAACGAGAAAGTGTTCAATCCAATCCAAAGAAATTATATAACATTCCCAGAACGCTGCTTGCTCAACTCTTTAAATCGTCAAATAATCCAATCCGATTTTGCATGCACTAAGCACTCGTTTAAGTGTTTCTGTTCACTATATTCATAGCTCTGTACTCACACTAACTTCAGAATCAAACAGACAAATATATATATAAATCCACAAGAACACCGTTTATGTTAGACTGTGTAAGTACACGAACCGAACACAAACCAACGCTTTTAGATTTTCCGGGTAGTCTCTAATCCATAGAAATTATGCATCTCTGTGCTTATAGCTGCTAAATGCTCGCCATCACTACTAAACGAAATGCGTGACTGCCGTGCTGCCTTAGGCGAAACAGCAAAGTTCTCGATCCAGTTTGCGGGCAACCCGATACCAGGTATTGTACGAGTATGTCTTTGAGTTTTTTGGACTCTCGGGGCTGATGATGCTGCTTGGTTTCTCTCTGACCCTCTGACTTTAGATATTCAATGGTATTTCAACAACGTTCAGCTTAGGGCATCCGAAAAGTATCGCATGGTAGTGCAGGAACAAGAAGCAACGCTAGAAATACTGAAAATTACAAACGAAGACTGCGGTTACTACAACTGCAAGCTGATCAATGAGATCGGCATGACGATGACGCGAGCCAAGTTTGAAATATCCTCAAGCAGCACCGTGGAGGAAGTGGTTGAAAAAAGCAAGACCAAGACCTTCAAGAAGAAGGCTGGCAAGAAGACAGTGGTGAGGAGATCGGCAGGGGCTTCGGAATCTCAGGCAGTGCAAAGGACAGAGATCCGCATTGTTCCAGCAAGCACCACAGAAACCACCATGAATGTGATCAAGGTGAAGCAGCCCGTATCCATTCTCGTGGAAAAGAGCGAGGTCTCCGAGGTAATGGAGGTGAAAGATCGGAAAGTTGCCGATGCCGAGAAGCGCACCAGTCAAATAATCGAAGAAGTCGAAGAGATCGAGGAGGAAGAAGAGTTTGAGGAAAAAGTGGAGGAGGAAAAGGAAGAGGAGGAAGTTGAGGTTAAGGAAGAAAGGAAAGAGACTTACACATCCAGCAAGCGAATAGAGATAACGAAAACTGTGGAAATAATCCGCACCAAAATCAGCCAGAAGACCATTACCATCGAGGATATTCAAGTGATATCCCACCACGAGGAGGTCCAATGGCTGCTCGAGTCCATTGAGGCGGAATCGTTTGGCACCATTGGCGAATCCGCTCTCCGAGATTTGGCCACGATCGGCCTGCTTTTGCGCTACGGTTGCAATCACTACGAGATCACATATATGTATGAGCAGAATATATTCATTTACCTGAAGAAGCCCGAATCGCAGTCGGCCCTGGTGCAGCTCGTTGAGCGGGAGGGTCACGAAGAGCTCATCTCCCAAATACTGAGCGAGTCTTCGAACGAGGACGAGACCATCCTGGCGGCCACCGTTGGCTTCAAGGCCTTCATCCGTATGATTCAGACATACGAAATCACCATTGAGATCGTCATACGAAAGTTTGTTAGGGAGGACTTCATATCCCAGGACTGGAAAATATGCGGAAAGGAGGTTTGAATTTTGTTCAATGTTTGTCTTTGTGTTTTGTGCAGACAGTTGAAATGCTGAAAATAATATTTCTAAAATTCCATTTTTTGTTTCTCTAATTGGGGTTCAATTTTTGCATTTCAACTAGGGTTAAATAAGCTTGAAGAAATCAGAAATTAATATTGGGCAGATTTATATACTAAGTATTTACAAACATTTTTATCTACTTTGATTTACGGAAATCTAGAGAATAGTAGAGACATCGCAAATAATCGAAAGTCACGAGGCTATCACACATGTGAAAATAGGTGAGTCTCATTTGGCAAGCCGCTTTAGTAGTTAATATGCTATAGCCTATATTAATATAACACAACTATTATAATTTGCATACTTAAAGAAATTTATATTTATCTCTTTTTTTTTAATTATGTAACTCTGCTTGTAAAACTTTCCTACGCTTTTCGTGCCAACCCCAAAAAACACGGCCAATAAAACCTCATACCATATTCGACAGAGGAAACATTTGTCGAGGAACGAACGATAATTGTCCAAGAAGGTTTGAACATAAACACAGATGTTCTGTAAACAAAAACCAAACAAACAAAAAAAAAAAAAAACTCCACCAGTTATATAAATCCCACCAGTAACGATGTACCATCCCACGAACTACTCAACTACCGTCTAATTAATATTAATAAAAAAGAATCAACTGCAAAAACAATAATAAATATTGTCTATACAAATATAACAATTAAATCTTGTTAAGTCAAAACAAACAAATCATGTGTATATTCTAAAAAGACGCCACCGAATAATCTAGTTACCCACTAACCGCTAATCACTGCCACTAAAAGCTTTATCTACTTGATTAACCAGTTCCATATCTTGCTGCCGCTGCTATATACCATATAAGCTTTAACTATTATTGACTTTCGCCCACTTTAATGCTTTTGCAATATGCGTTCAATTTCAAGAGTAGAAGAGCTTTACTCCCTTGCCCGCCCAACTGGACGACTCTTTCTGATGTCTAGAGAGGTAAGTAAGGTCTATCTCCAATTCCGGTCTGTTTGCCAACACCATTTGTAAATAGATCGAATGACCATCATCACCACTCTCACCTATCGTTTACTGTGCAACTCATTTTGCTTTACCGCTCGCAACACAGATCTACTAAATGAATGAGGCTTGCACGGCTTTCCGCTGTTAGCTGACATCATTGTTAGTGTATTGTTTTTAATAGCAACACAACAACAAAAAAAAGCTCGACATTGTCATTGTTTAATTACATTACATTCACAGAAACAGCAACCACTCAGGTGGAAAAACAGTTCATACAGCAACAACAAGAACATGTGCAAATACAAGAACAACAACAAGAACAACTAGAACAAGTGCAGATACAGGCTCAGGCTGAACAAATTGTGCAGAAGAAAACGAAAACGAAAACTAAAAAGCATAAAAAACACACAGAACAAGAACAAGAACAAGATCAGGAAGAGGAGGTTGTCGAGTCCATCAAATACGAACAAAGAGAAACACTGGCTGTGGCCCATGAAACAAGCACGGGATCACCGAAAGCGGAAACTCTTGAGCAAATCGAAGAGGTTCTGCCCACATACGAGACACTACCCATGCAAAATCAACCACAAGACACAGTCGAATCCGTTGCAGTCGCAGTCACCACAGAACTTTCTACCCCGAAACCAGTTGCAGCTCAGGCGCAGGACGACATACTACCCCAGAAGGTATTGGCTGTCAGTGAGGAGAGTGTAGTGCTCGATGAAGCCAGCATCCACAAAGAATTCTCACGACCCGAAGAAAGTAAGCTAAGTGAACAGCTTGAAATCAGGCAAAAGCACGCTGCTGATGTATCTCAGGCAGAGACGGCAGAGGCTCCCAAGGAACTGCAACCGTCCAAAATTCCGAAATCAGTGAAGGCCCAGCGCAAGATAAAAGAATCCCGTCCCTTGCTGGTCGAAGCTCCAAGCGTTGAAGAAGCCATCGAGGATCTAGAACCATTAAAAACCATCACTCAAAAGGCACACGGTGACATCTTGCTGTCGCATGAGCTAAGCGAAGAGCAGCCATCCACACTGGAGAGCTTTGCGCAGCTAAAGCCCATGGAAACTATTGGGGAAACCGTACAGCCGAAATTATTAAATCAAGGAGGAGGTAATTATCACCGAAGTAATGAGCAGCGAATCGATTGGAAAGGAGGTCACCCAGGAGAAACCAGCTAGCGAGACGGTCACGCCTCAAGTAATCCACAATATCAGCCTTGCCATTAGCGAGTGCCAACCGGAGGACTCATTTGGAGAACTGAAACCAACAGCTGAGACTCGCCCAGAGACATCTACAACATCTGTTGTGGAGCACAAGGCAGCAAGTGGCAGTGCTCCTGAAGTCTTGGAAAGCGTACAGCCCATGCCATTGGAGACCCAACCGACCAAGAGTGTGGCAGATATGACAGTTAAGGCACAGGAGGTGCCAGTTGTAGTTCAAGAAACAGAACCCTTTGACAGTCTGCCTGAAAGCGAGGTGCCCAAGGCACGGACTGCTGACATCAAAGCAATGGAGAAATTGGTCCTAGCCGAGGGCTTACTCAATGTTACGGCAGATTCTCAGAGTCCAATCGAAGAAAACTTGCCCAGCTTTAAGACTGATGCCAAGGAAGCCATTATGGACATACAGGCACAAATTCATGTCACTACTGAGGAAACCGTTTCACATGAAGAAGCTACCAAAGACTTGGGAGTGATTAATATTCCAAAACCGTCAGAGGGAACTCTGGGGCAAACTGTTGCCTTGACCATTGGTGAAACGCTTGAGACAAACGTTTCAGAAATGGCACAGGAACTCGTTGAACCCCTGGTCGAATCAACAAAACCAGCAAAGGGAACCATAACGAAGCCCTATGGAACAGCGGAGAGCAATGAAGAGGCCCTTTTCGAGACACTGGGTTTCGTGCCAGAAGAAGATCGACAAACAGCTATCGGAAAGGTGAATATCGTTGAAGGCGAAGCTGTGGCCGAAACTCAGGCGCCGAACGTGGTAGACACAGAAGGAGAATTTTTGTCACCGGTCCCACAGTTTGTGGATGCCAAAATGGATTTCGTGGAGCAGGCGGCTTTGGAGGTCAAGCAAGACACAACAGTGGAAAAGGAAGAAATCCTGTCGCCTGAAGCGGATCAGATTTCACAGATAGCAACACAAAAGATTACTGCCGCTGAGCTTAAGGTAACTAGCGTGTTCGAAGTTCAACCAGACCATACATCCAGTGATATCATTCCTGAAGACACAAAGTCTGTGGCGGCAAATAAAGTATTCGAGTCGATGCCAATTGGAGTTGCAACAAGGCCCGATCTGTTGGAGAGCACCGTCCCAATGCAACCAGCTCAACAACCTGAACTTAAAACCGGAAACGTACTACTGATTGACAACCAACAGCCTTTGGAGGTTACCAACGTACAAGTTACCGAGACTAGCACCGAGCTTCTTGACATTCTTCCAAAGGAGAAACCTACCAACGCCCAGCCCATTACCGATATCTTTAATTATGCCGAGGGTCTTGAGATAATTCCGATGGAGTCCACAAGAAATAAAGATGAGGACAGCAAACCAAGTGCAGTACTTGCCGAAGTAAGCATGCCACAGCAATATGGAACAGATATTGGAGAGCAGGCGCCATTGGAAAGCATTGAGGGACGCACTGATGATATACATCCTGCCTTGCAGACCACAGAAAGTAACTTTAGTCTGATGCAGCCACTGGAGACGAGGTCATGCGTAACACTAGAGGGGGAATCAATTCTAGCGACTGAAGAGCCAATGGCTTTGCAGAGCGCTGTTATTGGAACAAGTGGTCCTTTGCAAGTTGCCAACACTTCGAGACCGCAACATATGGAGTCATTGGAGAAACTTGACCACCAGGAGCAGCCCAATCAGCAGGCACATTTCAATATAGGAGAAATCACACTACCCAAGATCGAGGAAAACATAATTTGCGATACCTTAAAGGACTATACAACACCAGAGTACAAGTTGTCTTCGGTTAGCAATGTGCAGATAACCGAAACTACAACAGCTTTGAGAACAAGTACAACCATTACGAGTGAGGGCACTTCGGACCTAAAAGACCATGATATTCCCCAGCCAGTTAATGTTACACCCAAATTAAATGATTTCACACAGAAAATCCCACTGTCGCAGGAAGCAAGGGTTCTGGATCAAGTTTCTGACCTACACGACATTCAACTCCCATCGGCAACTAGTCAACCTACAATTAGCAGTTACCACGAGATAAGTGTAACCGAGACTGAGGTACTAGAGAGAGAGGAACTCCTTGAAGGAGTTGCGCAGCCCAGTGAACAACTGATTAATGTTGCCGTGGACTCTACAACGAGCATAGCAGTGACCCGACAGGAAGATGCCTTCGAGCTGGAACAGGGTCTTAAAACTCCCTCTATTCAGTCAGAGCAGGCCAGACTCATTTCTTCAGAGCTCCTTCGTTTGCCTGTATCAGAGGACACAACTGAAATCCTCTCAACCGGAGAACTACAAGATTTCGACGCAAGAAACAGTTTTGCGTCTCGGAAAATTGATCTTTTAAACGAAACCAAGTCCTCAGAAACACTAATATATGACACGGTTTCGAAATCAGAAAGCTCCGATCAGCCGGATACATCATTCCCACAGCGGTCTGTAGTACCTCACGAACATACATTGGTCACCGGAAATATAGTTTTTGATACAGCCGAACGTTTTGAGGACATGCCGGTCAACCAGAAAACGGCAACCAAAACCCAGGATAATCTTAGTCATTCAATAATTGCCAGCGATCAAAGTATACTGGAGTCTGAAAAAGGTCTAAGCGAGGAAATTACTCCCAAACAAAAAGCCAAAATACTCGACGATACCCAACCCCTGCTTGCAAAGCTCGTTGACGAAGTCACCTCCTATGAAGCAACAGAGGAGGCTCAAAAAGCAGATAAGCATCCTGCACAAACGGCGAAACTTACTCATGAGCTCGGACAAGTTCAAACAACTGAGCTTCAGCAAACTGTTGAGGCAGAGAAGGAATTTGTAAGTCCTGAACAATCCTATGCAGTAGCAACGTCCGATGAAATACCTTCGCGACTTGGTTTACCGGTTACTACAAAAACACAAACTGTGGAGGGACTGCAGGATCTTCTAACGTTACAAGGGGACGAGAAGATTGCTCAAGTATCATTTGAAATAGGACAACAGGAAGTATCTATCCGTGAAGTCTGCGCCATAGAAGAATCTGAAGAATTAATAAAATCGGACGTTGCTCCGACTTCTGCTGCCGAATCCATTGATGTGATGTTTAAGGCCACTCCGGAGTCTCACGAACAGCGAATTTTCCAAAAGGAGTCATCTATACTGCCAGTAGTTCCCACGGAAACCAAAGCCAAGCCAACAGTGGATCTGCTTCACGGAACCACTATATCCGATGTGCTAACTTTGGAGTCCTCCGCACTAGTCGAAGGTGCTCAGGTTACTTCACAGGGGGCCCTTCTCTTGTTTGTCGATGCAGCCGAAGCCAATAAAGTGCAGGTTCAAACGGATAACATTATCATGCAAAAAGAGGAGCATTTTACAAAAACACAAGAGGAATACTTTGGAAAACCTTTTATCGAAGGTACACAGAGAGAAATGCTTATTACAGAAGTGGTCCCCATTGAGGATCTGGTTAGGTTGGATTTACCACAAGAGCCTACAACATTCCTTGCTAGCTCAACTCCCACTGATAAAATTGTGCAGTCGCATATTGTGGAAACACAATTACCTCTTGAACTAGAAAGTGAGGCCCCAGTTGAGGCGGGTAATATTGCACAAGCTAAAGTGAAATCAAATGAAGTCAATGTGCACACAACAGTTACTGAAGTTAATGCCTACGAAATAGCCAAAGAAATTCCAGACGTGCCAGATCAAACTGTTCTGTTGAAAGTCTCAAAGGATGATGACATTAACAGGGCCCATTTAACAACAATTCAATCGACATTCCTGAAAGAGGATACCCTTCCCAAATTAAAAGCTTTGGGTGATACAGCTCAAATGTCGAATATTGAATCGAAGTCTTTAATTACTGAAGAGGTTGTCGGTATTAGTTCTATACAAGAAACCTATGAGCTTCAAGTACCCGCCGAGGGCAACGCTAATGTAACCCGTCAGTCTCTTCATGAAGCTGCATATGTGACCGAGCCAGTTACATACGAACAAACTCCGGATATTGCGTTTAGGCCGGATGAGGAGGTCCAGTCATTGCCCAGCTCAGTCGAAATAATCCTAAAGCCAGCAGAAAGTTCAACAGTAAACGTTTACGAAAATATTGAGGGTCATGGGGATTTTAGGCCTAATAAGGCAAAGTTATCATCAGATGCACCTGTGCCCGCTGAGTTCAAGGTTTCGTTGGTAGAAGAGGTGGCTGTTATACCATCTTTGGGTACTTTTGCAACCGACATGCCCGAGCAGATGAATGCAAAGCCAGAAACTGTTTTATACAAGAATGTTGTATACAGCGAGCAGCTTCCTTGCGAAGCTGTTAGCAAGTTGCTGGACGCCAGAAGGCCATCTACAGAGAAAGCCGAGGTCCAACCATTTGGTGTGAGAATTGTACCTTTAATAAGCGAGCTACACGAAAAGGGAACTATTCAGGAATCTGAAGTGTTTCCAGCTGACGAAAAACATGCGCTACCTTCAATCACAACACAGAGTACGTATCTCAATGAACAAATTATCGCACACGAGCAGGTTAACCTACTACAAGATCAGGAACACATATTACCGAAAAATACAAACATAAATTTTGAAACCAACACCACGGTAACAACAGAACAAATAGACATATTCAGCACGACAGCAAGTCAATATTATCCTTATTCTAAAGACTCAGTACAACCAACCCTAGTCGAAGGCAGGCTTAAAAATGCTTTACAAACTACACAATTTGTATCAGAGTCTTCGCCTGACCTACCACAAGCGATGCCTGAAACTGCACACCATAAAACGACCGCACACGAAGAAGCACATTCCACTATCACTGAGTCACAAGAAGCAACATACATAGCAAAAGACGGCACTGATAGTAATCAGACACAGGAGGTTATTGGGTTAGAGAGTGTTGCAAAGAAGAGTTTAGTTAAAACGGTAAACCGAAAGAAGGGTAAGTATAAACCTAGGTATAAATTAAAAAGTTCAACAAAAAAGGCGTATTACTTTCACTACCACTCGACCCACCAACCCCAAAACACATATTACACAGAACAATGCAATGCCACAAAACCCATTAAAAACAATATACTAAAAACACACTTCTTTACACAGATACAGAACAAGCCACAGACACAACACACACAAAACAAAAGACACCAACACAAAAACAAGAAACTCGTGAAACCGAAATCACAGAAGTCCCAGAAAGCGTGCAAATTATTGAGCAAGTTTCTGAAGACGGCAAACTACGAAAGAAAAAGATTCGAACTCGCGTAATCAAAAAAGTTAAAGGTGACAGGCAAGAAGTCACCAAGATCGAAACCGTCGAGGAAGATGACAAGCAACCCGAGACAACAGTCACTGTCGAGGAAGTTCCGGTGGAGGAAGAACAGCCGGAGGAAATCAAGGAACTTCCAGAGGAGGTTCGCGTCGTCGAGACCATTTCCGAGGATGGAAAGCCTAAGAAAAAGAAGATCCGTACTCGTGTCATTAAGAAGGTCAAGGGAGACAAGCAAGAAGTCACCAAAATCGAAACTGTCGAGGAGGATGACAAGCAACCCGAGACCACAGTCACTGTCGAGGAAGTTCCGGTGGAAGAAGAACAGCCCGAGGAAATCAAGGAACTTCCAGAGGAGGTTCGCGTCGTCGAGACCATTTCCGAGGATGGAAAGCCTAAGAAAAAGAAGATCCGTACTCGTGTCATTAAAAAGGTCAAGGGTGACAAGCAAGAAGTCACAAAGATCGAAACTGTCGAGGAAGATGACAAGCAACCCGAGACAACAGTCACTGTCGAGGAAGTTCCGGTGGAAGAAGAACAGCCCGAGGAAATCAAGGAACTTCCAGAGGAGGTTCGCGTCGTCGAGACCATTTCCGAGGATGGAAAGCCTAAGAAAAAGAAGATCCGTACTCGTGTCATTAAGAAGGTCAAGGGAGACAAGCAAGAAGTCACCAAGATCGAAACTGTCGAGGAAGATGACAAGCAACCCGAGACAACAGTCACTGTCGAGGAAGTTCCGGTGGAAGAAGAACAGCCCGAGGAAATCAAGGAACTTCCAGAGGAGGTTCGCGTCGTCGAGACCGTTTCCGAGGATGGCAAGCCTAAGAAAAAGAAGATCCGTACTCGTATCATTAAGAAGGTCAAGGGAGACAAGCAAGAAGTCACCAAGATCGAAACTGTCGAGGAAGATGACAAGCAACCCGAGACAACAGTCACTGTCGAGGAAGTTCCGGTGGAGGAAGAACAGCCCGAGGAAATCAAGGAACTTCCAGAGGAGGTTCGCGTCGTCGAGACCGTTTCCGAGGATGGCAAGCCTAAGAAAAAGAAGATCCGTACTCGTATCATTAAGAAGGTCAAGGGAGACAAGCAAGAAGTCACCAAAATCGAAACTGTCGAGGAAGATGACAAGCAACCCGAGACAACAGTCACTGTCGAGGAAGTTCCGGTGGAGGAAGAACAGCCCGAGGAAATCAAGGAACTTCCAGAGCAGGTTCGCGTCGTCGAGACCGTTTCCGAGGATGGCAAGCCCAAGAAAAAGAAGATCCGTACTCGTGTCATTAAGAAGGTCAAGGGAGACAAGCAAGAAGTCACCAAGATCGAAACTGTCGAGGAGGATGACAAGCAACCCGAGACAACAGTCACTGTCGAGGAAGTTCCGGTGGAGGAAGAACAGCCCGAGGAAATCAAGGAACTTCCAGAGGAGGTTCGCGTCGTCGAGACCATTTCCGAGGATGGCAAGCCTAAGAAAAAGAAGATCCGTACTCGTGTCATTAAGAAGGTCAAGGGAGACAAGCAAGAAGTCACCAAAATCGAAACTGTCGAGGAAGATGACAAGCAACCCGAGACAACAGTCACTGTCGAGGAAGTTCCGGTGGAAGAAGAACAGCCCGAGGAAATCAAGGAACTTCCAGAGGAGGTTCGCGTCGTCGAGACCGTTTCCGAGGATGGCAAGCCTAAGAAAAAGAATATCCGTACTCGTGTCATTAAGAAGGTCAAGGGAGACAAGCAAGAAGTCACCAAGATCGAAACTGTCGAGGAAGATGACAAGCAACCCGAGACAACAGTCACTGTCGAGGAAGTTCCGGTGGAAGAAGAGCAGCCCGAGGAAATCAAGGAACTTCCAGAGGAGGTTCGCGTCGTCGAGACCGTTTCCGAGGATGGCAAGCCTAAGAAAAAGAAGATCCGTACTCGTGTCATTAAGAAGGTCAAGGGAGACAAGCAAGAAGTCACCAAGATCGAAACTGTCGAGGAGGATGACAAGCAACCCGAGACAACAGTCACTGTCGAGGAAGTTCCGGTGGAGGAAGAACAGCCCGAGGAAATCAAGGAACTTCCAGAGGAGGTTCGCGTCGTCGAGACCGTTTCCGAGGATGGCAAGCCTAAGAAAAAGAAGATCCGTACTCGTGTCATTAAGAAGGTCAAGGGAGACAAGCAAGAAGTCACCAAGATCCAAACTGTCGAGGAGGATGACAAGCAACCCGAGACAACAGTCACTGTCGAGGAAGTTCCGGTGGAGGAAGAACAGCCCGAGGAAATCAAGGAACTTCCAGAGGAGGTTCGCGTCGTCGAGACCATTTCCGAAGATGGCAAGCCTAAGAAAAAGAAGATCCGTACTCGTGTCATTAAGAAGGTCAAGGGAGACAAGCAAGAAGTCACCAAGATCGAAACTGTCGAGGAGGATGACAAGCAACCCGAGACAACAGTCACTGTCGAGGAAGTTCCGGTGGAGGAAGAACAGCCCGAGGAAATCAAGGAACTTCCAGAGGAGGTTCGCGTCGTCGAGACCATTTCCGAGGATGGCAAGCCTAAGAAAAAGAAGATCCGTACTCGTGTCATTAAGAAGGTCAAGGGAGACAAGCAAGAAGTCACCAAGATCGAAACTGTCGAGGAAGATGACAAGCAACCCGAGACAACAGTCACTGTCGAGGAAGTTCCGGTGGAGGAAGAACAGCCCGAGGAAATCAAGGAACTTCCAGAGGAGGTTCGCGTCGTCGAGACCATTTCCGAGGATGGCAAGCCTAAGAAAAAGAAGATCCGTACTCGTGTCATTAAGAAGGTCAAGGGAGACAAGCAAGAAGTCACCAAGATCGAAACTGTCGAGGAAGATGACAAGCAACCCGAGACAACAGTCACTGTCGAGGAAGTTCCGGTGGAAGAAGAGCAGCCCGAGGAAATCAAGGAACTTCCAGAGGAGGTTCGCGTCGTCGAGACCGTTTCCGAGGATGGCAAGCCTAAGAAAAAGAAGATCCGTACTCGTGTCATTAAGAAGGTCAAGGGAGACAAGCAAGAAGTCACCAAGATCGAAACTGTCGAGGAGGATGACAAGCAACCCGAGACAACAGTCACTGTCGAGGAAGTTCCGGTGGAGGAAGAACAGCCCGAGGAAATCAAGGAACTTCCAGAGGAGGTTCGCGTCGTCGAGACCATTTCCGAAGATGGCAAGCCTAAAAAAAAGAAGATCCGTACTCGTGTCATTAAGAAGGTCAAGGGAGACAAGCAAGAAGTCACCAAGATCGAAACTGTCGAGGAAGATGACAAGCAACCCGAGACAACAGTCACTGTCGAGGAAGTTCCGGTGGAGGAAGAACAGCCCGAGGAAATCAAGGAACTTCCAGAGGAGGTTCGCGTCGTCGAGACCGTTTCCGAGGATGGCAAGCCTAAGAAAAAGAAGATCCGTACTCGTGTCATTAAGAAGGTCAAGGGAGACAAGCAAGAAGTCACCAAGATCGAAACTGTCGAGGAGGATGACAAGCAACCCGAGACAACAGTCACTGTCGAGGAAGTTCCGGTGGAGGAAGAACAGCCCGAGGAAATCAAGGAACTTCCAGAGGAGGTTCGCGTCGTCGAGACCGTTTCCGAGGATGGCAAGCCTAAGAAAAAGAAGATCCGTACTCGTGTCATTAAGAAGGTCAAGGGAGACAAGCAAGAAGTCACCAAGATCGAAACAGTCGAGGAGGATGACAAGCAACCCGAGACAACAGTCACTATCGAGGAAGTTCCGGTGGAAGAAGAGCAGCCCGAGGAAATCAAGGAACTTCCAGAGGAGGTTCGCGTCGTCGAGACCATTTCCGAAGATGGCAAGCCTAAGAAAAAGAAGATCCGTACTCGTGTCATTAAGAAGGTCAAGGGAGACAAGCAAGAAGTCACCAAGATCGAAACTGTCGAGGAGGATGACAAGCAACCCGAGACAACAGTCACTGTCGAGGAAGTTCCGGTGGAGGAAGAACAGCCCGAGGAAATCAAGGAACTTCCAGAGGAGGTTCGCGTCGTCGAGACCGTTTCCGAGGATGGCAAGCCTAAGAAAAGAAGATCCGTACTCGTGTCATTAAGAAGATCAAGGAGACAAGCAAGAAGTCACCAAGATCGAAACTGTCGAGGAAGATGACAAGCAACCCGAGACAACAGTCACTGTCGAGGAAGTTCCGGTGGAGGAAGAACAGCCCGAGGAAATCAAGGAACTTCCAGAGGAGGTTCGCGTCGTCGAGACCATTTCCGAAGATGGCAAGCCTAAGAAAAAGAAGATCCGTACTCGTGTCATTAAGAAGGTCAAGGGAGACAAGCAAGAAGTCACCAAGATCGAAACTGTCGAGGAGGATGACAAGCAACCCGAGACAACAGTCACTGTCGAGGAAGTTCCGGTGGAGAAAGAGCAGCCCGAGGAAATCAAGGAACTTCCAGAGGAGGTTCGCGTCGTCGAGACCAATTCCGAGGATGGCACACCTAAGAAAAAGAAGATCCGTACTCGTGTCATTAAGAAGATCAAGGGAGACAAGCAAGAAGTCACCAAGATCGAAACTGTCGAGGAAGATGACAAGCAACCCGAGACAACAGTCACTGTCGAGGAAGTTCCGGTGGAGGAAGAACAGCCCGAGGAAATTAAGGAACTTCCAGAGGAGGTTCGCGTCGTCGAGACCATTTCCGAAGATGGCAAGCCTAAGAAAAAGAAGATCCGTACTCGTGTCATTAAGAAGGTCAAGGGAGACAAGCAAGAAGTCACCAAGATCGAAACTGTCGAGGAAGATGACAAGCAACCCGAGACAACAGTCACTGTCGAGGAAGTTCCGGTGGAAGAAGAGCAGCCCGAGGAAATCAAGGAACTTCCAGAGGAGGTTCGCGTCGTCGAGACCATTTCCGAGGATGGCAAGCCTAAGAAAAAGAAGATCCGTACTCGTGTCATTAAGAAGGTCAAGGGAGACAAGCAAGAAGTCACCAAGATCGAAACTGTCGAGGAAGATGACAAGCAACCCGAGACAACAGTCACTGTCGAGGAAGTTCCGGTGGAGGAAGAACAGCCCGAGGAAATCAAGGAACTTCCAGAGGAGGTTCGCGTCGTCGAGACCGTTTCCGAGGATGGCAAGCCTAAGAAAAAGAAGATCCGTACTCGTGTCATTAAGAAGGTTAAGGGAGACAAGCAAGAAGTCACCAAGATCGAAACTGTCGAGGAGGATGACAAGCAACCCGAGACAACAGTCACTGTCGAGGAAGTTCCGGTGGAGGAAGAGCAGCCCGAGGAAATCAAGGAACTTCCAGAGGAGGTTCGCGTCGTCGAGACCGTTTCCGAGGATGGCAAGCCTAAGAAAAAGAAGATCCGTACTCGTGTCATTAAGAAGGTCAAGGGAGACAAGCAAGAAGTCACCAAGATCGAAACTGTCGAGGAAGATGACAAGCAACCCGAGACAACAGTCACTGTCGAGGAAGTTCCGGTGGAGGAAGAACAGCCCGAGGAAATCAAGGAACTTCCAGAGGAGGTTCGCGTCGTCGAGACCATTTCCGAAGATGGCAAGCCTAAGAAAAAGAAGATCCGTACTCGTGTCATTAAGAAGGTCAAGGGAGACAAGCAAGAAGTCACCAAAATCGAAACTGTCGAGGAAGATGACAAGCAACCCGAGACAACAGTCACTGTCGAGGAAGTTCCGGTGGAGGAAGAACAGCCCGAGGAAATCAAGGAACTTCCAGAGGAGGTTCGCGTCGTCGAGACCATTTCCGAGGATGGCAAGCCTAAGAAAAAAGAAGATCCGTACTCGTGTCATTAAGAAGGTCAAGGGAGACAAGCAAGAAGTCACCAAAATCGAAACTGTCGAGGAAGATGACAAGCAACCCGAGACAACAGTCACTGTCGAGGAAGTTCCGGTGGAGGAAGAACAGCCCGAGAAAATCAAGGAACTTCCAGAGGAGGTTCGCGTCGTCGAGACCGTTTCCGAGGATGACAAGCCTAAGAAAAAGAAGATCCGTACTCGTGTCATTAAGAAGGTCAAGGGAGACAAGCAAGAAGTCACCAAGATCGAAACTGTCGAGGAAGATGACAAGCAACCCGAGACAACAGTCACTGTCGAGGAAGTTCCGGTGGAGGAAGAACAGCCCGAGGAAATCAAGGAACTTCCAGAGGAGGTTCGCGTCGTCGAGACCATTTCCGAGGATGGCAAGCCTAAGAAAAAGAAGATCCGTACTCGTGTCATTAAGAAGGTCAAGGGAGACAAGCAAGAAGTCACCAAGATCGAAACTGTCGAGGAAGATGACAAGCAACCCGAGACAACAGTCACTGTCGAGGAAGTTCCGGTGGAGGAAGAGCAGCCCGAGGAAATCAAGGAACTTCCAGAGGAGGTTCGCGTCGTCGAGACCGTTTCCGAGGATGGCAAGCCTAAGAAAAAGAAAATCCGTACTCGTATCATTAAAAAGGTCAAGGGAGACAAGCGAGAAGTCACCAAGATCGAAACTGTCGAAGAAGATGACAAGCAACCTGAGACAACTGTGACAGTTGAAGAAGTACCCTATGAGGAAGAAATGCCCGAGGAAATTCAAGAGCTTCCAGAGGAAGTTCGCGTCGTGGAAACTATTACAGAAGATGGCAAGCCTAAGAAGAAGAAGATCCGCACTCGCGTAATCAAGAAGGTCAAGGGAGACAAGCAAGAAGTCACCAAAATCGAAACTGTCGAGGAGGATGACAAGCAACCCGAGACAACAGTCACTGTCGAGGAAGTTCCGGTGGAGGAAGAGCAGCCCGAGGAAATCAAGGAACTTCCAGAGGAGGTTCGCGTCGTCGAGACCGTTTCCGAGGATGGCAAGCCTAAGAAAAAGAAGATCCGTACTCGTGTCATTAAGAAGGTCAAGGGAGACAAGCAAGAAGTCACCAAGATCGAAACTGTCGAGGAGGATGACAAGCAACCCGAGACAACAGTCACTGTCGAGGAAGTTCCGGTGGAGGAAGAACAGCCCGAGGAGATCAAGGAACTTCCAGAGGAGGTTCGCGTCGTCGAGACCATTTCCGAGGATGGCAAGCCTAAGAAAAAGAAGATCCGTACTCGTGTCATTAAGAAGGTCAAGGGAGACAAGCAAGAAGTCACCAAGATCGAAACTGTCGAGGAAGATGACAAGCAACCCGAGACAACAGTCACTGTCGAGGAAGTTCCGGTGGAAGAAGAGCAGCCCGAGGAAATCAAGGAACTTCCAGAGGAGGTTCGCGTCGTCGAGACCGTTTCCGAGGATGGCAAGCCTAAGAAAAAGAAAATCCGTACTCGTATCATTAAAAAGGTCAAGGGAGACAAGCAAGAAGTCACCAAAATCGAAACTGTCGAAGAAGATGACAAGCAACCTGAGACAACTGTGACAGTTGAAGAAGTACCCTATGAGGAAGAAATGCCCGAGGATATTCAAGAGCTTCCAGAGGAAGTTCGCGTCGTGGAAACTATTACAGAAGATGGCAAGCCTAAGAAGAAGAAGATCCGCACTCGCGTAATCAAGAAGGTTAAGGGCGACAAACAGGAAGTCACTAAGATTGAAACCGTCGAGGAAGATGACAAGCAACCAGAAACAACGGTGACAGTTGAAGAAGTACCCTATGAGGAAGAGGTTCCCGAGGATATTCAAGAGCTTCCAGAGGAAGTTCGCGTTGTGGAAATAATTGCTGAAGATGGCAAGCCCAAGAAGAAGAAGATCCGCACTCGCGTAATCAAGAAGGTCAAGGGGGACAAACAGGAAGTCACCAAGATCGAAACCGTCGAGGAAGATGACAAGCAACCAGAAACCACGGTGACAGTTGAAGAAGTACCCAATGAGGAAGAAGTGCCCGAGGATATTCAAGAGCTTCCAGAGGAAGTTCGCGTCGTGGAAACTATTACAGAAGATGGCAAGCCTAAGAAGAAGAAGATCCGCACTCGAGTCATCAAGAAGGTTAAGGGCGACAAACAGGAAGTCACCAAGATCGAAACCGTCGAGGAAGACGACAAGCAACCAGAAACAACGGTGACAGTTGAAGAAGTACCCTATGAGGAAGAGAAGCCCGAGGATATTCAAGAGCTTCCAGAGGAAGTTCGCGTCGTGGAAACTATTACAGAAGATGGCAAGCCTAAGAAGAAGAAGATCCGCACTCGAGTCATCAAGAAGGTTAAGGGCGACAAACAGGAAGTCACTAAGATTGAAACCGTCGAGGAAGATGACAAGCAACCTGAGACAACTGTGACAGTTGAAGAAGTACCCTATGAGGAAGAAATGCCCGAGGATATTCAAGAGCTTCCAGAGGAAGTTCGCGTCGTGGAAACTATTACAGAAGATGGCAAGCCTAAGAAGAAGAAGATCCGCACTCGCGTAATCAAGAAGGTCAAGGGCGACAAACAGGAAGTCACCAAGATCGAAACCGTCGAAGAAGACGACAAGCAACCAGAAACAACGGTGACAGTTGAAGAAGTACCCTATGAGGAAGAGAAGCCCGAGGATATTCAAGAGCTTCCAGAGGAAGTTCGCGTCGTGGAAACTATTACAGAAGATGGCAAGCCTAAGAAGAAGAAGATCCGCACTCGAGTCATCAAGAAGGTTAAGGGCGACAAACAGGAAGTCACCAAGATCGAAACCGTTGAGGAAGACGACAAGCAACCAGAAACAACGGTGACAGTTGAAGAAGTACCCTATGAGGAAGAGGTTCCCGAGGATATTCAAGAGCTTCCAGAGGAAGTCCGCGTTGTGGAAACAATTGCTGAAGATGGCAAGCCTAAGAAGAAGAAGATCCGCACTCGCGTAATCAAGAAGGTCAAGGGGGACAAACAGGAAGTCACCAAGATCGAAACCGTCGAGGAAGATGACAAGCAACCAGAAACAACGGTGACAGTTGAAGAAGTACCCTATGAGGAAGAGGTTCCCGAGGATATTCAAGAGCTTCCAGAGGAAGTTCGCGTTGTGGAAACTATTAGCGAAGATGGCAAGCCTAAGAAGAAGAAGATCCGCACTCGCGTAATCAAGAAGGTCAAGGGCGACAAACAGGAAGTCACCAAGATCGAAACCGTCGAGGAAGACGACAAGCAACCAGAAACAACGGTGACAGTTGAAGAAGTACCCTATGAGGAAGAGGTTCCCGAGGATATTCAAGAGCTTCCAGAGGAAGTTCGCGTTGTGGAAACTATTAGCGAAGATGGCAAACCTAAGAAGAAGAAGATCCGCACTCGCGTAATAAAGAAGGTTAAGGGCGACAAACAGGAGGTCACCAAGATTGAAACCGTCGAGGAAGACGACAAGCAACCAGAAACAACGGTGACAGTTGAAGAAGTACCCTATGAGGAAGAGAATCCCGAGGATATTCAAGAGCTTCCAGAGGAAGTTCGCGTTGTGGAAACAATTGCTGAAGATGGCAAACCTAAGAAGAAGAAGATCCGCACTCGCGTAATCAAGAAGGTCAAGGGCGACAAACAGGAAGTCACCAAGATCGAAACCGTCGAGGAAGACGACAAGCAACCAGAAACTACGGTGACAGTTGAAGAAGTACCCTATGAGGAAGAAGTGCCCGAAGATATTCAAGAGCTCCCAGAGGAAGTCCGCGTTGTGGAAACTATTAGCGAAGATGGCAAACCTAAGAAGAAGAAGATCCGCACTCGCGTAATAAAGAAGGTTAAGGGCGACAAACAGGAGGTCACCAAGATTGAAACCGTCGAGGAAGACGACAAGCAACCAGAAACAACGGTGACAGTTGAAGAAATACCCTATGAGGAAGAAGTGCCCGAAGATATTCAAGAGCTTCCAGAGGAAGTCCGCGTTGTGGAAACTATTAGCGAAGATGGCAAACCTAAGAAGAAGAAGATCCGCACTCGCGTAATAAAGAAGGTTAAGGGCGACAAACAGGAGGTCACCAAGATTGAAACCGTCGAGGAAGACGACAAGCAACCAGAAACAACGGTGACAGTTGAAGAAGAACCCTATGAGGAAGAGAAGCCCGAGGATATTCAAGAGCTTCCAGAGGAAGTCCGCGTTGTGGAAACTATTAGCGAAGATGGCAAGCCTAAGAAGAAGAAGATCCGCACTCGCGTAATCAAGAAGATTAAGGGCGACAAACAGGAAGTCACCAAGATCGAAACCGTCGAGGAAGATGACAAGCAACCAGAAACAACGGTGACAGTTGAAGAAGAACCCTATGAGGAAGAGAAGCCCGAGGATATTCAAGAGCTTCCAGAGGAAGTCCGCGTTGTGGAAACTATTAGCGAAGATGGCAAGCCTAAGAAGAAGAAGATCCGCACTCGAGTCATCAAGAAGGTTAAGGGCGACAAACAGGAAGTCACCAAGATCGAAACCGTCGAGGAAGATGACAAGCAACCAGAAACAACGGTGACAGTTGAAGAAGAACCCTATGAGGAAGAGAAGCCCGAGGATATTCAAGAGCTTCCAGAGGAAGTCCGCGTTGTGGAAACTATTAGCGAAGATGGCAAGCCTAAGAAGAAGAAGATCCGCACTCGCGTAATCAAGAAGATTAAGGGCGACAAACAGGAAGTCACCAAGATCGAAACCGTCGAGGAAGACGACAAGCAACCAGAAACAACGGTGACAGTTGAAGAAGTACCCTACGAGGAAGAGGTTCCCGAGGATATTCAAGAGCTTCCAGAGGAAGTTCGCATCGTGGAAACTATTACAGAAGATGGCAAGCCTAAGAAGAAGAAGATCCGCACTCGAGTCATCAAGAAGGTTAAGGGCGACAAACAGGAAGTCACCAAGATCGAAACCGTCGAGGAAGACGACAAGCAACCAGAAACAACGGTGACAGTTGAAGAAGTACCCTATGAGGAAGAGAAGCCCGAGGATATTCAAGAGCTTCCAGAGGAAGTCCGCGTTGTGGAAACTATTAGCGAAGATGGCAAGCCTAAGAAGAAGAAGATCCGCACTCGCGTAATCAAGAAGGTCAAGGGGGACAAACAGGAAGTCACCAAGATCGAAACCGTCGAGGAAGACGACAAGCAACCAGAAACAACGGTGACAGTTGAAGAAGTACCCTATGAGGAAGAGGTTCCCGAGGATATTCAAGAGCTTCCAGAGGAAGTTCGCGTTGTGGAAACTATTAGCGAAGATGGCAAGCCTAAGAAGAAGAAGATCCGCACTCGCGTAATTAAGAAGGTCAAGGGCGACAAACAGGAAGTCACCAAGATCGAAACCGTCGAAGAAGACGACAAGCAACCAGAAACAACGGTGACAGTTGAAGAAGTACCCTATGAGGAAGAGCTTCCCGAGGATATTCAAGAGCTTCCAGAGGAAGTTCGCGTCGTGGAAACTATTACAGAAGATGGCAAGCCTAAGAAGAAGAAGATCCGCACTCGAGTCATCAAGAAGGTTAAGGGCGACAAACAGGAAGTCACCAAGATTGAAACCGTCGAGGAAGACGACAAGCAACCAGAAACAACGGTGACAGTTGAAGAAGTACCCTATGAGGAAGAGACGCCCGAGGATATTCAAGAGCTTCCAGAGGAAGTCCGCGTTGTGGAAACAATTGCTGAAGATGGCAAGCCTAAGAAGAAGAAGATCCGCACTCGCGTAATCAAGAAGGTCAAGGGGGACAAACAGGAAGTCACCAAGATCGAAACCGTCGAGGAAGACGACAAGCAACCAGAAACAACGGTGACAGTTGAAGAAGTACCCTATGAGGAAGAGCTTCCCGAGGATATTCAAGAGCTTCCAGAGGAAGTCCGCGTTGTGGAAACAATTGCTGAAGATGGCAAGCCTAAGAAGAAGAAGATCCGCACTCGAGTCATCAAGAAGGTTAAGGGCGACAAACAGGAAGTCACCAAGATCGAAACCGTCGAGGAAGACGACAAGCAACCAGAAACAACGGTGACAGTTGAAGAAGTACCCTATGAGGAAGAGGTTCCCGAGGATATTCAAGAGCTTCCAGAGGAAGTCCGCGTTGTGGAAACAATTGCTGAAGATGGCAAGCCTAAGAAGAAGAAGATCCGCACTCGCGTAATCAAGAAGGTCAAGGGGGACAAACAGGAAGTCACCAAGATCGAAACCGTCGAGGAAGACGACAAGCAACCAGAAACAACGGTGACAGTTGAAGAAGTACCCTATGAGGAAGAGGTTCCCGAGGATATTCAAGAGCTTCCAGAGGAAGTCCGCGTTGTGGTAACAATTGCTGAAGATGGCAAGCCTAAGAAGAAGAAGATCCGCACTCGCGTAATCAAAAAGGTCAAGGGGGACAAACAGGAAGTCACCAAGATCGAAACCGTCGAGGAAGACGACAAGCAACCAGAAACAATGGTGACAGTTGAAGAAGTACCCTATGAGGAAGAGGTTCCCGAGGATATTCAAGAGCTTCCAGAGGAAGTTCGCGTTGTGGAAACTATTAGCGAAGATGGCAAGCCTAAGAAGAAGAAGATCCGCACTCGCGTAATCAAGAAGGTCAAGGGGGACAAACAGGAAGTCACCAAGATCGAAACCGTCGAGGAAGACGACAAGCAACCAGAAACAACGGTGACAGTTGAAGAAGTACCCTATGAGGAAGAGCTTCCCGAGGATATTCAAGAGCTTCCAGAGGAAGTCCGCGTTGTGGAAACAATTGCTGAAGATGGCAAGCCAAAGAAGAAGAAGATCCGCACTCGCGTAATCAAGAAGGTCAAGGGCGACAAACAAGAAGTCACCAAGATCGAAACCGTCGAGGAAGATGACAAGCTACCAGAAACAACGGTGACTGTTGAAGAAGTACCCTATGAGGAAGAGGTTCCCGAGGATATTCAAGAGCTTCCAGAGGAAGTTCGCGTTGTGGAAACTATTAGCGAAGATGGCAAGCCTAAGAAGAAGAAGATCCGCACTCGCGTAATCAAGAAGGTCAAGGGGGACAAACAGGAAGTCACCAAGATCGAAACCGTCGAGGAAGACGACAAGCAACCAGAAACAACGGTGACAGTTGAAGAAGTACCCTATGAGGAAGAGCTTCCCGAGGATATTCAAGAGCTTCCAGAGGAAGTCCGCGTTGTGGAAACAATTGCTGAAGATGGCAAGCCAAAGAAGAAGAAGATCCGCACTCGCGTAATCAAGAAGGTCAAGGGCGACAAACAAGAAGTCACCAAGATCGAAACCGTCGAGGAAGATGACAAGCTACCAGAAACAACGGTGACTGTTGAAGAAGTACCCTATGAGGAAGAGGTTCCCGAGGATATTCAAGAGCTTCCAGAGGAAGTTCGCGTTGTGGAAACTATTAGCGAAGATGGCAAGCCTAAGAAGAAGAAGATCCGCACTCGCGTAATCAAGAAGGTCAAGGGGGACAAACAGGAAGTCACCAAGATCGAAACCGTCGAGGAAGACGACAAGCAACCAGAAACAACGGTGACAGTTGAAGAAGTACCCTATGAGGAAGAGCTTCCCGAGGATATTCAAGAGCTTCCAGAGGAAGTCCGCGTTGTGGAAACAATTGCTGAAGATGGCAAGCCAAAGAAGAAGAAGATCCGCACTCGCGTAATCAAGAAGGTCAAGGGCGACAAACAAGAAGTCACCAAGATCGAAACCGTCGAGGAAGATGACAAGCTACCAGAAACAACGGTGACTGTTGAAGAAGTACCCTATGAGGAAGAGGTTCCCGAGGATATTCAAGAGCTTCCAGAGGAAGTTCGCGTTGTGGAAACTATTAGCGAAGATGGCAAGCCTAAGAAGAAGAAGATCCGCACTCGCGTAATCAAGAAGGTCAAGGGGGACAAACAGGAAGTCACCAAGATCGAAACCGTCGAGGAAGACGACAAGCAACCAGAAACAACGGTGACAGTTGAAGAAGTACCCTATGAGGAAGAGCTTCCCGAGGATATTCAAGAGCTTCCAGAGGAAGTCCGCGTTGTGGAAACAATTGCTGAAGATGGCAAGCCAAAGAAGAAGAAGATCCGCACTCGCGTAATCAAGAAGGTCAAGGGCGACAAACAAGAAGTCACCAAGATCGAAACCGTCGAGGAAGATGACAAGCTACCAGAAACAACGGTGACTGTTGAAGAAGTACCCTATGAGGAAGAGGTTCCCGAGGATATTCAAGAGCTTCCAGAGGAAGTTCGCGTTGTGGAAACTATTAGCGAAGATGGCAAGCCTAAGAAGAAGAAGATCCGCACTCGCGTCATCAAGAAGGTCAAGGGGGACAAACAGGAAGTCACCAAGATCGAAACCGTCGAGGAAGACGACAAGCAACCAGAAACAACGGTGACAGTTGAAGAAGTACCCTATGAGGAAGAGCTTCCCGAGGATATTCAAGAGCTTCCAGAGGAAGTCCGCGTTGTGGAAACAATTGCTGAAGATGGCAAGCCAAAGAAGAAGAAGATCCGCACTCGCGTAATCAAGAAGGTCAAGGGCGACAAACAAGAAGTCACCAAGATCGAAACCGTCGAGGAAGATGACAAGCTACCAGAAACAACGGTGACTGTTGAAGAAGTACCCTACGAGGAAGAGGTTCCCGCGGATATTCAAGAGCTTCCAGAGGAAGTCCGCGTTGTGGAAACCATTAGCGAAGATGGCAAGCCTAAGAAGAAGAAGATCCGCACTCGCGTCATCAAGAAGGTCAAGGGAGACAAACAGGAAGTCACCAAGATCGAGACCGTCGAGGAAGACGACAAGCTACCAGAAACAACGGTGACAGTTGAAGAAGTACCCTATGAGGAAGAGCTTCCCGAGGATATTCAAGAGCTTCCAGAGGAAGTCCGCGTTGTGGAAACCATTAGCGAAGATGGCAAGCCTAAGAAGAAGAAGATCCGCACTCGCGTAATCAAGAAGGTCAAGGGAGACAAACAGGAAGTCACCAAGATCGAGACCGTCGAGGAAGACGACAAGCTACCAGAAACAACGGTGACAGTTGAAGAAGTACAGATTGAAGATATTCCCGAAGAGGTTGAAGAACTTCCAGAGGAGGTACTTGTTGTGAACTCTATTTCTGAGGACGGAAAACCGAAGCAGAAAAAAATCCGAACACGAGTTATAAAAAAGGTGAAGGGAGACAAGGAGGAAGTCACCAAAATTGTGACCGTAGAAGAGGACGACAAGAAGCCAGAAACAATTGTTACGGTCGAAGAAACGGATAATAGAACTCCAAGCTTTGGAAAAACTAAGTTGAAGAAGAGAGTTATTGTCCAAAAACCGGAGGATGAAGTGACTGTTTTTGAATTGCCTGAGCGGAAATCAGTAATACTTTCAGAAAAGGAAGATGGTACTCCAACTAAAACAGTTATCAAAACTAGAATCATTAAAAAGATTCAGGGTCCCCATATGGAAGTGACTAAAGTTCAAACCGTCGAGGAATATGAAAAAACACCTCAGACCAAGGTTACTGTTGAAAAGTTTGAGTTACCTTTCCCAGAACTTCCAGAAGAAAAAATTTCGGAAGTAATTGTTTTGCCAGATGAGGTTTCTGAATTCGAAACAATTGATGAAGAAGGACATCCAAAGATTGTTAAGACCAAGAAACGTGTTATAAAGAAACCAGCATTGGGAAATAACGAAGAAGTAACTGAAATCGGAATTATTGAGCAAGATAATACCGAGCCTCTATATTCAATATCAATTAAAGAGCAACCCGTAACTGATTCGCAACCGGATGACAGTAAATTGGTTGAGCTACCGGAACAAGTGACAGAGATGGAGATTACTTCACCAGATGGAACAAAGAAGAAGAAGACTGTTAAATCTAGAGCTTTTAAGAAGAGCATCGACGACAAACTTGACGAAGTTACAACTGTTAATATAATAGAAGAGGAAGATAAGGAGCCACTGACTACAGTGCAAATAGAAGTTGTGCCTGCTGATGAGATTTCCATCACACCCATACCGATTGAGGAACTTCCTGAGGAAACTGTATTTACCGAAGAACTAGACGACAATAAGAAGCCAAGAAAGAAGACTACAAAAACCAGAACATTTAAAAAGCAAGGACCTGAGGATGAGGAATATTTCCAAATTCAAACTATTGAAGAAGAAGGCAAGGAACCGTACGCTCTTATTCGCGTAGTCAGCGATGAAAACATTGCTGATATTATAGATATTAGTAAGCTCGACGATGAAAAGGTTTCCAAACACAAACAAAAACCACACAAGCATAAGGGTAAGAACACAAACAAACACACTCTTCAAAAACACTCATTCCATATAATAGGTTTAAATCAAAGTATACGCAAAATTTGTAATCTTTTCACAATTTTTTTACCCATAATTCTTAGTAATATTTTAAAAAATATTTTTTCATTAATTTGCAACATGCCGTTAATAATATATTTTTTAAATCATCTACAATCGCAAAACAAAACACAAAAACTCAACACAGTGGAGAAACCAAAGATCGATAACACAGAAACGGAACACCCAGTTTACATCACAACATTTAAATCTGTACAAAATGATGACGGAGAAACAACAATACAAAGTGAAAACAAACGAGTATCTCAGGAGGAAGGCATCGTTGTTGAGGAAGTCCTTAGTGATACAGAACCCATTCCAGAAGACACTACACAATCACACCTTGAAATTATTGAGGTCAACGAGCCATCAGGTGATTTTTTCTTTATAAATACATATATATACAAACATGTAGTTTCCCATAAGTCGCGTTTTGAAATAAGGTCCAACATTAAAAACCCAATTGATGAAGTTAGGCAAAGTGGATATTTATTTTATACAAATTGCACATTGAAATTTATTCAAACACAGACAACAGATAATAAGAGAAAAATATATTTACTAACTTACTTACAAAAAACATTTCCAAGTACGTGGGACCCAAAATTGATACTATACACAAAAAGCCTAATACGTACATTTAAAATAGAAATCATTCCGTCTTAACCCATTATGCAAGCGTATGAATCTAAGCACCAAACTTGATGATACTTTACAATAAGTTTGGGCGCTTTAAAGCATTATATAAAATGCAAATATAAGTGTAAACATTAGTTTAGTGCTAACACAAAACACATAATTCTTTCTTAAACAGACCAATACAACAAAGAGTACACTATCACTGAACCTGAAGAGGCAAGTGCAGACGTGAAACAAACACCGGTTAAAGACAAAAAACCTAAACAGAAGAAGACACTAGAAACACCAATTGAGGAAGTTGACGAGACAGTTATCGAAGAACAAAGTACAGGGGAACCGACTGACAAGACAATTAAGAAGCGAAAGACAAAGAAGTTAGTAGGTAAGGTTGAGGAGACTCCTGCTGATGAAAAGCTAGTTAAAGAGAAGGAAAAGCCAAAGAAGAAAAAGGTGGTTAAGTCGAAAAGAGACGAGTTGGATGAATACATTCAATTCCTCATACACCAGGAAATTCCAAAGACTGTTCTTCAAGAGTACAAACGCACAGATATGGAACATCCTCAAAGGGCGCGTCGTGATTCATCCTTTAAACAACCAGTTAAGCTTACTCCAATGAAAATCGAGAAAGTCGAGTTTAAGAAACCTCGAAAGGTTGAAATAAGTTCTGTGGAAGAATTCCCTCAAATGCTTAAGTTAAAGGCTCCCAAGCAACGACCTCAGGAGGAGAAAAAGAAGAAAAACGAAGCATCTTTCAAGAACAAGAAATTGAAGAGCTGGATACGATTTATTCCGTACGCACCATACTGCTTCCCATATGTGGTCACCGAATTAGAAACCAACTACGATCAAGGAGTACTTTCACGCAACGTTGAAGAAGCTGAGGAGGTTTTGAAGTTCCGACCGAAAAAATTCAAGCATAAGAAACCTGAAAAGGCAGAGCTGGAGGAATTAGATTTGCCGACATTAGACTCTGAAGAGGCAGAACCATCGGATGAGGAGCAACCAAAGCCGAAGTACCAACGTGCCAAAAAGGATAAGAAGGAAACTCCAGAGGAAATTAGGAAACTTAAGCTTGGTAAGGGCAAGCTTCCCGAAAATGTTGAGTCAATTGAGGAAGTTAATTTGAAACCGGTCAAGAAAGATATCAAGGAGGAAGATGTCAGCGAAGAACCAGTAAAGGTAGTAGAAGAAGAGGTAGTTAAGAAAAAGAAAACCAAAAAACCAGATAAGTCTGACGAAGGACTACAATTCCAGCCTTCTGAGTTCAAGGATATTGAAACTACTTCTGAATTCCCAGAAGAGTCGGACGAATCGCTAGGCGAAGAAACTCACCCTGAAGAAAAGCCAAAGTACAAGAGAAAGAAGAAACCGACTGCAACTCCAGAGAAAAACACGTACGAAATATCTCCCGGGAAACCAAGGGATCTTGAAGAAGTCCCTGAAGAAGGGCTTAAACTTCGCAAGCGACAGGGTGAGAAGCCCGTTGACGAGAAGGAAGGTGTTAAGCTTAAACCATTCTATAAGTTTGAAGTGATTGAATTGGAACCTGAAAATGTCACAGATGAGGAAGTTCCAAAGACTGGCAAGCTACCAAAGGAACCGAAAGAAGAAGCGTAAGATCAAGCTTAAGACTGAAAAGGAAGAAGATACCATTGAAATAGTGGAAGTTACCCCCGAAGGCAGTGATGACAAAATCTATGAAGTTACCATCACAAGTTCGGAAATAGTTGAAGACGACAAAAAAGAAAGCAAAATCCGTAAGAAGAAGGTCAAGCGGATGAACAAAACCGAATTGGACGATTTTGTCACAGAGCTAAAAGAGGAGCCTGATCAGAAGTTCTATGAAACAACAATACACGATTTCTATGAAGTTAAGTTGACCGAACTGGAATCAGAAAAGGATTCCGATGTAGACGAAAAACCCAAGAAACGCAGGATTCGCCATGAGAAGGGAGATGAAGTAGAAATTTTGGAAATTGTCGAAACTGTGACCGCTCCCGGGGAAGAGCCGCTATATGAAATTACAATTACTTCGAGTGATAGTAGGACAGAAGAGACAGAAATCGGTACTCAGCCAGATGAAAAACCAAAGAAGAGAACAAAGAAAATGAAGAAGGATGAACTTGATGCATATATTCAGCAACTAATAAATGCCCAAATTCCTGTGACAGAATTGGAAAAATACGAGAAAATCGACGTGGATGGCAAGCCGAAAAAACCTAAAAAACAAAAGGTTAAACGCGAGAAATCAATCATTGATGAGGGCGAGACCCTTCAGGTCGGTATCACCGAACACGAGCCAGTTGAGAAACCAAAAGCTAAGAAGCAAAAACCAAAGAAAGTCACCAAAGAGGAAGAAACCATTGAGACGGAGGAAGTTCCAGTATACGATGAGTACCTCATCAAAAAGACTGACTCGGAGCGATCTCCAGAGGAAGTTTTTGAAACACCAGAGGAAGACATCGTACCGGCTTTAGATGAAATAATAACAGAGTTAACTGAAACTTTGCCCATTGTGGTTGTGGAGGAAGACTTTGAGACCGTTTCAATGCCCTCTGAAGTTATTCATGAGACGGATCAGAAGATAATTAAAAAACGCAAAGTAAAAACTAGAAAGGGCTCGAAACAATATGAAATCGAAATAATTGAAACCGAATCATTGGATGAGAAGCCCGAGGAAGCAAAGGTAATAGTAATAACAACTGAAATTTCGGAAGATACCACAGATGGGCCAGCTTTGGTTAAACCAGAAGCACCAAAGAAATTGGTGAAGAAGGTGAAAAAGGAGAATCTTAAGGAGTTCATTGTCAAGGTCGTTGAGGAGGCTCCATTGGAACACATAGTTGAAATATCTGAGGATTTAACAATACATCCAGCAAGAGAAGACTCAGTAGAAGAAGATACCGTGGCATTCACCACCACAGTAGTTGACGAGGAAGCAGTGCCCGACGGTATACCGGATGAGAGCAAACCTGAAGATGTTCCGAGCTTGCCGAAGGACAAGAAAAAGAAAACTGATAAACAGAAAAAGGTTAAAGTGTCTGAAACGCAACCTGTATCTATTACGGATGACTCGAAGACTACAGAACACACATCAGAAATTTCCGAATCGAATGACTCTCCTCAAGCCGATGAATATTTGGTTGATGTGAAAGATACTTTACAGAAGGGCAAAAAGAAATCCGCGAAAAAACCTAAGGAAAAGTCTTTCGACGAACCCGTTTCCGAATATACGATTCGTATTGAGGAGTTGGCACCAGAAACCATTGTAGAAAAAATAGTCAATGAAGAGGGCCAGGAAGTGGAACGTGTCATTACCAAGCGTAGGCTCAAGAAGAAGGAAGGACCAAAGGAATATCTTATTGAAGTGGTTGAAACATATGAAGAAAACAAACCAGAATCAGATATCGTTATCCAAACCATTGACATTACACCTGAAACGGACACCAAGCCTCAGGAAGAGCATAAGATAAAGATTGTGAAGAAGAGGAAGCCTAAGACCGAAAGCTTAGATGACTTTATTCACGAGCTAATTGAGGAGGATATTCCAAAAACAGATCTTGAAGAGTTCGAAGCACTTGTAACAGAGACTTCTCCGGAGGCAAAGAAGCCTAAAAAAATCAAGAAACATCACAAAAAAACTACCGAGATCGTCGATGGCGTTCCACTTACAGTATACGAGATAAGCGTTCAGGAGTTTGAATCAGATCATGATGACATTCAACCAGATGAAATCGCTTTAGTGGAGAGTGAAACTGGGGATACAACAGAACCCTATGATGACTTGGAAGTAAAGGTTGTAGAGGACAAACCAAAGAAAAAACCAAAGAAGTCGTTTAAGGCAAAGGTCATTGAGGAGGAGCAGCCTCAACCAATCCTGAAGGATATCGAAGAATCCGTGCAAGTCGTTGAAATAGTCGAGGATGGTATACCAAAGCAGGTAGAGGTTAAGAAGAAGAAGGTCTCTCGAAAGCAAGGTTCAAAGGAACAAATCTTTGAAATCACTGAAACCAAATCTAGTGATCAGCCTTTCGCTGAGGTAACCATTGTTGAGATTACAGAAGAACAGCCTAAGGAAGACATTGTTCAAACTGAAGAAAAGAAACCAATTAAGAAACCGAAAAAACTGAAACCCGAGAATGTCCAAAACTATATCGTTAAAGTTCTAGAAGAGTTTGTCGAGCCTTATAAGTTTGAGGAACCAGTCATTACAGAGATTGCCGAGTCTGTGGAAGTTACGGAAGTCACTGAAGAAGATGGTACCCAAAAGCAGGTTGAAGTTAAGAAAAAGAAGGTTTCGCGCAAACAAGGACCAGTAGAACAAATCTTCGAAATTACGGAAACAAAGTCTAGTGATGAGCCTTTGGCTGAGGTTACTATTGTCGAAATAACAGAAGACCAGCCTAAGGAAGACACTATTCTACCTAAAGAAAAGAAACCAATTAAGAAACCGAAAAAACTGAAGCCCGAGGATGTCCAAAACTATGTCGTTAAAGTTCTCGAAGAGTTTGTCGAGCCTTATAAGTTTGAGGAACCAGTTATTAGAGAGATTGCCGAGTCTGTGGAAGTTACGACAGTCACTGAAGAAGATGGTACACCAAAGCAGGTTGAAGTTAAGAAAAAGAAGGTTTCGCGAAAACAAGGACCAGTAGAACAAATCTTCGAAATCACGGAAACAAAATCTAGTGATGAGCCTTTGGCTGAGGTAACTATTGTCGAAATAACAGAAGACCAGCCTAAGGAAGACACTGTTCTACCTCAAGAAAAGAAACCAATTAAGAAACCGAAAAAACTGAAGCCCGAGGATGTCCAAAACTATGTCGTTAAAGTTCTCGAAGAGTTTGTCGAGCCTTATAAGTTTGAGGAACCAGTTATTACAGAGATTGCCGAGTCCGTGGAAGTTACTGAAATCACTGAAGAAGATGGAGTACCAAAGCAGGTTGAAGTTAAGAAAAAGAAGGTTTCACGAAAACAAGGACCAGTAGAACAAATCTTTGAAATCACTGAAACAAAAACTAGTGATGAACCGTTGGCCGAGGTAACTATTGTTGAGATAACAGAAGAAAAACCTAAGGAAGACACTAAAGAAAAGAAACCAATAAAGAAACCGAAAAAACTGAAGCCCGAAGATGTCCAAAACTATGTGATTAATGTACTCGAAGAGTTCGTCGAACCCTATAAATTTGAGGAACCAGTCATTACAGAGATTGCAGAGTCCGTAGAAGTTACTCAAGTCACCGAAGAAGATGGTACACCAAAGCAGGTTGAGGTTAAGAAAAAGAAGATCTCACGCAAACAAGGACCAGTAGAACAAATCTTCGAAATCACGGAAACAAAAACTAGTGATGAACCTTTGGCTGAGGTAACTATTGTTGAGATAACAGAAGAAAAGCCAAAGGAAGAGACTAAAGAAAAGAAACCAATAAAGAAACCGAAAAAACTGAAGCCTGAAGATGTCGAAAGCTATGTGATTAATGTTCTGGAAGAAATCAATGAGCCTTATTCATTTGAGGAGCAAGAAGAGCAGGCTCCCAGTAAGCCCAAGAAGCCCAAGAAGAAGCCTGTTGAAGAAACAATCCTTATTGAAGAAATGGCGCCTGAAACCATTATTGAAGATATCGTAAACGAGGAAGGAGAAGAAGTCAAACAGGTGAAGACAACAAAGAGGCTTAAAAAGAAGGAAGGCCCCAAGGAATATATCATAGAAGTAACCGAAACTTACCAAGAAAACAAGCCAGAGGCTGAGATCGAGTTCACTACAATAGAGGTTCCCTCGGAGGACTCACCACAGATTGCAGAGGATCAACCAGCTAAGGTTGTACAGAAGGTTAAGAAGAAGAAGCCTGTGAAGGACGATCTTGACAAATACATACAGCAGTTGATCGAGCAGGAAATAACTAAAACCACCCTTGAACAATATGAGCCAACGGAAATGGATGCAAAACCGAAACAACCCAAAAAGAAGGTAAAAACTCACCACAAAAAGACTGTTGAAGACGTCGATGGTTTACCTGTCACAATTCACGAGTTCAACGTAGAAGAGGTCGAACCAGTTACCGAAGATCTGCAACCGTTGGAAACATTGCCAGAGGACATCCAAGAGGCACCCCAGAAACCAGACGACTCATCGAAGTACCTTGTAAACATTTCCGATGAATTCGCAGAAGCTGATCAGCCTACTGAAAAATCTGCGGAGGAAGAACAAAAACCAACCAAAAAAGAAAAACCATTAAAAAAGAAAAAGTTAGCTGAGGTTCCCGTTCCCTTAAAAGAAATCGAAGAAACTGTTGAAATCGTTGAACAACCCACTGAAGAAGGAACAGTTAAAGAAGTTACTGTGAAGAAGCGCAAGGTTTCACGGAGGAAGGGTTCCAAAGAACACGTCTTTGAAATAACTGAAACTACCAGTGAGGATCAGCCAATAGCTGAAGTAACAGTTGTTGAACTACCTTCCGAGGATGTTCTTGTTTCCGAAGAAAAGCCAAAGTCTGAAAAGAAGATCATTAAGAAGCCGAAGCAACTGAAGAAGGACGAAGTCGAGGACTACGTCATTAATATTATAGAAGAATTCGTAGAGCAGGTTCCAGTCGAGGTAGTTGATAGTGAAGCAGTGGAAGTTAAGGAGGAAGCGCCCAAGAAACCTAAGAAAACTCCTAAACAGTACAAGGTCACTGAACAAGAATCTCTAGAAAGCAATGTGCCTGAGATCGTCGAGGAAACTCCAGAACAGCCAGTTGAAGATGTTCCAGAGGAAGAAATCGAAGCTACCGATTTTGCCATTGGTATAAAAGAGGAGACTGTGGTCGACGAGAAGAAACAACCAAAGTCTAAAAAGGTGAGCAAAACAAAGCCGGTACAGCAACCCGTTTCGGAGGAAAGCCAGGATTATCTAGTTACTCTTAAATCGGAAGATAATGTCAAGCCAGAGGAACAGCCGGAATACGAATCTTCAGTTGCTGAAGTAGAAGATGATAAGCCATCGGAGCAACCTTCTTTCAAGATAGAAGAAATTGAAACCGTAGCAACAGAACAGGAGGTAATCGACGACAAGGGAGAAACGGCGAAGCAAACTGTTACCAAACGGAAAATCAAGAAGCAGCTTGGCCCCAAGGAGGAAATTATTGAAATTGTGGAAACAAAGACCGGTGACGAACCTGAGTATGAAGTCATTGTAACCACACAGGAAGCCGAAATAGTTGATGAAGAAGTTCCTCAGGAAGAAAAACCGAAGAAGGTTCGGAAAGTCAAAAAAGTACCCAAGGACGACCTTCAGGACTATATTCAGAAGCTTATTGAGCAGGATATTCCAAAAACAGAACTGGAAAAATATGAAAAGATCGACTTGGATGAACCTGTCAAGATGAAAAAGAAGCCCGTCAAGAAGGTCAAGGTTTCAGAAGAACAACCAACAGAAGAGACTGAAGAACCCCTGGAAGAAAAGCCACTGGAGGAAAAACCACAATCTTCTGACGAAGAAAATAAGGAACCCTTACTAACTTTTACTGTCAAGGAATTTATTCCCGAAAAACCGGAGGAAACTTCTTTCGAAATCGTTGTCCTTGAAGAAACCGTAGAGGTCAAGCAGGTGCCAGACGAAGAGGGAAAAATAAGGGAAAAGGTGGTCAAGACCAAGAAGATTAAGCAGAAGAAGGGTCCAGAGGAAGTGGTTCACGATATTGTTGAGGTAACTGATAAGGATACTAACGAATCTGAAATAACCGTTATAACCACAAGTCCGACGGAAACGCCCGACCAGGAGGAGCCCGTGGTCAAGCAAAAGCGTACTAAAAAGGTTAAAAAGGACGACGTTGAAGACTACATTAAGGCTGTAATTGAAGAGGAAGCACCAAAACCGGCTGAGCCATCCGATGTAGTTGACGTGGTCGAGGACTCTCCATCCAAACCAACTTCAGAGAAGCCGAAAAAGAAGACAAAGAAAGAAAAACAGCCTGTTCCCGAGGAAGATAAACCCAAGGAGGATGAAATATCTGTTGTCGAAGATATCCCAGAAGATGCACCAGCTATCGACGATCTAATAGTTGTGCAGGAATCCGTACCCAGTGTGGAAGAACCTGACCATGAAATTGATCAAGTTGAAACGGTAAAGAAACCGGAAAAGAAAAAGATGCCAAAGGCGAAGGTTACTGTTTCAGAAGAGGTTCCAGAAGAGGTCTTGGACGAACAGCCACTGGAGGTTTCCGAAAAAGAATCCGATATTGAAAAGCCAGATCATCAAGAATTCAGCGTTTCTGTCAAGGAAGAAGAAAAACCTGAGCCTAAGCCAGAAAGAAAGAAGACGCCAAAGAAAATCCACGAAGAGTCAGATCAACCTTCAGAGGAAAAATACGAAATTTCAATCAAAGAAAGTGTTTTGGAATCCGCAGAAGAAAAACCTTTCAAGATTGAGATAATTGAGAGCGAAACCAAAGTCGAGGAAACAACCGACGATACTGGGGAAGTTCATAAACAGGTTACCACCAAACGAAAATTAAAACGTCCTGACGGCGAAGGAGAAATAGAGATTATAGAAGTTGTTAGGGACGATCAGCCGGAGGCGGAAATAACTATTGTTGAATATGAACCAGAACCTGTACAGCACGAAGAAAAGCCCAAGGAACCCAAAAAGAAAACGAAGAAGGTTAAGAAGGATGACATTCACGACTACATACAAAAGCTTATTGACATGGAAACTCCCAAGACTGAGTTGGAGAAGTACGAGAAGATTGAATTCGAGCCCACGATTAAGGACAAGCCATCTGATCAACCGATCGAGGTTGTTGAGGAAGCTCATTCTGAAAAGCCGAAGAAAGATAAAAAGACAAAGCCCAAGTCAGCTCCGCAAGAAAAATCTTCTGTTCCAGAACAATTGGCAGAGGTTAAGGTAGTCGAAGAAGAAGCTCCAGAACAACCCTCAGTGCCAGTTGAGGTCGTCGAAGTTCAACCCGTAGAGGTAGAAATTCAGGAAGTTGTTTCCGAGGAAGGCAAGCCCATTCAGGAAAAGACCACTAAACGTGTTTTGAAGAAAAAGGGACCAAAAGAAGAAACCACTTACCAGATTACAACCATTGAAAATGAAGATACCGATTCAGTCACAGTAATTGTTGATGAAGAACCGGATGTAGCTCCCATACAAGCCATCGAAGAAACTCCTGAGCAGACGGAGGAGAAGCCCAAGTCCAAGCCAAAGAAAACTGTAAAGAAGGTTAAGAAGGATGATTTAGACGACTATGTAAAGAAATTAATTGAGGAAGAAATTCCAAAGGCCGATTTAGAAAAGTACGAAAAGGTAGAAATACCAGAAGAATCTGACAAACCAGCTCCTTCGGAAATAGCTCCGGCAGAGGTTAAATTAGATACAACTGAGCCAGTACCAACTGTTGACGAGTTAGCTAAACCTAAGAAAACAAAGACTCCAAAGTTCAAGACTGTAGCAACTGTCGAAACAATACCCGACGAACCGACAGACACGACTGTTGACATCACTGACACAGCAGATATCACACCAAACCAAATTGCACAACCCGAGGACACAGCCACTGCACAAATTACACCAAGCGCACAAGAAGATAAACCTACTCAAGATGACACTAAAGATACAATTCAGAAAACAGTTAAACATAAGAAAACAAAACCAGACACACAAAAAAGCGTTGAAACAAGTAAGTTATTAGAAGAGAGTTTTGGAGCCTACAAAATCCCGCCGCCCATGCAGCACCTTTTGCTCCTTTGTCAGTGTCTTTTTGCCTTTGTTAATTCCTATTGAAAACCACGTTGATTTCCAATTGTTGCGCCTATTCCCTCCTGTGTTTCTATTCTTTCTCTCGCTGTTCAATCTCGGCTCATTGATTTGAGCTCATTCTACTGCGGTCCTAATCTCTTCCAGTTCAACTTCAAAGCCTCCCAACACAATAACTCCCTAACTAAACCTTATGCATGATGTATACATATTCCTAATCCAATCTATGTAGATTAGAAATTGTTATCCATTTAAGTTACACCTATATATATAACGAAAATTCTCTTGTCCAACTGTTACCCATCTAAATGTTAGTTCATACTTCAGCCTAACCCGAAACTTCATCCCAAATAAATCAATTAACTCCCCAATTATATTTATTATTAATCACTTTATTTAAATCCTTAATTTGGTAAAGTTTTCAATTGTTTTCCTTCAATTGCTATCTATGTATATAAAGCCTCAAAATATGTCTTCTGTCCAGTTCTACGATTTGCTTGCTTTGCAAAAGCAATGCACGGTTCCCCAGGTTTATTTCCAATATAAAGCACGAATTATTTTAAATATTAATGCATTATTTGTAACAGGTGAGGTTCAGAAAGACTATCAAATAAACATCATTCACGAAGAGCCCGTTGAGGAGGAGCAGCCCCAGAAGATTTTGGAAGTCCGAGTCATCGATGAAGTCGCCAAGGTCGAAGAATCACAGCCCATTGTCGAAGAGGTCGAGGAAGAAGAGGAGCAGCCCATAACAGAGGATACCCCTGAGGACGCTACCAAACCAAAGACTAAAAAGAAGAAGGTTGTCAAAAAGAAGACCGATGACCATGATGAAATCATCAGAAAACTGTTGGAACAAGAAATCGAAAAGACAGAACTTGAGAAGTACGAGAAACTCGAATTCGATCTTCCCAAGAAGCTCAAGCCAGAGTTCGCTAGTCTAGAGCCAATGAAAATAGAACGGAAGGAACAGAAGCCGACGAAGGTGACAATTGTCGAGGCTGCCGACGTTCCCAAAACTGTAAAACTTAAGCCCGGCAAGCGTAAGGAAAAGCCCGCCGAAGAACAGACTGTTCAACTACCAAAGTTCCGTCTCAAAACACGAATGGTCATAGTTGAATTCCCACCTGCTCCGCTTATTCCGAAGCTTACAAAGATTGGTGCCACCAAAGATAATGGTGAACTGTCTCGAAACATCGAAGAGGCTGAAGAAGCTCTTAAGTTCAAACCGCACAAGACCAAGAAAATCAAGAAGATCAAGGATGATTTGGAAAAGGTTGAACTTGAAAAATACGAGAAATATGTCAGCAGCGAGGAGGAGCCAGAGGAAAAGGCACCGTATCAGAAGCCAGAAAAGGCACCCAAGCCAGAGGAGAAACAAGAGGAAGTGAAGATTAAGTTGGGCAAGGGTAAAAAGAAGCCAAAGGAGGATGAGGAACCAGAGAACGTTACACTTAAGAAGATTCCAATCAAGCCCCAGGAAGTAGAGGAAGAAGTTGAATTGAAAACCAAGCCCAAGGAAGTGGTTGTTGTTGAGGAACAGGCAAAGGAGCCTAGGGAAGGACAGTTTAATGTTGAGCCGTTCGAACCAGTCGAATTCGATCGTCGTGAATATGAACCTGAAGAGCTGGAACCCATTGAACACCCAGATAAGCCAGAGAAACCAAAGAAACCCACGAAGACCAAGTATAAGCCAAAGGAAAAATCCAAGCCAGAGCCAGAAACCATTATATCGGAGATCGTTCTAGGAGTACCAAAGGAGCAAGAGGAAGTGCCTGAAGAAGAAATTAAGTTCCGCAAGCCCGAAAGAAAGGCTCCTGAGGAGACAGACTCCGAAATCAAACTGCGACCTGTCCCCAAAGCGCCTCAAGAGGAAGAGCCGGTCGAGGAGGCCATTGTTAAGCCTAAGGTGGAGGAACCTCAGCCTGAAGTGCCCGAAGTTAAATCTGATGACGAAGCTAAGAAACCAAAGAAGGTCAAGTCCAAGAAGGTGCAGCCAAAGGAAGAAGAATTACCAGAGCAGAAACCAGAAGACTATGAGGTGTCGGTAAAGGAAGAGGAAGCTCATCTAGAGCAACCAGTCGCAACCGAACAGCCCAAGGAAGTAAAGGTGAAACAGAAGAAGCCCAAAGAAACACCTGTGTCTGAAGTCGAAGTCACTGAAGAAATACCCCAACCGGAGGAAGTGCCAGAAGAAATACCTGTGGAATACAAGATAACCACTACGGTTTTGGAGCCTGAGGAGGCACCGAAGGAACATCAAGTCCGAGTTGTAGATTTCGATGAGCGTCACGAAACCACCGAGGAAGTTATCGAAGAGAAGGTTGTAACCCGAAAGAAGAAACCAAAGCCACAGCAACCAGAAGAGTTTGAGGTCACTTTGCAAGAGCCAAAGCAGGAAGAGCAACCAGTCGAGGAAGTATCGGCTGAAATCGTGCTGCCAGTTGAGCAGCCCGAACAAAAGCCAGAAGAGTTTGAAGTTGAACTTAAAATGACTGAGCCTACTCCTGATGAGCCCGTTGAACAGGAAATTACGGTCAAAGAAAAGAAAAAGAAGCCTGTGAAGGAAGTCAAGGAGGATAAGATTGTCGTGGTGGAAGAAGAAGAGAAGGTACAACCGATTGAGGAACAAGTCGTGGAAGTCGAAAAACAAGAGGAAAAGAAGAAGACCAAGAAGCCAAAGTCATATGAGTTCAGCATGACAGAAACCGAAGCCGTTGAAGAGAAACCAGCTGAAGTTGTTGAGGAAATACCTGAAGAAATTCCTGAGGTTTTGGAAGAGAAGGTTGTGGAGAAGTTTGACTCATATGAAATCACTCTCAAGGAAAGTGAAGCCGAAAAGGTGACTGCTGTGGAAGAACAGCCAGAGGAAGAAGTTCCTCAACAAGTTGTTCTCAAGAAAAAACCGAAAAAACCAGAGGAATTCGAGGCTGAGGTTGTGTTGACTGAGCCAAAGGTCACTGAGGAAACTACCGTGGAAACTGAGATCAAACAAAAGAAGGTTAAAAAGCCAAAGAAGACTGAGGATGAAGCTCAATTGGAAATCAAGGTTGTTGAGTCCGAGGCTCCTGTCCCTGAAGAAGTGATTGTCGAAGCCCCTAAACCTGAGGTTGTAGAAAAGCAGGAAGTGATTGTCGAAGAAAAGCCTGAAGAATTTAGCATTCGCGTTTCGGAAACTGAGGCAAAGCCAGAAGAACCAAGTGAAGCACAGTTTACAGTGAAAAAACGCAAACCTTCAGTCACTTTTGCCGACGAACCAGCGACCGAAATCATTTTGAAGGAGACCAAGCCCGTTGAGGAAGTGACTGAGGAAGCTCAAATTAAAACCAAAAAGCCCAAGAAGAAGGTTAAGGATGTGGAGGCTGAAGAATTAAAGATCACAATTACCGAGGAGACTCCACAGGAAATTCCAATCGTTGAAGAAGTCGAGGAGGAAGAGGTGGTCACAGTGGTCAAAGAAGAAGTGCCGAAGGTTGAAGATAAAACATATACCTTTGGCATCAAGGAGACGCAGCCTGATAAACCTGTAGAGGAGATTGCTCAGGAAGAGCCGGTGGTAGCCGAGCCGATTGTGGAAGAACCACAGCCTGAAGTCTATGAAGAACACAAGGTTAAGGTTATTGACGAAACTCCTCGTGAATTCGTCGAAGAAGTCGTCGAGGAAGAAGTGAAGGTTACTCGCAAGAAGAAGCCTAAGCCTGAAGCCAAGGATGAACCAGAGGCGGAAGTAACTGTCACAGCTCCAAAGCCAGTCGATGAAGTCGAAGCCACTTCCAGCATTACCGTGGTTCCAGAGCAGCCGACCGAAGAGGAAGCCGCCGATTTGAAAATAACAATTATTGAAGAAGTTGCGCCACCTCAAGAACTTGTCCAGGAGATTGAAGAAATTGAAATCGTCGAAGAGCCCCAGGCACCCGAAGAGACGCCCGCAGACTTTAGCTTTGCCATTAAAGAAGCTGAAAAGGAACTCACAGTGGAAGAGTTACCGGAGGAACAGGTTACGATTCAGAAAAAGAAGAAGAAGGCGCCTGCAGCTGAGGTTGTAGAAGAACCCGAAGCTGAATTCATGATTAAGCCCAAGCAGCCAGTGCAAGAAGTTTCCGAAGAGGCCAAGATCACGAAGAAGCCCAAGAAACCTGCTGCCCAAGAGGAGGCAGCTGCTGAGCTAAAGGTAACTCTAACAGAGGAGGTTCCTACGGAAACTGAAGTTCAGGAAATCATCGAAGAAATCGAAGAAGTACCAGAAGAAAAGCCCACTGAGTACTCTATTGGTGTTAAAGAAACTGAACCAGAAGCTCCAAAGGAAGAAGAAGTCAGCTTACCCAAAAAGAAACCAAAGGATGTTCCAGTTGTTGAAGAGCCCGAGGCAGAAGTTACTCTAAAACCGAAACCAAAGGTGGAAGAAGTTCAGGAAGAGGCTAAGATAGTGAAGAAGAAACCAAAGAAACCTGTCGAAGAAGCAGCTGCCGAGGAGCTTACGGTTAAGGTGGAAGAAGAAGTTATTCCCGAGCCAATTGTCGAAGAAGAGGTAATAGAGGAAGTCCAAATTAAGAAGAAGCCAGAACCTACGCCAGAGGACATTGTCGATGCTGCGGTTGTTAAATTAAAGAAACCACAAACCGTAGAAGAAGATGAAGTGGTGGCTGAAGTAACTCTGAAGCCCAAGGCGCCCAAGGAGGTTCAGGAAGAGGAATTCTCTGTGGATGTTAAGCTGCCAAAGGAACAGAAGGTAACCGAAGAAACCTCCGACCAAACAGTGCAGCTAAAGAAGAAAAAGAAGCCGCAGAAACCGGTGGAAGAGGCTGCTGATGAGCTGGAGCTGAAACAGACGATTATCGAAGAAAGGCCCGTTGAAATCGAAGAGGAAGAAATCGTTGAAGAGGCAGTCATCATTCGGAAGAAACCAAAGAAACCGTTTGAGCCGACTGTTGAGGATCTTGAAGAGACTGAATTCAGCCTCTCCTTTAGAAAGCCACACACCATCAATGAGGGCGTGGAAGAGGCCGCCACCGTGCTAAAGAAACGACCAGTGAGGCCCACCACCATGGACGAGGCCGCGGCTGAGCTTTCCATCAAACGCCAAGAAGAAGAATACGAAGAGGGCGAAGATGTGGAAGAGTTTGTCGTTAGCCAGCGTGCCAAGCCAAAGCCTCTGCAGATCACCGAAGAAGGTGAGGAAGCCTACACGGTTAAGAAGCTGAAGCGTCGCAAGCAGGTGGACATTCCCGAATACACTGACGTTGAGAATGTCACTTTCCGTGCGAGAAGTACCAAGACCAAGGAGGATGTCGATCAGGAGTTTAACATTGCTCTAGACTCGTATGCGGAGGAGGAGATCTCCATGTCTGGCAAGGTCAAGCTTAAGAAGCCCGTTAAAAAGACCTTCTCTGAGGCAGCCGACGAGGCCCACATTAAGATCATGCATGACTACGATGACGGTGAAGAGCCCATCATTGAAGAGATTCGAGACGATGAGGATACCATCGATGAAGTCGAGGAACCCGAAGAGTACTTTGTTGAGGAACTGCCACCAGATGAGGTAGACTTCAAGCTGAAGCCCAAGAAACAGCCAAAGCCTGCCTATTCCGTTCAGGACGAGGAAGAAGAACAGTTCCTGATTGGCATTCGGCATCCCAAGCGTGACTCTGTGACCTACGATGAGGATTCTCTAACGTTCAAGAAGAAGCGTAAGGTTGTCCAACAACTGTTTAATGAAGGTAAGTCGGCCTTTGTCACCAATAATGGTAATTTATATGATTATCCAAAATGCTTTACTTTCGCATAAAAAAAATATCAGCTTATATGATATCAGCGTAGCAAGGTAAAATTACCCAACTTAAATGTCGGTTGCTAACGCTTAACAACTCATTGTTAAAAACCTTCAATGCTTTACGGTGCTTTCGGGGATTTGTATTAATAAAACTTTTGTTTTTGTACAGATGGAGCATCGCTTAATATCACCAGAGAAATGAATGTTGAAGGTACGTGAATATTACTATTTATCAATTATATTTCTTTTTCTAAAAATAATATTTCATTTATGAATTTCAGAATCGGATAATCCCAATGTAATGTACTCTATTTGCAATTATATTGCCGACAACGACGAGGCTATCAACTTGGTAGAGGGTGAAAAGGTTACGGTCATTGGACGTCACAGCTCTGAGTGGTGGTATGTCAAGAAGAGCATCACCGAAGAAGAAGGCTGGGTTCCTGCTCAATACCTAATGGAACCCGAGGAATACGCTCAGTATGTGCAAAATAAGTTGCACGAGAAGATCGATAAGCTGCCTGTGTTTGAACGTAAGTTTTTTTGTTTCATTACCTGGCTATGTGTCTGGCCTAACTTTGTTTTGTCGCTGTCCGCGTTTGATTGTTAACAAACAATTCTATGTTTTGTTGTAATTGTGCAATGTAAAGGTCCTGGACCAGAAGACAAGCCCATTGCTCCGCGATTTATCGAAAAACTGCAGCCCATTCACACACCTGACGGCTACACTGTGCAGTTCGAGTGCAAGGTTGAGGGTAGCCCGAGACCGCAGATTGCCTGGTTCCGCGAGACCGCCATTATCAAGCCCTCGCAGGACTTCCAAATATTCTACGATGACGATAATGTGGCTACCCTGATTATTCGCGAGGTCTTCCCCGAGGATGCGGGCCAGTTTACGTGTGTGGCCAAGAACGCCGCTGGATTTACTTCCAGTACCACGGAACTGATTGTGGAGAGTCCACTGTCAGATCATGGTTCTGATGCCACAGCCCTGTCGCGTCGCAGCATGTCCCGCGAATCATCGCTGGCCGATATTTTGGAGGGAATTCCACCAACGTTCTCAAAGAAGCCGAAGGCCCAGTATGTGGACGAGAATACGAATGTGATTCTAGAGTGCCGACTGGTAGCTGTTCCGGAACCGGAAATTGTCTGGACCTTTAACGGTGTAGACATTGACGAGGAGGAGCTGAAGAATGTTCGAATCGTTACCGAATCCGACATGCACATGTACTGCAGTGTGGTGCATATCACCAAGGTGAAGAAATCGCAAGAAGGCACTTACGAGGTGATTGCTACAAATCGCGAGGGTGAGGCACGTCTTCCGATTACACTGAAGGTGAGAACCACCGCCCAGGAAGCGCCGCAGATCTTGGAACCGCTGCGCAACATGGTCATACGCGAAGGTGAGAGTGTCGTGCTTTCCACCCAGATTGTGGGAAATCCACCACCAAAGGTAACGTGGTACAAGGATGGCAAGCCCGTTAAGAATGCCAAGTCCGACAAGGATTTGCACACCTTAACACTAATCACGCCCAAGAAGTCCGAGAAGGGTGAATACACCGTAAAGGCTGTAAATCCCTTGGGTAGTGTGGAGACTACTGCTAATCTCACAATCGAAGGTACGTTCCTTGTTTCATGTTGGAGACGGCACTTATTTTTTTTTTTTTGTTTATGATATTACCATTTTATTTTTTTGTATTTAGAAGCCACCAGTGGCAACGCAGAGCCACCACTCTTCGTGGAACGTTTTGAGGAGCAGAATGTGCCACAAAAGGGAGAGATTCGTTTGCCAGCCAAGGTTTCCGGCAATCCGGTTCCTGAGGTTCAATGGCTTTTCAACAACAGTCCATTGTTCCCCAGCGAACGCATCCAGCAGGTATACGATGGCGAGAACATTGAGCTTATCATTAAGGATGCCAATCCCGAAACCGATTCTGGCGACTACAAGTGCATTGCCAGCAACCCCATTGGCAAAACATCTCACGGAGCCCGTGTAATTGTCGAAGTCGATGAGGTAACCTTCACTAAGAAGCTTAAGAAGACCATTACCATCGAGGAGGTTCAATCTCTAACCCTGGAGTGCGAGACTTCCCACGTGGTGACCACCAAATGGTTCTTTAATGGCAAGGAGCTCAGCGGCATGGATCATCGTGTTGTTGTTGAAGATGGCAAGACCCACAAGTTGGTGATCAGGAACACAAATCTTCGTGACTCTGGTACCTATGTGTGCAAGGTCAAGAAGCAAGAGACTCAATCAACTGTGGAGGTGCTGCAACGCAAACCCGACTTTATCAAGGTACTGGAGGACTACGAGGTAACCGAAAAGGATACGGCCATCTTGGATGTAGAGCTTTCTACAGAGGCAACTGAGGTTACATGGTTTAAGGACGGCGAGAAAATCACGCCTGAAAACAAGAATGTGGAGTTCATCAAGGACGGCAAGGCTCGTCGCCTGGTTATCCGCGATACCACAATCCACGATGAAGGCCAATACACTTGTAAGATCGAGGGACAGGAGTGCAGTTGTGAGCTAGTTGTCATCGAGCTCCCGCCAGAGATTGTTAAGCCGCTGAAGGACGTTTCGGTGACGAAGGGAGAAAACGCCACCTTTGAAGTTGAGCTCAGCAAGGGCGATGCCCTGGTCAAATGGTATAAAAACGGCAAGGAAATTGTGTTCAATGAACGCATTCAGCTGGCCATCGATGGCAAGAAGCAATCCCTGCGCATTCTCAAGGCCAAGCCGGAGGACGTTGGCGAGTACTCCATCCAGGTTGGCGAACAGACCTCCAAGGCCAAGCTGACTGTCGAGGAGCCACTGGTTAATTTTGTGGTTCGCCTGCCGGACGTCACGCTGGCCACAAAGACCACAGATGCCGAATTTACGGTTGAGCTGTCTCAGCCCGACGTGGAAGTGACCTGGCACAAGAAGGGAAAGCCAATCAAGCCCAATAAGAAGCATGAGGTCTTCGTCGAGGGTACTGTCCGACGATTGGTCATCCACGACGCCAGTGACGACGATGCCGGCGAGATCAGCTGCGTGGCCGAGAATGTCACCAGCAGCACTAAACTGTGCGTGGAGGATCTCAAACTGCCACCCGTCATTACCTCTGACAAGGATCAGACAATCAAGGTAAAGGAGGACGACGATGCCACCTTCACTGTCAAGTACACAGGCGTCCCAACACCCGAGGCCATTTGGACCGCGCGCAAGGTTGTCATACCCAAGTCAAAGCGCACAATCCCGGCCATCGACGAACAGTCTGCCACGCTAACCATCAAAAAGGTTGTCGACGATGACGAGGGCGAGTACACCGTTAAGCTTGTCAACCCGGTTGGCGAGGCGGAGGCCAGCCTGCACTTGGTCATTATGCGTAAGTACCTTAGCCTTAGCTTAGATGCCAGTTAATTGGTGCGGAACTGATGACCCTAATCAAATACTTAGGCAAGCCGACGGCACCTGGCACTCCTCAACCACTGGAGATAATGCACGACTCCATTACGCTCTACTGGAAGGCGCCGGAGGACGATGGCAAGTCGGAAATTATCGAATACATTCTGGAGTACCACGATGTTAAGGAAGAAAAGTAAGTGTCAATATAATTTTTAAGAATTTATTTACAAATTGGTTGTTCTTTTATTATTTGCTTACAGATGGACTGAAATTCGCAAGATAAAGGACACTACGTACACCATCAGCAAGCTGAAAATCGACACGGAGTACGTGTTCCGTTCGATCGCCGTGAATGAGGTTGGACCCTCACCGCCCTCACCAGCCTCGCCACCCATCCGATTGGTGCCCAAGGTCGAGACCGAGGCGCCAAGCGTACGCGAACCCCTGCAAGATGTGGTCAGCGAACTGGACAATGAGGTCACGCTGTCCTGCGTGTTCGGCGGCATTCCAGAGCCAAAGGTGACGTGGAAGAAGAACGGCAAGGTGTTCGAGTCGAGCAGCCAACGCTACGAGAACCGCGTAGCCAAATACACAATTGAAAAGACAACCATTGAGACTGAAGCCACTTACACGTGCGTGGCGACCAACGAGAAGGGCACCGTGGAGACCTCGTGCCGCCTGAAGCTGCAGGAGAAGCCCGTCCTCGAGGTAGAGGACAAGTATCTGGCGCAGAAACTGCGCACGGGCAGCACTCTCACCATTCCAGCAACGGTCCGCGGTTATCCACAACCCACCGTGACCTGGCACAAGGAGACGGTCGAGCAGAAGACCACCAAGACGGTCACTATCGAGACGACCGAGACCACATCCACCTACACGGTGAAGAAGGTCACCCGCGAGTTCTCCGGCAAGTACAAGATCACGGCCACCAACGAATCCGGCTCTACGTATGTGGAGTGCACGGTTCAGGTGATCGACAAGCCCAGCAGACCCCAGTCCCTGGAGATCAAGGACGTTAAAAAGGACTCAATCACCCTCGAGTGGACACCGCCCATCGATGATGGCGGTCTGGAGATCAATAAATACACGCTGGAGAAGTGTGATGTTCAGAACAATGTCTGGATGAAGGTCTCTGACTTTGACAAGGATATTAAATCCTATGCAGTTCAGAAGTTATCCATGAATGCGCAATACATGTTCCGTGTGGTGGCCGCCAATCCCATTGGCGAATCAGAGCCCACGGAAAGTGATCCTGTGACAATAACTAAGAAGTTCGGTAAGTTCGGTTACTTTTTACAGCTTTACTTGAAAGTTAAGATAGGATAATTATTAATTTCCTAATAAATATTTATAGAAAAACCATCGCCACCATGTGGCCCCACAACTGTATCGGGAATGAACGACACTTCCTTCAATCTGGCTTGGGAACCTTCCGAGAACGACGGTGGCTCCAAGATCATTGAGTACATTGTGGAGATACGGGAAGAGACTGAAACCACCTATAGATCGGTGGGCACTAGCCTGGGCACAGTCACCAACATTCACGTGGAGAAGGTGGTCAGGAATAAGGGCTATCTGTTCCGCATTTATGCGAGAAACGAGGTTGGCACCAGCGAGGCGTACGAGACCACGGAGAAGATTGTCGTGGGTCGCAAGATAAGTAAGTTCCCAAATTCTTTACACGTAATTCCAATTGCTTATTGCTTTCGCATATATTGCTTATTTTAAACCGCTACTAATGCTTAAAAATGCGCAAAACTAATCCCAAATCTACACCAGCTATTGATAATGAAATCGTGGGTATGTAACTAGCCTAAAAAGCAGTAGAAAGTTTAAATGCTAATGGAATTTCTTTCATAATTCAACACCCAGCGCCGCCATCGCCACCTCAAAACCTGAGGGCGCCGGATGTCACCAGTCGAAGCGTTACCCTGGACTGGGAGGTGCCAGCCCGCAATGGTGGTTCCGAAATCACGGGTAAAATTAAATTATTCTTATAAGTTTTTATAGAATATTTATTTAACCCTTTCAATTACCAACCAGGCTACTGCGTGGAAAAGCGTTCTTCAACATCTACAACTTGGTCAAAGGTCATCACACTGGATGCCCACCAGCTGCACTACACGATTGACAATTTGAAGGAGAAGTGCGAGTACTGGTTCCGTGTGTCTGCGGAGAATGAGGCTGGACTAGGTGCACCAGCCGTCACCGAGAGCGTATCGCTCAAGACACATGCCAGTAAGTCCAACGCAGTGAAAATTCTTTACCCAGAGTCCCATTATAAATTCCCATTTTCCCTTTTAGCCGTACCCTCGCCACCGACCGCTCCACTGGAGGCGCGCGTTCTCGCCGCCAATGCCCATATCTTCGAATGGGGTATTCCCGAGTCAGATGGAGGTGCGCCTCTGCTCGGTTACCACATCGCTATAAGGGACATGAAGAAGACCATGTGGATCGAGGTGGCTCGTGTGCCAGCTGGCGTGCAGAAATTCCAGATCAGAGACCTGCAGGAGAATCACGAGTACATGATACGCATATTTGCCAAGAACGAGATTGGTCTGAGTGAACCTCTGGAATCAGAGGAGCCCTACAAGGTCATGACCGCTGGTGAGTGTTTGTTTTCGGAGATAAATCTCTTATTACAAATTTCTTTATATTTCTTTATAAATTCCTGCTACGAAAAAGTAATAGTAGAAACGGAATTTGAAACATACCTGATTGTGCAATTCGTCAAAACTAATATATGTATTCCCTTTCGATCCAGGTCATGAGAGCCTGCCGGACGAGCCGCGCACCGAGATGAGCACGTGCAACACCTCGTCGTGGCTGCGTGACCACAACATGGATGCAGACATCCATTCATATGCCCGCGGCAGGCTGCTTCAACGCGACGAGTACTTCTTCCGGCTGTGGGCGGAGATACCCAAGAGCAAAAAGAAGAAGAGCTCCAAGTAGTCGCTAAAAAATATAGGAAAACAAATAAAAAACGACAACGAAATGAGAAACACTTAAGTCGTAGGTTAAGCATATTTCAATTGTATTTTATATAACACAAGAAACGGGCAGCGAGCCCTTGATTTTGTAGCTTTTTGTACTGTACTAGAGATGACGATGATGTAAGGATGATGTAATGCTAACTGCATCCCATTGACAGCGATGTCAACGACTCCCGGCCAGAAGAGTGCGAGCGAAGACAAACTTAATGCCCGGGAGCGTGGACGTGGCTCAATGCTAAGGATGGCCATTATATCATCTAATTAATGGACATAATTTTAGATTTTTCATTTGCATAGAGTTCTTTTTCATTTTCTGTTTTATTTTCGACTTATTTTATGGTAAGCTGTGATAAATCTATCAAAATCGAAAGCGTCAAACGAAGCAACAAAAATTGAAACACAATATATATAAAATGCCACCACGAGAGGAGGCGAACCATTGGCATCGGGCAACTAAAGCCAACGAGCCGCAGCCCTCCAAAACACCCAATACCATCCCAAATCCCCGCCAGCGTAACTCAATATCCACTCCCTCTCGGGAGACAAAACAACAAATGGTGCAATTCGATATGAGTTATTTCTGGGGAGTGTGTTGCGAGTCGCTGGCTTCAGTTGTCTTTGTCCCGGATTCGCCCTGGTTGAAATTTATGGCATAATAGGAATATATATAATATATAAAGAGGTTACACTCGTGTGTCTTTAAAGTTAAAAAAACCAAATAAATATAATATAATAAAAAATAAAACAATTCCACTTACCTTCTTCAAAAGAGCAGATACCAGGTAAGAACTTCTGATTTAACTTGTAATTTCCAAACTATTTTTCAGCGATTTAATCCTATAAATAAAGAAATTGAATTTAAATTAAATTTAAACATACTTAAGCTATATCTAAAGGTACCCAAAGCCGATTAAATAATTTTATAGAGCTCATGAATTCTGCAGTGAAGCCTTCAAGGGTTTCTAAACAGCTTTCTGGCTTATTTTCCGAATTCAACTAATTAATTCATTGGTTTTTGACCCCAAAACTCGGCATAACTTTGGCGGAAAGTTTCCTACGCAATGTTCCCTTTGTTTTTTGAATTGTAAAACTTAAAGACCAAAGCTGAAACGGTCTGGTCCACATGCGTGTGTGTCCAGGCAGTGGAAACTTATCTGGTGACATGGCAAATGCGGCATAAACTTTTCTCTCCAGAAGCTGAGAATTGTGTGTGTGCGAATTTAATTAAAGTTTTTCGGTTGCCACTAATCAAAAGATATTATCTCGACTGTTTTGTTGTAACTCTCTGTGCGGCTAGACGCAGTAATTTGAGCCAACTTTTTGGAGGGGGGCACGGAGCTGGGCACAGATTTCCGGGAATGGCTGAATGGCCAAAGTCGCAGTTTGAGCTGTGCGAGATGAGCAAAAACCCATAAAGCTGAAGCATATTTCCGGCACTTCAAATTGCACAGACAAACAAAGCATCAGCAGCAGCCGAGTGTCTGAGGCTTCGTTGGGTAACACAAACAGTCAAACAGCAAACACATACATACAGAGCCCAGAGCCAGGAGCCAGGAGCCTTTCTTAGCCTGTTATTCAGTTATTGATATACTAAACGATCGAGAAGGAGGAACAGCTCAAAACGGAAATTTCATTTACTTGTTTGCTCTTCTCCGTTCTGCTTTTCGCTTTTCCTACACTCAATTTTCTTGTTTAGTCGCGTTGGCGTTTTGTTATTGTGCAACAAAAAATTGAAAGCTCCTAAGCTGCTTTCGACGCTTTAAAGGAAACATTTTCGAACATTTTCAGCCCACAAGTGCGAGTATCTTGCAGATACTTGTGCTGGTACTGCGACTGCTTCTGCTTCTGCTTGTGCGACCCCATTAGTTATGGTTTATTAAGGTGAAGACGAGTCAGATGGAGAGCTCTCTTGGCCGTAATACAATTGTAAACTTGTAATAGAATTTGGCAAGTTCTGTTGAATGCATATAAAAACAAATTACACATCAACTTTATGGTGTGCACGTAGAAAATTGAGGCCCTCTACTGCTCTCTCAGTAGGTTTTGGTTTAGCTTTTCGGTTCTATTTCTTTTTTCTTTTCATTTTCCCAAGTTTCCCATGTTTCCCCATGTTTTTCTTCGTGTTCTTCTTGTTGGCCACCATGTCAGGGCTCGTCAAACGTGATGGCCTAGGAATAAAAACAAAATCCAACGACGTAAGAAAAGACAGTAGAAAGTTTGCTTAATTACTTCCCAAAATAATAATGATGACTGTGTGTCAGTGAGTAGAGAGAGAGAGAGATTGAGTGAGTGCAGGAACAACAAAGTCGTTTCGTTTCCAAAGAAATTTAATTAACAACTTGTGGAAAGCCTAGGGCATCGTCCTAAAAGTAACCAAATTCGTAATATGACTTTGCTAATTTGTTCGAACCTGGCAGTATTCGATATGTCTGTCACTATTTAATAATGTATCGAAATTCAAATGTTTCATTTAAAATGAAATAAGAACGTATATACATTAATATATTCAAAATTTTTGGAACTTTTAGAAATACTTTGTAAGCCATTCTTTCGTTTAAACATATGATTGATTAATACGATGGGAGCAGATACTCTACCACCCCTTAGACAGGCGGAGGCCAAGGCCTTTAAAGTGTTTATGAAAAAATACATTAAGCGTCATCAACACCAGGACGAAAAAGTGTGGAGCTTTAACGGGAGAAATGCTTGGGGCAAGCTAACCCGCGCACAAAAGAACTTATTTGTAGTGAGCATCTCAATTACGTATCTTTACGTCCTTTAATGCATTCTTAAACTAATTTCAGAGAAAACCCAAGGTGTCTGTCCGAGCTTCTACCCCGAGAAGGAAACGGCCAGCGAAACCAAAGGCTCCCGTTGACTGGCGTAAACTAGCTCAAAAATTTAGGCAAAGAACGATAAGAACCCATGATAAGGTCGATCAATTCATAGTTTCTAAAAATCCTAAGCCAAGTATTTCAAAAGACGAAGCTCCTACCCCGAAAAAGAAACGGCCAGCGAAGCCAAAGACCAACGCCAAACCTGTAGGTTGATCTGAACTTTTTGTAAAATTATAAATTATAAATTAAATAACATGTAAATTCTATATTGAGTTGTATTTATATTTTTTTAATATATAGATTAAAATTGTTTAGAGAACTATTAGATAATTAATCTCAAGCTAAACATTCTTGTTAATTCATATAAAATGGGTATTTCCTAGCCCACTATCAACCCCTCAGGTCAGAACTACACTGTTAACAAAGAAGATGCCGTAAAATGTTAATTACAGTGGATGTTTATTATGCCATAGCAGAACCCCCAATGAGTCGCTTGGCCAGACATTAGCTCTACTGAAATATCCAGACTCATTTACGATGCGCAACACGGTTCGGTTTGGGTGCGGGTTCTGACCAGTCCAGTCCAGTCCCCAAATAGCCAGGCCAAAGCAGCTGTATATATGTATAATTGGCCTGGTCGAGCAGTTGGAAGCAATAAAGCCAGGACCATAACGAAGACAAGCTGGCCCCGGCCCATATATGCCACAAAATGCAGCGTCATAAAAGAAATAAGATAAAATATATAAAAAAAAGAGACAACTTCCGGTGCGGCAGTACGGCAGTGCAGCACCAGTGGCAGCATCAAACCGATTTCCGTTGAGTAGAGTGAGCAAACATTTAAGGAAAACATGCCATAAACGAGCGAGAATTACGGTGCCCCTGGGAATGCCCTCACCAAGCTAAAACTCAAAGTGCATCTACGGGCATTAAGGATTCAGCTGGCGAATATTAAACGATTTAAATAACAATACAATCTCCACTTTTTGCACAACTATTTGCTGTGGGCATTCGAAAAGGGGAATCAATATGCCCGACTTTGCTGCCGGCTCCCCAGTAGAGAGAGGAATATTGTAAATATAAAATATTTATTGCCAGATTGCACACGCATCCCACAGCAGCCGTTGCTTTCATTCACCAGCACCTTTTCGCACTGAAAATAAGTTTCGAGAGACTGTCAAAAATGTTTCTTGAAATATTAAATATTGTGAGGAAGAAATCAAAATTTAACCAATTTCAATTCTCTCAGAAGTTCAATAAAATAGAACATAAATAGAACCCTTTTAAATAAATTTTTTGTGACTAAACTATTGAACTTGAAATATTTTCTTGCTGTGCCATTGGGTTTCCTTGCAGCCAGATATGCACCAGCAGTCATCCAGTCCATTCAGCCGCTTCCTTCCCATTGAATGCATTGCATTGAAAGCGTCCGCCCGCCACAAGAACATGGCAATTTTTCCTTTTCCCTTCCCTGTTACATGCATTCACAACCTTTGGTGGCCAGCAGCCACTCCACACTCGGAGCCAATTCATAACATTTACCAGAAAACCAATTTAAAATTAAATAGAGACATTTCGAGTACAAATTAACAGCAAATTTCATTGCACATTGCTCCTTCACTCTTCCTGGCGCCGCGCTCAGCCATTTAAAAATCAAGTGTGCTGAAAATTAAATTTCACAAACTGTTTTCATACAGAGCGAGGGAAGGGAGTGTAAAGACTTTTAGTGGCTTCCGCCCAAAAACTAATGAAAGCTCCATCCTTCCACCTCGCCGGTGGCTTCCTCCTCACCGTCGATGACATCGTGGGTTAAGCACACACACACACACACACACACACACACAGACAGAGAGTCTGCATGACTTTTTGAGGCGAAGTAATTAAAGTCAATTGCCATTTTGCCAAAATGCGCTCAACGTGGCGTATACGTAATGCGATTGAGGCGAGAGACTGTGTGTGCGTGCGCGTGTGTCTGTCTCAGTGTCAACAGCATTAGCTTCGTAGACTTGCCAGCTATTAGCAAACACACCACAAACTGTGCTATAATTTATTAGAAAACACTCTGTCAAAATTCAACTTCCGAAATGAATTTATTTCGGCTCGAGAGACTGTCCTCGCCGACGACTTAACTATGTCGTCAAAGCTTAATGGCTATTGTTTGGCCCGCGGGAAATCGGTGAAAACCGTAAGCTTTATTTTGCAAATTTGATTTCGCGCCTTTGTGCTGCGTTTACCAATTTTGTTTACAGCTGCCACAGAGCCAATCTCTCTCTAGGTGGTGCCCCCCAAATGATGTCTGATGTTTTACGGCTTCGTTTTGTTGACTTTGTAATGCCCCGTCGTAAAAGTTGTGTGTGGCCAAAACCGAAAAACGACACCATCATTTGCATTTATCGGCAGAGAGAACTTTGCTGGAGTTGGCTTGATTAGCTCATTATAGAGTGTTTTCACATTTACGAGCTTATACTTTTGTGCAGATAATGTTTAGTGGGCACACTTTTGAATACGAATCAGCCAGGATGAGGATGAGGATGATGAAACATAATTTGAGGCGATAAGATATTTCTGAATGGGTCATAAACTAGTTTCGCATTTGTATTTTTATGATGCCACAACAGCCTTTAAGATTCCTTGTTGATTTTCCTCGCTTTTCATTTAAATAAATATGCATTATGTCCATCAATATCTTTATAATGATATTACATTTCTCTCCTTTTTGCTTTTCACATTATTTAATTAACATTTCCCTCTTTACTCGGTTTATCTGCTACATAATTCACGAATATTTCGAGAGTGAGTATAATATTATTTTAAACCCTGTGAAAGTTTTTCCATCAACTGCCATTGATATACACGACAATTTTTCCACACTTTCCACTTTCAGTCATCAGTCGGATGGTGACTTAATTTTTCTGTAAGTTACATTGGCCTTTGCATAAATGCATTTTGATGCCCTCACCCCCCAGGCGGCACACGAGGGACGTTAAACAGATTTGCACCTTGCATATATAAAGTCAAATTTACAAGTTGGGTACGAAAATTGCAACGCAAAATATGCAAATGACAATGCTGATGGGAGATGGTGTTCCGTGCCCGTGCCGGTGCCCATGCCCATGCCCTGTGAAAATGTTGCGGATGCCAAAAAGGAGCGCGAGATGTTTGGCCCCGGAATGAGGGTCATGGCAACTCGGCAAGAAAAAAATTCCTTAAATTTTTGCACTTGGCCGGCTACCATCTGGCAAGCTCTGGCAGGCGGCAGGCGGCAAGCAGCAGGCATCAGCTGAAAATGAAGCTGTTTTCCGGTTGGAATGGGTACTGGGGACCAAGTACAGAGGGCGATCGGTCGGATGGGTGACTTAATGTGGATACGTGCTGGGCATTGCCAAAGATAAGTGAACGGTGAACTTAGCTGCCTTCCAGCTGCACAAGTGCACCAGCCGATGTTTCTGTTTACGTGCTTAGCTGCTTAAAATGCACTGCTCCTTGGTCCTCGGCATACGCTGCGTATGCGTGTTGTCGTTCGCTCTGCGCCAATCGAATGTTCTAATGTTTTGCAGCACATTAAATTGCCAATATGGCTTTATTGTTCCCAATCCCCGAGCTCACACCCCCGCTGGCTGTGTGGCCGTGGCAGCGATTTATGCTGTCACATCTAGTGGCAGCGGCGGAGGGGGATAGCAAGGAGCAAGTGCGAGCGGCGCCTGTGGGGCCATAACAGCTCCACTCACAGTCAAGCACACATAGAGGCGCACAGTGCTGCCAAATCAGACAAGGATTATTTAGTTTTTATTGAACTAGGATTGGGGGAAGAGTATTTTCAATAAATTTTTTGAGATTACCTATAGTATTTTTCTTTATGAAGAATATAATATTCAAGGATGTGGGATTGAATAAACTACGATTTATAAATTTTGTTTATAAAAATATTCTTTGTTTGCAAAGAATAAATATTTGTTGTTGCCAAAGACAGTATAATTTTAAGATGCGTAATCCCATATATTAATTTTTGAAATCGTATTATTAACGCACGTATTTTCAATCAAACCCAAAGCTAATTTTTCCTTATAACAATGGGTATGGATTTATTTATAATGTTCTTAACCCTATTTGTTCCTTTGTAAATTAATAATTAATTAATTAAATAAATTAATAATATTAAAGGACTTTCAACCAAACAAACTAAACTAAAACCTAAAGCTAGTTCCCTTCACCACTGTTCTCTTGACACAAACACTACTAACAGCTCGGTGTCAGTCACAGCGGAGCGTGTGACTTGACTGGAGTCACTGCGTCTGCTCCAGGCTCCTGACTTTCATTGGCAAGACATAAAACGTGGCACTCGATGATGCCTATGGGCGAGTTCGCACATCGCAGCTCTACGTATATAAGTGTCTGTATGTGTAGTGGCAGTAATGGTTGTAGGCAACCGGCGAGCATTGCCATCCTGGCCTAAACATCACTTCACAACTGCCAAGCCAAGCACATCCGGTTTCCGTTAGTTGTGCATGCACCTTCCGAATGCAGGAGCAGCAGGAGCACCTGTCTGTCAGTCAGGCTGATGTTACTTCGGGTAATATCATTTAGCCTTGTCCTGGGCGCGCTCACACACGAATATGTTGGAAAAATATTATCTCGTTACAATGTTCCCGAGGTATGAGTGTGCGGGTGTGGTGTGGTGGTACGACCATTCTCTCTGCCCTTTTTGCCATTTTAGTTCGCCACCGTTTTGCTTCTCGCCTAGTTTGCCTTTGGCTTATGAGCGGAAGTACGTGTCGCTCGCCTCAAAAGAAGGCAGGATGACGCTATACGTACGCCAAGGAATAAAAAAAAAATATATATATAGGAAAAACTACGCACATTTGCCACTACCACAGGGGATAAATAAATGTGTGTGTGTGGTGCGGATAGAATGGGCGGGCGGGAGATGTTTAAATTTGATTTCAAGTGCTCTAGCATTTTGATGGCAAAATAAGTGAATGCGTGTTGCGGCAGCTTACGTGTCCTTGTTATGGCCAAACTTCTTCCTCCCGCATTTTGAAGGAGGAGGAGTACAAGGTGGTGAAAGTTCTCTGTGCGAGTCGAAAGCATTTAAGGAAGAAACTTCAAGTAGAGTTTTAAAAAAAGGTTAAGACAAGAGAAGAGCTTTAAGCGTAAGATAAGACTGTCAGGAGGAAATTCCAAAAGTTTCTTTACTGATTTTCACTCAACTATTATTTGGGAAAGCTGGCGCCAAATCCCAATTGTCAAAGCGATAAAATGTTCTGGAGAATAAGTTAAATCTGTCGAATACATTTATTCCTTTGTGGTCGGTTTTTAGTATATCTCTAAGGTATTTCAATTAAGAGGTTTTCTAGGTATTAAATAACCCAATTTAATGTTTGGAGTGTTTTACAAACTAAGGAACAAAAATATATAAACATTTTGTAGAAAACACAAAAGAATTTTATTCTTTAATGCAATTTCCTGGTTTTAATTTATTACCTTTTCCAATAAGTTTGGTTTTTCTTATAATTTCGTTTCATAATTTTGTGTCCTTTTGACAAGGCCTCATTAATTGCCTGCAGCTTCGATTAAGAGTTTAATTTTCCATCTTCCCTTATTCCTTTCCCTTAGTTATTGTAATTTACCATTCATTTCCTTGAACTCTGGCACAATTATCCCCACACTCACTGGATACTGGACCCCCCAAGCCGACCCTTCATGTGCATGTGGCTACAGTTTGGAGGACTTGCAAGGAAGCAAAGTCGCCTGTTGAGAAAGGAGAACAAGAATAAGAAGCGAAGAAAACGTGGAGCATAAGGAGCTGCCTCCACTTCGAGGGGGAGGAGAATTGGAGTCGAGGGTCCGCTGCTGGTGGTTGGAACTGCTACTGCTTTTGATTTCTCATGCGTGCAACGTTTACACAGCCGCGTTCTCTGCCCGCGAGCGTAGCCAAAATAACACACACACTCACATCGCAGTCATATCGCCACCATTTTCGCACTCTTGCTCCAGAATCTCCAGCTCATTTTACGAATTGCTCGGTACTCGGTCAGTGCAAAGGGTATGTTGCATTTAAGATGCTTATTTACACAAAACTACCACAAAATGTTGATTTCTAGCAAACATAAAGAGCACGATGTGTGCAGCTTTCACTAGCTTCAGCTTCAGTGAAATATAAAATAGAATAACAAACTACCCGCAAATGAAAATGTTATAGTAAATAGTACTTCTGTTTCAGCTTTTATAAAATTTCCTTAAATTCAAATTTTAAATAGGAAACTCCTGATAACCACCGGGTACTGCATAGTCCTATCGCTTGAGTCATTTTTGCTTGTTTTGTTTACGCATGAATTTGCAGGAGGACGTTGGCGGTTAATGGGGAAATGAGAGCGACGGCAATGCGGCTTCACGCTTCACTCTACTTGGCACTCACTTAATTATTGCACAAGAAACCGAAACGGGGGCACCAAGGCGTTTCGCCCAGGGGTGACACCAACACCGACACGGCCGACACATGCGAGTTGCAACTGCAACTACAACTACCGCTGCAAGTGCAATTTGCAAGTGCAACGACAACTGCAGCTGGGGCAACAAACTTTTCAGTGTGGCAATGTGCTTGACATGCATGCTTAACCGTAATGTTAAAGCCAAATTGCCCATTGGCAGGGGGGTTTCCTTTTTAAAGGAGCTACCCCGCTTTCGGTTCTCTCTGTCCCTGCTCCCAGCAGGAAGCGAGAACTTGCCACTAAGGAGCCGAAAATGGAAAATTGCAGCTGGCCCAGTCCATTAAGGCAATGACTCTTTAACTGACAGTGCTGGAAAATTTGGCCAAAATCAAAAATTGCTTGATTAAATCTTTGAGCTAAGACTCTGCTAATAAATAAGTGAGAGTAATTAAAAGAATTCATGAGATGGAGCAAGGTTTTATACCAATTATCCGAAAGTTTTTATAGGTTTTAAGCATTAATTTTAATAACAGTTCGTTTATTAACTTTTAACAGTAAATATCTAGCCCACATTTGCAAAATTTGAAAACAATAATCCCGTAAAATTTATCCGTAATCGGAGGAAGCGAATGCAAAACTTGCTCTTAAGGGTATTATGGTAATTATGACTTTGGTTCCATTAAATCATAAATCTTCAAAATAATGTCATCATTGCCTTGCTAAGAATCTTCCTAATTAAATGCATTTGAATTTATAATTAAACGAATCTTAGAAAGGAAATGCTTTTAAATAAATTCAGATTAAATAAAACTTGATCGAATCTGTTAAGAAATTCAAGATCCAACCTTTAATATACATTGCAAACCAATTTGATGAGCAATAATTATCAACTTCCATAACAATAAATATATTTTTTCTATTAGACAAAAACTAGAGAAATTATTTATGCATAAAAAATACATGTTCTAACATTGTACATTATGTACACACATTTTTTACAATCTATTCATATTAATCTGTGAATATCTGTGAGATCTGGGCATCTATAAGAGCTATAGATTCTTGAAAAGCCCATGAAGAACACGTTTACAATGAATGAATTTAATATCTCAAACTAATTTTTGAAAAAGCAAGTGTATTCCAAAAGCAGTACCCAATGCTGTTGTTAATTTTCTATTATCAAGTAGACTCCACTGAAATAATCTTCCAACTCATTGCCCCTCAATTAGCTCTAAAGACATCGTGTAAACCCCTTCATAGATGAGAACTAACGCAATAACTTAAAAAAAAAAAACTGACAGTAACGATAATCCCGATGCTGCTTCAATCCTCAGCCAGAGAGATACTCACCTTTGTAGTGAATGTATAAATGTTGCTAATCGTCAATGCATTATTACAATTGATTATTGTTTAACTCGGAGTTTCCTTTGTAGAAAATCGCGCAACCTCAGCGAGAAGAAGCGGCGGGACCAGTTCAACTCACTGGTTAACGATCTGAGCGCCCTTATATCGACCTCCAGCAGAAAGATGGACAAGTCCACGGTCCTCAAGTCCACAATAGCCTTTCTGAAAAACCAAAATGGTGGGTTAAAACAAAACGTGCCTCTATTTCTGATCAGTATTCAACTTTTACCTATGTAGAGGCCACGGACCGCTCCAAGGTTTTCGAGATACAACAAGACTGGAAGCCCACGTTTCTGAGCAACGATGAGTTCACCCATCTGATGCTTGAGTCCTTGGATGGCTTCATGATGGTCTTCAGCAGCATGGGCTCCATATTCCATGCCTCGGAAAGTATTACCTCTCAGCTGGGGTACCTGCCGGTGAGTTAGGAAGTTATTACATTGTGGCGTGCAACGAAGAGCGTAAGTTGCAAAATTTTACACAATTGGATTTCACCAAGCAGCTGTCCGTGCTGCCAACCTAGCGCGAAATACAAGGGTGGCAGCGCCAAACTGCAGTTTAGTAAATTTGGAATGGAGAGGGGATCAATTTTTAAGAGATTAAAATAGTTTTATCGCACTGAATCATAAATAAATAACGCTTTAGGCAATATTTAGAGTTCAGGGATAATTATACTTTCACGTGTCTGATTTGCTTTGGTTGAATTTTCATTGGCATAAGGTAAAATAAAGTAATAAAAAAAGATATTGCACTTTTGTAGCCAGCTTAGTTTACAATAAAATTAGGCATTTTTTTATTTCACTTCATTAGCCAATTTAGTTTACAACATAATGATCATTATTTGCGTTGAACCCCTTCATGCGCTGCGTGTTGATAGAAAAACGATCTGGCAACCACGCTAGAAGCGCGTTAAGTTGGCTGCTGTTAAAGAAACTTGCTCAAACAGTGAAAAATTTGTTTAATTTAAGTTCAAGTAGCGAATTATGTTAAGAAACCCAAGATTATAAACAAATATACTGTAAAATAGATATTTCATAGTCCTCTAGGCATTACAGGTGGGTAAGAATTGCAAACTAATAGGATTTAAAGGCCTTAACAACATGAAATAACACTTGTATCCATTCACCAAACTTCTTCTAATTCTAATTGTTTGATATTCCCATGCCCGATATCAAGTGCGACAGACGGGCGAGGGAAAATCATGCTACTACCGATTCCTAACCAAGGGCCAGCAGTGGATCTGGCTGCAGACGGACTACTATGTGAGCTACCACCAGTTCAACTCCAAGCCGGACTACGTGGTGTCCACCCACAAGGTGGTCAGCTACGCGGAAACTTTTCAGTGTGGCAATGTGCTTGACATGCATGCTTAACCGTAATGTTAAAGCCAAATTGCCCATAGGCAGGGGGGTTTCCTTTTTAAAGGAGCTACCCCGCTTTCGGTTCTCTCTGTCCCTGCTCCCAGCGGGAAGCGAGAACTTGCCACTAAGGTGCCGAAAATGGAAAATTGCAGCTGGCCCAGTCCATTAAGGCAATGACTCTTTAACTGACAGTGCTGGAAAATTTGGCCAAAAACAAAAATTGCTTGATTAAATCTTTGAGCTAAGACTCTGCTAATAAATAAGTGAGAGTAATTTAAAGAATTCATGAGATGTAGCAAGGTTTTATACGAATTATCTGAAAGTTTTTATAGGTTTTAAGCATTAATTTTAATAACAGTTCGTTTATTAACTTTTAACAGTAAATACCTAGCCCACATTTGCAAAATTTGAAAACAATAATCTGGAAAAAAAACTTAACTGCTTATTATGCAACATTTATTTACGTTTATTGCTTAAACAAATTGACCAATTAAGAGATACTCAGTGTCACGAAATTATCCAACTCCATGAAAACTAGTTTAAATATTAGCGAAAAAGTTTAACCTCCGGGAAATTACACTGGCCGCCACAGAAAACATCATCGTCACAACTCATGCACATCTGACAGCTCGCTCGGCCAGCAAAAAGTTTTGCATAATCCATGACGAAAATAAAACCGAATTTTTGCTATTGAAATTGTGTGGCAATTAGAGGCCAACGGGTATATTCTCTGCAAAGTAGTATCCACCGCAATTGACCTATTGCAATTCTTGTATAATTTATATGCACGCTAATTATGCTTAATGCTGCCATGGCAATGGGTTTTTCTGTTCCAGATCCTGGTGCTGGCACCTGCCCGGTGACACTGAACATATAGAATATCGCATCCGGCGACAAGTTTGCCGCCGGCTTCCGGTCGGGCAATTAAGTTGGTAAAAGGGGCAATTTGTATAAGCCACACCGTCGCCGTCGCCGATATTGTTGTTATCGGGCTGTTACACACACACACACAGAGAGAGAGAGAGGGTTTCGTAATGCTCGTGGGCCATTTTTCATTTAATTTACCATTCCACAAACACACACACACACATTTTATCTGGGCCATTCTCGAGCTGGCTCTTTATGGCCTGGAATGTGGTGTAAGCCCTTTTGGTTTGCTTATTTCGTTATCATTATCCTGTTATCCTGGCCTGCTGCTTGTGCCAGGAGTGGCGCATAATTAAATTATCTCGCAATTGCCTGCTAAGTGCGCCCGACATTCGTTTATGTAGAAATTTAGCTGGGTATTACGAAGGAGTCTCCTCCAGCTCCCGCTTTTTACATTTTTTCTAGCCCTCCTAGATGGTTCTTTTTATATATTTATTTAGCGTCCTTTTTTTTGTCTTGTTTTCTGTTCTGCTATTTACTTTTGGCCACTTCCTGGCTTTTGTTCTTTTTTCTGTCTGTCGGCTTGCCCTAATTATTATCTCTGGAATTTTCACCCACCCACAAAAAACCGTCAATAAGTTTGAAGAACCTTAATTATTTTGGTTGGGTGTGCGCCTTTCTTATTTTGTATTTCTTCGACACAGGCAGCAAAAAGTTTCTGCGGCAGGCCAAGTTGTTTTCACTGTTGACCCATTTGGCAAGAGCCTCAGCCTCAACTGGACTCGTTGGAAAGTTGAAGAGCATTTTCCGATAAAAAGGCAAAGTGTTTTGCCGGCCCCGCTTACTGCAAAATCATTTTGTCATCTACATCTGCAGGCTCTCCCTCTCTCTCACGCCTCCTTCCTGCAGTCGGCACTTTGGCCCAAGGACAACATCAAAGGCTTTGCATAACAAATGCATTGTTTTGCCTCAACTTCTCGGACTTGTAAGTATTGTTCCCGAAAGCTGTTGCACAAACACACATGCACAGCACATCCTGTTTGCTTAAAAGCTTCCGCCAGAGCCCCTGACTTTCTCTCTCTCTCGCTCTGTGTGCGTCCTTGTTGCTCTTAGCAAATGTGCAATTATGACCAACCATGAGCCATGGGCCACAGGCCCAACGATTGACGCTGACTGCCATAAATCAATAAAGTGCAACTTGAGCATGGAAAAATGTCAACGATTGGACAAACAGAACATGCCTTTGCCTTGACCTCGTCCTTCGGTTCCTCCCCGAAAAGCAGAATTTATTTGCAAAAATAATGCCCATCATTGTTAATCAAAGGGAGACGACGAGGCCGGATTCGGGGAGTAACCCCAATGCTGACGCTGGTCAGCCATTGTTGTGTTGTCGTCCGGTGGCCAACTATGGGGATGGCCAGACATTTGCTAGTCAGGAATTCAGACCCCGATGCTCTGGCTTTTGGCCCAGGCCTCTGCCTCTTCGTCCTCTTGCTCCTCGTTCTCCTCTCGTACTCGTACTGTGTTTATTGGTATGTGCCTGACGCTGTCTGACATGCGGGACAATTAGGGGCGAGGCACTAGGAACGGGTTGTTTGGTTTAATGATAAGATTCCTAACCAAATATAAGAGTTCGCAGGAGGGGGGACTGATTCACAAAAAGACCTGTATATGGATTTAAAGATTAAAATGAACACCGATAGAACGGTTTAAATTTGCTCTTTTGAGACCGCTTACTTCGCAGACAGATCTTTTGATTTAATGCTTTACCTGCAATGTACAAAACAAGCTTTAGAAGTGAATGTGAGAGTATTTTTTTAGCTGCCTCCTGTCCGAGATGGGAATCTCAAGAGAGACACAAGAAAAAGGTTTCAAAAAGGTTTCCATTTAAAAATCTATTTAAATTTTGGCAATACTAAGTCCAAGTATTTGTTTCCCACATTAGTTAAATGCTAAAGATATCATATTCAACATCCAAAACATTTAAGCCCTGCTGCCCCTAATGTTAATTTGTTATTATTTGGTTTCTACTCAGTTATCCTGGCCTGTGAACATGTTTAGACACATATACACAAGTCCACACTCATGTCCTTAACAATGGACGCTGGCAAACAACAACAATGACAACAACAATGACAACAACAATGACAACAACAACAACAACAAAGACAACGACAACGACAACAAACAGCAATAGCCCGAGTGCCACTAACAACAATGAAGCACAAAATTGCGGCTGTCATCAGTGAGGAAATTTGCATTTTGCACAAATTGCAATACGTAAGCTCTGCTTTTTCTCCTCCATATATCCCTCGCTCTCTTTTTAGTTCTTTTTTGGGGCTTTTTTCGTATCCAACTACACAATTTATTGGGCCGCATATCAAATGATTTTCGGGGGCTTTAATGGGGTGTATATATAGATGGGACAGATACCATGCCGGGGTCCTAACATGGCATTATTTCGAACTCATTAGAGAGTGCAGCAGCAGCAGCAGCAGTGGGAGAAACAGCAACAAGGAAATTGCATTTACCAAATCCACCTCCGCACACACCCCTTCGTAAACACACCCTACGCCCCCACACACATGCATATCAATTAAGTCCGAATTGGGTGTATGTGTGTGCGTTGTGGGTGTGCGACAATGAGGCTGCTAATGGGCGTTGGTGGGCGTTTGCCTCATTAATGTTGCACGGCCTGCTCCTGCGAATGCAGTTAATCGAAAGATTTTCCAGTCAACTGGCCTCGCGAGACTCTCTCAACTCTATGTTCGAAAATTAGAAATCACGGAAATAGTTTCCGCCTGTGCACTGAACTGGAGTGGGCGTGGACGAGCCATAATTCCATTGATTTAGCCAGGTCCGCCGAATGGATTTTAATTCAATCATTCACAGCTGAATGTAACTGCACAGCACAAAACCCAATAAATGTGGGTATACTTGATCGGGTTTTACCGAATTATTGATAAAATCATCTTGATATTTCAATTTGATCGATAAATATAAAAAATATGTTGATTTAGCTATATAATCATTGACTTTTGCACGCATTTCCATTAATTTAATATCCAGATAATAATTTAATATCCAGATGAGTAAATTTAATCCGCTTTTTACAGATTTATCGATAAAAATAAATTGACATTTAATTTTAAACGATAAATATGAAGTACTATTAATTTATCGATATTGTCATCGATTTATGTGCACTTTCCATTAATTATCGACATTCGTAAAGTTCATTGAGTCTCACCGCATTATCCGCAATTTTGATATTTATTCTTAACAATAAATATTGAAAATATATTGGTTTAGCGAGAAAAGCATCGATTTATTCATGCACTATCGACAATTTTACACTCTTAAAAATATTTAGAACTTTTCTTAAATGTAACTAAATTACAAACAACATGTATTTGGACACCGATAAATATTTTCCATATTTTCTTTGTAACATTTTCGCCTGTGTAGCAATGACGTTCATTAGTCGCGTGTTAATCATACGCCACGTTGCACAGCTATGAGCTAATTAAGGCTCGAACATCTCTAGCCCCTCGAGTGATTTAATAGATTTCCAGTTTGACATTTTTGTATGTATTCACAGCGACAGAGAGTGGGGTTAAGTGGCTGTGGCGGTGGGGCCCGGCCCCATCTGAGTGTTTGCTGTGTAATGAATGGGTTAGCATCCTTTTTCCTTTGATTTATTGGTTTTGCTTTCAGCTCGGTTTTTTATTTCGATTCTGCAACCCACACAGAAAACGTGCTTTGCATAATTATATCACTCAAGAGTTTGGCCAATATCCAGCTAGAACTCATTGATTTTATTCGCCCAGTGAGAGGCTCAAAACATAGGAATCCACGGTGAAATTTTCGTTAGATGGCTTAAACGATTCAACGAACAAATTTGTAACGTTCAGAAAAAGCTTTTGCTCAAAGGATATTTCAAAACCATTGGAGAAGGCCACTAGGGGTACAAGGCACATGTTAAGCATCAGCAGGCGAATGTAATTGATAATGGATGTGATGTCCAAGTTGAATACTGAGTCCTGTTTGATTCTCACTTCACAGATAGTAAAGTCCGAGCAGATCATTTCACAGGGTTGATTGTCAGTTAAAAGCTTCGAAATTAATTCAATTAAATTCTATTTCTAATTCAATTTATGAGGCTCACCATCATATCCACAATATCCAAGGTTTGATTGCAGCGACTTAAATACCCAGTTGATTTCCTGCACTTCAATATTCTTCGGCTGATCCCCTTAGACCTCCACAGACGACCTAAGAATTTGTCCCTCTCCGCTTTGTAGTCCCACACAACTGTCAGCAGAGTGCCAAGAAGGAACAACATGTTTGCCAAGTACCTAAGCTGCCACTGCTCCACTCTCATCAAAACCAAGCGACTCTGTTCCCAGTCGAAACCCGCCTCGAAGATGACGCTTCTGTAGAAGCAGAACGTTATAAGAAATATTACCGAGGCAATGTAGACACTGAAATAATGGGATATATCTCGCTGAATCCCTCTCAGCTGGCAGTGAATCTTTAGGACATTTCTTAGCATTTTCCAGCGCTGCTTGTAGCTGAGGTGAGCAGTTAACACCTGATTTATGACCACATAGATCGACTGCAGCCAAATGTAGCTATTCACTTGGAGGAGGAGCTGAAAATGCCAGCACGTCAGGTGAGTCACTATTAAGATATTCTTATCTAGCCCATTTTCAACCGTCATCTGCCAGTATAAAACTGCTACTACTTCGATGGCTATCAGGCAGGCCCAGCAAAAGGCCCGCTTTACGGACACACAAAACAGGGTGCCCATCGTGGACTGCAGATCAAAGTGCAGCCTTGCCATTTCATTTAGTGTCTTGAGCATAGATCTTTTCAGCATTACATAGTAGAAGTAGGACAGGGAGTAGATATATAGGCTACCGCGATCAACAAAATACATGGAAAAAACACCGCAGTAAACAATTAGGCTCCATATGCTCCAGAAATATAAAAGGTAAATGAAAAAATTGTGACCGAACGTGAATTTCTGGGTGGCCTCATCGAATCGCAGGTTGTACAAGCACAGCAAGTGGCAGACCTTCTTCTGGTAATCGAAGTAGCTGACAATGTGGCACACGCACAGTAGATTGTGCAGCTTGTGCACCGGCGCTGACAGCGGCATGTTTCCAACTAATTGAACTAACGACATCGACGGCAGCGAGGCAACTTGGCAGCAGCAGCAGCAGCAGCAGGACACCTGAACGCCAGGACAAGAGCCAGAGAAGCAAAATGCGAGTGGAGGCAATAACAATTTGGTGAGTGCTTAGCTCTAATGTGAGAATGACGTTACACAGTGATCAAAATGAAGAACATTGTTCGGGTTTCAGTGGGAGTTTTCGATTTAAGAGTAACAAAAATATAACCCCATTAGAAATAACAAAATTATCCGTTACAAAAATACCAATATATAGAAACAAATGAAATTTTATATTCTAAACTACAATCTCCATTGATATCTCCCATATTTTTCCAATTGTTTGTTGTATAATCAACACAATAAAGTTTTCTGTAGGCCAGTGTAAACCTGCCCTGTGCTTGGATACGCTGGACAAACGCTTTTAGCATGAAAAAGCATTCTGAACTGCGGATAATTGATGGCATCGCCACACACTGAAACCACTTCAATTAGCGGACTCTGCAGTCAGTCCCCAATCGATAAGTTGCACACGCTTAAATATTTAAAAATTTTACCCGGAGAACCGCTGTCAAACCCACTTCAGATTTGCGTCGCTCACGTAGCAAACTAATTTATTTGCAAACTGGGAATTCACCGCAGCACCGAAGCCCACCTTTGCAGAAGCGACACGAGCCCAGAAAACGAAAAATTCGGGAAAAAAACGAAAAATAAAACGAGGGAGTGTGTAAACTCGGTCAAACCTGACTTTCGGCTCGGCACCGAATGGCGATTTGCGATTGGCGATTAATTTGTTCAAGTCTCAATCGCTGCTTACTCTCTCCACACCTTTGACTTTCGACTTGCCACTTGCGAGGGAGATTTGCATGGCAGCATATCGGCCATGTTCATCGCAGCATAACCCAAAACTGTCAAACTCAAGCGGCTCCTTCGTTGGCCGCCATTTCTACGTTCCTGGCAAAAGTACACTTTAAGAAATGTTGTGCTATTTGCTGAAAAATTAGTATATTGAAAGTGTAACCTACAAATATGTTAGCTAATGTTTTCTACTTATTTAACTAACATTTTTATGTTGTGAAATGGTCTGTAAAAAGTTAAGTCAAGATCTGTTTATAATTCTCACGAGATTATTCTGAAGTATAGAAAGATTTTTATATTGATTTTTGTTTTCTAAATAGTGATGCTATTACTGTTATTTTTAGTAACTATTATAACACCTCTATTAAAATAATACCTTTTCTTATAGTGCACCTACTTTTCTACTCCGCTTTCACTGCTCGCCGTTTACTTTGTCATTTCAATTTTGAATTCCTGTCGTAGCGTTCAACGCTTTTATGTGGCATTTTTAAAATCCTGTACATGTCGGCCAAAGCACGGATATCCAAGGACCAAGGATGAAGGCTCAGTCCGGGCGCCACGTTGGAATTCAATAAAGACCTTCGACCGTTGAGTTCGCAGGAAGAAGAAGGAAAGGAAAAGGGGCAGAGGGTTAGCCGGGCATGTTTGTCAAACAATCATTAGAGACGTCAGTCGACGGAGGTCCTGGCTACAGGAATGTGGGCGTTGGAAAACATCACAATCAGAGCGTTAGCAGCTGCTGTCGGAGTCACATCACACCTAAGAGTAGGTGGCGAATATCTGATGGTCTCTTCATTATGTGCAAATTTGGGATGTCTGTCTTCATTAGACAAAAGAAGGGGTGGTATTATGTATAGTAAGTATATAGAAATTAAATAACATAAATAGTTCAAACATTGTTTTTATAAAATACTATTTGCATGGTTTTTTCTTTTCTGTTTAAAAAATAAAAGTTTAAAGTTAAATAAAAACACAGTTTTTAACCTAATTTTCTAACAGCTTAATTAGGTAAAAATTTACCACATTTTTTATTACAACTAAAGTTGGTACATAATGTTCAACTCCTGCTTCTCTCCGACACTTCAACTATACGCTCCTTTATTCTACGGATATTTCATTGGCGCAGCTGCCCACTTTCAAAATTCCGGCAACTGCAGCAGCAATTTTCATTAGCTTAAAAACTTTGCCTTACTGAACTAAATTTTTAATAAGTTTGTTTGTTTTATTTTATTTTTTATCGCTGGCCTCTTTTTGTAAAATGCATAAAGGGCGTGTGGAAAGAGGAAGGCGACAGAGCGACAGTGCGACATTACGACAGACCGAGAGAATGAGGGAAGGAAAGAGCATCAAAAACATGCATAAATCATCAAAAGCAGCGCTGACAACTAATGAAAATATGCAAAAATTTATAGCTCACCGAAATCGACGAAAAAAATATTTGGATAAAGCGTATCAAAAAGAAAAATTCCAATAAAAAGTTAAAACAAAATGTAAAAAAAAGTAAGAAAAGACTCTCAACTAGCCAAAGGCAAAAAGCATTTAAATTGAAAAAATGGCAGTCGAAAAATAAATTCATTTGCTTTATGCATGCCGCACGCAGCAAGCAAAAAAAAGTGGAGCCCGTGTGGCAAGTGGCAAGGACACAGACAGGATATGCGGTAGGAATTTTATGTGGCAGTTTATTTTTGGCGACACTATCACAGGAACAGCTTCCAGCACCTAGCCTCCCCGAACCTTTTATTGCACTTGAAGAAATAGATTATTAGAATAGAGAATAGTTTGGAAAATATTTGGTTATAAAACTTTAATTTTAAGACATTTTGAAATAGTAAGTCAGAAATCCGAAGGTTTAATAGGAAAAGTTTGATATTAATCAAAAATATCGTATTGTTTACTATATGAAAAATTTAAATATAAAAAAATATTGCTTTCAATGTAAAAATATTGATAATACCTAAAAAATATCAATATATCGAGAAAATATTGATTTCCTTTGCCCCAAATATCGATTAAGCCTCGATATATAGAGATTTTTCACCATCTTGTTCTAGTTTCAATAACTTTCACGAATTTTATCTAAATTTCCTGTACTTTATTCTCAGTGTACCCCTAGTGTCCTGCCACTGTTTGGCCACTCCTCTTTTTTGTCATACCATGCAGGTTACAGGATGAAGGTCCCGGGAATGTGACACGATGCGGCGTCGACGAGGACAACGATGCGGCCATGTATAAAATTTTTCACAATTGCAATTTGTAATAAAAACATGCACTTTTTGCCATTGTTATATGCAACCACACATGCCCAGCGCTGTGGCACTGTGGACTGGGCATGGCGCTACTGCATTCATACATATATGCAGGCAGGGGAAGTTACATGCGTGTAAAACCATTTGCCGTGACGATGAAAAAGTCGGTGGGTAAAAAACTTCGACCAAGATGATGGCCACCAACCGGGAGAGAATGAGCTCCGGTGAGATAGCGTTGGCCAGACAGGGGAGAAGTGGTGACCTCTTATGGCTTTATGCCATTTTAAGTGCTCTACCCATTTCATAGCCATATCCATATCCACATCCACATCCACATCCGAATGTCAACTGTTAAAGCGGTCCAGAGTGCAACTCCACAAATAAACAGAGCATAAAATATGATTCTCGTTATTTTTTTCCAAGTAATGTGGCCATACGCGGTGGCATTTGTGCTTTGAGAGGTACGTTAACAATGGAATAATAATTGATGGTGGAATACTCTTCATATTTACAGATGTAAAAAATGGTTTTAAATAAATTAAGCCTTTGATGCGAAACAATAAATCGTAACAAAGACAGTTTTTAAATAAGAAAGGTAAACATTTTCATCAGAAATTTCTTAACAAAGCTCTTTTCTGGTTTTACTAGCTGTTTATTTTCCTTTAATTAAGTCAAAAGGTATTAACCCTTTCAGCAGTTATAAATAATCACTGAAGCTATTATCCTTAGTCATTCAATTCAATTTCATCGTGTAATTATATCGAAATACTTGTCTGTATATATAACTTCTCTTCCACATATAAACCCACTGATAGTTGACCTTTAGTTCATTGCTTAAAATGGAGAAACACGCCACAGCCCAAGGCTTTTGCCTGTGCCACTTGATTTGCGTGTGGTATCAGACCGGACGGATCGGTCTATATTTGGGTTTCTATAATGTCGGCTATGCGGAGCAATTGCGACGTTTCACTTGTGACGAACAACTGTATGTGCACCTAATGGCGGTGGTTAATTTATCGACTAGTTGGATTTATCTATGGTTTAGTCAAAGCTGGATCTATGATCAGTTTGTGATGCTGCTCTATGTGCCGCTGTATGTGTACTTTTTGATCCTAAGGAAACATCTAACGAATCTCCTCAATGAGTGCGCCGGTGTCCATAAATCAATGCAACTTATTCTTGGCAGTCGACTGTGTGTTAAGATTCACAAAGAGTGTGTATACACCTTGCTGCTGATTATGATGTTTATCCTGCTGTTTATCTGGCAACTCCGAATATATTCGGTTTATCAGGCAATTTTCATATTCGGCGTGGGATTTATCTATCACTTGGAACTGCTCTTCTTTGGCAACTATCTTATATGGCTGGGCTGCATCTTTCGAGCCTTGAACCAATTCCTCAGCCAGGACATGAGAAGTGATAGGCTCTACATATTAAACGGAGTCCTTAAACAACAGACAATTATCTGGCGAGTTCATCGAAATGTTTCGCGATATTTTGCCCTACATGTGCTGAGCATTTTGATCAAGCCAGGCATTCAGGTGCTTATTATACTCCAAAGTTCGGGACATCATTTGAACAACCAGTTGATTTACTTGACACTGAATTTACTTCTTGTGGCATTGTTTTTGGTAATTGCTTACAATCTGCAGAATCAGCATAGGAAATTTCAAAGGAGTTACTTGAAATTGGCCGATGATCCAGATTATTTTGTGATAAAATCATGGCGCTTATTGCAACATCGAACTCTGCCACAGGCCTTTGGCGTGACCTTTATGAGACGACGAGAGAGAGTCAAATATGAACAGGATGTGGTGACCCTGATGGTAAGTTTATTTATTAATTATACAAATTTCTAATGGAAATTCTGTTCCCCCAACAGTTCTCTAACAACTTTCCTGTACTGCAATTAATAAGAACACCGCTAGCTCTAGCAACTTTTGGCATTAAAAATATGGAGTTTCGTCTTACGTTGAGTATGCTACGGATATGTTTGAAGACTCACATACGTGAACTTCTCCTATTGCTCAGTCTGCTACTTTTCCACAAAAGCCTAATTATCGAGGACTATGAGTATGATTCCCAGGACAATTTCAATGGCAATGTGACCCTAACAATTAGTCAAATTTATCGCTTTTATTTCTACGATGAATTCGAATGAATAATAATAATAAACAGGTGAAATGGGCAACATTAACTTAATTATCAATTACTTACCCGAGACTCGATTTAGTAAGAACACCGTTTCACTTGGACTTTTAGTTGTACTTCGAAATGGCACGCTTTCAGTTCATCGTTAAAATAGTTAAAGTATTTCGCGTTGTCTTCAGCATTCTAGGACTTTTGCAGCTAAGATTCAGTGAATCACGAAAACAATATCAGCATAAAGGCAATTGTTGGCGAATTTTAACGGCCATCTTTATGGTGGTGATACTCCTGCTCTATAATTCTGTGAGCACTGCATTGCAAAGGGAGAATGAGCTGGTTAATGCCCAGAATATAGAGACCAGACCTGTAAAGAGTAAATCGGAATTGAGAAGCGAACGTTTCTACAGTACATTTATATTCCTCACCCTAGTCTGGTCGTGGATTAAAAGAAATCAACTTTGGAATTTGGTGAATGAGGCTCAATTGGCATATAAACAACTGAGGGCATTGCTGGGAAAACATTTAAATCTAGAGTGTTCTTGGCTGGTTTTCAACTACAGCATTATTCTGCTGCTTTTACTTGGAATATTTGGTGCAAAAAGTCTCTTTTATGACTGGCCAGAATGTGTTCGATGCAGATAATGCCACCTCATTTGACGGGCTCTTTCAACTTGCAAATTTTTTTATGGGTTTGCCTCGACTTATGGTTGTCCTAATTATTTCGCTGCATATCCTATATCACTTGGTAAATGCCACTTGGCTGCAATCGCTGACTGAACTGCGTTTGCATAGAAACCTGCAACTGTATCAATTCCAGCTGAATATCCTTTTTCCTTCTCACAAAAGGCTGAATATATTGGCTGGCTATTATTTTCGAATTTCATATATATGCTTCTGGTATATGTTGGCCTTTCGGTTCAATCATGTCCTGCAGTACTTTCTCTTTGATGCCAATCAAGTTATATACAAAACGCAAAATGATTTGGAAGACGAAGCTATTTGGGCTGGTCAAGATATAGATAACATGACAAATCCCAAGGATCAGCTAACTAAATCATTGCTCATATTATCCTGGCACTTGGCTTTAATGATGTTGCTCCTGGCTTCAGCCTTTATACAGCAGGAGGAATATTTTAGATTAATGCAAGACAGTTGGAATTTCAAAACTGATGTAAATAGCTCAGAAGTTAAAGCCTTTCTAGCGGAAAATTCCTGGCAGGGCCACACGTTCAAGAGAATGGATGTTTTGGACATAATGGTAAGTTAATACAAATATTTTTAAAGTTTGTATAAATAAGTAGTTGTTTTCATTTAAAGTTCCTTTCAGGAATCTCAATTTGCGACCGTCAACCGGTTTCCATCTGCTTTCTAACCGAGAGGTTCAGGAAAAAGAACTCGACCTATCTCAATTTGGATCTTATCGCAGGACACTTTAGGCTCCTTGTAAATGTTATGATTTCTTCTGGCATTGTCTACTTTGCACAGCAATTGGAACTCCGGGCATTGCAGGAATACCTACAGCAGCAAGGATAATAAAGTTAACGCACGCTCAACTCATCATCAGCAACATCAACATCGTCATCAGTATCGGCAGTGGAGAATGAAATTCATGACAAATTAAATAATAATTAAATTAGTATATAAATAATTTATGCCACCAGAACCGCAGATGCTTTGTGTTTATACCGACGCACACCTTTCCCTCAATTACTTAATGAATACAAAGCAGGGAGGAGACCTGGCAACCTTTCCTGGCCCAGGTCCTGGTATTTTAATGACCTGACCTCGGAGTTCGGCTTTGGCCTTTTCAAATATCACAGACATAAAAAGGTAGCCCTCAAAAACTTTTGCCATTATAAACATAAAATGAAGGCAACAAATGGGCCAGGCCCCTTATTGTTGTTAACCCAATGACGGCTGGCTTTGCCCTCTCGCATCTTAAAGATACGCACCTTTTTCAGGTGTGTGTAATTTATGCTCCAAACTTGATTGAATTTATTCGCCGTCGAGATTCACTCCCGGGCAGCCAACAACGTATATCGTTACAGTGAGAGAAAATCAAATTAAATTCAATAAATTAACATAAATCTGGGTAAATTCGCTGGCACTCCGGTACTCGCTCACCACTCTCCACTTGATATGCAAATGGCAACTGCACGGCGCCGAGTCCTTCTCTTTATTTCATTTCGAGGCTCCAAGCCGGAGTCGGTTCGATCGATTCCAATAAACTTCTTGCCACACGATGCGATGCGAGCAACTGGCAACATATGCGGCATCGATGCAGCCTCTGGCAGCCAGTCGGCGAAATTCAATCAGCGCCCCAAGAGAAGGCAAGAATTGCACGAGCCAAAAAATAAAAAGGAAGTGATGCGAGCCGAAAGGCACAGATCCTTGGATACACTTTGATGTAAAGTGGATCCAAAATGTAAGGCAAAATAAGGTTTATAAAGAAAGTTCTTCGATTATTTATTAAGAAAAAAAAGAAGGAAAAATAAACTAGACTTTAAATCGAAGAAAAAGTGTTAAAACTAAACAAATATGAATTGTTTATGTGCTGCTTTTTATTCCTAACATGAATAATTGGTACTTGGCGATGTGTTAGTTTTGTTGAGTCTGAGTCCCGACATTTTTCTGCATAATGGCTTTTAAAGGCTTTGTTGTTTGAGAAGAGTTTAAAAATATACTAATCTCACCCATTCATTTTCTACAAATATATAGAAAATATTACTGTGGACCTTAATATTACAATGAACCCTAAAAGTCTCGAAAATAAAGCCAAATTGTTGATCACCAAAAGCACTTAGGCAGCTCGGCTTTTTGGGCACTTTAAGAGTGCACCTTGAAATGGTTTTGTGGGTCTGCTGATGCTGACCCGCTGCCATTTCGATACGGCGCCGCCATTTTGTCGGCAATCTTTTTTTTTGTCGCGCAGTGTGTAGGCGCCATGTCTCTCGGTGTCTGCGAGTCTGTTTGTTGGGCATGATTTCTTTGCAACTTACTCGATGCTGGCAGTTTTGAAAGTCTGCCAAAATGGACAATGCCAGAAAGGCGGAAAACTTCAGTCGGTGAAATGGCAAAACACGAGGACACCACACACAGCCAACACAAGGCGTTTCAGGTCAAATGTTTGGCTGCAGTTTGGTGCCGCTTCCTTCGGCGATACATGTATGTGTAATGAGTGCTCCTCACACGTGTGTGTGTCGGTGGCATCCGTGAAAATTATTGATTATGTGTGCCTTAAGGGGAGGGACCCAGGACACGGGACACGGTTGATTGTCTGCGGTGACAGCTGTCAGTTGAGCGATTCAGCCGCCTTGACTTCTGGCATGCATAATTAATGCCTATCGTTGGGGGATCACAAAAGTCAAAGGGTCGCCCTGGGATGAATGGTTGGATAGATGGATGGATGGATGGATGGATTGACGGATATGGCCTGGCGAAGTGTGGCTAATGAAATTTTAATTAGTGCAAGACAAGCGATAAAAATACACCAGGCCCAAGAAGCAAATAAAATTACCATAAATGCGAACCCGGAGGAAAATCAATGATAAAGCTGCGCCGCATATGGGTAGTGTTCCGGGGCAATTACATGCATCAAAGATTCATATCTCCTAAATGCCGCACGGCGGCCCGGCTTCTTGCCTGCCTTTCTGCTGTCTTTCCCTTTTCATAATGCCATCATAATGACTTTATCTCTCAAGCAGGCAATAAATCTTGTGAAGACCCCCCAAAGGAGGGCAGAGCCCAGATAGCATCCGAAAAGGGGGGGACTGAGCTTGGGGGTTGCCATGGCTGCCTAATGAAATATTACGCATACGCACTCCTCTAACCCACTTTCTTTTGGCCCACTTTGGCGAGAGGGCCCATCATAAAAGTTAATTAATACGGCTTGGTTAGCTGTTAAATACAGCGCAAAATATGCCCTGACCTCTATAGCAGCCACAGCCGCTGACGTCATTTATCTTGCCAGCACGGCACATGGGGCGTATGCGCAATGTGCGCTGACAGTTAGTTGACCGTTGGATTTAAGAGCCTGCAGCTCTTCGAGCTTATCCCCAACCGTCCGGGGCAGGCATCAGCTATCAGCGAATGTGAAATCATTGGAAATTGCACAAAACAAATTTGCATGTAAATTCCAATGGGCACATTGTCGACTCTTGACGGGAATTAATGGGTATATCTTGATCGAATTAACAATTACCTGTATTAAATAATGATAAGCGTGTGGATTAGAAAATAAATTAAACAGATGTCTCACAACACTGAAATACTGATAATGATAATGGTAATAATGTGTACCGAAACCTCTTGGAGATTTAAAATCTTTTACAGCCTTGCTAAAACGTTTGCTTTTTAAAATATTTAAAAATATTTAACGTTTGCAACTTGTTTAAAATCGAAACCCACGGCAAACCATTTCTTTGCTTCAACCGTAAGCTTCAATTTACCTAATCTTCATTTGCAGTTATCCCTTCAATTGACTCAATATTCCCCTAACTACCCCGTAATCAGCTGTGGCTAAAAAATATGCAAACGAAGTGAAGTATCTATGTAAATGTTTGTGGGTCTACTGTCTGGCGGCGTGGCGGGTTTTACCTGCTGTTTGCCATTGTGCAGAGCCTTTTCCAGTACCCCAATTTGCATGTCCCGCCCGCTCCCAGTTATTCTCCATACGAATGCTATACGCATACATTTGCATCACTCTCTCGGCTGGCAAGAAAATATGTTTCGGTTTTAAACAAATCCAAATGAAATCTGTGCATAACAATAAAGTTTTTCCTACCAAAAATAAAAAGGAATGAAAGAAAGTTTTCATCAGGAAAGAAAAAACTTTGCTCTAGCTCGGGATTTTGTTTTCTGATCAATTTAAACAGATATTGAAAATCTATTTGTAATATTTGTTTCTTTCTTTTTATATTTTTTGTTTTTTCTTTGATATAGATAGCGAGGAATGCTTGATGAAATTCCGTGCTGTATACACTTTTGATTGAATTTTCCGTTTGCCATTTTGCCTTTCCCCCCCCCCATTTTTGTGCCTTGCCTCAGCCCGAGGCAAATTAAAGATTGCAAAAGGAAAAAGGGATGGGAAATGTTTTGTAAGCAACAATCTTCAATTCCAACTTGGCTTAAATTACCCGAGGGTAGATGTAGATGTCGAGATTTAATCGCAATTAACGTCATTTGGACAATCGGATAAAACCACAAAACCCAATTAGTCGGCGACAAACTGACCGATATACATATATACGTAAGTGTCGTTTAGTTTCGTAATTGGAAAATGTTAAATTAAAAATAAAATAATTTGCTATGATGGGACACGAAAAATTCTAGAATTTGTTTGATTTAAAGTCAGTCCCCGTACCATTTCGATTTCTGTCCCCCAACAGAGGGCAAGGGTACGGGCAACTTTGATTCCTTTTACGATTCCAGGTTCCAAAATTCTAATTTTAAATTTCCCGAAGAAACTGTCCACATGGCTGAATATCAGGAGGAGAAACAGGTATCAGATTCCGAAAGCTTAGCCAGTCTGCGGGCACCGGTTGTGGTGGAAGATCCTAATATTCTGCGTATTGCGGTTATAGCTGAGGCCGTGAGTACAATAATATTGAAACGATTACTTTTTTCTCAATTCGATAATGATAGGAGGTGACCCTGGGATTTCTATTGGCCAGCATTGGCTACCATAACGAAAAATTCCGCAACTACATGATGGTGGATAGTGGTAAGTTTGGGTATAGAAAACTAAGAATCAAGAATTATATATAACCGGTTCATTATCCCACACGAATTAGAAACGCCGCAGGAGGAGCTGGAGAAGTACTTTCTTACCGTCTATAACAAGTCCAACATGGGCCTCATCATCATCGACTATGACACCTCCAAGCGACTGCGCACGGTGCTGACCAATTGCACCCACTTGCTGCCGGTGGTAATGACGGTGCCCAACAAAGACTCCCTGACGGCCTATATGGACAGCAAAGACCGCAAGAGGCGACTACGGGAGCGGGATATCTACTAGGATCGGGACTGGAATCACTAGGAATCATTGTTTATTACTCTTTGATTTAAAATTAAAATGGAAAATGTTTAAAACGATTACATTTTAAATTATAAATTCTTTTTTTTTTCTCTTCATTAAAAGTTAACAGAGGGCGTAAGGTCAAAGGTATTAAATGTATACCGTTAATAGTATCATTATAATGGCAAACAAGTGCATAAATAAAGATAAGACTAAACTCATAAATAATGCAGAAATTATGCATAAAATCGAAGCGACAAAAAGCGCAGCTGTCAATTGAATTTATTATATAATTAAGTGCAATTTGCGTGCCGCTAATTGCAACTGTTTTTCGGAGCATCACTCCCTGCTAATTGTTTAATGGCAGGCGACACATACAAAGTGAGCAGGGAGACACAAAAAAATTACAGTGAAAATGGCTCGAACGTGCCCATGAAAGCAGGCAACAAAATCGTTAATGCACAGACATGATTTAAAGCCCATTAAAGTGGAAAATGCACAAAAGTAGCTCAATTATTATATTTTAAATACACCAACAGACTTTATCTGTGATTGAGCTTAATAGTGTGCCAATTTAACGCAGATCAGTTGTTGAGCATAATTTAAAGAGAAGCAAACCCAGGCAGGTTGACATTTCGATAAGAAAACCAGTCTTGTTTAATGTTTGATATTTAAAACCTTTCGCATAACCACAGCCATGTAATCAATTTTAATCAAAAATACCATTACTAAAGCAACATTTGACATATGCAAATAACAAAGCCAATACCCTTGATCGGCTTTTGCATATTTTTCGTTGCCTTTAAACCATTTGATAGCTCTGCGGGTAAATATGTAGTATGTATCTTCAACCGCAACAATAGTTTTAATCCATGAATAATCATTTTGTTAAACAGCAAATTGCATTCGGTATTCTCATTGAGTTTTTCATGAATATTCAGCAATATTTAGCATCAACTTTTAGGGGGTACAAACAGAGATTTTTAATTAATCAATGACATGTGTGTGTGTCTGTGTGTGCTCAATTGCTGATTAATTAAAGAACAATAAGCGCAGACATCAGGCCGCAGACCACAGACCAACTGATTTTTATATATTAATTATCCAAATGTTTGCCTGCCGCCGCTGCCTTAATGTTATTGGCAAATTTGTATTGCTCTTTTGCACATCTGGCTATTTGCAGGCTCATTAAAAGCGGACAATGCCTCGCTGCATTCGTATCTTTCTCTATCGAGGTGAGGTCTCTCCTTCATTAAATGTCATTTTCAAATTAAATTGTTAAAGCAGTTAGTTTTTGCCTCTTGATTTTTAAGAAACTTTCTGCGCTCGGGCACTTTTTATGACATTTATTAAGCCCTGTCTCTTGCTGGAGCGCGCAGTGGAGCTTGTTATGAAATGCAAGTACGCCTGACAAAAAAGCGCCGCACACTTCCTGAATTATGAGTACAAATGCCAGGAGGAGCAGTCAGAGGAGCAGTCGGAGGAGCTGCAGGAGGAGCATTCGGAGAGAGCACGACTCCTAGAAGAAGGAAGGGCCTTCTTAAGACGCTGCACAAAGTCTGACTTTGCACATGCAGCGCTGATTTCGAATGCAGTCAGCTCCTGTTTCTTGTTTACACTAAAAAAAATCATCTTCAAGATTTCTTTTGGTTTAAAAAGGGAAAATAATAAATCAAGCAGAAAAAAAAACAAATTCATTTAAATGCAGATTTTTTACAGCAATTTTAAAAACCAGAGCAAGTTCGAAAAAAACATGCTTTTATTTCCATTAAAACGACCAAAATATTTGAGCGTGCACTGTCACTGCACTTGTGCAACATGCGGAAATGTTTTTGGTGTCCTTCGCATTGTGGCAAAATGTTTATTTCATGTTTCTCAAGTCCGGGCACGTTGTTGTTTTGTTACTTGCCTGCGGCAAAGGCGGCGGAGGGGGAGGCGTCAGCGACGCGCTGGCGGATTATAGGAGTCCTTCTGATGTCCAACTCTCTCTCACTCATTTCGCACAGACACCGGACTCGAGTGGCCCGCTTAATCTTATTTATTTATGGCAGTGCAGGACTACCTGGCAAACCCTGTGTCGTGCTTATGCTTACACAAGTACTTACTGGTACTTCTCAAAGCAGCCAGTCCCTGTTTATCCATGAAATGCAACGCATATCGAATGCTACCTTAAAGCTTTAGAACCGAACGAACGAAGGAAGCCCCTCTTTGAACCATGGAGTGTAATTGAGGGCAGTCGATTGTTAAATGCACTTACCGAGTGTTTATCTAAGCGGCGAAGCGGATCAAGGTGTTGGATGCTCGCCATCGAAGTGGAAAACTCAAGGGCTTTGCTCATTTTAAACTGGGGAAAAAAAGATGTTTTTGAAGAGAGATTTGAAAGTTAAGGAAGTAAAAGATGCATTTTTTAATTGCTAATCTAAGACCTAAGATAGGTATTACATTTTAAGAGAGGTTTCTTTAAAAACTGCTTCTATTCCGAGGGTCAGCAAATTCCTCCACTTCATCAAACTTTTAACGAAGGAAACATCCCTTGTTATTTACTCATAAATATGACATTTCAACTTGTATGTCAGAGGGATAAATAAATGCCTCATTAACTACAAATAAATGTCAAAATAGAAAAATATATCAATCATTATTCGACAATTTCTGCACAGAAACTACAATTTATTGCATATACGCATTCTCCATCCTCCATGCCTCTGATATACCCTCTCTGGCGTATAGATTTCCAAAATAAATTGGTGTTACAGTTGAGTAAACTTTCGGCTAGCATTTGCCATGTGCACTCCCACAGAGCATTTGCATATGTATTATTGAGGCGGGCGGGTTCAAGTTTTCGGGGTCGGTCGGTTGGTCGGTCTGTCGACAGTTTTAAAACTTGCCAGGCAATCAAAGTGTTAACAGCTGGGCTATAAAACTTTTCGCCAGAAGAAACTTTTCACTGCATGCAAATGTCCAACTGGGTGGGTGTGCTTCACATCTCCCTGTGCGTGGGTGTATCCGTATCTACAGCTCCTGAGTGCGATTAGGGGCAGTGCGGTGAGTGCACCAAGCAGCAGATGACCCACATTGGCCGACTATTGAACGCACCGCTGCTCCCCTAATGAGTTCTGCAGTTGGCAAATTGACGCATGGAATTAACACCTGGAATGCCAATGGCAGCAGATGCTGAATCAATGCCATTAGGACAGCTGGAGAACACTTGTTGAGCGGAGAAATGTTTGAGGAGCGGAGTGGAGCACGGGATCTTTGGCTAACAGAAGGACTTGAAGAATTTCAATGAATACTAAAAACGAATTATTTGATACCCATTTTGTTTTCTGAATATTTATTTAAGTAAAATAAGACCCATGCTTAACGGCCCCATTATATCCGAGTGTATCCAAAAGCACTCACCTCTTATTCTAAAACTGCCAATGAACTTCCCATTTACCTTTATATATTTTGGATAAATTCACATTTGTCTCTGACTAAATCCCAATTGACTCCCGTGGCCGCATTCAATCTGTTTAAGCCGAGGCATTAATTTTGCGAGAGAACCAGGACAAGGACACACCCATGCACACAGGCTCAAGTCAAACAGAAAGCGACTTGTTAAGCTGATTTCGACGTGTTTAAGTTTTGTCTTTCGTTTGTGTTTACATGTGTTGTGCCCGGAGATAGAGCGTTGGGCGGTGAAGGGAGAAATACACACACATTGGAACAATGACCCCGAAGAACATTTATTTGGTTAACCCAAGGCACAAGCCTCACACACAAACCCAACTCCGACTCCGACTTTACGAGACTGAAACCCAACGCAGATTTATTTGGCCAGGTCCGAAATAGGCGGCAGCCGTTGGCTAAATCATGTCTAGACAAGTGAGCACATATTTAGTGGCCAGGGAAAGGTGCCCCAAGGCGGCTTGGGATAATGGCCGCCAATTAGCGTTGTTAACGCAATAAGTTTTTGCCAGCTTTAATTCAATTTTGCGGAAACCAGGATACCACGTTAGCAGCAGGATGCCTCCTGCTCGGACATTTATTGGTAGTTGGCAGCAGTCCAAACATTCGTCCTAGTATTACTTTTCATATATTTTTGCAACAATTATCGCACAATTTGCATTCCCAATTGAGGGGCAAACAGACAATCGAATTCCAAAGGCCAACTAACTGGAAGATTTGTATCGGCAAGTAAAATATATGACTCGACAAATATAAATTTCTTCTGGTCAATAAATCCGAAACAAAAACTAATAAATTGTGTTGCCCAGAAATGTCATTTTTAGTTGCAAATAATTTTGCAATCTAAGATATTGTATGGCCATTAAGAATGTGCCACATTCAATCAAGAAAATTGATTTTCTGGGCATGAAAAGAAAGAGAAGCCTGGTATTTGAGGTCTTGAAAAATGGGATTTCCTTGCCGCATTTTATTTTTTGTGTTAGAGAGAAGGTAAATCGACTAAGTGATTTACTCGGCCCTAAGAGTTAACTTTACTTTTAGGGCGAGGTAAGCGAGCGGCGAAGGCAGAATGTAAACTTCATTAAAAACTTGCACAAAGTGGAGACCGAGACAAGGAAAAGCCATGACGGAAAGGCAAGAGGAACAAGCGAGGAAAAGCGAGAAGGTGGAAAGCGGGTAAGACAGACACAAAATTATTAATGAAAGGCTGCTCGCAATTAAGCTCGTTACGACTTTTAACTGCCGCTCATTAAAAGCACTCGTAATTAGCAGACGTCCCTCATAAATAAACTCGGCACATTAAATTAAATGCAACGCCGGCAAAAATCACACACACACTCAACATGCCGCCGCCATCAAGGAGACAAATTTCCGACAACTTAAATAAATATTGCCAAAAATCATCATTCGCCGTAGCTTGGCGTTATTAAAAAAGTTGTTTCCGCCCAAACACCAAGGCTGTCATCGCAAGGTCGACAGTTCCACACTGCTGATCCAGCAAAGAAATAAAGGAAATAGGCAAATGGCCGGCAAGAAATAGGGAAAACCATACGATGGCCCATAAGCATGTGTGAGTACATTTATTAAACAACTTTCAGGGTCAACGACAGCTGGAGTGGCCAGAAATCAGCATGGAAATGTTCGCACTGGGATGTTCCATATGCTAATTTCCCATTGTTTTCGTGGGCGGAATGAATAAAGTCCAGGAAGCGGCCCAAGGAAGTGACTATTTGTGGGCTAATTTATCAAGTTCAGGGTCGCATAGCCTTCAACGAGAGATAAGAGCTAATAAAATGGTAGGAAAACTTATACATCAAGCACATAAGAAATCGGCAGGGAAACGAATGCACCTTAAGAAAAGTGTTAGCCTTTAATAAATAATTATAATATTTTAATTTAATGTAAATGTCTTTAAGTAACTAAAACGAAAGCGAAATGAATGCTTTGATTTTGAAAATTTTTAAAAATAGTTATAAAGTAGCTCCCTTTTTCAAACCCTGATAAAAGTATGCTACATTATCCTTTCCTTTTTATTTTCACCAACACAATTGGTGTTTTAAAAAGCCTTAAGTTTTACAAAATATATGCAGATTTCTCACTGTGCATATAACCCCATTCCCTTTTATTGTACAAAACCCAGAGTGATAAATGCCAGGAAGCAGCTAGGGGAAACACAAATTTCACTGCTTTTTATCTACGATTTGGTCGAAATAAATTCCCAGAACACACTCGCATCTGTTTCGCAATTTCACAGGCATGTCCTTCGCCAACAACAGTGTGTATTAAGTGGCCCCGGCCTAAAAGCATGCTAAACTTTTTTGCGGAAATGACACGAGTTCCGATTCCGAGCGGCGAAAGCGCGCTCAACTGGCCCAAGCTCTATCCCAAAGCCAGAACTGAAATAGTCCTCCGGTCAGGGCTATAATCATAGACCCGTTGCAATAATGGTCAGGCTTTGCCGAACAGCTACAACACGGACAATAACCGAAAGAGCTCGAACACGGACAAACATTGGACTTCCTTCTTCCTTTAGCCTGGCAAATCGATCCGGGGCCAAACGGATACTTTGTTGAATTTTGTGCCATGTCATTTGCTTTCAATGACCGGGTGCATACATATTAGACAAACTGAATAAACAGAACATAAATGGTTTTTTAATTAAAGCAATTGAAAATGCCTTCGAAATCCAATTCAGAGTCGGGCAAATAAATTAAATTTAAATCGTTCGGTGTCATGCCATCATCATCATGACACTCTTGGCACATACAAAGAGACACAGACTCAGGAGGCACACAGGTATAGAAGATCCTTGCTGCAAATGACATTTCATTTGATTCGTTTAAATTTATAATGCATGCGCTTTTGTTTTCCCAGTGCAACACAATTTAGAAAGACAAATGACAAATGCAGATGGCAAAACGGAGGAAACTATGTTAAGGCGAAGACAAGCCAAACAAATGTTTTGCTAAATTTGTGTGTCTACATGGGGTGTGGAAAGTTAAGCAATCAATAAATAAATAAAACGATGCAAAACGATTCTATGTTAGAACAATGCATTTTTAAAATATTAAAACTGGAATATAAAAACAACAAAGCTTTCTTGTCATATAAATAGACTTGGCTTTATAATTTTTGTCTTTTCCATTGTTTAGAACACTTCTGACACACATCTGGAAATTCACCCACATTTAGACTCAAGGAATTGTTCCTCTTGACACAAAATTGTACTCACTTTTTTTTGTAGACTTTTTCCAATCTGTATCCGCTGCTGTTTTGTTTCCATTATGCTCGACACATTCTTCAACATTCTGTTGACAAAAGGAACAAAGCCAGTTTCGCTGAAATTAAGTGCACATCAAAAAACAAAAATGTAGTGAAAAGTGTCAAAATGAGTGCGTGTACAACAGGGCGTATGACAGATGTAGCTACACACAAGTCATGCACAAACATTCAGTCATATTTAACAAATGTGGCTTCAAATTCTTGGCAGAAAAATAAAATAAACCGGAAAACCCCGTGTGTATGTATATGTAATTAAAAAAGTTTTATAATTGCTCACAGTGACACGGATTAAGCAACACACACTCGCACATATATATATTTTACACCTGAGCTACGAGCTTTATGCAAATTATAATTGTTCAAAAGTTACGGCCACGTTTCAAATTATGTTTGCCCAAAGTCGTAGCCATAATCAACTGAGAATTACATCAACAGAAAAATGTTACCAGGCGACGCAAAAGCTTTAGGCACAGAGAGAAAATTCTTAAAAAATTCTTTAAAATATCCCTGCGAAAAAATATACAAAATATATAAAATATTTTATCGCTTACTTCTCAGCTTTCTGCACTCTACAGATATCAAAGCCGATTGATTAATAAACACAAATAAAAAGCAACCCACGCACATCGGCAGAAACAACAATTAAGATGCAGAGTTACACACACACAATCTCAAGTAAAGAGAGTCATAAAATTAGAGAGACAAAAAGGAGCTATGTAGCAAGAGAGAGCGAGCCTAAGAAAATATTATCGCAGTCGAAACATAACGGTAGATAGCAAAGCACCACCACTACAATAATAAAATTGAAATGGAGTGCCACAGACAGGGGGTGGGTACTGTGAAGTGGGAGTGAGGCAGAAGAAACTCAACGATCTGGCGCGCTCGCTCTCACACTTGCTGACTGCACAACTTGCAGTTAAAAGAGAAAGAAGAAGCACAAATAAGAAGGACAAAGTGTAACTGGCAAGGCGAACGAAGAATACGAAGGCACAACTTACTTTGATTTTTTCCGCTTTTCCAGTGATTTTCACACTTTTCTAGCCAACTCGGTTTAAGCCTTTACTTCTAAACAACTCTTGGTCGCCCGCTTTTAGCGGATTCTTTAATATTTTGCACATGCACTTTTAGCGACGCCAACACAGACACAACTCACACACGGCAGGACGCGAACCGCCCAAAACTGAAATATCGCTGTTTTTTGTACGCTCATTCGCCGGAGTGACCAAAGTGCTGAAACTAGAGGTGGAGAAACATCGATGTTTTCAAAACATCGCTGACATCGATGTTTAACCGGAGATCATCGATGTTTTTCCATAATACGAGTTAAAAAAGAAAGTCGAATAAAATATATTCATTACTGTTTTATAATTGCTCATAGTGACACGGATTAAGCAACACACACTCGTACATATATATATTTTACACCTGAGCTACGAGCTTTATGCAAATTATAATTGTTCAAAAGTTACGGCCACGTTTCAAATTATGTTTGCCCAAAGTCGTAGCCATAATCAACTGAGAATTACATCAACAGAAAAATGTTACCAGGCGGCACAAAAGCTTCAGGCACAGAGAGAAAATTCTTTAAAAATTCTTTAAAATATCCCTGCGAAAAAATATACAAAATATATAAAGGAAACTTTTCCCTAAAGGAAAGTTAAACAAATGTCTTTTAAAACGAACCTTTCTTAGTGTAAAGAGTACAGAGTTGCCAGCTCTAATCGCCATTCCATCTAGGTCCGATCTTATCCCATTGAAATGACACCAGCAGCGTCTTAATCCTTTGACCAGGACATGGCAACGGAGCTCTCGAGGACAATGCCCGGCCACGCGTTTTAATTAAATTCTTTTGTCGCACACAGCCGGCGAACGAACATGCAAAAATCCAACACTCCCAGCAACGGGGAAAACCCGGGGCGAGAGTCAGTCGTGGCAGCTGTGAAAGCGGAAAATTAATAAAAATGCAAAGAGCGGGCGGAGCAAGCAAAGGCTGGAGCCAAAATGGGCAGCCAATCATATGTGGGCGTGTCGGCGGCGGTGGCGGCAGAATGTAATAAACGAAGGCTCTGCGGATTGTTAGATGAATTCCTGTGACCTCTGGCATTGATTGCAATTCATTCAATCCCGACCGAGCGAATGAACAATCCCTCTTATTGAATCCATATCTCTACGGCTGTTCAATTTGCCATATTCTAATTGAAGGCGTCGTCTGCCAATGCAAACACTAGACCACAAGTCACACACACAGAAATACACACACTCTATTGACGTTTCGGGGCTGCCGCAGCATTTGATGATGTGGCGACAATATTTGATTGCTTAATATTGAATTAATTTACCATATATTGCGGCCATGAGGCGTATGCGTGCCGTGGTTATCACCGAAAACCAACGTGGCACACCGCACCCTCTGCAACCATTTAAAATGCAATTACAATATGCATGCGATTGTGGAATAAGGGAAAACTTTTCCCTTTTACATATACATAAATTTTAGCAGCTTCACTTACCTACCCGACTTTCTCTCATTCTTTTCTTTCCACCTGAGAACTTTCGTGCTGCCAAGGGCAAGCAAATTTTATGGGTAATAACAAGTGAGTTTTCGGAACGCATTGACCTGTCCCAAAAAAAGATGAAAACTTGAAGCTGCAAGGGAAATATCTAAAGGAAAAGTTGAAAGAGCAAAGGAATAAGTTTCAGATACCCTAACACAAGATAAAATTATAAAAGGTAGTCACTCATGCCATAAAATCAAGGGTATTTCTAGTGGGAGCTTGTTTTGAATTTTTACATTTTTAAAAATAAATCAAACCAAGTCAGATTTAAGCAATAAATGATTTTGATACATACATTCAAGTAATATTAATTATTCTGTTGCCACTCCAATGCTCCAAGGTGCCCTGTTTGGGCATCCTTGCTTTGATTTTGAAATGTCTATATATTTTAAAATTACTGAAGAGAAAGAAATTCTCCAAGGGCCTCCCAACTGTAATTTCAAAGTAACTATATTAGTCACTTTACTTATAGAACATATCTCTAAAAACAACTACATTTTAATTTAAATTTCAATATGGACTACTAATAAACCCACTTTAACGTATAGGGTATAACTTAAGCCACAACTTTGTTTGAGACAAAAATAGCTGGCCTACAACCGTATGCAATACAAAATTTGTTTTCAACAACATTCAGCCAAATAAGTGAAGCGTGCAGAAAATTCTATTGGAGACAGGACAATGGACATTGGACAACAGTCGCATTAGGAACACACAGAACACACACTCTGTAGTCCAAATTGAAGTCTGTAAAATGGCATTAAAGAGAGAGAGCTGACTTTCATTCTGACTTGCTCCAGAGGGGCAACAATAATAAGTTTAGACTGTGTACATATTTCGTTTCGTTTCGTTTCGTTACAGATCCGGGATTTAGTAGGGGAACTCCCGGAGTCCGACGGAGAGCCGTCCAGAACCCAAATTGTTTGACTGTGCGTCCGATGTGAAGCGCTTGGCAAATATTTTAGGCCAGTGACTGGGCAGGAACGTGTGCCATGGTGTTGTAGTATTTTTTGTTGCTTTTTGTGTGCTGCCTGCGAAAATAGCAGCACATAACTGCAAATGAAATTTCGTAGATTTCGCTGCAAAGTAAATGAAGAAAAATGTGCAAAAGCAAATTGCCAAGTCGACGACGAGTCGACGAGAAAGATGGGGGAAAATTCCAAAACACTTTGGCTGGTAAGTGGAAAATATTTTCATTGTTGCTGACACCTCGGCCAACGCGCCACCAAACCAACTCAAGACGGAGCAACTTTTTAATTAAGAAATCTTGCGGAAATTGCTTAAATATTTCAAGTGCACTTGCAACTGTTTGTGTTCTAATTGAGACGAGATGTAAGTTGTGCAGTGCAGCTTGGTGCGAAGACAATTTAAATGATTTGTGTCTGGTTGCACAAGCCCATTGAGGAACATTTATTTATGGCAAATAAAATGCAATTATACATAATATGCCTGCCTGCCTGCCTGCCGTCACCTTCAACTCAATTTGGCAGAAAAAGTGAATAAATCTGTTGCCCACATATTTATCTTGGTTGTCGCCCACTATTTATGAGACTTTTATTAGGTTTTATGGCCCATACAGGAGGCTAAATCTACTTAGCAAATTGTGTGCGAGTGGTGGGAGCACCTTATTTCGATTCAATTGCGAATTATTGGGCCAAGGACAAATCCACCGCCTAGTTTAATCAGCAAAGATATACAAAAAAAAAGAAAAAAGTATATTCGCATGTCCTTGGATATCTCACTTCGATGTGTGTGTATGTCCCTGTGTAAATATCATAAAGTGTCGCTGCGGGAATTGACACCCTAAAGCACATTTGCATAGAGTTATACCCACAAAGCTTTAGCATATAACCACGGGGATGTACGGACGAGGACAACATGATAGTGGTGGGTTTAAGATATTATATGGTAATATACTATACCAGGTTATATACATACATATAGTAAATTTCTTTATTAAAAATGCTCTTGAAGCTAAAACTCTTTAAAAGTATGCAACAAAATATTGTAGGTAACATTGCGTACCTTCAAGCACCGCTTAAAAAGTTTTAAAATTGATTTTTCCTCTCCCATTAATAATTCTTGTAATCAAAAAACCACCTTTCGACTATAGCTGACTATTATCTTGATCACATCTGTACCCAAGGAAACGTATATCTGTGCGCCAGTGGCAAAGTTTCATGCTTGATGCTGGCGATAGTTTCCTGTGGCGCACTCAAGTCGTAAAGCGTCGTGAACAGTATTTATGTTGGTTATTAAATGGATTCAGCGCCAAAACGATTTCAATTGGATTTGTGCTCGCTGCGAATAAGTGAGTTTTATGCCAGCGAACAAGTAGCCGCATAAATGTTGATGGTCAAATGGTTGAATGGTTGGATGGTTGGCTGGCTGGCCATCCTAGAAACAAACACCTTTTAAATTGTTATGGCCGCTTTTAGTTAAATTGCCGGCAGTTGCTGTTCGTAGGCCTAAAACAGTAAAAAACTTTTTCCCACTACAATAACTTGATATGCTCCGCAACATTATTCCAGAGAGTGCAGGAGAGTTGGGAGTTGTGGCGCTGTTGGAACTTTTGAAAGCTTTCGTAATCCTGGGCAAAAGGCCAAACCGGAAGACCTTCAACTTATTCAATTTGTCGACGGGACGACGGTCGCAGGACACACAAATGTGGTCGCTCATAATTGAATTATTGTGGTTAAGTTAGGGTTTTCTCAGTAGTTTTCGGGCGGAATTTACTAAAAGGTTTTCCTCGGAAAATTTCTAAAACGGCTAAACCATTTATGATTATGTTGGTAAGCTATGTCGCTGGAAACTTAATAGCACGAAAGCAGATTAAATGTTTCAGAATAGCTCGTTGATTTAAATTTATTGAGCAGAAATATCAAGTGTCACATCGAAAATAATTATACCTATTAATTTGGTAAAATGAAAAGCTATAAATAATTATAGCAAATGAATATAAAGCTTAATTAAAATGAAAAGCTATAAATAAATAAAAAATCTTTAACAAAAAACTCATCTTACAGGCTTTTAATATTTAAAAATCAATACCTATACCTATACAAAACCACTGTCCATTTTTAACACCCCTTTCCAACTCATTCATTCCCCTTATCGTTTACATTTGTATAACCTCTTTTTGCGACTTCCTGTATTTGCTGCACTTCGAGTCGACAAATAAACGTTTTCCTGTTAATTTCTCTTTTAAGCATTGTCAGCAGCACAGGCACAATAAACATTTTAATTGCCCCATAAAAAAATGGGTGAAATTGGAATTTTCCCCACTCCAATCACCAATCTGGCAACGACTTTCGGCTCAATCAATCTCAATACAATTGCGATTAATTTGGCAAGCATTAAATAAGGCCAACATCGGTCGGTTTGTTTGCTTGATTGATGTCGACTGATGGAAGTCGGCGCCGTATAGCGGAAATATATTAATAACTTAAGCCGTCTGTCATTTACCTGGCGGAAATCACCGACACCGTCTCTCCCTCTCTCACTTGGGGGTATCTTTTCCGGCATTTTCCGGGCTTTCCTCCTCCGCTCCAATGATGCGTAATAATTAAGAACGCTTCTGCCCTGCTGCTCATTTATATTTACACATTGTATTGGCACTTTTGACCCAACGTTACTCGGACTCGGACTCAGAGAAACTTTCCTTTGTTTGCAGCGCTAATTAAGGCAGAGCGCCCCCTAAAGGGTCCGAGTTTTTGCCCTTTTGTTTGGTTTTAGCCGTCTCACAGAAATTTTCTCAACTGATTAGCTTCGGCTTGCACTGTCAATGGGTGTGGGTGGTTGCCTGCGATGGGAAATGGGTGTTAACCGGAGAGAGGTTTCAAATAAACAAAAGGAAACTAACTCGACTCGGCTCACTCCCCTTTCAGTCCACACCGGGTATTTACTTGGTCCGATGCTTGGCCATTTAATTAAGCGTAACCCGCAGTCAAAGTTGCAGTTAAAGTTGCCTTTTTCAGCTCACTGCGGAATGCTCAAATCTATTCAATCGCCGGCGGACATACTTTGTAATGAGTTCTTTGCCAGTAATTGTACGGGGAAACAGTAAGAAATAACAAATTGTCTTTACTTTTCATCTTTCTATACATTTGTTTACTCTTTAGCTATTTTCTATTTTGTTTGAAGCAGAAAAATAATTCTGCTTTAATTATAAAATATGTAATCCTGACATTTATAATAAACCTTGATTTTTTCTAAAAATTAAGTTAGCTATTATTCCGATTTCCTTATTTCATTCCTACACTTTCAGACGTTATCCCTGACAACTGAAATGTTTTCGTAAATAATCCCCAACTTCATATAAATAAACTGCCATATTCAAGGGTCAAAGCATGCTGCATTCGGCAACAACTGATGCTCTTTACAATGTTTTTATATTCCACATGTTTTACAACTTTAAACTTAATGCCAGCTCAGTGAGCAAATGATCCAGAAACGTGCCGAAAGTGCTGCCTTGGATTTCGGGGGTTGTATGCGCGACTATTGGGAGGATGAGCTGCACTTTAAATGCACAACATGGCGGCACAGCTGCGCTGAAATAACAGCAACAAATTCCGCACCGCAGGAGCAACAGCAACCCAATTGAAGCGGATGCTGCAACAACACAGCGTCGTATAGTCAAAATAAACAAAACAGGTGCGCATTTTTCAGGTAGCGTTGCCGCCAGAGAGGGTGTGAGATGGGGTTATTGCTGCCTGTTGTCGGCCTACAAAGGTGGCCAACAGCACCACCGGCAGCGGAGAGAAGTGTCTATAAAAAAAAAGTGGACCAGCAGCAGCAGGAGCAGCAGGATCCAACGGCAAACGTTGCCAGGTAGACCAGGCTCAGTCGGTGGCTAACGAGACGCAGTAATTCAGAATGTACATAGCCATGTACAGTGTGTGACATAGGTATAGAACATCTAGGCAATTTAGCAAGAATTATTATTCAACCTGCCAGTAAGCCTTTACTTAGTTTTCAACTTAAAATAAAATCTGAAAACCTTTAAACTATTTCCTGCTGTCCCGGTAAACAAGTCTAAATAAATTCCCTATCGAAATTTTCTTAAAAATACAGAAACTCCAAAGACCTAGCCAAAGACCTATCTATAACTACAATTTAAACATATTTTTTCTCCTAACCACATTTCGTTATTACTGACATGGCCGATTCATCGTTTTCCGACTTGTTACCTTCCATCGATATGCCGGATCTGCCGAATTCCAGTCGCAATTGGAGTACCGCCTTCGATCCTTTCTATGTGCCACTGATCACCTCGCTGTTTCCCTCCCTTCAACCGGAATCGGTGCTCCCCTCCAGCCAGTCGTCGTCGCAGGTCTCCAATTCGTCGTCCAACTCAAATCCGCAACGTGCACCAATATCAGACGACCAGAAGATCGAGCTGATGCGTCTTCAAGAGCGTGTGGGCGAGGAGGATCCTCCCGCCGACTGGGAGCGGGGGTTCGAAGATATCGGTAATGAGTCTCCGCGAGATAACTCGAATGATTCAGACCGCAATTCTGAACGATATGGTCGTAGTAGTGTATATTTTTAATGAATATTAAAAACGAAAAACAATGCAAACTCCGAGCAAAATTCAAATTTAATAAATTCACATTAAATGTTTTGGGAAGTCAACTAAAACTATAAACTATTTTTTGGTACGAAGTTTTCTATTTATACTCATATACGTCTTGTTTGGTATAGTCCTGCCTGTACTCAGACTGTGTGTGTCTGTGTGTGTGCTTATGCTGCTTTGTTAGTACATTTTTCATAATTTACATGTTGTTTGTTTGTTTGTCTGTTGACTTTTTTATGTACAACCAGAGACTTGACTAAAAGCTGCACACTCTGAGTGGGCGTGGGTGTGTGTGAGGCAGTGTGTTTCTTTTGAAACTGGTTCAATGCTTCGGCAGACTCGCCACACACATTCAGTCTCTCTCTATATAGCGCCATTTTTTGCAGGTTCGTTATTTAAATTTTCCTTGACGCTGCCGCCGCCGCCGCCGCTGCGCTCCATAAAAAAATAAGCCTATTTATTTAATTGAAATGCCAAACAGCAACAACAAGAAGTAGCAGGGAAACCGGGGCTCAATTTTTATTTCACACGCTGTGCGATAATTTTTCCGCCAGCGGAAAAACTTCCTTTCACACAGACAAACACCCTCGAAAACCCATACACATGCACACATTGATGAGCGTCAATATTTGCCAGAGGCGCTCAGCGAAATTCGCTGTAAAACGCAAACAATTAAGCATTTTGTGCAAATAATTACAAGAGTATTTTATAGCCCTGGCATTGGTTATGGTTGTTCTTGTTGTTTGCTACATTTTGCGTGTAATTGAAAAAGATTTCTAAAGTGATAGAACGGAGCTCTGATACCCATTGGTTGGGGTAGGCCTTGAGGCGATTAATTATATTATTAACATTGGTTTATTTAGTACTAAGCAGCTGACACTTTAGAATATATCTACTTGAATGATTTAATTCACATAAATTCTGACTCTGACTGTTAAATAATACCAAAAGAATACGCAAATCCTTGACAGTTCTAATTTGTTTAAGATATCTTTATATACGACTAAAAGTGAGATGTGTTTTATAAAATTTGAACACATTTTGGGCAGCTTGACTGTTTGGAACTTAGGCTTTGATTATATTTAATTTTATTATTAAACATATTTGCAACGCTTATTTTTCGTAAATTCTAGTTAAGCTTTACTTAATATATATTTTATTTCTAAACAAAATGGACCCCTTGCTACCCATCAATCTGTTTCAAAATGTGCTGCATGGCGACAGGCGCAGCCATTCAGAATTAACTTTTGTGTGGCCATAACTTTGCGGTGGACTTTGGTGAAACTTTGTTACATTTCTGTTGCAGTTCCTAAGCAGCTTACCAAAGAAAAGTTGCCTCAAATGGGTTGGTGGGGGAAGCACTGGCAAACAGACTGCTAATTTAATGCCCCTAAGAGAGCGAGAGGGGGGGGAAGAGGGAGACAGCCGAAGCCTCAACTTTGACCTCTGGCCGGGGAAAGCTTGAAAATTATTTGCGTGTTTCCTGCTGCTACACAATAGAGACCCGCCCGCCCGCATTTATGAAATCAAATTATAATTTACAATTCGAGTGTTGGGCCTCAATTTGAAAATTGTTTTTTCCCCTCTTTAGGACTAATTTTTCGTTTTCTTTCTACTAGAAATGAGTATTTTATTGCTATTTATAACGACGTGCGAAATCTCACACATTGTTCACATCGTGCTGCTGCTGCTGCTGGTGGTGTCTTTCATGTTTGCCAGTAATAAAACGAAATGTTTCTGTTCCTTGCCATTCTTTTTTGCCATGTTTGGCCTGTTGGGGATTTGTGGCACGTCTAAAAATACAACAATAAATGAAAAAGAGACGAGAGCAGAGACCAAAAGGAAAATTGTTGCCAGCTGCTGCTGCAAGGGCAATTAAAACGTGCTACAAAACAAGACCAATAAAACCCCTAAAACAACCTGAAGAAAAAAACAGCAAAAAATGTGGAGATAACAAAACACAAAGTTATTAAAGTGACATTTTTACAAGTGTATGTGGAGAGGTGGAAAACAAACTCTCAGCGACGACGACGACTACGGCTGAGCAACAAAAACAGGCAATGTCAAAGCGAAAACGCAAATCCAATTTTAAGCCGCCCCAAAGCCGCAGGCTAAACCAGAAAATAAACCAAAAAATAACACAAACAAGCTAAAAAAAGTAACCAGCACAATACACAACACTAAAAACAATGGCTACTTAAGCGTCGTGGATGAGGATTTGGCTGTACGAGGGTGTGGATGTCCACTGGCCATGAAGCGTTTGATATGCATGACAAAAAACCATAACGAAAATAAAGACAAGCGCAAACAACAACAAATTCAAATTGTGGCTTCAAATTAAACGTTTAAAGTGGAATCAACAATGAAAGCGGAGGCTTTTCAGAGTTAATGCCCAGCTTTAAATAATAATACAAGATTAAACGAACAACTAGAAAGTAATAGATAAAAAGTAATGTACATAAAAAAAAACATTAATTAAAAATACATACCAATAATTTCCTAGGCTTGGATCAGTAAGCTAAAGTAGAACAGATTTCTTTATTTGCTGGAAAGAGAAATATACATAGGATTATAAGCCTCTTAATTGTCTTAATGAATTATTTGGATTAAATTAGTCTGCAAAAATCAACAAAAACCAACCTTAAGTAGAATAAGTGTATAAACTATATAAAACTATTACATGATTTAATATCCCTCCCTTTAATATAAAATTTAAATATAAAACCTTCATGGCCCAAAACTTAATCAATTTAAAAATCCATTTCAAAATACTTGCGTAAACAAAATGAACTGTCGATAACAAAATTTTCCATGCCTGCCAAACTTTAAAGTTAATCAAAGTGTTTTCCAGACTCACTGCTAGTGCGTCTAGCTAACCTCGCAAAAGGCTCCCCCATCGAACATTTCCACTATTCACAAGTTTGAGGACAAAGTTATCATACCCAAAACGCTCATTTTCCAGTTCTCCCTCCCTGCTCCTTGTTGTTGTTGTTCAGAGTCGATATGACCGTAAGGCAGCTTTGCCACAACAACGTGTTCGTATTATAGGCAAGAGAGTCCAGGTAATTACGGCACGGACCCTGGCCAGGACCACGACCAGGCCAGAAGCCAAACGCATAGACAAACTAAAAATACAGCCATGGAGACAAAAACCCAGAAGTTGGCCGCCGGCGAATTTGTCAACATGAAAATGGCAGCGGCACCAACAACAATAAGCCATAAACTGTGCTCTCATTTGCACCAGTTAGTTAGTTAACTAGCCTCGTTGTTGTAGCTGCTACACTGTAAAAAAAAAATTAAAAACAAATCTGGGAGCTTAGTAGAAACACAAGGTTTTAGATATAAACTAAAACTAAATATTAAAGTAAATTGCAGTTTAAAGAGGTCATTAACTTCAAGACATTTCGCTGAAAAACTAAACTTAAAAACAATATTTTCACAATGATTCCAAGGCCCCAGAACCATGATCAGAGTTTTATTCAATCAAAATTAATCAAAATTCAAAATTTTAACAATAATAATCCTATACAAGATCGCATTCAAGTCGGTCGATCGATATCGTGTGGGATTTGCTGACATGGAATAAGATCATCCCCTCAGTTTACTTTCCAACTGACAATAAAAAATAATTGTAATTGTATATATATTTTTTTTCTGCCTGTATTTATGTGGTTATGCAAAAAAAAGTCTGGCTCCAGGTAGGGGCAAGGGACTTTCCTAAGGTTAGACATGCCGCGACATTGCCGTTTGGGGAACGCTTTTGACGCTTTCCGCTAATTTTCCGGCTTGCCTGCTACACCTGTCTGCTGGAGGGAGGAAGAGGAAGGAGGCTGTTTGGCACTTGCTTTTTTATGCCGCGCCACAGACGACGCCTTTGCCACGCCCCGTTTTGACTGTCTGTGTGTGTGTCCTTAATCCCAAACGCTTTTATTGTGCATAAATTACGACGCCTAAAAAGTTCGCCTCACACAACACAACACCGGAGCAACGCCCACTCGACGATGCCTGCCTGCGTATATAGAGCACTCGGCACAGTTCTTCTTGCCTCACCTGCCTGGCTCGCTTCTCGCACGGCAGCCTCTCTCCCCTTTTTAGACAAATTAAAAAAACTCTTATCGGGCCTTGAAAAACTTTTCAGTTTTTTACTGCGGCTTCCTCAGATAGGGGAAAACGCTTTGGTGTTCTATATAAATTGTGGTTGCTTTTGTTGTTGTTTTTGTTGTGGATAATAGGACTTTAAAATGCTTTTTTAATGTACAAAATTTCTTGCAAAGGTTAAATGCGTATGCGTGATATTCTGTGCAAATTATTGCTCATACGCACAGGTGTCCCGACGTTTAAATGTCAGACAGCAAATTGCACAGACCAGACACCAGCCAGAGTAATAAAATTTGGGAGACGTTGGGAGAAAGAAACGGATAGCTGCACTCAATTGTGTTAATAGAATTCGAATATTAACAATCATTCCCCCGATTCTTGGATATGAAAAAAGGTAATAATTTCCAACTTCCTTCAAAATGATTTTCTTATATACATATGTGAGCGTCTCTGTGGGAGAGGTATTTGGCCTGGAAAGTCATTAAGTTTTCGGTCTTCGGTTAGGCAATTTGGCTCTAAACTGACCTAAACCATCCTACTGGTAATGAGCCATTAACACGCTTATCTCACAGAGTACCGAAAGAGGAAGAAACCTGGCTAAAATACGAGACCCATGACCGAAAGACCTCGCCAAAATTGGCCACGCACATGAGATGGGTTGTTTTGGGAATTTGTTGGCCCAAAGAGGGGCCCGCCGACTCGACGCGTCACGTGAGGATCGGCGCTAAAAGCCAAATCACTTTGAGGTCAAATCAAAAGGGGGAAAATGAAAATAAAAGAGACGAGCGACGAGTGGAAAATAATATGAATTTCCTCAATTAGATTTCCCTGTCTCTGACCCCAAACTAGGCACGAAATCGAACGGGGAAAATCGGAGGGAAACGAATGCAAATCGCATTAAGACGCGCATTTAATCTGCTGCAAGGCATCGCCTTAACCCCGCCCGAGGAAAATGCTGGGAAATGGGCGAAATGGGGTGGAAAATGTGTATGGAAGAGCATAAATGTACAGCCTTAAACGATTTTCTATTTTTTGCCTTTGTTGGTTCAGCGGGTCAGCGAGTGGGAGAGCGGCAAATTGGTACATCGAAGAATCGGGAAAGCGAAAGATATAAATGGAATATTGAAATTAATAAATAAAAACTATAATTTCTTTCAAGCCAACGAGCAAGGAAATTGTGCGATGTTGGGAAAATGAGAGGAAGGAAGAGTCTGTTGAAGTGTCGTCTGTTTTAGTACATATATGGAAAATCTTCTATTCCCTCCACTCTTCCGAGTTTTATTTACAGTAACTGCAATTGAAAACCGAAGTGTGAAAAAAGAGGGCAATATGCAATCAAAACGTATAACGTAATTTATGTATAAATATTAACTTTTTATTTTTCCGGCAATTTGAAATATTATCTTTAGAATTATTAACTGCACGAAAATAAACTATTTTAAGCTTTCAGGGAATTTCTCGTTATGCCACAGCACCAATCACATGCTTTTTCTGTTTCCATATCCATCCATATTCCATCAAAAGTACTTTCCTGCTCTTCTTTCACATTTTTATCGCTTACTTCTCAGCTTTCTGCACTCTACAGATATCGAAGCCGATTGATTGATAAACACAAATAAAAAAGCAACCCACGCACATCGGCAGAAACAACAATTAAGATGCAGAGTTACACACACACAATCTCAAGTAAAGAGAGTCGTAAAATTAGAGAGACAAAAAGGAGCTATGTAGCAAGAGAGAGCGAGCCTAAGAAAATATTATCGCAGTCGAAACATAACGGTAGATAGCAAAGCACCACCACTACAATAATAAAATTGAAATGGAGTGCCACAGACAGGGGGTGGGTACTGTGAAGTGGGAGTGAGGCAGAAGAAACTCAACGATCTGGCGCGCTCGCTCTCACACTTGCTGACTGCACAACTTGCAGTTAAAAGAGAAAGAAGAAGCACAAATAAGAAGGACAAAGTGTAACTGGCAAGGCGAACGAAGAATACGAAGGCACAACTTACTTTGATTTTTGCATGGTTTGATTAATTGCGCACATGCACACACATATACAAGTGCAGGCGGCTGCGTTTTATTTGACTTCACCCTATTCAGGGCCGCTTTTCCAGTGATTTTCACACTTTTCTAGCCAACTGGGTTTAAGCCTTTACTTCTAAACAAGTCTTGGTTGCCCGCTGTTAGCGGATTCTTTAATATTTTTCACATGCACCTTTAGCGACGCCAACACAGACACAACTCACATACGGCACAGGCAGATGCGACGCTAACCGCCCAAAGCGGAAATATCGCTTTTTTTTACGCTCATTCGCCGGAGTGACCAAAGTGTTGAAACTAGAGGTGGAGAAACATCGATGTTTTCAAAACATCGATGACATCGATGTTTAACAGGAGATCATCGATGTTTTTCCATAATACGAGTTAAGAAAGAAAGTCGAATAAAATATATTCATTACTGTTTCTTATCTTCTGAAAGACTGTTTAATAAATCTGGCCAACTAATAAGTGATCATCGCACAAAGCTTTCATCGACCGTTGTTGATAAGCACATGTCTTGAAGAACAAACATGTATATGGGGCGTTCCACGCAAAATTTGCCACCAAAATTTTTTTTCCTTCTTATATTTTTTTTCGGTTTATTACTTGAAAATATTCGATACGTATTTTTTTATTTCAATCTGATACTTGGAATTTTGGAGAAATAATTTTCTAAAGTTTCCCGTATTTAAAAAAGATACTTTTTTCAACTGCATATACTGAGAAAACTAATGAAGATACAACAATTTGTCCAAGACATGAAACTTGCGCCCTTTCCTTAGCTTTCCAATAAGTTAAACTAAAAAAAAAAATTTTTTTTAATGAAAAAAAAATTAAAATTTAACACAAAATTTAAAAAAATTCAAATTTGGACATAATTTTTTTTTAATTTTTTAATTTTAAAAGGTAGCCTTAATGCTTGTTTAAATCCTGATTAAATTTCAGAGTGGAGAAATTAATACTTTCGGAGCAGTGAATTTTTGAATGAAATTTTGAATCAGGATTTAAACAAGCATTAAGGCTACCTTTTAAAATTAAAAAATTAAAAAAAAATTATGTCCAAATTTGAATTTTTTTTAATTTTGTGTTTTTAGTTTAACTTATTGGAAAGCTAAGGAAAGGGCGCACGTTTCATGTCTTGGGCAAATTGTTGTATCTTCATTAGTTTTCTCAGTATATGCAGTTGAAAAAAGTATCTTTTTTAAAAACGGGAAACTTTAGAAAATTATTTCTCCAAAATTCCAAGTATCAGATTGAAATAAAAAAATACGTATCGAATATTTTCAAGTAATAAACCAAAAAAAAATATAAGAAGGAAAAAAAATTTTGGTGGCAAATTTTGCGTGGAACGCCCCATATAGTCGTTGACCTTCACAACTGATTCAATTTACAAAACAGTTTCTTTGACTCTTTACTGTAACAAATATTTCGTTTCGTAATCTCCACTCAAAATGCAGTTTGCAAAGGTTTTAACCCACCCACAAAATGGATTATACCCAGCTGTCTGCTTGCTGCCATGTCTGTGGTTTCGTTAGCTGTTTCAGCTGCAATTTCAGGTGCCGCCTCTCTCTCCTTACCGGCGCAAGCCTGGCCGTATTTTTGGCATTTGCGGTAAACCATTTTACTGCAGTTGAGCTGTGTGAGAATCTTTGATTGAATTTGTGGGCCGGTATGTACCCCCCACGCGCAGCAATGTAGTTTGCTTCATTATGTTAAATGAGACGTGGCATGGCCATGAAACCTCCATGATTGGTGGGAGACTGGTTACGGGTAGGCTTAAAATGTAATTATTAACTACACCAGCCTAATTATTCCAAACACACGACAAGCGGTTGGAAGACAGGCCTCTTACAAAGGCCTTGGCTGCCGGCCAAGTTACCTGCCTTACGGTTACCTTGACTACAATCTGTGCGGACTTGTCTTGGCCAGTCCAGCCTGTTGCTGTATGCCCAGTTGTGCACTGAGGAAAAGTATTTATTTACGGATTTAAAATCGTATGATTAAAATCGATACAACAAAATCTTATTGCTTACTTTCAGACTCCTTTTTCAAGCATCCTAAATATTTTTAAAATAATTTAACCAACATTCCCACCCTTTATTGTATTTTACTTTCAGTGCATACTACAGAGAGCTCCTTACGGTCACCCAGGAGGACAGTCGAGAGACATGCTGGCGCCGTTTTGAGTGCCTGCTCCCAGCCCTTTCTCCGGCCTTTTGGTAAGTCACTCATTCAGTTAGTTGGCTGGCGTGCGAAGTGCTCGGCAGCCCGGCAGCTCAGCAACTCAGCAGCGTGTAAACATTTTCATTCGCTGCTCAGATCCTTGTTGTTGTCGCTGTCAAGTTCTGTTCCGTGTACATTCAAGTGTAAAATATTGAATTATGATGGCAGCTGTTTCTCAATAAAGGGAGCAGGAGAAAAAACAGCTGGGGGAGACTGAGACTGAGAGCGAGAGCAAGCAGCATTAAATCTTTGCCACTGACAGCTACTTGAACTCATTCCTGTCATGCATGAGTGTCGAAATGTGAGACAACTATAGAATGGCTTGCTTTGCGCTTATTGGATATCCTTGAAGAATGACTGGATATTACTCTATATAGTACTTATTATTCTAGAAAAACTAGTTTAGAAATTCTTAAACATGTTATTTTTCGTTTTAAAGAATACTACATTAAAAAGGTAAATTATCACAATTAAAAGAGGGAACTCGGCATTCATCTTTACCTCAAAGAAACTTTCCTTTGATCCAGGCAAAGAATGCTTCATTCATGTTTGGCCAAAGGCAACGAATCGTAATCCAAAGCCAAAGCGAGTGCAGGTCAAATCTTTGTATAAATTACACAATCAAAGGTAAAAGTTCCCTCTGACAGGTAATGCAATTTGCAAGGCACACGACGGCGGTGTACGGCAGGACAGATGCAGTTTGCCTGTCAATTTGGGGCAGCTGATACAGCTTCAGCTCCGGCTCTATGTGTATACAGTTACGGCTGCTGCTGCTGCTGCTTCTGCTGTTGGCGAATTGAATTATAAGCTGACAAGCGCGCTGAATGCACCACACGGCGTATGTGTAATCCATGCCGAAAACTACAAATTGAGCGCCGGCAACTGCTACCTGACTGCCAAAGGAAGAAGAGCTCGGATTGGAGGGGCGAGTAGGACGAACTCCCACCATCCAGCATCCAACATACAATATTCTCTGGTGCTGCCAAAAACTCTTGCCTGGCCGTGTTTGCTTTCGCTGGTGGAAATCTAGGTTGAGTGGGCGGCAAAGTGATTGCGATTGTCATCAGTCAACGCTCTAAAAGCAATTGTCTACATTGTTTGGCTTGTTTGGCCAAGATGCACACTGCCGCACACACACCACCCACCATACACACCACCCAACATACACACCACACTCACACATGCCTCCAAATGCCATGAGCATTGTCTTGGCTCGCAAGTCCACGCCTTTGTTTGCATGCTCGCTGCTCAGTGGGTCAGCTTCTGGTTGCGGCTCCAAATGGGTTACTCGATACGTTTTCCTGCCCTAACCTCAGTCACTCGACCGATAGAATGACGGCAGCAAATTAAAGTTGATTAAGCAGCAGCTTTTTCTGCTCGTAAACGTGCCCTGGAAAGTATGCTATATTTTTGCGGTTTTCATAAGATCAAGAAAGGGAGTAGAGAATAAAGTTGTTTACAGTTTTCTGTACATTATTCGATTATTACTAATGGAAACGTAGAGCGATTCTTATAAAATTTAATTTATAAGCTCTAATAACGAAGAAAATATGATATCTTATTTAAAAATAAAGCTATTAGAATAGGTTTCTCAAAATTAAAATTAAGTTTAGAATGGTAAATGGACTCTGCTGTTTAATCTCACATAGAAAGCATATACTTTTCTACATTCTCTGTAAGACCATACAATTAATGATTTGCTTCTCTCTATAAGCATTATCAAAAAATTACAAAGATTATAAAATTCCCAATCAAAAGCTGCTTTTCCAATTTCCGAAAATTCACCTTCTAAAATGTATCTTATTTGTGTGCCAAGCAATATGTAGTAACAAACAAAACCCCAGAAGCAACTCTCGCATATTGGACTTGCTGACATTTAAAGCATTTGCTCATTTAATGATTGGTCTTGCCTGACACCACAGTCGCAGTAGCAACAGCACTTAAGCCTAATTAAAATGTTGCCCCCTAATTAATTAAACAATTTTTGTTTTTGTTTTGACCCAACAAAAAAAAAAAGGGAAATGACAACGAAAACAATATAAAAAGGAAATCAGGCCTGCGTGCCATTATCAAAATTCTCGGCTCGATTTATGTGCCGCCCAAATAAAGACAGATAGACTGAAGCACACGCAAAGAGACAGAGAGGGAGAAAGGCAGAAAGAGATGAGGAGATTCCCGCCAACTGCCAACATTTGCTAAGCGCATTAAAGCAAATTTATGTGCATGAACCGACCAACAAAAAAAAATTAAGCTCACAATTTTATCACAAAAATTGCAAGCCGCCCAAAAAATGCCACGCCCCCCCAAAACCACACAGCCTACTTATTTTTTCTGCCTCTCACTCATTTCACTTTCACTGCGAGAACGAACGAACGAAGGAACATTTGTGGACTATTTTGATGCATAATTTAAAGGCGGAACCGAAAAGAGCATGGCGCCGAACGAGAGCTCGGGAAATTTAAATGCAAATTTAAAGTTGCCGCCAGGAGAATAAAGGAGGCAGGAGGAGAACCTAAACTCAAGGCAAGGAATCAATGTCAAAATGTGTGTTCGGCGGCCTTTTTTTTTTTGGGCTGTGGCTGTGGGCGTGTCTCGATGTCAGAAATGCTGACCCTCATTAGTTTGTTCGTTCGTTTGCCGCAGATAAATGTTATGTTACATCTGGACAACACTAGGCAACATGTGCCAGTTTAGCTAATCATATAAAAAATTTGCCAATTTTCGGACCAAGGACGAGGCGGCGGCCAGAGACTCTTGTTCATTTTTTGGTATTATCAACTAATATTAAAAAACCGAAAAGGAAACGGAAATAGAAGCAGAGGCCAAAATCTCAAGCTAACGTTTAAATCTCGCAGGGGCTTCCCCTTATCCTTAAGGGGAAACAAGAAACTCACCACACAGCATGCTTCGTCAAGTTTCCCCTGCTCGTTGCCGTGGTGAAGTTGAACTCTTTTCAATTGCAAGCGCGGCAGCAGCAGCAGCAGCCTTAATTTATGCAAGTTATTATAAATTTACACGAAAAAGCAACATTAAGAGCGACTTGTTAAGGGGGGAAGCGGGGTAAGGAAAATGCGGACGGGGTTACTGTGGCTTGCTCATAAAGGAAGCAATGCTTAAAATTTGTTTCGTGAATTTTTGTGTGTTGCGGTCTTGATTTTACGATGCGCAACGGAAGGAAAAATAAAATTATAATAACTGCTGAAATTGAAATAAAAGGAAAGCATAAAATCATTAGCAGACTTGAAACTGCATAAAGTCAGGGTTGGGCAACTTAGTAACTCAACTCCACTCTCTCTTCCTTTGCAGTTTAACTCAATGAAAGTGAATTAAAATTACCAGTCAAGAGATGAGCTCAAGAGTCTACTTAAAATAGTTAAATGCCAAACACTCCCATACCAGTCAAGCTCAGCCAATTATGGCAATCAATCGACGTGAATTAATTTCATCAGCAATTAGGATAAGAAAATACTACATTTTCTGGCTGACTGAGAATTGAAATTCGAGTCGAAAACGATTCAATTTGTGGGGCGCCCTGGGTATCTGTAAATTAGCTTGCCTATGCTCGATTTCGTGCGGGTGCCGGAGCGATTAAACTTTGATGTGCCCTCAACATTTAAAGCGCCAATCAAAGGCAGCGAGTGCAAACAATTAAAAAGCGTGATTCTTCATTGGCTTTTAATTGCGCCAGGACACGCCATGCCACGCTTCGCCAGCACATGCCACATGCAATATGCACACTGCAATAAAATGACCAATTTTTGAGATAACAACTACACATAGGAAAAGCAAAATTCAACAATTTATATTTTTCCTTATACATTTTCCCACGAATTTAATAATTTTTAATTATTATTTTTATTATTATTATTATTATAAGTTTAATAATCTATCATATAATGCCATTATCTACAAATTTTCTATAAATCAAAAATATATTTTCCCACACTTAGCAACTACACATATTTTTTTTACCCGTGCATGCAGCGAAAGTTTAACTTCTGTTGAAGCGGCCAGGCAATCATCCTTTAACCCTCCCACTTTTCCCCTTCGAAAGAAAAGCCATTGCGAAAACTCCACTCGAGTCGAACCAAGGACTCAACTCAACTCTGAACGCTGAACTCTGAACTCGGAACTCGGAACCAAACTGAACTCGACTCAATCAGGGAGTCAATCAATCAAACAAATTGCACAACTTGCTTAACTATGCATATTGAATGCTGTCACAGACTTCTCCTTGTGGCTCCTAACCGTTTTAAACTGCATAATTTATGACGTTGTCTGTCAAGCAATTGCCTAAACCATCTATTGATACTCTTTCTCTGGATTTTTTGCACCACTGTGCTATAGTGCCACTGCACTTTTGTGCAGAATAAAAAATGAAAAGGATATTGGAAAAACTGGCTGGGGGAAGGGAGACAAAGTTCATGGCATTTTGGGGCAATCAATTTGAGTCTTTGACTCTGTGCTAAACGAAGTCTTGCGGTTAGGATAGAAAAACCAATTAAAATTTAACACAAGAATCGATGAAGCCAACCGCAGACGGACGAGTCAATAGAGGGGGTAGAGCCAAGACAAAGGGCATTTAATGCAGGTTCGAAGAGTGCACTACGGGCGCCAAGTATCCTTTATGAAAAATAAGTAGGTAATTTCTTTTTAATTTACTTGGAGTTTGAGGGTAAAGCGAATATATACACTTCTCTAGCAGTTAACTAACCATAAAAACGGGTAAGAGACGACTTAGAAAACTGAGTGGGTTTGATACCTTGGAAGTCATCGTGAGGCTTTAAAATAAAAGGAGTGTAGCTCCTTAATTTTGTATAATCTCAGTAAATATTGTTCATATATTTTTAAATGTCTCCTACCTGGCTATGTTATTTTTATATTATCTTTAATTTTACTTGAATTTAATACTCCCTTTAACACTTTTCAGGAAACCGTGCAATAAATTAAAGAACTCAGAAATGCTTTACTGTTTTTTTTTATTCAAGGACTTTAAAAATGCCTCGAATTCCTCGACTCGGTTGTCTCTTCAATAGCTTCTCCAGACAACCAAGGAAACACGTAGTCGACCCCTAAATTGACATCCCTTTCCATTTTCCCATTCACACTCTGCCGAACAAAAAAAAAAAAGAACACACAAACGCCTTTGGATCATCCTCTCATCCTGCGTGTGTTTGTGTGTCATTAAGGAGAACTTTCATCATATGTTGTCGCCGTCTTCGTTTTTGTGAGGCAAGTTTCTGCGGTTGAACCGAGAAGACTGATGGGTCGAGGCGGAGGGAAAGAAAAGAAATTTGCACAATTAGCTTTTATGCGGTATTGTGGTGATTAAATGAGCTGCAAACTGTGTCAAGTGTATGATGATGACATGGAGCCAGGCGGCAGGCACAAAACCGTCTGATAAAAACAGGGGAAAACACAGACTGTGCTGGATATATAGACGGCTCAATAACAAATTGATGTATTAATCAATCAGACAGACTGAAGACGAAGTTCGATCCAGATTTCGGCGACATGCACAGACACTCCAGCAGGCAGCAACAATTTTTCAAAATAGGCAAGCGCGACTAACGAGCTGATATATACCCACAGAAACGAAAAGAAAACCTCTTCAAGGATGCACGGTGGAAAATTAAAAATATTTATATATATAGTTTACAATTTCTATACTCTTTTCAAATTATTAAAAACATTTTACAGAGTTTGTAACTCTTTAGGGTCCCATTATCAGCCCCTTAATATGTCAATGTGTTGCCTAGACTTTAAATTAAATTATTTGCAGGTGAGTAGATTTAGTCTTTTATTTTGGATTTATCTGCAAAATTCAATAGTTTGCTCAATCAGTTGGACTTTCCCAAGACCACAATCGATAACCAATTTCAAAGATATATACAGGGGTGCCATGGAAAACACTGTGATTTTGATTTCCCCAAAAAGGCATTTCCGCTAAACCAATTTCTCGGTGCCATACAACATCGAATAAGTTTTGTGTTTTTAGTTTTTAGCCATTCGAAATGGCTGGCGGGTTGACATGATGAAATCACGCATGTGTTTTAGCAAACATTTTTGAAATTACTGTAAAATGGTAGGTTTTGGGTTATTTTATTCTTTAAATAATGTGATTTAACCTATTTTGTTAATTCATTTAGTTTTTTCTACTTTATTTAAAAAAGTTTAAAATGTTGGCGCGAAAATAAATAAAACTAGCTGACGCTCTACTAAACCCAGTTCAAATTTTGAATCTCTTGATGTGTGGCATCAATTGACGTCGTTTGTTTCGACCCAAAATATGGGCTCACCAACTTCTTTGGGAAGTGGTTCTTGGCACCCTGTAGTTGTATATTTTTTCAGTATAGAAGTGTAATGTGTAACGCCTTCAAGACACTTTTATGATGTGGCATAAAAACGGGCGCGCTCTCAAAGACAAAAAGCCATCATCAGCATTGGCCGCTAACAAGCAAAGTCTCACATGCCTCTCACACCCACTTAACACACATCACACACACATCCTACGCACAAACAAATGACCGTGGTCAGATTCCCATCCCTCCCCTCAACGAAAAACAGGAGAACGAGGCAGCAGGCATTACGTTTTATGACATTTTGAGGCCTACTAAACTTTAACAAGTTCCCGAAACGCATTCAAAAGCCTCAACAGCAATTCTTCACATCAAAATTAAAGTCATTTCACGGTGAAATCGTTTTGTCCACAGCCGCCGCCACCGCCGCTGCCTCTTTAGCTTGCGGTACAACGCGGCGTATACGTGTTAATAACGCAACGTTCGAAACGTGCCAAGGATTTTGAATTTGTCGCGCAGGACAAGTAACGACCACCCAGCCAGCATTTAAGGTATTTTTATGTGAGATTTTATTTAAAAAAATTAGCATATTTTATGGCATTTCGGCCATGTCATAGATATCATCAGCTAAATTTTTGACAATGTTAAGAGCTTGGCTTTCATTTGGAATTGAAAAAGCTTGCGACAAATGGAGCTTATGGCTTATTTTTATAGATTTTAAATGAAAATTGTAAGGGGGATGTTGATGCTGGGATTTCAGAAGTGATAATCAGCTTGAAACATATTGTTTATATTTTAGACTTGTGTTGACACACTAAATGGATATTTAAGCTATTACTTATACTTAAATATAAAGAATATCTAACTTTTTATTTGAGCCAAAATTGAGACAAATAAAATTTTAAGAACTTTCTAAGCAAGTGAAGGAGAATTATACTGATACCCTGGCTTTGCTGCGGCTTACGCATCTCTATTTCAATCTAGGAGATTGCTCCACCTTAGGGCCAAGTGACAAAGACATGTATTACCCCGGTCTCCGTATCGCATTCTATCTTACCAATCGCTACCACTTCATTTTGCCATCCCCTAAACCCCTTTCAGCTAACAGCATTCCAAGAGGGATGCATTTAATATTTAATTTCAGCTGCTGGAGCTTCAGGTGCAGCTGGAGAAACAGAATGCGCTACTTTTATTACCCTTGCACCGTTGACACAACGTTTAAATCCCACGCCATGTTCACTGACAATGCCAAGAGCAAAGGGATTCGGATCGGAGTGTATATATGTATATAGTAGAGGGGATATAGGGGCACAGGACACAGGCCGCGAAGGTAGGAGCTCAGAGTGGAGGGTCACAAGAGAGCAACTGTGCATGGCTACATTTACACAGGGAACAACACTGGGACTGGTCCACAATGGAGTGCACTCGGTTTGCAATTTCGCATTTATTGTCAAGTGGTTTCAAAATACATTACAGCAAAAGTTTTGTACTGATTTTCCTACTATTCTTACTCGGGGATTGATTTTTTTTTTTTTGCCTTTTTTTTTTTTTTTTTTTTGTATTATGGCAACTGAAGCGGACAACGAACTTTAAGTTCATCAATCAAGGGAAAAGTCGTCTCGTTTTCGGTTTCGGGTTCCTTTTTACGTTTTTTGTTAACTGCATTAAAACTGAGGGGTTTTCTGCTGCTCAATCAATGACAACATTGCTGATTTTATGCTTAAAATTCTATTCAATCATTTATGTTAAATTTGATTAGGAAAGGAGAACGAACCCAAACCCAGCAAACACAACACAACACAAAAAAGAGAAAAGGAAACCTCTGCTCATCAATATTTTCTAGGCCTTCATACATATAGCTTCCTGCTTGAACCTCACTCATCCTTAGAGTGCGTAATAAATTCGCTTATGGCTAACGCTGGCAGATTAAATGGCAGCTGATTTATTTCGAGGCCACCCTAATTCCCCGCTCCCTCGTTACCTTGCCGCAGCAATACTTCGCTAAGCTCAAACAATTTTGTCAAATTGACCAAACTTAAGCTTATTTATTATGTTTGCGGCTTACACATTACACATTAAGTCCCAAGTCCTGTCTGTCGACTAACTAAATTGGTTTCTCCCAAATACACAACGAAATTTGAATTTATTGCCTGCAAAGTCTTTCGTCCTTGGGTGGAGGGCGGACGGTGGTTCCCCAATCTCTGATATCTTCCACTGATAATGTCTTTTGTTTGGCCAGCGAGACTGGGCTTGGGCGGCATTTAAAGTTTATCGCAATGAAAAATTATCAGACACGGCCACATAATCTGAAAAGCATAACTTTGGCTACTTACTGGAAAACTATTTATCCACTGACAAATGATGCTGCTTGGAAAAGTTTCTACAGAGCCACGCAAAAGGCAAAACAGTTTGTGCAACTTTCAAAATGATGGCCAGCGCCACACATACAAACTAAAAATTTACTAGCCAAAAACAGGAGCGGATTTGTTGAAGAACGAAAGTAAAACTGTTTGGAAAGTTATATTGATTCGGGTCTACCTTTTGGGACCCATTAAACGTAATTAATACTATTACTAAACCTGGAATATTTGGAATTATAAATCTATAAGTCTTTTTTCTTAAATGTGATAATAATTAAATAATAATCACGGGAATTATCTAAAGCTTAAGTCCCAACCATGCATTGTTTTATTATTTCACCTTAAACAAATATTTACAAACATGTTATATTTGTTTTCTTCGAGGATTTGGGGCAAAATTTTCGAACAAAGATCCTTGAGAAGAATCTTCTATCCATAAATTCTTTATTAACCCAAGACTTGAGGGTATCCGTAACGCCCCTGAGCCTGGTCCATTTCTGAACGCTTCATGATAACTATCTTGGGCAACTAGCAGTTTTTCTTTCTATTTCCCCCGCTGTTTCCATTTCTTGTGTTTTTTTTCTCCTTTTATTTTCAAGTCTTGGCTTGAGTTTCAACTTTCGCTGCAATTACGCGTTCTGCAAGACAAAATCACTCAAACAAAATGGCGCGCGTGCGTTTCATTGAAATCATGATGGCAGTAGGACGAGGCCAAGGGCGTTGGTGGGTTAAAGTCGAGAGAAATAAAAAGAAATATAGAGCAGAAATACTGAATGCTGCCGGACCGAAGACCAAAGGAAAAGTGTGCACGAGTATTTTCCGCAAACTGATTTAATTTTTTATGGAACTCCCTCCTTGTGAATTTTATATACACTTTTTTTGTTCCCTTAGCTTTACAGCTTCTGAAAACGTGTTGTTGTTGTTATTATTATTGTTGTTTTTGTTATTTTTCCAACCGCTTCTGCAGTCGAGCCGAACTTTGTCGGTCCGTCGACGTCTGTCTGTGCAAATATTTTCATTGCCTGTTTGGATATATACGAGAATATATACATCATTTGGTTGCACTGTTCAGCTGGCGACAATTGAAACATTTTTTATGCTCTTTTATGGTTTATTTGCCCAACAACTTCCTCTCTCTCCCCCCTCTCATTCTCTTCCTGTCAGTAGTCAGAGGCAGTCGTCACTTAAGTAAAAATAAACAAAGCAAAATTGTTGAGCGTCGTTCTCGGTGGTTCGAAATGGTCACTTCCGGTTCGCCATTGTCTGGCTTTTTGGGATTGAGGACTGAGGAAAATTATAGGAAATGGTAAAAACCAGACTTTTGCTAAAAAAAAATTTTTAAATATAAATAAACAAAAAAAAAAATGTGTATATTACCCTTCAACTGTTTTTTTTTAACATGAAATAAATATAATAAATAATAAGTAAAACTATAGCGAATTAAGGACATACTTTCCTCACAGACTCTTCTCTAGGTGCCCTAATTCAATTTTCATTTCCCAACGACACTCAGCCACAACCGTAAATGTCCCAAGACAGATCTCGCATCGATAAATAAGCAAAATAGAAGTCCCCAATTTAAATACAATTTCTTGGTGGCATAACTTGGGCCATTGGCTTAGCGGGCAGTCGAGTGTTAAGGCCCCGTCGATGCCACCTGCCGGCACTTGGCACCTTTTGGTTCTGCTACTGCTACTTCTTCTGCGGTTGTCAATTCACGGGACTGCCTGCTGCTGGCTAAAGTTTCAGGAAAATGCATCTTGACTTGGCCCAAAAGTTGTGTTTTGGCCTGCAGCAGGCAGCAGCAGGTTCGAGTAACAGCCGACTGGAGCGGAAAAGTTAATTCACCTGTGAGTCTTGACAAACTTTCTTACATTTTCAACTTGACTACAGTAAACTCTCCACTCGCATTGCCACACACATTTGATTGTTGGGAAATCAGCAAAGCGTTTAAAAACTGCAATAAAATCCATTTATTTACTTGTTACAATGTCCTTCACCTGACACAGCAGCTCTGGTTGTTGCAACATCAGGAGTTGCATCTGGCCCATGAGGAATCCCAAGGAAAAAAAGTGAACTATAAAGCCATCGTGAAAGCCTGGCCAGCTGGCAAAAACTTGCCTCTGTGCGCCGAGTACTTATGTATGTATGAAAATGTTGTCAACAACAAATTGTGACATTGCAATCGCTGTGGGGATTGTAAGAAGCAGCAGCTGCAGCAGCAAAATGTGTCAGGTGTGTGATGAACTTGCAACTTGCAACAAGGTTGCTTAAACAAGATGTCTAGGGAAAGCTTTGAATGGATTTATTCTGTACAAGTTGGGTAATGTAAAAATGAATAATTAATTGGTTTGATAAAATTTCAATTAATTAAATAAGAAGAAAAATCCATATAGTTGTTATAGGTTTACTTTTGAAGTTTAAACCCAGTTTTTTCATCAAAATGTTCCCAAAAAGCTGGGGATAACAGTCCAAAACCGCAAACTAGAGAACCTCATCCCACTTTTCCGATTGCCACTTTCCCCAACGGCTAATTTCCAGTTTTTTGCGGTCTCAGCTCTCAGATGGTCGCACGTAATCGAAGCCCCACCAGTCAGCTGCCAGGAGGACCAATCAATCACTGGACGAACTTGGCTAGAGACCGGAAAATGGGTGCGGGAAAAAAGCGTGGCAGGGGTCTCCCCTCGATTGTTAGGGGGACAAAGCGTAGGAGGGAGGCATCACGATAAGCCCGTGTGCGAGTGTGATAAGTATGCTAAACAAAATGTTATGTGAGCCAGGCCTGAACTGAGCCTTTGGCCGTGCCTGGCATGATAAATCGATGGCGCTGCGATGGATGCGACTTTAAATGCTAGTTGCCGATGGATTTGCTTTGGCTAAATAAAGATCTAGATATAGATATATAGATATAGATGTAGATAGAGATATAGACAGTTGGGAGGAAGAAGAGGGAAGAGTGCGTTACGAGTGCGACACGTGCGTATGAGTAATTTATATTTGATTGTAGCATTTCCTAGATGCCTTCACAACTGCGCCCAACCACCCGGAATCGTCTCTGCCTTGTGCGTCATAAACAAATCCAAAGGGACACGAGTATGTGTGTGTGCCCAGGCTCAGACTGAGGCTCAGTCGCAGGATATATGTATGTAGGACATATATACCAGGAGCACTGTCCTCCGTCTGCGATATTTTTACGCATGTTGACATTCAATTTGCCAATTTGTCAGCTCCGTCAGAATGGCAGGAAAGTTTCCCTAGGCCCCAAGTCGATGATGGCCTTTGAACTTGCCAGCGAGTTTTATGAATTAGGTACTGATTTGGCAAATGCTTTGACAATCCCCATTGAATGTTGTGTTAATTTTCCTGCACCGTACCACACCGACACGCCCACCCACTTGTTTATTTATTTGTTTGATTAGTTAAATCAATTTTATGATTATGATTATGCGCATTTCCAGCGATAACAAGCTGTGACATTCATTCCCAGTCATGCACACGGCTGATAAAAACTTTTATTTGCCCACACAGAACAGGACAAAAAAAAACGAAAAAAAAACCCGAAAAGAAAAACAACGCAAGCGCAAGTAAAACATGGAAACTTTTCGCATGAATTCGGAAATGTGTTTAACGCACAGACACAACGGCAACTGCAAATGGATGAGGGGGGAAGGGGCTCTTTTTGGCCAACTTACTGGTTCCGTGTGCGTTAGCTGGTTTGAACACATAGACACAGAGCCACTTAAACGGGCAAACAAAAAGGGTTTCAAGTGTTGGCACAATTTTGTTCAATAAGAGAACTTCCTAGAAGGCGAATAAATGACAGTCGGGCCCAGAAAATTGACGTCGACGTGCTCAAATAATGTATGAACGTTATTAGCCAATTTGTGTGTCATCGGGCATATATAGACATCAGTTAACTTGAGTTTGGTCTAAATAGCTTTAAGCCAATTAATCTTGAAATTAGAAACTTTACTTGCAGGAAATATATATTGCTTGAAGAGTGTCCAATTTGTAAGCTAATAATAGTCAAGGATAAATGGGTTATTTTCTAGTTTATAAAGTCATCCAATGTGTAAAGCCATTAGTAAATTAATGGGAATTATTACTACATCCTAGAGGAAAATAGGATATTTAGAAGCTAGATTAAAGCTTATTTGATGCGCTTCAGAATTTCGTGCTAAAACCTAACCTAATCTAACTTGCTTTAAAAAATTTTTTGGAACATTTTCCTTCATATTTAAATTGAAAATCTCAACGCTTTAAAGTCTTCTTTAATAAAAGGTTCAAGTTTCCCTAATGCAAATGCCTTGCGAGTCGCATATAAAAAAAAATGCATAATTCTATTGCCTGTTACATGCAATTACACAAAGTAAAACGACGCAAAGGAAGTGCTTTGCTCCTGCTCTGCCTAGCCACGATTTACATTTGCATTTTGCGTTTTCGAATTACAAGTATACTCTGGGCTTTTCCCACTGCTTTCCCTTCTGCTGCTGCTTCCTTTGGCACCCAGCCAAAGATCATAAAGATTGCCATCTCTAGAACCTTTGCCACGTCGCCAAGGCGCCGAAACCTACGTCCTCCGTCGGGTTCCTTGGAAAAACCAGAGACTAGGGAAAACGGGGTCTATGCATAGTCAATGCATGTCAAACGCAAGTGGAAAACAAAACCAAAACAAAACCGAAACAAAGCCCAAACACTCAACCTGACCACAAACGTTTGAGAACTAACCCTTGACCCCTCACCCCATCGCACTTTAAGCCCCACTCCCTACTCCCTCTTCCTCCATTTTCTCCACAATCCCGAAGTGCGTGCCAAAAAAATATGCATGAGCTTAGTTTGTTTCTTGCTGCCGCCTGTTTGAAGCCTCTCCTCCACGTTGAGTTTGCTCCAAGGCAAGCCCCGACAGCCTCAAGGACCCTGCTGCTGCAGCTTTCTGGAGACACAGGAGGGGATACGATGCACAACAAAAAATGCTAATCCAAATTAGCGATTTCCATCTTGGTTTTAAGTGGCCAAAGTTCCGAGATTTATGGCCATAAATTATCGTACACTTCGTCAAGAAACACGGGGAATTTCAGACAACCTTTTTTCGAATACTAATTAAAGTTAATATGAAATCACTGACTTCTTCTAAAACCAAAGTATTTATTGGTAAAATATTTTCCCAGTGTCATTTTCCCACCGGAAACCCAGATACACAAACACACATTTGCATGCAGTTTTTCGGGCAAACTTCCCTGGGCGATTTTCTGCCCCTCACCTGTTCACCTGGCCACAAGGTCGCACGGAAAATTCAGTGTGTCTGATTACCGAAAAAATGAACAGGTAAAGTGCTGGTGAAACAAGGGCAGCAAGCGAGCTAAGGTAGAGGACAGAAAACGATGCAGTTTAAAATTGTGTGTCTGTATTCCAGGAGTGCAGTCGAGTAATGGCCGAGTGCTGAGTGCTTTTAGTGGTGGAAAGGGTTGAATCGGTGGGCCTGGGTGGAGAGTAACCAAAAAATTATGGCTCTTGTGGCCGAAAAACTCTTTTACAAGGGCTCCACTTGCAGGGAGATGGGAGGCGCGTGAGTGTATGACTGTTTGAGTGTGACTGTGCACCTGTTTACTGGAGTGTAAATGCCCAAAAGTGTGCTCTGGGTTTATTTATAATTCTATATCCATTCGGCTGTTGTGGCCAGCACCATTCAAACATGGCCTGGCCACAAACATTTATGGCTAACAAATGCCAGCTTTCATGTTTACCAAAAAGTGCGGCGCGCTCCAGTCCCGAAAAAAAAAATATCATGTTTTACACACCAATGGAGACGAAGACCTGAAAACTGTATCCTTCAGTTTCGGGATGAGTCTATTCAAATTTGCGAAAAGTTCACAAAAGTTTAAAATTAGTTTCGTACGCGATTTTAAAAGGATATAGGAGTTTGTGGCATGCAAAATAATATACCAAGTTGATTATACTTTATGCACTCGTCAACTTCTGTTAACAACGAAAAATTTAAAAGGTAATATGAAAAACTAAGAAAAAAAAACAATATAAAGATTTGTTTAAAGTACCTAATTAGCTTTTAGAAATTTTGTTAATATTTTAATAGGTTTACTTTGAATTTTAGAGCATTCTAAATTCGCTTACCCACCACCCACATGTAGTCTCACTTCTCAATAGCTTTTAGCTTACTAAAATTTTTATTTGAAACCTCACAGTTTTGCTTGCTGGATTTCAATTTCTCTCCGTTAAAAAAGCGTACCAAAAATAGCTGAATTCGAGATGCAGGAGTTGCGTTCAACACAAAAATAAAATCAATAGACCCGCGTTAGAGGAAAGTAGGCAATACGAACAATGATGATGATGAAAGTGAAGCCAATGCCGCAGGCGCAGGCAAACCCAAGAAGAAAAACCAAAGGGAAAAGCCAACTTTTACTCATGCGCCAACAAACACGAACGGAGATAGAAATGGAGAAAAGGCTACTAGACCAAAAGCCCCACCACTCCCTCTCTCGTCCCGAATTGAAATTATGACTAAAGTTTTGCATGCAAATATTTTGCGAATTTCCACGTAGATGGCAGGAGACAGGCGACCTAGGTAGGAAAAGCGGCAGGTGAATAAAAGTTTGAACTGCCTGAGTAACGGTGCTGGGCTGGTTGCTACTGAGGTACATTTCGCAGAACCTTATTATGTGTACCTTTTAGTATTCAATTATCTTAAGCTTCGTACCGTACCTATTTATTAATTTACTTTTTATAAATTACCGTTCAATTCAAATCCTCACCCTTTCAAATTAAATCTTTATTTATTTATAGCCTTTTCAGTTGATGAAATTTTTTATATTATTTATAATTGATTAATTGCCAAAATATTTAAAATCATTTGATTTTAAGAAGACACCTCTCACTGGGAATTGCAACATATACAAAGTTAAGCCTATTTTTCTATAGTTATCCCTGTTAAACAATGGTACCTTTCCCAACACTATTTGTGTTTATTTCAAACGTTGAGTTTTATTTATTTTGCAAGTTACTGTGCGCTGGTGTGTCCATGTCGCAGCTGGGTCACTCGCAGATTTCACATTTCAGTTTGTTTGTATGCCTGTTACGGATATTGAGCGTGGGCGCTTTTGAAGCTTTTGATTTTATTAGAAATTGTCAGAGGAACCGGAGCGACGTGACCTCAAAGGCCTGTGCCCCACCGGAGGCCCAAACAGCAGGTGGTATATACCCGTATACCTTCTATACCTTCTCTGTATACCTAAACAACATACATACATATTTCGCAATAGAACAAAAGAAAGTTGCACATAATGTGCAGGCAAAGTTGACGGCAAACTTGACAGGCAAAGGCAATGAACCAGTTAGTGTCAGGAAAAGGCGGTGTAACTGAAGGGCATTAAGGGCAAGACAGCTTATAAATATTTTGCTATTGAAAAATGGGATTTAATGGACGATAAATAAATTGCCAATATAATTTTAAATTAGTAAAGTGATGGATTAATGTAACAAAATAAAACGCAGTTCAATTCTTAAGATTATTTAAGATTTAAGATGTATTTAAGAGCAGGCCAAGATAGGCATTCATAAGCCACACGATAACATTCAATAATACACCAGGAGTTGCCTTAATTGTGCAAAGGAATTTGAAATCCCAGGAATTCCACTGAGAGTTGTTTATTTCATAATCCAATCATATGCTGTTTTGACTTGTTTCTGCTAATTAGATTACTTTTGTTTAAACTCTTGTGTACATGTCTTAGCTTCATTGATACCGAATTCAACAGACAATAATTGCGCAAACTAAGCCCCATCTCGAATGGCAACCCGTATCACCATACCAAGCTCCACACAACAAAGGAGCGAAGAGCAGCACACAGGCAATAATCTTTGGGGCAAATTATGCCATTCCCTGGGACAATCTTGGCAAATTATCAACTGGACAAGATAAACCGGCGTCAGGTGCGAAATGCTTACATCTGCATTAAGATGCACATTTACATTTTGGCCCGCCCAGGAGTTTGCCAGGAGGAGCGAGCATCAGGAGCAAATGCAGCAGCCGGAGGCTAATGGGTTCTGTTACGCCCCGACTGCTCCCTGAGGAGGCATTTGCATAGACATAGCAGAGACAGAAAAGGATAAGAAATTTTTGAGTTTATTTAGGCTTGTTTAATAATAAAATGTTTAACATTTTATGGAATCATAGCGTTCTTGTTGAAGTTATATACATATGTATATTGTGAAGTTCAATATATGTACATATAATTTATAATATTAAAGAATTGATATACATAGTTAAAAAAAAAGTGTCTTTTGTGACGATAAAACTATTTATCTATATTTAAAGAAATTTAATTATATATTTTGATTTATTTTTTTAACATTTATGAATGTATCTTTTGTTGGTTTGGATTATTGTAAATTAAATTATTATTTATACACCATTTTCTAAATTACAAAAGCATTTACCCCGTTAATTAAATTTAAGCAATATTTTCAAGAAATCTTTTAAATATTATTTAATAATAATAAACAAATAAATGTTTTTATTGAACTGCATTCTTTGCAGTGTTCATGGAAAGGAACGAAACTTAAAGTTATCGATTTGCCTGCCAACACTCACAGGCGAGGAGAGCATGGTGATATTGGTAGGTTGAGATGACGGGGCAATGACTGCTCCTAGGAGAACCTGGGAACTTGGAAGGCATGGACAACATACACTGTCATGCAATATTCACATGAATGAATTACCTCTAATTGATGCAGCATATCCTGAACAGATACAAATACAAAGGATGCAAAGGGATACTCGACGCAGAGCACACAACATAAATTGGCATTAAATATTGAGGGCTATTACCTAACTGAAAAGCCAGACAAACTGCACACTGACCGTGTTAACTGGGCCATGAATGGATTTACCCCGGCTGTCTCCCTATCTCTGCTTTGCTTTGCAATTCATTAGTTGTTCAAAATATTTCAATAAGAAATTTTACGAAATGAAATTTGCACTGCACGCATGGAAGGTGCTCGAGAACGAGACAGACAAAAGAATAGGCCGTCTGCCAAAATATAGTCATCCTCCTTTCGCACCAAGAATGCCTTTCCATTGATCTCCAAAAGCGGTAGATTAAAGTAGGGGTCAAAATAGTGGGAATGCTTTAATAAATTTAACAAATTGATATCTTTGCCTCAGATATGCATCTAGCCAATATATATTATTTAATCTGAATATTATAAATTGTTTAACTTATATGCATCAACTATTTTAAAAGCGTAACTTCTAATTAATCGCTATTGCTCTAATTTGGTTTACGTGACCATTCCAATAACGTTGACCACGACTATGCGCGAGCCTTTTCCTTTGCTTAGTGTGCGTGTATGTGTGCAATAAAATCGTAATTAAGTTGCATTTTTGCTGAATAAAAACCCATGTCCAATGACAATATTGAAATAATGGGATATCCAATGTGGACAGACATACCTGCTGCACCTGTACAAACTGCCAATTCGATGGGAAATCATATTTTTTTGCCAAAATAAAACAAACGGCAGTTGGGACATTGGAAAAAAACACACACACGGACGCGAGAGTCGCCGAGCTAGCGAAAGTTTTTCTTGCCAACAAGGAAAACCACTTTAACCGCAAACCCCGATGTAATTTCAATCGCAACACTCTTTTCACTTATACCCTGCATTCGGGCAACGATCTTGGGCAATTTTCATATATTTCTATAGATAATTACACGACTTTTCGACATTAATTGGCGAGACGAAGAAGAAGCAGTGTTGCCAGATGCAAACTTGGCCTTCTCCCTAAAAAATCTAAAATTTAACCCTAAAAAATCCAAGTGTTCAATTGGTCTCTAAAATTATTAGAAATACGAAAATGTTATACTTGACACATAACGTAGATAAAGTAGATGTCGAAATTATTAAATTATAAAGAAAATCTTGATACATAACAAATAAAGAAAATGTAAAAAAGAAATTTGAAAAGGTTGTAAAAAACTTGAAGAAGAAGCAGAACGACATGGTGAAAAAACTGATCATGGTGAGTTCGAAGTAGTGGTGAATGTGATCTTTTAAATTAAATACAATTTTAAGGAAATAAAATAAAGCAATTTTAATAAAGAAATTTAAATTAAGAATGTTAATACGCAAGTAAATTGTTGAGGAATATTATTGTGTGAATGAATACTTAAGTGTACCATTTTATTAATGTTTATAATTATTATAGCTTCCAAACTGAAATAATTACATATCCCAAGGCCGTATGGTTCAGTTGTGTTTAAAATCCAACAGGAAACGTTTCATTTAAGATTTAATTCTTAATTAAATTCTAGGACCCAGGATTTAAGAAGCTAAGAGGAATTTCTAGAAAGATAATTCGACATCCTTAGCTTCAAATTAAAGAAATTCCATCTAAGCGAGTGCATCTAAGGTTCGTTGCAATAAAGAATTGATTTCAATTTCCTCAGTTTTTCCGCCTTCAATATTTACTCCCCGCAACTCGACAGCTCCGACGACGACTTTTCGAGGACGAAAACGAAATCGACAAGGAGGCGGTTGGCTGCTGGGACTCATGGATGTTGACTGTTGGCAGAGCGTGGACACAGACGCGGACATGGCCTGTCCATTGCTCGCGGCCACTTTATCAGCGCGCGGCTGCAATTGTTTTCTTGTAAAAGTCAATTTTTGAAGTGTTCGCCAACCGGAAATCGGAAACACCAGCCGAGAAACAGAGAAGGAGGAAAGAGAGACTTGCTGTTGACCTCGTTCCACTCGTCGCCCATATTTCTCAGCGGGATGCAGGAGCAGTTGGACCACGCCCTGGAGCTGACCAGCAACTGGTTGATAAGTGGTAACATGCACTGTTAAAAAAATATGTGAAGCAATAAAGCAGTTGAAGTCCTTAAATAGCTATTCATTAAATGAATGCATATTTTGTATCAAATGTAATCTAAAGATATCCTGCAGCATTTCGTAATTTTATTTAACATTTTTATTATAATTTTCCCAGAATTTTCCCTCAGTGTCCCTTACCCATGCTAAGCAGCTATTGATAAATGAGCCGCATTTAAGCATGGTCAGCAGCCGGAGGCCCTGGGCTGGTGGAGTAAGGACAAAAGTTGGGTTCGGAGGTCCCACGCTAAATGAAATTCAAAGTCAATCCGTTCAAGCGGAAGTAAATTATGTTTTCTTTGCTCGCTTGCCAGGCCGGGGAGAGGCTGGGGTGCAGAAGAACGCTGGGTGCAAAGTGCATGAAACTGAAACGAATTGCAATCGAAAACGGAAACGGGGTCAATCGATATTGTCCATTTGGTGGCCGCCAGTTGGTAATGGCTGCCAAAGGTTAAATGCGAATAGAATTCGTGTATGTGTTTGTGTGTGCTTTCTTTCATTGTTCTTGCATTTTTCGAGTAATTTTCACAGCTGAGCGCGCACACACTCCAAGCTGCTGCTCCGGCTCCTGTTTGAATATGCGATTTTCGATTAACAATTGCCCAAGCGTACGATAACCAAATTGAGCTTCAAATGTCTCCTTTGGGGCCAAGAAGGGAATTTTTTATCTTAATATATTGACATTTTAATAAATCGATGTAGGAGCTAAGAGATTATTGACTAGAATTTAAAGATAGTCTTGAAATACTTTCAATAAAAGCTTGTTAGGAAAATGCTAATATTAATAAAGGAAAAATTTAGCTAAATTTAAGATAAAATCCAGCATGATAAAATACAAAATGATTTTAACTTTGCAAAGACAAAATAAACAAATTATATGGACGATAGACTCATTGATGCTTTAGTCATTGATGCTTAAATTGATGCTTTAATTGAACATTTTTAAGCTTTGCGATTAATGAAAGGAAATCTCTCATACTATAAATGCCTGCGGCAGTGGGAAGTCAGCGGAAATCGCAATTTGAGTAATTCCCATATTTGCCAGCAGCCAAACGGAAGTCGCAACAAATTAAACCCTAAGGTTAATGCCACTCAACAACAAAAGGCACAACAATATCGAGCAGATAAATTCTGTTTATAAATGGGAAGTGTAGAGTGCCTCCCCGCTTTGCTTTCTCCGCACAGTAAACGGAAGTGACGCCCCCTGAATTCTTTATGTGAGTGGGTGAGTGTCTCTCTCTGTGTCTGGCTTTGCTCCGTCCTGCTCATGCTCATGCATGCGTGTGCCTGTAATTTCGATTTAGATGCAAAGTGCCACAGGAATCGTGTTAGCTGAGACGTCACCAGATAATAATCCTTTCCTGTTAACGCCTCCGCGAGTTATAAAATGTGTCACAGCAATGTTTCGGCCTCAATAAAGTATATTTTAATAATGGAAATGATAATAAAATCGCAGAATATAGAAAGGACATGTCCTTGCGAGCGGAAAATGAATAGGAAAATAGGATTTCAAGGCTCAAGGTTTTATTTGGTTGTATAAGAATGGTAGGTTTATGGAAATCTTATCTTAAGAAGGGGTTTGTTTCTTACCAAAGAAATGTATAAGAGAATACTACTATTTTATAGTGTTAAAAGGAATATTATTAACACGTTTTCCTTTGTAATTATTTATATAATTATTTCTATTTAATTATCATTGTTTTTGGTAGACTGCGGTAGCAGGCTAAAAATGACATCTGCGACATTATAAAATATATTTTTAGAGGGAAAGAGCATGAGTAACTATAGCTCTGTTATTCTTTTACTTCTTAATAAATAATTAAATACAATTTACACTTAAACTTTATACCAATTATAAAAGCTAATAATACCTTAAAAAAATCATTTCAAATCATAGTCAATGTTAAACAATGTTACCACTAATTTCTTATACATACTTTATTCTTGTAATATAATTTGAATTTATACGCCAAAGTCTGAATCCATCTCCAATTGATTCGCCCGCAAAAGCTTTTCGCATTCTCTGCAGCTGTGACCTTTTTGCAGGCGAAAAGACAAGAGCTTCTCATTGAATAACGAAGGAATAAAAAACAATTTAATTGCTGCATTTCCTCGCCCTCCTATCGGACAGCCTTCTTTTGTAGCCTGTGTCCTGCCCTCGTCCTGTTTCACCGCCTTTCTTCGCTCCCTCGTTCTCCCGGTCCATGCAAAACTGTGTCAAATTTAACGCCTTCGGTAATGAATTTGTAACAACATTTTATTGTTGTGCTTTTGCAACATGGAGACATTGCAGCAGCAGCAGTAGCAGCTGCAATCCCTCTTCTGCTCCCGCCCCTTACATGGCATTTTCCGACCCCCATTTCCCCCCTCATTGTTTGCCCGTGTTTTTGTTATGCCACAATAAGGAGAATAAGGAGAAAATAAAAACACACTCACACACAGGGACAAACACATGAAAACAAAAGCACAAAACTGTGTTAACAAGGCAACAACAACAATGATGAAGAAAGGAAAGTAAAAATAAAAAAAATATATATAAAACGAAGAAGGATCAGGCTGAGCAAGAATACAGGGACGGACGGAGGAGAAGAAGAAGTCAAGCGAAGAATAAGGACATTGAGAAGGAGCTGGTAATGGAATGGCCCCCGAATGGGTTGAGATGTCCTCTGCTGCTGCTGGTGCTGCCGTTGGGGCACAATGCGTTTTGCATTTTAGCAACAATTTGACACAAATTAAAATGTGCAAAAAAATATACATACATATATAAGGGTACAACGGTTGCCTAGGAAATAACGGAACAAGTTGGGGGGGAAGAGTCCCAGGAGTGGGCGCCATAGATCTATACCCCCACAGCCGCAACACGCACATATCCTGGAACGCGTGTCCTGGCACATGTCTGGCATATTTTAGCCTATGCCTCCGCGTTACTACGCCTCCATTTGCACTTCAAGAAAAATTTATAAGAGCTTTTTTTCCGATTAAAAAAAATCCATGTTTAAACCTCTATAAAAGATTTGGCACCGACAATTTTTAGAGAGATCTGGATATTATTCAAGACGAGTATTTCCCTTCAAGAATTTTTTTTTTTAATTACATAATAAGCTATATTTATGTGCACAGTATTGGTGCTTTTATAAATATTATATATAGTAGCACAGAACAAAGAGTAAGAAATTAGGAAATAGGATGCAATAATTATTCTAAAATTAAAAATAAGCAAAAAAACGACTGATAGTTTATAAAATTTTATCAAATAATAAACCCAAACTTAATTAAAAGATCAGTTAAATTTAGATTTTGACATAAAATTGAGTTAACGCAAAGCTTTAATGAACTGCAAACCATATGTTGAAATTCCCTTATTTACTACATGAAATTTTATGTAAAATGATATGTCTTTTAAGCTTTAATCGTAGACCAACAGTATGTGTAATGCTTCCTATATGTATATCTTCCTATATCTTATAACTATAATTTTTATTATTTTTTAGTTTATAATTTTCCTATATTGTTCCCTGTGTCCCTCCAATAACCCACATCACCATGCACACGTGTCAAATATTTGTCGTTAGTGCGAGCGCTGAGCCGTGTACCCAAAGCTTCCGTCCGTCTTCGTTGCCGGCCTCGGCCTCCGCCTATTCCGGCACCTAACATTCTCTCCATCTCCAACTAACGCTGTTCACCTGAATGAGTCCCCCAGGTGTGTTGGATCCTGAACTCGGAACCGGGCTTGGCCCCACTCGACTCGACTCGCCTAGCCTCGCGGCTGTCTCTTCATTTGACTCTGTTAGTTCCAATGAAGTGGAAATATGTCAACAGGCAACGGAAGTTGGCTCTAGCTATAAAAACAGGTACAAAAAAAGAGCGAGAACAACAGCGAAAATGTTCGCAAATTTTTCTTCTTTCCCTTTTATATTTTTTTTTCGAGGCCCACATACGCCCGGTTGGGGTTCAGGTAATGGTAATGCCGCTGGTGGGCTTTCCTGGCATGGAGAACTGATGATGCCTCCCCTGACTTTGCCGCCGCTCAAGGCGAGATAAAACTAGTTGACATACTTTGGCAGCGCAGGGGGGAGGTTATTCAGATTACGGCGAATCTGTCTGGGATTTTATTCAGAAAAAAAAATAGACAAAGAGGAAGGAAGTGAAGGAACTGAAATGGCTTAGGGCCATAATTATTTATTCATTTGGCGATTTTTCATTTGCCAGTTTAAGTGAGATATTGCCAAGGGAGTGTTTTAATGGGAATGTGATTATAAGGGAACAGAGGTTTCATTAGAAAATAAACATGTTGGAAATAATTATAGCTAAATTAACCTAGATCACGTAGTTGAAAACTACTTTAATTAATAGTAAATATACTAGGTATTCTTCAAGGTTAATGCGTTTAACTAAAGCTCGGATAAGAATTAAAATATCCTAAGACTTACTGAATTAATATAAATAATACACTTCCTTCAAATACCTTTTAATCCTTACAAAAAACCCATATATTAAGCACATTAAAATTTATCTGCAAAAGAAAGAATCTGCTTATATCCTAAGAAATTGTATGTATGTTTTTGCTGCTATTGCGTCCTTGATATACTTATGCTCGGCGTATTTAGTTTGGTGATTCACGATAATGAGAGCACGTCGGGGATTCCAACAGCTAGAGCAATTGCAGTCCGGACTCGTTTCCTGATTGTCCAGATCCAGACCCAGATTCAGCTGCGTGCCTGCTTGGCTCCTGCCCCATATCTCCGACTGTGTCTGTTGTCGTTGTCGCACTTCCGTTGCGCGCTGTTTAACTTTTTGTGTGCAGTGACATGAGCGCACATAAATCCGACCCTCGAAAGGGGGGAATCCTGGGTGCGCAAGCAGCGCAAGATTTGTTATGGTTCCCCCACAGCTGACCTTCCCCGCTTGGTCATACTTCTGTTGGCATTTGGAATTCGCCATTTATCTTTGGCTTTATGCCAAAATAAAACTACAAAAAAGAAAAGTATAACAGCAGCGTAAGGAGCAGGTTCCCGGCTCGAGGCTGGTCAAAGGGAAATGCTTATTTGTTAAGGCGAGAGCGGAGTCAGCGGGAGATAAATAGGGAGCGAGATATATCCAGGAGATCCCTCATAGATATGTACGGGGATTTGACCTGCAATAAAATGCCCGAGTTTATCATGGCCATGTCCATTTGGACAATTTGCCTCACCAAATAACTCACTACACTTCATTGGGCGTGCTTGGGTGGTGGCCTCTGTTGCTTTGCCTCATTATTTGTATCACGAATTTTCCATTTTCCGGTCGTGCCAGCACTGAATCAAAATTAAATTCCGACAAATTTTTGGACAATCGCGTTTGCATTTGCAAACCGCAAAATGTGAAAACAATTACACATTATTCAATTAGTGTTCACATTTATAGGCAACGTAAGCAAATATTTCCCAATTCAATCCGTTTTTGTTTAACCCGATTTTGTGCTTTAGCACGAACGTGGCCAAAAATTTATTCAAACACAAATTAAACATAATTTTACACTCAATAAAATGGAGGCAAGGGCGTAGCGCCAGTGAATTTAATGCTCATTTAGGGGGGCACACATTCTTGAAATTTTGTTACTTGGTAAAAGGAATGTAAGACCATCTATAAAGGGTTAATTGAGTTGCATGTTTAAGGAATTATTTTGGCATTTAACAGAAATGAAAATAAATAGCAGGGAAAGGGAATAAGGAAGAATATAGCTAAGATAATAATTTGAATACAATTGTATATAAAATAAAACATAAGTATGTACTTTAATTAAATGTACATTAAATCCCCCTTTGAATTTTAAATGTCACCACAAAGAACCATAAACCTAACATGCACTGTTAAACTATTGATTACCTCCAATCTTTTTTCGTGTAATTCTAATTATTTTGTCACTCATAAATATAAATCCCTCATTGTCTGATGCCCTGATTTACAATTACGATGTTTGTCAGGTCTTAAAATATTAAATGCGGTTGCCAATTTAATGGATACAATTTTCTGATTTACACGAGGGACATGTGAATGCACTGAAATCGGAATACGTTAAGGCTTCAAATTAATTCAAATATTTGCATGCAATATAATTAATTAGAGTACCATTTACACTTCCTCTGTGGCTTTTCCCAACATTTGCTGTGCGTGTGGCCACTGCTATAAATTCAATTTGATTCGTATTAAAATTAAATACAGATAGTTTGCCATTAACCTTATATTAGCGTGTGCTTAACCCACTGACACAAATTACCGCAATTTGTTTTTGGGCCTAATGAATTACACATGTGCACAGGGAAGAGAGGAGGGTTAAGAGTGGGTTAAGCCAGACCAAAGGCAATAAAATATATATTATACAGACGTATGTATATGCTTGGCATATGGAGGAGTTGGATGCGCATTTGCTATGACAATGTTTTTTGGCTAATTAGTGGCCTGTGGTTCATCCCATATCTCTGTGTATTTTGCAATTTACAAGCGCAAAGATTGCGAAATGTGAAAATGGCAAATGGAAAATGTGAAATGGGGAAAATGGCTTTGGCTCTGGAAATCGATTTGAACCAGGCAACCGAATGGCTATTAACATTTGCACTGGTCCAAAAAAGGGCTATAACCATAATTATTAATGGGCTTGTATCGAGAGACGGGGTGTATGGTTTTTGGCATTACATTTTCCTCGTTTTCCACCATCTTTCCGTCGTTATCTGAAAAGTGGGTCTACAACTAAGCCCGGCTCTAAAGCCGCTTGGAAAAAATTTGCTGTTATCCTGCTGCTGTTGGTGGCTGTCTCGCTCCTTGCTGCTCGTCAGCTGCTTTCCACTTGCTCCTTGCTCGGCTCTTGTTGGCTAACAAATGGTTAGCAATGCGCACAATTGCAGGCAATTCATCTTGGCCGCCATCTAGCAATTGTTCGCTCAATCGGCGACAAAAACGCAGCCCAGAATGTACGGAAGGCGAGAGATGGCAAGCTCATGCTCAAGCCCGAGAATCGCATTTATCGATTGGACTTCATCAGCCGCACACACACAGTTGAAGGTCCCCAAAACACTGGGAGAAATTAATAGCTTACTTAGAACTAACAAAAACTAAGTAATGGAATTTAAAATTTATAATAATTGTATTTTCAAAATATGTTTTATACTCTGCTTGCATATAAGAATTTATTTATATTAGCAAATCAAATTAAGGGTACTTTTAGGCCCATTTTCAGGTAATTACAATATCCCAAATGTTGTTTTTGAGAACCATAAATTTGTACAGAAGAAACTTCTATTTAAAAATTGCCTAAATTAAATTGCATGCATGTTTTGAGAGATATTTTTTGTTGCATTCAGGTGACAAATAAAATGTGGCATACCTTTGAACATTTTTAGGTGATTTAATTTTCCTTAAGTAGAACTTACAAATTTTTCTGTTATAAGAATATAAATACTGCTGCATATTGAAATTTTAAGTGATTTCAATTCCCTATTTAATATTATAAACAGGGAGCATTATTAGGAAAATTCGTACTTTTCTCATATTTAATCTTCTCTTCCCACTCTTTTTCTAACTGCATTCCGTCAGTCGCTTCTTTCTTCGTTTCTGTGAAATTCTCAGCTCGCCGCAGTCGCGCAGCCATTGAGTTATGGCAAACATGCGGTATAAATTATGGCTCCGGAGGAGAGCTATGTAGAGGGGGAGGGCATCGACGGCAGGTTGAAGGTTGGCTGCTGCTGGGCTCTGTTGGTTTGGTTTTGGTTATGGCTGTGAGCGTTGCGGGTGGGGTGTGGAGTGTGGGGGCCAGGAAGCAGAGCATTGACATGCCAAGTGCGAGCACAGCGAGCTTATGACATGACAGTTGCTCATCGTCAGCGGCAACAGCAGGAGGGATATATACATACATATATAAAAACATATATAGCAGGAATATCGGTAGAAATGTGATGGGGGGGGGCTGATGAGGTCTGTTTGTCTCGCTGATGAAGACGATAACTGTCAGTGACTGTCAGTTTGAGCACTTGACGGTGTGCAGGGACCAACAACTAATTCACACAGTTGCACGGAAATGAAAGCGCACCCGCCCAATTAGGGGGGTGTTCTAAGAATTATGCCTTCTATCAAGGTCATTGCGGGCTTCCTCTAATCAATGATTGATTCCCAGTCCTTTAAACACACTCTCTCTCTGCGGCGGCTGCCTGCCGTGTGCCACATGGCGTATGATTATTGCGTATACGCAATGGGGTCACTTTAACATTATGAATTATGCATAACACAGGGGCATTCATAATCATTTCTGCGGTGCTTTTACCCTTATCATCCCACAGCCGCCTATATCCCTATTAAAATCAGCGCTTTGCCTGCTCATAAATGTTTAACGCACCTGCAACGGCTGAGGCCCGAAACAAACAAACAAAAAAAACGTCTGGCCAGACCCTCTCCGGAGGCTGATTTTCCATATCAGAACCTACACTTAAAGCATATTTTAAGGATTTTTTAGTTGTGTAAAGTTCGAAAATTGTACATTTTATTAATATGAATGAAAAAAATGTTAAGTTTTTATTAAAGGGTAGAATTCCCAGCAATAGATAATGCATAAACTTGTTGAAGTTAACAACGTCTACTTTCGACAAAATATTAATCTATAGCTCTAATAATTTTTTCTTGGGATTTATTTAAAATTTATATTCCTTATAGAAGATAATGCATTTATCGGCATATTATTTTTATAAGCGTAACCTTGCTAATCCCTGTATTTTTTGTCTGTGCTTAACAATCCTGAATATCTGTGGTATTTGCGGAAATATGTGGCATACATAACAATGATCCCTTTTTTGCCCAGACAGCTTTTCGTGGCCGGTTTTTATCTGCAGCAAATGTGCGAAAGTGGCCCAAGAGCAGTGGCAGGGCACTGGGCTTGCCCAGGTGAAAGGGGAGCCTGTATTAGCCAACAATCAATGTGCAGAATCCTCGTGGGAGGCACCCCTTTTTCAAACCCTCAAGTGCTTATTATAGTGCCATGTATTCAGAACATAAATCACATGCCCGCAGTTGAGACACGTCGCTTGCTGTGTCGTCACCCATCCATCCATCCATCCATCCGGCCATATATGCAGCCATTCATTCATCCATTCCTTCCTTCATTCATTCGTTCGTTATTTATTCATAGCAAATGTTGTTACCTCCCCCCTGCTGGTGCTGCGGCGGGGCGTCCTTGCCTCCTAACTGTCTGGCTGCATGAAATGTACAAAATGTTTGGGCTTAAATAAATACAGAAACCTCAGTGCGAAAACCGAACCCGAAAAGCCCCGGCCGCAGTAACAATGCGTCGCTTGTCGCTATTGTTGCCAATGCTCTGCAGCTTCCTCTCCTAAAAATCTATACACTCAGGAAAACTGAGTTACATGAAGACTTAGCTAGCTTATCTATCTATTATAATTTTCAATGAAAGCCTCACTTTGTATACCTACTTGTAATATTTAGTCCTTATTAGAAGAAAGGAACAAATATTTACAAGTTTTTTAAAAGTATATAATAATTAATATACAAACCTCCCTCAAAAAAATTAATATTTAATTTTATTTATTACCGATTTCTTACCATATCGCCCACTTTTTTTTTCTAGTACTCTTGTTACTTCTACTCCTTGTATCCCGTCCTGTTGTTCCTAGGTACGTGTGTGTTTAGCGTAGCGTAAAATAAATCATTTTGCTGCGGTAAACACACACTCGTAGACACACACTCTGACTAACACACAGAAGCTGAAGATTCTTCAGGCTGCATAGAGATAGAGATGTTACGATAGAGGGTACAAATTGCCATGAGCAGCCATCTGCGAGCTCCTTCTCCAGCTCCCCTTTTAGCCTAAAGTTAAGCCCCAAAAAATTAGCAGAATGAATAAAAATTAGTCATTTGTACACGGAGTAATTTTAGGCGAATTAAGCAGTTGAAATCGCTGGAAAACATCCTTGCCTGTCAGGAACAAAGATGTGTATGATAAGCTCAGGCTTAGGCCAAGTCAGGCCACCCAAAATCTGGCTAACAGCGCACAAGATTTAGATTAGGCAAATATTTCGAAGCTAGTATTATTGAGTAAATGCAAATATTCTGTGATAACGATGAATTTATTTAGATATACATATTTATACAGAATCCAAATTAAATTTATGTATTTCAAAGATCTGTCTTTATTCCTATTCATTAACTATAATTCTATAGGAATTTTTATTTTATTTAATTTTGTTTTTTCTTAGTTTTCTTAATGTGAGTACAAATGTGTTTCTGAAGAGCATTGTTCTTGATAATCGTAGGAATGCAGTGAGAACACTTTTATGGTCGTTCCCCAGTATGCATACAGATATGAACCTTAAGAACAGATTCGGAGTCGGCAATAGGAACACTTTAATTGTCGTGCCTTAGTGTGCATTCGAATATGATACTGAAGAGTTAGTTAACTTTCTAAAAAACGAACAGTGGGGACACTTATTTGGTATTTCCCCAGTGTGCGTTGTGATGTGACTATTGAGTGTAGTTAGCCGAGAAAAGGACTTAGAGCAGTGCAAACAATGGTAGGGTCGGTCTTCAGCATGACTTCGAATGTGTGCTTGAAGAGTATCTTTCATGGAGAACAAGAGCTATTTCGAATGTGTGCCTGAAGAAGACGTTTATCGGAAAACGATTTTCCGCAGTGGGAACACTTGTACGGTCGCTCTCCAGTGTGAGTTCTAACGTGTACCTGAAGATTTTGTTTCCGGGAATACGCCTTCAAGCAGTGGGAACACTTGTACGGTCGCTCTCCAGTGTGAGTTCGAATGTGTGTTTCAAGATTATGTTTCCTAGAAAACGATTTTGAGCAGTGGGAACACTTGTACGGTCGCTCTCCAGTGTGAGTTCGAATGTGTGTTTCTAGATTATGTTTCCTAGAAAACGATTTTGAGCAGTGGGAACACTTGTACGGTCGCTCTCCAGTGTGAGTTCGAATGTGTGTCTGAAGATTTTGTTTCTGGGCAAACGATTTTGAGCAGTGGGAACACTTATACGGTCGCTCTCCAGTGTGAGTTCGAATGTGTGTCTGAAGATTTTGTTTCTGGGCAACGATTTGAGCAGTGGGGACACTTATACAGTCGCTCCCCAGTGTGAGTTCGAAGGTGCTCCTGAAGATTTTGTTTCTGGGCAAACGATTTTGAGCAGTGGGAACACTTATACGGTCGCTCTCCAGTGTGAGTTCGAATGTGTGTCTGAAGATTTTGTTTCTGGGAAAACGATTTTGAGCAGTGGGAACACTTGTACGGTCGCTCTCCAGTATGAGTTCTAATGTGTGTTTCAAGATTTTGTTTCCGGGAATACGACTTCAAGCAGTGGGAACACTTATACGGTCGCTCTCCAGTGTGAGTTCGAATGTGTGTCTGTAGATTTTGTTTCTGGGCAAACGATTTTGAGCAGTGGGAACACTTATACGGTCGCTCTCCAGTGTGAGTTCGAATGTGTGTCTGAAGATTTTGTTTCTGGGCAAACGATTTTGAGCAGTGGGAACACTTATACGGTCGCTCTCTAGTGTGAGTTCTAATGTGTGCCTGTAGAAGTGGTTTCTGGGAAAACGATTTTGCGCAGTGGGAACACTTATACGGTCGCTCTCCACTGTGAGTTCGAATGTGTGTCTGAAGATTTTGTTTCGTGGAAAACGATTTTGCGCACTTGTACGGCCGGTCTCCTGTGTGCGTTCGAATGTGTCTCTGAAGAGTTATTTTCGCGGAAAAAGATTTTGAGCAGTGGGAACATTTGTGAGGTCGCTCTCCTGTGTGGGTTCGAATGTGTCTCTGAAGAGTTAATTTCGCAGAAAAAGATTTTGAGCAGTGGGTACACTTGTGAGGTCGCTCTCCAGTGTGAGTTCGAATGTGTCTCTGAAGATTTATTTTCACGGAAAAAGATTTTGAGCAGTGGGAACACTTGTACGGTCTCTCTCCAGAGTGGGTTTTTAAGTGACGTTCAAGTTGTGACTTGAAGCGAAATGATTTTGAGCAGTGGGAACAAGTGCAGGGGCCAGCAGCGCGCTTGGCTTTATCCTTGTCCTTGTTCATTTGGAGAAAGAGATGGTGACTCCGCTGGAGGGTTTGTTGTATCTCCCAACAGTTCTGGGCAAGGTGCACGCAGGACTCGCAGATGTTTTCGGGATAGTTATCGCCTTTAGAAACGACATATTGAGTGCATTGGGAGATGAGATCAGCGATGGAAATATCTTTTCCCGGCACGTTGTCGAATATGTTGAACATAACAGGCGCGGTTCCCAAGCAAGCGCGACATATTGTTCTGAAATAAAATAACCAAAGTTAATATGCAAGTCGTAGCCAGTGACTAATTCACTTACACCTCAACTTCCATGGCTTAACTATGCTTAACTTTAGCTGCAATTTAGTTTTTTGTTCGCCGGGAATATTTTCAAACAACTTGCTTTGTTTCTCTCTCAGCTGGGCAGTGGTGGCCCGAGTATCGATATCGATATTAACCCCAATACAAAAATGAATGAATCGATTTACCTTCTGTAAAGTAGAATTCTAAATTAATTATAAGTTGAGTTTTTTCTTTACGAATAAATTACTATGTATTACTGATATTTTTAAAGAAATTCACATTTAATTCCAATTGGAACAGAGTCTGTACTACAGACACTCTGGCAAAACGGTGTTATCGGTAGTTCCAATCGGTGGCTCGATAGTTCTACTCACGAACGCGCAATACAATACATTACACAATCGGTATTTGTGTTCCATATTTTCATAGCATACTTTTTATGGCCCAAGCTTTTGTTTTTAAGATCTCTAGAATCATTTTCTAAGAATATTTGAAAACAATACCTAATTAAATTACAAGTTTCGGAGCAATTTCAATATTAATTCTGTCATACGCAAGGTAATTACTTTTTTACATCAACAACTTCTCGTGTTAAATTTAAATATATGTACATATTTTGCTTTATAAAAATACATTTTTGAAAAGTTACGTTGTGAGGTAACCGGTGCGAAAATTTTATTGACTCTCAGTAGTTTACTATATCAGGGAATGTACTTTTCCATCCACCCTCTTGCGACCGTTCAGGTCTACGAGCTCCATAACCACTAGATTTTCGACGATAATGCCACCCAGGTGGCCGCCAGAACAGGAGACGAGGAGATCATCCACGATGACCACCTTCTGTACGAGCTGAATAGCTGATAGCTGAACCTCAACGGTGTCCTGGGAGATATCAAATTTTAAATTGACATTCAATAAATTCAAAATAGTTGACGAGGCATCTTAAGGAGGTAAAAGTTAGCCATGATGTTGGCCAAACACTTTTTTTATACTTTTCAGGTAAAGATGAAGACATTTCAATCCACTTTTCCACGCTGAAGTACCTTCAAGTATAAACAATTTAAATTTTTTAATTTTTTCAGATTTAAGATCTACAAGAAATCAAAAATTAATTAAATACGCAGGTTTATAAGTGTTATTATTTTTCAGTTTACGGACAATCAAAAACAAAAGCCTTCTAATATATGTCAGCCAATTAAATATCAATCTAATGCAATACATTATTTCTTTCATAAATATTTATTAAAGTGAAAATAAATTTTCCCAACCCAACACAAATAAACGTCAAGCTTAGCCACAGAAACATACATATATTATTCCCGCTGACAAACTGGCCATAATTAAATAGTATTTAAATTCAAATACAATACAAGAATATATAAAACATGAACTATTAAACTGTTAAATATTGTACAGCAAGTGCATGAGTAAATAAACATTAAATAAAATGCTTAACCTTAGGAAAATCAACTAAAGGAAGCCGAAACCAAGAAATTGAGAGGCTCCAACTAAGTGATTAAATAATAGAGACAAGTATCAAGTAACTATAAATCCCTTAGCAGGCTTAAACATTACACAAAACCAATAGTAATAATGAACTTCAGAAATATACATATACAAGCACAGATGTATACAAGTAAAATTATATATGTATCTACAGAATTTAATTACGAAAGGAATAAACACAAACTGAAATTGAGAGGCTGCTGCAGCAACTAATAGGGTACGAGGCGAAATTAAGTTTTTCATGGCAAATTTATTCATGGCTTTCTCTAATTAACTTTTACGCATTCCCTGGACTAGACTGAAAAGCGATATAAAACCTCGATGCCCATGGCCCAGCTGCCCATGTGTACTCCTTACCTGTGGAATTGTGCGTAATTCAATTGCTCAGACCCCCAGAATCAACTGACCGGAAGCACTAAAAGCTGACTGCCTGACGACTGCCTCTGCCTGCCTGCACAAATATAATTAAAATGCTCCAGCCCTTAGAGGGGCAAAATATATATAAACAAAGCAGAAAAAACAGAAATAAATAAGCGCAAACATACAAAAGTAAAACTTGTCATTTAATGTGCTCCATCAAAGTAAAAAGGGAATCTAAGAGAAATTAACGATGGGGAGTAGCCTCTAGAAGAAAACTGATTTGAAGCCTCAAGTCTAAGGAGGGGAAAAATCTCCTTAATTCCTTGGCATGATTTAAGAACAAGAAGAACTCAAGCCATTTTTTGGCTCACTTGCATCGTGTTCAATTTCTGGCACTCCAAGATCCGATCCTATTCCCTAGCTGTTGCAATTTTGCTGTTGCCAATCTCAAAAACACGAATGTTGTGTTATTTCCGTCAAAAGAGTAATTAAACGTACAAAGCAAACGACATTTCAACACATTTCAGGGACGCGCCGCAGGAAAGGTAGCAGACAACAACATCGAGGGGTTGCTTAAGAATTAATTAAAGAAACTGTGACTTAAGAGTAAAATGCAAAAACATCAAAAACTAATTATAACAAAGGAGAAAAGATTGTGTAACTTTAATATTCAATCAAATTAAAATTCAACTAATTATTATAAAAAAAACGGAAAAAAGATTCGGAGTCTGCAGTATATAATAAAGACCACTAGAAAAAAGCTACAATAAGGAAAATTATATAAGTAAAATAAAAGAATAATATAACAGCACTAAAGTTATGAAAAGGTACTCAAAAAAATGTGTTTAAACAATAAGTTATATTATTTTAGCTCTTTAACTGACATCTTTCATATGAATACCTTTAAAATAAATTTAAATGGATCAGTTTTCCATTTTTCTTTTTCAATCAAAACTCTTTGACTTGCTCTCGTATTGCTGGCATTCAGGCATTTGTCCATTTCTCTCTTTGGCTTCTTAGGGCCCCGGCGGTCATTGCGGCTGAGTCCGACTCTCTCTCATCCTGTGTGCCCTTCCACACAAGCAAAAGACAGCCAAAGAGGTCCTGGAATTGGGGTTGGGCTGAGGTTGGACGGACTGGCAGGAAGGAAGCCGAGGAGCGTTGTCAGTGTAACCTGTGAGCAAAACATTGTAAATAAATGCAGCAGAATTCCGGATGGCAGCGGTGCAAAGGGAGGGGCAGCCGAGTCGAGTTCTGTGTCTGGCTTGCTGACCTGCGGCGCTTTTGTGTTAATTGCGGTTGCATTTAATTACAGTTCGTTGCAACTGGCCTGGTCCCTTTCCCGCCGCCCTCCGTACTGCATATTTCCAAATGCCTTGCATTTCCCACCGCCCACACTTTTCCCGCCCTGAAACCCAAGTCAAGACCTGTGTGCCAACCTTTTAATTAAAATTAAAAATATTTGGTCGACTTTGGCAACTTGACTTGCTTGTTTGATATAGGACTAAAGCCCATAAAACCTCTCTGTTTTTGTTTAGTGGCTAAATTAATGCTGAATTTATTGGGAAAGCTTAAAAAATTCTAAATTTCAAATTCGTTGTTTATTTGTACACCTCAATGATATCCACAATGCTGACATAGGTGCCCACAACACCTCCAAAAACTCCGAAACACAGAAGCAACAAATTAATGATCAGTTTTATCCGGAATGGTCCATAGCCCTCCGTATATTGGACACAAATCTGAAGTAAGGCTGGAAATATAAGGCCCAGAATAGACAGGCAAAAGGATCCGACCAGGGAAAGGAAGACCGACAGATCGGGAATCGCTATAGCACAGCCAACTGGTAAAGTAAAGAAAATATAGAAGAATTTGTTAAAATATAACTAAAAAAAAGTTAAGTTAACTTACAGGTAAGCAGCACAATCGTGGCCCTAAAGAGAAGCTCGAACACTGTACGCCTTGATTCCCTGACATGCTTGGACAAGTACTTACCCCACAGGATATGAGCAGTTACATAACCCTGCAGGGCATACGAAATCCAAGTGGTGATCGCGAAGAAGATCTTTACCACCTGTGCGGGTCTATAAAAATTCAAAAATATAATAACTAACTACATATGTAAACTGGTAGGAATAACTCACATATCGGATTGGGGAATATTAAGGGTAACACTTCCCAAGGCTTCATCGCCATATTTCCAATAACCAAAGAATCCCAGGAGTATGTACAGGCCCAGCACTATGCCCATGCCGGCATTCAAGATACCACAAGGACGTATAAAGGCCCTAGGCGTGGCCATATTTTCCTCAATTGCCAGAATCTTATACATCAGAGAAAAAAATATAGATCAAGTTCGGAAAATAATATAATATATATTCAGTGTACATACCACACCTACAGCTTCCAAGGCAAAGAGTACGGTGCCAAAGAAGGTAGGCAGCTGTGTGAACTCCACAAAAGGTGTTCGTTCACTAAGAGGCGGCAAGTCATCGAATATGTAATACAAAATGATGCCAAAGCCTGGAAGAAATCAAATAAAAAATATATTAAAAATAAAATAAATAAATTGATTAATCTATTATTAAAAAAAACACTTACCCACAGCCAATAGTAAATTTGCGGCACTGGAAAAGGGCGCTAATAATTGTAAGTTCTTTATGCTGTAGATCAAAAGCAGTGGCACAATTATGATGCACATGTGCAAGCGTACATCCCAAACCACCAGATACTCATCAACCAGCTGCTTAATGCTTTCAGCTATAAAAACCACATAGACGCAACAGATGCCAAAGTGATAAAAAGCCAGGAAGCCATCCACAAAGGGCCTGGGGATTGAGAAGATTATTAGGTAAATTAATAGGAAAACTAACCATCAATTTAATAATTGATTAGAACAAAATTATATCTCTAAATATCCTTTACACATCCAATAAATTACTAGTAATTTCCCTCTTTAGTCCACTAAATCTACCCCACTTTTCCGAAAATAATTGAATTCTTTGGCATTACAAAGACTGACATTACACTTGGCCACGTTTTGAAGTAATTAAAATCTGCTGATTATGGAATGATAAGAGTCGTATAGTCCAATAAAGTCGTCATTAAAAAGCACTTTCAAAGATAATAATCAAAACAAAGATTACAAATTAATAACAACATTTTGTAGATATTACCAAGTGTTTTTGTGTTATTTATTCACCTATTTACTTACACGGCAATGGGGGCCAGGCACCGGAGCCAAGGTGGACCCTGTTTGAGACCCAGTTTCATAGAATCAGAAAAGCTAACATATGGAACTCTTTGGCGCTTGCACAGGATATACATGCTGCTGATCTGTATGGGAAGAGATTATATATCATATCACATATATCACCAAAATATTCCATAGAAAAAACCCACCAGAATATGCAGGCAATACAAGGCCAGCAGTCCTATGATCAGTGTAAGGATCGTGCCATTTACATAACCCTGCATGGGAGAAGGCACTGGGCATGGCCAAGACTCCAGTGCCTATGGAAGCCTTCAGGAAATGGGCAAAGGTCTGCCAGTTTCTAAAAGATAAACATAATTGAAAATATTCCAGAAATCCTTGGTTATTTAGTAAAAAATATTTGCTTACGTTGTGGGTTTCTTGACATCGCGGTGCTGATGGGGATCGTAATCATCGTCTTTACTGCCATTCACTGGCTTTGTGGGGGTCGTTAATTCCAATTCGTTTGTTGGGTAAACCGTCACAGTTTTTATATCGGCGCTATCGGGAGAGCAATTACAACTTGTTTGTGAAACGAATTGATTGATTGATAAAAACGATTCGGGATCATAAAAAAATAAAACCGATTAGCCCCCCAAGGAGTTGGAGGTTGCTCAAAGCACACACATTTTTCCCCAAAAGTCGTAAACCGAATATATATATATGCAATTGTTTAGCCGAGATTTAGTAGCAGTAAAGCATCATGTTTAGTCATCAGTTAGCTAATTTTTTTACAATCCCGAAACCAGAAGAACACGAAGACGACTCACTTCATGGCTGCGATAAAGTAGCGAGCCGAGTATTTGATAAAGCTACTTGAGCTCTTCAGGTATATAAATCTTTTATCATACGCAATTAAACCGCACCGGAGACAAGATATTATTTGCGATTGCAAATACGAGTTCCTAGTGGAAACACAATTCAGGAGCGGGAGGGATCTGAACCGAATGCCTGGCCCAACGGACGGATACTAAATTTGGGATCCCGGTCGAAGCCGCTCAACACCTCTCATTCCCGTAAACCATGTTGATAATCTTATAAAGATAATTGTACGATAATCAGACACCGTACTCTAGACCTCTTCGCGGGGAATGTGGAAGACGGAACAGGGCGTAGCGAAACATATATATAAAAATATATATTATAAACAAAGACAACGACAACAAAAGTTAACCAAATTACCCACGAATAAACCCCTTAACCAGTTTCGGCGATCGCATTTGAACCTCCTAAAAGTTCAATAATCAAAGATTAACAAATTATTTACTTTTTATAGCAAAAGCTAAATGCCGACAAGAACCAAGAAACATGGAAGTTAGCTGAGACATACACTTTTGGCTGAAGAAAGCTAATGGCTGAAAGCTCACGAACAGTGTCCAAAACAGTATATTTTTAAGGGAAAAAAACTGAAGGTTTTATTTTATTTTATTTTTATTTTAATGAAACGTTGAAACATTGAATGTTTTATTTTATTTTATTTTTATTTTAATGAAACGTTGAAACAGTTGAAAAATATAGAACAGAAAAAATAGGTCACAGAATTATACAACGTTTATATTTATATTTATTATACAATCTTACTATTTTAATGTAGGGTTCATTCCATATAGAATAGATAAATAAATAAAATAATAATGTAGTAAACTTTTTTTACACATTATACAGCCTGATTACCAAAAATAATAAATCATAGTAATAGATCGTATAAATAAATTATTACCTATAGATCAGTATAGGAAATCTATAAAGAAACAAACTTCATAAATATATATCGAAATTCTTAAGTCCGTAAGTAGTTTTCCTGAAATATAAGATAAATTTATGCATATACTATATGTATTTACTTATTTAATCTTTAAATTCAATTTGTTCAGATATCACGTATACGCAACGTTGTAATTTTTGTATCTTAATTTCGCTTTATTAAAAAATTCCACAATTAATATCAATAAAATAACACTCCTTACTTACTATATATTGAATTATTTAACATTATTTCTTTAATAGTTTTATTTCAAAATCGGAATTAATAAGATTGCGATCATCTTGGTATTTATAATTTCCCATTACCATTTGATCGAATATATTTTTCTTTTTATTTATTATTTTTTTTTTTGGTATTTTCTGACATCCACTAGCTTAAAAAAGCTTTCTGGTTGTTTACGGCCATACTGCTCGCAGCGTGCTTTCAGTTGCTCGGTGTGTGTGGAAAAAGTTGGAACCCTCAGAGGGAACGCGAATTTAGAAATTGATATCTTGAGTCACAGCAACAACAAACCGTCAAGTGTCTATGCAAATTTAATTGCGGTTCTCCTAAATCAGTTGGGAAGTCAACAACAGGTCGCTGCTGCTGGAAACAAAATAAAAACGAATACAAACAGACAATCGGCAAATGAAACGTAAACAACAAAGGCAGCAGGAAAACCGCCTAACCGGTTTCAAAAATTTCCACTGTTGTCACATAGTTTTCCCCAGCCCTTCCATATATTATATATTTATTTAAATTATAGTGGATCAAAGTATTTTGTGCCCCTCAGCCGCATTCGCACATATCTAGTCACCTAGATATATGTCGATTGTGTGAGTTCTCTTTTGTTTGTGGAAATTAATTTCGGTGCAAAAGTAAAACAAATAAAAACCGAAGCCAGACAGACGCAGGCACATAACTGCGAACGAAAATCCAACCAGGCAGCAGACAGCCATGGGTTATTCCATAAAGGTAAGTGTCCAAAGCGTCAGCGACGAAGAAGAGCGGCTAAGAGAGTGGGCCAACAGTGCGTATGTGTGTTGTCTGCCGGAGTCTGCATCTCAGGCGTTGCGATCCGCTGTAAACCCGTTTTCGTACTTTTACTTGTCGAAATTCGGAGAAAAATGAAATAGAGAGACGGGATCAGTGGGTTTTTTGTCGGTTCTTTTCGTCTGTCTGGGCCATTAAGGTGACCATAAAATGCCGGGCAGCCAGCAATCTCAGGTAATTACAGCCAAGTGCTCTGCCGCACTAAGCCAACTGTGACTGGGGGCTAGACTAAGCCAAAACAAACTCAGCCAAATCCAAATTCATAAACAGAAAATAATACTCGATTATCTAGACACATTGATTAGCTGAGTGTTGGCCTTGTTTTTTGTCTACTTTTTTTTTGTTCTCTAACGCTTATCTGCCATTACAGTCTTTTGTCCATTTGTTAGAAAAAAAAAGGGCTAACATTGGTGACATTAAGCAAGCATTTCCACAATCGACGTCAGCGGTGGGGTCTCTAAAAACCAATGTTACACTGGAAAAGAAAATGAGAATAATATATTAGCTTTCTTTATTTATTAAGACTTCGTAAATACTTCCACTTTAAAAATGTACATATTTTATATGATAATAACAAAATAAAAGAGATATTAATAAAAAGCTGAGCTAGAAATTTCTTATATTGATTACCTTAATTGATTCCCTTTTATTCCAGAATTTTTTTTACAAAATCGAAGCTAATACTAACCTACTTAAACTAAAAGTTGTTATCAAAATCAGACCTTACTTTTTGGATCAAATATCGTTTTACTTATCATATTTTGATGTATTACAAAAACTAATTTCATTTCAACAATTCCTTATCTATCTTTGGTATATGCGGAAGAAAATTGAAAAATGGGTAATCAATTCGAGATACAACAAAAAATAGTGGGGTTTTAATAATCAAAGCGCCCACTTGAAATTGGTGTTTACTTTTATTTTTTTGCTGTATAACCCTCAAATGACCACCCAAGAGGTGTATAGATATGTATAGTTGAAAGGGAATAGCTACCGACAGGTATTCCGAAGTCAAGAGGGAGTATCTCGTACTCATTAAAAGCTTTCTATCTGTATTTCAATTGTATTCCCACAGTAGTCGTTAAATTTGATGAATATTTACTGCGTGTTTGTTTATAATTCTCCGAATTTTCCAACCCAAAGATCACAAACTAATTTCGTAATCCGACATTTGTACTCATATATTATAATAGTCAAGGCCAAACAAATGTAATACCAACAAGTTCAGCTACCTTAAAAATGTAATATTTGTTTAATAAAAATTCCCTTAAAACCTACCGAATCAATCATAAAACAGGCTTTCACTAGATAATTATATATTTCTTATTTCTAGTTTTTATAAGCTGTGCCTTATAATTAATGCATTAGTCACCGCAAAAATCTTCCATTAAGATTCAAGAATATATTGAATACAGTTCAAATATTTATTTTATTTCTTTTCAATGCTAATTTTTTGTTCTATTTATTGTAAATTAAAACATACAAAAAACTTTGGATACATTACTTACTAATAGGCAGTTTTAGAAGACAAATCGATCACAAATTGGATTAAATACCTTGTCAATTTCGATGCCATCAGAATAACTTACTTTATTAGAACTTATCGCGTGTGCTGAGACTCAACAATTTCTCTAAGAGTCCGTTTTTTGTACGATATGTATTCCGTTCAAATCACATTTGACACGCAAACCGGTCACTGCTGCCTGAATGCCGATGCTTATGCAACTTAAGCTCAAAAGTGATTATTGCCACAAAAGCCAGTGAAAATAAAAAAAATGTCAGTGCCGGGTAATTGCATGTGCAATTTACAATTTTCTGCTGCGTCCATAAGTCTTAATTATACGTTAATAGGCGTAGCGGCTGTCGCAGATAGCTCACCCCTCTGCCAATCCCATATAAGTATAGCAATGATAAGCGCCGTCTGTCGATCAGCCCGCCACCATATCCCCTCTGATTACCAGCCGAGGCTGATAAGTAGTTCGGGCCTGTTCGCTTTCGATTCGAAAGGGAAGGTTCTCCTCCCCAGTTAGTACCGAAGAAGCCATGCAGGTGGTAAGAAGACAAGTGCTAAGCTCGGCAGGAGTCCACAGTTGCAGACTGATTATATCGCAGGTGTCGGTGTCGCTTAGGTGATTCACTAGGCATACACATACGCCATGGGTTATGGTACGGTTCGGTTGCCCGATCTTATCAGAGGATCGCGTACGTGAATCTATTTTCGGGATACACAAAAACATTTCCACTGGCGCGCGGCGCGTTTTTGTATTCTTTATTTATTGTTGGCCGCCGATAGCGTTTAATAAACAACTTGGCAATGGAAAAGAGAATATTTGCAAAGAATTTTACTCTTAAATAACTTTTGAAGCCCGCTCTTAGAAATGTATTTCGAGACATGCCTAAAGATCTTCCACAAAGTAAATAAATGTAGTTCATCCCAGGCGACTTTCGTATTTGTGCTTCCCGCAATCTGACTTGCAAATTTGTACCATAAATTATGTCCAAAAAAGCTGCGATCATGATCACGCCACCAAAGAATGACACCTGCTTCTCTTCGAGCACTCTCTTAGTCCCGCTCTTAATCACACTCTAATCGCTCCCGCTTATCTGTTCCGATCCGATCTCCTCCAGAACTGCGAAACTGGTGAGGTTGAGTACTTCTACACGGACACCACCACCCGGGTGAAGAGGCTTGCCTACGATGAGGAGACCGGTGAGCCCGTTCACGATCAGATGAAGGTGCGCTACAAGAAGCATGGCAATTTCCATGTCCCCAAGCACTTTCTCCGCGGAACGCTGTGCGACGAAGTGGACGATGTGCTGGCCAATACGGTGAGACATGGTGCCGCCACCGATATTCCGCAAAAGGCGCCCAGGAAGGCGACGCCTGGCTACGAGCGGGAGGACTATTGCCAAATGGATGGCGTGAGTAGTGTAAGTTTTATCAGAAGAATCCTCGGCTTATTTAAGAAAAGATTCAGTTTTCACAATGATAAATGTTGTAAAATGTTGATTAAATGCTTAAAATAAAACAAATCAATTTTCTCTACTATATAGAACATCATTCTGGGTTACAAACGGAACGAGTACTTGCTGTTCCTGGTGCCCACGCTGTTCTGCTACAACTTCTTTATAGGCGCCCTGCTGGCCGTCATTGAGATCTGCCTGCACATGATGTCGCACCACAAGAACAGCCTGACCATGCAGAAGGGTCTCTATTTCCGCAGTCCCCTCCATGTGCTCTCCTCGCAGTTCTGCGCCATCTGCCGCACCGAGTGCGACAGCAAGTACAATCGCATCTTCGACATGCTGAACAAGCAGATGCGCGCCTCCCATCGCTCGGGAGCTCTAAAGGACATGGCCAAGGCCATCGGTTAACGGAGATGGTATGGGTTACACATGGCTTCGACACGATCTATATTTACATATATATTTTGAAACAACAGAAACGTTTTTGTCACACGATCAACAAAAAAAATAAATGCACTCGTTTATCACTCAAAGTGGAGGTATTGCAGCTTCTCTGGCCATTTCTGTATCCGGATTTCTCACACTGGGATCTGACCCATCGTCTTAACATTGGGCGAGACGGCGAACTTGGCCCCGGTGCAGGCAATGATGTCGTCCACGCTCAAGCCCTCGGCGACCTCGATCAGGGTGAGGCCCACGCCCTTTTCCACCTCGAAAACGGCCTTCTCGGAGATAATCAGATCGATCACGCCCTTGCCAGTGAGCGGCAGGGAACAGGTATCCAGGATCTTGGGGGAGCCATCGCGAGCATTGTGCTCCATGGTGATGATCACCTTGGTGCCAGGGGCAGCCACTAAATCCATTGCGCCACCCATGCCCTTGACCAGTTTGCCCTGAAAGAGAAGCGTGTAGACTTAGGAAAACTTTTCTCAGGACCTCAAAGTAAATAACTTACAGGAATCATCCAGTTCGCTAGATCTCCAGTGGCCGACACCTCCATGGCACCCAGAATGGTAATATCCACATGGCCACCACGAATCATGGCGAAGCTATCGTCGGAACCAAAGTAGGAGGCACCGGGCACCACAGTAACGCTCTCCTTGCCGGCGTTGATCAAGTCTGGGTCCACTTTATCCTTGGTGGGGAAGGGACCCAAGCCCAGGATGCCATTCTCCGACTGCAGGAGCACGTTCATGCCCTTGGGAATGTAGTTGGAGGAGAGGACGGGAATGCCAATGCCCAGATTGGCGTACATGCCATCACGGAACTCAAGGGCCACTCGTCGGGCAATTCTTTCACGCAGCTCCTGGGCAGGATTTGGTGGCGGGGCGGGTTTGTTGGGATCCTTGGGCTCCGTGATTCTCAAACGCTCCACGCGCTTGTTATAATCGCTGCCCTTGAAGATGCGCTTCACATAGATGCCGGGCACATGGATCTCATCGGGACTAAGGCTTCCAACGGGCACCAGTTCCTCCACTTCGGCTACGGTAATCTTGGCTGCCCGGCACATGGGTGCATTGAAATTCCTGGCCGCCTTGTTGAAAACCAGATTACCCAAGGCATCGGCTTTCTGGGCCTTAACAAAAGCGAAGTCGGCGAAAATGGACTCCTCCATCACGTAGTTCTTGCCATTGAACTCTTTTACCGGTTTCTTTTCGCTGGCAATCTCGACCTTTCCATCCTTTGTGTATTTAACGGGTGCACCGCCTTCCTGAACCAAGGTGGCATAACCGGTGGGCGTATAAAAAGCCGGAATGCCGGCTCCACCGGCTCGGATCTTCTCCGCCAGAGTTCCCTGGGGAGTCAATTCCACGGCCAGTTCTCCGGCCAGATATTGGCGCACCAGCTCATTGTTTTCGCCCACATAGGAGCCAATCACCTTGGACAGTTGCTTGCCTTTGATCAGTACACCCAGGCCGGTGTTGTCGACGCCTGGAAAAAGAATCCGAATTTGTACACACATTTTGTATGCCTCCTGCTCCTTGTAACACGATATAATTCCTAAAAAAACTCGTTTTTGTACAACTGTTCCAACTCACCTCCATTATTGGAGACCCCGGTAATGTTCTTGACTCCTTTCTCCTTCAGAGCGTTGATCATCTTCTCCGGAATACCGCAGATGCCGAATCCTCCGAACAGGATCTTAGCGCCATCCTGGACATCGGCCACTGCATCAGCAGCGCTCTCGTAGATCTTGCCATTTCGCTGTTTTCCCGACGTGGAGTACGAGGAGCACGCAATAAGCTGGAAAGATCAGATCGCATGGGGGAACCATTAGCATAAAAAGCTGTTTGCCTACGGATTCAGGGGGGTTCGCCGCCGCTGTATAGGTAAACGAGCGGGCGGTGTGCGTGTGTGGGGCTTGTTTGTGCAAAATCGTTACGTAAGTTGCGGCTATTTTTAAGTCGAATAGTGGAGTATTCCAGGCCAGGGGGGCGCTTCGAGTGGGCTGATCGCGTGGTTTCAACGAAAATAATGCTTATCGCAATTGGCAGCAATCACTAAATCAAAACAATTCACACATACATACAGTGTTCGATGTACAGTGTGTGTATTATTTACACACAAAACTGTTTGTTCTATTTCGGTTACTTATTCAAAATTGCACCTGTTGTTATGATTACTGGAAAACCAGTTTATCACTCTTTGTTCACATGATAATTAATTAAAAACGTAATTAAGATAGCAAATGGACAAGAGTCTTGACTTTAATCCAGTTTATCTCCTTCTAGAAGATCTGTAGCCACTTTAAGGTTTATATTCTTAATTTTCTCACCTTAAATGAGGCCGAATAACGGGCGCTCAAGTGGCCATTTCCCACCAAACGATAAAGCATTTTAAACTTATAACTTTAAATGTACTTAAAATTATAAAAATGGATTAAAACTAAGGTAAACTGTTCGCGAATTCAAAAGAAACAAGAATGAAAAGCTAAACAGCTGAAAGCTGAAAGCGCTACAGGTATCAGCGAACCAGTTGCCTGGAACCAGTTCGATATCAGCTTAGGGTCATTTTAAAATTAGTTTATAATTCATTTAGTGCAACTTATATATATTTAATGCTCTTAAAATACAGCATCATTATGTACTTTAAATTATTAAAATATTTATTAAAATAATAATAGAATTAGAAATGCAATCAAAATTATTTAAATTTACACTTAAAAACCAGTTTCAATTGTAATCGATTACCAGTTCCGTTTTTAATCGACTACCAGTGTGGCCGCGCTGTTTATCCCTAAAATCGACACAAAAAGAACAGCTGATGACAGCAATAACAAAAGCAGCTTGTAATTGTTTATTTTTATTTTGCTAAACAATACAAGTGACGGCGCGCAGCACCAACACGCTCGCAACCGCACCACAAACACAAACACACTCACGGAGAGAGGAAGAACAACAAATTGTTGAAAATTTGCTGAAATAACAAGACGTAAACAAGTAGCTTAGGAGCAACGAAAATGGAAAACGAAAAAATGGCGTATTAAAATTAGTTGCTTTTTGCTGCAGCAACAAAAAACGCCAGGTGAGCTAATGGAATTGTATTTTATTTATGCGATGTATTTCCCCCGAATACTATACTATATGCGATGAATAATATTTGGTACTACGACGCAGTTGGGAAATAGGAGTTCTTGTGATACAAAAAACAAAAAGCTCTGCCCTCAACACCGCTGATAAGGATTTCGATGCTCAGGGTGGTCAATGGTCCAGAGATGCTGCAGAAGACGACGATGGGCTGCTCTTCTGAATCGGATTTGTGTATAGTTTTCGTATATTGCCGCTTATCGCGGCGGATTCACTGGCCGTTACAGACACGCATCGCCGCCAGCTGTTTACGCGGCCGCCGATCCACCGATCCACCTCTGGCACGTCTCCCCCAATGAGCAACTATCATTACCGGCTTGGCAACCGAGCCAGAGCTTCGAGCGAATGCAATGCCAGCGCTCTGGACGCTATTAATAGCAATCTTAATAGTTTTCCCGCAACAACAACTAAAGTTTCCACTCCACACCACACACCGAATTATCAACATCACACCGGCTTAATCTTCGGCTTCTGCTTGCTCTTACTGCTCTTACTCCTACGCCTGCTGCTACTCCACCTCCTCAGCAGCATCTCATTTCCTCACGTAATCTCACGCACAAAAGAGATACAGTAAAGCTTCTGTAATAAAACTATTCCTTAATGAAATCTCAGTATGTGCAGGAAACTAGAAGCTTAAATATTGTCCGTATTTTAACGTAATTAATTTTGCAATGTAAAATTTGTAATAATTTTATTGTTAGACTTTTGCTTGGTGTATTTAATGAACTTAAACTGTATTTACTAACTCAGGGCTTTTTTTTTTGTGTAATTTGTAATTACAGCTGGCGTTCTCCTTCGATCGCCATCGCCGCGTTCAGTTTGGTCTCATCGCTCCGAGCGTCCAGAACATAACCACGATTGCCCGATGCTTGCGGAGTTGCTGGTTAGCCGGAGGAGCAGCATCTTGGCGCCATTATCTGTGATTTTCCATGGCTGGGATGGAGGTGAAGGTGGAGGAACAGAAGCAGCAGCAGCAGCTGCTGCTGGATACCCTGAACCGACTGTGGACGCAATATCTGCAGGCCTCGGAGAAGGAAGATGCGGCGAGTGTCAAGGTTTGTGTAAATCTCCTTCGTTCCCAATTGATAGCCTCAGGTCTTATCGTTGTTTTGAATGCTTTTCTTTACTTTTCTTTACTTTTATTTTCTGATTTCTCCATGCACAGGACCATTGGCTCTGGCTGTTATTGTATAATTTCCAGTTTCTGGACGAAGTGGCTTTGAACGATGCCTGGCTTAGCAGGTAAGAATAGAGAGTTATTGTAGATAAAATATAAGAAAAGAGATTAAATTGTACCATCTTTCCAGCCACTTTAACCTGCTGCCCGAGGAGCTCTGCTCTTACTTACTGGAACAGGTTTACCAAATCATTAGCGAGGCGAAGCGATCTCAAAGCAGCAGCAGTCAGGAGCAGGAACCAGAGCAGCAGGACAAGTGCATCAAGCAGCTGCGCAAGCAACACAATCTAGCTCAGGTGGGTAGCTGCTCATCCTTGAGAACTCTTCCTCTAAGACTACATATCTCTCTCCACCTTTCAGCTCATACTCAGCACGCCCAGTGATTGCAACAAGATACTCGCCCTGCGCACATTTCTCACCGATAAGTTAGGCCATCACTTGCTGGCCTTTCTGCTGCGCGTGGATGTCAAGGTAAAGCTTAATTATAATCTCCTTAATTAATTATATCTTCTTATTTATTCATCTCTTCTTTTTGGCCCCCACAGCACATTGCCTCGCAGAAGAGCCTCTGCCAGCTGTGCATCAATCTGTTCCCCAACTGCAAGTGGAGCCCCGCCAACCAACGGCTAGCTCCCTTGACTAGTATATCCCAGTTCATTGGCAGCTTCTACCTTGCCTGGCAAACCAAAAAGCCGCGACGACAGCAACAGCAACAGCAGCAGCATCAAAAAAGTCAATTAAACCAACATAAAACCAATTCAATCATCGAAAACTTTGAGGATTTTAGAAAGGCAACGAAAAGCAGCGATGACTTGGCCCTGTTGCTCATCCAACTGCTAACGCGGTGCGTGGATGCCGAGCAGGAGTCCCAGCTAAGTGTCACTGTGCACAATTTCGCACTGGGACACTTGTGCGCCGCCAGCTTGGAGGAGCAAGAGCAAGAGGAGGAGCAAGACAACGATGAAATCATCAAATTTGAGTTGCTTCAACTGATTGCCCGCTGTGTGAATAACTTTTACATGCTTGAGCAGCAGCAGCCAAATGTCCATGATTTTAATAGCAATTTCGGGCAACTGCTCTACGCTTTGACCGCCAATCGGAGGAGTCCCCTGCTCGCCCATGGCGTGCTCTACATCATGTTTGGCTCCCTGCACAACCTGGTGGATAATAATGGTGTGCGGGATCTGAATCAGATCGATGTACGTAACTTTGATGCTTGCTTCGAGGTCTTGCAGGAGGCGGCAGCCCATTCCACCTCGACTTCTATTCTATTCCTGCACATCTATAAGCTGCTCTTGCGACTGACGGACAACCTGTCGCGACAGGAACAGCATCTGCAGAGTCTGATGGAGAGCAGCACTTCAACCACACTGCCACACAAGCAGCAGCAACACACTCACCGCCACAAGAGGCAGCGAAGCAGTCAACTGCATTGCCTGGGAGCCGCCGCCGGTTCGTTGAGCTGTTACTTTCAGGGAAAACTCTACCACCTGCTGCCCATCCTGGAGGCCGAGCTGCAGGAGCATAGCGTTCGGAGTCTCCTCCGCACCGGCAGCTGTTGCTGTCACTACAATGCGCGGAACTTTGCCACCTGTCTGCGGCTGGCCACCCAGCTCTCCTCGAGTAGTTATCAAAAGTGCGCCTATAAATTTCTTCACTACAACGTTTTGCACACGATCTTTGTGAAGCGAGCTCCGCCCCAGGGGTGTTCCAGTTGCGAGGAGAAGCTCAAGTCGCCGGGCTTTCACCTGGATCTGCTGAGCGTTTACAAGGAGAACTACAAGCCGCTGTTCAACACGCCCGCCATGCTGTTATTTTTGAAGCATTTAAAGCACATTGCATACTTGCTCTCCTATGACTTGGCCGCTGGCATCCTGGCCGAGGTGGCTCTGCCCATTTTCCGCCAACATAAGGAGCTTATCGAGAGCAGAGATCATCCAAGGAGGAACAGCAAACTTTCGCCCCTGCAGCTGCCCAGTAAGTTGGACCATTACCGAGCTCTCCACGAATGCCTGAGCATATTTGTGATGTACATGAGCGACATTCGGTTGGTGAAGGCATTCTACAACGAAGAGAACATACGATACATGCAGGATCTATTGGCGATACCCGAACTGCAGCGGGGAGTGTGTGATCTCATCAAGGTGGGCATTGATAACATCGCTTTTCTCGGCGAAAACAGCCAAGAACAGATAACGCTGAGCAGGCGACTCATCCAACTGCAGCTGAATAGCAGCGATAAATCTTCGCAGCTCTTCCAGTCTTTGCTGCTCAAGTGTTCCAAGAATTCACGTACCAAATTCTGGCTAGACGAGGGTTCTCCTACGAATTCCCTCAAGCTCGATGGACACAAGCCGGCAGATATTCTGTACATAACGGCCTTGCAGTGGACCCTGAACTTTGAGCTGCTGAAGACCAGCCAGTTGTTCTACAACGAGTTTGCCAAAATCTACTCGATACCCGTGGAAATTGAAGACGAGGAGGAGGTGGAATCCCCAGCGGGAGACCGGGCTTCCGAGCTTCCGGAGGAGATGAAGCTGCGGCATGGGGATAAAAACATCATTGACATACTCAAACTGAACTACAATGCTCTGGGATGTTTCCTCATGCTACCCAAAGCCGCAATGGGAGCAACGACAACCGCAACCACGCCCACCGCCGGCATTTGCAACTCAAGTTCATTGGAAACGCTCGTCTCCCAACTGCCACTCGGCGGCGGCGGTGCTACCTCAGTTTCAGTCTCGCTGACGACGGCTGCCAGCTCGGACTATGCGGACTCCTCTCTAGACTACGCCTCGGTAATTGATAGTTACTCTCGGGATACAGCCGCCGCACCACCCTCGTTCCTGCAGCATCTCCGTTCCAGTGAGCCGGACGAGAGTATTGTGCTCTTTGACATCCGTGGCAGCAGTCAGCAGGACCCGACCTCGACTTCATCTCTGATCCTGCCAAACGAAGAGGAAGTGCCTTCGGCCGATGGCCTAATCAACAAGCTCTTCAACATTGTGGGCTCCATATTCGGTGGCAGCGGCAGCGGCGGCGGCAGTCCGGGGAGGAACTCCCCCACAAGTGGCAATATTGAAGCGGATTTGCGGTGCCTGTACGAACCGAACGGGGAATGCAAGAAACTCTTGCTCAAACTCTTCGAGGCGACCATGGCCATATGCATCAAGGGGTTCCAAAACGAGGAAGGTAAGTGTCAGAGAGATTGTTCGGTTGGCTACCTTCGAAGAAAGTAATAATGAAGTCGGGGTAAAACGAATAGCTTAGCTAGAGGGTTGTGAAATGGTATTTAAATTGTGTATTTCACAAACAAATTTATTTTATTTTTTTATTTATTATTATTATTTTATTATTTTATTTATTTTTCACTTGTGGGTTAAATTTTTTAGCTTGAACTATTTAATTTAATTTTAGAATAGGTTCTTTTTGAATTCTTTACCACAAAAAACGACTATAAAAGTGAAAATATTTGCTATTTTTCGGTTATACTTAACTTATATTATTTAATTTTGTATTTCTTTTTAAAGAAACATCCAAATATCTTTCAAAAATTGCCGAAAAATCTAACAATTTTTAAGTTTTTCACTATTTTTATATTAAAAATTGTTAGATTTTTCAGCAATTTTTGAAAGATATTTGGATGTTTCTTTAAAAAGAAATACAAAATTAAATAATATAAGTTAAATATTTATAACAGCATCTTCAGTCTTTCTAAATTGTATTTATTTATTAGAAAATATAGCAAATGACTGCAATTGTAGACCGTAAATATTAAAATATTATTAAAATAATACCTTTTACCCATAATTACCAATTTATTTTGCTACAAGTCTCTTCAGTTAGGGCATTTCCAAACCTACTTATAGTTTTCCCTAGGCTAACCTCCCATCTGGTTGTTGCTTCCCCTCGCATTCCGCGGCTAATGCGTTGCCAATACACAGAACACACAATCGACGAGCACTCGGCTCGGTCGGAGGAAGCCCTAGAAATAAGGCGCAACGAACAAGGCACCCGCAGTCATCATTCTACAATCCAGCTCTAGATTCTAGACTCTCGGCTAGAGCTAAAGCTCTGTGTGTCTCCTCCGGCTAATAACGGGTCGTTGTGGTTGTGATTGCGGCTGCGGACTAGGAGAGTTAATTATAAGCCAGCCAGCTAGCCAGCTAGTTAAGACAGTTAGTCAGTCGGTCGAGTATAATGCGCGGCATTTACAAGGCTCTGTGTGCTGGGATTGAATTTCTATGTGTACACAGACGTTACAACATCGCAGATACACAGGGGCAGAGAGAGAGAGATACAGAGATACAGAGATACAGAGATACAGATACAGATACCGCCCACAGATACTACACAGGGAAGAAGCACAGAAACACGAGATATACATTCCAGACCAGACAACACTTTTGCTTTGGCGCTCGTCCAGCGCTGACGACTCGCTCCAGTTAGGCAGGAAGGCAGGCAGTCAAGAGAGATAGGTTATCAGTAAGCAACATCATCATTATCTCCCCATCTCGGTGCTAATCTCTGTGTCTCTCGTTCCAGTGGAGAAGATGCAGAAGCACCTGCGCAAGCTGCGCGCTATTATTCTGTCGCATGCCTCGGATAATTGGCCGGAGCACGGGGAGCAGCATGCCCGAGACAACTCTGTGATCCAGACCCTGCAGACCCTTCTCAAGATAGCCGAGCTGTCGAGCAGCCATCAGCATCAGGAGCATGCGGCGGGCGTGGTGGTCAGCAGTCCATCGGGGGACTCGCAACAGCAGCAGCCACGACCACGTGCTCGATCGTTCAACAGTGGCAGTGGCGTGGAGTTGCCTCGATTGCTGCAGCCCGTTAAGCTGCCGGCCAAGAACTCGCTGGCCACGCCACCCACACCCAGAAGGAGACCCAACTCCAGCGAGCTAAATGGAGGAGCTGGAGGCGGCGTCGATGCGGATTATTTCTCCACCAGGGCCTCCTTGAGTTGCGCTGCCGACAGTGAACTGGAGCTGAGCGAAAATGAACACGAGTTTTACCTGACGGCCGATGAGGGTTACGAGGCGGATGGCGAGATCGCAGACCTAAGCGAATCCGAGGAGTGCGAACTCAATGGCGGCGTGATGGCGGCGGCCAACGAATCGTGGACTCCGTTCCAGCCCTCCTCCCGCTATCGCAGCCACATCATGCACCAGGGCCTCAGCCAGCTGGTGGTGCAAATGCTGGCCGAACTGTCGCAGCTGTGCATGAAGCAGCCGAACGGGTGGACCGAGAGCCTCACCCAGCTGGCGAATCGATTGTTTGTCATCAGGGATTATCTGGGCGGACCTCTGTGCCTGCTCATGGGATTCGCGCCGATCCTAAGCTGCAGCGATCCGAGATTGAGGGGTGGGTTTTAAATGTAATTTTGTTTCCTATTTTTCCTATTTTTAATTCCTCTCCCCAGAACTACAACAATCGATCCTTGAGCTCATCACTCACCTCAATACACCGGAAATACTGCAGTGCTACTACTCAATTCTGGCCTCCAGGCAGCCTCCGGTGGAGCTGCTGATGCGGCACATGCACCACATTTCGGCGGGATCGCTGCGCAAGGCTCAGCCCTGCATGGAGCTGGAGTTCCCAATTACCACGGATGGCAAGATTGTGATCACCTCGGAGCCCCTGATCAGCGAGCAGATCGAGCGGGTGCGACTGCACCACCAGCAATGCCAGACGAGCACTCTGTTCACGCGGGCAGCCTGCATTTTCCCGGTGACCCAAACACGGCTCTGGCAACCCGAGGGCCTAACTGTATCCCTCTGGATGGAGCTGAGGGGTCAGCATATCCATCGCAACTCCATGCAGTTCAATGACGACGAGACGCGTTACTCGGGAGAGGATTTAACGGTGAGTTGGGAAGGGAATTTGTGGAAAACTATAAAGAATTTGTTATTAATTTATTATTAATTAAATTAAAGAGTTTTTAGGCACTAATCCCAATCCTAAATCCTTTTAAATCCCCCCTAGAAACTTCACCTACTCTCACTGGGCACCAACCAGGCCATGGTCAGCATTTACATCAGCCACAACATGCAGCTTATCTTCGAGCTGGTCAAGCCCAATGAGCAACTCCAGTCGCCGGTTCGCGTGGAGGAGCACATGGATGCCAGTGCTGAGACAGCTTCTGTGATTTCCGCCAATACGCAGGCAGCGGCCAATGGAGGAAGTATTCGGCAAGCGCTTAAGCAGACCAAGTTGGCGCTACTCAACAGCTTCGGGCAGATGCACTTGCTCAATGGCCACCAGTCGTCGGCGGCGGCGGCGGCGGCTGATTCCTCGGGCGGATATTTCGAGGGCTCGGCCGTGCAGCTGCAGCATCTGCGGCTGCCGCGCCACAAGTGGATGCATCTGGTGTTTGGTTTGCAGCAGCAGCAGGGAGATGCCCTGGAGATTAGCATTTTTGTGGATGGCCTCGAGCAGCACACTATGCGCCTGCCGTTCCGCAATCTCCGCCAGCTGACGCGGGTGCACAGCTTCCAGATGCTGGCCCTGGGCGAGGGACAGCCCACCAGGTCGAGTCCCGGCAGCAATTCCTCCTCTTCGCGTTCTACGCTCGATGGATCCTATCCTCGTTACGCCCTGTCCAATGTGATGCTCTTCAGGCGTCGCTTGCTGGACGCCTCGCTCATGATGAACCTGACTGCCATGGGACCGGATTTCACGGAGTTCACCCAATGCCAGGTGGCCAACTGGAAGCCCAACTATGGCTTCTGCAGTCTGGGCAAGCTGGCCTCCTCCAGTTTCGGCAATCATGCGGACTGCATGCGGCAACTGAGGCAGGCCAGAGTCCTCGTCTACACCGCCCAGCAGCCGGATCTGGTGATGAGCTACGATGCCAGTCAGGAGCTGGACATGGCCTGCTATGGCCAGCCGCACGGACACATGCTCTATGGGGAACTGCTGCAGCACCAGCCGCAGACCCTGCAGGCGGCCACCTCCCTCAGCGGGGGCCTCTCCACGCTGCTGTATCTGTTTGCCAGGGTGAGTTGCTTCCTTTAAAGAATCTGTAAATATTTCCAAATAATTCAAACAGATTGTGGAGCTCAGTGGCAATGCCAGTACCCAGGCCTTGGCTCTGGACCTGCTCCTGCAGGTGGCTCACTCGGATGCCCAGCTGTACACAGAGTTTCAGCGGCAGGATTACCTCGCACTCATCGGCTATGTAATCAAGTCGGAGAAATGCAGCAAGGATGTGCAGCTACTGCGGAGTATTGTGAACAATGCCTGCTCCCAGGTGCTGATCACCAGGAAGGGTGAATCCCTGAGCGTAAACGACAACACGATGGCCACTCTGGTCTATCCCCGCCTTGTGCTGGCCATCCTGCAACGCTACTCGGACTGGCATCGCTCCGGAGCCACACACTCGGATGTCCTGGACATGCTCTTCCGCTCCATTTTGGCCTTGACCCGGGATAAGCATCCGCAGCGGGACTTTAACATGGAACAGCTGCAGAAATCGGGTTTATTGGTGGCTTTACTCAATCTCTGCAAAGTCTACGTCATCGAGTCACCGAGTCCAGTGCAGATTTCACCCTATGCCGCCGAGTGTTTTGTCCAAATTCTGGCTGTATTCGCAGGCTCACCACCGGACTCCTCGATGCTGGACGAGATCATGAAACTGCTGCTGCTGCTGCACAAGCCCAGCGAGTGTTATGTGACCCATGACCGCGCGCACTTCTATTTCCTCCTCACCGCTCAGCAACCTGCGAAGGAGAGATCTTTGGTGGCTACCAATTTGAGTAGGGTAACCACTTCACTGCGTCGGCAACTGAATCCTCCTCAGCAGTCCCAGTTCGAGTTGGATCCCGAGCGAGCAGAGAGAATCAAGAAGCTGCGGCGTCTGCACACCAGCTCATCCGCTTACCGAAAGGCAATTAACGACTTTGAGGAGCAACTGGAACAGATGGCCGACTGCTCGAACCTAAACAAGACCGCCCTGCGCTTACTGAGTCCCGTGGAGGCGACACGTTGGCGCTTGAAGTTCAAGCGACGGCATCCCACGACGAACACGAACAACACTGGGAGTCCCAAGCGAAGTCCGCTAAAGATAGCCCGCAGGCGCATCCATCCGCACCTGCATCTGGGCAAGGCGTGGCAGCCATCGGGCCACAGTACGCCCAGCTCAGCAGGACAGTTGTCCCTGCCGAATAGGAAGACCGATTTCTACGATCAGCCGGGCATTATCCGACTGCAGCAGCGTCTGCTCATCCTGCTGAAGGACTTTCTCTGCCTGCTGCCCGACTCTGCGGTGGATGTGGTCACCCGTCACTATGTAAAGCTGGAATTGCTCCTGGTGCTGGCCAATCAGCGCAGCTGTGCGGTGCGACAGGCCGTTATCCAGCTGCTCGAAGTGCTAACGAAGCGTTTGGCCAGCGGAGAACTGAACGCGGCCACCAAGTCGCTGTATTCTGTGCATCTGGCCAACCAGCTGACCATCCATGGCTGTGACATAGCCATGTTTGAGGCCTGCCTGGCCTGGACTAGTGGCGTGCACGGCAGCCTGGCGGATATGCTGAACGGTGAGGCACCGCTGAGGATACGCCAGCGCTTTGGCTTGCAGGCGCTGCTGGCGATAGCCGAGGGAACAGAGCCGCCTCAGCAGCGGGTATTTAAGGCCTTGTTGAGGGTCTATCTGCAGGTGAGTTATATTTTCTTTTGGGGGGAAGAACTTTTCCCTTATTCCTGCCTCCCTTAGAATCCTGATGATCAGACGTGTCTGATTGAGTCCGGCCTGCTGCAGTGCTCGGTCAAGGCTTTGTTTAAGATCTACTCCCTACGCCTGGGTCAGCCCAATGCAGATGAGTCCATTGTGGAGTTGCTGGCGAGCATTGGCGAACGAGCTTTACGCTCAGTGGGACAAATCAACGTAAGTGAAGTGCTGCGAAAATAAAAGCAATTAGAAATATAATAAACTTCCTCCTTCACTCCCTTCCGCAGCTCGTTTGGGATATACTCAACCTGCTGGTGTTCTACCAGGACAAGCAGCCGCAGCAGATCATGCGCAGCTTCCGCACGGTTCAGGCTCAGCTCCAGCTGGAGTGGCTGACCAAACTGTTTGAGCCAAACAGCTTCCGGTTACCCACCAGCAACAACGACTCTGCGCTGAGTCCAACGGAATTGCGGACACGCGTGGAACTCCTGATCGATCGCTGCACGCAGTTCTTCACCGTGGGTGGAGCGCAGCAGACCACGGGACCCACCTACGTGGCCAGTTCCCAGGAGTTGGCTCTCTTCCAGCTCCTCGTTTCGTATGGCATTTCAAGTAATCAGCGTTGCAACAACTTTATCGCCTGGGGCCTGCAACCGTCGCGACCGCAGGACCTGCGTTCCTACATTGTGGATGCCCTGTGGCGATCGCAGCAGCAGCGCGCCATCATTTGCGATGGCAAGATGATCAAGGCATTGCTCTGGCTCTCCCTGCTCGAGGACATGCCCGAGCCCATTGGAGAATCTGCAGAGACTGTGCGATGTGTTGGGCATCAAGGAGAGTGACTCGTCGTGGAATCTGGTGCACGAATTGGATCGCCTCGATCAGAGTCGCAACAATATGGCGGCCAAGCAGAAAACGTTGCTGGAGAAGACAATCTACAAATACGAGCCGCTGGTGCAGCATTGCATTGAATCCTCCATGGTGACAACCAGGAAGGTGGCCGAACTGCAGGTGGGTTTTCTTTACTTTTACAAATTTATTTGTGCTGAAAATCCCTGAAAATATCCCTGCATTAGAATGCGGAGCGTAAGGCTCTGATGTGCCACATGAAGGTGTACGATGACACCTACACCTACACCAAATGGCTGGAGATTATACGTCGCATGACCCACGAGGGCGCGCCCTGGCACTGTGCCGAAAGAGCTGAAAGGTAAGCGCAACCCAATTCCCAAAATTAAACTCTATATGGAACTCTATGTAGCTCCTGGGAGCTGGACGACACGGAGGGACCTTCGCGTGTCCACACAAGGCTACGCCGCTGCCACCTGGACATTGACAGGCGCTTCTTTATGCAGGAATACCGGCAACAAGGAAAGGGACAACGCGAGGATCTTGATGTCTACATGCGTCCCTTGGACTACCTTATTTCCAGTTACGATCAGCAGCTGAACATATCGCTCAACTCTCAAATTCTGTACAACTTTGCTGCCAAGTTCCTGCCCGTCGATGGTGAGATCGAGGGCGAGATCATTATCACCGATCTGAAGCTGTACTTCCTGGCCACCTACCGATGCCGGTACTTCAACGTCAACTGTGATATTGCCAACATAACGGAGATCTGGCTGAAGCGTTACCAGCATCAGGAGACCGCCTTTGAGATACTCCTCGACACGAACAAGTCGCTGTTCTTCTCGCTGCAGAACGCCGACGATTGGAAGATAATGCGCGAGGTATTCTGTGATAAAATCGTGGCCACACCCGACCAGGCCAAGGTGCTGGCCATCACGCAGCAGTGGCGCGAGGGACTGCTCACCAATTGGGAGTATCTGATGACCCTGAACCAGATCGCCGGACGCACGTACAACGATCTCATGCAGTACCCCGTCTTTCCCTGGGTGCTGGCCAACTACAGCGCGGAGATTTTGGATCTCAGGGAGGAGCAGAACTTCCGGCGTCTGGCCCGACCCATTGCCGTGCAGGTGGAGGAGAATGAAATGCACTACATCAGCAACTATATGGTGAGTTGAGCTTGAAATTGAGCGCACAAAATGTAGTCTACATTTAAGGGGGTCTTCTACTTACGAGGCCGAAATTTTGGCCTATTTTCGGAAATTAATTGTAAGGAAACTGTACAAGATAATAAGATAATTTTAATTTTACTACTTTTGTACATCTTTAAACTTAACACTAAGGGGAATTTGAAGTGTGTATAGCTAATCATTCGTTGTTTATAAGGGGTCAAAGTGGGGTCATCAGAATAAGAGGGGCCATTTTTCTGGTATCATAACTACCCTTACACTTGCATTAAATGAGGAAAATTAATTTTATTTATATTCAGTTTTACGTTGGCTATGCTTCTCCGAGTACGATTTTTTTTTAATTAAAAATTGTTTTTAATATACATTTTTTTTGTAAAAAGTTCCATTTTCAATCATGTTTGTTCACCTGTTGGAGGGTGTAAAAATTAAACAAAAAATTTACAAAGAAATTCGTACACAGAGAAGCATAGAGAATTGTTTGATAAAGAAGTAGGGGAAAATTTGGTTCGATTCGATGGAAATTACTGGTAGAAGTGATACCAGAAGGTTTAAAAAAGGTGATTTTCGGGAAAACGCGTTTAAAAATAGGAAAAAAAGGGTCGAAACGTATGGAGGTGGTGGCTATCTTTCGGGCTTCGTTTGCCCATGAAGGCAAGCGAATTTTACAAAACCCTTTATATGGCGTATTCCTCAGATCCTTTATATCTATAAATCTAACTATAAAAAATCGAATTTAAAAAAATGTGTTAGTTAAAGTCTTATAAAAGTCTTGTAAATGTTGTCTCAGTACATTGACAGTACAAACACCACCATGGGCTCGATGATCCTTAAGCCCTATCACTACAGTTCCCATTACTCGAACTCTGGGACTGTGCTGCACTTCTTGGTGAGGGTACCACCTTTTACGAGCTACTTCCTACGCTACCAGGACAATGACTTTGATCTGCCCGATCGCACGTTCCATGCGTTGAACACCACCTGGCTGCTGGCCAGTCGCGACAGTCCCACGGATGTCAAGGAGCTGATTCCGGAGTTCTTCTGCCTGCCCGAAATGTTCGATAACTTTGAGCGCTTCAACTTTGGCCTCCGGCAGAATGGTGAACGTGTGGAGGATGTCGCACTGCCTCCCTGGTGTCAGCGAGACTCGCGACTCTTTGTGCTCATCCACAGGCAGGCTTTGGAATCGGAAATGGTACGCAATCAGATTCATAATTGGATTGATCTGATTTACGGCTACAAGCAGAGCGGAGAGAGTGCCGTGGAGGCCATCAATGTATTCCATCCGGCGGTGAGTATAAGAAAAACAGGAAGTCCTTTACAGATTTCTAAGAATATAAAAAAATCCTTAGACCTACGCCGTCTTTCTCGACTCGGAGATTAGCGATCCCATCGAACGGGAGGCGGTCAAGACAATGGTCAAGACTTATGGCCAAATGCCGCGACAGCTCTTCAAATCGCCACATCCGGCGACCAAGGCGCTGGACTATGCTCTGGTGGATAAGCCCATAGTGTCAACAGTCCGGGGCCTGCGCTGGGGCGTCTATGTGGGATCGCCGCAGCTAAAGCCGCCCTCGTGGGCCAACATTCACAAGATTCCCGGCACCGAGCACCTGGTGAGCTTCAGTAACACAAATGTGGTGTACGCGCTGCCGGCCAGAGCCAGTGTCATGCAGGGAGCCGAGCCGGACACGTATAATGTAATCTCGTGGGGCTACGACGATCGGATTGTGAGGATCCAACCGTTGAATAAGCCCCAAGCAAAGCCGAAAAACTTGCTGCACAACGGAACCTTTGACGACATCACCGCCTGCGGTTGCGACGTTAACTCGAATCAACTTTGGTTTGGCCACAAATCCGGACGTGTCAGTGTGTACAAGTGTGCCGGTGGCTTGGACGCTGCCCACCAGAGAGCCTCCGCGAAGGGCAGGCAGAGTTATGTCCGCGGTTTCAGTCTGTCGTACAACTCGGCTTTTCGCAAAATGACCAGCAGTAAGGGCATGATAGTGGGTGGTGGCTCTGAGAGATCTGACGAAGCGGGAGGAGGTCTCAATGCCACGCACTCTGCGTCTTCAGTGAATTCTTCGTCTAGCAATTCCTTTTCGGGCGATCCACTGCAGCAGCGCGATGGCGCCGATCTGACTTGGATTGGACCCACCTTGCTGGTGCGGCACACCGACGAGATCACTTGCATTACCCTCTCGGTGGAGTTTAAAATTGCAGTTACCGCCGGCCGTGATGGCATAGCAGTTATCTGGGACCTCAATGAGTACGAGAGCATATTCTATATCTGTTTATATTCTATATAAATTCTAATCTAATTCATTGCAGTTGGAGCTATGTGCGTACGATCGCCCGACCGGCAGAGATTCACCAGTCGCCCATAACGCATGTGGCCATCAGTCCCACATTGGGTGACATTGTCACAGTGCATACTCTGCCGGCCCAGCCACAGTCTCCAGCAGCAGCTGCTGCTGCCACAAGACCTGCAGCTACATCTACTTCTACCACAGTTGTGGCCGACGAATGCTTTGAGGTGACCGAGGAGAACCTGGACGACTTTGTGAATGTGAACGTGAATCCCAATGGCAAGTCCATTCTGCGTCTGCACTCGGTCAACGCTCGGTATGTGCAGCATCTGGTGCACGAGGATCGCATCCTGGCCGTGTGCTACTCGTACATCAAGGAGGGAGTGGGCGTGAATGTGATAGCCACCGCCGTGGAGGGTGGCTTCGTGCGGTTCTGGTCCAGCTGGAACTTGAGCTTTGTCAGTGAACTGACCACGGGCACTGCGCCAATACGAAGGTAGGTTTCGTTATAATCTCTTATATATCTTCTATATATATCTATATTATTCTCCTCTTGCAGCATTTGCTACTCGACACATCAGCATTTGGTGGTGCTAACGCGAGAGTCCCACATTCAGGTTTGGGAATCCGAGGGCCTCTACGGCAATGCCCCAAAGTTCCCGCAAATTGTCTACAAATGAGAATGAGAATCGGTTTTGAACTCTAAACATACTCACTAAACTCCACACTTAAGGCATATCAATGACAGACGGATAATAAATTAAAAAAGCAGCTGAATCAAAGAACAAACTAAAATTGTGTCGCGGTCACCGAGGATATTTGTTTGCTTCTAAAAGATAATATTTCTCTGGTAACCGCCACAAATATTGGGTATATCAGAAGAAGACTTTTAAGATTCCTAGGCTTACGTCTCATAGAGCTGTAAAATACACACACACACACACACACCTTTTGTACCAAAACTTTTTATTATTTTTATTATTATTATACCTTTCGTATTTTTGTTCTTTCCCCCGTGCCGCATTCAAATGCGCGCACTGCCTTCAATATTGTTGATATTATCAAATAAAACCTATCATATATTTTGCGACAAAATAACCAATGAATTTTTGCATTAAGGGGGGGGCCTTCTACTTACGAATTTTTTAAAATTAAATTTTTTATTATTAAAATATAGAGGATTTGAGGAATACGCCATATAAAGGGTTTTGTAAAATTCGCTTGCCTTCATGGGTAAACGAAGCCCGAAAGATAGCCACCTCCCCATACGTTTCGACCATTTTTTCTATCTTTAAACGCGTTTTCTCGAAAATCGCCTTTTTTAAACTTTCTGGTATCACTTCTACCAGTAATTTTCATCGAATCGAACCAAATTTTTTCCCACTTCTTTATCAAACAATTCTCTATGCTTCTCGGAGTACGACTATTTTTTAACATTTTTTGTTTAATTTTTACAACCTCCAACAGGTGAAAAAACATGGTTGAAAATTGAACTTTTTACAAAAAAAAATTATATTAAAAACAATTTTTAATTAAAAAAAAAATCATACTCGGAGAAGCATAGCCAACGTAAAACTTAATATAAATAAAATTAATTTTCCTCATTTAATGCAAGTGCAAGGGTAGTTATGATACCAGAAAAATGACCCCTCAAATTCTGATGACCCCACTTTGACCCCATATAAACAAAGAAGGGTTAGCTATACACACTTTGAATTCCCCTTAGTGTTAAGTTCAAAGATGTACAAAAGTAATACAAAAACAATTATCTCATTATCTTGTACAGTTTTCTCACAATTAATTTCTGAAAATAGGCCAAAATTTAGGCCTCGTAAGTAGAAGACAACCTTAATGGGAATAAAATATCTATCCATCTAGCATCTCTCGTTAGCTAAAATAAATTGCGAATTCTAGGCTCTTTCATCGTAATTATTATTATATAATTAAGCATTATAATTATTACTAAATATAATTTGATATATATGTATTTATATATAGTATATAATAGAGTAGCCTCCGCTGCCTCCCTCAGCACTTCCAGGGCGGTAGAAGCTTCCCACTGTTCCCACTTGCGCTCTTTGGTTTGCCTTGCTTGCTTCCTTGTTTGGTCGTCGTCAGTGACAGGATCTCATCGAGTTTATCGAAGTCACTGGGAGATTTGCTCAGGAGCAGCTCTATGTAGGCCTGCAGCTTGTCCATGGGCGAGGGCGGATCCCGTTTGCCCACCACATCCAGGTTGTTCTTCTCCGTGTTGTTGCTGCGTTGCGACTTGCTCGTCTTGGGCGTTTCTGGATAGACGACGCGGGCATTGTTCAGTTCCGGCGACTCGGCGTCTGTGGTGGTGTCGTCGCTGGTTTGGTTCTGAGAGCTCTGACTGGGGGAGGTGAGTATGGCCAGAGCCTGCTGCCACTGGGCCTCCATCACGCCATGCAGCTTCTCCGCTATGTCAGCACTGTAATTATTTTTAATTAAGTTAATTATATTTTTAATTTATTCCATTTTTTAGAGAGGAATATCCTACCGTTTGGTCTTGTAACAGCCCAGCTTTAGGTCCATCTCATCGATCTTTTTAGAGGCATTGGCCAGCTGCAGGCGGTATAATTCCACCTCTTCGCTGTGCTTCTCCTGAATGAGATTCAGCTCCTGGTTGTTCTTCTCATTTATCATTTCCAGCTGCTTCACCGCCCGCTCGGCTATCAGTCTTTCGCGCTCGCGAGCCTCGCTCTTGAGATGCTCTTCGGTTTTATCCAACTGGTCTTGGAATTCCTGCATCTTCTTGGCGACCACATTCTCCATTTGCTGCTGGTAATACTGCTTGAGGGATTTTTGCTGGACATCCAGCTTCTTCTTAAGGTTTGTCTCAGTCTCTGTTAGGCTGGCCAAGGTTTCCTGCAGCGATTTCCGCTGCGTTTCCAAGGCATCAGCTCGAGTTTTCTGCTTTTGATGATACTCCTGCAGCATCTCCTTCTGATGCGTTAATGTGCTTTTATCCTTTTCTAGCTCCTCGATGCGCGCTTTAAGCTAAAATAAAGGTATTAGTAGGAAATACTAGGAAAAGTTAATTAATTTGAAATTATGTACCTTTTCCTGCTGGTAATCCACCTTGGCGAACTTATCCCTTAGCTTGTTCAGCTCCGCGTGCGACAGCTCCTCAGCCCTCCTGCTGCTGTGCAGTTGAATTTCCAACTGTTCCAGCCTGTCATCCCATTGCTTGGACTCCCGTCTTTGATGGTCCATTTCGGTCTCCAGTTTCTCGTTCTTCTCCTGGAACTTGGTGGCCAAGTTGACTGCCTGCGCCAACTCGTGCTGTAGATTTTCAATCTTGTCATGGGATTCGCCTCGATCCGCTTCCAACTGGTGGATCCGGTCGCGCAGGTGCTGAACCTCATAGTTGAGCGCCTTGGCTGTTTGCTCGGCTCCGCTCAGGGCTGCATCTTTCGAACGATCTACTTCTATGGCCACTGACATGCGCTGCTGGTACTCCAGCAGTTGCGATTGCAGGGTGTGGACAGTCCTCTCCAGGTGCTGCCGCCGCAATTGCTCCTCCTTAAGGGACGGACTGCTGCTGCTCAGCAGTCGGTGGGGTGAGTTGTTGTTGTCCACGACAGTTCCCGTGAAGCTGTTCCTGCCCCAGAGTTCGCTCAGGCTGATGAGCTTGCTGTCGGATGGGGGGCCATGACTGTTACGATTGCATCTGGCCGGTTCCACCGATAAGCCGGAGGCAGAGGTTGCCGCCAACCGCATGCTGCTGGGCAGGGAGGTAGCCGCTGACTGCTGCACATCCTGCCCCATCATCCGCTCGTTCCGCAGTTGTTCATCGCTGTGGTGATGAATGTGCTGGTGATCCTGGCGCTGCCAGCGATTCCCAATGTTCTCATCCAAATAGTGATCGATCTCCAGCAGGATATTATCCTCCGAAGACCGTTGCCGGTTCCGGGGCGCCGCCGGCTCCACAGATCCGCTCTTAGGCGTTGAGTGCACCATCCCGTGCAGCACCCTGCCGCCGTGCGGCCTCCCCGAAGCTGTCCTCACCGTGTTCGTAGATATTGTAGATATATCGGAGGACCCCTCGAAATGCCGATCATTCTCCGCCTCCGCCATTCCGATGTTTTGCAGCCTGGCATTGATATGATTTAGCTCCGTTTTCTTGCTGGGATGCAGGAACTGGTATGCCGCAGTCGTGGGTGCGGGGGGTGGTGGCATGGCCAGTGCGTCCGCCGTCGACGCCGCCGCGCCTGCGCTCATCATCACCTCCTGCAGCAGCCGCTCGGCGGTGTCCTTGTAGTAGTTGGGCGGTATCAGCAGCAAAAGATCTGTGTCGTCCGTGTCCGTGTCGCTCATTCCTTCCACATAGTAGCGACTCCTCTTCCAGATGGTCCTCTAATCCGCGGAAAGCCTGCGGCAGATGCAATTGGTTTTTGTTGTTGTTGTTGCTATGGTGATGAGACGACGCGTAAACAACGCAGCAGGGTTGTCAGGCGTTTAAAAATATCGGTTACATGCATTAGAATTCCAGAAAATCGTTTTGCTTTACAGAGCTAAATAATTAATTCTATCTATATTTCTTTTATTTCTTCAACTACAACTAGTTTTGATTAAATATTTATTACTTAAATTAAATTTGTAAAGCCGATACAACCATTCTAAGCAGGTTGGCACTCCTTCCACGATTACCGATAAAAATCGACTATCGATACATTTTTGAACGGGACTCGCAAGTCAGGAATTTAGCTTGCGACAAGTGTTTTGTTTATAAATGCGCACCTAATTTCCCGCGTGGCGCGCCTCCACGATGGCAGATGTGTGTGTCCTTTGTGTGAGTGGGTTGCCGGCGGTCCCCTTGAAGCCGAATGAGATTTACAGGATCGGGAAACAAGCGGGTCTGGAGATTTGCATTGCCGATGAAGTGAGTTTTACTGAAGATGTTTTGCGGGAGAACTGCTTCAATTAATGTCCTTTCGAATGTGTACAGTCGATGGAGCTGGCCCATGGCATTGTCAGCCTCCTGCGGAGCGGTATCGTCCGCATAGCCGCCGTGGCGGGCAGGATATTTGTGAACGAGGAGGAAAAGCAAATATCAGACATAAGAAAGGAGGACGCCAGCGATGGTGGCAAGGTGAGGCTTCGTTTTGGCAATGTCGAGGCCAGCCTGAGGTTCAAGGAGGCCAATGAAGAGGTGAGTGAAATAACTATTAACCATGTGAACCTCACATTTAACCTCACATATCCCCTGGACAGGCGCAGGACAGCAGTGGGTTCGGTGAATGCCTGAAGGACAGGACCGTCGACACGTCCAATGACAGCCTGTGCATACCTGAAACGCAGCCTCCGTCTGCAAACGCTAGTGTTAATACCACGGCGGACAGCTTCTTTATACCCGAGACCCAGGCGATTGTTTTCGAAAGACCCACGGGGAAGAGTGGAAAAGTGTCGCTGGGCGATGACTTCGTGATACCCGAAACGGAGAATTATCCAGATCCTGGGGCTGATCTGCTCCAGGAGACGACGACGCGTGGCAGCGATGCCTCCGAGTCGTCTGGCCTGGGCTCCCAGATACGTATCTGCACGCAGGACTTTAATGACTTCAATGAGGATGCCATAGACGACTTTGATTCTTCGCTGATGCTAGGCGATGCGATGATGGCGTTGGAAAAACCAAAGACAATGAAACAATCGCCAGAGAAACTTGACAAAAAGCAGGGTAAGTGCAGGCAGCGTTAAGTTAGAAGCTAAATCTGGTTATTCAGCTAACAAAACCTTTTCTTTTAAAGACAATCAGACGCTAGATGCCACTGACCACGAGATGAGTGCCTTAAATTGGTCGGCCACCAATTTAAAGTGCACTGTTTTCAACAGCACCAAGGCCGATGAGGTCCAACGCGCGGCTACCTGCATAACACCTGATTTGAGCGCTCCTCTTGCCGACGCCGCCAACAATCGTGACATCAGCACTCCTGATATCTTCGAGTTGATGGAAGCTCATGAGGAGGAGGAGCACGCAGCGCAGCGATCGAATGCCACCACACCGCAGCTTTGCGGGATAAAGCAGTTGGTTGTGGCCACCATAGAGACGCCGAGGACAACGCAAAGTGAGGAAGAGGATGAAAGCGGTTGTGCTGAGGTGAAAGATCAAGAAATGAATCAAGATTTCTTGGCCACTCAGGCATTTCCAGCGCGAGTTACTCAACTCAATCAAGACTTAATCGCCACTCAGATATTTCCCAGCAAAGGCAATAGCTCTGACGCTGACATCGATCAGGATTTCATCGCCACTCAGGCATTTCCAGCACCACTTCCTCCTCAGACAAAACAACAATCTGCCAATCAAGACTTGATAGCCACTCAGGTATTTCCCAGCAGCAAAGACCAGATCTTTCCATCTGACATTGTGCCCGCGTTAAATCAAGACTTTGTGGCTACTCAGGCGTTTCCATCGCGGTTTCCCAAGCCAAAGGAATGCCACGAGAAACCCAATCAAGACTTTATTGCCACTCAGGTATTTCCCAGCAAAAGCCTAACCCCCACTCGCGCTGGACAGGACTTTGTAGAGACTCAGCCATTTCATTTCAACAAGGAAAACATTCCGCAGCAGGATTCAGGTAAGGAATTAATGGATTATTAATGTATGTGGAAAGAGTAATTCAATATATTTATATTCCAGATTCATGGAGTGATGAGATCGAAGAAATACTCAAAGAAATGACTTCTGGTAATGTTGTTTCATCGCCCGTATCATCGCCCAAGGAAGAAACTCTCAAATACGTCACGCCATGTGTCATTAAGGACAAGGATCATAACCGCAAGGTAAATATTGATAGCTTAAAGAGAGAAATTAATATATGAGAAATTAACATATGTAAATTTTAGGTTTTCCTTTTCGAAAACGTTTTCCCCAGCGCCGACAGCCAAAGTCGCTGGAAAAATGAGGTATTAGTTGAGGAAAAAAAGAGTCTGAAGCGAGTGGCCAGTACAGATAGTCAGCCGCCTTTTGTGACACGTAGGTTTCTTATTCTAAACAATACAACATAAATTATTAATAATAATAATATTTAATACCTGCTCCATGCAGCCAGCAAGAGAGATCGACGTTTATCAGAGCATTCGGAGCGATTGGATGATAATTGCTTCTCCTTAAGCAACTCGAGAAAACGTCAAGCAAACTTGCCAGGAGGCGACAAGTCTGAACGTAATAAGTTCCTTTCTAAACATACAAATTGTATATTCATTCTCATTTCCTTCCATTTCAGCTCCCATTAAAAGCTTGCGCAAGGTAATCCCCATTTCAGAGAACGCGGAACTGAGTACCGAGGATGAAGCTACTGCCCCAGAAGTGAAAGTCACCAAACGGCCCACTCGCAGAGCTAAAACCAAGAGCCGCTCCCATACGCCGGAAGTGGAAACAAACCAGGTTAAAAAAGTCAAGAGGACCAGAAGCAAGCAGGCTACAATTCAGGAGGAAAAGCCTAAGGAAAATCCACCAAGACTTATTAGAACAAGACAACAATCCAAGTGTTTGGAGCTCGAAGAGATCTGTACAAAGTCGAAGGAGGAGATCATGACAAAGAAAAAGCCGGACGGGGGAGAGCCAACTAACAGAGGTGTCGAGAAACCAGTGGAAACAAGTTCTAAAAGGAACCCTGAGGCAGATAAGGAAGAACAGTCTGAACAGTCTGCTGCCAAAAGGGGCCGAAAGAAACCTATTGACAGCGCCAAGAAGGACTCGGAAGAAGCCAAAGCGCAGACAAAGCGCCGCCCAGGCAGGCCACGTAAAGAATCATCAGCTGAAGATTTAAATTCAAAAACTGTCATGGCAGAATCGAAAACTGATAATAGTTTAGGTGCCAACAAAGAGGAACCATTAAAGCTTAAGAAAAAACTCGTGGTACGTTTAAAAAGAGACGTTTCCATGGACTCGCCATCAACTAGCAACGCTGCTAAGAAAGGAAATGCAGTCGAGGAGAAAGTTTCCCAAAACTCAACTAGTGCATGTACGTTTTTTCTTTTTAATCTTAGTAGAATTTCGAATTTAAAACGATTTTAAATTGCAGCCAAAACACGACTAAGTCAAACCAATCAGACGGACTCGCTTAAAGGTAATTAAGTTTGTTTTAATATGAAAAATATCTGCTGAACCTCATGATTAATTAATCTCTCATTTCCTTAGCCCTCAATAAATATGTGAGGCAGGCCAAGGTGAAGGGAAAAATAAAGATAGCATTCACCATGTGCGATCGTCAGGCTTTGGATTCCGTCATCAGAGCCCTTAAACGTAAGCACAACAAAGCGAATTCTAGGTTGTAAATTTGTTGTAAATGAAAAAGGGAATCGCTTGATCTTGATTTCAGACGTGATCGATGTCACCGAGGATCCGCAACAGTGTGACGTTCTGATCATGGACAAAGGCGAGCGCACTTTCAAGTTCCTCACAGCGATTGCCTCCAAACAAGCCCGTTTTCAACTCCAAATGGCTGGAGTCTATAAAATCAACTAAAACCATTACCGTTAAGGACGAACATGTTTTCAATGACTCCAGTTTCGAGAAGGCATTCAAATTTGATCCTTTAAGCGTCCTACAGCATCCGCTTTTGTTAAATGGCTTCAACTTTCTGCTCGGCGAGGGCATCCAGCCGAATGCCAATGAAATGAAGGGTGCGTCAAGTATTTATTTATATCCATGAACTCTTTTAGTAATTCCTTCAACCTTCTTTCTTTCCGCAGTCATCATTCAAAGTGCCGGCGGCACAGTTCACAGTAAGCCGCCTCCTTTGGCCAGCAGCCACGAGCTCTATGTGGTGACCACCAGCAAGGACACGCATTGTAAACAGCGTCTACGCAACTACGAAAACGTGCATTATATTAAGACCGAAGGAGTGATGGCTTCGCTTGTCCAACACAAAGTGGAGCTCCTGACCGAACACAAGGTAAAGCTGTAATTCGGATTTGTATTTGTATAAGTGAAAAATTTGTTTAGTCTGCTCTTCGTTTATACTATAAACTTTATGGTGTGCGGCAGAGATTTTTTAATAATTGTCACTATTGATTATTTCGTTTTTGTTTCTATTTAGCTTTTGTATTCAAATATTTGTTGTTAGAGTTATCCTGTCAAATACATCATACATTATCATCCTTATTGTACTACAACTTCTTGCTTCTATTCCAACTTCTTTCGCTTCGAACCCGTGGGCTTGTCGAACTGCTGCCGCATGCCGCCGCCGCGTTCGTTGTGGAACTTGATGTTGCTGGACGACTCCGCGTACCAGGGCGAGTCGAACTTGGTGGTGTCCTGGTCCACCAAATGCGTGTACTTGGTGCGGCCGCAGCGACCAAAGTTCTTCACCTGCATCACCTTCGGCAGGATGGTCTTGTCGAAGTGATCCTCCAGCGTGGCCTGCGCAAAGTCACGCTTCAGCACATCGTTCTCTTCGTCGAGATAAAAGGCGCCGCGATGGTAGTACTTCTGCAGGAACTTGTACTTGCCCTTGGTGGCCTTGTTGGTGACCAGCTTGGGGTTCTGGCGCAGCTCCTGGCGTCGCTCCTCCTCGGTGAGATTGCGCATGCGATCGATTTCCAGCTTCTCGCGTTCGTTGTTATCGCGCTCCTCGCGGTCCCGCTTCATTCGCTTCAATTCCCGCAGCTTCCAGGCCTCGTACTCCACCTCGTCGTTTTCGTCGTCCGTGCACACATCCTCGATGCAGGCCTCGTTCGACTCTGGCTTGGTCTTCTCCAAATCCTTCTTGACGCTCTCCTCCACCAGCCGCAGGGTTGCCCTTCTGCGCTCCTTGGCCGCCCGCTTGGCCTCCGCCTCCAGCTGCTTCTGTTTCTGGGCTTCGCGTTCCTTTTCCTGGATGGTGGCGCGATCCCGCTTCCGCACAAAGAGTGGCTTCAGCCGGGGTTCGTTGTCCTCCTCACTCTCGGTCTCCTCCTCGTACTCTGAGCTCTCCGATTCCGAAGACTCCGACTGCTTTTCGTCCTCCTTCTGGAGCACCTCCTCCTCGCGTTGCTGTTGCAGCATCCGTGATCGGAGCTTAACACGGCGCTTCTCCAGCTCCGTGTCGCTGAGCTCGGCATCTGTGTCGGATTCGGAGGCCAGTGTTATCTTGTTCGTGCCTCTCTCGAGGTTTCTCTGCTGCTCCTGGCCCTCTTCGTCCACCTCCTCTTCATCCTCGCTGTCGCTCTCCATGATCTCGGGCTCGTGGATGTGTCGGTGGCGTTCCCTGCGCTCCCGTTCCATGTCCTCCATGTCAACAGGTCTAGCTCGCAGTCGTCGCAGCCGGGGATCATCTACCTCCGCTGCATCGTCCTCGTCCGCCTCTCCCGGGGCCTTGTCTGCGCCCTCTGCGCTTCCCTCGCGACGGGAGAGCTCCATTTTGTGGCGTTCGGCTTTGTGGCGCTCCAAGCGCTTCTTGGTGTCAATGAAGTCATCGTCGTCACTCTCCTCGGTACTGGAATCGGCTCGCGCGTAGTCAGGTCGCTTTCCGGATATATATCGCTGCACCTTCACCTTTTGCATGGACAGTTCACCTGGATGGATATGATAAACAATGCATTAGCTGCGGGGGACATGTAGGAGGTGGAATTGCCTGGCTTACCCTTCTCATTGCGCACGGGAATGGCGCCTGCGGTGCTCTGAATGCCCGTAGGGGCAGTAGCGGCACTCATCTCGTCTTTATATTATTTATATTTTGGTGTAAATGGCCAGTTATTGCTATGAATTGTTTTTTTTTTTACAATTGTTGATAATATAGCAAAATATATATCGATATTTTTTTCTAAAGATGATTATATCACGATTTGTTGTTTTCCTAAATATCGAAATTGCGATATATTTATTTAATATTTTGCAATATTTATTGTCAATAATGATACAGATACATGATCACATACATATATTGATATTTTTAAGTGATATTTTATTTATTATTATTTTTTATTTTGATAAAAAAATATCATCGATACGATATTTTTAAAAATATCCAATAACGATAATATTATCGAATAATGTATCGGTGTTTAAGTGTGACCGTGTTTTATAGATACAAATTTGAGGCTGAGTGGCAGCACTTTTGCAAAAAGCGGTTAATTTTAAATTAAAAACAATTTTTGCATACATTTGTAATATCAATTTTTTGTGGTTTTTATTTCCTTTTAAAAAGTTTTAATTAGGCAAGTGTGATGACTTTAAAGCCAACGACTAATTGAGACATTCAATTAACGTTGAAATTGGAAATACTTTATGTACATACATACATTCATAGGTGTACAGAAAAAAAGATTGTATATATGAATATTATTTTTAACATTTGCATTTATGAACATTTAGTATAACACATTTCTAGGCATTAATAAATCAAATATCTAATACATTATGAATATATCAATGAATCTAGGAACCGATAGAACAACTTTAGGGTTTTCACTTTTTCTGACCAAAGAGCTAATTACTTTCTGATATCTAAGACTTTTTTTCCCAGTGCATTTTTTATTTCGATATTAATTTTAGCAATGTCAGCGCCCACTGACATTAGTGCAATAATTGACTACTACGCTTTCTCTCCAGACATTTCATAAATATTGATGGGCGGCAGGCTACACACATCCGATCTTGATCTTGTGTAATTTACGGAATTGAATAACCCCAGTGCGTAAAGAATTCTTCCGAAACATTCGTCTTTTATTGATATATCGTTTCTTTTTTATTATGTTTCGACAGCACGCAGCCAGCACGTGTCGTCTAGTTATGTAAATAATGTTCTTACAACAGATGCCGATGCCCAGTTAACATACCAGACCAAAGTCCGAAAGAACAACCTGATGAGCAAGAGGCTCGACCAGTTTTGTGACGTCTCTCCGGCCACTTGCATCTGTGTAAGCAGAGTTTCTGGTGTTTTTGTTGGATTTGGCTCGGTGATTTGTTGTAGTAGGATCGTTTCGGGCCTAAACACTCTGCTGCGTCGCATTTGCCGAACTGCTTTGAACTGCTTTTGGTCGGCTCAGGCTTGGGTGCACAGTATCTGTTAGTATAGTAGTTGGAATGGCCAAGATTTACATGAGAGACTGTTAGTTAACGACACGGCGGGCATATTTAATTAATGCAACACGCTTCGGAGCTTAAATGCAACGCCCCTCGCCTATCTTCGGAACTAGAGATATGTCCCCCACTGACCTTAGACCAAAACGCGTTGATTTGGAGACTTTCCGTCCGCCTGTCTGGCCGGGGAAGTCCCCGTAAATTCGACAATAATACGTTGATCTTATTTCGATGCATAAGAGGCGGCATCCCTCCCTCCCCCGGCCACGTGCATTTCCCTTAATTCTTATATTTAAATTTATTGCGATTGGAGGCGGGAAAGGGAGCTCCTTTTGAACTGGCCCGGCGCCCAGGGTGCGCGAGGTTTCAATTCAAATTGCCACTAATACATTTCAATTAAAATTAAACACTCACACTCGAGCGATAAAAAAATTGTAAACAAATAATTTTCTATTAGCGGGAAAGAAAGAGTGTCATGCCTGATCAAAATCGTACCAGATCGAACTCGTTATAGTTATCCAAGTAGGAGACATAACCAAAGCCAGAGCGCCAATTGAGGCGAGGCGACACAAAAAAATACAAAAAACAATACAAAATAAATACGAGAGAGAAAGATAAAATCGTTCCGAAGATTATTAATTGGCGCACTTTTTTCCTTTGTTGCGAGTTACTTAAAAAGTAATAAAGGGTGCTGAGCCAAATGGAAATATTTACACCATCACGCAACCGAATCTTGCCAAGAAAGCACTTGGCACATCTTTCTGCTGCCCAACAATTAAGCTTTTATGCTTTGTTTACCGAGCATTTCCATTACTTGTCACTCCCGGTTAATTGGCGAATGGGTCTCCGGTCTCCATATCTGCAAAGGAGTTTGGAAAATACCGGATATTTTCCGCATATAATCTTCGAGGAATCGGAATCTAAGGCGAGAATGAATCAGAACGTTGCAATTCCGAAATGAAATGAATTGAATTGAATTGAACATCTTTTTTCATGTTATGGTTTGGCAAACATATTTTCATTAAATTAAGCTCGCTGCAGCGAATCAGGAATTTTATTATATTCACCGATTACTTAACCCCACGAGCGTTTGTTTTTATTGAATGCCAACAAAGCTGTGTCTAAAAAAAGGAGGATAAAAATAAGACAACCATTTATAGTTTAACTTGATTTATATTTAGAAAATACAAATACAAAATAACAGCTTGTATAAACTTATAAATTGTCTGAGTAATATATCAATGAATCTTCCAGCCAGGGGACTGTTAAAACCGATTTATTTGACAACAAATAGTTTGAGTATTATTTAAGCCCTTGAACTAATCTATAGATTATAACTAAGTTTACTCTTGGCACTTAAGTGACCCTTAAATAAACTTTACTTGGGATCAACTTATTTAGTTATCAATGCTAATACTTGATAAACTTTAATATTTTTATGACTAATTTCTCCTTATAATTATGTTAATAAAAACACTTTGGCGACAGATGTTGAACTGTGAATAAAAGTTTAACATAAGCTTGATGAATTAATATGTAGATTACTTTTTATATAATATTGTACAACTATTTAAGATTATTATTGAAATTATTTAAGATTGTCTTAAAAATAAGTTGCCTATATTTTAGCTTCGGCTTTCTATTGATTTCTCTCTCTCTCTCCGCGACGATCGGCGATCGCATATCCGGCGTCGCTTGAGCTTCGGCTTCGTTTTCTGCTTCTGGTTCGCCTTTTGCCTGCTCTTAGTTCGATCTTCGCTCTTTCTCCGCTGCTCAAAGGCCCCCCAACGAAGAGAGATCGAGTTCATCGAGATGTGGGGTTCCCGAAGCGAAGCTCCGCCGAGATCTGTGATCTGTGATTTTGCCTGCGCCGCCTTGGGTGTCGTATAAAATAGCGTAACGGCCGCTTGCAAAACTCATTCATATCACAATTGTCAATACGTTCGAACCGCCAGGAGAACCAAGCCCATTAAACAGTGCTCAAAGTCAACGAAAACACACCAAGGATACAAGACTAATATAACAAAGGACTATAGTTTAAAGTGATAAATACATTTTAATTTTGTGAACAATATACAAAAGACACGTTAATGAAATACAGAAATAATCGTGGCACCATCTTGCAAATACAGTTCAGAACATTCTTAAGATATCATAATCTCATGTTCGATTCCATTTGAGTGGTAAAACGAAGACGACAACTGAAGGATTTCGAATTTAACGGATTGGAAAATAAATTAAACGAGGTGAGGAATCGAATGAATATCAAAGTGTTTAATTGTGAATATGCTAAGCAGTCGAGTTTTTCCATGAGATAATTTTTTTATGATATACTTGTTGTCATTGGCCAGCAGCCTTGCGATGTAAGGAAACCGTTAATGCGTCAAAACAAACAAATTATGGCAAGTAAATAAACTTAAAAAATACTAGGGCAAATCAATAGCGCTTGTTCACTAAAAACTTAATTAGCTCAAGTTAAATGACTTGTGACTAATTCTGGTAAAAAACGACACATTTCTCCCTGCTTTATGTGGAAAAAAAAACTAAAAAAAATCAACCTTTGACGACTTGTAATAAAACCAGCAGAACTTACACCAGCGAGGAAGTATTTACAAATTATCGGTAATTGCTTGACTTGTGCTTTGGCATTAGGCAACATTTGCAGCTGTCAAGGCTGTGGGGAAATTGCTCTGATTGATCTGGAATCTAAAACCAACGCGGCAACAAGTGCCCAGTGCTCTCACCCACTTTTCCAGCCGCCAGCCGTATCTTCCGCAAACAGTCTGGGCCGCAAATCATGTCAACTGATGGCTGATGATTGTGTTTAAATTAATAAAAACAATAAAAAATGTAGAGTGGGAGATAAAAAAGCGGAGCGAAACAAAACAAAAGCACGCATACCAATTGGCGATGCCAGAAATGCTGAAGATTGAGCAGAAAAGGGCCTAGAGGAGAGAGGCTGGGCGGGGGGTGAAAAGTCCATTAATTTAACCAGAACTTTAGAACTCGACACTCATACGACCCGTGGGACCGATCCACCCAGAATAACGAGTTTTACCCACAAGACGCCCTTTTCAAAACAAACAAAGTTTTCAGCTGGTTAAAAATAAATATACAAATATTTTGAAGGTATTTAAAACAGGATAATATAAGTATGCAGTGTTAATATAGAAAGAAAAGCAAAACGTATTGTTATGTAAGTGTTAGAGATAAAGCAAGGTGTCTGTTTACTTGAAATCCTATTACAGAATGGAATTGCTTAAATGATTAGCATAAAAGTAAAAGTTTCTGAAGTTACGTGACTGTAAATATAATAAATATTATAAACTTTTGGCTTATTAGGCTTGGGAAAAATTTTTAAAGTATGTATTTATATAGATTTGAAGTCAGTCTAAAACATATTTAAAATTTTCCTAAGAATTCGCTTTTTAGCTTACATTTCTAAAGCCCAATATTATATATTAAAATGATAATAAATAATTACTCTTAGAAATGTAATATTTCAAATTTTTAAAACTATTTCTTGCAGTGTAGGAAACGTCTTTTGACTATCACTCTCTTCTGTTTGGTGTTTTGCCATTTCGGCGCCAAACTCTTAGCGTATTGGACTTGCCATCTTCAAGCGGAAGGCTGACTTCTCTCTTAGCTTCTTCCCCATGAAGCAAAGGCGATGGCGAATTTCTGGCCCAAACCGGCGCAATCCGGCTCAGTCCAATGGCCACCGATCTAAACCAGTTGAATTCGCTTAAATCTCGATTGGCGCACAGCGAGCACACACATTCCTCATTTTCATTTTCGCTCAAGACTTTGTAGCCCTGTTTTTGCGATTGTGTCTGTGCAGTTTTTAATATGTATTAATGTCCGTGTGGGACAGGAGCAGCTTTTCTTTAATGGGTTGATTGGCTGGAAAAGTGGGAGGAGGCTTCAGGCAGGAGGCGGCGCCAGAGCTTCTATATTGATTGTCTCGAGTGTGTGTTCGGGATCAATTGAAGGGGTTCTGATTGCGATCTGTTATCGGGGGTTGCAAAATGTATATTTTATGATTTAACAATTAAGGAAAGTCAAATGAATGTGTGTAATAAATTTAGATAACTCAAAGATACAGCTTGTTAAAGGAACTTGGCTTTGTTTTTTTTTTTTTTGAAAAGAATACAAATCCAGTTTTGAGCTAAATTGCGCCGTATGTTCTTCAAACATTATGCTGGATAGTTTATCAAAATCCCAACCATTAAGCACTCATCCATGCGATTTCTTTTTGGCCAGAAATAACCAGTTTTGAGTGGCCGAACAACCAGTTAGAAGCAGCTTTCAGAGCCCCGATATTCAACCTGTAACAGTGTAACTCTGGGCCTTGAAGAAATATCTCCGAAAAAGATATAAAAAATAAAATATCTGCGAGTGAAAAGTGCTCGCCTTGAAAGCCGTCGCGTAAAGAAAACATATTAATCATAAAGCAATTACACTCAAATGGAATTGTTTGTTTAAGGAAATAATATATTTGTACTTGAACATGAGGCGCTGGCCAATGGCCTCCCGCCCCTCCTCTTCTTATGTACTGTTCCGTTTTTTTTGGATCGGATCGGATCGTTCCGTTAATTAATTAATGGCTTCCAAAGCTGACACCCAAACTGACACCCACGTCTTGGGAAAGCTTTGTCATGCCGCCGCCTCGCTGCAATTTCTCTTGCCGAATCGCGAACCTTGATCTTGCAATGATCTAAGTTGCCGTTTTCTGATCTTTTCTCGTTTCAGTTTGCACAAACGTTGCCGGGTGAAAAGTCGTCGTCGTCGTCGGCAGGAGAAAGTCTTCTTCTCAAGTATTCATCTTCGCTCCTCGCTTAAGGTCACCTCAGGCTCCAGGATGTTCGCCACGCAGGACACAATTCTAAAGTTGCTGACTCTGTGCGCCCTGGCACATTCTATAACCGCCTTGGCTCTGCAGGAAAAGTCTCCGGTCAGCTCTCGATCCGGTGCTCCTTTGGATCCCAGTCACAAGTATCTGCTTGTGCGGGGCGAAGGATCCCAGCAGGGATCGTCGGGCTCTCAGGAGCATGTGGAGTTCGATAATGCCGCCACTCTGCTCCTGCGGGCCTTCAAGAGCCAGCAGGTGCCTGCTTCGAATGGTCTGGAGGAGTGCAGTGCTCCCAGCCACAAGCCTACCTTTTCGGGTTACGACTATGTGATCCTGCTGGGCATGCTGGTCATCTCTCTGGGCATTGGCATCTTCTACGGCTTCTTCCAGAAGGGCGGCAGCTCCTCCAACGAGTTTCTGCTGGGCTCTGAGATGAGCATCTTCCCTGTGACCCTGAGCTTGACCACCAGCTTTATCACGGCCATTGAGCTGCTGGGAAATCCCTCCGAGATGTACTTCCAGGGCACCCAGTTTGTGCTGATCGTAATACCCATGGTGCTGGTCATTCCGGTGGCAGTGAAGATCTTCTATCCCATCTACTTCAAGATGGAGCTGACCAGTTGCTATGAGTACCTGGGCATTCGGTTTGGAAAGGAGATCCGCATTCTGGGTGCAGTACTCTACGTTATACAGGTGAGATCAAAAGGATCTTTGTTTGGGGAATGTATTCTGAATTGGGTTGTTTTTCCAGATGTGCTTCTATACTGCAGTGGCTGTCCTGGCTCCTGCCATAGCTCTTTCCAAGGCCACGGGTCTGGACACCAAGATCGCCGTGGTCCTGATCTATGTGGTCTGCGTCTTTTATTCTTCTCAGGGAGGCATGAAGGCTGTGGTTATTGCGGATTCATTTCAGGTGAGTTAGGAGAATCGAGATGATTAAATTGGGATATTGATTTGTAATTATTTTATCCTTCAAGGCTGCTGTCCTGGCTGTTTCCTTGGTGTTAATCGTCGGACTGGGCTGCTTCTATAGCGGCAATCCCATTCAGGTCTTTCAAACTGCAGCCAAACACGATCGCTTGGAGTTTTTCAAGTGAGTTTTTACATTTAAAACTAAATAATGCGAAATATTTAATAACTTTGGTAATCCTTTAGCATGGACCCCAATCCCACGACCCGTCACACCGTCTGGTCGGTGGTTATTGGTGGTTTCTTCTACTGGACCTCGCTGTTTTGCACCAACCAGGCCTCCGTACAAAAGTGCATGTCCTTGAAGTCCTTGAGGCTGGCCAAGATAGCGCTGGGCTTTGCCATTATTGGTCTAATTGCCGTCTTCCTGCTGAACTTCTATACGGGTCTGATGGTCTTCACCCATTATGCGGACTGTGATCCTTTGACAGCAGGACGCATCTCGGCCACGGATCAGCTGCTGCCGTACTATGTGATCAACACCTATGAGCACATTTACTCCGTGGCAGGTATCTTTGTGGCTGGCATCTTTGCGGCCAGTTTGGGGTAAGCATTTATTTATGGAAGGAAGGGTTTCAAAATAGATTTTAAATTATTTTCGTATTTTTTTCAAACAGAACTGTGGCCTCCGCCTTGAACTCCCTGTCCGCAGTGACCTGTGAGGATCTCCTGGTCAATGGCATGAACATCAAAATCTCCCCCGAAAAGGGAGCCACCTATGCCAAGTGGATGTCCTTGGGCTTTGGCATTGCCTCCTTTGGCCTGGTCTTTATTGTTGAGCATCTTGGAGGAGTCCTGCAGGCAACTCTCACCCTGAACGGTTTGATTGGTGGCGTTACTCTGGGCTTGTTTGTCTTGGGAATCGCCTGCAAACAGGCCAATACCAAGGGTGCCTTCTACGGAGGATTATTGTCCCTGGTCCTGGTTATTTTCGTGGGCGTGGTGGCACAAATTGTTAGCGTGGAGCAACCTTCTTTGCCCACATCCATCGATAACTGCGATTGTCATGTTAACGTAACGAATATCATTGGAGATTTGCTTACGGAGCCTATGGAGCTAGTAAAGGAAGGAGGATTTACGTAAGTTTTAATAAATTTCTTTTTAAAATGGAATACCAATATAACAGAATATCTTAAATTTTATCAACTATTCCATTTACAGAACCTGGCCCATCTTCCGGCTGAGCTACATGTGGTACAGCATGATCGGCTGTCTGCTTACCGTCTTCCTGGGCTGGCTCATCTCGCTGATAATCGACTTCATCCAACGACGCAATGTGCTGAAGATCACCGGTAACAAGGGCATCGACAATCCCGCCGTTTCCGAGGAGGTCTTCAAGAGCGATCCCCAGGTGCAGTACACCACCAGCAGCACCGTGACGACCACCACTGCGGTGGATAACAAAGAGACTACAAGTGGCGAGGGCCATGTGAACCACGCCATTCGCATCGACGACGAATAGAACTCGAGTCCTGAGAATCGAATTCACACACCTGTGCATTCCTCTTGTGTAACCTGTAACCTCTATGTACAAAGACCAGTCGCAATCCTAACTGTCCTAGCTTAGTCGAAAGAGTGATTTCTAGTTCGTAAGTTCGTTCCAAGCCGAGGTTGCTGCCTCGGAGCAGCGATCGTTGACACAGTATTCCGTATTTACATCCACACACTTACTAATGTTACTACGAAAATGAATTTATCTATAGTTTGTTCTAGTTTTAAGGCACAATAAATAAAATAAAATGCAAAAACAATACAAACAATACAATTCAAAACCTAATTAGGAGAAATCTTAATGTGGGTATAATTAAGTTATTTATAAAAACTTATAAATAAGAAATCTCTTATTTAAAATGTTCATAACTTTGCTCCAAAAATGAGTATTAGGTAATGACATGCATAATTATTAATGGTTTTAATAGGAGCTTTAATTAATGTTGAAATTGCTCAGATTTAAAATCCAAAAGTTGTTTAATTTTTTTATAAAATTAAATTAGTCAAAAATTTGAAACTGAAGTCGAGCTTAAGCCATGTTATGAACTTAAAACCATTGAAGGGGTTTGCTATTTATAAGCCAAAAACTCTTCCAGGGAGTGGAATACATTTAAATGAGCTGGTGGCAAGTGAGATCCAATTTTGACCCAACAGCTACATAGTTGGCTTTCGACAGACATTAAAATTGAATATAACGACTAGTTTTTTAAGATTATATCACATATTTGCAGCAGAGTCCCAAAAAATTACGTATACGCACTGTGTTATATTGAAAAACTTGAAGAAAAAATTAATAAACCCTGAAGAGTATTTATAAGCAGCTATACAACCGTTAACTTCAACGTTTCGTTGAATTTCTTTATAGATTTATTTGAAATATTCCATTAAATAATAAAAAATAACAGCGCCTCATAGATTTTTCAAAGAAGTTTATTTCGCTTGGGAATTTAAATTCGAAAAAATATTATACACATATATTATAAATACAATAATTTCAATGCATCAATAAATTTACAATTAAAACGTATGAGTATATTTACACGGCCTGTCCACGTTCCGAATCACGTCACGCTGATCTCCTCGTCACTGTCCGAGTTGGAGTCGTCGTAGTCATCGTAGTAAAGCTTCATGAACTCTGAGCTCGGCTGATGTTGCTGCTGCTGTTGATGTTGTTGTTGATGTTGCTGCTGTTGGTGTTTGCTGCTGCTGCTGGTGATGATGATGCAGTTGGGCTGCAGCTGCTGCAGCGGCCAGTTCCACTTCTCGCATGGCACTGAAGTGCGGCGAGTGATGGAGCTGCTGCTGCAGTTGCTCGAATCGCCTCTGCTTGGCCTCCTGCAGGCTGCTCTCCAGCTTGAACTTTGAGATCGGCGGCCACTAGTTGCTTCTGCATCTCGGCATTGATCTTGGCCTGAAACTCTGCGGCACTGCTGGCCACGCCAGGGGGCGAGGAGGTGGCAGATGAAACCGTATTGCCAGGAGTTGCCGCCGGAGTGGGCGTGGCCGCATTGCTGGTGAGCAGCGGCGGCGGAGAGCTGATCTGAATGCCATAGCCCACCGAAGGGCTGCTTCGGCTACTGGTGGATTGGGGTGATTTCGGGCTCACGGCTGCTGCCGGCGGCTCCTCCTTGGTCACAGTGCCCGGCGGCGGTCCTGGTGGGGGCGTGGCACTTCCGTTTGGCGACAGCAACGATGGGCTCAGCGGCGTCAGCGGGCGATCGCATTTGGCATCACTTAGGTCCGGATTGGGGTTGTTCTTGTTGGGCAGCGTCTGGTCCCGGGAACCGCCGCTGGCCAACAGTTCGCGCTCCTTAGAGTTCCGCCACTTCATCCGCCGGTTCTGAAACCAAATTTTCACCTGCAAATGAAAGGGAGAACTGCTTTTAAAATGCGATTTTAATTTTCATTGAAATGGGTAAATTAAGCAGGGGCTGTAGTCCAGTAGATGGAAAGCTGTCTGAAGCAGTGCCGGAGGATTATATAGGAAAAAAGAGGAACAGAGCTAGAGCCAGTTTCTCCGTGTCTATATAGTTTCCCAACTTTTCATGGTCATTCGCCTGGACGGATGAATGTGTGTATATATTTTATTCCTATCACGTTGTCCGCTTTCCGAAACTGAACTATTTTGTGCTACCCGGCGTAAACTTTTCTGTGGCAAATTGAATCTCCGGATAAACCCACTCAGACCCAAACACTCACACCCCACTCCCCGTGTGTCGTGTGTGTGGGCGTGGTCATGGGTCCGGGGCAAAAGTTTGAACTGCACTGCCATCGCCAGACGCTGGCCATATCCATAATAAATGCAAATTAGAGACATTTTCCCCAAAAGCGGCTACAAATTGATTAGAGGCCGCACAGTGGGACAAAGGATGTAAATTGGAGAAAAAAAAACATTTTTTTAAGGGGAAGGTAAGACAGCTAAACTAATTATTTTAACTTTAATTTAAGTTCTTTAACAAACAAATATTTTAATTTTAAGTCAAGATTTTGATTTAATTATTTCCAAAACCAGTACGACCTTTCCGTTTTTACTGAAGAATATCAATAAATCAGCAATTATGTAGGTATCCATTACCTCTTTTTGTAAATAAAAATAAAGCTATCTTTGATGTTTAATTCATATTAAAAGTTTAGTAAATCTTTATCCCAAAATATAATAAAAATACTTTGGGTTACTTTCTTAACACAGTGCCAGGCCAACTTGGTCCAGCAAAAATTCTGCAAATCTTGTTTCTCACATCCTAGAGCCCCTTTCCCGGGCGACCTGATCTCATCCGGAGGCGGCGGTGGCGGCGACCCATTGCATTTGACAGCCGAGAGGCCAGGGCGAGAGACACTTGAAGCGGATTGCAGGACTCGTCGGGCCGCATCCTTGGCCCTTTCACTCCTCATGGGTGAGAGCTGTGTTTGAGTTATTGTGCTGGGGGTTGTGTTCTGTTGGTTCGTCCTGGAGCTCGTCGTCCCTGCGTGCCTATGACACAGCAGGACACTCGCACTTTGTTGCAAGCCAAAACAATTTGCAACAATTCATGGGGAGAGCCCACAAACCACCCACACCCCAAACCCTGCTCGCAATTAGATTGTGACTTGATGTGAAATTTAAAGCAAATTGATGCGTGAAATTGGAGGTGGAGCAAGTCCGGCACCACCCCCTCTACTGGTGATTAGATTATTTATAAATAAATAAGTAAACAACGGCAACAAAAAACTGCTGACATGTTAAACAAGCGATTAACCGCAGAGATTTCTTGGACGAGTATCCTTGGAACACTGCCCCTGCCACTGCCCCTGCACGTGGCACGTGGCCCCCGAAAATGTTTGCGGCTTTCGGCTTTTGGTTTGCTGTTTCGCTTACTTCCGGTCATTGAGTTTTTTCAGCGTCTGTCCCTCGGAAAAGACGCCCGCCCACCCTTCGGCAATTGAAATAATAAGCTCAGGCGGCGATAAGATTAATGATTATGGGTCCAGCAGGCCCAAAGCGGAATGGGATCATCGTGGACCCAGCCACCGTCGTCATAGTCATCGTCTGTTTCTGATGGAAATTAATTATAAAGCGTCCAATTTAGTATGCCAAGGAGCGCGACGCGGCGTCTGGACATTTCCGTTGCCTTGTTAAATGAGCTCGAAACTGTGATTATTCCCTGAGGCGAGGAGAGCTGCTCTCTCCGCCTTCTAAAAATTAAACAGAACCTGTTCTAGTTAACTCAATCGGTTTTATAATTACTAACAAATCAACCAGTACGGGAAATGCCTCGTTTTGGGGGGAAATTATTAACTGCCATTGAGAGTCACGTTTAGTCCGGCTTGTTTACAAATATTGGCCATGTAATCAGTGTTCCCTCCCCCGTCGACTATCCATAAAATCACAGCGTAAACGTATAATTATTGTCTAACACATAAAATATTCGTCATTATATAATAGTTAAAATTATGCAAATATTTGTATTTGACGGCACAATAACTAAAATTCAATGGTTGTGTATTTTAATTAGCTGGGCGAGTACTCTCTGTGGAGTTTTGGGTTTAATGGAGTATTAAATTGTTGCGGAATAATCAAGGATAATGTTTGGATAATAAGTTTGAACTACAAAATAGTGTGTTTAATGCATTTTAAGAGGATATTTAATATTATCTGTTGTGGTACAAATAAGGAAGACACAATGGAATAATGTATGTAGAATTGATTACTCTTTATGTCTTCATTAAACTTTTAACAATTATTTGAAACTATTTTCTAGATTAAAAAATAAATGGTTTTTGCCTTAAAAGTGTTTCAGAATAAATCATTTAATATTACTGGCTACATTTTTTATTTAACTCAATTTAATTACTTAAGTTAAGTCCCTTCTATCTCCCTTATTAATCTAGTTACTTCAAGTTAACCCTGATAGCCCTCATGGAAATCACATCTCCCCGAAATGAAGTTCTCAAGCCCGGATGCTATCTCAAATTCCGGCTAAACGTTTTGCCACTTTGTTAAAGACCCCAAACCATCACCATTCCAGTGAATATACTCCCCCAGAAGCAATGGCACTCGCCGTAGAGCCCATTCCATTGACAGTAAGCCAAAACGATAAGTAACATATTTTTCTGACACGCTGCCAGCATAACGCGCATAGAATTTGTTTGAAGTTTTTATAAAGCAACCCAGTAGAGTTGGGATACAATGGTTGGCAATCCTCCCCTCTGCTATATATATATATACACTTTTTTTCTTCCGAAAATTGACTTTGGGCAATGAGCACAAGCTGTTGTTTGTGGGGGAGGATAGAGTCCCGTCTCGTCCTGCTACATCCCGACTTTTGCCAATCTCGTCCGAGGGCAACATATGTTAACTAATGAGGCTGGCTTCAGGAGGGAGTTCGTTCGTTACTCCCTGTCAACCCATTTTCGGGCCCGGCTTGTCATTCGATATGCTGCGTAATAGCGTATTAAATAGTCTGCTACTATTTGCCAAAGTCATTCCAACAGCAGTTGGCAGTGCGTTTTGGGTTACTGGCCATGGTCCATTTGGATTGGACTGCCTCCACCTCCGCTTTTGTGGCTATTGTTTTAGGGGGAAACTCGCCGGAGTGTTTGCAAAATTTCTTTGGCTTGTGGCCGGGCGAACCATTTATTTAGCAATTTGTCAACAAATTTATTTTGTAACCAAAGCTGCAAATGATGGGTTTTAATGTTTCCCAATTGGTTTTGGCAAAAGAGGGTAGCAAATTGGCAAATTGAAATGAAATTTGAGTTTGGAACATTAAGTGTTCTTTGATTTGTGGCGTTGTAAAAGTTGAATAAGATGGATTTATAAAGAGTTGTATTATATATGAAATCAACGAGTTATGGCAAGCTACAGGCAGTTGAGGAGTGTTCTATTACATATTTATTTTAATTTAATATAGCATTTGCTTTTTATTCCTATCCTAAATTAGTATATGTGTGGGATATTGGGACTGTGAGAAAAAAAGATATTAAGTTAACTTCACTAATCCGATGTTTGTATACCCTTGCTGTAGGCAATGGGAAATCGATCGTAATTAAGACAAATATGCAGTAATTTCAATTCAGAAAGCTTTTCTGTTTTAGTTTTTATTAGGCTAATAAATCTGCATACCAAATTTGAATCTTCAAATTTACAATTTTTTTTTTAATTTTTGACAATTTTAATGATGTAACCCCTTATCAAATTTTCAAAAATTTGGTTACAATTTAAAAAGTCTTGTTTTGCAATATTTTATCATTCATTAATTAAAATTGTAATGGCGAATCGGAATATATATGACTGTCGACTATCACTAGCTTTTTGGGCATCTTAAGCCCTGAGGAACCCCTGAAAATTTCGCATTCTCCAAAGACAAATCAAATAATTCATATATGTATAATATATATATTATTCATGTGTCTAGTATTCTCAGTCAACACCTAAGTTGATAACCTTAAATCACTTTCACAGCTTTTCTCTAACCGAAACCTCTAGTGGCACATTAAGGGGCTAACAAGACTCATAAAAACCAAAGCAAACAATGCAAAAGGCCAACCCAGAGATCGAGTGTTAAATACTCTCTACGGATTTCCCCCATTCAGGGATTATTATTTATTGTGCAGCTTGATTTAAAGCCTATGGCCAGCTTCTGTCAAAGAAATCGAAATCGGCGAATCGCAAACCAAATAAAAAACAGAACGATGCAGCGTCTGCTGTGTATGGAAAACAGACAAAAGACAAGGCAGACGAAATGGAAAATAAAAATATTTATAACGTGAAAATGCCAAAAGTGCCAGTGAGAGAGAGAGAGAGTAAATAGAAAGCGAGTGAGCAAGAGGGGGAAATGGTTGAAAATTCCGCAGTTGATTGCGAAAGCGTTGGCGGGAATTTCCTTTATTCGACGAGGCGACGAGGGCTGCCCGATTTTTTCTCCCCTCGATTTTTCGACAAATCAAAAACAGACGAATTTGTTTTGGACATGACACTTAAAAAGTTGCCGGGCGAGAGCGAGAACCAAAGCCAGACACGTGTGTGCAGCGGGGGTGGATTTAGCTATTGCTACTGCGATTCCTAGTCCTGTATATATAGTATTCCGCGATTCCTTTGTGTATTGATTTAAAAATGCAAATCACATTTTCGCCTCAAGATGTTTTCATTTCCGCCGCATGATTTTGGCAGCCGCCTGCGGGCAGAGCAAGCTCTTTCTTTACCCGGGGTTCCGCCTTTCCCACTTTCCCGCTTTCCCGCTCTTGGAGTGTCATTAATGGCAATTAAATTTATAGCCAGCGGATTATGAGGCTGGTAACTGTCAGCCGCAGTTCCCGTTGAAGAGGGCGTGACTGATGGCTGAAGTGTGTTTGGTCTGGGGACTTGAGTTGCGTAAAGCTCATCTCTGGATTTTATTTATTGGGCATAATCGAATTATAAGGCTTTAGTTTGGAAGAATTTGTCCTTTTCATTCTATTTTTCATCTATTCAATTGGGAATTAGTTATAGCAATGAATATCAGGGCTTAAAATATAGTTTCTTGTGGGTTTTCCATATACAACATTTAGTTAATATATTTTAAAGGGGAACAAATTGGTTTTTTAATAATAGTGGATATTCCCCCGGTTTTAACTTGAGGGATTTTTGATATTTTTAACGATAAACATTTTTTTCAACTAAAACGAAAATATAAAAATTCTTTGCATATCTTATTGGTTTATATTTAAATATGCTTAGAATTCATTTAATAAGTTTATTGTTTTTATAATAATTCCTGCAAAGGTCCGAAATATACTCCACTTAATCCCAAACACCTAAACCCTTAGTTAATAATCCCTAAAACGTGACTGGCATTCGCAATTTGAATTAAAAAATGCACAGAAACCGCGCCCATAAATCGGTTGGCAGCAATTTTCGAGTGCGTTTGTAAAAATCGCAATAAACGTTGCAATGAACAACACTCGAAATGATGAATCACCTGGCCAACTGGTCAACTGGCCAACAGAGAGCTGGGCATCATCAATGCAACGTTTGTAGACCGCAAGGCACGCGACAAAAATTCCCTCTGGACAATGGCCAAAGGGCCCCCAGCCAATGCTCTCGATACTCTCGAATTGCAGGCGGCCAGTGCAGCGTGCGGCTATATTTGTGACGCGAACTGTGCAGCAAAGTGAACAACAAGCGAGCCGCAAAAAGTGCAGTAAAACGAAGGAGGCGGCAGGCAGGCTCTTAAATCATGTTGCACACAGCTAGGCGCAATGCAAGCCACTCACACTCGCACTCGTAGTAGCAGGACACCACCCACTCTCGCACACTCACATACACACCCACTCAACCTGTGACACTCGAGTGTGAATATCCGCACTCGTTCATCACCCAAACTACGTACCCAAGGACCTCAATCCTGCACATCCCCCACTCTCTACATGTGGCGCTCGTTAATGGAGCTCCCATCGCCGCCGGCTGGCCAACACTTTGGGTGTATGTGTCCCTGTCCGTTTCTGTGTCCCTTGTCCTTTGTCTTTTCCCTCAACCCTATAGGATGTCCTGTTCAGTAGCTTCCAGGGTCCAGAGCCACCGCAAGCTGGACACCCGCTGCGATTTGATTGCGAATTTTTCTGACATTTTTGCACTTTTTTTGCCACGGTCGCCAAACGAGCTTTCTTTTAAGCTTCTGCTTGTTTTTTGTCCTTTGCTTGGTTTCCCTCTTGGTCTTTTGTTTTATCCGCGCCTTCGACATTTTCCATTTTCACACTTTGACAAACTGCATTTGATGAATGCTTTAGAAGTTTTCCCCCCTATATCCCAGGATTTATAGCTAAGCTGAGGGCAATAATCATAAAATAATAGTTGAAGTTGCGAGAGGATATGAATCGTTTTTGAATGGACTTGAATGGGAGTTGCTGATTTTAAACAAACATAATTCAAGCCTTGGAAAAAATGGTTAATATAAATGGAAGCCTAAATGAATTAATTAACTGAGTAAAGTTATATTTTTGTTTATTAAACTAATTCTTTTTAAATCCATACACATACATATTTCAAAGCGATCTTCTACTCTGATTTATTTTGACTTAAGTAAGCTCCATAAATCTCCAGCGCTTACAGCGTTTAACTAAGCCCCTAGTCACGGTGCAAATAATTTACAATATATAATAAATAAAGGTTTCAAGCAATTGTGTCTCACAGATCTTACACAATTTTTAACTCTGAACGTTTACATTTGTAAACGGTCGCTGGCAAAATTTGTAGTATGTATATATGTTCTTGCAAGACGCGGGCATTATAAGATCATTAGGCTGTAAATGATCGATCGTTCCAAATGGGTTCTAAAAAAGGGGCGTGACTTATGCAATGAGTTGATGAATTCATGTTTCGAATGCAAACTGGACACGCTTATATTGTGCAATTATGAAATTCTTATGAATCATATATGCTGGAACAAAAAAGGAGCTGCACTAATTTGGCATGACATTGTCAGTCATCAGTAACATCACAGGGATTTGGGATTGTATTCCGAGCCATTCAAGGGATGACTCCGGTTGGTGGTGACAACTGCCGGGGCCTGATTGAGTTGTGATCGATTACATTTTGACAAGACCAAATTGGCCACGCAAATATTCGCAGCCATGTGAAAATGCCTGCACAAAAAAAAAAGGTTTTTCCCTCTGACCCAGCTCTCTGTTTTCTCTCTTTTTTTGTTATAGGTATTGTCAGAGTTTTACAAAAATTAATTTAATTATTGCATGACTCGGAAGGGACCTGGTCGATGCCAGTAGCTCCGCAATCAATGAAAGCTGTCTGCGTCTCAGGCGACATGAATTTCTTATGGCTCGTTATAATTTCATTATACCTCGACCTCGGGGCCTTGCTGTACATATATCCGTATATATATCTGGGGTTATATGTATAAGAAAGCGACTGCGCATTTCAAGGAGAGACCGCCCTCCCATTTTTTGGCATTTCTGCCATTTTCCCGTGCGCAGCCATTGTCAGAGAGCTTTCCTGGGCGGAGTTTTTGTCCGCTTTTTGTTTCGGGCTTTCCTTTCCGTCCCTTTTGTTGTCTGCTTACTTATTAAAGCTGATGCGAAAAGTTCGCCAAACTGAATTTTCATAAGCAGTTTTCATATAAAAAAAATTTATAATTTATAATGGCTTCATTTCGTGCTTATTATGCTTATTGATTTTTTGTTTGTCTCGAGAGCAGATTGTTTATGGATTGCTTACACCCCAATTTAGGGAATTTAGTGGGTAAAGTTTGTTGTTTTGTGAAATGCCTTTAGAAATGCTAATTGAGTGTTTTTTAGGGGCAAGTTGTGGTGAAATTTTAGATGGATTTTTTAGGGATTGAATAAAACGAATTTCTTAATAGCAAAATAATATAATTTTGTGAGGAAATAAAATGTGTTTCAATCGGAAAACGACAATTTTATTCGGCGAATGATTTACAGTAATTTTGATCTTGTACAAAATAGAATTTCTTCTAGGCCGCCTAAAAAAAAATTAAAAAATGGCTTATATTAAAGAAAATTCTTTGAAATCCCCGACTAAAATAAGACTTTCATTATTTCAATAAATGCCACAGAGCCGTGAACCAAACCATAAAAGATGATGCAACATTTTAACATGTTGCGAAAATATGGTCTTGCTAAATATTAAGGGAATTTATACTTGAACCTTATCTTATATGTACTATAAATATACAAAATATATAGAAATAAATATTGGAGAGCACATAATATTAAAAATAAAGGGGGCACCCGGATTTGAACCGGGGACCTGTCGATCTGCAGTCGAATGCTCTACCCCTGAGCTATGCCCCCAGTTGAAGTATCGCCCACCAGCTGCTCATATATAAAACATTGCTTATTCAATTTCGCAACAAGCATGACTCACGCCTGGATCGAAACAAAGGCAGCTAAAGCTATAGTACATATAAGGTACGTTGAATCAAATAACATTAGGCGAAACTCACCTGCGAGTCTTTAAGACCCAGTCGCTCGGCCAGCTTCTTGCGATCCGGCTTGCTGATGTACTTCTGCTGCTGGAACCGCTTCTCCAGACCCTTCCTCTGCGAATCTGCACATAGGAAGAGAAAACCCTAAGTCAGTAAACCCTTCCATGAGGCAAACTCCCCCTTCTACGCACCTGAGAAGACGGCACGACGCATCATTCCACGGCGAGGCTTGCCACGCGTCGAATGGGCCCAGGGAAAGCCCTGTCCTGGGGGCAGGGGAAACACTTGGGCGCCAACTGCAATTGGGAAAATTATGGTGGGTTTGAGTCCAGCAGAGAGAGAAAGAGGAAATGCATTAGACCAAAACACTTGTTAATGGGCACAGCGTGAGAACGATCTGGTCGGAAGTTGGGGATGTGTCGTCATCACATTCGGACAGCAATTAGGGAGTAGTACACTTGGAAATAAAAGCCAAGTATGCCAAAGTTATGGGATTTTAAGGAATTAAAATTAATTGCAAATTTTACTAAGGTAATTTGAGAATAATTTGTTTGAACTTTTGAGGAATAGTATTAATTTTTATAGAGTAAATTAGAGTAATTTTTATACAGTAAACTGTGTAATTTAAATAAATTTTATTTGAAGTACAGAAACGCTTATGGGAACCTGCTCTTACCACTCATGTAGGGATTCCGGCAGTGCGCCAGCAGCGAGTGGAGGTGCGGGTGGTTGAGGGTGTGCGGCAGGAAGGGTGTGGGTCTGCTGGGCATGGGCTTGGCAATCACCGGCGGAGGAGGCGGTGGCGGCGGCGTAGGATGGCCACCACCACCTCCTCCTCCTCCACCTCCTCCGGCAGATCCCAGCATCTGGTGCTGCTGCTGCTGCTGCTTGTCTTGCGTTAATCTTCGATTGGCACTGTCCTCGTCTGCAGCTCCCATTTCGTGCGGTCGCCCATCCTGGCCAGAGTTGGCCGTGGCATTGGGGCCGCCGTGATTGTTGTCGCTATCACTAATTGTGCTGCCAGGTGACGACGACGAGGATGCGGTTTGCGGCTGACAACTATTGCCGGGATGCTGCTGCTGCTGCTGTTGTTGTTGCTGTTGCTGCTGATGCGGCGGCAGTTGATGCGTTAGAAATGCGGGATGCGGAAAGTGGGCGTGATGGTGATGCTGGTGATGATGGTGATGCGGATGCCCTGGATGTCCTGGATGTCCTGGCACTGGCAACGGTTGGTGCTGCTGCTGGTGGGGATGCTGTGGATGCTGCTGCTGCTGCTGATGGTGTTGGTGATACTGATGTGTGTGCTGCTGCATGAAGTTTTGTTGTAGATAAGGCCATATATGCTGCGGTTGCATGAATTCTGTAAAGTCGGGTAGTGGCAGAGAGGAGTGGTTATATCCATTAGTGAACCATTCAGAGTATGAGTGCCCCGCTAGCAGTTAGCTTTAATTGTGAGAATCCCCAAAAGTATGTTTAAATAAATTGAAGTTCATTAAAGAAAATGTTCAAAAGCAAAAGAGTTCATTTAAAATATTTTAAAATATGTTTAAATGTAAGAAAGGTTCAATTTACAGTTGGCAATTAATAAATGATTGTAACTTAATTAAAATTACTACGACACCAATAATGAATGATAGGTTTAAGGGTCTCTATTCAAAAACAAAAACTAATTATTAGTTGAACACTTTAAATGATTTCAAGGGTCTTTCTATAATTCTTGTGAGAATATTTTGATTTGCAATTATGTCAATTAATGATATTCCCTAATCAAATTAAATTAATTCCCGTAAACCAACATCACTTTGAAGTGTCAAATTGTCAGGCTAGGAACAATCTGCAAAAGCCTTTGTGGCAGGAGCTCCACGAGTTCTTAACACATTCTCAGAGCAGGAAATCAGAGTCCTTGGAGCGTGTTATGTGCTGTCTTGGCAGTTTCCCAGACAGGAAGCCCCCCTCGACACAGACACAGGCAGACAATGGGTTTGTGAAATCTGCTTTGAAGTGTCAGTGTGAAGTTGGCATAATTAAGCCAAACAACACAAGCGCCAGGATAAAGGACTCGACGCATACTCGCACCTTGAGAGCCAAGTTTTGGCGCCTTTGAAACGCTGGCAGCCGGATGTGTGCGTATATATATATCTATATATGTATGTGTATCAAGGATATCAGGATAATGGGGGTGGCTCCATTTGGCTGCATTTCATTTTCTAATTAAACACCCCCAAAAAAGGCAGCCATTGCCAGTCCCCATCTCGTGCCTCCCGCTCTCTCACTTTGCTGACATCCTGACAGGAGCTGCAGGATATTCGGGATATGATTTTAATTCGATTAGAGAACCGAAACAATTAACGTATTAACGCCTCTTTAGTTTCGGCAGTTTTGTGTGTGTCTGCGCGTTGACTCCTGTGGCAAACGGCGGCGGCTCCCCCGAAAATTTCCATTTCCATATGGATACCCGATGCTGGATCCTGGATCCTTGTGCGTGTGTGTTTTTGCGAATGATGGGGCACATGTGCGCCTAATGAGCGCCAAATTAAGTTATAATTGTTCGCATTTGTTTGTTTTGTTTGCTTGCCGCGCGGTTTGCCGACTGATTTCTGTATCTGCATCTGTGTCGCGGGCAACTTTTTGGCCCCTTTTTGGTTTATGGCCCTGGCAAAAAGTTCATTTTGTGGCTGGCTTACTTCCAAGCAAAAAGCAATTTCCGTTTTGGCACTGCGAAATTGCCCCAAGTGGATCATTGATTGAAATACAATGGCAATTAGTTTAGAAGTTTGGGAAAAAGTCATTAGGATAGTAAATAGTTATGGAATTGGGAAAATATATCGTCTAAATTATGATAGTAAAAAGGCAGTGAATAGAGAACATTGAGCGGGATTTTAGTCATGATTTTGGATGCTAGTTTTATGGAGCTTAGTTTATAATGTAATACATTGATTGAGCATTATAAATTATTTAGAAAGGCATTTAAAAATAAATTACAAATAATTTTAAGCCTACCACATCTATATTGAAACTTCAATGTATAAAATATCTAACACAGACCTAAAATATAAATTATTATGTAAAGAATCTCTGAAGTTAATTAAAAATGTAGGTTCTCTAATTATTTATCCATACGATATTATCACTGTTTTTCTAAGCTCCCATATATATTTTATTATTTGTCAAATAGCTTCATTTTCCTTTAACAAATTCCCAATATCATTCAAATAATTCCCCCTAATTCTCTTACTCATAAATTTCTGAGTTCCATCACCGGTTTTGCCACGCTTTGGCCATAAAAAAACTAAACTAACTACATCGATTTAACCCCAAAATATTGCCAATAAAACCTCACAAAAAAAAAATAGCCATAAAATATAGAAAATCAGAATGCCCGTCCCACTCATTAATATGAAAAAAGTAAGCCGCGTTGCGATAATCACATGACAATTAAAATCCCACAATCCCGAAACTAGCCGCCGCGAACAAAGCAAAGGACTTCATTCAAATGCTAAAAAAGAAGGCCAAAGCAAAGCTGTTACATTGACTGATGGCCAATTGGTTCCGCCTCCTTTTTTTGTGTCCCACACACCCCAGAGAGGAAGCCGCACATTGCTCATCCTCAGCCTCATCCCCCGTTGTAGCACGCGGCCGAGGATCGCATCGGATCGCATTGGATCGGCGGTTATATCTATTCGAATCCTTGCGGAAGTCCGAACTGGTTATGCGGCTTTGTTGCTTACGGGGCTCAGCTCAATAATTTAAACATGATTAGGTCTGGTTGTGTTTTTACAGCCTGCGAGGCTCAGCGGAGCAACGCCCCGAGGGCTTAGGCCACAGACAATAAAATCACGGCGTAAAAAACGAAGGCAATGTACTGCGATGTACGGAAACTTTTCGGCCAGATTGTTATTCTTTTGGCTTTTCATATTGCAATTGTGTGTATGTTTTGTTTATGTTCGGCATTAGCCACGGCAAATTAATTGCCAAGCCTTTTTAATTGTATTCCTTTGAGAGCAGCCCGAGGCGAGGAACCTAATTGGAGGAAACTTTATCTCAGGGACTTTATCTTGGGATGCCACTTGAATATAAGTATAGTTTAAGGATATGCAAAATATTGAAAGTAACAAAAGATATGCAAAATATATTACAAGTAACAAAGGATACAATTTAATAATTAATAACAAATAATCTTTCCTTTACTATATATATCCTTTTTATAAGCCTGTCTTTTCAGCTTACCTTTTAAACATGTTTAAATAAGTTCTTAAAACATACCCGAAGTTGTTAAACTAATTTAGGCTTATATTCGACTATAAAATCATCAACTTACCGTTCCTGACTCGGACCCCTTCCCGGGTATCCCCCAGAATCGCGCTGACACTGAACTTGAGTATGGGCTTGCTGTTGCTATCCTTGAGTATGGTGGTGCCCACCGCCGGGCTGCTCGGATCCTTGGGCTCCACCTTGGGCAATTTGATTGCCGCGGGCTCGTCCACCTCGGCCAGCTCGTCCTCCAGCTCCAGATCTTCGTCTAGATCCATATGGGGCTCCTCATCGCCGACGCTGCCAATGTCGGCCACGATTTCATCCGCGGATGAGTCCTCATCCTCGTCCATCTCCTCGATGCTGTCAACACTCTCGGCCCGGACTTCGCGGCACTTATCACACTTGTAGCCGCGCTTCGAGCAGCTGCAGCTCCTAGTCGGACGCTCCTCGACGAGGGAATCGGTGGTCTCGGTAGGATCCGCAGGATCCCTTTCCCGTTCACGTTCCCGCCGCGACAGGAGCATCTCGCTCAGGCTGGACTTTAGCTGGCTCTCCGTGAAGGTCTGCTGGGCGTGCAGGAGACTGTCCACGAGAAAGGCCGTAGACATAACGTATTTGCCGTATTTTTGCCGAATTCTCTATATTTGCCGTGACGTATTTCTTGCCAGGATATTCCGGATTGCCCGCCGTTCGCGTCGAGTGCTCAATTCGAACTGAACGGGCCTTGGTTTGTTGTCCTGGCAGGCGCAGGTCGCAGGACGCAGCATCCCGCAGCCCAGGATGCTGCTGTCGAGGGTTGCTTTGCGGTGGTTGGTCCGTTTCTCCTGCCCAGTAGCCTTCGTTTATGTGGCGGCACGTGATTCTCGTCCTTATATATACCACTCTCTCGCTCTGGCTCTTGCACTCGCTCTCTCGCTCCTGTGGTACGAGTGTCCTGTTTAGCCTTTGCCTGCTCCCCATTGTTGTTCGCTTTTTATTTGATTTTATTTGTGTGAAAACAATAAAAATTTAATTTTCTTGTTTTGTTGCCGTTGCCTTTGCCACTCGCTGCCTTGAACTGTGTGCGCACATCGCAAATATCCTTTCGTTCTTATTAGATTTGTGCAGCTTTATTCCACAGTGTGGAACAGTGGGTCAAAAATTAAGATTGGTAATAATATTTTAAATAATTATATGTATATTAGAGCTTACTGTGTAGCTAATTCAATAGGAAATAAATCAATAATGTTCACTATAACAGAAATCTTTATTTGTTTATAAATATTCCGTTTCGCTGATCAAGAATCTAAAGAACGCTTTGCTCCATTACGACAGCTCTTATTTAATATAATAAAATATATTTATAATATGCAAAAATAGTCATTGCAGATCTCATAAAATCTATATTCTTTAGGAATCTATGATCAAAGAAAAATAAATACATTTCCTATACCAAAATACACCTTAAGAAATATAATATTAAACATAATTAAATACCCAAAATAATTTAATAATATTATTCAACAAATGCCTAATTTTGTTGAAGTTTCAAATACGTTTTTCAATTTAAAACTAATCACATATCCTTAATATACTTAATAAAAGCTATTAAATTTAAAAACATTTTTGAATAATATATTTTTTTTAAAACTTAAAACCCTTGTTGTTACAGTGTACATAAATTAGCATCATATATTTTAATAGAAAAACTTGATTATACAAAATTCATGGAAATGTGTGCAGCATAATTTGAACTGGACGCCAACTCGCCACCACCCTACCACCCAGCCATCAACTTTTGAATTTGTCCGCGCAATTTGTTGCAGGCACCAACGGAACGTAGAGCAGCAGAAAGAAATCCAAAGAAATTGGAAAATCCTGAGGCAAAGAGCCAAGGAGTCAGTAGATTAACTTTTATTATGACCGCAAATTAGTTGTCCTCGTCGCCGTTGATGACGACAATCGAGTTTATCGACAATGATGACTTATTTACTCTTGGGGGTCGGAAGCCAAGTAAATGCGAAAATGGCTAAGCAGCGCGGTTATGTAAGCTGAGCAGTTCCCCCACCTAGGAGCTAGGCTGTGTATGTCCTTTTGGCCTCTATTGTGGCACACACACATAGAGGCAGTGCGAGAGCGAGAGCGAAGAGCAACCCTTGTGGCTTGGGAGGGCGTGGCCTCACTCGAATTGGAAAGCCATCATCAGGATCTGAAAGGAGCAGAAGTGCTCTCCACAAAGGGAAGAAGTGCAAGCACAAGGATAACAAAAGCTCGTCGTCCTGGTGCCCGTCTCTACCCCTCCGCCTCTGCCTCCGCCTCCAATTGCGATTGTTTTGCGCTGCCATTTGTGGCTTTTTGCTTTCATATGAAGCACGCCTCAAAGGATTACCCCGGGATCTAGCAACCCTCTGCCAACCCCTCGCCGAAGGATTCGCTGCTTCTTCTGCTGGCAGCGAGTACATAAAACATGCTCATATAAGCGTATAAATATGTGATAATAATGATTAAAAGTTCTCATCATGCCATCATCATTTATGCAAAGGATTCCGCTTTCACTGTGTGCCAGTGTCTGTGTGCTCTGAAGAGTCCTTACATTTTTATTTGGCACCGACACATGGCTTAAGCTGCTGAGTATTTTCCATTTTCCGCAATTTCTTTGGGGGGAATGGGGGTCCTGCTTTGTCGCCAGCTAAATGGGGAAAATGGAAAATGAAAAATAGAAAATGGGAAAATGGCTCTCTGCATTCCGAGTCGCTATCTCCATCTCTTTTTGTAGTTGCCATAATATGAGGACAATTATTTGATAAGTGGGTTGAATGTGCAGCAGTTTTTAGCCCCCAGATTTTCCCAGCTTCCGTTCCTGGTTCCATCTGCCATTGTCATGGCGCTGCTTTTTGACAAATGAAAGGGGTCACCAAAACAGGCTTTTGTTGGGAAACCCCCATCATATATATAGACAAATATATATAAATATCATGCCCAGTTTGGAGCGAGCAATGGGTAGGTGTTGAAGACAAACTTTTAATTGTTTTTCAGAGAGTGTGGCCATGGTCTGAGTTTATATTTTTCGTTTCGCTTTTATTTTTTTAATTTGTTTGCCGAATTGGAAATATGTAAATGATGTTGTTTGGCTCTGCATGTCGGGGGATTATTGTGCTGTTAACGTTTGGCTTTTTGGCTGGGCTTTGTGGCTTCTTTTCTCTTTCAGCTTGAGGAGCTTGACATTGTAGATAATGGCTGTGTGTTGTGGAGAAGGAAATCATAATGCATTGACAAACATCTGAGAATAAAACGTTGAGCTTTAGAGATCAAAGTCCTTAAAAAGGGGTCTTTGTCATTTGAAAGATTTCTTTGATCGATTTGGTTTATTTGATTAATTACAAAAATTACTGAATATTAAACTAATCCAAGAATTATTAAATTTTTATAGTTATTAAATATATATTTTAAAGGATAGAAATTTCGTAATGCTTGATTAATTTTTTATCTAATACAAATATTGTTTTTCCAAGGCAGTTGAAATATTTTCCCATCCGGAAGTAACTATTACTCTTGCATAGGGATAATACGAGTATCTACCAAAACTTATCATTTTCTTGTATCATAATTACCCCCTATACACAGATTTATATTCCATCTGAAAATCTCTTTCAATAACTTATTATTGATCTCTTTTCACAAACAGATGAAGACATTTGTATGATAATGCCAAGGATTGTCACTCCTCCTTTTCCTTTTGGAAATCAAAGCCCAAAGCTTGTGGATCATGACAAGTTCCAGCTAACTTCCTTTTTGAATCCAGTTGTGCGCCGGCATACCCTTGCAGGTAAATTCGTTTGGCCAAAAATTCAAAGAGTGCCACATGCCAGATGCCTCTCCAGCTACAGCTCGAGTAAACATCTTCATGGGGAATGTGTGTGTGGAATCGAGTGCCGTTGACAGCCGCATCATTATATGGATATCATTATCGTGTATCGTCGTCTGCAGGGCCCAGAAAAGAGAGAAAAAGAAGGTAAAATGTCACAAGATGCTGCAAGATGGGCGGGGATAAATGCGTGGTTGAGTGGATTCGTGGGTGGCTTCGTAGCTGGCTGGCTGACTGGCTGACTGCCTCGGTGGCAATATAATAAAGCGCAAACATTTATACACGACACTCGATGCGAAGGACGGCGATATAGAAAAAGCATTCCGGCCAAGTTAACTGTCGATATCAGCTGCTGCCACCGCCCACTTTGCTGGCGCACTCGCAGCCATGAAATGAATGCGAATTCTGTTTGCCATCGATTTTCAGGACAACGTTTATTATTTTTATTATATTCGCCGGGCAGCTAGGAAGGGGAACTGAGCAACTCTCTGCGATGGGGTGGCTGGGAAATTATGGGCTTTTCATAACGTTAACAGTCGCATAAATACGCTCTTTGTGTCAGCCAAGTAGAAAAAATGCGATAAAAGATTATAAAGTGTGTGTGTTGTCGTTGGCTTTGGTCCTGGGCCTGGGCTTGGGCTTGGGCTTGGCTTTTGCTGCCCAGTGGGTGGGTTTTTTCCCGGGGATCGGAGTTCGTTCTCGTTCTCGGCACTGGGCGGCGACATCTGTTTCCGACATCTTTTAATAAAATTTTCATCTTTATTACAAAACGATTGTTTTATGCGCTGGCTTCACTCCCTTGGTTCCCTTGGCGAAGTTCAACTTGAACTTGGACTAGACGACGGAAGTCCTTCAGCGGAGTCGCGAAGGAAGTAATTAGAATGAAGCGATTTTTAGTTGCCAAGTTTTTCGCTACTCCCGGTTTTTTATTTTTATTTTCATTTTTATTTGGCTTTGGGCGGAAAGTTTTCATTGCCGAATGAACTGAAGTTCAGTTTATGAAAATATTTTGCATTTCATTCATTTTATTACTTTATTTCACTTAATTTGATTGCACATTGCCTCTTTTTTTTGCCCCATCCGTGATTGTATGGAAATAATTGCCAACTTTATTGGTTAATTTATGAAATTTACACATTTAATGGTTGTTATTGTCGAGTGTGTGTTTGCGGTTCTTTGGTAGTTGTGGTTTTGCGGCGGCTCGTGCATATTTATTTGTGTTTGGACAAAGCGGCCGGAGAGTGTGTCGTTCAGTCGTGGTGGAGTGGTTGTTAACAGCGGCTAGTTAGGTGTATAATGGAATACACGTGTGAGAAAATAATTGGGACAGGTATGTAACTGATATATTAAACTGATTCTGATATAACTGATTAGTCAAATCACCAATTATAAAAATATTTAAAATTGTTAATCGGGGTGACTTTCATCGATCAATGTTCTGAGATTTAAGCGGATTTATTAAATTGTTTATATTATAATATATTAAGATTTCTAATCATATATTACATTACATTAATCAAAAAACTTGATTTTATAATTTTGTTTGCTTATTATAGCTCTATATTAGTGTTAAATTAATTTTCCTAAATATTTTTCTATAATACATATTTACATTTAAATAAGTAATACATATTTACATTTAAATAAGTATTTACTGTCCACCTCCCTTTTTTACATAAATTCCCTTTAAAGTTGGCTATTATTTTGCATAATTTTTTACCCTTTCACATTTCTTTCTTGCCACTGCAGTTCCCTGACCTCTGATGAAGTGCTCTGCCCACTTTTTGATGGCAGACCAAAAGAAAAATATTTTTGCATTATTATTTTTTGCAATACTGTTTTTTTTCATTTTTTTTTTTAACTTCGTTGATTTTTGATGTACGCATGGGGGCGCCGATTAAGCCAAGTGGAAAATTCACAGAGCCTTTCCCCCATGGTTTTCCATGGACTGGACTTCCCCACTGCCCCACTACCGGCAATCCTGGCGGCAACAAATAAATAAACAAAGCTTTAAAGGGAAACACCAACAAACAGCGCTGCAGAGTTGCATAATTGTACAACCAAAGACAACGAGGGACGACGCGACGGGTGAAGGCAATTAATATTTTTTATTGCATACAAATTGCATAATTAGTCAAAACTAAATGACAGGACACACAGGCCCACAGACCCAGAAATGAAAAGGATAACAGCGGCGGAGCAGCGACAAAAGAAAAGGGTTGCAGGCAACAAATGTGTTGTTGTGATTAATAAAATTACACGAAATTGCAAAAAGGCCAAAGGAGGCACACAGGAGGCACAAGGGATAGCAGGATACAACGAAATTTGACAGCTCGAAACAATAATAACAGAAGCAAGCCCACAGGACTCGAGCAGGGTTGCTGCTACTGCTTACCCGAGAAAGATCCCTGAAAAAGGCTCATCACTTGACGCTGCGGCCAAGGAGCAGAAATAAAAAGGACGAGTAGGAGCGGTTTCCTACAAACGTGTGAAAGCCGGAAAAAGGGACCGCTACTTGACTCGACGAGGCATAAGGAGTCCTTTAATTAATTCGTATGTCTCCCTGTGTACTCGCTGAGTTATGTGACTCTCTGCGGGCACTGAAATCTCGATCCAAGGTGTGTGTGGGCCCAGCCAGGCGGAAGTAAGTTGAGAATTTATATGGCATTGGAAGTAATTAGTCAAAATATTTATAAAGAATATTTATAGATGTCGCGAGGAGTATACTTAAAGAAAAGAGTCTTGTCTCGAGGGATCTTTTGTCACATGAAGATCTTAGTTAAGTCATTCGAGTGAATATAAGAGAGAAATTAGAGCTAAAATCTTGAATATTAATTTTTAAGTTCTTCTGTTTTAACAATATTTCTTTCAGTTATTTTTTAAAATTGATCTCCGTTTATCTTAAAATAACGCGTGCTTTAAGAAAAATACAATATAATATAATATAATTGATATGTACGTATTCATATTTTAAAACTAAATATTAAATATAATTTTTACTTTCTGATTTATTTAGCTTCAGATATTAACTTAATTTGTTTTGTTTTCCATTTATTTTCTCAACTTAACTCTCAATCACCCGGCTCACTCTGCAAAATTGATCTCCTTTTATTGCCCCCAAACGTTAATCCCTTAATAACATTTACCCCATACAACAACCTGCTCATATTCTCAGCCAAAACTTATTTTATTTCAGCTCTCATCTGTCACCCAGTTTGGCGGGACCTGAGCCTTCGATTCGCATGATCTCATAACAAGTTGTCAGGACTAATTAGAGAGTTGCGCCAGCTGACGCCGCCGCAGCATCCAGAGTCGCCCCTCAAAGTGGAAGTCGTAACCCCCGGAAAGTGGCATCAATGTAACGCCTAGTTAGGCAACAGATTGCGCTGAAATGTATGCAAAAGGCTGGAAATTAAAACCACCACCACACAGGACACAGGAATAAAAATCAAAGCAAGGACAAAGGGAGGATGCCCGCCGACACGGTGCTAAATTAGTGAAAGGGTGACCCCGATTTATTCAGATCGTATGGGGGATTATCAATGGGAAGCAGCAATTGGATAATGAAAATAAAATTCGTTTTGGTCACGTGCTTAGGGAAATATGAAATGATTATTTATGAAAGCCCAGAAATGCGTTTCTTTAAGCCATTCCCAGACAGATTTCTAATTGAAGAAATAAACCCCGATAAAACCAGTAGCCAATTCAATTAACTTGGCTGCCAGTGCAGTTGAGTCGTTGAGTGAAGGCCTGCGGCCAGAGGCGCAAAATTTTTAATTAATCCGGAATCCGGAGAGTGCTTCGCTTTCCTCCCGATCCCAGCTCGAAAAACCCAAAACCATGGTGGCCAGCACCTGGTGTACTTTTTAGCAAATCCATTGGCTGCATTTCTGATGGACATTTGGCATCTGTTTCTGACCGAACCATGCCGGACGAGGTGCGTCAAACAAAGTTCCTGCATTTGCCAGCCTTTGGCATTTCGGTTTTTTCTCTTCTCCACTCATCACAATTTTTGATTGCACAATTTAATTTTCATTTAATTTTTTTGTACCAGCTCACTGTTTGCATAGGCAAACTGAGAAATTAATATTTACATTTATGCAAAATAAATTCCCAGTTTTTATTTGCCTTCTCAGTTGATTGACATTTGCAGCCGAAGGGTTATAGTTTCTGTAATTGGAAGAGAATCATATTTATTTTATGTTTGCTCAGTTTGAGGTAGGTTGGGATCGCCACACAAATTAAATTATATCATTTTTGCTGGGTTGAGGCTGCCAAAAGGTCACACAGAAATGTCTCGCAAACATCATACATAGAAGTCGGAATAGAATTCTGAGTTCTCTCTTTCTCCACGGAATAATGTCTGGTATGCTGCCTTATATGGAGCTGTGTGTGCTGGTTTACGCATGCCAGCAGGTCAGCCGCACAGTTCAATTAAGTCTTATTAAATGTTCTTCAAAAATCAGGGGCGGAGCTAGGCCTTTTGAGCGTATAGAAATAAATAAAGATAATGGCTCCCAAAAAATGTATAAAGACGGGAAATAAATAAGAACTGAACTAAATTAAATAAAGATATATAAAAGCCGGCTGGGTTTCGTAGATTATACTACTTTGGTTATTTTAAAAAATATATTTTTATTTATTTGATATTTTTCCCATTTTATTTTATTAAAATATTAAAAAACCAAAAAAAGTAACCTTGTTTTATTATTACAAATACTGCAAGCGAAGTATTTTTTTATTAAGCTAATTTTAATTTAATTTAAATCTCCCCCCACTTCGCACCTGTTTGTTCCAGAAAGAAATCTGAAATTGAGTGAACCAAGGGCCGCAGCATGTTACTCAGTCGACTCGAGGCTTTGTGCGTAGACAGCCAGGAACAAAAGTTCTTTACGAAATACAAAAAGCTGAGTTAATTAAGTGCTACGAGCAAATTAATATAAAAAACTATTGTATAATAAGGTAATAACAAACGAAGCATAATTAAAAAGCGGACAATGGGAGAGGCAATCATCAGCATCGCTGGCAAGGACCTGCCATGGGTGAGTGAAGTGCATAAATATCGATCAAACTGAATGACAATTGATTGAGTGCGGCGGCGATAAACAAAACAAAAAGTGCAATAAATATAACGAGCTTTGCCGCAATTTGTTGACCCTTCACGTAAGTGGAATCGAGGTCAGAAAACCCCGCCGACCTGAAGTTATGGGTTAATGTTTTTGGTGCCTGCCTCTCGGCTCGCCTCGCACATTGCAATCTCACTTTATAGTGCCATTTGCCTGACGTCATAAAACCCGTTTTAAAAATAATTAATGTTGGAAAGGTTTAATTTTAAGACCATTTGTTAGTAGTTTACAGTTTGATCTATTATGAAGAGGCGCTTGTTCGTCTGCTAGTAAAGCCCCCCCAGAAATTAACGATATTACAGCCAAAGTAGGTCCACAGTCAAGCGTAGAGTACCCTTGACAGTAATTGGTAATTGCTGTGGAAGTCCCGAGTTAATTATAAGGGAGAAATTTAATTCAAAGTTAAGCTTAGACAATGGAAAATCTAGTTAAGCCTTGTAGAGCAAAAAAGCAATAGGTAACGCCCCAGTCGATAAAGGGGCGGCATATTCAATGTCGAGGATTAATAAATTCAAGAACTTATCTATAACTAGTTGTTATCATGTAATTGATTTACTAAGTGAATTTACGTAAGTATGTTAATTAAATAAAATAATATTTTGCTTTCGCTGGAGAAGTATTTTTTATGTAAAGATACTTAAAGATGATACCTCTTTAAAATTTAAATTATGCCTGCCTAAAAGTATGCCAACTTGAGTCTTAAATTTTAACATAAACTCATTATGCGGCTAACGGTGCCATGTTAAGAGATTAAATATATATGTTTTGTGAACTTCGGTTTATTTAGTTAAATGATTAAAAAGTTTATTAAAAAAACTCAATAAATTAGTTCACTCTACAACAAACTACGAATAGCAGTAAACAAATAATCTAGAATACATTACTCTTATTTATTTGCTATATACATTTTAATCAAATTAATACAATTAAGGAGTCTATTAACAGAGGAAAATCATTTCTTACATAATTTCTTTATTACTTTAAATATTTTTTTTGTTAAGGGATTTTACTTCAATCAATCCACAATTAATCCCCAACTGAAATGAGAGTTCCTTTTCCATTTTCCACAAATTAAAACATCAAGTCTGCGGGTAATTATTTCCATTTCAACGCCTCCAAATAACGGCAAGGGGGAAAACTTTTCGTTTTCTTGGCCGCGTTAAGAAAGAGATTTGTGTGTGTGCTTGGGCTGAGTTGAGTTTTGCGCCGCATTCTGGGCCTGCAGGGCTAATGTTGTCCTTCAGGCGGCAATTGAAAGAAACAAATATATATAAAGTTGGCCAACAAGCGTGCCGTTCCGTTGTTGGGCCAACTCCTCGGGCTTCTAGGCCAGTCGTCTGTGAATTATGGCCCTTGGAGCCCAAGTTGAATATTTTGTAAGTCCGCTTACCGCTTACCGCTCACCGCCTCTATATGTGCTGGTGGCTGTGGGTAATTGAATTAATGGATATGTAAAATAAAAAATAACAACTATTTCTGCACTTCACGTCATATTTTGGCAATAATTTTGGGGTCGTCAGTATATTGTTTTCGGCTAGGTCATATTTCATGAGTCTGGCTCGTGCTGTCTGATTTCCGATTTGCTTGGCAATGAGAGATTCCGTTTGATCTTCTCGATCTCGGCTGGATTTGTTGGGCTAGGTAACCTCTCCGGGGCCTGACACTGGAGATCTGTTTTCGATTTCGTTAAACCAACAGGTGAATCACCTCTCAATGCTAAGGAATAATGGTATCTCGTTCTGGTCACACCCTTGTTGCCCAATAAAGTACAACGAAAAATGTTTCAGGTTCAAAGTTCGTATTTAATTAATATAGGTAACACCTGCGATATCCAGACGAAGATTCCGAGCCCAAGATTCCGTGTCAAGTGTCTGGCAAATAAACTGAAAGTTTTGACTTAAAACTCATTAAAGGGCCAAGAGTGTCGAGGGCTTGGCCCGGTTCGAAGTGGTTCTGATCTGAGCCATAACGATATAACGATGCCCCCTCTAGTTAGCAATTTGGTGTGAATTGAATCTTGAATATTAATAGGTACGTAAAATATCGAACGAGCAAATACACTCTCAGCTACGTCAATTTAAAGAAACATACTATATATGCAAAAATTATATTTTTCTGAGACGGAAAAAGAGTAAATTCTAGGTGAGACTTCCTTAAGACTTCTTAGAAACTTTAGAAATAGTTTTAACTTGGCTAAAATATTGTCTATGACTTATGTATATATATAAAATTAATTTATGAATAATTCAGTAACATTAAAAAAAGAGTTGTTGACCTCTGCAACACACATATTTTTATATGGAAAGTTTGCAGACAATTTAAGATAATTAATGCGTAAGGAAAGGGGATATACCAAAAGCACTTAGCTCGTTTAATATTTGTTCTTAAAAAGAGGTTTGTATTCTTTTAAAAGGTAATATCACACATTTGTCAAACAAACTCAACTTTTCAGTCAAAAAAAAATACCATTCCCACTTTTTTTCGGTTATTTTTTTTGTCACTTGGTCGCTTAAATCTCAGTACCAAGTACCGAACATGATCATGCAGTTAAGATCGCCATCGCGACCACTTAAATCGAACGTGCCGCTAACTAATCACCCATTTAAACTCCAACTCCAGCTCCGAATCCGGCAAACTTGAACTTGCAATGAGTGTTATAAAAATGAGGAGGCTCTGTAAAAAAAATAAGCTTAAACTGAGACGGAGACAGAGGCAAATTCCTCTGGCCATTCAAGTGGAGCGACGTCTGCCGCTGCGTTGGCTATTTTGAATACTTTTAATGTCCACCGTGGCCTTTTCCGCAAAATGCTGGTAATTATAATTATAAGCAATATAAATTAAAATTTTTGTTTGCCCAAAAACGAGCGAGCGACGACCGCAAGTTGCTGGACAACATGTGTCGACGCATTGTCAAAATATAAAACATAGTTTATGTTTCACAACATCTGCAATTAAGTCGTTCTTGTCGACTGCAACCTTGTTGGCTATTAGATTAAGGTCTTTTGGGGCCAAATAACTGCAGTGGCATCCTTGGCCGATAACCGTACTAACTGACTCTGACTCGGTGTGTCATTTGTAAGCCGTGCGAATTCCGGACTCCAGGCAGTTTGCCAAGCACTTGGGGATCCCATTGAGTGCTGTACAGGTTTGACCCTAAATTCGCATTGAACTGCGGCTGGAACTTCCTTTGTTGTGGCGGCAAAATGTGCCACAAAAAGAGGGAGCTTCCGAGTTCCGGTCATGCTATTTAGTGTGCTGAAATCTAAAGTAAGCAAGGCGCTGTCATCAATCATCAGTGCTCGGCGATTAAAGCTTACACAGCAAAAATATTGACTTGTAAACTGTATAATCTGCAAGTAAGTGAAATATTTCATAAGGGAGATTAAATTATCTTTCTTTTAATATAAACAGCATAACCTTTACTGAATTACAAAACACTTTTGCTTAGATCTGTGTGGCCTAACTCACATTCCAGCATAATTAACTACTACTATTTATAGTTCGAGAAAGTTATGATCCGATTTAACTACCATATGCCCGTCATCGTTGCTCATAGAATTTTATGACCAAGTTCTTGGCAGCAGGTTTCTAATTGAAGAGTTCAGTCCCGGGTGAGATAAACAAAAGCTAATATCTGTTTACGAGTATTAATATGAGTAGTTATGACGTCCATATGCGTACTACTACAGACCACTGATCAACAGCGATTTGCTTAAGTTAAAACGGTCTGGAACCTGAGCGGGGAATTAATAGTCAAGCCCCCGCCGATAAGACTACTTAGTGTTAGACACATAAAAACAATTGCGCCGTGTGGAAAATTTTCCACTTCGGTTTATAGCTTGGTCCGTAGGGAGTTGGGGAGTTTTTCACAACTCTTGCACTCTTTGCCTTCAAGGTGGATAATTCGGGGTTTATTATTTGTAATTGATAAAGCATGCTTTATGAATGAGATCAGACATTTGCAATTAGCCTTGGTTTTATCGTAAATGCACTGAGGAAAAATATTTAAAGTGCAGTATAAGGAGTTCCAAGAAATTTAAACACAAAAAATACTTTTTTTTAAGCAAGTATTTGTTGAAGGCTTCAAAAGAATTTAAAATACACAAATTAATATTATAAATTCCCAAAAACAAGTTCCTAAAATGATTAAAAAAAACCCTTTACTTCAAGAGGAAAAGGCAAATCTTTCCAGGCCGTCGCCTCGCATATCCCTCAGCCAAAAACCCCAAAAGTCGGAAATACACAGAGGAAGCAATAAAAAGTCTGCCAAGTTCACTTAACTAGAACCACGCAAGTCACCAAGGCGATAAAAAGGAGACGAGAAAATAAAATAAACAAGTAAAAAGGTAGCCCAAAGTACGGCCAGTGACTCAGCATAAAGGCGAAGAATAAATGTAAGATATATATGTAAGAAAGATACAAAAAAATCCCCCGAAAGCCGGACAGAAAAGGAAAACCCAACACGCTCGCCAAACTCACCACAAAGCAGCTCAAGTTTTAGGCTAAAGCTAAATTGCCAAATTTCTGGTCTAAACGGAGCGAGGATTGCGGCACCTGGTTGTAGCACTCGTATCTCACAGATACACAGCTACACAGATACCCAGATACTTGGCGGCGAGATCGGCTCAGTTTTAAAAGCGCTCGTACTTAGTCGGCGATCACTGTCGACGTCGCCGCCGCTGCCGCTGCCTGAAGCCCGGGGTTTTTACACAAAAACGTCTTGCCCAGACGACGGTCCATTCATGCGAGTTTTTCACTCCGACGCGTCAACTTCGAAACGAACGACACATGCTCTCTCGGCAGCAGCGGGCGCGATCGCAGCTAAATTCGCCACTAAATGCACTTCAAATCGGTTAAGTAAATGGCCAGAATTCGATGGATATCGCTACTATGAGCTCTTAGCATTCTAAGATTCAGAGCAAGGAAAAGCCCATCCTAATTGGCATAAATTCAATTAGTCGGTCGGTTGTGAATATGCAAAGAGTTTAGAGACAAGAAATACTCCCCGAAATATTCCCTCTCGCTAGCGATAGCGAAAGCCCAACTTTGGATTAGCCGTGCAGCCTTCTGTAAGAATTATTGCAAACGTAAGTGTCAAACGGGGCGTATACGTTATTTCTTTGCCAAGCCAAGAACGGGGCGTATGTGCCACATTCTGTGTAGGAAATTAATAATAAGTAATATCAAAGTGCGCGGTTTCATAAATTATAATATTTTGCCATGTCAAGTGTTGGAAATATGATTAATGTCTTGCTATTAAAAGGTTTTGCGGTTTAACTGTAATGTTTTCATTAAGTGCGGGTTAATTAATTATTGGCCATTTGTTTGTTGAAGTTTAAAGAATTCAAAAAATGTTAAGACCTCTAAATTGAAATATTGGAAAGAGTTCTTAATTTGGTGAAGTTATTGAGTTACTCAATTTGAGTATAAGGTTTATATTTGCCAAGAAATGTTTACATTTTATTTAGTGTAAAAGAAAACTTTTAACTCATACAAATTTCTCTTTAACCAATCATTAAAAATAATATAAAACATTTATAAGTAGAATATTAAAACATTAAAATATTTGCAACCTTTATTCTACCCAAATTACAATATAAAAACTGTTATGCTTTAATTTTAAAGGTTCTTGTCAAGAAAGAAATCATTAAAATCAATCAGTAATTTTATTAATTGTTATATTATTAAGTGTTACATCACTAAAATATTTATAATCAAAGCCGGCTTCTTTCACCTTATATAATACTCAAATCAATAAGCTAAATTTGTTTCGATGTTTTTTTGTAATTCGTTTAATTCCCTTGTCTGTTCAATTTAATCGAATAGGGCAGCCATCGCCCCGCACCTTTTCAATCAAAATCTGCGGTTCAATGTGCGCATTTATAATTGGATTATACATTTTAACGGAGCTGTCAAAAAACTCATTTTATTCCCGAATCAATTAAACTGATTACAAATGCCAAATGGCCACTCTTATCAGGCGCCGGCAGGTATAGAAAACACTGCAGGCCAGGCCCCAGACATCACAAGCCTAATCAGAGAAGCCCTTGCCCAACGACAAAGCTCTTAGGTTTGTGTTTGCTTTAATTTATAAACAGTTTTTCGGTTTCGGTTTCGGTTGGGGTTTTTCTTGGCTCGTTTTCTGTTTTGTTTTTTATTTTTTTCTTAGTTTTTTTGCAGTCTGCAATTAAGTGTAAACATTTTGCAAGTTATGCAAAATAACGGCAATGCGGTGGTTATGAGCGGTCATTTCTTGAGTCTGAGTGTGTGTGTGTGTGTTTGTCTCTTGGCCAAATGCATATTTTGGAGTCTGTCGATCTGTTTTTCAGTAGGGGATTTCGCAAATATGCAACCGCAGACACGTACCGAAGTCCGGTAATGATGCGTTACTTCCCCTCCGCCTCTGCATTTAGTTTGACCCACTTGCACACACTCACTCACCGAGTTCAGGTCAATGTTAAGGTGAAATGCGGTTAGCAACAAAGGTGACCTTTAAGTCAACGGATATTTTTGGATATTGCAATTGATTTATTTACGAGTTCCTTGCCAAATAGTTTATGACCCCAGCTGGAAGCAGCAAAGTTAAGGGAGCACACAAAGTAAATAAAGCAATAAAAATTGGGAAATTTGTTGTGTGCAATGGTGTGAAATTTTAGGGTCAGTCAGCAAGTATACGTAGAATTGGAAATGCCAAATAAATAAGTAAGCTGTAAAGGTTGTCAGTGACGGCTTTGAGATGACCCCAAAAAAGGGAAGCAATTAGGGACAACTTGGAGAGGTCTTATGAGAAGAATAAAAGGCTTTGTATTGGCTTAAAAATTTGTATATAAATAAAATATGTAACATATAATGACAGCTTTAACTTAATAACTTATTACTAATATGTTTTAATTTTTTTTTAATTGCAATGTGTAACAAAATACATCAGAAGTCATTATCGGTTTTGATAATGATTTATGACTTTATGGCGGTAATATTTAAAATCAAGAGATCTAGAAAGAATATACCAAAACACATGATATTATAAAGTCATTGTTACCTAAAATATTTACTAAAAACTAAACAAAATGTAAATTACAAGAAAACTAACTTTGCCTCATATCTTACCACACTTTTTACTTAATTTTAAGTCCTATTTAATCACGCCACCTTTTCGCTTAACCCCAAATCAGTTTCACTTTCAAGCTTGAACCGCAGCCAATGATTTAAGCGAAATTTTTAACGGTGTCTGCGCCGCCTCACACACCACTTAGCTAGTCACTCATCCCAGTCATCCGCCCATCCATCTGCCCATCTATCCGCCCACCAATTGGCCAAACCTGAGCTTGGACACAGAAGTTGTCTTAAATTAACCGAAAGCAAAAAAAGAGACCTTTAAGAGCAATAGACGTCACACAAAAGGCTACAAAGTGATCGCTTTGTTGCTTCGCCGTTTTCCTAACCGTTAAATTGAAATATTGACTTAAGTTTTTGATGTGTGCATTTTTTGTCGCTTTTTTTATTTTGTGTATTATATTTTGTTGTTGTCTCTGATTCATTTTGGCAGAGGCCCGGAGCAAGCACACTTGCTAATAACCGAGCATACAATACGCTTACATAATGAGCGAGCCACGCTCTTTAATAACCAAATAGCCGATTGGCCCCCTGATAAGCGCAAGAAATTGGCAAATTGCCGTTTGCCGGCTTAAAGTGCGAGAAATCCATCAATCGCCGAAGTCTGCCCGCAGGCAAGACAGGCGAATATATAGCCATAAAGTTATGGCACGGTGACTTAGGTCAGGATTGAAGTTAGCCGGCCCCATGGCCCACCCGCAGGCACACTTAGGGAAAAATTATTGACGTACCACGAGAGCTGGAGATTATTTTGATGACAAAATAATATAACTTACAGCTTTTATGAAATCAAATTTATATATTGCATAACCTAACTTAACTTAACTTTTTAAGATACTCAACATAAGCCGTTGTAAGCTGAAAGGAACTGTTTTATAATTAACTTTAACAAGCTTAATTTGCTTGTTGGTGGTTCAATTTCTTCATGTGCAGACACAAGACGACCTTGCCGGCTCAATTTCTCTGACAAGCCGATCAGACCCTTCTCAAAAACAGCGGAATTTATGCATAATTCAAGTGAAGTGCGCGCTCAAAAAGGGTCTTTTTCGGTTGGAAATTCTCGGGCGTAATTGGAGCATTTCGCGAATGGTTTCGCCAAATAAAAAATATATAAAGAAAAAGAAAAACAATGCCGAAAATGGCCCATAAAATGTGCCCAAAAATAGATGGCGAGAGAGTGAGTTCGTATAAATTACAACACTCGACGCAGCCTGCTGACGAGTATTGGAAAATGTTTGCCAATAATGTTGCCGTTGATGGAGCGGCCGGCCACGCTTCAGCGATTGGCCACGGCTTTTGGCCAAGTCTGTGACTGAAACTGCAACTGCCACAAGAGTCCATGACGTTCGCAATAATCTTGTTAATGTTTTTAAGCCACTCTCAGCTCTCAGCTTGAACAGGCCGCGTGTTAAATGCCGAAGCAAATAGTCAAGTGGAGTTGAAGATGAGAGCTTAATGGGGAGTATGAACTGAATGGCAACAAATTGAAAAGGGTTATTAATTATTAGAGCTTCTTGAAAATTATAATCATTTCTTTTGGACTTGAATAAAATAATGATAAACTTTATTACAAATTAAAATAAACATCAGAAAGGAAATGTAGAATTAAAAGTGTCTTAGCTGGTCTTTCCGCTAAATCAAAAAAATTATTTGAACTTTGTGCCTTAGAAATACTAAAAACGGTTAATTTCTTTTAAACGATTCTTAAGTCAGATGACATAATGGACTCCAATGACTTAATTTTCTATTAAAACAATGGCAATGTTCTCTTCATTAAGAGTCATTAAATGTATAGTCCCAAGAACCCTTGCCTTAGTCAGCATTTAATTCCAATATCAAGTTCGTTGCCTAAGTCTTTCGTTTCAAAATTTTTACTCTGAACTTGCTACACTTATTTCTTTCAATTTCTTAAAACAACAATAATTATAATTATTATTACATCAAGTTGAATGTGAATGTTGCATTACTTAATGCCATTTAAATTGTTTACATGGCTGCAGTTACTACCATTTAAAGAATGATTTGTTGCGCTTGGCCTGGCCAGGTGAGCTATGAATGAACACATGTAAATATGTAAGTTTGAAAGCTTTCGCTGAACAAAACAATACAAACTTATACATATATGCGTGTGGCATAAGAAGAGCTCAACTACGGGCTAAGGAAAGTGTTTGGGGCTGCCAAGCGTAAAACACGTGTAGCAAGTATACAAATTAAGTATTTATTTTAACTCGATTTTAATGAGACAGTTTACTGTAAATATTTTAAAATATTTCAAGCTGTTTTTATCATTTAAAATTTACTTAAGATACCTAGTCAGATTCCATCGGTTTTGTTCGATTATTTTGTAGTCGAAAACTTTATTTTCCGCGTAGTGATGGGGGCAAAGCCAAATAAATGCCCTGCCCCGTTGTAAAGGCTGCAATTAGAGCTAAATGAGCGACCGACCACTTCTGGGTTCGATCTCGGAAACTTCCGTAAAGATTTTTATGTTTATCTCAATGTCAACAGCAGTGGCGAGATGAACGAACCCTTTGGGATGTGAAATCGGAAACCGAAAAAAAGGACTGCCTGCGCAGTTTCAATAATTGCATACAATTTGCCAATCAACGCGTTCCCAACGATGCCAATTATGAAAGGCCAGGCCCTTTCGAGGGCTCAGCTCTTTGGTTCCTCCACTTGACCATGGCTTATGAAGCCATTCAAGAGCGCTCTCTGTAATCAGGCGGCGCAGCACAAGGAAGCGCTGATGATTCCCCCAAAAAATTGATATTTTATATATGTAATAAATACGAATGGGGAAACAAAAAAAAAAAATAACTATAAAATTATAAAGCGTTGGCTGCCAACAAAATTAAGCAGAAATTTATTAAAAATGCATAAAACAGGCCGAAAATCTCGCACTCTCGCACCAAACTGGATCTGGGGATAAATGCAAGAGCCAGCAAAGAGAAAAGTGGCGCGTGACCTTCGCACTACTGCAGACTGCAAAACTGCAGACAGCAACCTGAAGCTGCTGTGTGAAATTATTAAATCAGCAGCAGAAACAGCAACTGCAGTGCCAAGAAACCAAAACAAACAGCTGCCGAGAGGAGAGAGAGAGAAGCGGAGACAAACAGGCGGAGAAGCAGGCACTGGAACTCCAGTGGCCGGCTGCTGGCTACTGTTTGGCAAGAGGCAGCATGACTCAAGGAAAGCAGCGAACTTGAGATGCACTCGACATGGTAGTTGAGGGGGGAACACATTTTGGTAATGTGTAGCGGCAAAGCCCAGGAGGTACAATACCTGAGAAGTTATTAAATCAAAATCATTCAGTTTTATTTAACTTTCGAATATTTTTCGGTTTATTAAGGCAGGTGTCTGTCTTTGATGATTAATGGAACTCCTTAAATGAAATTTCGGATTTTTAAGGAGGGGAAAAAATATAAAAAAAAAATAAATAGAAATATGTAGTTATCTATTTCAATAGCACTTTTTATAAAATACATATTTTGGTTAAAAAAGGCCTTAGCATTAACATTGTAATTTTCTTTTATTTAGTTTGCAATGTATGTATATTTATTTAAAATTCTTATATACAAAGTTCTTTAAAATTCTTCTAAAGCTAGTTTTCCTTAAATACTCCCCTAATATATATATCCAGTCATGTATATATTTGCCTAATGTTATTACCCATTTAAAGTTCATAAAACTCACAGCTTAAATGTTGGTTTTCCCGAAACTGATACCAACCCGGGAAGATTGATCTCAAATCTGGCCAATATAGTCGAGGCGCCAAAGAAGGCGCACCTCTTGACTCACACTTAGAAATGCACGCGAGCAACATGCAACATCTACAGCGGCAACGGCCACTGCAACTGCAGTAACATTTTGGCAAATGCCAACGAACGCTGCCTTATTTTTGTATTTCTCGAATTCAGGCAGACTGAGCGGCTAACTTCAGTGGCTCAGTATCTTGGTGGCCTGCTGGCCAAGCAACCTACTTCTGCTAATGCACAGAGACAAATATTATATTGAAATAAGGGAGATAATAAAAAGAGAATATTGAGAAATAGCATACCGATTTATACTAACATTACCAGTGACCTTTTGAGTAGTCTAAAAATTTTAATGCTCTTCTTGAGACTATAAAAGAGAACATCTACCTTTTTCGCCATGTGCAAAACTGCAATTGAAAGTGAGGCTGAAGCCCAGTCTCTTGGCTAGACCTGGAGCTGGTGCTGGAATCGGGTTGGGTATCGTCGCCGTCGCCGACGTCGGCGTCGTCAGCTGTTAGAAAGCTTCGCTGGACAGCGGCACAGTGGCATGTGGCAATTGCAACACATCCAGTTGCCATATATACTGGATGTGGATGTGGATATCGATGTGGTTATAAAACCGTATTTAGGTCAATCAAATTTTCGCATTTGCCATTTTGAAATTTCTTTACGCAAATGCTTGTGCTATTTTTTAATGATTTTCTAACCATACCAATCCAGTCTCGTGTTGCTCTCTCAAATTGCATAATAAGCCAAAGAAGCCAGTCGGCTGGCCAGACAGCCAGACACAGCCAGCTAGCCAGGTGACCACGCCGTGGCCAATAAGCACAAAATTGTAAAGAAACGTGTTTCACTTTTTAATATTTTTTTTGTGTTGACTTCTTAATGGACTGGCGCTGGCCATTGGGGCGTGATTTTGTGGGCAAGGAGTGTTGTTCAAGGAGTTAATGGGCGGGGGAGTGGCCCATGGGCAGCCTCAGAAGATAATAATAAATAATGCCGACTTCCGACTGTTGAACTTCGAATGAAGTCGTTAAGTCCCGGAGCCTTGCCTCGCCGATTGTGATTCCTGTTTCCGCATCCTTTCCCTTTCCATACCCTTGAGAGCAGTTCTTTTTGTCGTGCTTTTTTGTTGAGGCAAATTAAATGCGGCCTTAATTATTTTATGCTCATTAAGCGTACAGCTAAATATTTGCCCTGCAAAATGCCACAAATTAAGGCAGCAGAGTCTTGGCCCAAAGCGGTTTACAATCTGCCTGCAATTAAAACTAAAAGATACGCAGCAGAAAACAGCAACAACAATAACAGAAATCCTCAAAAACAAAGTACACGAAGTATAAATGTCATTAATTGTGGTTAAAAATCTTTTTCTTTCGTTTTTTTATATTTGTTGTTATTGTTGCTCTTTTTTTTCTTTACACAATTTTGTTCATAAACCAAAATCGCTCAATTGTGACAGCAGCGACGAAAAATGTTTAACTAACATTATTTCAGTTATGTCAGAAGTCAATTAAATATAATTTGCCCTCAGTTGGGATGCGTCTTAAATGGAGATCTTGGTAAACTCTCGGTTATGAGCTCACACGGAGAGCGACAAAAATAGAGCTAAGCTTAATGGAAGTCCACTCCAAGCATAGGTCCAAGTATGCAAAGTTCGTTGCCTGAGTCATTTGTTTTTGCCACTGTAATTACCATGGAAAGTTTTTCAATTTATGATTCTTTGTTAATTTATGCCAAGCTACATTCTTAACGCATTAAAAATCTAGAGACTGATTAATAGGATAAATTATTTGCATCGATCTGAGACAGAAATTGATATAAAGCTTTATATTATTTTGTTCAAATAATTATGTATATCTAAATATTTATTGTATTCTAATTATATTCACATTTATCCATTTTCCATTTTATTAACTGCATTTTCAATTAGGAAACAAATGAAACTGAAATTGGTCAATATTTCTTGAACACTTCTTCAAAAATAATTGTAATCCAATAATTATTATATTAAAGTCACATTTTGCACCATAAAAATACAAAACCTGATTTTATAGCTCACGTGCATTGATATGTGCTCGAGTCCGCTTTAAGTTCATCAGAACTCTGCGTTCTTCACGTTTTCCTGGACCAGCTGAAAATTTCCATTTTATTAACTGCATTTTCATTAGTAAGCAAATAAAACTGTGCCGGGAAACCGGACAGCAGCAGCAGCCACCAATTAGCATATTGTTGTCTATGGCTTCAGGTACTGACCTGCCATCGCAGAGGGTTCCCCCTGCAATCACGTACCCACCGGCCGAGTGACAAATGTATTTACAGCTCTCGGCGCGGCTAATAAAAACATATGTGATTATATTGTTAAAATGAAATTTATGGCACGATTTATTGCGGTTTCTGCGGAGCTAATCTGCCGAAATCTTGCCAGGAGTGTGCCAAGGCCTTTAGTTCCTGTTGGTTCGTACGTAGAACCTCTTGGCTTAGATTAGACACTGACCTCAGGAAGTGCTTGGCCGACACGGTAGACATTAAATTAGATTTTAATTGCTTTCCATAAATATCCCCGCATCTCGGTTTATTTCCTACATTGAACTAATCCACCACAAACAAGCTTTCATTTCAAGCGGATTTTTTTTATTACACTGAGCTAAAGGGTATTAAATTTAATACGCGTAAAATTTTTATATAAAATAGTGTCAATACTTTAAATAGTTAAAAAAGTTAAACAGCTATTAATTTTATATTGCATTTTTAGTATGATTTGGTGCTGATAAAATCACTTTGAATTTTTAATTGAATTAATTTATAGTGTAGTGTTATGCATATTTACAAAGTGATTTATGGCCTATAAAACAAGATACATATATGTAGAAACGCGAGCAATATTTGTATGTCTGACAAATGAATATTCATAAACAAATAAAGCAGTATTTAGTTATTTATTTATGTATTTACGTATAAATCAAGATAAATTTAATTCATATTTATTATATTTTTTTTCTCTGTACCATCTCCCGTTAGACTTGAATTATGGGCTTGGAAAAACATTACCTGCGATATGGACGCACCGCTAGAGATCACATCCTTGACTGGGCCACCTGTGGGCGTAATCGACGGCAGCAGCAACAACAACAACAGCAGCAACATCAGCATCAGCAACTCCAACAGCAACCGCAGCAGCATCAGCAACAGCATCAGCAGCAGCAACAACTGCCATCACAGGGAACCCCAACAGCCACAACTGCCACGGGGCGGAGGTCTCGCCCTCATGTGACACACAGGGGTACGCCGCTCTCCATGCTGATATCTCATGGAGTTAGGATTAGCAATAGTAAGTACAGTCCACTTAATTATATGTATAAACCTAAAAACATGCCAGTCATTCGTTAGAATAAACTGAGCTATAAACAAGACACGGAATTAAAAGCCAGAGCAGAAAACAATTAGTGGAACAATATCAGCATGAAGCAAACAAGCTATAATGGATTTATGGAAAATTTATGGAAACATATGAATTGATTGAAGAAAATCTAGTAATAAAATATTTGTAAGCAGAAACCTAACGTTTACAAATGTTATATATTTTATATTAAATCTGCAAAGAATCCTAATTTAACATATACATATGGTAAATATTTTCACCTTAATATTATGTTAATTCCCTTAAACCCAAAAAAAAAAATATATATTTTTCCAAACTTTCCCTAAAAGGAAACAACTTCAATGACTAGCCTTCAGGCTTTTATCACCTTCGTCAATCGACAAGAAAATTGAATTAAGGAAAAATGCTATTAAATGCTCAATTAGCTAACTAAAAGTCAATATCAACGGCCAAATTGGTCAGGCACTTGTTGAAACTTGGCCAAAATCAAAAGCCCAACTAGTTGCATTGACAGATTGAAGTTGAGAAAAAAAGATACGAAAATACCGCAAACTGGTCATCCAAGAACTGCAACCGAAAAATTGAAAACGAGTCTTTATATTTTGTTGTTTTTGGCTGATAGGAAAAACCAACTAACAGCAGTAGCAGCAGCAGTAAAAACCGTAAACAAAAAAAATGGAAAAATAAAAATAAAAACAATTTAGTGGCAGACTTGAAAACTAAAAGTCGAAAAGCCAACTAAGCGCAGATGTAAATCAAGGAAACTCACAGACGCTCTCACACACATACTCCAGCAGCGACTCTAAGCGTTCTTTGCAATGGCCGACATTGCGTATACGCCGAGTGAGCCAAGCCAAGTCGCTACTCGAAGCGAAGGCAGCCAAGTGTGCAAAAGCAAACAGCGAGCAGGCCAAGTAACCATGGCCAAGAACATTCGCCAGACAGAGACAGCGACAGCAGCGCTCTGAACTTGGCTTATAGTAGACTTGGAGCCCAGGCTCCGTTTTGTTTACGTTTCGCTTTTCTCTATTTTTTCAGGTTTTTTTCGATTCGGATTCGGATACGTTTTCGGTTTCACTTCGTTTTCCATAGGCATTTTCGATAGCATTCTGTCGCTCTTATATAGAATTATGTTTTAAACGCTTTGCACTTGACTATTGGCCAGGCTTCAGAGCCATGTTTGTCCAGTGTCAGTGCCAGTACTGGGGCAATTTATGATACTCTTCGCAGAGACGTGATGATCGGATAGGGATTAACAATGATACCCGGATTTATGGGCAACTGGTTTCGCTTTCATGCTGTGACAAAGAGTGGGACAATTTGAGATAATCTTGCGAATTAATATTTTATTAAGGAAGCTGTCGTCGCCGGATGAATTCTCCATAAATGCCTTGTGCTTAAGCAATGGCAATTCTAATGCAATGCTCGAACATTACACAGGCCACGACAAACAACAGAAGTGAGGCAAAGAGGCAAAATTAAAATTGGCAATTGAAAGCGCGGTGGCAAGCAACACTGGCCACTATGTATAAGCCGAATACTCGGACTAACGCAGACCAATGCAAGAAAATAAAAGCCACAAGCTCATTCAAAGCAAATATGAAAATGTTGCCAAATCAATTGGTCAGGCACGGCAAGAAATTTAATTAGTTTTATTCTTTTGGAATTAAATTAATATATTTATAATGAGAAAGAATATCATAGATTTCTTAAGAGTTAATCTTTGGTCGATATCTTAAATAGTTATAAACTTCCAGCTTAAGAAGTAACTTATGAATTTTTTTCTGTGCCTCTCTGTGAAGCTACCAAATGCTCAATGAGTGCGAGTTGAGTTCCTGAGTGGCTTGAAGCGGTGGTTAGTGATAGCGACATGGAGCGAAGTGGCTTCGAGTGCGAAATCAAGTAGCCGCCATGGATGCCCGACAGCCGGGAGAGTGAGCATAAATTAACACATGCAGGCAGGCGGCCAGGCTGGGCGACCAGCGTTTGCTTAAGCTTTTTGGCCAATTCTATGTCTTGTGTGTTGGCTTTGCTCAAACAGAAACAGAAAAAGGCGCGGTAGTTGTCGATGCAGCTCAAGTGGCTCTAGAAGAAGAGTTCCCTCAGCGGCAAAGGGGACTCTTTGGCAACACCAATCCGTACTTGTGTGTGTATGTGTATGTGGCAGGCGATTATATAACCAGATGCTGGCATTAAGGCCTTGCCAAGATCGTGCTTAGCTCTTTGGCCACTCTGCGTTGGAATTTGTAAGACGTTGACACAGAATTTCAACGACCAGAAGTTAACGAAATGTATTTTTTTCGGGGCTCTCTGAGCAAGAGATTATTTAATAAGCCAAATTTATTACAGTTCAAAAGCATAAAATAAAATTCCATAAGTGGTCCCATAAATAAGAAAATAAAACCTTTTCCTACATCGATTACAAGTTCACTTTCCATTCTTCGGGTTTCTCCCCAGGATTTCCGCTGCCCTGCAAATTTTCCCTTTCATCTCGATCCAGTTCTCCTAACCTTCAGCCGGCCAGCAGGCACTTCTCTCCCCCATTTCGGGGCTGGGTCCTTATCCAGGGCGAAAATCAGTTGTAAATGCTTTAATTAAGGGCCGAAATGCGATAACTTAAATGCAAAATTGCGGCGAGGGCACGTCCCGGTGGTGTTCAAGAAAACCGGTTGCTGTTGCTGCGATTTGTTTTTCGTGGGACATGCCCATAGCATTGCCCTTTGTTTCGGCTAATTGGGCCTCGTCTTAATACCAATCGCAATCCCACCGGGCAGTAGGGATGCTCCGGCGACACGTGATGCCAATTGTGGCGCGTACGAGGAAGTGAGCGTGGATCGCAAGGAATGGCAATTATTTGCATAAACAAAGGTGTTTACATGGTCATAAAAGATGCAGTGTAGGGGTATCTGAATGGAGTCTCGAATCAAGTCTTGAATCACAGGTATTACCATAATCATTATTATTATAATTATTATATTGTGCTGTCCCCGAGGCGGCACGTTCTTAAACGAAATCTCAGCCCGACGCTGGCGCTGCAACTGTTTAGTTGCGCTCTATTGTTGCACTTTGCATTGTCCGGGTACCAGAAACGCTCTATTGAAATGGTATATGGCCGGCAGCAGCACGCTTTGTTGGCTTTTAGCCGCTATAGCTCTAGCTGCTGTTGGCCAAGAGCTGCGAAGCAGCTGCAGCTGTATGGACACCGGTAATTGTGAGCGTTAATTTTAACAGGCAATTGGGAAACTCTATATACTTTAGACGTTTATTCTTTTTCCTCTGTTTCATTACGATGTTTTTCTATTACGTTTTTATTTTGAAAGCAGGTTAAATAGACCTCCCAGGGTAGTGCTATTTACACCTCCCAAATTTTATATAATTTATTTTAAACTGTTTTATAGCCTACAGCCATTACATTGCTCTAAAGGTTGTCTCGCTTCGCTCTCAACGCTTTTATTTAACCTTTGTGCGTGGTTTTCGGTAAGCTTCGGAGACTAGAAGCTCGAAATTGTTAATATCGCGTGCTCAGCTGTAATTTTGCCCAAGAAACGAGCATATGACACCAGCGGCTAAATCGAATTGCAGCAGGGGCTTATCGAAAGGGGGTGGTGTTAGAGATGATTAAAGTGGAAGTTTATAAACTAATTTCAAGGGAACTTTCTAAAAAGGCCATTCTTTAAAGGCAATTCGGAATATTTATGAATTTTGGTCATTACTTGCTTTTTGGACACAGTATGTTTTTTCAAAAACAGAAATTATTCGCATTTTTTTAATCCATATTTATCGATTTTTCTGTGACAATTTTTAAAGTCAAAAATTCATTACTTTTTTATTTAGGGCTAGATTTTATTAGGTTACTAAATATACACAAAGAATTTAATATTTAAAAAATCTACATTTTGTAAAAACGTTATCAAATGATTGATTAAAAAATTCATGAATTAAATAATCTCCCCCTCCTGCCACACCCCTGCTTTTGTTGTAACTAAAAACTTCACTGCCCGCTTCGAACAGGTAAACGGAATGGCAAAAACAAGCCGCAATAAAAAAGAAAACAAAAACCAAACTTAACGCAAAACCGAAACATCAAAATAAGTGGCAACAAAAATTGCTTGGACTGGGATCAGCATAATTGTCAATAGTCAGTTAGTCAGTTGGTCGGTCGGCGGTGGGTCGCTGACGTATCAATTGTGTGCCAAATGTTTAGTGACCATATCGCTGCGACTATGGCTATATCTTGGTCCCCGATCCCCGATGTGCAATCGCCGTTCGATTGCAGTAACATTATCCGGCGGCTTAGAAGAGCAGTAACTCCAAATAACTGAATAACCGGACTCAAGATAAAGCCTTCCGTTGAGACCTCCGTACGTCGTTGTTGTCTTCCCTTGACCTTGTCGGTAAGGCCCAAAAAAAAATGTTATGTGCCTCGTTTTATGATACCTGCACACCTGCTCTTAAAGCCGTTTTTTCACTCTCCTTTTCTTCTTCTTACCTTTTTGCGTAACTTTCTCTGGGACGCAGTTTATGGCCGGCGGGTCTCTTCAGGGTCAGTGGAACACGGCAAAGACGATAAAGAAGCCGCCGAAGTCGAAAAAAAAGTATATAATCCGTCTATATTTTGACAGCAATTATCGCGCCCATTTTCAATGCGAGTTTAATGAATTTCCAAGCTGATTTATTGCCCTCACAAAGTAGATGTCTGTCTCCCGGTTATTATTTCAGTACCCTCACAGAGCGCTTTAGATTTATTGGCCATAACTGTGTGATCACAAAGTTAATAAAGTATATCTAGAATATAGCTACGTGAATACATTTTTAATGAGATAATTTTTCAACTTTACAGAGAGAGTTTACATTTATATGATTGATATAAAAGCTTAGGAACTCACACAATTTTAAAGAGAATTAAAACACCTCTAAAATATTTCTATAAAAATATATCTAAACATGGCAACAATTAAAGTGTATTTTAAATTCGTTTTATAAATTCTCAACTACCTATCTGTCATGTTTTTTAGCATTATCATCCGTATCCCGCTGACGGCGCTGTTTTTGACTTAGTGACCTGTTAAGAAAATCGAAGCAACTTCGGTGCTGCGTTTTATAAAATAATAAATAAAATTGAAATTTATGTTGTTCAGAAAAAAAGAGCTTCACCTTGCACTTTTTTTCGGGGCAGTGGCGGCGCTTTTTTTCGTCGAAAAAAACCCGATAGCGAAACAGTTTTTCTTGATCGGCCGGGTGATCAGTTCGTTGACTGGGGCTGTGGGGCGTTCGGCCGCCGCCACAAATGCAAAAAAAAAATAATATAAAATAAAATAAGTTAAAAAATACATACTCAAAATGAACAGAACCCGTTGGCATTGTATGCCCATCATCATAATCATCAGTGGATTCAGTCAGTCAGGCGACATGCTGCTGGCCACGCCCACCGCCCCAAAATGCCAACAAGGTGATGGAGGGCAGGGAACACAGAAAGAAATATACTGATTAAAATGATCTCAATCAGGATCAATAAATTTATTTATTTTAAAAATAGTTCCTGTATCTTTTAGCACACAATTTTAATCTTAAAAATGTATTTTTCGTATCAAAATAATATTGTTTTACATAAAATAGCATCAAAGTTAAACCCATTGTATATAAAATTATTTTTTCAAGTGTTTAAGTACGTTAACCGGACTAAGTGCACGAACCAATTAACCATTAAAGTAAAGATTAAGTTTCAATTAGTGATAACAGAGGGCCATAAATTTTTGGCAGCTGTCAGACATATGTCCGCTGCAGTGATAAGTCGGCCAAGATCATTCGTATATATCGCCCACGAGATCGCGCTCGTGTTGACCGATGTAATTGAGGATGACATCCGTGAAATTGCACCCTGAAATTCGAATGAATTCGGCAAATAACTTAATTTTATTGACTTTACAAAAATACATAAAAAACGAAAAATTTTAAGGAAAAATGACAAAGTAAAGTTGAAGTTTTTTGCGTCATTTACTATTAAAGTTAACACCGTTTGACGTTTTCCCAATTATCAACACTTACACCTCTTAACAATGCTTTCTTCATTTATTTAGTCATTGTGTTTACTTTAGTTTTTCATAGAATATTCTTGATAAAGGTTTTTAGAAAAAATATTTTGTTAGAAAACAAACCTTATTTGTTTTAAAATGACATCTAATTAGTAAACCACCTTTCACCCTTATTAATTAGCACTCATTTTCTTGATTCTTTCAGATAGACTAGCTGTGATAATCATAGGAGTAATTACCTTAATCTTAGGCATAGTTTTATCGTCCATACCCTGGCTGGATTATTTTATACTAAAGGTGGGTTTTCACATACAACTCCTCTTATAAAAGAAACAAATTATTCAATTTCTGTATCATCCTTCCAGAACTTAAGGCTGTGGAATGATACATTGAGCTATCATTATTGGCAGAGGCCCGGGGTCATCCGGCTGACCAAGCTCTATATCTACAATGTGACAAATCCGGATGGATTCCTCAACGGCGAGAAGCCCAAGCTGCAGGAGGTCGGTCCGTTTGTGTACAGGTGAGTTGAGTGCAGTTTTTGTTTTGCGTTGTTGGTCTTAAGTCTCGCCAATTGAAACATTCGTTACGCCTTTGCGAGAAACATTATTCAGAAAATAGATAAATTTTCATGGCAGCTTTGGTACAGCTCACTCCTATTGGTCATGGTTTACTGGGAAATTGATGTCTTAATACCCGTAATTAGAATCGCAAGGGGCTAAAAGCAATTCAAGTAGCTGAAAAAATTAGACAAGGAAACGGTCACTACTTAACTTATTGAACTTCTAGAAGGGTTAATTAGCAGCGACTTCAGGGTAGTGATATCATTTCTCTCACACTGCAACTCCGTAATATAGTTATTAGTTGTGGAGGATAATTGTAGACTAAAAGCTATTTTGGGATGTATAAAAAAGCATACAAATGACTGCTGTAAAGCAAGTAATTAAGTAATATTACTTGTAACATTTTAAATAATATTTAGCACGGGGTAATACCTTCATGATCATAAAGATGCAGTGGGAAAATGTAGAGTTTGAGTCGGGTAAATTTTTAAATGGAAATTTACATCATTTAATTATTTAACATAAATTTAAACAAGCAACAAACGTATACAAACATATAATAATCTTATTAATAACCTAACAAATAATGGGTTTCCCAAACTCAGATAATTTCCCTAATAATTTGCATTTTTTTCCAAACTTATCTTGCCCAAATCTATAAATATTACTTTCAATAAACCAACCTATCATGATCAGATTAGACTAAGCCCAAACACAAACTACTGCAAAAGTGCAAACAATGGTATTAGCTGCTCGAATTTTAACACTCAATCAAAGTGGCCAAGAGCCATGAGCCGGCGGGGCGGCAATCAAGCTGGCCAATTAAGCCATGAGCTCACAACGAGGAGTAGTTTCCGCTGATCGCGAGATTACAACATCTAGAGCTCGGGCGAATGCAATGCAAGTTTTTAATTACTATACGCCTGCGAACCCGTTTAAACGAAGGATAACCTGAGAGGAGAGTTCGTTCGGTCCAAAAGTGATCAATCATGGGATCACCTGTGAGTTTAAAGATTAATTTGTGTGGGAATTGCTAGTTGTAATGACAAAAAACTAACAAAAAGATGCCCGTCATTCGCTGTTGTTGTTACTTTTTCATGTTTATTTGCTGCCCCTTTTTTGTGTTGTTTATTTCGTTTCTTTTTGTGAATTTTCTTTGGCTTGAAGCTGAAGCTTAGTGAACTTGACATTCAATTGCCGAATGACTTTGGACCACGAAAGCCAGTTGCCAGCACGTGCCGATTAATGATAACGAGTTGTGTCCCTTGTCTTTCCCCAATTTCAGAGAAGACATGCAGAAGGTGAATGTAAAGTTTCATGAGAATAACTACACCGTGTCATATCAGCATAAGAAGATACTGCAATTTGTTCCTGAACTGAGTATTGATAAGGACACGCCCATTGTCACGCCCAATATTCCATTGCTGGTAAGTCTAAGGAGCTTTGGAGTTTATAGATAAAGAGATTAACTTGAATGACTTATTAAATTAATATTTTTCTTATCGAAACAGACCCTCACGAGTCTCAGTCCCAAGCTGGGTTACCTACTATCCAAGACTATATCGGTGGTAATAACAGCGGCCAAATTCAAACCCTTCATTAACGTCACAGCCGAACAGTTGGCCTTTGGCTATGACGATGCCCTAGTGAGTTTGGCCCATAGGTTTTATCCAAAGCACATGAGACCTATGGAGCAGATGGGTCTCCTCCTGGGCCGGAATGGCACCCTCACGGAGGTGTCCTCCGTCAAAACGGGCATGGAGAGTATGGATCAGTTCGGCTATATTGATTCGCTCAACGGGCTGGATCACCTGCCCCATTGGGGCGAGGAACCATGCACGAGTATAGCCGGATCTGAGGGTTCCTTCTTTCCGCCGCGAGACCTCACCAAGTCCGAGACGGTACACATCTACGATAAGGATCTGTGCCGGATTATACCTCTGAAGTATGTGAAGAGCCTGGAGAAGGATGGCATTGCTGCGGATCTATTCAGGCTGCCCAATAATTCGTACGGTGATTCGGCGCACAATCCGGAGAACAAGTGCTACGACTCGAACGACTACGAGGCGGTGCAGGGTCTTCAGAACATCAGTCCCTGTCAGTATGGAGCCCCCGTCTATATATCCAATCCGCACTTCTTCGAGTCCGATCCGGATCTTCTCAATTCCGTGGAAGGCCTGAAGCCGGAGCGGGAGAAGCATGAAACGTACTTCAAAATACAACCGGTGGGTGCAAGTTTCTCATTATTAATATTATTTAATTTGGGAAGTAATTATTATTTATTCTGTAATTCCTATTTATTTCTGTGTATCTCAGAAACTTGGAGTACCGCTGGAGGGCAAAGTGCGGATACAACTGAACCTTAAGGTGACGCGTGCCAAGGACGTATATCCAGTGCGTGATTTTCGAGACTTTGTCTTTCCGGTCATGTGGCTGGAGGAGGTGAGTCATCACATCCACACCCGGAAATCTAATGAAATCTCTCAATGGGCCTTCTCCAGGGCATCTCGGAGCTGACGCCAGCCATCAAGCGCTGGATTTATTTGGGCACCGTGATTGCCCCGAATGCTGTGCCCATCGGCTCCTACCTGATGATCATTGGCGGTGCCTTTGCCATTGTGTTTAGCTTGGTGCGGACCTACCAGAACTTCGTGTTCGCCCGGGATCCCACGCTGGAGATCCTGGAGATGGGGAGGCGGTCCCTAAGACGCGGCAGCAGTTTTATAGCCCATCAGCAGCACCGCCTGTTGGTGCACCATCGCGACAGCTACTCCCTGCTGAGGCACGGACCCATGGCCACCTGCCTGGGCGAGGGTCAGCAGGAGGAGGACGCACTGCCCATAATCGATGGAAGCCTGAACAGTCAGTCGGGAGTCATAGTTTAGTGGTAGCTGCTAAGACTAGTTTTAACTAGGTTTCCAGGGCGTGAATCTGTGCATGAGAGTGTGCCTGTGAGTGTGTGTCTCTGTCTTAATGTTAGTTTCGTTCTGGCCAAAATCGTGGCATATACACATACCTGAAGTTCTTGCCACTGCATAAGCATTATCATTACTCAGTAGTTACCACACATCGAATCAATCAATCATTATCAATCAAACGCCAAAACGGGTTTGCCTCTAGCCACTAACTAACTTGTAGATAGACGTATGAATTTGTATAAAAATGCTACAAATAATTCACTAGTCAATTTCTACAACGTGAAAAATGCGAGCGCTCATTCTCTAGTTTCTCCTTAGACACTAACTATGTATATTATGTATTTGTTAAATATTGTTTAGGCTGAGGATGTACGAAATTATTGTGTATTTAATTTAAGTGTGAAAATTGCAAATTTTATAAAATGAAAGGAGAATTTTTTGAAGAAAATTGTACTGCCTATTCTTGGGGGTTTTAAAGATATAATGGCTGTTCCTTGATTTATAATATTTTCTTAAAAAATACTTTGTGTAGAACCCATAAATTCCAACTGAAAGCATAAATCTCGGTGTTAACAACAGATTCTCCTTCTCCAAGCTGAGGTTCCAGTTCCCAGAAGCACTCCCAGGGTCTTATAAATCAAAAGTATATAAAAAACTCAGAAAAAATGCACTGCAAAATAAACCAGAGCTTTGGCCATTCTTTTCCTTGAAGTTTTTGTTGATTGACGCACTTTTGACAGTTCCACAATTCCATACAGCAAAACATTTTCCGCTTTTCCAGCGAAAGGCAATCCCCACACGCATACGGGTCGTATGAGCAATAAATTATACACAAGTTCTAGAAGAAGAAGGGAGGTTCTAGTTTTCTAGCCTTCTTTTGTTTCGGAAATATAAAAAACAGGCACAAGAAATATGATGTTTTGCTATGTTTCCCAGCAGAAGTCAGTTGGTAAAAGAGCAGAGGGAAATAAAAATAAAAAAGGAAATAAAAATGAAAAAGAACGAGAAAAAGAAAAGGAAACGTAGGAAAACGAGTCAAAAGAATGAAATTTCATGGCAGGCAGGAGGCAAGCGGCACAAGTCGAAAGTCGCAAGAAAAGCGTTTTCATTTCATTTGGCAAAAATGTTTATACAAAACCAATTTTACAATTTTCGATTCAATTTCTGTTGCTGACATTTCACTTAAACGAAAACCTTAAAGGCGCAATTCATTTCCCCTCCATCTGCCTCAGCCTTTGTGTTACACGGAAAGGGGGTTACGTTGAGCTCCTCCCATTTGCCTTTGGGGGCATTGTAACGAATTTCTGCGGCAAAGGGCGTAGTCCCGATATCATTGCCCTTTAATTGCCACACAAATTCCACGAATAAACCATGAAAAAGTTAGGTAATACTCTTCTAATTTCCCCTCAGCCACTTGGAAATCCATAAAATGGCGAGTGATAAACTAATATTCGCCGGCAACATATGCTGCCAAGGGCCTCATAAATGTATGCCGCACATACTCATAGCCACCTTCCTAAAAGCCCAATATCCCCAATATGAAATGGCCGCCAAACCTCAAGGACAACAAAAGTTAAAAATTCGTTTATGGCGCACCATAAAATCGAATAAAAACAATTGGCACATCAAAATCCACCGAGAAATGCCAGAGATCTTCATTGCCATTCGGGAGATTTGGAGGGTGGCTTTGCGCTGAGCCTTGCCTTGGGGGTGACTTTTTTGGGCGGAGGAGTAAAGCACAAATCGGGGAAAAACGCCAGGCCATATGTTGCAGGCGGAAAAAAGATGGCAAAAGAAATGGCTCAAGTAAATAAAAACAATCAAAGCAACTTGACTCAAGCAAGTTGAATACTAAATGCTCTTAAAGGAATATTATGTGAAATACTTTAGGAACAATTTAATAATAACTGGAATAATTACATTGAAATTTTAAGAATGAAATAAAGCAGACAAAATTTAAATTTATTTATTTATATTATAACTCAAGAAGTTTTCTAGATTTAGAATAAATTTTAAAATAATTAGAAGATTAGTAGAAGAAATTTGAATACATATATAATTTGAATATAGTCTGCATAGTTGAAAAATCGTTTAGCTTTATTATTCTTACCTAAAACTATTTTATTTATTTATTCTTTGATGTAATTAAATTCATATTTAAATTGCACACTTTTGGGGCTTTAAAAATATTTTCTGGGCAGTTAGGTTTGTTTGTGAGGTGTTTTTAAGGTTGTCTTTGAGAGGCTTTTAGTAAAGTTTGGTTGTGCTTTTCGAGGCTCTTCTAAGCATTTTTTTAAACATTATATCAAACATTTTGTAAAAATTTTTCAGACAGGTTTTTATACATTTTACAGAAAGTTTTTTGGATTACTTTTTGACTCTACATTTAAATATTAACAACTTAATAATTCATTGTTTTTAAAAAATTTATAAATGGATTTAAAGCTCAAACCTATTTTTAAAAAACTTTTTACTCATTTTTCCACATACTATAAGCCTTCTTAAAATTATACAACCCATAGGTAAGGTATTCCAATGGGAGATGTGAACTCCATAGGCGGGGTTGACTGCTGCTTCCTCCCTGCTCCTTAGACTGTCGAATTTGGGGCTCGATTTGCTCGGCGTCAGCTGGTTGGCCACTTAGGCCGCTGATGGAATTGCTTATGAATTATACAAGAATATTAAAACGTGCCCGGCTTGGCTCGAATCTCGCTGCCCCGGGATATTTCAATTGCCGCCCCCTCCCAAAATAAGAAGGAACCCAGAGAAAATCTTGGCCTTGCCGGGAATACATACTTTATTGGAAAAGTATGTGCCAAATGGTTATTGACGCCGGAGGAGGAGATTTTCGACCAGACTTAGGCAAAAAACAAACAAATTGGGCGCTAAGTTGGCCGTTATTGGTTTTATTTGCGGGGCGGCGGCAATGGTCATAATTTGATTTTTGCCAGAAGTCCAGAAGTTGCTGACCTTGATGATGATGATGATGGCATAATTGAGGCGGCCATTTGCGGTTGAAATAAACATGGCATTTATATGTTTAATATTTGTACATGTTTATTGTTTATGCGTATATAATTTACAGGCGGCAGAGAGCTCGAGATGCGCTCTGTGGCATTCACTTAATCGAAGCATACATTTAGGCACGAGCTATTCACACGAAATGTTAACTTAAAAGTTAGGATCCAAGCTTATGGGCTACGAATTGGCATTCAGTCGGGGCAGAGTGGCATATACAAAATCATTCATTCACTCAAAGTCATTCTCACACACACACAGTAGCTGCTGTGCTGCTGTTGCTGCTGCTGAATCCGGTTAAAAGCTTCTTCTAAAGGCCGACGACAACTTTTTGGCTAAAAGAAAATCTCTGAGCCCAGCTTTCCACCCCGGTTGCTGGCGGCGCTAAGCTTGGACGGTTGTTGTCCCGGCTATTCGAAGGCTTCTTTTCTCTCAGTGATAGCGAGAAAACTGCGATATGCTATCCTCATTTGGGGGTGCCACCAGCAAAATGGGCTGCAAGTTCAGGCCAGTTATCCGGGGATTCGATTTCCTGGACCCCGCCAAGCTAATTGCATCCGTGAGGTAGGCATTGTTGATTTCACCTGCGGATAAAGTAACGCGATATAAGCAATTTAATCCATAAAACTCCATATCAAACCCACCTTTGTACAGCGAATTCTGATAAATCGGATCCGGCTGCAGGCGCACGTGCCGCGTGGCCAAGATGAAGGCCAGAGTGGCCAAGACCACGCCGTCTATGCAACCGATAATGGCCAACGGATAAGCCCAGCGAATGCCGCACAATCCTAGCTCGAATCGATTGGCTTCCGGGCCGCAAATCTTACGGAAATCATCCGAGTTCCAGCCAAAGGGAAACGCCGCACAGGCCACGATCATGCACAGAGCTGAAAATAAATTCAACAGAAATATAAATAGATAATAAGACGTGAAAATATCAATAGAAAACACGAGAACGTGATGTTTTCGATACGCTAGATATCTACAATATATAGAGCGATATATAGAGATCGGCCCTCACCTGATATAATCTGCAGCCAGCCGCAAAGGTGGAAAACACGCGTTGACTTCATAAACAGCAAACAGACCAAAAAGAAGATGGTCAACAAGGCCAGGGCAATGGCACCCAGCATAAAGAATGTGGCCAACTACAACAAAATAAATAGAAAACGAAACAAATTATATAAATCTATGCTTTAAAAATGTAAATTTCAAAATCTAATTAATTTTTTGACAGCGCACATACCTGAAACGAGAATGTGGGCACTGCAAAGATGCTCTCCCAGCGACGGCGACAGTTGTCGAAGATCTCATCCCGCTGGCACTGCTGCCACAATCCCAAGCGACCGGCTCCATCGTTGTCCGGGTCCCCGATCCACTCTAGAAAAGGAGAAAATCAGATCAGGTAAATGTTGGGCGAGCATGGAGTAGTTGTCGCCACTCACCTGGCGTCACGAAAGCCACAATGCCGATGATGGCATAGCAGATGGTGAAGATGGCCCACAGCACGCCGATCGCTTTGGAGTTGCGGATGTACTTGGAGGCGTACAGATGCGTGGTGTCCACGTACTCGATCTTCGTTCCCATTTTCTGGAGATGCTGCTGCTTTGTCTGCCTGCGAATGGAGTGTATGGAGAGCGTGGTTGAGTGTTTAGCGACCAGCTTCGTGGGCATTAATTGGGAAGATGGCATCGAAGTAACCAAAGCAACGTCAACAATTGCGTTTTTGTCGGTCATAAATCGGTTTGTGAGCGCACTATTTTTAAGCTGATTAAATTGGCCAGCTTTTGGTTTGATGACCTCGCGGAAAAGTAATGGGATTAAGTCATGAAACTGGGGCTTGACATTTATAAATCATCGATCTTATAATGGGAGAAATCAACAAAAGTCGATACTCAATGGAATTGTGATTTATTCATGTATTATTTAATAGTTTAAACTTATTTTTAAAAATATTTACTAGACCTTAATTGGGAAATCATATTCACATCACTATAAATGTAGGTCATATTATATTATTCATTTTTGTCAGCGACTCTATTTTCTTTTTAAATTTTTCCAATTTAAAACTTCATGATATTAGCTTGACATAATTTATAATACTCCTAATATAAAATATAATATTGTCAAAGAAAATTCAATTTATATTATTAAAAATGTTTGAAAATCCTCGAACAAACTTTTTTTTTCTTCGCAACATTCCGTATCTTCAAACTCTGATGCAACTCATATGCCATATAACACTTTCCATCCATTTGCATGTGTCGTGTCCACTCGAAAACGTTTTCAAATCATTAAAAAATGATTTTTTATGAAGTTTTCCCCTTCACTTCAATCAAATTCAACTCCAAAAAACACATTCGCATTTGCCAATTCAGCTGCGGATGATAATCGCAAAAAGGAGAGAGAGAAATAGTATTATAGCCGGGGGTTATATTTTCGATTTTGCTTATGTAAAGCAGTAATTATCTAGCTAAAAGTTGCCTCACATCTGCCAATTATTCTATGTCAAAGGGAGAGAGAGTAAAAATCCCAAAAAGCCAAAGAAATTATGCAAAATATATTCGAGCAAATGCCTAATTTTAGCCATGATTCATCGTCATCATCAGCAGCCGAAGAAACTGGCTTGGCGATCTACAAACTTGTTTGGTTTCGGTCAAATATTCATTGAAAATAGCTACGAAAAATGTCTGCTGCCAAAATGCATTTTCATTAGCTTTGTCTCGGGGTTTTCCCAGCCTTGCTTCTGCTTTTATTTAGCATATTTATTTTTATGAGGAAACCGGGGAAACTGTAACACAAAGTCGCCCCGCTCGTGAGAAGCAAAACAAAGGCGAACTCCACTTGGTCAAGATTGGTTCATTAAGGTGAATTAAACCCATGGCAAACAAAGAGAATAAGACTCAATTATGGGAGTCGGAGTCGCGGTCGGAGTCGAAGTTGGAGTTCGAGTCCAAGGCAAAAGCGGAATCGATTAACACAACAATGCTAACAACAAAAGAGAGAGTAGGTAGAGAAGAACAAACAAGTAAATAAATACATAAATAGCTATTGTAATGTATAAGCCCAACCCAGTAACATAAAAAGAAATATATATACATATAACTTTCCTGCCGGCTCGGCACGTGATAATATTGAATTGATCTCTGCCGTGAGTCACCTGGAAAACTGCAACACAGGCGAGCCGGAAAGGCGAGTCTAGCCGGAGAAAATTGCAGTGGACGACCAGTATACATATATAATTGTATTGGCCAGATGCAGACACACCGCAGACACTACAACGTCTAATAGTTTTCTGGTATCTCGCCGCTTGCATTTTCTGTGTGCTGTAATTTTGTGATTTGCCTGTTCGTTGGGCGTGTATTTACATTAACTGCACTGCTGCCTGCTGACTTTTCCATTCGAAGTTCGAACGTGATCAAAAAGAAAGTGACCAGCGGAGAGCCTTCGTATGACGCAGCAAAATAAGCGGAGCAGGTCTCAGTTTCGGACTTGGGTTACATCCGCTCACCGGCCGGCGGCGACGGAGTATTCCAAACTTTTGACGAGTTTCACTTGCACGGCAAGGAAATATTGAAAAATCAATATTTAGCTTTACTATTTACAAAATTTAAACTAAAAAAGAACTCTGTCAGGTAACATAAAAATATTGTAATAGCTATGTAATCTCTATTTATTTCACAGCTACTAATGCTTCGAAATAAGCGTTATTTTAACAGAATAACATTTATAAAACAAATTAATGAACTTAGCCAAATTGTTTTAAAATATAATCAAATCAAATCAAGGAAAAAGAAATATTTATTTAAATTAACAGGAAAAAAATGTTAAATTAAGCATTTACAAATGTAATACAATGTTGGCATCATGTTGGTTTTTATTGTCTGACAAGTGAGGTCGGACTGGCCCTCATTTCGCGTAAAATCGTTTGTTTTTTCGGGGCATAACAATAAATACACGAAAATCATGCTGAAATTAACGGCTTTGGGTGAGTTGCAGCGGTCTCAGCACTTTTTCAGCTGAGACTGCACATATTCGCGTGTGAGCTGGGAAATAAGGTCAGTTGGGCAATGGCAATACCTTAAACGTGGCGAGCGGCTAACTGAAAAGTGCCACTGCAGTTGCAATTGCCGGTTGCAGTTGCGAAAACTGCAACTCAAACTGGAGAGGAAAGCACTCAGTGCGGGCTTTCTTTTCATCGCCGCCCCAATGCCGGCAGTGGTCATCGCATCATCTCTGCCTGGGCTTCTGTCAGATGACTTTCTACTCCGAATAAACATAAATTTCACATTAGGCACTGTGAGACAGACAGACAGGTAGACACCTCACCTCAGGTGAGTACGAGTAGCCGTGTCTGAAGCGGCTTTTGGCTTTGAAAACAAACGGAAAACGGGGTTCCCTCACCCCAACCGAATTGGCCACGCACTTGCAATTAATTTTCACATTTTCAGCTTTTCTTCAGCTTTTCCCCTCACAGCTTGACGCCGCTAATTATGGCTAAGCGGGGGAAAAGCTTTCATTGTTCCGCTTGGCGATCAGGGAAGTCCATCTATACACATAAGACTGCTCTTGTAACTGCCTTGTTATGGTGTGTTTTTAGCCAACAAAGTGGAACCTAAAACATGTTGAAGACGAGGTGCCCTACACGGAAAGAAGCTGACATAAACTTAAAAAAACTCTAACGAATGAATATTAATAGAGATTTTAAATTATAAAATTTGGTTTCTAACATAACCAAAATCAGTTGTTGGAAATTCCTTAGACTATAAACATATTTTCGTACATTAAAATTAGTTTAAATTCCAAGTTTTTCGCTCTCTGTAATAAACAACACCTTGTTGGTTGCTAAATTTTTAGCCAGCACCATGGAAACTGGTTCCTACATTTCAGAATTATGCGGAAATGGCTTTAAAAGTGGCTCCGGTTCCATGTTTTTGTATTTCTGAATTTTTTCTCGCCTTTTTCACCTTTGCCCATTTCTTTCTGGGTCCCCTATGCCCCGTTTTATAAGCTTTTTTTTTTGTTGTTCCACGATCGCTTCTGCATACATTTTGACGATTTCTTTTTTGTCCCGAAGAATTACCGGCAACGCTTTTTTTGCGGTCAGTTATTTATTGTATTGACAGGCCTTTACAGCTGCTATCCATCTTGGGGAAGACGTTTCTGTTTTCGGTATTTTATCTGTGTTTCTTTTTTTTTGCAAAAGTCGGAGGCAACCATATATCCACACGGCCCCTTTGAAGAGAGGCTACTGTCCCCATCCAATCGCATCCGATTCGAGCTGGTCCGCTCACTCACTTCGGCGGGTAGGAATGTGTCTCGGTTTTCCTACGTTTTTTATTAGATCACGATTTGGATGTTAGCAAACATTCGCGCATACCAAAAGCCAGCACCATGAGCAGGGCCCACAATGGGGGTCTCTACACATAATGGTAAATCACACCGAGAGATTCTTCACTCGGCTTTGGGCCACAAAAGCCAGGAGCGGCTTGGAGTGTTCCCAAAATGGTTTCTATTTGGCGCTTTGAGTGGACTATATAATTTATTAAAATGATATTTAAGAATATGTAATCCTAAATAAATAATATTTAGTTTTTTCTTGGATCAATAGTGCATGACAAACAATAAAACTTCCCTTCAGTTTTATCTATAAAATCTTTAAAAGAGGTGAGTGCCTCCTCTTAGCCATCGCTAAATTTCCCTTTTTTATTTACTGGTTTTTCCATAGCGCCCTATATCCATGCCCTTCACCGCGAAGGCCGCCACTGCGCAGCCGCAGAAGTTTCAGCCAAGATGCTCGTTTGCCTCAAAAAAAATAAAAACAAAACAAAACCAACAGAAAAACGAAAAAAAAAACTGTGCTCTTTCTGGTTTTTCACGTTACTCGGGCGCACAGCAGTTGTTGTTGCAGTTGCTGTTGCAGTTGCAGCAGTTGTTGCTGCAGTTGTTGCCGCCGTCAATACGCACGTCTTCACATTACCAAGATATATGGGTGTATGTGTTGAATACACGGAAAGAAATACGTCATTTTGACATTAAGATATAAAAATTTAATGACAGATTGTATTTATCGATTATATCTTTTCCGGATATATAGAATATGACCTCCTTTTAGAAGCTCTTTGAACCAAATTTATTATTTAATGACTTTTCTACAACCTCTTATAATATTTAAATAAATTTGGCTTACAAAATTATAGAAGTTTCAAGGCTTAGTTTGATTTGCTATACGAATAAATAAAATGAATTATTCATTTTAAAATTATTATGATTTTAAACCATTTAATGCATTAATATTTTATATTTTATTCCAGTAATATATTTTTCTTTTAAATCACAGCCTCTTCGCTGCAATAAAGATTTTCAAACTTAAATCTTCAAATCAGTTTTCTAACTTTGTTAAAATACAATTTAAAACCTTGTACATTTTAAAGCCGTTTAATATTTATATTAATATTCATATATACTCTATAGATTTTATTTATATCCCATTGATTTTTTATGTTTTGTTTATGTCTAAAATAAAAAAAAAAAACTTATATAATTTAGAGTGCTTTTTTCCCAAGTGCAACCACGTATGTGTATGCGAATGTGAATGTTTTCTGCACTTTTTACAATAGTGTTGCTGTTGTGTCTAATGTTGTGTATATTCCTCTATTTTTTTTAGGTTTCACGTTTTTATGTTTGCTTGAACTTTGTTGCTAGTTTTTAAGTTATTTGTTGTTGTAACTGCAATATTGTTGCTTCGGTTGTTGTCAGTCGTTATCCGACTTTTGCAAAATGGCAAAGAAAAACGGGGCGCAATTTTGTCGGTTGGCTGACATTTACTTTTGCCGTTAAGATCGCGCTTAATTTGAGGATTTTGCAAACTCTTGCTTTTCTGCTTACGTTGATCGAGAACTGGTTTCGGCTTCAACTTGGCTTTATGGGTGTCGATTATTGTTGTTATTTAAATATATGTCTTGTTGCTATTGTCCCGCGTGGTTTGCCGTTCGCGAGTTGGCATTAATTATTGAAAAAGTCGCGGGCTGAGAATTCGATCTGTTTCAAGAAACCGCACTAACACTTAGCTCAACCGTTCCGTTCGACGCTGAGAGACGAACTGAATATTTCGCTGGCTTCGAGCGTTGAAGATACACTGACACACAGATACTCTCGCACACCTTTACTACCTGTATCTCACCTGTGTTTCCGAGAGAGCCCAGGAGAGAGTTCCCTCGATCTTCCAGCCGCCTTCGATAAGTGCAGCGAAAATTGTTGGCATTTCTTTTCAATCATTTTACCTCATCAGCTGGCTCGTCTGATAAATAATGCAGCCATGAATGTCTTTCCCTCGAAGAATTACAGAGATTTCTCCTCCACTTATCTTTTGGTCATCAATGAGAGAGTTCGGTGAGGCACAATCGGGCGGGGGTGGTTTTCCATACTGCCGGCTACCTGCAGGATGTGTGTGAATTCCAGGAACTGCTTTCTTTGTGCAAGAAAATGCCTAGGCAAACATTTGGCCATTGAAAAATTAATTAAAATTGAGAGAAAAGTATGATTGGTTTTTATTTACAAATTATATATTTCCCTACGTACAAGAATGTTCTATACTAAAATAATAAATATATAAATTATAAATATAAATATCCTTTCCTTTTATTATTTTACCCCAATGCAAACTGATTAATAATGATTACAAAAAATACAATTACATATTTTTAAATGTATCTTGGAAACCATAAAAATCTCTATTGTTTTCAATTTTATTACCAATTTTATTAAATCGTATTTAATAAAATATTTAAGTTAACAGATTGATAAATTAATTGTAAATATGTTTTCTTTTTTGGGGTTTTTAAATAATTTACTATGACTGCCCCTTTTTCCCTTACTACATATGTGTAATTTTATTGAACTCGATATTATTTTCTTAAATTCTACATTTTCTTTATCTGTTTTTCTATTCGATTTTCGAGCTATGAACTCTTAGAATAATTTCGGCTCATATTAAATGTTTAAATATGTCCACAGCAGTTAATGCTTATAGCTTATAGCTTACAACCAATTGTCAGATTTATATAAATAAATAAATAAAATAAAGGAAAATTGCTCAATAAAACATCAGTTTCACCCCAATTTTAAAAAGACCGCCTAGCCGAGCTCAACGCGATTATTAATCGCAGGAAGTATCTCCCATCCGCAGCAACCCGATATCAGCTGGCCTATCAGCTGTTATTTAACTCATCATTCGGCACGCACTCACGTAGTTTTCGAATCTATAGGTTTTTGTAAAAATTCCCTTAAATTTAAGTAGATTAAAGGTAGCCGATAGAACACACCCGGAAAGATGAGCGAATTCAGCGCCTCCGAAAAGCTGGACTACGTGAAATCCAAAATTGGCAAATATCAAGACTTCCCCAAGGCGGGCATAGTGTTCCGGTGAGTTGACCCCGCTATGAGGTTATCTCTGATTGGGGCATAATTGATTGCGCTACCAATCATGTTTACCATCCAGCAATTAAATTATTTATCAAGGTTGTTAATGTGTAGAGCCCTCTGTTTTTATGTAGCGACATTTTCGGAGCCCTCACCGATGCCAAGGCCTGTGCTTATCTGAGGGATTTGCTGGTGGCCCACATCAGGGAAAGCGCTCCCGAGGCTGAGATCATTGTGGGTCTGGACTCGCGGGGCTTCCTCTTCAACCTGCTGATCGCAACCGAGCTGGGAGTGGGATGCGCCCCAATTCGCAAGAAAGGCAAGCTGGCGGGCGAGGTCGTTTCCGTGGAATACAAGCTGGAGTACGGTAGTGTAAGTATAAGTAAAAACACCCTGCAGACTTACTTAGGAATCTGTAAATTATAATTAGAAGCACTACTTAATAAATTTGAATTAAGACCAATTATATTAACTTTGTTATCTTCCAGGACACCTTTGAGATTCAGCGTTCCGCTATTCAGCCCGGACAGAAGGTGGTCATCGTGGATGATCTCCTCGCCACCGGTGGTTCCCTGGTGGCTGCCTCCGAGCTGGTCCGTAAAGTGGGTGGCATTATCGTCGAAAGTCTGGTGGTTATGGAGCTCGTAGAACTCAACGGTCGCAAGAGGCTGGATGGAAAAGTACATTCCCTGATAAAGTACTGAGAGTCTATCAAATTTTGGCAAAATGACCTCAACATTTGCATTTACTGTTACCTCTCAACAAAAATTTTCATTTAGCGAATTTTTATGCAAACTGTAAAATGTTAACTTTCGTAAATCAAAAATGTATTTTTATAAAGCAATATTTTTGAATTTAACGCAGGAAGTTTTTGATGGTAAAAAGTAATCACCATCCGTATTGCAGAATTAATATTGAAATTGCTTTCGGCGCCTTCGTGAGTATAACTATCAAAACAACGATTGGAGTTACCGATAACACCGTTTTGCCAGAGTGCCTTTACCAATTGCAAATGAATGTAAATTTATTTTAAAATATCTGTAATACATAGTAATTTACTCGGCAAGAAAATACTCAACTTATAATTAATACAGAATACTACTTTAAAGAAGTTAATTTTAAATCATCGATAAATACATTTTTGTATTGGGGTAAATATCGCAACTCGGGCCACCACTAACCCAGCTAATGAAACAGAAACTTGTTTACAAAAGTTCCCGGCGAACAAAAAACTGTATTGCTGCTAAAGATAAGGATAGTTAAGCCATGGAAGTTGAGGTGTAAGTGAATAAGTCACTGCTTCGACTTGCATATTATAACTTTGGACATTTTATTTCAGAACAATATGTCGGGCTTGCTTGGGAACCGCGCCAATTATGTTTAACATATTCGACAACGTGCCGGGAAAAGATATCTCCATCGCAGATCTGATTTCCCAATGCACTCGATATGATGTTTCTAAAGGCGATAACTATCCCGAAAACATCTGCGAGTCCTGCGTGCACCTTGCCCAAAACTGTTGGGAGATACAACAAACCATCCTGCGGAGTCACCATCTCTTTCTCCAAATTTACAAGGACAAAGATAAAGTCAAGACCATCAAGCGCGGTGCTGGCCCCTGCACTTGCTCCCACTGCTCAAAATCATTTCGCTTCAAGTCACACCTTGAACGTCACTTACAAACCCACTCTGGAGAGAGACCGTACAAGTGTTCCCAGTGCGAAAAATCGTTTTCCCAGAAACCACATCTACAGCTACACATTCGAACTCACACTGGAGAGCGACCTCACAAGTGTACCCATTGCGCAAAATCGTATTTCTCGAAACAAAATCTTGAAAGACACATTAAAACTCACACTGGAGAGCGACCGTACAAGTGTTCCCACTGCTCAAAAGCGTTTTCCCAGAAACCATCTCTACAGGCACACATTCGAACTCACACTGGAGAGCGACCGTACAAGTGTTCCCACTGCGCAAAATCGTTTACCGATAAACGTAATCTTCAGGCGCACATTCGAACTCACACTGGAGAGCGACCGTTTAAGTGTTCCCACTGCGCAAAATCGTTTACCGATAAACGTAATCTTCAGGCGCACATTCGAAGTCACACTGGAGAGCGACCGTATAAGTGTTCCCACTGCACAAAATCGTTTACCGATAAACGTAATCTTCAGGCGCACGTTCGAACTCACACTGGAGAGCGACCGTATAAGTGTACCCACTGCTTGAAGTCGTATTCCCAGAAACAACCTCTTCAGGAGCACATTCGAACTCACACTGGAGAGCGACCGTATAAGTGTTCCCACTGCTTGAAGGCATATTCCCGAAAACAATATCTTCAGGTACACATTAGAACACACACTGGAGAGCGACCTCACAAGTGTACCCATTGCGCAAAATCGTTTTCCTCGAAACAAAATCTTCAGATACACATTCTATCTCTTACTGGAGAGCGACCGTTCAAGTGTTCCCACTGCACAAAATCGTTTACCGATAAACGTAATCTTCAGATACACATTCTATCTCACACTGGAGAACGACCGTTTAAGTGTTCCCACTGCGCAAAATCGTTTACCGATAAACGTAATCTTCAGGCGCACATTCGAAGTCACACTGGAGAGCGACCGTATAAGTGTTCCCACTGCACAAAATCGTTTACCGATAAACGTAATCTTCAGGCGCACATTCCAACTCACACTGGAGAGGGACCGTACAAGTGTTCCTAATGTCCACACTCGTTTCCCAAGTGGGACTCTTAAGAATCATATCCCAACGCATAGGCACTCGTACGTTTATTAAGAACGATGTTCTTCAGTCGATCTCACATTCATAAACTGAAGAAAAAACAAAAAAAATATATATAATTCATTCAATTATCTAATCTAATAGACTAAGAATTAATCAATAAGGATCAAGAGAAAATTTTGAAATGTATAGTTAATTTTGGTGAAGTATAAAACTGAATAAATTCATTGTTATCCGAGTAACGAATCGGCAATCACTTAATAGTTGCTTCTGATGTAAATAATTGCATTTTCAAACATAGCAAAATGCATCAAGGCGAGACTAAGTTTCGAAGTGCCGAAACTAGTTCTAAAAGAATGCAATATTTTGTTCAGGATACTTGATTTTATTGGGACATTAAAAAACATGGATTTCGGTATCTCATCTGAAACTGGTAAAGATTTAAACATAGAGAATATATCGTATTTAATTGTGTTTCTCTCACTGCGCAGTGCTCTCTCAAGCGCTGTTGCTCTCTTGCAACGCTCTCCCTAGTCACGCTTTTACCGTTACCGGCTCTTCCGCTCAGCAATAAACAAAAAATGTTGTGCTGCCGTTAAGAGATAACAGCCCGCCCGCTCCCGCCCCCGCGATAAACAAATCAAATGTGGAAACAGCAAAAAAAAAACAACCCCCAGAAGACGAAAAGAAAAAAAAAGGAATCGCACAGGTAAACAAATGGCAAGCAAAGCTGACGGGAATGAGTAGCGGAATCAAGGATCTAAGGAGCTGAAGGAGGAACCGCATGCGCTGGCAAAAAGCTGGCAAAGGCCTAGCGAAACGAAACCGAAATCTAAAACTGCGCTGCTGCAGCGCTGCTACTGGGCTGCCAGCGACGCGACCTGTGCTCATTTTGATTTCATTCGTGAAATGTGCGTTGTGCGGTGATGACGCTAACGGTATGTGTTTTGTGTTTTGTTTGGTGTCCTCTCCGCGTCTCTCTTTGCCTCCTTCTGCTTTTGGGGGGCGGGGAGGGGAAATCAAAATTATTAAAGCACGCCTGGCGATTGATTGCGCGATTTTCTTTAATTGGCAAACAATTGAATATTTGAATAGCAACAAATAAAAAAAAAAAAAAAAAACCAGCCCTCTATTAATGGGGGCTCATCTCGTCCCGTGTTTGTTGTTGTTTATTGTTGTGAAAAGAAAGAGGCAGCGGAGAGAGAGAGGAACGCAGCGGAGGCAACAGAAGGCAAAGCAATTGACAGCACGTTACGTATACGCCTCTTACGCCCCGCATTTATAGTAGCATTTTGTTTGCCAAGTTTGTTGTGCTTCTGTGTGTTTGTATGAATAAAATAATTATTAAAAACCAAAACATCTGCCAAAAGAAGAAAAGTGAAAATTAATCGACTTTGGACTGTAAATATGTTGTAAAAAACAAATATAAACATTTAAGTAGTAGCTGTTCAAAAAATTAATAGTGAAAAATATAACCAAAAGTTATGCTTAAATTAGTGTTTAATCAATAATATCTAAATAAAAAAAAAATTAATATAATGTTTACAACCCTAAAAAACAGATATATTAGAAATCCATTTAAAATTTGTATTTTTATGGTACAACAAAAAATTAGGTCCAAGGCCAAATATGAATTCGTTTAAAAATACATGAACAAAAATTTAAAATAACAGGCGCTTTTCCTGTATAAAAACACTTGTGAAAAAATCTTATTTACCTAATACATAAAACAAATTCCAATAGCAGTGGGAATTATTCGTATATTAATTGTAAATAATTGAAAATCAAAGCCATGAGAATTAATATAAAATAATTAAAGTTTCAAATGAGCTGAAAATTCAGCATAAAATATAAATAAACAAAGTCAACAGCTTGCTAAAAGTGAAACTGGGAAACATAAACAGATAAAAAGCACAGCTGATTAAGACAAATAAGGGGTGAAAATGTGAAAAAATATGTAAATAAGGCAAAGACAAAAGTATGCAAAAGTGAAAATAAACCTGCGAAAATAAATAAGGGGTGTTTTCCTGCCGACACAAACACCTCAGCTCAAGTTGCACTGCGAATATAATGGAGTTTGAAGTGCGGAGAAAATCAATAAACGACTTCCTTTTTGTTTTTTTGCCTTGGCCTCTCACTTGCAACAAAAAGCACACCCCCGATGAATCAAAGACAAAAGGGGGAAACAGGGAAACAAAAGCGGATGCGGAGCAATTGTTTGGCCCGAAATATTGAGCAGTGGCACAATTATTGTTTTCTGGTCGAAAGCCACTCGACCATAAAGCAAAAAACTGACATTCTCCTCAAGCTCACTCAATATATTTTCGGTTTCCGCTCTTATTTTTTTTCGATTCTGATTCTATGCTTTTTTTTTGTCAAGAACATTTAGCACAGCAAACTAAATTTAGACAGCACAACGTCGACGCCGACGATGAGCAGCACCACTTACAAAATCTGTCGCCAACTGCAGGCAAAGTTTGCGGCCGCGTAGCAAGCAGCAACAGCAGCAGGAAATGTCCCACGAATATCAATAGCAGATATACACGCTATATCGAAAAACAAAAAAAGCAAAATACAAAATCCAATCCAAATCCGGTAACCACTGCAATCCACTCCAATCCGGAAACAAGGAGCGGATAGAGAGGTCCAGGTCCAGGCCCCCATCAGTTCCTATGCAGCAAGCATCGAGTTTAAATGAAATTGAGCAAGAGCCTGGCAAACTGTCGCGCCATCCGGCGGTATTTGCTCATCTTCACGGCCGTCTCCCTGCTCCTGCTGCCCCTCTCCCTGGTCTACCTGGTGTGGAACGAGCAGCTGCAGAAGATCCGAGGATTCGAGGTGAGTCGAACAGTAGTGTGTGGTGGGCGGTGGTGCCCCACAAAGGGGGTATAGCATGTTCGGGGTTTTTGTAGTTTCGTGTAGCCCTTTGAGGGTCCGGCGCAAACATCTGCTGGACAAATCGCTTGTACAGAGTACACAGAGAACAAAATATACATAATTTAATTATTTAAAGGTTTCGTAAGAGTCTCCGTAAAACTTCTAAGAGGTTTAATTTCAGATATAAGACTTGAATACTTAAATGTTTTTTTTTCACCTTGAGGTAATTATAATGATGTTAGTTTTATTAGACATTTAGACAATTCGTCTTTAATTGTACAACTTTAATTTGAAGCAAAACTATTTAATAAAGAGAGGATCATGGGTCAAGTAATATAAAGAGAACCCTAATTTAATTCTAAAAATCATTTTATTAGCAACAAAATAACCGGCACCCAGAGATTAATGGTATACCTCTGAATTTTTATTGTTTTTTTACTAATGGTTGCTGGAATTGTTAATTACCTCACATTAATATTGAGTGCTAATTAATGTCTTTCAAACGATGAAACCGGCTTAAAAACTCAGAATTTGTTCTCTGTGTACCGTTAGCTGTAGATATATATGTATATATACATACATTCGCTTGTAGTTGCCGACCCGCCTGCCCAGCCTGCCTCGCCCACCCCTTCATCGCCTGACAACAAACAAATTGCAGGCCATCGATTGCCTGACTCAGTTTCAGGCCATCAAAAAAATACAATACAAAAAATAAGAAACAGGGGAAACCGAAAAACGATACAAAAAATCATGAATAACAAAAACAATTAGAAGTAATTACCCCAAATGTGCACAGCCAATCCAGCGATCTGTGGAAAATCAACAAACTTATCAGCTAAATAATAATGCCTTCTGATTCTATAAACAAATTCTAGAAACATGTGAAGGGCATTTGGGGGCTGAGAATAACTTACACGCAAATTAGCAGGCCAATCGCAGCGATCGCTATAAATACACGATAAATAGCTGGAATTGAAAGCATCTTCATGTTGTTGTTGTTTACTTATCAGAGTTGTTAGTGATTTTGGCATATATTTTAGCACTCCTTTTTGTTTCGCATCTAGCACTTGCACAAACATTTTTATCGCCTTAATTCTCACCCAGGAACAGGCCCGTAGCGAGACCTAACTGGTAGTACGGGCAAATAGTAATGAAGGACGGGCAGGATTATAAATGCGCAATAAATGATTTGAAGAATGATACGTAAAAAATTCTTGAAATTATATTATAGTTAAGCAAATTTGAGCATTTTAAAAAACTTCAGTGCTTGATATTTTTCTAGATATAATTTTTTCCGGTGTTTTCTTAGACGGGCTGTACGGGCAAATAAGTCGACAGTACGGGCAAATAAGTCGACAGTACGGGCAACGCCCGTACTTGCCCGTACGTAGCTACGGGCCTGCCCAGGAAACTGGGCCCCGGCTTTTGAGCTGCCTTTAAAGCATCGCGCATTGAGCATCGCGCCCGATTGGGTGCAAATTAATTCGAAATTAGCTGTGGGCTCTTATCGCCTATTTGTTCATCAAATTGAGCAAATGTCGAATAAAGACGGAATATTCCGAGCGTCAGAGCAATTACACAAAACACACACACACGCACTGAGGACTTGGACTCCGGGGTGCGGAAAACGTTTCGGTCTTGGCTTATAATCACATAAGCTGGCCGGCCGCCCACCGGACACGCCCAGTTTTGGCCCGGACAACCCTTTTGGCATAGCCTAAGCCGATTACACAGGGGGAAAATATTTTAAAATACTTTTAAATTAAAGTGTTATTTGTTAAAAATCAATAAAAAAAATATTAAATATCAGAACGGCATTAGAGCTCTCTGTGGATCGTTTACTAAAACGATTTGTTTAGAAATTATAAGTAAGCTAAGAAAATTTACAATTTAACGTTTTTAACTTAATTTAAGAACATTTTAGTGCTTTCGTTGCCGCTAATAATTATTTAAGAAAGTTCGATTTCTTCAACGGTGTATTCTTGATTAAATTACTCACATTACCCAAAGGCACATTACCTTTTTGCTGTGTAATCATCGCTTGCAATGCTTTGTTGCGTGGTCGGCCGAGACTCTGGGGCGCCCGCCCCATCGCAGTCGGCCTTGGCCAAATGGCTTGCAAAAAAGGCAAAAGTTTCGCACAAATTACACTTAATTGCGTGTGGCATCATGAAAATGTAATCAAGGGGGGCTAAATTCGATCGATTCCTGGACAGGTACCTGCTTCCCACCTCAATCAGAAGGCATACATACCAACGCTGGCCCACTGATAATTTGCATAACATTTGGCATAATGACAAATGCTTAGGCAAACGCCCAAAATGAAAAAATAATGAAAGCGCATGAAAGCACGCATACGCCGCGTTAACCCCCAGCTAAGCTGTTGTTTTCTTCTTGTTTCGGCCGGCACACACGCATAATTAGACAAGCCTTTTGACACTCACACCCCCCAAAAGAGAAACAACACACAGGTCACGCCCCCTGTGCATTCGTATAACCCCCTAAATGAGCCTACAATTCCAACATCCTACAGTCCCCGGACATTCCGCACAGCTCACGTCATGTTCATAGCGCCACTTTTGCTTCAAATGACAAGGAAAGAATTTTCTACACCCTTACACGTACTTTTGACTTTATTTAAGAGGATTAAAGAAAAACCCAATTGCTTAGAAATTATTTCTTTACTCAAAACTAATCATTCATTGCCTTAAAAAAATTGTAAATAAATTTAAATTGAAGACAAAGCCATTTAGTTCAAAGCCCCAGAATATTGTAGAGCCTTTCTAGAACATTTACTACATAGTATCGTATTCCTAATTCAGTCCCAGACGTCCAGTCATGACCATTAATCAATCTTATCTGAACCATGCATTCATGTAGCAACGACTTGTATCCGCCCCATGCCCCATAGTGAAAGTCCCTGCCCCTCGAAGGGCATATATGTACATACATATAGCGTATATAGAATATGGTACTATTTCTGGGGAGCGAGGCGTACGCGAGTCAAATGCAAAGTGCCTGCCATGATGACGCCAACTTATCCGCGGAGCCACTTGATTCATGCTGCGATTCCCCGGACGACAGTTGACACTGGCGTCTGGCGGTTTTAATTGGGGATGGAGATTGAGATTGAGATTGCGACCTTGACAGACCGCTTGTAAATTACGCATACGCCACGTCATCTCTGCCTATTAACCCAAAAATAGTAATGAGCTAAAGAAAAACCTACCTACCCAAAACATCCAAAATGCAACTGATCTTCTAGGCTTTTAATGTGCAGCAGCCGCCGCAGCAGCAGCAGCAGCAGTTACATCCGCAGCAGGGGCAGCAACCGGAGCAGCAGCAACATGGCCAGCTTCCGTATCCGGTGGTCCGGTATCCGGTGCTGCTGCTAAACAAGAACAAGAACAAGGATCTCACCGTGGTGGCAACGGGCAAGACTAAGAACAAGTGGCGCTATGTCGATAAAGTAAATATGTAACCCACACAAACACCGCACACAGCACACACGAACACCACCACCACCACCAAACACCAAATACCAAAAACACTTAAACTCACAGGCTCGTATAATTAATGATGTAAACAAAGCAGACAAAGCTAAAATAAAATTCAAAGAAGCCAAAGTTGATTGGCAGGCATTTGGGCACGGCATTCAATTCGATTCCCACTCCCATATTTCGACTCCTCCATCATTTCCATCAAGCATGTCGTCCTTGCTGCGGCTCCCTCGTTGTGGCTAAACTTTCCCGTATGTTTGTCCATCGACAGGACAGCAACCAGACGCTCCTGCCCCTCATTCCCGAGTATGCCGTGCAGACGCTTTCGCCACAGGAAATGCTTCAGGTGGAGCAACGGATGGACCAGCGGAGGGAGCGGCTGAGGGACAAGTGCTCCGCCTACGGCCTGGACGTCCTAGGTGGGTGGCGTAGCCCCAAACGTCCGCCTCGAATTCCACATGGCACACTTACTGGGGCCCCCCTCTCACTCCGCTCTCAGACTAACCACGTCCATCTTACTTACAGGTCACGACTCGTGGCACACCCCGAATACGTGGGAATTTCTGGTCAACAAAAAGTATCGCATTATATGGTGGGTGCGGAATTTATTCACAGTTCTGTTAACCTTTAGGCACTATGAGGTGCTTTTAAAATATGCTTTGAATGAGTGTTTGTCCACTTATTTAATATTTAAAGCATACTTTTGGCACCTCTTTAAATGATTTTCACATCGATTTGATTTCATTATATATTTTTTGAATACTTCTTCTCTTGTTTATTATGTAGGTGCAATGTCTTTAAGGCAGCCTCCTCATCCTGGATGTTCAACTTCAATGTCCTGGCCGGCTACTCACCCAGCTATTTGCGCAAAACCAAAAAGATTCTCCTGAATCTGGCCAGGGAGCGCTATCCCCGTGTGACCCTAGACGAGGTTGGTGGGCCAACGGATTACTCGCTCCGAGAGTATTGAGTTACTATTTATTATTTGACTTTCCTTTTTTCGCAACAGCTGCGTGAAGCGCAGAATTACTCGCTGACCTTTATCATAGCACGCGACCCCTTCGAACGGCTGTTGAGCGCCTATCGGGACAAGATGGTGTTCGCTCTGCCCTACTCCTTCCACGATAAGTTGGGACGCAGCATTGTGCGTAATTATCGCAAGAAGGTACATAAGTCACATGGTCCGGTCTACTTGGATTTAATTTTAAATTCTATTCTTTCCAACAGCCCGCGTTGGCAGCCCGTGCGGCCAACACAAAGTTCCCGTCGTTCCCCGAGTTTGTGCACTGGCTTCTCGACCAGGTGAAGCGGGGCAGCTTCATCGACATGCACTTCGTGTCGGCAACCTCCTTTTGCACGCCCTGTCTCATCCGGTTCGACATGATACTGAAGTTCGAGTCGCTGGCGGAGGATCAATTATATCTAATCGAAAAGACTGGCCTAAAGCGGGTGATAGCGCCCGTGTGGCGAAACATGGGCAAGGGCCGGAAGACGCACGAGCTGCAACAGCAGTTTTACGCGCAGCTGACGCGCCAAGAGATGCTGGAGCTCTACGAGTATTACAAGTAACAAGCAATAGATACCTAATAATATATTTATGTATTTGTAATGCGTTTTTACTTCCTTGACAGATACGACTTTGAGCTGTTTGACTACGACATCCAGGAGTATCTGCAGGTGGCCCGGCCGGAAGTGGCCGATAGTCCGGCGAGCACAAAGAATTAGCCCCGGCTATGAATCTTAGACTTTGCTAAATAGAAAATACCAATGAATCAAGTTCAACGAACTCACATATTAGCCGTCACAGTACGTAATTGCAAATGTTGATAATACTGAAGGAAAACAATAATAAACTTAACTAAATTTAAACGGAACGTTCTTCCTTGTTGATTTTAATTCCTTGCATTTACAAATATTTTATGAAAAATATGTTAGAGACATTTATTCAACAAATGTTAACTCCATACTCGTATAACAATGAATTTATACATATTCTTATACAATTATAAATTATATTTATACTTTACAAAGATCTTTATCCTTAATGATTAATTATACGTCTATTCGGTACATTATTATAATTACGTTCGCTCTCTCGTGTGATCCGAAGTTGACTATTTGTTTTAAATTTTTTTCTAGAAAACGATAGCAAACAGTGGGGACACTTATTTGGTCTTTCCCCAGTGTGTGTTGTGATGCGAGTTTTGAGAGTACTTAGCCGAGAAAAGGACTTAGAGAAGCGCGAACAATGGTAGAGTCGGTTTTCAGCATGACTTCAAATGTGTGCTTAAAGAGTATCTTTCATGGGGAACAAGAGCTAGCAGTGCGAACACTTTTACAGCCTGTGTGAGTTCGAATGTGTCTCTGAAGAGTTATTTTCACGGAAAAAGATTTTGAGCAGTGGGAACACTTGTACGGCCGCTCTCCAGTGTGAGTTCGAATGTGTCCCTGAAGAATATGTTTATAGGAAAACGATTTTGAGCAGTGGGAACACTTGTACGGCCGCTCTCCAGTGTGAGTTCCAATGTGTGTTTCAAGATGTGGTTTCTGGGAAAACGATTTTGAGCAGTGGGAACACTTGTACGGTCGCTCTCCAGTGTGAGTTCGAATGTGTGCCTGTAGAAGTCGTTTCTGAGAAAACGCTTTTGAGCAATGGGAACACTTGTACGGTCGCTCTCCAGTGTGAGTTCGAATGTGTCTCTGAAGAGTTATTTGCACGGAAAAAGATTTTGAGCAGTGGGAACACTTGTACGGTCGCTCTCCAGTGTGAGTTCGAATGTGTCTCTGAAGAGTTATTTGCACGGAAAAAGATTTTGAGCAGTGGGAACACTTGTACGGCCGCTCTCCAGTGTGAGTTCGAATGTGTCTCTGAAGAGTTGTTTTCTCGGAAAACGATTTTTCGCACTGGGAACACTTGTACGGTCGCTCTCCAGTGTGAGTTCGAATGTGTCTCTGAAGAGTTGTTTTCTCGGAAAAAGATTTTGAGCAGTGGGAACACTTGTACGGTAGCTCTCCAGTGTGAGTTCGAATGTGTGCCTGTAGAAGTCGTTTCTGAGAAAACGCTTTTGAGCAGTGGGAACACTTGTACGGCCGCTCTCCAGTGTGAGTTCGATTGTGTGTTTCCAGATTTTGTTTCTGGGAAAACGATTTTGCGCAGTGGGAACACTTGTACGGTCGCTCTCCAGTGTGAGTTCGAATGTGTCTCTGAAGAGTTATTTTCTCGGAAAAAGATTTTGAGCAATGGGTACACTTGTGAGGTCGCTCTCCGGTGTGAGTTCGAATGTGTGTCTGAAGTTTTTGTTTCGTGGAAAACGATTTTGAGCAGTGGGAACACTTATACGGTCGCTCTCCAGTGTGAGTTCGAATGTGCTCCTGAAAAGGTCGTTTCTGGGAATACGATTTTTCGCACTGGGAACACTTGTACGGTCTCTCTCCAGAGTGGGTTTTTAAGTGACGCTTGAACGTCGTGACTTGACGCGAAATGATTTTGAGCAGTGGGAACAAGTGCAGGGCCCAGCAGCGCGCTTGATGGTCTTGGCTTTATCCTTGTTAATTTGGAGAAAAAGATGGTGACTCCGCTGGATGGTTTGTTGTATCTCCCAACAGTTTTGGGCAAGGTGCACGCAGGACTCGCAGATGTTTTCGGGATAGTTATCGCCTTTAGAAATATCATATCGAGTGCATTGGGAAATCAGATTTGCGATGGAGATATCTTTTCCCGGCACGTTGTCGAATATGTTGAACATAACTGGCGCGGTTCCCAGGCAAGCGCGACAGATTGTTCTGAAATAAAATATCCAAAAATTATAATATGCAAGTCGTAGCGTTACCAATTCACTTACACCTTAACTTCCATGGTTTAACTGTCTTTAACTTTAGCTGACATTCAGTTTTTTGTTCGCCGGAAATATTTTTAAACAAATATCTTGTTTCTCTCTCAGCTGGGCTTAGTGGTGGCAGTATTTCGACTGTTACCCCTTATAAAAACATCGTGAAAACCGGAGAAACCTGCGATAGTGCCGATAGTTGCCTACCGCAAACGTGTTATCGATAGCGACAATCAATGTTTTGACATCTCCATCACGTAGACGCCGAAAACGCGCAATTTTTTCGTCCGGCGGAATTTGCAAATGCTATTATTATTTGTAAACTGAGTTCAACTGGAGCATTTGAGTCACAGCTACCGTCATCGACTACGGCACCAAGATGTCAAGCTTTGTGTTGGATAAGGAGGCTTTTGTGCGCCGCGTTAAGCGCCTTTACACGGAATGGAAGGTGAGTTCCGTCTGTCCGTCCGTCTGTCTGCCGGGCTTTTGTGTCTGCTGGCAGGAGCCGCCTCGAACGCATGGAGACTTTTACCTACATATACGCAGATAAAGTGTATTAAAAACTATGATGAAATTCGGTGTTTTCTCGCAAGAAAAATGCCAAGGCAGCTGCCGTGTTAGGTTAAGCGCGAAATATTGCTATCAGTGAGAGAAGTGTGTGAGATTCTACAGCGTTTTCTGCATTAATGCGTTCTGCCGCAGGCTCCCAGCATCGGACACGACGACGCCCTGAGCAATTTGGACTGCATCATGAGCGTGGTGGGCGCCGACGAGGATGTGATCTATTCCAAGTCCATGGCCCTCCAGCTCTGGCTGCTGGGCTACGAGCTAACGGACACAATCTCCGTGTTTGCCACGGACGCGATCTACTTCCTCACCAGCAAGAAGAAGATCGAGTTCCTGAAGCAGACGCAAAATATCAGCGAGGAGGGCTTTCCAGAGATCAAGCTGCTAGTGAGGGACCGTGTAAGTGTTGTGTCGCGCCCTTAATGTCGACCTGAATCTGTGTATAATCCGACCCGTGGCTATTTCCGCCCAACAGACGGACAAGGACAAGGGCAACTACGAGAAGCTGATCAAGGCCATACAGAACTCGAAGAAGGGCAAGCGTTTGGGCGTCTTCACCAAGGACGCCTATCCCGGCGAGTTTAGTGAGGCGTGGAAGAAGTCGCTGATGGACTCGAAGTTCGAGCATGTCGACATTAGCACAATCATTGCCTACTTGATGTGTCCGAAGGACGAGTCCGAGATCAACAACATACGCAAGGCCTCACTGGTGTCCATGGACATCTTTAACAAGTATCTCAAAGATGAGATCATGGACATTATTGATTCAGACAAGGTGAGGCATGCCAGTTAAGTCCCTCCCATCTCTGTTCATCGTTCTTTTCCCCTCCAACACAGAAAGTGAAGCATACCAAACTGTCGGATGGCTGCGAGTCGGCCATTGCCGAGAAGAAATACACCAGCGGCTTGGATCCCCGATTGCTGGACATGGCCTATCCACCCATCATTCAGTCGGGTGGTAACTACAGTCTCAAGTTCTCTGCCGCTGCCGACAAAAATGTGCTGCATTTCGGCGTGATTGTCTGCTCCTTGGGGGCCCGTTACAAGTCCTATTGCTCGAATATATCGCGAACCTTCTTGGTCAATCCCACCGAGGGCATGCAGGAGAACTACACGTTTCTGGTAAGCGTGCAGGAGGAGATTCTCAAGCTGCTGGTGCCGAACACCAAGCTGTGCGAGGTGTATGAGAAAACGTTGGCGTACGTGAAGAAAGAGAAGCCCGGCATGGTCGATAATCTAACCAAGAGTTTCGGCTTCGCAATGGGCCTGGAGTTCCGGGAGAATTCCATCGTGATTGGGCCCAAGTGCCAGGCGCTTATTAAGAAGAATATGGTCTTTAATCTCCACGTTGGCATCTCGAATCTAACAAATCCCGATGCCACCGACAAGGAGGGCAAGACCTACGCCCTCTTCATCGGCGACACCGTCCTCGTGGGCGAACAATCGCCGGCCAGCGTGATGACCCCCTCCAAGAAGAAGATCAAGAACGTGGGCATCTTCATCAAGGACGACAGCGACGAGGAGGAGGAGGACGACGTGGATGACAAGAAGACCACACAGGAGGATCAGAGCACCGAGATTCTGGGACGGAGCAAGCGGAATGCCGTGATGGACTCGAAGCTGCGCAACGAGATAAACACCGAGGAGAAGCGCAAGGAGCATCAGCGCGAGCTGGCCCAGCAGCTGAACGAGCGCGCCAAGGAGCGTCTGGCCAAGCAGGGCGACACCAAGGAGGCGGAGAAGGTGCGCAAAAACACCGTCTCGTACAAGTCCATGAGCCAGATGCCGCGCGAGCCCGAGGTCAAGGAGCTCAAGCTGTATGTGGACAAGAAATATGAGACCGTCATCATGCCCGTCTTCGGCATCCAAGTGCCGTTCCACATCTCCACCATCAAGAACATCTCGCAGTCTGTGGAGGGTGAGTACACGTACTTGCGCATCAACTTCTTTCATCCGGGCGCCACGATGGGTCGCAACGAGGGCGGTCTCTACCCACAGCCGGAGGCCACATTCGTCAAGGAAGTGTAAGTGTAGCTTTACGTTTGAAAGTGAGAAATAAATAATGATTTTCATATATTTTCCTTTCAGTACGTACCGCAGTTCGAACGTCAAGGAACATGGTGAAGTCGCTGCGCCGTCGGCGAATCTGAACAACGCCTTCCGGCTGATTAAGGAGGTGCAGAAGCGCTTCAAGACCCGCGAGGCGGAGGAGCGCGAAAAGGAGGATCTGGTGAAGCAGGACACGCTCATTCAATCGCAGAACAAGGGCAATCCCAAGCTCAAAGACCTCTACATTCGTCCCAATATCGTGACCAAGCGCATGACGGGCAGCCTGGAGGCGCATACCAACGGCTTTCGCTACATCTCGGTGCGCGGCGACAAGGTCGACATTCTGTACAACAACATCAAGAGCGCCTTCTTCCAGCCCTGCGACGGGGAAATGATCATCCTGCTGCACTTTCACCTCAAGTATGCCATTATGTTTGGCAAGAAGAAGCACCTGGATGTGCAGTTCTACACGGAGGTGGGCGAGATCACAACGGATTTGGGCAAGCATCAGCATATGCACGATCGCGACGATTTGGCGGCCGAACAATCGGAGCGGGAGCTGCGGCACAAGCTGAAGACGGCCTTCAAGAGCTTCTGCGAAAAGGTGGAGGCGATGACCAAGTCGGTGGTGGAGTTCGATACGCCATTCCGTGAGCTGGGCTTCCCCGGCGCCCCATTCCGCAGCACCGTCACCCTACAGCCGACGTCCGGCTCTCTGGTCAACCTCACCGAATGGCCGCCATTCGTCATCACCCTGGACGACGTCGAGTTGGTGCACTTTGAGCGCGTGCAGTTTCACCTGCGCAACTTTGACATGATTTTCGTGTTTAAGGAATACAACAAGAAGGTGGCCATGGTCAATGCCATTCCCATGAACATGCTGGATCACGTCAAGGAGTGGCTAAAGTAAGTTTTCACCTTCTACCCATGAAAGTGCTTGTCTGTAACTGGGGTATCCTTTGCAGCTCCTGTGACATTCGCTACTCGGAGGGCGTCCAGTCGCTCAACTGGCAAAAGATCATGAAGACCATCACCGACGATCCCGAGGGATTCTTCGAGCAGGGCGGCTGGACCTTCTTGGACCCCGAATCGGGCAGCGAGGATGAGAACGAAACAGCCGAGTCTGAGGAGGATGAGGCCTACAATCCCACAGATGCCGAATCGGATGAGGAGTCGGACGAAGATTCCGAGTACTCGGAGGCCTCCGAAGATGAGAGCGACGAAAGTGATGGTAAAAAAAGCGACTTATAAATGCGGTAAATAATTAAAATTATAATCAATTTTAACCATTTTGCAGATGATTTGGGCTCTGACGAGGAGTCTGGCAAAGATTGGTCCGATTTGGAGCGCGAGGCCGCCGAGGAGGATCGAAACCACGATTATGCCACCGATGACAAGCCGCGCAATGGAAAGTTTGAGCCCAAGAAGCACGGCAAGAGTTCAAAGCACAGGTAAGACACCACTTTTAGCTTTCAATTTTACCTCGAGATCGAATCCGGGTTATAACTATATATATATAAAATATATCAAATCGTTCTTCACCACTTTTCCAACCTCCCCCCAACTCTACAGTCGCCGCGAACGCGAGGAACAGCGATCGTCGTCGTCGCACAGTAAAAAGCATAAGTCGAACTCCTCCTCCTCCTCTTCGCATTTAAAATCCTCCAGCTCCAAACATGGCAGCTCATCTAGGTTTGTTAACAAAAGAACCCAAGAACCCCACGCATATAACAAAAAATACCCGAAATCATTTGGCCAACGCAAGCGCATTTCACAATTCACATTTCACATTCACGAAACAACAAATTCTTTACATTTATTTTGGGGGGAAAATTTCAATGAACTAAACTAGTTTTTCTTTTATTTTTAAATATGTTGATTATGAGTTTTAAATCAGGCGTTCCAAAGAACCCGCTATTTATTTAAAATCTCTTCAAAAAAAAAGGTTCTGAAAAAATATTTTTATTTTATTTATTTATTTTTTTATTAAATTATATTATACCTACGCTGATTTCTGAGGCACAATTGTAGGCTTTGTATCTAATAATTGGTTTTGGTTCCATAGTCTAAATTTTATCAAAAAACAAACAAAACACCACACACACTCTCTCTTGCTTGCTTCAAAATTTGTGTTTAACCCAAAAATCAACTTCATCTTTGTGGCGAGTAAAAACTTGAGTTTAATCAAAAACCATACGCTATCTTTAAAGCCCATCGAAATCGTCCAAGGATAAGTACCACAACCGGGACAAGCATCATTCCTCCTCGTCGTCGGGACACAAGAGCAGCAGCAAGGACAAGGACAAGGATCGCAAGCGTTCGCGGGACGACAGCCGCGACAATGGTCACAAATCGAAGAAGTCGCGTCATTAGGAGGGCGGAGGGCTCTTGCCCTCTTGGGCTCATCCACTTACATCTTTACATCCTTTAATCCTTCCTGTTATCATTGTCAGTCTGTTATAATGTGTCCTCCCACACACTCTTCACCCTTTTCATACTTTAAAAGTTGTATTAAAAATTAAATATAATACGCGATTATACATTTATGTAATAAACTAAGAAGATATAAGAACTACTACTTGTTCCAGCTGCCGAGTAGGTGACGATAGGCGTGCACTACATCCTCATCCCCGCTGTCGCGACGACGCCGCCGCCGACTCCCGCCGCCTCTTTGCGATTGCTGCTCCTGCCGCGAATGATGAGCGTGTGGGCTTCCTGCGGCGGCAGCTGCTGCTACGCTTCCCCGTCTCTTGTGGGCATCGAACATGTTGCGCGTCTTGTTGATCGGATAGCGCATCTTATTCTTCAGCCAAGTGGTAAAGGCCCGCTCGTTGTCCTGCATCTTCTTCAGCTCCTGCTCGTTGCGATTGATGGTCTGCTCCATGGAGAAGCGCTGCTTGCGTCGCAGCTGCTGCTCCCGCCGCTGCAGCTGCTGGGCACTCAGGCCGTACTCGGACATGTAGCCCGTGTAGCGGGGCAGCTTGCCCTGCAACGATTGCCGGTGTTCGCAGCAGATCTTGTAGTTCATCCGAATGGAGGGAGGAGAGGTCATCGAGGTGGCGGTGGCGGATGATGGTGTAGGCGTGGGCTTCGACCGGCGTCGAAAGCTGAAACTCCGGGACGTGAAAAAGGACTTGGAAGTGGCCTTGGGGCATTCGGAGCAGGATTGCTGCTTAGCTAGCCCGGTCAACTCGTCCTCCTGCTCCTCCTTCTTGTAGTAAATGCTCTGCTCGTTGAGCTCAAAGTCATCGGGTATGTAGCTGGCCACAATTATGGATAGATCATCCTCTTCATCGGCCTCGGCTGCAGAAGCTGCTGGCAGCAGCGGCGGTAAAGAAGCAACTTCTTCATCTTGGACCCCACCAACCCCCGTTAACCTGTCTATGGTGGCCTGCTCCTTGGAATCCAGCGTCTTGTATAGATTCTTGTAAGCATCGCGAAGCTTCTGCCGGGCCTCGTTTAGGGTCCGCTCCTCCTCCTCGCAATCGGACTCGGTCAGCAGATTGGTGAGACTCTTTTGATCGGAATCATCGTGGTCGAAGTTGGAAATCATCTGCCTTACTTGGAACGGTGCGGCAACGGAATCATCACCCTTTATGGGTGAGTCATCGTCTAGATCTGCTTCATCCACTCCGGAGAAATCATCTTCATCTTCATCCTCGACGGGCAGTGCCTCCTGAACAACAGGTTGCGGAGAAACATCGGTCAAATCAAGGATTTCCTCGCAGATCTCCTCCTCTTCAACCTCTTCCTCCGCCGGCTGAGCAGGGGTCTCCTCAACAATTTTGGTCTTCTCTAAAGCTGTGACCGGCTCCTCTTCAGCGATGGTCTTCAGCTTGAGCTGCGTCAATTGCTGCAGTAGCTCATCTGGCGGACTGGGACTCTGGTCCTTCAATGGCGGCGGCACCCCCGTTGGCTCGTAATCCTCCAGATTTAGGGCGAACTTCACCTTGGTCACCTTGCCATTGCCGTTGGCACCAGCGCCTGCACCTGCACCCGCACCCTCTTCCTCCAGTGCAAAGAGCTCCTTGTTGGCCTCTTTAATCCTGTCCACAATGTTGTACTCGTTGACCGGCTTTCAGGACTGCGGAATAATCCATGAGTAACGACATGCTGCGGCCTGCTATCAACCTAGAGGGATCCACTTACAATACACCTCGGCGTCCTCTCCGTCCGACTCCGGCTCGCGTTCGCCCATCTCTGCCAGCTGCGGGCACATCGATTGTCTTCTTCGAGTGCCGTGATATTTTTAGACCTACGCGTTTTCGCGCTGCGATTTACGACGATTCACCAAAGGGATTGGGATATAGCGAAACTTTCCATTTCGTGTTAGGCAGCCGCTCTCCCGCCACCCGCACCTATCCAAGTCTAATGAACTTGGACGGGGATGTGCACTCCAGACATTAGCAGCGGCTCCTCTGGGCCTCCACCACTCCCTACTGCGGTTATGGCTTTGCCATCCATGGTTTCAATGGCGCCCGTTGCCAGGCCACTCAGATGTCCTGTGTTTGATCGATGCCCGGTTGACAAATTGTCTGTCTCTCAGGTGAAGTCGGAGGCGTGGACAATAGCGATGGTAGAGGTACAATTTTGTTATTATATTAAAAAGAGTATCGAAGAAGTCAGACCCTGATAAGATCTATATATGACTTTAAAACCAAAAAGGACTCTAACTTCGGCAAGCTCGGCAAGTTTGTATACCCTTGCAGTTGCCACTTATGTACATATATAATGGGATCGAGTTGAAAATTTATTCTAAAATTAATTTATTTTAATTCAGGAGTTAGTTTTCATTAGGCTTAAAATTGTTTGACAATTTCAATGCGGGCTTTTAAAATTTTTAAATTAAATTAAAGGTAAATTTTTGTTGTTCATATTTTCCAATGATTTTATTATTGGTAAATTATTTTTGGTATAAATTATTTTAATGGGGAATCTTGGACATTCTGATGCCCTCAAGATACGTTGAAATTGTCGCAGTATTTAAAACGATTAAACGTTAATTTCTTAGACAAATTAAAGGGTAAAAAAACAATAACTTAGTCAAAAAGGCTTCAATTTCAATTCGGAAAAGCTGTTCAATGTTCGTTTTTAGTAGGTTAATAAATCTCCAACCGCAACAAATTTGTAAAATTTAAATTTTGTGTGAATTTCTAACAATCTTAATGATGTAACCCCTTATAAAATTTAAGAACACATTAAAATTTGTCTTTTTTACCAAACATGGCTGGATCGATTGATCAGATTCAGGATCGGAAATGATTCCTTCACTCCCTAAACTCCTGATTAAAATGAGAATTTTCTGAAAGGGTATACAACAAAAATAAATAAAACCTTTGTACCTTTGTAAATACCTATTAATAGCAAACTATTTATACTCTGTACAGGTACAAACTGCCAGAAGAGGATTTCCCACCTCTACCTGGCGTAGATTTGGCATACGAAAAAAAACATTGTTTGGCGATTAATTTCCATGCACTTTATTCCATTTCCACACTTACTTCGCTAAGCACATTTAAAGCTTAATCCTGTCGAACCGAATCGAGTCGAGCGAAGTCTCCGAGGCAACAATTATTCAAATTCAATTCGAAATAAGTTCAAAGCTACAAAAATAATCGATTCTGGAGGCGCAGCACAACACCAATATAATTAAACCTATTTAGCCGTCGTTAACTTCGTATATTGAGCAAGTTTATGTATGTATGTATCTATCCTATTCCAATGCCGATTTGATTGTTACTAACATTTCACTTCATCTCATTTGCATCGCCATTAGACCCGAAGGCAGCCGAATCCATTTAGCCTACCGGAGGAGTGGTTGGGAGCTGGAGCTGGCCCACAGTGCTTTCCGTGACTGATTGCTGGGCAAAGGTCAAGAGTGCTGGGAGGTTAACAGAAATGAGATAGAGTAAGGTCAGCCAGAAACAGACCCATAAGCGATTATATTAATCTGTGGCTATTATTGTAGGACATAAACAAATAATTATCAAAATGATTGGCTATTAAAGTGAATACTTTAAGATTCCACAATTAGAAATTTATGTTTCAGTTTTAAGAAACGCACTGTGGTTCCTACGAGGATGAACCTGACAATGATGGAGATTCTGATACAATTTAATGGGCATGCCGGCAAAACGAAAGATAAAACTTATCGCTGTCTGCGTAAAAAACTATATCACTTCCCAGAAGACAGTGCTAAACAAAAAGAAATAATAAATCACGTTCAATAAGCCATAAAAAAAAGATAATAAATATTAAATTGTTTTCATATCTTAAGATTATAAGATAAATCCAGGAAAAAATGAAAAACCAATGGAAATGTTCAAAAATAATATTTTTAATTCGAATAAAAACCAACATAGTCAATGGGAAAATACATACAAAAGTCACAAAATTAAGGCTACGAATTAGAAAATTAGGAGTGTGTATAAATTTTGGGATAAATAAAGTCCTGTATTAGCCATTTAATCGGTAATGTGTTTTAGGTAAATTTATTGTTTTCTTTTTTTTGTTTTTACTTTTCCATTTAATACAACCATATTCAGCATTTCTTAAAAAAGAAATTATACAAACACTAAGAACTAAACGGCAGATGAGGTGTGTAAGAAATATGCGATGACTGTGTGTGAGATGTAATTTCATTAGAGGACGGTTTGGGTTCGGGTTCGAGTTTGGGTTCGAGGGGGTTAGGTCAGTGGAAAAGAGACGCGTCATCGCCAACATCAATAGCTATAAAAAGAACGTATTGCAATATCGGCGCATCGTCTTACATCACTAAGCAGCTATCTGTATTATTATCGAGAGTTCTCTCTCGTTACAATCGATTAGGTTTAACAATATAATATTTAATCATAAAGTCTAGTTCTAGGTTCTCTTTTTTAAGGCGCATCCATGGACAGACGCTCACTAATCATATACATAGATTCGTGGGTGTTACTTTTTTTGTTTTTTGAGTTGGTTTTGAAAATAGTAAAACATTTTCGTTTCTTTTTTGGTGCAATTAAATTTCAATAAATTACAATTACCATTTATTTTAGTATATATATATACGTATCTGATAACTCTAGGCGCTCCCTCAACATGTTAGCATCATATACAAAGTCTTTCGTTTGTTTTTCTTCTCTCTGTTTTTTGTTGAAATAAATTTCGAGTACGTACGTATGAATCTTTTGCACTCACCGAGGGTGTAAAAGAGAAAATATTGTAAAATATATATACCTATATATATATAATCGTATGTATAAATATAGATATTGCTAAATTTCGATTCGAGTTGATGGGAGAGAGGGTTCTGGCGTTTGTCTAAACGAAATTTCTTGTTGCTAAACACAAAAAGTACGTTACACAAAAGCCGAGTTTCGAGTTTACAAATAGAAAATAAGTTGTTTACACAACAACATATTTATATAAACAAAACACATAGATTATATATATGTATATATATAGACAGGAGAAGGAAACTCCCCAACTCTCCTCCCTGCCTCGCAATATTTCTCTATCCTGTCTCCCCCCCGTCTGCTTTCCTGGTCAACCAGTGAACTCGGCGGCAGCAGCTGTGAACGCTTATGTGAAGAGCGGCAGGTGATAAAAGTCGAACCCTCGATATCCCTTGGCCGCAAGCCAAATGTAGACGACGTGATAGGCGCCGGGTATAAAGCAGATAAGTCCTGCAACGAAGAACACCACGCCCTGCGACGTATTCTGCGGATCGGCAATGGCAAATGTGCCCATGACGAACAGGCCCGTGCCCACGACCAGGAGCGTAAAGGCGGCCAGCACTGTGCGCCAGTTTTCGCGCACCTTTGGGTGCCGCCAGCAGTATGTGTTGGTCTCCTCCGTGGGCAGGTTTCCATACTCCTGGATGAGCGAATCGCTGTCCCGGGAGGTTGTGTCCTCGGCATACTTATTGTAACCCCTAAGGAAAATTACAAAATAAAAGTTAATGCTTGGGATTAAATTGCTTTTTATGTTCATATTGTATTATGTATATATTAAATTAATAAATTTATAAGTGTATATATACACTTATATATAAATAATAATAAGTTTGTCGTTAGTATTTAATTTTCTTTATCTTTTGACCCTTAAAGTGCGAGCGCTCAAGCAAATTTCTCTATATAAGTTTTTATTAAAAGAGCGTAACTCAACTGAGGACTCGCAATCAAAATCAAAAGAAAGAACATTAAAACCCTAATAATTTAGGTGTAAATTGATCTTTCATTCAAGGAAGTATAATTAATTAATTAACTACTATATTATATTTTTTTTCTGCCTGAGTTTTCATGGTAATACCACTTGATAGCCACTGGAAATCGATACCCTGTTGAAGGGCCTAAAGCTGACAACCTTTGACTATCTTTGTGGCACACAATAGCTTTTAATACCTAATAAATTTTTTATCAAGTATGTGAATTTATATCTAGTATGTTTTTAGTTATTAAAATATTTCTATTTTCGTCAGTATCTTATCACAGCTGGTAACCAAAATGCTGCTTATTTTAAAATAATTTATACATTTTATCATAGTTTCCAGACGATCTTCCGGATGTTGCCTTAGTAGTGGTCTTAAGTAACACCACGATATAACGAAATATGCACCTTTGTTCCCGTTCCCATTTCCATTTCCGATTCCAATTTAGATTAGCTATCTGATTTAAATCATATAAATGTGATACAAAGAGTTGTGTCTGAAGGTCTGGTACCCTCGCAAAATCAAGTTTTCGAAGTTAGCTTTCCTTTTTCGCCAAAAAGTGGACTTTAGGACCGCTTATCGGGCATCGAAGCCTCGAAGGAGGGGTTATCGCGGGGTTGGATTGCCGCCAAAAGCGAGACGCAATCAATTTCGCGTTTACATTTACACATTTCGTTTATATTGCCGGCGGCGGCGTCGACGGCAGCAGCAGCAGCTGAAGACCGACAAGTGCAAGCCGCCGAGCCGCCAATGAGCTGGTTGGGCCGCCGCTGCCGCCGCCTGCCTAACTGGTTCCAGCTGACCGCAGGCGAAGGCCACCTCCTCCGAGAGGCCCTTTATGACGAAATTTATGCGCAATGATTTTCACAATTGAATGCCAAATTAGGCTTGGACGTCTGCATTTATAATCCCCATAATTACATCGTCGTTTGTTGTTGTTGCTACCACGGCGACACGCCATGCATGGCTAATGGAGGAGCCGCGTCTAAGAAATGGACAAGGCATCCCAGCACGCACGCGCCGCTTGGCTAACTTATTCAGGTGCTTCCGGCGGGAATAAGGAAGTGCCAAGAGTCTCGGCGGTGGCGGTAGAGAACGGAGAACTGGCAGCCCAGAGCAGGGCGTGCATCGCGCGTAGAACAGCTGTCGGGCTCCAATATAAATAAACATAACAATAACCAGAAAAGGAATCGAAACCAGAAACGGGAACAAAGCCACAGACTCCTTGTTTGGCGGACAGCTCGTGAATCACACAGAACGCTAAATGGAAAATGGTGCCAATAACAGCCCACGCAGGCAGCTCCGATCGAATCGAAGACCAGTTTTTATAGCACTTCTCTTTTGCTGTTGGTGCGATGGCCCACTCACTTGGGATCCTGAATGCGAATGGAGACATCTTCGGTGGAGCGACCTTGCTTGCCGCCCCTCATGGGCGTGGATATCACTGTAGAGCCATAGACGCGTATCGCCTCGTCCGTCTCCTCCTCGAAGGCGTCGTGTATGGAGAAGCCCCGGGCCCCGTTGTTGTACATGTTTCTAGTGGTTCTTCCGCTGCTGCTGCTGCTACGGCTGCTGCTGCTGTTGTTTAATAATAAACGATATTGGGGCTGCCAACGTTGGCTGCTCGCCTTCGCCTCGCACTCAGCACTTTGCACTCTGTAACGACGGAAATCGGGGAAAGTGCGGCTCCGTTCTAAAGCTGGCCCGTCTGCATGGTTGTGCACTCCGAGATCGGGATGTGTTACAATGTTTTTCCTAACCGTAACCGTTGCAAAAGTGTTTTTCTTTTCACATTAAAAACGCGACACAAAAGACGGAGAAAGAAGCAGACAATGACTAGTGTGACCAGCGCACCGTAATGCGAATATGCTGCTGGGTCGCTACTAAATATGACTCAAAATTTTTTAAATGGCGTTGCCAGATTCCGTTACACATTTCAAATTAGAGATCCCGCCATGCTGAATAATGTGCGGTAAATTTGAATCCAGGAGTTTAGAAGAGCAGACAAAGTTATTGTAAATAATTTAATATGGGCAATACAAATACAATATTTATGAAATCCTACAATCGCAGCACATGAGCGAGTAATACAGACATTTGACAACCAGCTCGTCGTCGCCATCGTTGCCTTTGGGAGAATTTTTTGTGGCGTTTTCATTGCTATCAAAGCTGTACAGTTGACCGTCTAGCTGATCTGCCTCAGGCTGCAGGCTGCTTTCGAAGCTCTTCTTCGACGCCATCTTTTGCTTGTTCTTGTGCATCATTTCGTGATAGTTGCGCTGCTCCACCATTTCATCGATCCAATCAAAATCGATGGCGTTTCCCTGAGTGCTCGAAGAACTGGAAATGCTTTCTATGGAGTTAATATCCTCCTGTTTAAAGGAAATTTACGTCAAGACAAAGCTTAATTGACAAATTTAATTGATTATACAACTAATGATTACCTGATTGTTATTATGGTTCCTATACATACTCTTCTGAGGCGTCGCATACTCGCCTTGTGCCATTGTGGCTGTTGTTCCCGCCGAGCTTTTCACCACCAACTCCGTTTCTTCAGTTGCGGTTGGCACTTTAGGCAAGTCTTCCGGATCCATACTGTGGGGCTGCAACAAGAAACAGCTCAAATTATTGACCTATCTAGTGAGACTCTGTGCACACAACTTACAGAGTTCTGTATCTCGGCTGTAGTAATGACATTCGTCGAAGTCATGGTATTGGTGGATGGAGTTGACGTTGAAATCTCCGATAGAGAGAACGTGGGTTTCAGGCTTGGAGGAGAGTTAGTGGTTAACAGAGTAGAGTGTATAGTGACGGTCTCCGAAGTGATGGCCGATGAACCATCAGTGGACAACGCACATTCGCTTTGAGCGACTAGTGAGCAAGTGGTCACAAGGGATGAGGGAGCATGGCCATTACCTTTCCCTTCCAAATCACAGAAGGGTCTGAAATTTTTAATTTTTTAATTTACAAATAAAAGATAATATGGACAAGAGCTGAGCTAAGTGAACGGTATTAGGATTACGATTTTACTCAACAATCCTCCGAAAGTATCTTACTTACATGTCGGTAAGCTCGATCTTTCTGCCACCCAGGGACCACATCTTGCGTTTCTTTTGCAGCCCCGAGTAAATGATATGTTTCTTGGTAGTACTAAAGCGTTCCTTGGAATGAGACTTTCGGCCCGGTAACCACAGTTTGCGTATACCAGAGGATTGCCTTTTCTTTGTCGAGCTAGAAGCCATCTAAAACTCACTTACTTGTGTAGAAATTGACATTGAAATGTCACAAAATATACATACATGCAGGAAATTTTGTCGACAGAAGTGAACTTGGTGACTTGGTTTTAATTTGTATATTTTACTACCTCGAAAATAAATAAACAAATTTAAGCTCCGGGATATAACGCCTTCGTTGCCAGTGTGATCGCTTTTAAAGTTCTTCGGCATTTTTGGAAGGCTAATGATGCGGTCATACTTTGTTTTGTTTTTGACTTGTTTTTAAAACACAACATAAAATGTCTTTGTTTAAAAACTGTAATCGTTAGATAATTACAAATATACTGCGGTTGTAAGAAGTGCTGATATAGGGCTACAACTACCAAAAAGCCAGCAGAGAACGAGGCAAACCGATTACAGGATGTTTCTGGTGGGAAAATGCCCCCATAGAGAGATATCGCCTTAACTAATTGGTATTCTGCATCCTTCCAGTTCATCAGCCGACCCACCCGCACCCTGGGCAACCGGATGCGGGAGGTACGCGAACGTCTGGGCGAGGATTTCACAGCAAAACTGGATGCACTGCACAGGAATAGCCTGCGCACCGGGCTGGTGTCGAAGCAGGAGCTGGAGGAAGCGTTCCGACAGACGCGCGATGTGGACCACAATCCGAATCGCTTGAATCTACTCTGGCTGGTGGGCATCATTTTCTTCATTTTGGTGGCCACGCCGGTCTTTTATGAGACCATCTCTTTCCTGCTGGGAGTGCGCTGCTTCCTGCCCAACAACTACTTGGTGTGGGAGGCCACGCGACCGATCAGTGACTGTGAGTTCTGCAAGGGTGTGCGGGCGCCGCTGATCTTGGCCAATCTCACCAGGGAGGAGTTTGCCCCGCACGCCTACTCCTCGCTGCCGATCATCGTCAAGAGAGCGGTGGCCCATTGGCCCGCACAGAAGTATCTCAACTATGCCTACATACGGGATCTATACGAGAGTGTGCCCGGCGCCATGGAAACGGACTGTCAATTCCTGCACTTCAACTCTGACCTTAAGTCTCTGAGGGAGGTGTTTGCATTGTCCCCGGAAAGGTCAAATTTAAGCCAAGGAGCTCCCTGGTTTGTGGGCTGGAGTGTCTGCCAGCCGGCTGTGCTGGCGGAGCTCAGAAAGCTGTATTCTCGTCCCCATTTCTTGCCCGTGGATGCCGAGATGCCGCACACGGACTTCATTTTGATGGGCTACGAACAGGGAGCTGTAATGCACGTAAGCTGAGCTGTAACATTTGTTCGGTTTCGAACTAATCTCTGGGTTTTCTCTTACCAGCTCGACTACATTCCGCGACTGATGTGGCAGGCTCAGCTGAAGGGCAACAAGAGCTGGTTCCTCGCGCCGGCTCCCGAGTGCGATCATCAGTGCCAGCCCATCTCCTTCTACGTGGAGCCGGGCGATGCTGTCCTGGTGGACACTCGCATGTGGTATCACGCCAATACCATTCCCAAGGGTCAGTTCTCGCTGACGGTTCAGTCTGAGTACGGCTGAATGCACTTGTATTCTGCCATAATGTAATAAATACATTTTAAGGAAACATTTGTTGGTTTATTTATTTAATTTAAATGTTAAGATAAATAAGAATTGTCAATTACATATTTAAATATTTTTTAATTTCAATAAAATCTTAAATTAGTTAATATTTAAGTAATTTAATAAAATAAATAAGTAAATAAAAAAAATAGTAAAATAAAACCAATTTATATAAAAAATACCAAAATAGTGTTGGAAAAACATTAATACTTTCCAACACTGCCTGGCGCTTTTCTCATTCAAAAGAAAGCACGAAAGGCGAAAAGAATTACAAAAATGGAACCTGAAGTGGACTTTGGCACCATTGCTTCCAAGTTATACCGAAACTACGGGCAGCACTTGAAGAACCTTAAGGATTGCTGCGTCTCCAAGACGGTGATGAAGCCGCCGGCGTACTTTGAGAATTTGCAGTTGATGCTGGACGAGGAAACGGCTACCATGACGCCGCCCAACGACCTCGGATCGGTGGCGGAGTACGCTGAGCTCTTCAAGACCCTGGAGGAGTATCCGAGCAATCTCCAGAAGATGCCCAAGAAGCGGGGCGAGTTGCAGCGGGCCAACTCCACGCTCCTGCGTGGTGCAGAAACTTCTACTGCTGTTCAGGCGGATCAGTCGACGGCGATCAACACATCTAGCCTATCCCTGGGCATGACGCGGCTGGATGAACAGTCCAGTGCCGTGGAGGTGTATAAGGAATTCAGGGCCTTCCAGCGCAAGCTGGAAAAGATCTATGAAGAGAGCGCCGCCCTGGACACCATGGAATCTATTTACAAACAAAAGTTGGTCCAGCTTCAAGGTTTTTCCCAGCAACTGGAGAAGCTTATGCCCACAGGCGGTGATGCTCCGCCGGATGCCTTCTCAGCTGATCAGGCGGAGAAGTTGTTGGCCCTGGCCGCCAATATGGAGGAGCTGAACTATCTGCGCTCCAATAGCCTGCCGCTGCCCAATCCCAGCGAGCTAATGGCCAACGGGAGTGTGGCGGCGCGCCTCGAAATGTTCGTAGAGGTGCTCACCTATGCCCTAATGCAAATCAGTAGCTACAACATGGTTTTGATTTGATTTTATTATTATTAATATACTATTAGAATGGTAATAAAGCCAATAAGAATGAATTTTTATCTCCTTTCTTTTCATAGCTTTATCATTACTTCTGAATAAAATGTATTTTAAAATTGATAGCGTATAATTCACGTCAAAAGACATCACCACGGCGATGCCTCGCTTGCATCCTTAGCCTCCTGCTCCGCCTGGAAGCTTTTCATCTGGCTGACAGTGTCGCAGAGGGCCACCAACTTGCGCACCGAACTGCCCAGGTGTTCGACGCGGTGTCTATATGCCAGGCAGCCGTCCAAGGCGCTGCCAGTGTCCTCTCGCTGATCGCTGCTTTGCATGAGGTGGCGAAAGTTCTGCAGGCTACGGACCACAGCCAGCTCGCACTCTGGCTTGAGATTGTATACCTTTTGAGAGTCCTGCGGCGATGCGTTCTGTGCCAAGGCCTTGTTGTTGGACTCGATGTGGAGCAGAGTGTTGTTCGAGCGCTCCATTATCTCGTCTATCTTGCTGATCTGCTTGCCCAAGGACCGTCGACGGGCGGCTGCAGTGGGGTTCAAGTGAAATAGATCCAGCAACTGGGTTGGCTTATTATATTTACCTAATCCCGCCAACATTTCATCGGCAGCGTCGGGCATTTCGAATTATTTGTTTATATGAGAAACAATGTGACCGTAGGCTTGGAGGGTTAATATATACCAAGAACGGTTGAAAAGTTGTATTTTATCGAAATTCGAACTCAAAGTAACGGTCAGAGTTCGAAAATTGTTAAGCAAATGTGAAATATTTTTAAAGAATATAAAATCTTTCTTAGATTTTCCTCCGTTTCCCGTGACGAGCAAAGCATATTTCACGTTTTTTGGTTTAATTTTGTTGTTCAAATTGTATTTGTTTTCTATTTAAGTTTAAGTGTAATCCGTTTCATGGTTTTTGCATTACAGTTACAATTTACTCATACACATCCTCCTTGTCGGCGACGTACTTAATAATGTCGGCAGGTTTCAGCAGCTTCTCGGCATCGGAGTCGGGGATCTCGAATCCAAACTCATCCTCCATGGCCATGATGACCTCCACGTGGTCCAACGAGTCCAGTCCCAAGTCGTTGATGAAGTGCGACTCAACGTTGAGCTGTAATTGAAAGGTATTAGCATGGATTGTGCTTTATATCTGGTTATAGGATCGGCTTTGTTCAGTTCTTTTGTGGCGGTAACCATTGCACTGGCAAAGGCAATCAATATGTGTTGGCGGTTTTTTTTACCTTGCAGGGATCGATCTTGTCGTACAGCTTGAGGACAAGCAAGACGCGCTCGTTGATGAGCTTCAGCGATAGCGGCGGTTTCGCCGAGTACCTGCGCACGTATTGCGTTTGCCAGCGATTGCTTCTGCACTCCTGTTTGGTTTTGGTTTAGGCCAAAAGAAAAGAACGAAACACAAACCAAGTTAGTGACGCCATGAAGTGGATAGTTTTACCTTGTCGGCGGTGACTTTATCATAGGCGGAGACAACCTTCAGCACACGGAACTTGATGTCCTCGATGGTGCTCTTCGCCGAGTAGCTTCGCACACCGAATTTCTGTAAATTACATGGGTTAGTCTACCGTTGAACTGTCTTTAAAGAGGGGTAAGGCAGCTTGTGTCTCATGTTAAAGCCTCTAGAGATATCGAAATACAATTAAATTAAATTTTTAACTCAATCACATTCTTAACTAAATTCTCATTTAAATTTAGAAAAGAACTGTTGAAAATTATAAAAAACAAACTAGCTATAAAAAGTGATTATATTGTTAAGTGTAGCGTATAATTTGTAACTTTTTGTGTGAAAACTTTTTACTAAAAAGGATAATACATTTTACAAGGAATTTGCTTAGAATCATTGGCCACATTTTGAAATAAATAATCTTTATATTTTTCCAGTGAAATCCCTGTCGACGTTATTGAATCTTTTACTTCCGAGTGGAAACTGAAAAAGGCTCGATGTTATCGATAAGCTTCAGGTTTCATTTAGTCAATTTCCACTGTAGTATTATCAAACACACACACATGCAAGCACCGGTCTCGTTTGTATTAGTGCGCTGAGCAGGGGAAACAATCATGTTTTATGCCAAAACAATATGATGCAATCACTTTGGGCCCATAGTTAACCACATGTCGATATTCCACTGCAGCCAGGGGTTCTTGGAAGCCATCCAAAGATCCTTTTTGGAGCTATGCAACTCCCGAAACCCCTCCACTGGCAATGAGGTTAGGTAGCCAAATCTGGAGTGGGTTCCCCACAGAGGTGGGGCCTGGAAAAGAAGTTACTCCTCGTTAAGCACTCACTTGGCTCCACTGACTGGCCACGGCCGGCACGGCAATCCTGTGCATCATCCTGGCCTGCTGTGACTGGACAAGGGCAGCGGTGGCGATCCTCTTGGGGGCCAAAGTCGCCGCCAGCCGACTGCAGCTGCGGGCGATCTGTGTGAACGACATCTTGGGTCTCCTGCAAGGGAAATACGGGCAAATTAGGCACGCGTCTCGCCGGGGAAAGTGCACGCGGGCAGTGCACAGGTATTAAGCAATTTCTTACACAGTTTTCAGATTATGTAAAAGTTCTGGAGCAAAAGACAAGTGTTGGTGTGACCAGAGGTTGTGGCTAAATAGATGGGGCTAACGCGTGCCACCAAACCAAAGATAACTTTGTATATTCATATATAGGCAGATATTAAACTAAAATAATTAAACTAACTTTTAAAATTAAAAGAAAATGTATAATAACTTTGGTTCACAAGTTCATTATTTTTAAAATTTGGGCTTCAAAAGCTTGTCCGAAAAAACCTGGTAGCACTGGTCGCAGCTGATTCGTCGCTAGTGCTTATCGATAACGATTCTCAATAATCGAATAGGCGCCGTATTTGAAATTTTACAAATAGAAACTGGCCACGTTTCGCATTCTTCAAACCCCAATTAAACTACCAATTGATTCGATATACAAAGTCTCATATATTTATAGGTATTTTCTTTTTTATAAACAATATACATTTAAATGGAACATTAATCGTATAAAATCAAAATTACACATTTCGCTTTCGCGGGAGTAACAAAAAATACATACAATAAAATAAGTACAGTATAAATACACGAATATAACAAAACAAACGTCGTTTGATTTAAAGCCACTTTTTGTTGTAGAAAGTCGTAGTAAATTCTCCTTCTTATTGTCCAGCAATCTAAGCGATAAAAGAATAATAAATGAAACGTAACGAGAAATATTAAAAAAATGAGGTCGCAGTGATAAGAGGGTTTTTTTCCTCAACTAAAGAATGACGTCACTTACAACAACAAGGTGGTCCTTATCACGAACCACGCCCGGCTCCGCGCCCGTTCGAATGTCGATGACTCCGCTTTTGCCCTTGACCACGTTATGCTCCAGCCTTTAAAACGAGATGAACGGGAAAAATGAGAGTGTAGTTCCAGAAAAAGTTGTGGGAAAAAACTTTGTTCCAAAAAGTATCCAAGGGTACCGATACTCGTTCAGAGCCTTTACAATACTTACGAATTCCTATCCACAATGGAGACGATCTGGGCAGTGCCCACGGTGTCGATAATGTAGGTGCTGAACTCGATGATGCGCGGAATGATCAGGATAAGGTCGCCCTTGTCCTTTTTCAGCTCAAGTGGTATGCGAATGACCATGAGGTCATCGTTGTGGTTCGTCAGCGTAAAGTCGATCTTCTCCAGCGGCAGGCGATGCTTCTGCTTGTACGTCTTGCCGTCCAGGACATAGATTGCCTTGTTGCTCAGCAGGATGAAGCGATCGCGCGACTTGTAGCCATGGCGATCGAACTTGGTGCAGAAGGACTGGTACTTCAGTTGCTCGCTGCCAAAGGTGCTGGCCACAAAGTCGTTGACTCGCTGAATGTGCTCCTTGGGGATGCGATCCTCCTGGAACCAGGTGGGCACACTCGATGCATAGTTGTTCTTCTTGTTTTTGAACACCTTCTCGGCGAGCACCTTCAGTTCGAATTGGCGCTTCTGCTGCGGCGTCAGCTTCAGGCGATAGATCCTGGCCAGGTGAAGGCGATGCAGGCGGTGCAGATACTCGGAGGCTTCCTGACAGTGTCCGGGTGCATGGGGCCAGCTCTTGTCCAGAACTTTGCTGGGCAGCTCCTTGGCAAGCCGCAGTAGCCACATTCGCTTGGCATTGGCAATGAAGTCCTCGTTGAAGCCGTTGGGAGCTTCGTTGCGGGTAATGAAGCCCTTGATGAAGGCCCGGATCTTGTCGGCCGCCTCCCTTCTCTGCTTGGCCGCCTGCTGGGCCAACTTGCGGCGACAGTAGCTCTGCAGGATGATCACCTGGGCGCGGAGCTTGAGGTACTTTCTCCTCTGGAGCAGTCCCTTCCAGTGGGCCTGGATTATGGCCGCGATATCGTGCTTCTTGGCCTGGTACGCGTCCTCTGTGTCGAACAGCGTCCTCGGCCAGCGAATGAAGAGCTTTGTCTCGCCCACGCGGTACTTCTCATCATCCCAGCCCAAATCCTTGACCAGCTGCTGCACGCCCGCCTTCGGACCGCCTGGACCCTTGTAGTTCGGCCAGGTGGACTTGCTCAGTGACTTGTAGCGCTCCAGGAAGAGCTCGTAGGTGCGGCGGTAGGCGAAGCCGGCCCTCCTAACCCGCAGGTTCTCCATGAGCCCCAAATACTTCACTTGATGCAACACCAACTGGTCGTTGAAGACACCCGGCGTCTGCAGATCGTTGGGCTTGATGCACCGAATGTAGCTCGGCTCCTTGCACATCAGGATGTCCATGAGGTTGTTCAGCGAAGCGCGGAACTGGGTGATGGCCGTGTCGGGGCGCTTCAGGCTGCGCAGCTCCTGCTCCGGGAAGCAGCTCCTCACAATGCCATTACCCGCCTTGCTAAGCGTCTCCTTCAGATCCCTGAAGAGCAAGTCGTTGTTCTTGTCGAGGAAGCCATGAACGCTGTAGGTAACCTCGCCGGCGTAGTGAACCAGCCGGAACTCGTCGCGCAGCATGATCTTCTGGATGTGGGTTGGCGCCTTTTCATGGCAAACGTAGTGGTGGTGCTGGGCCAGTTTGTTCGTGAGCTTCTCCAGGAATGTAATGTCCGTGGGGTCGCCCGGCCGCAGGCATTCCTCGTCCAAAATGGAGATGATGCCCTTGTGCTTCTCCTCGATCAAATTGCAGATCACCTTGTTGTCGAAGTACTCCACGGGGATCCACTCGATGCCCTCGCGTCGGTACTCGTCCTGCTCGGACTTCAGCGTCAGCTCGATGAACAGCTGCTGCAGCTTCTCGTTGCAGAAGTTGATGCAGAACTGCTCGAAGCTGTTCTTCTGGAAGATCTCGAAGCCATAGATGTCTAGAATACCCATCACGTTGCTCTTGGCACCCCGAGTGTCCTTCGCCTGCAGCGAAATGTTCAGGCGCTGCACCAGCCACGAGAAGAGGCGATCATACACGGCCTTGGCCAGCGCATCCCTGGCATAGATGGCCAGCTCTTGGTTAAGCGGTGAGGTCACCACATCACCGCGAGCATCGATGGTGCGATGGGTCAGGGCGGCCTCCAGTTCGCCGGAATTTACACCCAAGAGCCGGGCAGCGGTCACAACCAGATCGCGGCTGTTCACCTTGGCATTGCCCTCCACTTCGCTGAATGCCACGTTTCCTAGGTGCAGGATACTGGCCACAATGCCGAAGATCTCACGCTGCTCCTCCTTGGTGAAATCGATCACGCTGAGTGCCTGCTGCACCTGCCGGAAGTTGTCCGCATCGTTGATGCTCGACACGCTGCCCTTCAGCTGGAGTAAAGGAAATTAAGATAAAGGTTCATTAAAAATCCTCTGAAGAATCAAGCTTAGAAGCTCACCCCATCGGTCAGGTAGCTATAGGTGTCCAGAGCCCGCTCCAGACGCAGCTCCTGCAGCAGGGTCTCATCGGCGCCGGCCAGCAGCTGGTAAAAGATGTGGAAATTGCGCTCGCCGGCCATCTGGGCCACCACGCGGGACTTCTCCAGGAGGTAGTTCAGAATATTGCCACCAATTGGGGCACCCTTGAAGTCGAACTGAATGTCCATGTACTTGCCAAAGCGAGAGGAGTTGTCGTTGCGGTTGGTCTTGGCATTGCCGAAGGCCTCCAGCACGGGATTGCTCTTCAGCAGCTTATCCTTGACGTCCTCGACGGTGGTCTGATTGCCCGAGCAGGCGGCAATGAACTGCAGCACCTTCTTGGAGGCCTCGGTTTTGCCGGAACCACTCTCGCCCGAGATGAGCACGCACTGGCCACGGTTCTCCTCGATCAGCGAACGGAAGGCATTGTCCGTTATGGCGAAGCTGAAGGGAATTTTATTTATATAAATTAATTCTTATGAAATCAGAAGGACACTTACACATGTGGAGGCATCTCGTAAAAGTGCTTGTTCTTGTACTCCTTGATGTGGGCATCGGAGTAGATCGACAGCTGCTTGTAGGGATTCACCGAGATAAGCACCTGACCAATATAGGTCTGCCAAGGGCAAAGGTTAAGTAGGTATTAGAAAAGCTAAGGGAAGTAATTATATGGGAACTTACATAGATCAGATTCTCCTGGAAGCGTTTCTTCAAGTTCTCAATGAAGGCATCCTCGCTCTGGTAGTTCTCCAGCAGCACAAAGTCCTGCACACCGGCACGATCGCGTTCGTGCAAACCCGTCTCCATCTTGGGCAGAGTTGTAGAGCTACAATAAAAACGAAATTCCACGGAGTTTTATAGAATGTACTTGATTTTGATTTCCCTGTAATTTCCCCCACTTCCTGGGAAACTTCTCCTCCTCAACCTTATCATTCACGTACCTAATCTTACAACTAAGCAAAAAGGGTTGCCATGTTTTAGCCTGCTGTGTTGATTAGAGGGCATGAAACCTCTTGAGAATACTTATACCCATTCCATTTTGATAAGATTTTCGTAAAGTATAGGCTTGGGAATTTATGAAGCAACAATGCGGCGGAAGTGAAAGCTTCAGTCCATAAATAATAAATGGAGTTTAAATGCATGGCAATGACTTCATGCTATGAGACAATATCCAATATTGTTTTTATCACAATCGAAACCAATCCAAATCTCTTGGTATTTATAGAAGTCTAGAAATAATGGTGGGCAGGTGCAATTCAACCTTATCGATGCCATATTTCATTAGGAGTCGTAGCAGAGGGGACTGACTTTATAGACCGCTGATATGGGGCGGGGTAAATCCATAAAAAGCCCGATTACGCAATGGATTTTGTGGTTTGAAATGCCGCAAATAATACTATAAGCCATCTCAAGGAGTGAGATATTGTATCAATTCCTCAACTGCTGACTAGATCACGTTTTACTATGAACTCTACCTGGTCATGGTTATTCGATTGTTTCCTTGTTCCTCTGGGGCTACGATGATCTTCACTGGGAATCCCTTGTGATCTCTGAACGTTTCACACTCTCTAATCTCTCTCTCTCTATCTCCGGCAGAGATGTCAGAATTCGCGCATATTCCGCCCGTTGACGGTTCTGATGGCAAACTAAAGCGATCCGCTGGCAGTTGAGGTGTTTTAACCATCAATACTTCTCCGCTCTACATATCAATTGGCCTCGTAGCTGTGTTTTTTTTTTATCAACGATAATATAACTCTAGCTATACTGAGGAGAGCAATGGGTCGCCGCCACTGCCAATCAGTCCTCCGATTAGATAAAGCTTTTCTGCTTTTGCGAAACTAAACCCGGGACTCGGGTTTTGGTCAGAACACCACACCATGACACAATCCCAAAAGGCAAAAGACATTCCGGAGCGGAATGCAGTATCAGAGATTCGTATTTGTTTGATTTTCATGTGAGTCAATCCTGAAGTTATACGTTCTCATCTTGGGTTTTTATGAACTGAGAGAGAGAGCACTATGATTCAAAACCGTAAGAAGTGATTAAATGGTTTTCTTTCTTATTTAATTTAGATAAAATATTGTTGGGGATATATACAATGAGAAATTAGCAAAAAAAATGAATAACCATATATGACTCATAGTGTAGTATATTACAGGATTACTTTTTAACTGGAATTTAGTAAAGAAGTTCCTAAGAATCTGGTAAATCAATTACATTTTCGTAAGAACAGAATGTATGTAACTTTTCTTTTTCATTTAAATTATAGAAATTCCGAAAGAATCAAGGAAAACCGTTTACCAATAATATGATCTTTGATTTTACTTATTTTAGAAAAGAATTTGCTCACTTGGGACAGTTATCCATATTTCACTTGTTTTATAATGTTCCAATGATTACAAATTAAAAACTAGGCTTCAAAACAAAGTTGTAATGTAATCAATTTGTCAGAATGTTTTAATACGTTTAGAAAATAACTAATACTCGTTTGTAAATTTGATTTTAAGGACACTTTCCCTTTTTTTTTTTAGCGATCTTAGTGGCTTAGAGATCTTTTGCTGACTGCCTCACAAAAATGGTTTCGTTGACTCAGCATTCTCGTTCCAATTGCGAAGCCAGACTCTGGGGCGGACCCCGGACTCCCATCGCTCTCACATTAGCGCCGTGTTATCAGTATCAGTACGCTAAATAAGTCGTTGTCGAAGGCAAACATTGTAAGTAAGTAGTCCGTAGACACAATCTCACGCACACCCAACGGTATCAATTGATGTCGCTTTTGTTTTCAGTTCCCCCAGCGATAGGTGATCGATCAGTGGAGGAGAAGGAACAGAGATCTCGCCCAGACAAGGCCCTGAACTAATTGCAAAATGTTTGCCGGCAATTCAAGACTCCAAGGTCTGGCTGCAGGAATTCTCAAGCTTCAAGAGATCGACGGACACGTCCCAGCTCTGTGGCAAGTCGGTGTTTGTCACATAATTGGTTAATTGCACGTAGGACGGAGATTGATGTGGATAGCGAAACATGTCTGCGAGAATCGTTTATAGAAGTGTATGACATAATGGGAGTCAGACTTGGCTTTCCAATTTAATTTCCGCACCTTTAGCTAATTTACGGACGCCTGAGATTATGCTACACAACATACGATATATTGGAAGGTAAACGCCAGATACCCCACCATCCTGTAGAGCTTATATAGACAGTTTGTAGACGACTTTTGGCACGCATTGATAACGCAGTTATTTCTACACAACAAATTTAATTAGGTGTCCTAACCCCACAGGCATTAATATGATTAGATAAACACATCATAAATATAAATAGATGATATGAAGGTTATAATTAAGTGATTTAATTACTTTTGTATGAGAAATAATGTTTGTTTATTTCTTGAAACTTCTAATCTGTTTTAGTTTCACAAGTGAGCTTAAATTTAAAAGATCTTCTAGAATCACAATCACAATCTTTTTCTGAAAATAACAAACAAATTTAAGCATTTCCCTTGAGAATTAAATGAAACAATTTGTATATTCCCCTTTAGAGGGTATTAAAAGTCATTAAACTTTTCCCATGTGGTTTTTTTCCTTTCCCCGAGGGAGTCGCCTTCTTGTCGGCTTTCGATCCACGCATTCTTCTGTCGCCATTCAGCTTTTGTAATTGAGTGGGGAACTGGTTTCTCTGCTCCACAACCATGATGTAACATTAGACAGAAGAACTCCTGCTCTTAGTGGAATCGGACAACTCGTAAACATGTCTACGACACACGACCCATAACGGAACCCAAAAATGTTTGTCCCACCCCAAACACGGATAAGTTCTTAACTTTGTTATTTCAACACTGAAAGAAATAGAGGAAAGATGGAGCACAGAACTGAAGATTTGAAATTGATTTTTTAGATAAAACAGTTCTATCTTCTAAAAACAATTTAAAGTTTTGTGGTTTTAATTATTAGAAACCAGAAACTATACGATTTTAATTTTTTACCACCTGTTTTGTAGCTACAATTCCCAACTAGCTGTAGCTACAAATAAAGTACAAATGTTACGGATAAATAATCGTGACTATTTTTAAAAATAATTAAAAGTTTGATCGAGTAAAATGTTAAAAACAGATGCTTTAAAAAAGAAGTAAACGATTTTAAAGCTAATCCGTGTGTAGATTCTCGAACAAAGTTTTGGGGCAAAATTAAATTAAGCAATTTAGAAAGTTGCTGATTGGGTATAATTGCAAGAAATCTAGCTAAGCCTTAAATTATAGGTTTACAAAGAAACAATTTTACTCAAGGAAAAGCCAAAAAATTTAACGATAAAAATACTGGAAATTCAAAAAGAATTTTTAAAATAAATAAATTAAGATTAATAGCCCATATATCTTATATAGTAGACTTTCGATGACGTGTTTTCACTCAGTGTAATAAGCTTTCTGGATCTGCATACAAATGACGTCATATATCAAGTAGCCGTATCGCGGGAGGCGGGAGATACATATTGATCTCTTCAATGTGCGTCGAGTTAATGCACTGCTGGCCGAGCGATTAAAGAACTCAAAAAGATCGAGAATCAAACAACGGAGAATTGAGAATGGGCTAAGAAGTGGGAAGATCCCACTGAGCCCCTTTGGTTCGTATGCAAATTAATGAGCGTAGTTATTAGAACGGTGCCTTGATCGATCCAAGATCGAGAGCGAGCTCTAGAGATCGGAGCGATGAAGAAAAGAAAGCCAGTCCAAATTTGGGCCACTATTCTAATGAGAAAACCGGGCACAAAACGATGAAGATGCATCGACTGCCTATAAAAAGGGAATGCAGCTGCAGTGGTCAGGTTATTACCATCTTGGCGATCATGGATCAAAGAGTGACTGCGATTTGTCTGGGTAAGTATAAGGATTTCAAAAAATCCTCAAAAAGAGATCCAACTCATACTCCTTTCTTGCAGTTCTCCTGCTGCAGCTGGTGGGCCACGGTTGGGGCTTCCAGGACAAGGCACCGGTGCAAAGCAGCCTGGTGACCGGCCAGGCCAGGAACGATAAGCAGCAACAGGTGCTGGACGATACGCTGGGAAGTGGTCGGGGAATCGACGAGCACCTACTGAAGACCATTGGTAAGGGCGGCATCAAGCTGGTGATGGCAAGCGGCGCCTCGACGACCACCCCGAAACCATCTGTACATCAACATCATTACTATTATCCACCAGAGGATCAGCAGCATCCGCGTCAGTACGGCTATGGTCCGCCGCCGCCATGGGCGTCCACTCCTCCCATTTACCCGCCGCCACCGCAACGTCCCTGGGGACCGCCGCCTCCACCACCGCCAGTGCCAGGACCAATCTACAATCCCTACTACAATGCCTACAACTACTACGGTGGATACGGTGGCTTTGGGTATCCTGGCTATGGGGGCTACACTGGTTACGGCGGTTACCCCGGCTATCCGTTCTATCCCTTCTATCGCTCCTCGGCCGGCGGCGATGGGGATAACCAGGGACCCGGACCCGATGGCCTAACGCCCTCGCCCATTCCGGGTGTCTTCCAGGGCCGAGCCGTGCTCTCCCAGAACTTCCTTGAGGGCAGGAACAATGCCAACATTGTGCCACTGTATCATCTGCTCCAAATGGCCAGGGCTTAGTTAAATCCTTATGTGAAGTATTGGACAAAACTGAATAAAGTGAAAACAAATTATGCGGAAGTTATGGAAGTTTTAGAATTCTCGTAGAAATAATTGGAATTACAAGAATGCAGTTTGATTTAGGGGAAAATGTATTTTATAAATGAACATCAGGGTTGAATTTGGTTCTCTTTATACATATATAAGAAACATATTTCTGCCTGAACACCTTTGAGATACTTTACACAGTCTGAAAAAGTTGTAAACATAAAACTTACGACAAATCTTTGACTGAAAAGTAAGTCTTAAAGACACAGAAATGTGAAGAACTTTACGATAAGATAATGTAAACATAGTCACATATATAATATATATATAGATAGATGGATATGTAGATAAATAGATGGATGGATATACAGATAGTCGGATAGATAAACGGTAACAGATATTTGTAGAACATTTGTTGAAGACCTTTATAGACCTTATTGAGTTTAAAATTATTTTAAAAGTAAATTCCAACACATTTTAAACTTGAAATGTAAGGCCTTCAACTCAAAGTTTAGAAAGACGAATAGCAATTAAATTAACAATTATCGAAGGAAACCAATATAGATTTTAACAATGTCACTTATCAAATCGAAAGAACACCTAAAGCAAACCCCTAGAAAGTAACACAAGTCTTGCCATGTAATCGAACCAAGTTTAGGGCCTGAGAATATTCGAAATACAAAGCTTTCAAGAATCACGCCTCATGAATGGATCATTAGATTTGGCAAGAGGCCGCTGACCGAAAGAAGCGATGTTCGAATTTGTTCAGAGTCTGATCGTTCAGTCATCGTCACATTTCTCTCTCTCTTCTTCTCTCTGTGTACCCCTGTTTCTGGTAAATTTAAATTCAAAGTTTGCAATGCTCGCTTGAGTTGAGCGAAACCCACAAATCTGGACTCGCCCGCTGCGCTGAGTCACCCGCACATTTTCGGGGACGAGGCCCCGAGGAGATCTTGCCGGCATCTGTGACGCATAGCAAGTATCCAAAGCCTCGGATAACCATTAAGCATTAAACAATCACTGAAGGCATTCTCGCCCCGCTGTTTTCTTAGCACCATTTGCAGGCCATAAAAAGCGTCAACCGGCGGCTGATCTTGAACGCGATTTACAGCAAAAAATCTGCCGAAAAAAAGGTTTCGTTTATTCAATGTTTTTATTTTACCTTTTTTACTTAGCTTAAGAGCAGACTTTTGGCTTGCACACACACTCACTCACGTTGAATAAGTTAAATAAGTTTTCTGCTAGGTTGACACTTTTGTAGATTGACACTTTTCGTTGTAATTGTGATCCCAACACGAGCTGACGACGACACTCACTCCTCCATCGCCTTTCTGGCAATGTGGAAATGGACACGAAAGACTCCCGGGTTCTTGGGGCTCGTCAATCGTGGTTTTATGACAAGTGGATCGGCTTTTGCTTTGTGTGTATTTTGTGCTCCATTCGAGTGGGGCATATGTCCATGAATGGCTCCGATAATTATTGTTTTATGAGGGTGGATCAGTAATGTTACAAAGAGTGTGGTTTGGAATTGAACGCGACATAGTCTTTCATAATTACTTGCATTTCCTTACATTAGGATATGTCCCAAATATATTTAAGAACAAGAACAGATACTTCTTAGCTAAAAACAGTCAGTCATACTTTCATAAAATAAGTCAATTGATCAGTAAGTAAATGTATCCAATCAGATCTTTCATTAATGATCTTTCCACTCATGAAAATAGGGCATTCTTAAGTCAACACATATCCCCCATTCACTGCTTGTGCAAATCTTTCTCGGAAAACTCGGTGCCTCAATGGTTATATGGACGTTTATGACAATCGCTCGGGGTCTTGGCATTTCCCCTCCACTTTAATATCTTATCAAATCAGCTCTTTTTAAAGGGAAATAAACGAAAGCTATAAAATGCAGTGGGCCCGAAAGAGATACTACACCTCGTATGTGTACATGATCAATTGTTATATCAGTGAAATTGGTTGAACCCCGGGAAAGAGAGATAACGCGCGATACCAACCGAAACCGATAAGGGAAAGTTCAAGTTTGTCATAGAAGTTTTACCTTTTTTTTCGGGTGGTTGTAGGTGTGGGACACTACATACTTTGGGCAAGATTTGCCTAAATGTGGTTAGAGCCGCCTGACAAGGCTTGGGGCGATAATAAATATGTATTAACCGAACCAAAAGGCGTGCAATTTTATTTCCTTCTCTCCTCGGGGTCTAGGTTCTTTGGACTCTTTTGTCTTTTTGTTTGGCCAGTTAGTTGGCAAAAAACTTGGCATTACATCATTACCAAAATAATCTTCTGTGTCTGTGTCTGCGCTCCCCCAGCATGGTTTTCCAACTCGTTTCATTTGGGTGCCAAGTGTGAGGCAATGACATTGAGGCCAGTGCTTTGTGCACTTGAAAAAAGAGGTTCTAAAGTGTATGAATCATTGCTGGAAGAACTTGTTTTCAGTTTTTATTCTTCTCAACAAACAAATGTTGAAAATCAACTAAGAATATTACAGGTAAGACCTGAAATTTCTAAGAAAAAGTATAAAGATTGTACAAACGATGTCCCCAAAATATAACCAAATATTTTAGATTTAAAATTATTAAAGATATTAAAGTACTTTCCCAAATAATATTTAAATAATGCAAATGCAAGGGTCTTTTTATATAGTATTTTTTTCAAGTGTAACTTGGGTTATTGTTATTTGTTTGTATTTAAACAGCTGCCAGATTTGGCAAATCATTTGCTTTGTCGATCGATTGCAGTTGGTTATTTTTAAGCAGCTTATGGCCACAGTTTTCAAAATTGGGTCACTTTAATGGAGGGCCGCAACAGTTTGTCAATGAAATCGAAATTTGATACAATTTCAATTGGTCAACGGGGGCTAGGGGAGTACATACATATGTACATATATCTGTGTGTACATCCCTCCTCCTCCTCCTTCTCCTTGTCCTCCCTGCATACTGATTACTCATAGCCCCCTCTCACACATCCCCATACGCAGTGTTGACCCTCCTTGGATGTGTGTGTCTGTCTGTGTCTATTTGTTCCTGCTATAAAACCTGGACAAACAGACTTAACGCGTGGTGGAGGGAGGGAGACGGGCAGGTGAACCCCAAACCACCACGGCCACACATCCTCGATGGGGACCAAAGGTGTGAGTGAGGAAGAAGCCACAGCAGGAAGCAAGCAAAACAGAGCAAGCAAGACAGAGAAAGAGAGGGAGAGAAAGAGCGGAATTGATGTGCCTAAACGTTCGCTTTATTAGAGGAGCATCTCCGTAAACCAGATCTCCTCTTCGATTTGTGGCTGCTTACACGGAGGGAAAAAGCTGAGCTTATCTAGTTAGAATTTATTAAGATGCAGTTGGAATATTACAGTTTTAAATTAAACAATTTCATAGTAATTACAAGTTAAAATTATGATTGCTGATTTATTATACTAATAATAACTAAGACAGAAAAGCTTTCCGATTTGAAATTAATGCATTTTTGGCTTAGTTATGATTGATTTCCCAAGATCCCATTGAAATTGTATACAAACTTCGGCTTCCCGAAGTTAAATTCCCTTACTTTTAATTAATTATTTCTCAAAATATTTTCTCCCAGTGCATCCTGGCTGTTGTAGCTATTTTTTTCCTTTTCTTTTGTAGCTTTTGTTGCGTTTGGTGTCCAAGTTCAAATCGTGCAAAGGAAAGAAAGCAGCGGAAGACGCTGCAGATCACGACCACAGGCAAACCGGCAGAACCGCTTTTTCGAATTTATTTCTTTTTTGTTGTTTTGCATCGCATATTGCTTATGATATTTTTTTATTATTTTTTTTATTTTTTGTGTCTTCTCCTGGTGCTTTTAACATTTCTTAGCTGTCAGGATATGCAAAGATCGGCAGTGGTAATTAGTTTTATAGGCCACGGGGCTATGGCTATGTGTTATGGCGGATTAAGAAGCTCGGACAGCCGATTGACAAATTGGACAGCAAGCTGAGCATATTTGTAAACGGGCTCCTAAGTACGCATAATTTCACCTCGTTATTTGTTTCTACCTGTTTGAGTTTCTTTTTTCGCTGCGGGTACCGTTGGCTTGACCCGGCGCTCCAGGTGACAGCGACAAAAAACGATCGAGCCGCGAACTTGTCGGGAGTGTTTTATTTGTTAAATCGAGGCCAAGGCACTGCCACAAAACACACACACTGGGGGTCTTCGTGCCTGTCGTTTAATATTTTACGCCCCGCACGCCCTACGCATTCAAATGAGAATAGTTCCCAAAAAGTTCTCGCCCCGAGTATAAAATTTAAACACGCGGCTTTTCCGCACGCGAACGCGCACCTTGCAAAAGTAGAAACTTGAATGACTTCGTCGGGCTTCGATTTGCCGCCACATTTCGCAAACAGCTGTTGGCGGCGGGCCTGCCAACTCAAGTTGTGAATAAAGTATTCGAATTATCGATAGGTTCGCTGTTATCGCTATCGAATTTGAATTTCAAGATCGTTTTTTTTTTGTTTTTATTGAGAAGTTAAAAGATTAGTAAAAATTATAAATTATGTAAAAAATAGAATGTTTTTTACTTTAGTTTAATATTTATATTTTCTGTTTTTTAATTTAAGGCATTTGGGTTATAAATTTGTTCTTCTGCAAATTGCTTTTATCTACGAACTAACTTCGTCGAAATTTGTATACAGTTTCAATTGGATCTTGGGAATTCAATCATAACTAAGCCAAAAATGCATTAATTTCAAATTGGAAAGCATTTCTTTATAAGATATTATTAGGATAAGAAACCTGGAATATTAAGTTAACATTTTAAAAACAACAAACAAAACAAGCTTTTCTACGTCTTCAAACTAATGCACCAATTTTATTCTTCTTTCCTCATTTTTACCTTAAATTCCATAACAATGTGATAGTTACTACTCTAGGTTTTTAAAGCCATAACACACAACATTATACAATTTGATTTGATCGCTGATAAATGTCTGTGTTCCATGTATCGGTTCTTCTTCAATCCAGAAATGCAAGAAATAGTTGTGAAAAAAATACCTGTACTTGAAAGCCGGCCGGTCTGTGTATCAGACCAGGCTGAAGCCCTGCGTTTGCTGAATGGCTTGAAGTAGTTTAAACTTGAGACGCTCCTTGGTCTTGTAGCGCGGCAGGTCCAGCAGGTTGAAGCATGTGTGAGCGACGGGCAGGAAGCGCTCATCGGTAGTGGGCTGAATGGTGAGCTGTGTGCGAGTCTCGACTGTGATTTCATTGATTTTTTTGTTGATGTTTCTGTAATTCTCACCTTAAGGGCCTTCATGCCCTGGATGGGAATACGATCGCTGCCAGTCAAATAGAGGAGGAAACTCTTCTTCTCTGCCTCGGACAGATCATGGATAATCTCCCAGAACCATTTGATCTATGGGAAAAGGTGAAAAAATCAAGCCATTGGGATAATCCTCTAAGCCACCGACTCTCACTGTATCATCGCCCGATGTGTAGCCCTCCTTGTAGTCGCAGTTGTCCTGCAGTGCCTGCCAGTCATATTCCTCATTGCCAACCACCACCGCCATCAGCTCCTCGGGCTGGAAAATGTTAATCACCCGACCGGAGCACACCTTTAGGAAACCCTTGTGGAAGGCGTTGTAGTGCAGCTCCACCGACTTGTTAAACACAAAGTCCACATACAGATCCACAAACTCTTGTCTGAAATGTAGGAATTTAGAAATGATATTGTTGCGATGTTCGAATATCTCGAAAAGAAAGCCCAACCTGTTTTCCAGCGTTACGGCTATGTCGTTGCCGTTCGGCTTAAGGCACTTGGTCTCCGATTCGCCAAACACGTCGCGCGATATCTCGAAGGTAAGGTCAAAGACCTCCTTGAAATCCTCGCCCTTGTAGTCGAGCAGCGACTGCATGGAGTTGGCCTCTGGCGGCGACAACTGACGGAGATCGCTGAGATCGACTGTCTTGCCCAGCAGCTTCTTAAACAGGGCCAGCGGAAAGGGCAGATTGATGATCGTAAAGTTGTAAATGGCCAGGCCGCAGAGCACGCCGATCAGGAAATACATGTTCTCCGTCTCGAAGGGGAGATCGGCGAACCAAAGCAGTCGCGATTCCTCAAACTCCTTGAACATGCCGTACTTCGGATCGAGGAGATCCTTCAGGAGCAGCATAAAGAACTCCTTACGCACCCCTCCGGCATCCTCGGCCTCCTCGTCTTGGAACTTGATCTTCAGAGGCTTCTTGAGATCACTCTGCGAGTAGCGCTGCAACTCTCGAAGGGAATCCTGCACCAGATTCTCTCGCGTCACGTTCAGCACTATGAACTGGGAGACTGGCAGGCCGTAGCTGAGCAGATTGTAAACAGCCTGTGGAGAGAGTGAGATGTATCAGCTAACAGATCCATCCTGTAACTAAACAATCCCTAAACTCACATGGTTGGCCGCATTGGCCATGGCCGAGTGCATCTGGAGGGCCTGGTCTGCCTGCAGCAGCGCCGTCTTTGCCGCCGGATCGAAGAGGAATGAATAGTTGCAGATATTGAACTCGCCAGCCGTGTCGGCCATTATCCACTTGACATACTCCTGCTGGACGTCAGCGTAATCGCCGAGATCCGGCCAGTAGAAGACCTGATAGTTGAGGCGATCGTCACGCCGATTGTTGATGGAACAGAGCGTTGAGATCAACTTGAGGATTACCTCCAGCTCGGAGCTGTATGGCAGCAGCTGTAGAATACAAATGAACATCGATATTCACTCCCTCACAGTTATATTCAGAGATATATACCCTTTGACGTCTTTCGGCTGCGTGATTTACAACAGCCAGGCCCATTTTGAAGCTTATTATGTGGATGACGACGTGCAGAAAGTTTTGCACTAAATGCTCAAAGTACTCCGTTGGCGTTTCAGCCAGCCACTTCATCAGCACCTTGCGCGGATTCTCCGTCAGTTTGAATATGGCATTGGCGAAGGGCACCTGCAGGGACTTGTAGTGCTTGGAGTTGACAAACTCATGATAGAGCGGCAGCAGGAGGTAAACACGCATGCTCTCAACATCAGCGGGCGAGGCAACCATGGACGCAATCAGTTCCTTGGTCACATTGTCCCAGATCTTAAGGAAGAGTCCCAGTCTTTAGAAGGAATGAGATGAGATGAAGCCGAGATTAATACGAACCACCTGCTTGATGGCATCGTTCTCCACATTGCGCAGATGATCGAAGGCCAGCTGGGCCGCCTTCAAATCCAATCCATGATTGCGAACTGAGCAGCCAAAGTGCCTTTCGTGGTCCAGCAGAAAGGAGGCATTCAGGCAGGCCTGACTCTTGAAGATCAGCTCCATGGTGTTCAGCAGATCCAAGTCGCTGAGATCACCCTGCTTGAAGCGAGCACATTGCTTGGTGGCCTCCGCCGTTAAAACCAGAATCTGGGTCTTTTTCCTGGAAAAAATATAAAGAAATCGTGGGAAATCTCTTCAAGAAAGCTACTTTGGTAATTACTTGTAATTCCTTAGATCCTCGGGCGGCACTTTGTCCACATACAACGTCGTCGTCACAATGGACTGATCCCCCCCGGAGAAGATCTGATGAATGACCACCGAGACCTTGGCATCGTTGGATTGCAGCAAAGCCGAGCCACTGGGCGATACCCAAGGCCCGATAACCACTTGCGGCACCATCAAACTCTTGGTGCTCCTCGTTCCCAGCTGCCCCGAGCTGCCCAATCCGAAGCTGTATACCCTTCCGCGCGACGGCACCAGCGCCAGAGTGTGTCGATTGCCGCAGGCGACTTGTGTAATGGTACTGCCCATCAGTTCCATCACCATTCGCGGGAGCATCTCATTCGAGCCGAAGCCATGTCCCAATTGACCATAGGCGCCAGCTCCGCAGGTAAACACACCGCCCTCGTGGGTCAAAAACACTGAGAACTCATCGCCGCAGGCCACAAACCGTACGCCCAAAGTGCGCAGCGTCTTCAGCTGGGTGGGATAGGCGCGGTTCTCCTCGTCGTTCAGTCCCAGCTGGCCGCAGTTGTTTCTGCCCCAGCCGAACACAGCGCTTGACTTGGAGATGAGGAACGAATGGTTGCCACCGCAGGCAATGGCCGCCAGCGGAATACCCAGAAGCGTGGTCAGTCTTACGGGATGATTGCTGTACGTCAGCTCACTGGGGGTGTTCACGCCCAGCTGGCCATAGATGTTGGAGCCCCACGAATAAAGTTCTCCACCTGGAAAGAACAGAAAGAACAGGGAACAAGGCGGAAATTAAAGACAAGTCGTAATTATCGAGAAAAATAACGAAACTCAATATAAATATCGATATTATTGAAAATATCGATAAATTGTAATAATTTTGTTCCTCCTCCAAAGGATCACACTTACAGCTCGTCAGCGCCAAGCTGTGATTGTTGCCGCACGCAATCTGCACCACTGTCTTGGACACCAGCTGGCGCACAATCTTCGGCAGCTGAACGATCTCCTGATCGGTGGCATGCCCCAGTTGTCCGCAATCGTTGTCGCCCCAGCTCAGGACCTGGCCCCACTCTGAGAGGGCCAGCGAGTGGCGACTGCCGCAGGCGATCTGGATAATCACATAATCCTGCAGCTCGGGGATAAGCACTGCAAAGAGTCCGCAGAGGAGAGTGAGTGTGGGACTGAGCCCCGGTAGCAGAGGTGGTGGTGGTGGCGGTGGCGATGCGGTGGAGTTAGGGTGTAAAAGGAGAGACAAGACGATACATGAAGATTATGTACATACGAAATGGCGACATACGTGGCCTTTTGGTGGGCAGGTCGTGCCCCAGCTGCGAGTGGTCGTTGCTGCCGCAGGCGTACACTTTGCCGTTGGCGGTCAGGAAGAGGGTGTGCCGGTGTCCACAGGCCACCTGCTGCACGCCGGAGTCCGGCTGCCAGGGTATTTGGCTGGGCGTCAGGATCTAATGTTGGAATGGAATGGTATATAAGAACCTCAGTTGCCAGTGCCTGTCAACTCCAAATAAATAGCAACCTACATGCTCGTCCTCGATGCCGCCGAGGCCCAGTTGTCCGTGGGTGGTGCTCCCCCAGCAGTACAGGTCCATGCCGGTGGTTGTCATCCCTGCGCCAGCTCCTTTGACTTTGCCCTAATTCCTTTTTGTTTCTGAAAAGCACTTCCGACACTACGAGAATTTTCGAGAAAGTAGCTGTTGTGGTGTTAGCTACATTCTTCGACCACTTTTGCCCTCGGCGAGTTGTTGTTTTTGCTGTGGTTCCGCTCGCTCGGGACACGGATTCCTTTGCTCATGCCTTTGCCACTGCCACACACTGCTGTGCCACAGGATCTTGCGCCTTGTTTGGGTGGGGGTTAACAACGCTGGTTGACCGAGATCTACGGTTGCATATCAGTTTTCTTTGAAAATAAAATATAAAAAATCAAAAACCAGCAACAAAAAACCAACAAATAAGTGTGGGGCTGACAATCGATTGTAAAAGCGCCAGCTTTTACTTTTCGCAAGTTGGCAGCTTTCGGCTATAATTAGGGCTGCCATGCTTCGTTTTTGAAATTAAATAAAATAATTATTGAATAAATTCAAATCGTTTGTATAATTTATAATTTATTAATATTTTTTTAATCAGATAATTAATAATACAACTGTCTTAATTTTTACTTACCTAATTTGGGTTCCATTTAACGCAATAAATACAAACAGCTGTTTTTGCCAGGGCCCTGCAGCCCTGGTTTTCGTATCAGCCGTTTCTTCTGGCCGGTTTGGTGGACCTCTGACCTTTGGCCATTCTGCGACTCGAAAAACTGAACCGCTTTAGTGCGCTTATCAGAGCTATCAAACACTGGATATACCGCGCCAATCCGACGGATTCAAATATCGCCAAAGGCTGCATCATCAGCTGTGAAGTTGAACAAAGGAAAAACCGGTTGCCACGGGAACGTGGACGAGGCTTTGCGTGTGTGAAAAGAGCGCTGGAGCAGCAGCAGCAGCAGTTGGCGGTGGTGGTTCGATTCGATTGATTTTCAGTGCTCGTGCCACGCCGACGACGACATGCAGGAGGCATACGTCAACATCAACTCAATACCCACGCACATCTTCACGTGGGGAAAGTGGATCGAGGAGACGTTGACCGAAAAGGAGGTGGTGATCTGCATCACGGGCAACCCCGGCCTGCCCGGCTTCTACACAGAGTTCGCGGGCACCCTGCAGAGAGAGTTGGGCGGCGACCTTCCCGTCTGGGTGATAGGTGAGTGCTTGCAGGCAATGTAGAGAAGCTCCTCCTTACATGGTTTTATATTCTGCATTCAGGACATGCTGGTCATGATGATCCGCCCGAAGCCAGCATTCGGGAGGTGCCCCAGCTGAGCGGCAACGAGGAGCTCTTTAATTTGGACGGTCAAATTCGGCACAAGATCGCATTCATTGAGAAGTACGTGCCAAGTGATGTGAAAATTCATTTGATCGGCCACTCCATCGGCGCCTGGATGATCCTGCAGCTGCTGGAGGACGAGCGGATAAGGAGCCGGGTGCAAAAGTGCTACATGCTCTTCCCCACCGTCGAGCGCATGATGGAGTCGCCCAACGGCTGGGTGTTCACCAAGATAGCCATGCCCCTGTACTCGGTCTTTGGCTACATATTCTTCACCCTCTTCACGGCCCTGCCCGTTTGGCTGCGCCTCTTCTTCATTCAGATCTACTTCCTGCTCTTCTCCATTCCGCGCCATTTCCTTGGCACTGCCCTGAAGTACTCGAAACCCTCGGTGGCGGAGAAGGTGGTCTTTCTCGCCGATGACGAGATGGCCCGTGTTCGTGGCATTCAACGCGAGATTGTGGAACAGAATCTGGATATACTGAAGTTCTACTACGGCACCACCGACGGCTGGGTGCCCGTCTCCTACTACGAGCAGCTCAAAAAGGATTATCCCAAGGTGGATGCCCAGCTGGATACACAGAAGATTGCCCACGCCTTTGTCCTGCGCCATTCACAGCCCATGGCGGGCATTGTGCGGGACATGATCCAGAAGCATCGGCGTGGATGAGAACGAATATGAAGCTAGCCAATTGTGTAGCCCGTTTGGGATTAAGTTCAATCCCTGCTCATTCTTTTTTATCCTTTACTTCGGTGGTGTCCAGAAATCGAAGGTTTATATTCCGATTATAAAACCAGAAATTTATATTCATTTGGAAGTTGAAAAGATTCCCGGTTTCTGGACAAGAAAGCCCTGCGCACGTCCCTTAGCAATTCCACATCCATTTTTCACATGTTTTTAGTATATTTTTATTATCTTTTTGCATCTCTGGAAGGAAACTCTAAATATAGTCAAAAGTGTTTTACTTTGCTTGTTTTTTGTTCAGTTTTCGGGCGTTCCTGATCGACTACGCGATCCGGACTTGGACCGGCTGCCAGAGCGGGATCTTGAACGGGAACCGGATTTGGAACGGGATCTGGAACGAGAGGCCGACCTGGAGCGAGATCCAGACTTTGAGCGGGAACGGGAGCGGGATCGGGAGCCGGACTTGGAGCGAGAGCGCGGACGGGAGCCCGACTTGGATCGAGAGCGCGGACGGGAGCCCGACTTGGAGCGGGATCGCGGACGGGAACCAGATCTATCAGATTCCCCTTCAGATTCAATACGGTTCTTGGCTCTCTTGCGCTTGGCTGCCCCATCACTGCCATCGCTGCCAGAGGCGGATCCACTTCTGCTCCTACTGCGTTTCCGACTGGCAGCACGATCACTGCCACTACCAGAGCCGCTACGACTTCTGCTCCCACTGCGACTGCGACTCCGACTTCTACTCCTACTTCGGCTGCGCTTGCTCTCCGATTCCGATTCACTGGTCGAGATCGTCTCCTTGGACACGATTTTGAGGCGCTGCTTGGCGGACACCTTGGACTCCTTGACCGCCGCCTTGGGCTTTTTACCCTTCCTCTTGCCCGACTTGCCGCTGCCCCGGGCGCTCTCCTCCTCGCTGTCGCTCTCGTACTTCTCCGTCTTGCGCTTGCGTCCGCCGCCGCCGCTTCCCTTCTTGCGCTCTCCCGCCTTGCTCTTTTTCTTTGCGGGACGCTCGCCTTCGCGTGGCCTCTCGTTGTCGCTGTCACTGCCGGAGATGTAGTCGTCCTTGCGGGCCCGTCCGCCTCCCTTTTTGCGTTCCTTTTCGGGGGCATCGGCTATGATGAGCATGGACTTGGTTTTCTCCTTATACTCCTGCCGTTTGGTAAACAATTGCTCCTTGGATGTCTTCTCCTCCTCCTCGCGTCGCTTCCGCTGCTCGGCCACCTTCAGCTTGAATGCCTCGCGCTCCTCCTCCTGCTTGCGACGCAGCGAGCGTTCCTCCTCGTCGATGCGCCGGGCACGTCCCACATGGTACTGGGCCTGCGAGAGGAGATCCTGGCAGGTGTTGGCCTCAATGCCGGCCACCTCGATGTTGAAGCGGTTCTTGTCGCCGTGAACGGAAAGGTATTGGAAGTATCTGTGGGTTAACGAAACAAGATTTTAGAGGATTACAAACAAATAAATTAGGTCTTTTGCTATTAAAATACTCTTCGTTATCGTTTAGTGGCTAACCTAATCAGGGGTAGACATCATAAACTCATTATTTAAGGATTTCCTGTACTTGGAAATTATTATTTAAAGTTATCTTAAGTCAAATTTGCAGATAAGGTTTGCTAATCGAACTACGACGAGTTTCGTGAGTAATAATTATGTTGCATTCCCAAAGTTAGCAGCATTAGGGATTCCAACTTACTTTTGCGCCAACTCCAATTCGTGAACCGCCTGGAGCACAACCTCCAGCGTGGACTTCTCATCCTTGAGAATGGCCATGGCTAGGCGGGACAGAACAACGGCTATGTTGAAGAGCAAAACCGTGTCCTGGGGAGCCACGCGACGTGCCTTCAGCAGCACCGCCTTGGCCTCCATCAGCTTGTTGGCCCGCAGATATGCTCTGGCCAAATATTGCATCACCTCGACATTGTTGTGCTTGTAGAACTTCTTCATGCAATTCTCGTACATCTGGATGGCGCTAATGTACTGCTTCTGCTCCACGTAAACGTGGGCAATGTTCAGCCACACATCGCAAAAGTCAGCGGTGGCCTCACGCACCTGGGCGAAGATGTCGCGCGCCTCGATCACGCATCCCTTGTGGGCCAGAACAGCGCCAATGCCATTGGTCGCCCATATGTTACGCGGATCATTGCGAAGGACCTGCAGGGGAAGGAGAATAAGTTAATAAAGTCCACTCAAATCTCTTCAATGGAAACCCCTCTCAAACCTGTTTAAAAATGGCCAAAGCCTTCTCCTGGTGCTTCCGCTCCTTCTCCTTGTCCCTGCTCGGCTGGTGCAGCGTTTGCAGCGAAAAGTTGCCCAAGGCAATCAGTGAATAGGCATCAGTGGACGTGGTCGGGTTCTTGAGGATCGTCTCAAAGTTCTTCTGGCCCAAAGCGAACTGCATCTTTGCCAAATGAAGGTTGCCCAGCAGAGACCTGGCGTCCGGATTGTCATTGTTAATATTCAGAGCATCCTTGAAGAAATCAGAGGCCACAAAGATAAGACCCTTGTCCCGGGCCATGCAGCCTAGCCGCAGATAGCAATCGATGTAGTTGGGATGCTCCTTGAGGATCTCCTTGTACAGCTTGTCGGCCACATCGTAGCTGCTCATTGCCTCATTGAGTCGCGCCAAGTTGTACTTCATGGTGACCTGAATTGACTCGTAGTACTTCACATCCTTGTCCATCTCCGAGGTGGCATGCATCAGTGCCGACTCCAGCGTATCCTTGGCCATCTTCAGATTGCCCAGACGGTAATGCAGCGACGCCACATTGTTTTGAATCTCGGCGGGTATCTCATACTTGGCCTTGTCCCGCAAAATGCTCGAGGCGGTGCCGTAGGCATTCAGCGAGGCCTGCAAATCGTTCTGCTCCAGAATCTGGGCCAGCTCTATCCAGGCCTCAATGTCCTCGGGAAACTGCTCGGTGACCTTTTTGAGATGCGTCTTGGCCATGTCGCGCTTGCTCTGCGAGTTGGAGTGCGCGTACAGCGAGCCCAGGATTTTCATGGTCTCGTAGTTGCCCGGCTGGATCTTCAGCACCTTCTCGAAGCACTGAGCGGCCTGAAATGGAGTTAAGGAAATGGAATTAAATCACTCAAAGTTTGTGCTTTGAGGATTTTTTTGTAAAAGAACTTACGTTCTCCGTGTCCCCGCGATAGATGTACATCTGTCCCAGGCCGTAGTGCGGCAGCACAAAGTTGGCCGGCGCTATCTGGGTGGACTGGTAGTAGTACTGAAAGGCCTGATCGTAGTCGCTTTGGGCGTGGAAGCTGCGGGCCAGCTGGTAGCAGCTCTCCGCTCGCATCGCTTCGTTCTCGGTGTTGTGGAAGGCGTGTAGGGCCAGGTGGTGGACCTTCTGGTAGTCTTTTTTGAAGAAAAAGTGATTTGCCAGATGATTGAGCACCATGGGATTGGCATTGTCGATGGTGTAGGCCTTGGACAGCATCTGGACGCCTAGCTTATTCGACTCCGGCTCCAGTTGATTGAGCTTCAGCACGGCCAGGCCAATCAGCGCGCCGACACACTGCTGATCCAGCTGGAGGGCGCGCTCAAAGGCGAGCTTGGCCTTCTCGGGATTGCCCATCTTGAGGAAGCAATGGGCCATGCCAATGCGCACGTTTGCCGGGCAATTGGGATTCGTTCTCAACGCTTTTTTGTAGAAAGCCATCGCTCCGCGGTAGTCCTTCCGATTGAAGGCTATGCAGGCCTTGCCCAGCAGCGAGGGGATGTTCGAGGGCGACTGATTGAGCACAAAATTAAACTGGGCATCCGCCTGGTCCATCTTGTCGCCTTCCAGCAGACAAAAGTAGGCCCTGCCCAGCAGATGGCTCTGGTCGTACATAATGATCTTGTCGGCGCTGGTGTACAGATTGGTGGCCTTCATGAACAGCTCGCGCTTCTTGTCCTTGGACTTTTCGCGATACGCCTCCTGCACATAGTGCGCGGCCAGCATGTCCAGGGCCCGCATGAGGTCCTTGTCCGAGTCGCGGTAGTCCTTGGTAGCGTCATCGCTGCGTGACTCCTCCAGCAGCGTGACAAAGTCCTCCGTCTTCTTTTGCTTGTAGTAGGCAAGCTGGAAGAGCGGCAGAGACACGTTGGACAAGTCTCGCAACATCGCGGAACAACGCCTCCTCCACTTCACTTACCGACACATTGACCCACACGTGCAGAGGAGCACGTTCCTGTTTCAGGATGCTCAACACCTCCGGGCAGTCGGGCAGTTGATCCGGATCCACCTCGATCACCTATAAAACCGATGCGGAAACCGATATGGAACTCGCGTTGCGAAATCTTGAAAATCATTAAATTCTCACCTCATCGGTGTCCTGCAAGGGTATTTCAATGCAGTTGGACATGGTTGCAGCGGGTTTTGGCCACGAAGCCAATAAACTGGGCCGCAGAAAGCGAGAAATGCGTACAAATGTGCAAAAATGAGCGGATTTAACAAACAATAACTATTTTCTTTCCATTCCGGTAAGCTTGCTAGGGATGGCACGAAATTGCACGAGAATCACGCGTGCTCTTCGATCAGACCCGACCGCGTTTCCGGGTGAATGCTCACGACCATGACCGCGTTTCGTGGTGAATGCTCACGACCGACCGCGTTTCCAGGTGAATGCTCACGACCCAAATGCGACCAGCGTTGCCAGACTTTTCGGTCGTCAGCGACAGTGCTGCCAGACTCTGCGGTCGTCAGCGACCAGCGTTACCAGATTTCAATTTATTAGCTATTTCTCGAAGAACTAGCTTTTTTCTAGCTGAATCCATGTCACATCGCAGCACCAATTCCGAAGTCTGGCAACACTGGCTGGCGACCGTACGAGAAAAAAATATGATAGATAGAAAATGCTGTTGACAAAACCACCTGAAAGATAGTGAAATTCGGTTTAATTTTAAAATTAGAACACGATTCGTAAACGGGAGATGTGCTAGCCGATAAGATAAGATGCTGGCCCTGGGCAGAACGGCCGCCACCGCCGCTGTCTCCTTTGCCTTGGCCGTTCCCTCCGCCTCCGCCTCCGCCCCCGCCCTGCGCCTTGCCACATCAACAAAAACAAACGTACACAAACAAAGGCGAACAGATGTTTCGCACCAATTACGTAACTTTCGAAAATTGGCGCAAAATTCAATCAGCAGAGCAGCGCCGGCATCTGGGGGCACAGTAACACGCAAATCATCACACAATCAGCAGACCAGCAGGCACTTCCACCATTCGACCGCGAGGGATTCAAGATACTCCGCCAGCACCATTATGACCTCCTACTGCAAGGAGCTGATCCTGAAGGACTACGATATCGTGGGCTTCGACCTGGACGGCACTCTGTTGCGCTATAATCTGCGCGAGATGTCTGCCTTGATCTTTAGGGTGCTCAAGCTGTTCCTGGTGGAGGAGAAGGGCTATAGCAAGGAGCTTCTCGACCTGCCGCTGGACGTGGACTTCCTGCAGAAGGGGTTGTTTCTGGACGGGCCTCGTGGCAATATCCTAAAGCTGAGCAATCAGGCAGAGATCCTACGGGCGGCCCACGGCACTCGGCTGTTGAGCGATGCGGAAATCTGTGAGATCTATGGGCCAGAGCGCAAGTGGGACGTAACCAGTGCCTTCCACAAGGATCCTCTGTCCACGTGGAATGGCGCTGCGTCGACGCAAATGCGCTCCTTGCTCGATTACTTCGATATGCCCAGTGCGTTGGTGTTTGCCCAGGCCGTGGATCAGGTGGACAAGGAGAGGAAACCATCGCCCGGCGAGGAGTACGAGGTCTGGCAGGACGTGCAGGCTGGCCTGATGAACATTTACAGCCGGGAGCACTTTGCAAATGACAAGAGTTCGTACTTCAAGAGCATGCGAGCAGAGCCCGAGCGATATATTCTCCAAACGGACGCCAGAGTGCTGAAGTGGCTGGGGGAGTTGCGGTTGGCGGGCAAGAAGTTGTTTCTGCTCACCGGCTCCAATGTGGACTTTGCCAATCTGACGGCCACGCAGGCGCTTGGCAAGGATTGGCGGCAGCATTTCGATTTCGTGGTGACGTACGCCAAGAAGCCGGGATTTTTCACCAGCCAGAGACCCTTCATGGAGGTGGATGTGCAGAAGCTGGAGGAACTGCCCACTGAGGCGGCGGAAATCAAGGCGGGCGAAGTCTACTCCCAAGGCAACTGGCATCAGTTGCACGCAGCTATGGCCAGGCTGCTCCACAAAGAGCCGGCCGAAGCCAAAGCTCTTTACTTTGGCGATAACATCGTGCAGGATGTCTATACGCCAGTCAAACATCGCGACTTCGATGCCGTGGCCATTGCCGAGGAGTTGCTCCTGGAGGATGGTAAGTATCCGTATGCCGCCGAGCTGGACTCACAACAATGGGGCTCGTACTTCGCCCTGGGATGCACGCCGACCCTGTGGTCCAGCTTCATTACCACCTATGCCCAGTTGTGTGTGCCTTCGGTGGAGCAGGTGGCTCAAACATCGCCGGAGAAGAGAATCATCTGCACCAATCCGTATGGCTTCAGTCCGCGGCTGCCCAAGGAGCTGGAGGCGGTGCATCTGAATTGCTGATATCGCTAATAACGGTGGAGGCGAGAGAGTCTTATCTACCGTCTTCCTGGAGACAATAAACGACCTGTGAACCCGTCGTGGCGCAGTTAATCCGATAACGCTTCATTCAGCTGGGAGAAATTCAAAATTATTGCGTACAAACAAATTGTATTTAATAATAGCAATAAACAACGCGATTTTCTGAATAATTCAATTGGCATCTACAGTGCAGGTCATAGGTATAAGGCAAATGAGATGAAGGATAACTAATTTATAAATATTAGAAATTTGAAATTGAGGTTTGTTTTGAAGATTTAAAATAATATCGAAAGAGTTCTGTAAAAAGGACAGCATATTTGTGGCTTCGGTATGCATCTTCGGCATTATTTTGTTGTGAAAAGCAGATGATTATCAAATTTCAGTATCTTTTTTTTGTCATTTTTATAACTTCAAAAATGTCTTATCGTCTGACGCTTTATTACTTGAAGGTCTTATGCCAAAGTCCGAATCCACACCCTATAAATGTTGTTGCACAAGTTACGGAATTATGGATATAGTTTCAACTAAAACATGGCTATTGTTATGAAATTAACACTGCTTTTTTGATCATTACTTTTTTTTAGATAAATGTTTCAATTAAGCATTAGACAAATTCATTTTCTGTATTTCTTAAATGTATTAACTAACCTTTTAAAACTTTCATAGCTACAAGTTTTAATAATAGAAAAATGTAATTTATATATTTGCCTATAAAGAGGAATAATGCCATTTTGAGCCTGTATGTTTATAGTTTTGATTCCTTTTTAATGAAAGGCTCGGCTCTTAATTAAATGTTTTAAAATGTACGGTTTTGACCGTTAAGCACGCTAATATAATTCACATGTACACAAAATATTGCCTTTTGTACACACTAAATTGAAAAGCAAATAAAAACGGGGTTGTGCATCATCGCAGTTCTTTTATAAATAAAGTGCACTCTGTGGCTGACGTAAGCTGAGCAAATTTTGCACCTTTTACAAGTTCCCAGTCCCATTTAAAACGCAGAACACTTGAACATTACCAAATTACCTTTAATTGAGTAGACTTTGTGACTTGGGTTCTCGGTGTGCAGCATATATAAAAGTACATACTTGGAAATACTACGCGATCGGAATATGGAATATTGCCTTGCAACTGTACACTTAAAATAGAGACGGGGGATAATTAATAAATAAAAAATGACCATGAGTGTGGGGGCTTAGTTGAGGCGCTCTACGGCCAGGGCAATGCCCATGCCGCCGCCAATGCACAGGGAGGCGATACCCTTACTTCCGCCAGTACGCTCAAGAGCATACAAAAGGGTGACCAGGACACGGGCGCCTGAAGCACCAATGGGATGACCCAAGGCGATGGCACCGCCATTAACATTCACCTTGCTGGCGTCCAGCTTGAGGTCATGCAGCACAGCCAGGGATTGGGCGGCGAAGGCTTCGTTGAGCTCGTAAAGGTCTACTTCCTCACGCTTCCAGCCTATTTTGGTAAGCTAGAAGAAGGGAGCATTTCAATAATCTGTAAAGCATTCAAGTTATCCTTTATATATACCAAGGCTTCCACGGCTGTGACAGGACCCAGGCCCATCACCTTCGGCTCAATGCCACTCTGCGTCCAGCCCACGATCTTGGCCAGCGGCTTAAGACCCTGCTTGGCCACCTCTTCACCCGACATGAGCAGCACTGCGGCAGCTGAATCGTTGACACCAGAGGCATTGCCAGCGGTTATGGAACCACCCTAAAAACAAATAAGAGAGAAAGTGGTTTTCGTTTTTTTTTTATCGACCGAACTCACATCTTTGAAGGCCGCCCGCAGCTTCTGGATACCCTCGACAGTGCTGCCCGCCTTGATGTATTCATCCTTGTCGAAGATCTGCGTGCCCTTGCGATCCTTGATCTCCACGGCCACAATCTCCTTATCAAAGTATCCCTTTTTCTGGGCCTCCTCCGCACGATTTTGTGACTGCACGGCATAGGCATCCTGAGCCTCCCGACTGATCTGGTACTGATCCGCCAGATTCTCGGCGGTGATGCCCATGTGTATGTTCTCCATGGCGTCGGTGAGGCCGTCGTGGAGCATGGTGTCCACCAGTGTGCCGGGACCCATTTTAACGCCCTGTCGTAGGTGTATGACATGTGGAGCCAGTGACATGCTCTCCTGTCCGCCCGCCACTACGATCTTGGCATCGCCCGAGCGGATGGCCTGATAGCCCAAGGCAACAGTTCTGGATAACAGCGAAACCGGGAACAGCAAGAGTTTCATGTGGTGTTAATTTAATGAATGAAAAAAAACTCACTTTAAACCCGATCCACAGAGCATATTGATGCCAAAGGCCGGCACCTGGATGGGCAGACCCGCCTTGAGTGAAGCCTGCCGTGCTGGATTCTGACCCTGGCCTGCACCGAGCGACTGGCGAAGTTTTACATAACAAAGAAATTGGGGAAACATGCTAAGAACCCACGAATAGATATGCAAAGATCTCAACAATACCTGGCCGAGGATAACCTCGCTGACTTGCTGGCCTTCCACATTGGCCCTGCGGAGCACCTCCTTGACCACCACGCTGCCCAGATCGGAGGCCTTCAGTTTAGAAAGCGTTCCATTGAAGCTACCTGTTGAGTTCGATTTGGACAAACAGAAAGAGAAAGTTACCAATTGGAATTTGTATATCGAACGCACACGGTCAGCTCGGCTGCTGCTGGATCTCATCACCTATGGGGGTGCGGGCGGCGGACACGATGTACACGTCAGACATGCTAAATGGGCGAGGGACAGGTGGTAGTGTTTACGTCTTGGAAAGAAATAAATTCCAATTTTCGAAATTGCTATTGGGTGTTGCAGAGTGACCAGGTACACTTTAAAGATTTTAATTTTTTTTTCTAAATACCTAATTTCAATAGAAATACTAGCAAAGTGGAAATATTACAACTTCCGAGTAAAAGAATGGCAAATAAACAAAATTAAATAAATGTTTTACCAATTTTAAATGTATCTACGAAGTTTCAGCCGAATTCAACTGTTCAGACGTATTTTATTGGTATATACCACATTACAAATGGTATATTTTTGATATACTTGAGCGCCGGATGGTATTTTCGAACAGTCCAGCCGCGGTCACACTGCAGTACACAGAAAATTTACAGAAATTAAGGAAAAAATTAGGGAATTCAACGCACAAAACGCGATTAAAAGTGCCCGAAACGCAAGGCGCTGTCATCAAGCGTCCCCGAGGACCAAAAGGGCACTGAAAACGCGTCCGGAACGACGAGGATAACACGGACAAACGGCCGCCGAAAGAGCAACAGCCCTCCGCCGTCGCCGCCGCCCAAAAAGAACCGACGACTGCCAGCAGACCAGCCATCAGCACCCCCTGCAGTATCACCCCGCCGCCACCGCCGCCGCCCCACAATCTCCAATCTCGCACAAAGCACTCCACTCCTACCATAGAGTCCAATCCAGTCCGGGACAGCAACTAAGAACTAAACACACACCATGCAGGCTATCAAGTGCGTCGTTGTGGGTGACGGAGCCGTGGGAAAGACGTGCCTGCTGATCAGCTATACGACCAATGCCTTTCCCGGGGAATATATCCCCACCGTTTTTGACAACTACTCCGCCAACGTGATGGTGGACGCGAAGCCCATTAATCTGGGACTATGGGATACCGCTGGACAGGAGGACTACGACCGTCTCCGACCGCTGTCGTATCCGCAGACCGATGTCTTCCTCATTTGCTTCTCGCTGGTGAATCCGGCCTCGTTCGAGAACGTGCGGGCCAAATGGTATCCGGAGGTGCGTCACCACTGCCCCAGCACGCCCATCATCCTGGTGGGCACCAAGCTGGATTTGCGCGACGACAAGAACACGATCGAGAAGCTGCGCGACAAGAAGCTGGCGCCAATCACTTATCCGCAGGGTCTGGCCATGGCCAAGGAGATCGGTGCTGTCAAGTATCTGGAGTGCTCGGCGCTGACGCAAAAGGGCCTGAAGACGGTGTTCGATGAGGCCATCCGGTCGGTTCTGTGTCCGGTCCTGCAGCCCAAGTCCAAGCGCAAGTGCGCCCTGCTCTAAAAGAGATAGAGCGATGGATAAAGAGACAGAGATAGAGAGAAAGAGAGGGATCCTCCCGCTGGATTCTATTTAAACGTAATATTATTAACGATAAACAATTATGTAACCTAAGCGTTGGCCAGACAAACTGCGATCTGGCTAGCCCGTAGTATCTTTGTTACACTTCTTTGCCACTAATTTGTGAGAGGGATCACCACTGCTGGGATCCCCCGCCAATCCATTCATCCTCTTGCTTTTGTTTCCGTTTCCGTTTTCCCGTTCCGAGTTCGTTTCGTGTGTGTTCTATAATTCATAATCCATAATTCTGTTTCCCTGTGTGCATTAATTTGAACTAAAAGTTGTCGCGAGATGTTTCTAGATAAAACAAAACATGGAGAACCCAATGGGAGATCCGTAAACTGTAAACTCTAACTGTACTTTGTATTATTTAATAACTTTTTGTAATTAAAATTAATGTTGTAAAACTGAGGTAAAACCAAAAGAAAAACAAAAACAAAAAAAAAAACAAATGAAAGCCCTAAAAAAAGGAAGAAAGCGTAAGGAGAGACGAATTAGCCGCATAAAAAGAGCATAAAGCATAGATGTCGCCTGTTGATTGGTAGGTCCTCTAGCTGAGGATCCAGGATATTGATATTGATGATATTGAGAGTCAGTAAAGTAAACGTTCCATTGCAATTACACTTACATTATTACATACTTGAATTTAGATGTTGTTGGGATGTGTAACAACTTTTTAAACCATTTTGCTAGATCCAGGAACTATCAATATATATATACATATATTCTATATACAAGTATGTATAAGATGAAAAGTCCTTCGTATACTATGTACTGAAAATTAAAGGCATCAAACTGAGAAACACTTTGAATACTTTGTATTTGAAAAACAAACTGAAAACAGATATTCAAGAAGTAAAAATCAACAGCAACAAAACAAGAATGAAACCAAGATAATTATATAAATGTGTCTATTTCAATGGAAATCAATAAAGCATACAAAAAAAAGTTTTTATTCGTGTTTATTATTATAATTTTATATTAGTTACCAAGTAAAGTTAGCTTAACTTGAGGAAGTAATGGCAAAGTATCTCGTTTACAGATACATAATTTGCTTTTTCTCAAAATGTGATTAATGATATACCGTTCTTTTAAAAATTGACAGAGATATGGTATGGTCATTATGGAAATATGAATGAAAACTAGTTTCGCTTGGAAGAGTTCTCAGAGATCGGAGTTATCTCGCCCTGTTCTGTCTTCTATTCCAAGATCTGCACAAATGAACCCACACACACAACATTTGTTTACGCCTTCTGAATAATGTTTATGTGTACGTATCCGTCCACCATCTGGCTGTCAATGACTGACATCACTCGCGAGTGCTCACTGTACACACAAAAGAAGGGGACATCAGAATTATCAACAGTCCAAAAACGAATTATTTGCTTATCTCGGCGAAAGTTGAGAACCCAAAATAATCAAAATCAGCTTAAAACAAAGTAACCACAATAGGGTCACCCCTCTCTTGTTTCAATACACTTTGACAAATTGGGATGGTATCTCTACTAATTTCTTTTACATAATCAATTTTAATAGTACTATATTCGTAATTGAGCTAGTTAGAAAATTAATAGCATGTTGCCAATATTTTATTTTTTTATTTCAAGTACAGTTTTTACGATCCAAAGGTTTCATTTACAATTTTCTATTTTTTTTTTCGTGAGCTCTTCTAGATTTGTTTCCAGTGCACTCTCTCATTTCGCTCACACATGGGCATGGAATGTTCTCGCAGCTGGAAGTGAATCGAGGCAACAGCGAAAATCATTTATGTTTATGTATGTATGTTACACAGGCAAATGCGGCGGCGTATCTGTGGCGAGGACCGGGTAAAATGGGGGCAGGGGTCAATGAGAGTGTGTGGATGTGTCCGTTCCAGTGACGTGGCCATCGATGCTCCACAAGAAGAGCTGACGTGGACGCCTTTCAATTAAGCAAATCACTTCAAACATATAAAATGAATTAGTCCGGATCCTCGCATTCAAGTCAGTGTATAATGTACTCTCGATCGTCTTATCGTCTAGGGAAGTTTTAAAAGATATTTGGCATTCGAGTTGGGAGATTCTTACAAACAGATCGTAGGATCATTCTTAAACATTATTAATCTCAAGGCTCTAAAACTCGTCGTGGCGGGCCAGGGCCTCGCCGAAATCTGTGACCTGGGATCCCACGAAGACATCGTATTTGTCGAGAATTTCCGCCTTGGTTAGCTGCTCGTCATGATCAACATCAGCCTCAAAGATCAGATGCTTTGCCTCGCTCTCTGAGTGATCAAAGTCCTGGGGCGTGATCCACAGCTTGACCTCCTCCTGATCCATGTAGCCATCGTTGTCGAGATCGCGATGCAGCGAGAAGGCCTCACGCTCATTGGCCACCCACTCGGGCTCATCCTCATCCTCCGCGGAGGGTCGGTACATGTCGCCAATGTACTCATCCACCGACACCTTGCCATCCTTGTCCTTGTCCAAATCACTGAAGGTCTCGTGCAGCACTAGATCCTTCATTGAGGGATGATCTTCGGGATGCAGGAAGGCGGTGAACTCCTCCTTGGTTAGGCAATCATCCAAGTCCTTGTCGGCCACCGACCAGCGATAACGATCGCGTCTTAGGATGCTCCTGTAGCTGATGCCTTTAAATTGAGGAGAAAATAATCAACATACATAATAAATTACAAATTATTCAAATCATTTAAATATTTTTTTCGTGTTTTTCTTTGCCTTAAGCAAATCCCCCCAATACCCACCATGATCCTCCTCTTCCTGCTCCTCGGGGCTCAAATCATCCAAGAAACCGTAAACGGACTTCTGGTAAGTTTCCCAATTGATGGTTTTGTTGTTCTCCGGATTGTGCTGCTTCCACACGCGATTCACATCCTCCTCGATGTACCGCCGCTGGGTGTAGGCGATCCAGTTCTTGAGCTCTGATAGATTGATAAGCCCATCCTTATTCTCATCGATGCGGTCCACAATCAGGCCCAACCGACGCCTACTCTCCTCGGGCGTGAGGCCGTCAAACTTCTTGGACTCATCGGGGCCCAGGAAGGACTCGTGATCGAACTGGGTATTGTGCTCGCCGCCGTCGAAGTGCTTCTTGTGCAAAGAATCGAATTCCAGGGGATTGTGGGCCAAATCGTCCGGAATGCTGGAGGCGATTGCCGCGCCGACGATAGCCACAAGTAGCAGCACCGTCCGAATTTCGTTATTCCGCATTTTGCATCCGTTCGGTTCGAGTAAAAAAATGAGAATGAAAAAGGGAGATTGAACGAGATTGTTTAGGCGACGCACACTGGACGTAAAGATACAGATACGTTGCAAAAATCAACTTTTTGATGACAACGGATCAACAGATACGTTGTAAAAATCAACTTTTTGATGACAACGTTATTGCATTCGACAGGTAATAGTTCAAAAGTGTTGAATCCAAAAAATTATTCAAATCGGTTCAGTATTTTAGAAGTTACACGTGTTCAAAGTTGAACCTTTTTTGGGTTGCAAAAAAAGCATGTCGTTTTTCAGAAAAATTCTGACTTTGCGGTCGATTTTTGGGTAAAATATGTAACCGGCCGGCATGGTTATGGTCTCTATCGAAAGGGACATCAAAGCTCGGTAAAACATAGAAATAATAAAATTGTAATATTCTTTGCACATGCAGGCATACCTGTTTTACCGAAGCACTAATTTTTCACCTATTTTTTAACTTTGATGGAATGCCAAAAATGGGATTTTGGTGGATTTTGTGTTTGGCGTTTGAGGTGTTGTTCCTGAATATGTTCTTTATCATATTCAAAAGAGATCGGGTCCCCCGACGTCCCACCCCGAATTTCCCACGCAAAAGATACTTTCAACTCAGGGTAAAAAACGCGCGTCTTCGTGCAAATTCTTTTTTTTTCTTTAAATGTATTCTTTTTTTGTTTTTAAAATATTAAATATGCACCATATTAGCATTTTCAGAGAAAACAAATGAAAACTATTGTTCGAAATTGGATAAAAATTGAGAAAACTGCCTCAAAAATGATTAATTTTCGATTATAAAATCTACTATTTATCGCACTATATAGTATGACCACTCAATCGAAAGGTACTAAAACTACCTTTCATTTAAAATTATGAAAATATCTCAACTGGTTCAAGAGTTATGATTTTTGCAACCCAAAACTATCTAATGCGCCACTGTGCGACGGTGGCTGAGAGAAGCAACAAACTCTAGGGTAAATTGTAGGGCTGTCAGATATTAAACAAAATGCCTGTACCAAAAATTATTTTCACATTTATGATAACTTTAACATTAAATTTAATTTAAAAAATTAATTTTTAACGAAATAGGTTGGCTAAAAATTTTTTTTTTTGTTTTGTAATTTAACGCAATGGAAATAATTTTATTTAATAAATAATAAATCGAATATAATATAAAAGAAATAAATTAATATGTATGTTAATAAAACACTGTATATTAATTATTAATATGCTCTATATAGCTTTTAAGAAAAAATATTGGTATAACAATGTTTTAAAAAATATTTGACAACCCTAGTAAATAGGGATGGAGCATAAAAATACTGAAAAGATAAAAACATGAACTCTTTAAATGTTTGTAATTCTTAAATTTTGTTAAAATAAGTTCAAATATTAATGCTTACCTTGTTAGCTTTTGTGATTTTTTTGTATAATATAAATACGTATATTAATTCCTGCATTCTCCCACTTTGAAAGCAACCAGTATTCGATTTTCAATTGCATTTATTAAAGGTCCTTTCCATAAAGCTAAAGTTAAATAAATATGTGAAGGTTGATTAGATTTAAAGCGTCGGGCTAACTACAAGATATATATTATTTATCTCTATTTACAACAGTTGTACGTGCAGGGAGGAATCCAGGGGTCATCATAAATTATTTGGGCTCCTCCGGCTCCCTCGTGGCCCAGCGAACTGAAGTCGCCCGTGTTGCAGGATATGCTGGGAATATCAAAGTTGGAGAAACCCCGATAGTTGGCCACCTCGGGCTTCAGCGGAGATGGGAGCAGGACAGCTGTGCCCGGCACTTCGCTGTCTATTAAGCTGTCCGTGGTGCTGTCTAGCAGACTGGGGGTCTCCGCGAGTGCCGGAGGCCTCTGGGCAACGGAGGGGCTGCTCTTTTGCACCAAGGGATCGAATTCGTCGAGATTCAGCTTGGACTCGTCCGCAGTGCTGTTCTCTCCACTCTGATCCGACAGGTCAAAGTCGTAGTTGATGTTGGTCAGGCCGCCTTGGAACTCTGAGCCCAGCATCGGGACATCTGCATCGTTGCCTTCGGTCACGGGCTCCTCCAACAGGGACACGGCATCAAAGGCGGCATAATTGAACATTGGTGAAGCGAAGAGGTTGTCGGCTGGCTGTAGATTCTGTTGCAGCGGCGAAAGGCGACCCACGGAACCAATGCTGGTGTCCTTCAGGGATAACCCAGATTCCTCCGGAGCTATTGAGGTCTTTGCCAAGCTAGTAGCCGCTGTCAGGGATTGGGAGGTCAGTGAACCGCCGCCGCCGCTCAGCACATTGGCTTGATAATGCCCAGCCTCGTTCTCGCTGAGAAGATGTGCTCGGGCTTGTGCAATAAGAAAGGCGGGCGTTTTGATGGGCAGCAGATTAAGCGGCGCCTTGGCTATCACTGTGTCCACCCGTTCGGTCACCTCTCTTTGGAACTCGATTAGCTCCCTCTCGAAGGAAGCGATGCCAGAGCTTATTAAGGCGTTCCTCTTCTGCAGCCCCTCCATGCGCTTCATATTCTCCGATATCAGGTGCAGGCTCTCGCAGGCCAGAAGAGCGCTTTCCCACGGCGTACTGTAGGGTTGCTGGCCGGACATCAACGCCCCGAACTCCTCACTGCTGATGCCCAGACTCTCGCCATTAAGATTTTCGATGAAGGCAATGGCCGAGCAGAGATTGGTGAAGTAGTAGCCGCCCTCGCCGCTCATCACCCGCGAGGCGTTCGTAAAGCGCGTCACGAAATTGATGTTGCTGTGCAGGCGCACGGGATTGGCCTTAAGCACCACAAAGATCAATGCGGGCAGGAAGTCATCGGCACTGGCCGGACCTCCCGTTGCCCGCTTCAGCAGCTCGAAGATGTGCCGGCAGCAGCGCACGGTGCACTGGAGCTTCTCCTGGGGCGAGTAATACGAATCGATGCCGACCAGCTCCGATATGGCATTGTACACCAGATCCCTGGCCTCCGCGTTGACCTCGTCGATGCTGCAGTCCAGGTGCTTGGCCGTTATCCAGCTTAGCTGGCGGATGCGCTTCTGAACCTTCACATCGCTGTCCTCATCCTCGGTGAAGTACGGACTGAAGAGGAATCTGCAAAATAATGTGTATCCCCGCCTTAAAGATAAACGAACATTCTTGTTGCAGAGATATCTGCCTTTGGGATGACTCACTTGTGGTTCTGCGTCATCACCACCTTCTCAAAGAAGTCGATGGCACTATCGCGATCCTCGTTGGTGGCAATCTCAAAGCTGGGATCGTTGTGCACGATGTCCGAGACCTTGGTGTAGGCATTCTGCACGGCATCCGAGAGCTCGTCCACATTCTTGGCACTGTTACCGTTGATATACTTACGTATTTCGCTGTCCAAGCGCTGGATCTCCAGTTTAAGCTTGCGTTTGCCATCGTCGGGAATGCGGAGCTGGCGCAGCTGCAGCAGGAACTGACCCTCTGTGGGATCGGGCACATGACTGCGCTGCTGGGTGACTGTGGATGAGGTGGATAAATAAATTGTACGGGGCTCAAGCTAAGGCTGTGCGCTTTACTTTTCTGAGCTCCCGCCTGCAGGGTTTTCTGCAAAACTGCCGTGAACTTCTTCTTCTGCAGGGTGCCTGAGGTTTCTGCTGCTTCCTGCTTCCTTGACTGCTGCTCCACTCGCCCGTGACCGTGATGACCATGCTGTGGGGACCTTCGCTCTGCGGATCCGCCCGCGGAACCTGGGGCGTGGCCGGGTGCCAGGCCCGCTGATTCGCCTGCCTTCTCTGCAAAGGGCCACTTCATGACTGAGGGTTGGGAATAACCGCGAGCGGGACTTACGCCTCAGCTTCCGTTGCTTATCGTTGAACTTTTCGCGGAAACACATCGAGCACAGACCGTCGTTCTGGGGAGTTCCGTAAAATCCGCAACCCGTGCGGCACTTGAGATCCTGCTGCCCCAGGCGCAGCGAGGGCGGTCTTGCGGCCGTTGCCATCTTGAGCGGGCGAGTACTCTGGTCGGGAGCTGGTCTCTGGTTGCTAATCTCTGGCTGCGGCTGGTCTTTGTTTTGTGTTTTTGTGCGAAATGTCGGAGATAAATAATATGCCAATAAAATATATAGGGCTGCCACTTCAGCTTTTTCCCCGCCAAATTTGGCTTTTTTAAAAATTCAGATGCGGGAAAATTTTAGAATAAATGAAAAATATAATATTTTAAAACATATATTTCGCTCTTGCTAAATTTGTATTTCGAACACGGCAACGTAGGCGGATAAGCAACGGCTAATTTCGAACACGACCACCCAGGCGGATACCATATTTTCCACTTTATTGTGAGTATTTGTAGCTATTTTTTTTATTTATTTCGAGTCAAAAACAGCTTTTTTTTCTCAAAAAGTGGCAGCACTGCAACCCATATCAAAATATTAATATATCGATACTATAAGTCGATACAGTAAGTACTTATCGATAGCGCGCTAGCTTTCCAAATCAGTAAGAACGCTGCCAAATCTGGCAATTATAAAATATATATTTGCAATTTGTGGTAACCAAAGTTAGTTTCTGTTAAACTTGTTTATTACTATTATTTCCAGTCCAGTTTGAAACTGGAAGTTTTTTGGAATTAATATTGGCGACATCTTCGTATTCGCTCTCTCGCCACCTTCCATTATCGCAGAGCGCGAAAGGGGACGAAAAAGAAAAACGGGAAGATCGAGATGAAAACTACGGAGTGCGGAAAAACTAGTAACGAGAAAAACGGAAAATTGGTGAGCTCCGCAGTGAAGTAAAGTGAAATGAAGTAAAGAAGTGTAAGTGCACTTGGGGCTAGGCCTAGAACATACCCGAGCTCAGTGCCTTTTTTATTGAACTCTGAATTTTGGGATCTGCAGAAAAAAACAATGTAAACGGGTGAGTGAAACAGGACTATTTTCTATTTCTTTTATTTTCGTCTTCTCTTCGCGCGCGCATTTCTTACTGCCCTTGAAAACGTATTTCGTAGAAGTGGAACTCAAGAGCGAGAGATCCACTTAGAGAATACGATCCACTCTTCTGCTTGTTAATTTTGAGATTTGGAAAGCTGCTGCCTTTGTTTACGTTTTTTTTTCTTGGCAATTTGTGAATCCCAAACGCAACTAAATCTTCGGAGTACAATTATAGTACCCTGCAAGGCTATGAAAATAATAGAAGAAATATTACAGCCCATTAAATTATTAAAACACCATTTCATGTTCCACTAAAATTCCATTTTAGCATACTTTATTCGAAAAGAAAACATTTAAACTGCAACTAAGGGGAATCTCTTTCACAATTCTGATGGAATACATTCAGTAAAATCGTAGTGCCTTACGAAACTCTTCAAAGTTCTTTTAAAACGCACACAAACAATTTAAAAAACAAGTTACACACATTTGTATTGGTTTTCGCGTTAGCAAAGTGGATAAAGTTGTTACATTTAGGACGGTTACAGACATACACACGAAGAATGCAATTTCTGGTAGGGTCACAAACATTATTAGTTCACAACAACGATTCGAAAAAGCTCAGAAACGACAGAGTTATAGACTAAGACTAGGCTAAGAACTTGCAAAAGATTCGTCCGAACTGCTTTACACGTGCTTCAATCTTGTTCCCAATGAAAAACCTAAGCCTGCAAACAAGCCCCTAGACCTCGGCCCCTTAACTTAATTGACGCTCTCCCACAAACGCGATCAGCTACCAACAACTCGACTAGTTCAAACGCTACCTCTACCTCTACCACTAACTCTAGTTCTTCTAATTTGTTCTCTTTCTTTTTGTCTAGCAGTAAAAAGATTTGGAAAAAACCATTTTGTCGTCTCGTTATTTTTGTTTTTTGATTAGTCTTAAAAATTGCTAATACTATTCTGCTAATTTCGTCGAAATGCAAACCTTTCCTTGCCCCGTGCTCAACTACTATTGATAGTTACGTATACTCAACATGACGTTCGTTCTCCACTCCGTTTCCATTTCCGTTTCCGTTCACTCTCCTTTTTGCAATTCAAACGTTTCGAAAAAGTCTCGTGTATAGTTTTGAACTTGAATTTAACACTACTTATGATGTCTTTGGCTTCCGTTTTTTAGGTTTCGTATGCGATCAACTCTTATAGCTAAAAAATGTAAGATTCGGTAACACGTTTTCAACAGTTATGCCGCCATTTTGGTTATAGGTTTTTGATTAAACATTCTTTGGTTTTTTGATTTGTTCGTATGTTCGCGGTTGAGTGTGGGTGTGAATATCAATTCCCTACAAAAGAGTTGCATTGGTAAAAAATTCAAGTCTAACGATTTGCTTCAATAAATTCCTTGTCCCAATTCGCGGTTGTATGGGAATCAGTTTGGCGGATCAGATGACACTGGTTCTTGTTCTGACTTTAATTAATGAGTACCCTGTTTTTTAATTAGTTCCTTATATTAAAGTAAAGTACAGGCTGGAAAGGGTTTTAAGTTGCTTAAATTTAAACTGAAGATTAAGAAAACATTCACAAATTATAAGTAAGTGACACACCAACTAATACAGTTGAAAACTAAGTTGATAAATGTTATTAGGAACTTTCCCAAGACTCTTGAGTAAATTACAAATTAATTTCAGCTTTAAGGAAGGATTTCATTAAGGGAAGGATTCCATTGACCCCTTCGAGCATGTACTGTACTCTTAATGAATTGTCTAGGACTCTACAAAGGATATCTTTTAAAAAGTCAGCAGTAGTTTTGGTTCCTTGCGACGCACTTGATCTGGTTAACTGAAGTACTTGAGGCCCGCGATCAGCATAAATTTCTCAATAAATAACTCCGAGTCCAGGACAGCTATGTGAGCCGCCCGACCAATCAGGGTGTTAGCCGTGTGAGGCAGAGCATGATGGACATCGAAGCGGGCCAAAGTCAGTTCTGGCCTGGCTAAAATCGGGGCTATGACATTGTGAACCATTTCCCTGGAAAATAAATATAATATTCATTTATAAAGAAGGTTTATATAGTCATAATCCTTGAAAAGATTACCTATAAATGGTGCCCAGGGTGGAGCTGTCGCGCATGGCCGCCTTGCATAGCTCTAGCCTGGCGGAGTGCGCTGGCACATAACGATCCTGACTGGAGCCGCAGAGCAGGATGTTCTTGAAGTGATGCAGGGTGCTCCTCTGGCTGAGCCTGTACAGGAAGCTGTTTCGCATGTCGGTCGTGTCCCGCATGCACAGCTGCAGCAGGGAACCGGATTTCTTCCACTTTTGCATGAACCACATGCCTGAGAGGGATTAAAGAGTAATTAAGGCTCCTTGAGGCTCTTGGCACTCGTATCCTTACCCATATTGACCAGTCCACTGGTGTTGTAGAGAGTACCCAAGTGCGGACCCGAGAGCGAGAGGAAGGTGTGCAGCCGCGGCAGCAAAGGACGCATCTGGGGCCTGGCCAAGGCGCTTCTCACAATGATCGTTCCCAGGGAATGGGCCACGAATGAGATGCGTACGGGATTCAGAGCGCAGCTATCGATATGGTAGAGTATCTCGGTTACCAGCCTAAAGGGAAACCCCAAAAAGGGATATTAGATATTCCCATAGATCAAAATTCAAAACCTACCGATCAGTCATGGTGTCAAAGTCCGAGAAGGTGTCTCCCTGGTTCCGTTCCGACATGAGAAACTCCAGGTTCACTCCTGGCAGTCCCAGCTCCAGGTAGGTACGCACCAGCCTTAAATCCGCCGAGTTGCCATCCAGCCCATGGACGCAGATGACCAGATGCATGCCGTTGGGCGAGAAGGCGCGGTACTCGTCGCTGATGTAGAAGTAGGGCAGCTCGGAGGCCAGCTGTACGTAGTCCGAGTATATGCTGCCCTGGTACTTGATCTGCTTACGAAACTCCTCGCGGTACTTCTCAAACTCCAGCAGCGAGATGCTGGGCGGCGCCTCCTGGACAGCGGCGGAGCCCTGTCCCTTTCGCTTGTGCTTGCCGGCGGGATGGGAGCTGTTGCCCGGTGGCTTGGCCGCCCGCATCTGCCCATTGGAGTTCTCCTTGTTCTCGTCCTGTTCGGCATCCAAGCCATTACTGCCATTGATGGCATGTGTCTTGCACGGATGGCTCAACGGATTCGGGAGATTCTGTGGCCTCTTCAGCTCCGCCAGGCTATGGGATTTCAGTACGGGCTTATTGGTAAAGATGGCCGGCGTGGAGATCGGTCGCAGGGACTCGTAGATGTGGTACACCGGATTATCGATGGCACCCACCGGCTGGCGCTCCTTGAGCGGCGGCGGCGGCAGATGGCAGGTCACCTGGATCTTGGCTTTGCCACTGGGAGGAAGTGAGGCGGGAAGGGACACTGTAGGGGGAACGGCAACGGTGGCGGGAACAGGGAGGGGTGCCGTGGAGGGTGCTGGCTCTGGTGGCGGATCGCGGAACTCGTCGGGCGGCGGTGGAGCCAGGACGACCAACGCTAGCTCCTGTTCTTGGTCCTGGAACTGCTGAGGTGGCGGCAGGCAGACTGCGTCCAGCGGCTGCATATCCTTCAGGCTGGTGATGTCAAAGTCCGACTTGGACTTTCCCGTGGAGGCGGCAGTCTTGTGGCGATTTCTGCGCGGCGGGGGCTCCATTTCCTCCACCTCCGTGGACTCCCCGTTGGGCAGGTGACGCAGTCTGTCCAGCTGGAAGCGGGAGCGCTCCCTCTTGATATTTACCGTCACCGAGGACACCTTCTTGTGCACCTCCGCCGGCTGACGGGCTGGGGTCCTACTCTGACTGGAAGTGCCCGCCTGTCTCTTCCGCGTCTTGTGCGGATGCTGCTGCTGGAGCTGCTGCTGCTCCAGGACCTTTTGGAGGCGCAGGCGCAGCTGTTCCCCGTTCAGGCGCGTCTCCATGGCCATGCCCATGCCCAGGTTGAGCTGCGTATGCCGCTGCCGCTGATTGTTCAAACCCGCCGTGCTGGTGATGGTGTCCGGACTGGAGATGGCCAGAGAGCTTCTCCGGCTACTCACCCAGCCGCTCTCCTCGCTCAGCGAGGAAGTGGAGTTGCTCCTTTGCCGCCTCAGCTGAGAGTCTGAATCGAATTCAGGCGGAGGAGCCAGATTGGGCAGGGATTCACTGAACCCGCTGGTGTTGGGATCGCTGCTGGTGGTGTTGTTGTTGCTCGTTCCATTTCCATTGCAGCCGCCAGAGCCCTCGAGGCGAAAGGGCACACTGTTGGAGCTCAGCATCTGGAGCTTCTGCATCATGTCGCTCTCGGAGCTGCTGGACTCTTTCCTAAGCTGGCCCTGGCGCAGCATCTCCTTAATGTCCGACACTCTCACGCGGGCAATCTCCACGGCACGCGGTATCTGCGACGAGCTGCTCCGCGGCATGGTGGTGTGCTGCGTGGGCGGTGGCGGCGGATACGAGTTCCTCGGCGGCACCATTGACTTGGGCAGCGAGTTGTAGCCGTTGGTGCAATGCTGTCCCTGCTGCGCCGACTGTCCCTGTTGCTGCTGAGCAGCTGTGCTGAGCTGCTGCTTGGGGGGATTCAGCAGCTTGATCTCGTGGAGGTAATCGAACTTCCCGTAGCGCTGGCGGAACTCACAAATGTTTCTCATCAGATCATCCGCCTGGAGGCGCGGTAGCGTGTGGTTGGTCGTTGGTGGCATAGGATTCGTGGGCAAACCCTCACAGCCATCTAGTTGGTCCAGGGATTTGCTATGCCGCGCCGGGACACTGGAGTCCAGATCGAGATCCTCCAGCAGGCCGGTAACCGAGTGCCGGGACAGGTTGTGGCGCAGTGCCGTTGTGGGAGGTGGAGGAGCCGGCGCCTGCTCCTTGCTGGGAGCTATGGTCAGACTGGCCTGGAGTACCTCACCGCCCAAGGCGAAGCGTGGTGTGACCACGCACTTGGCATGCGGATGTGCCGGACCCGAGCCATTGGTCTGTGGGTAGTCGTAGTCAAAGTGGCAGGCCAGGCAGTCCTTGATCCCGTTCAGGCTGCTGCTCGAGTGCGTTTTGTCCACCTTCTTCTTCTGGCACCCGCCGACCCCACCGCCAATGGACACCGATTCATCCAGTTGGGGATCGCTGCCGGAGCGCCTTCGCCCATAGCTGCTGCCCGGCGTCACATAGCGATCCTCGAAGATGAGGGGCAGCGAGGAGGCGTCCCCATCGATGGGCGTACAGTGAACGGGAAGCGGTGGCAGGGACTGAAGGTAGCGGCTCCTCCGCGCCAGCTCTGCAATGGCCACATAGCCCTGACAGTGACCCGGCGATGGTGATCCATTGGCCTGCTCCTGACAGCCAGCGGCAGCCGCATGACGCGGTTGCTCCAGCACAAAGAAACCTTCGGCGAAGCGTCGCACTCTCAAAATGTGATGCTTCCGAGCCAGCAGCGTGTGCACCGCCGTGGAGGATCGGGATGCCAGGAGCACGCGGCGCCACCAGAAGATGCTTTCCGCACACAGCTGGGCAATGTCCGAATTGGCACGAATGGCAAAGTCCTCCTCCGCCTCCAGTTGCTTAGCCTGATCCAGCAGCAGCTGGAGCCGCTCGCCCGTATCGTTCTCCCTCAGAGGCGGCGATCCAATCTGCGAGTTGATGCTCGGCGGCAGCACGGTGCTGAACTCGTTAAGAGTCGCCTTAAGCTGCTCGATGGCGCCCAGGAGCAGGCAGCAGATCTCCCGATGAATGGTCCGGGACTGGAGCAATCGGCCGGCAGGACCGCCGCTGCACTTGGTGGTGCCACCTATCTGGGGTCCAAAGAACACTGCCTCCAGGGGACCAGGCGAGGTGTTTCCTCGGCAGCTCAGTTTGCCGGCACTCCAGGGCTTCGAGCTGCGAGGAGCACTGAAAAGAATTGAGAAAATTTAAGAAAAACAACGGGAATTAGACTTTAATACTGGGCAGCATATGGAGTATATAGCTCTTCAGTGAGTGAACAAGAGGTAGTGTTCATTCAGGTGTTCACTTGTTCATTTCTTAAATAGTTAATTTTAGTGTTTACGCAGTAAATTAATTAATGTTAATGTTTTTTATTCTTGATAAAGTCGTTCTATGTTTGTTTAAAAAATTAGGTAAGAAAACAAGTGAACCCCAGAGCGAACAAGTCAACACTGACTTGCATCTAATAATTACTAAATACCATATAGATTTATACAACAAAATTGTGACTATTATATAGGAAGAGAGACTCGGACAGACATGTACAGCAAGCTCTCCTGGCCACAGAAACTACACCAACTACGTGAACCGAGTGGATTGGAGTACGCAATTTACACAGTTTACGAAGTTACGTAACTTTACGTAGAGTTATGATGATTTCTTACCAGAATTTCATGTACGAGAACATGCTTCGCCTGCAGTGTTGATTCCGTTATTAAGGGTGATATATTGGTATGGATAATACGAGTATATTTTGGATTGTATCGATACCAAATATATATCGTTGGAGCGCAAAAAATGAGATAAATGAATCGGAGATTATAATAAATGATACCATGGTTGACTTTGAACTATGGACTTTCTTTCAAGGAGAACTAAGTGTGATAAAGATGTGATAGGTGAGAGAGAAAGAGGAGTTCTAATATGCTAAATATTTACGAAATATATGCAAAATTAGATCAACATAATTATATTAAGCTATAAAAGGAAAAGTATTTTTGATAGTTCTTTTATTAAGAAAGACAGGAAAATATTGTAACCTACTTATTTAAAGTATAATAAATATAAATTATAGTATTTCTATAGTATTTAATAAGAAAACAAACTATTTAAAGGAACTAAGTTCATGCACGAAAATGTCAAACTTTTCTTTCCTAAATGAAATCCTCAAATAAACTATAAAACAAGTGTTAAAATGATTATGTCCCAGGATATTCTGAACGTTAAACTTTGACAAAGAAAAGGGAAATGCTTTATTATTCCATGTCCGGGAAACCTGAAAAGTTTTCATGACCCAAAAGCCAAGAAAATCATCCGCTAACGATTTAATCCCAGAAACACTTTAAAGTTTCGCGCGCACCCCGAAACCAAATCCGAGACTCGGATTCCGGGCATGATTGGAGGACCTGTCTTGTCCTGCCGCGATGCCGAGAGATAATCAGGCAATTTACGGCTTCGCTGGGGCACTTCGGTGATGTGTAATCAGCATGAATATATCCACATCGGGCCAAAGGCCAAGGTCAACAAGGGATTTCTCGCTGCTGCTGCCCAAGATGAGATTATATTTTATTCATTGAAAAGAGCCGGGGAGTCGCCGAGTCGAGTCAATTTCAAATTCCGTTTCGTATTCGGTTCGAAAAGGATTCCGCTCCGCACGAGGACTACAAATTGCTACGACGAGCAGGAGGATTGGTGCTTGAAAGCGCAACTTTTTTTGGCAATACAAAACAGATTAAAGAATTAGGCGCAGGATGCAAAACTTTCGTGAATAAAAAAATATGGGGAGGAGAGCAAAAAACTTAGCTGAAAGTCAAAATTGAGCTCTGCAAGGAGTTTGAGTCTAAGATCCTTCTTCATTCTTGTTAGTTCTTGGCTTGTGTACTCTTTTGTCGCAACATTCCAGGAGGCTGGAGCTGGAGCAGGAGCAAAATCCAAAGGACAATTGCAGTGCGATAGTCATTAAAATTTATGCCTCGACATTTTTATCCTGCGCTCTTTGTATGCACAGCGAGCAGGAGGAGGAGCAGAAGGAGTGGGCATCGTTGCCTGTGTGCAATTTTAATGAGTTGGAAATGATTTGTGCGGGTAACTGGCCTTCCTAGTCCTCCACCCCCGCTTCGGTTATGTCCTGTCGTGTTCCGCTGATGCTGCAGTCCCCACGCAACAGGACACAAGAGGAGGTCTAGGTGGAGACTCCTGGCCCCTTCCTGGATTTATGCAGCCCCTACGTTGCGTTCAATTTACTGTGAAAAATATGACTATATCAACGTTGACATTAGAGATCATGTTGTCATCTCCAGTTTGCATCTCGCCTGACACTCTGAACCCCTAGCTATACTGTGAGAAATGAGTGCTAAATATGCTTTATAGTAAAGAAATTTACATTAAACTTTCGTGATCTCCTTAGGGATTAAAGTACAACGAAGGTACACATTTAAGTCCACTTAAGACCTTTGCCGTTTGATATCTAAAGCTCCCCGAACTCTTTCTGATAAGAACCTTCCCTCTTTCTCTGAGTGTTCCCTTATACTCACTTGATGTAGGGCTGATGGAGGGCCACGAGACTGGCATGAATGCCCACGCTGATGGCCGCCAGGTGAAAATAGTCGAACAGCACCGGCAGGTGATAGTGGAGGCCGCGTCCCGGATGAAAGTTCAACTGCAGACTCCTGGTGGAGGCCAGTGTCAGTGTTGTGCTGCCACCGGAGAAGCTGCCCATCCTTCCATCGCCGCCGCCGTTGCCTCCGTGTCCATTGAGGCTGCTGGAGCCGTTTTGTTCCCCAAACCAGAGCTCCAGCTGCAAGGAGAACTCGGCCCGTTCAATGGACTCCTTCAGGTGACGGCTGTCGACTGCAAAAAGCGAGAAATTCAAAGAGGAAAAAATCAAATTAAGAACAATTCTTGAATGGCAAGAGATGGAAATCTAGGTTTGATTAAGCAGGGTTTTAGGGAACTAAAAAAAATAACTATTAGGAAGCCTCTCAACTAGGCTTAATATATAAGAAGACTTAAATAATCTTTAAATTAATTAAACAAAATATAAAATAAAGTCTTATTAAGCATCTCTGATGCTGAGTAAGAATCTCCATCTTAAGGTTGATTGAACTGCAAATCCCCGGTATAAATGCGGCAGAAAATCCTGCATGCAAACAGCGAAAAGCATTTCCCATATTCCCAATATATTTCCAGCAGTCGATTTCAATTCCGTCTTCGGCTTATTTGCTTTCCTATTGATTTTCGTTTAGGTTCTCCAAAGGGGGGTGGTAACTACTCGTACCACTGGGGATAGTGGTGTGTCGGAAGTGGCGGGTGGCCTGCCCTTAAATCCCAAACAAAATGGGTTAATGTCCGGGTAGTTGTGCATGCGGCAAAGACAACTCAAAATTCATTGAGAGACCACAAATATCGGTGGCCGGAAACCAAGGAATCGATGAGTCAGGAAAATGTTGTCCTAGTTCGATGGACTTGTTTCTGGGAAGTTTCTCAATCAATTAGGTTTTATTGTTTACTCCAATAACATAGCGGCAGCCCATAAAGTTTACTTAAGGGGTTATATTTTTTTTTAAAAAAAAAAAAATTTTGAACCTAACGACAATCATAAAGAACATTTTCCAAATTTATAAAGATCCGAACAATAGTTCCATAGAAAAAGTTTTTTGCCGGTACTTACTTTAAATGGATTATCTCGAAATCTTTTTATAAAAAGCTTTTGGGAATTCCAAAAAATTTATTTTTTTTTTTATTTTTTTTTTTTTTAATAAATAAAAAAAAAACAAAAAATTTGTTTTTAAGATAGAATTTTGAATAAAATTTTAAGCAAAAAGGATTAAAAATGTTATGTTTATAGAAAAAAAGGAAATTTCAAAAAGAAAAATTCAACAAAAAAAAAAAACAATAAAAAAAAAAAAAAATTTTTTTTTTTTTTTTTTTTTTTTTTTAAAACTTAAAACATAAAAAAAACCCCCCCCAAAAAAAAAAAAAAAAAAAAAAAAAAAAAAAAAAAAAAAAAAAATTTATTTATTTTTTAAAAAAAAAAAAAACTTTTTTTTTAAAAAAAAAAAAAAAAAAAAAAAAAAAAAATTAAAAAAAAAAAAAAAAAAAAAAAAAAAAAAAAAAAAAAAAAAAAAAAAAATTTTAAATTTAAAAAAAAAAAAAATGTTTTAGCTTGATTAGTTTGCTATGAATATAGGCTTAAACTCTTCCTTTAACTAATTTATATAATTCTGCCCTTTAAGAAACCCATTTTTATATTGTATTTAATTCCACTGGATAGAGAGATCACATTTAGATTTTAAAAAGACGACTTAGCTCATTTTCCTTGTAAAGTTACATCTTTTTATTTGAGGCCATAACTTTTGAATATCTTATTATTTAGCAAATAGCTAAATTATATTTTTTATGAACTCGTAAAGCTGGCAGGAAATGGGTTTACAAAATATTTGATGTGTTTTACCCAGGGATTTATCTTGATTAAAGCTTCTTAGCTGCTATAAGCAGTGAGCAAGAGAGCCGAACTTAATCGTCGCCGCCCACACATCTCCTGCATCCATCAATATCTGCGATTATTTCACCTGCCACTCCATAATAATAACCATCAGAGTTTACCAATGTTTTCCTTTTACAGTCTCCGTATCCTTCCTCCTCCATAATTCCCTTTGCCTGAGTGAAAATGTTAATCAAATTCAATTTGCTTGCCATGTCGATGGTGGTTTATGGGGCAGCTACTTAGGATTCTCGCTCAACGTGCGTGTGGCATGGGGGAGAGCCATAAAATTCATTTGTTTTCATAAAATAAGGATTTATCCCCACAGCAGAAAAAGGCAATAAAACAAAACCAAAGGAGATGTGGGCATTGCAGGGCTTCTTCATTCCTTGTTGAGATTTGCTTGCCTCTCGCATCACTCATCCGCCATGTGGTCCGTGTGGTGACAATTGCTTTCGGCTGGAATAATTTTAAATGCCGAGGAGGAGATTTCCACAAGAGTCTCCACAGCTCGACACAGTTTATTTTATTGTCTGGGCGCTGCAGTAACCCACTATAAGAGTGTGCACTGAAGGAAACTAGCCATTGTTTAGAGCATATAGTAAAAGAAAAAGATAGAGATACAAAGTAGTACTAAAAATAGGTTATTAAAATTACATATAAACATACATATTAGGTATATAAACACATTATAAAGAGCACAATATATTCAAAATTCTTCAAAAGTTAAGATTGCTTTAGTTTAATCCACAGAAATTCCTAGAATACACACTTTATATCAACTTTCCTTGCTCTCTCATATTTGAAACCAATTTTTTCTGCCTGCTCGTGCGAGAAGATAAATTGCACAGTTGGTGGGAAAAGCGGAAAAGCGCAGGACGTTTGAGGAAAACCAAAACAATCGCACACACACACGACACACACTCGCGGAACATCAACAACAGAGACTGAAAGCTGTCAAGTAAAAAGTTACTCTTGTTGCTGGTTCCTGCGGTGGCTCCTCTGCGGATTCCCCTCCCAGATTCCACCACACATGCTTGGGAAACTTGTCCAAATGAATTAATCACTTTACCCGGCAGCCAAGTGGATGATGTTTCCATTGTTTGTTGGCCAGAGAAAGACGAAGCAAAAAACAATAAGGACCTCAAGTTGAGCTAGGAAAAGCTAAGGAAAACTGTAAGGGAAATAGGCGCTGTCTGTCAAGTGCTCATCATTCTCACACTTTTTCGAGAGCAAAATGCCGGCCACCTTGCGTTTTTTATTCCCTTACACAATACCCCCATAAATATTCGAATAAAAATATCTCTTTATATTTTTATTCACTCTTCGTGTGTGTGTTTATATATATATATATATATATATATGTATTTATATTTTCCTGGTGTTTTCCGCTTTTATTCCACCTCTTGTTACTGCGAAAATTTACTTTCAATTTTGTATTTTCCCTGCCTTTGTTTTTTATTTTTATGAGAATTTTATAGTGTTTTATGGGGTGCTCTGTGCCGCTTGTTAAATATTTTTTATAAATGATGACTATATAAACGTTTAACGAGTTGAAAAGGAAAATATATTCTTTATAAGGAAATACAAATTGTAAGCTAAGCTGAAGAATAAAATTGGTTAACTTTAAGAGCTTCCCACCTACGTCGAATTTATTGTTTTAAATCGTTTTCTTTATTATTTCTTAAGCTTCTGTCTTGTGTTTAGAATAATTACGCAAACTTTCTCATAAACTTCAAACCATTTTCAACACTTTGCAGCTCTTTTTTCGTTCGACCTGCTGGCATAATGAATTACTGAATTGTTTACTTTTTGTTCCACTTTACACTTGGCCTTCTTCTACCTTGAGCTGTGCGTTTAGTTTTTTGTGTTAACAGAATAAAAAAATAAAAACTGGGTCAATGTGTGGCCAAGTTTTTCCATTTTCTTTGGCAGAAAATAAGGCAGAAGCAGTGGCTTCTAAAGGGAGTTTCCCCAACTTTCCGTAATTGCATTTCCAGGCGGAGAAGCTGCAGAAATCCTTTTAGCTGCAGCCAGCAATAAATGCAATTAGGTGGAAATTTCCCCCCAACGAAAGTTTCGGCATCTGTCCCGTGTGGTCATCATCTGGCTCCATTTCCACTCCCACTGTCACGCCCACTGATCCCTGCTCGGAGCAACCCCAGAGCTCCAGGGCCAGCGGCAAACTTTGTCCGGTCTCTGACAATTTGATTTATATTTCCAATCGAACAATAAACTCATTTCGGGTTGGAAAGTTTGACTGTCCGCTGACTGGACGAGTGATTTGGTGTCTGGTTAGCCGCGCTCTGGGCGACATTTTATTTTTTGTCGATTTATTTGGTTTGGTATTGGCTTGACTTTTGCCATAGAAATGCCACCAATGCGGCAACGGGGAATACTCCGCATTCTTGGCACTCGCAAAAGTGCAAATTTCTAGGCTAGCCTACTTGGCAAACATTTTAAATTATTTTTTGTAGTAATTTAATTAGGGAAACAAAATTATTACTATTAATTCTGGCATTTAAGTTAAACGGGAAGCATGTACGAGTTGTTTTACATTATCTTTTGCTTCAGCGGAGCAAAAAAATTAATATGGCAAGACATTTATTGTTTGTATTTATAATTTCAAAACTAGAATATTTCAGTTCCAGCTAGAATTTTGTTGGTGGTCATGCAATTCTTAAAATAAAATAAAATATAAACAAATGCCAACGGTGCGTTTTTGAATTTTTGGCAGTCGGAAAACGGAAAACGGAACTCGGAGACCAGAGTGCGAATTTATTGGCTAGACCATTTGCCCATGATAATGGGGTTACATCGAAAGACAATTAGTTTAAATGAGGTTAAATGCCTTTTTATTTATTTAAATTCAAATAGAAATATAAGTAATTTGATTAAAAAACAACACAATACGTTTGTAAAACATAAATAACCTAAATAATAGGTCATGCCGGCAACAAAAGTGATAAGCGTGTAGTGACTTAAACTTATAAAGACTATATGTTTTTCTAAGTCTATACCTACTCACCTAGAAGATGACTCCGAAAGTGGATGATGTCTCGCAAAGGCACCTCCTCATTCCGATAGAGTATCTGAAAGATGCGCGACGCGCCGCTGCCATTGATAACCGTGGCTGAGGAGCAGCTGCCCGCCAGCGAGGCACTTCCCAGGTTCCCACTGCCCTCGCCCGGCGACAATTCGCCCCGCTCGCTGTCGCTGCTGCCATGGTCGGTGGCATTGCCGGTGGCGTTGGCCGATCCGGAGCCGGATCCGGAACCCAGGCCGTTCGCATGTCCGTTCTGTTTGCCGGGCCCGCTGGCATCCGGAATGCTCGTCTCCACCTGGACGGGCAGACGGGGCGAAACACGCAGGCCACAACGCACCTGGTACAGGCTGTAAATGGGAGAAAAGAGCCGGGAAAAAAGGGGAATAATCAATTCAACCATTCAATAAATCTTGGGCATAATAGGGAGCAGCAATGAGCAGCATCAGGCTTTAAAGAAATATTTTGATGACCGACTGAAAATTATTTTTAAAAATGGTTGAAATGCATTTTTTTATTCCCTCAAAAAGAATAAAGTCAAAATGCATCACTAAAATATATTATTTTCACCTGCCTTTATAAAATAAAACAAAAATATGTCACAATTGACTTATTTGCCATATTGTCCAAACATTTAAAGATCACAGGAAGTAAAGCCTCAATTCCCAAGAGTTTTGTCGACCAGTGACACTTCGGTCATCGGCAGCAGCGTCATTCCCAGTGACAGGCAAACAAAGGAAAATCAAGGAAAAGCACACATGAAAATCAGCCCAAACCCATTGCTTGTATTTTTTTTTATTCACAGTCGTTTATTTGCGTACATTTTTGTATCTTTTTCCCTTTCCTTTTTTTATGTATTTTTAAAACACGAGCTGCTGCTGGTGCCGGTGCCGGTGCCGGTGCTGCCCGGTAATCTTCAAGAGCAACAGAAACAGCAACAAATTGAAATCCCATAAACACTCGGCTGACAATTAGTGAGTGCTACGGTCAGTACACCCCCACTCGGCCCCTTTTTATTTGCTGCATTCCGTGTTGTTTGCTCAACACTCAGACCTCTCGGCGAGTGTGCACAACAAATTGCAGAAAAATTAACAAATTCATTTGATATTTTTCTGTAGCAGCGAGCCTTGTGTAATGTCCCATTTGACCTGAATTCCCTCAATGTTTGCATATAATTACCAAGTGCAATTCATCATCATTAATCTGCAAACATAAAAGTACTAATTGCTAGTTTATGTTCTTAAAGATTTCAATACTTTAAGCTCTGAAGCTTCCAGCTACCATTAGTAGCTTAAGTGCTACTGCACAAGCATTAAAGTTTATTAAAAGGCATTATACTTAGAAATATTTGGTAAGCACTCAAGAGGCATTGGATTTTATGGCCCACTAAAATTGGGAAAGGAAATTGCTCTTAGAACTATAGCTAATAAGCAGTACAAAAATAGTTAAACTAATTAGAAAATTTAAAGGAAAAATCTGCAACTATTGAGTGGATTCTAATTTAGTTTAAAAAATAGTATTTTTATCACAGTAAAGTGTGTTGTTGAACCTCGATTATTGCACCTAATCAATCCATTTCTATGTCATTCTAATTAAAAGTTTATATACAATCTAAATAAAACCTCATATACCAGAGCACGATCACTCTTCACTCTTCATACCAGCCCTTGGCCACACCACAGATTAATGAAATAAAAGCAATACGCTGTCTAGCGACCTAAATTTGTCAGGACTTTAAGTTAAGTTTACCAAAAGCATTTTCCAGCTTATCGATCAATTTCGATGGCGTTGTAATCAAAAGTTTATTCGTATTTATTTTGTTGCTTTACGTGCTGTGTGAAATGAATGCGGCCCAGTGATTGAGGAGGGCTCTTAAAACGTGGCGACAAACACTCACCCGCGCTGAAACAAATCCACATTGAAGAACTTGTGCAGCTCCACGGAGAACTCGATGGTGGCCTGGAGGTCACCCATGATTCCTTGACCGCCCAAGGGGCTTCTCCTTCACGACCTGCTACTTGTGGCCGGCTCAAGTTGTCAGCAAGTTCATTGGCTCCTCCCTGGCAATAAAGACCAAAAAAGAAATACAAAAAAAATGTGCGATAAGTTTTACTTTTATTTATATATACATACATATATATTTGTTTTTTTTTTTTGGCTCTGACTGCATAACCCCCGGCAATATTGGCGTTGCAGCTTTTGCCAAGTTCGATTTGCCGTGCTCTCAATAAATTTATTGGCAACAACTATTGACAGCTTGGGCAATTGATTGGCCCGTAATTGTGCAAGGAAACTGTGCCAAGTGGGTGAATTTTACCGCGCACAGTTTATGGCCGTGGGGGCGGGTTACTTTTGGGTTACACAGGAAAAATAACAGCGGAAATGGTCACGAAAATAGTGTGTTTTCATACCAAAATGGGTCATATTTTTCAGTATAATAATTTCTGTATTTATGGTTTAGTTTTGTGTTTAAAAGTTTACAAGTTTAGTCTCTATTAGTATAATTTTCAATTGTATTATTGAGCTTTCTTGAAACATAATCAAAAATGTATATTAAATGTATTATTTATTAGCTCCTTGTCTCCTTTTTTCGGCATATTATTTTTAATTAATTCATTCTTAATTCTTAACAAAATAAATTCCATTTAAATCTTAGGAATAACTACATGAATTTTTCCTATTGTTATAGATTTCTTTTAATTCTCCGTGCAGGAGCTGACTTACTGTATGTGTGTGTTGTGAGGTTAGCGGGTCAGCCACAACAACAGCAAATGGAATAACAACAAAAGTGTAACCAGAAATGGGGGAAGCCCCGCCACGATGTCATACGAATGGGGACAAAAGCGAAAGGAAGACAGCGACAACAACTTTTAATCGCCAAACAACAAAAGCTCCTTTTTCCCCAGCGAAAGCGAGAGGGAAAGCAAGCGAGTCAGGCAGTCGCCTGTGAAGCCCGCGCCTACAATAACATTAATGTGCTGCAGTTAATGCCACCCCCAGCCCAACGCCCCCTTAAGGCCCCCTCTTCTCGGTGACCTCGCTTGTTGTTGACACAATGGAAGCAAGGCAAGAAAACTGCTGCTGTTGCTGCTCCTGGTTTTTATACACAAAAAATGTTTTGTTAATAATTATAATTATACTAGAAATATTTAATTTTGTTATTTTACTCTTAAAAAAGAAACTATAAAAAATCCTTTAGATTAATTTACATTTTTAAATGTTTAATTTGCTTTAATTAGATATCATTGTGAACATAAATTTATTGTTTTGAATTAAATTGAATGATCTTATAAATGCATAATTTATTGCTCTAGTTCACCCTCATTTAATTTTTCTCCCTGTGTATTCCTTTTCCTGCTGATGAAAGAGTTCTCTGTTCTTCGTGGGGATTTTTTAAGGATGGCCTGGCAAAGAGAACAAGTCTTTTCTCTATCCCTCATCCGTTGTCTCCTTGATGTTTGCCTCATTGTCAATGTGGGTTAACGTTAACCCAAGTGAACCAAAAGGCTACAGTTTCAGCCGAAAGTATAAGTATTACTTTACTTAAAGGAGGATAAAGAAATTTAATAGGGAACTTCATTGCCAGATTCGAGATAAACTTAGTTATTTGCTTAATTCGAACGAATTGCAATTGTTTAAAACGTAACTAAAAGCTAATAAATCCTAACAGTAAAATAAATATTAAATATGAATATTTGTTTTAAATTAGGTCTTCTCTCTCCGCCCGTATAAATATAACTTTCCCTTTTCCTTGGACTTAAAATCTCTTTGTAGTTTAATACCCAAATAATTCCAAAATAGTTTCTCCAACATAAATGACTCTATTGTCATAAGTTTAGAGCTTTGTTCCCTTGATATCTAGATTTAAGTGATGCTGACTTATAGTGACAGACCGCACTGTCTGGCTGGCTGCAACTCGGTAAAGTGAAAGTGATGATGCCATTTGTTAGCAAAGTCCTTAAATCGCTCGCTCTTGCCATCCTTATTCCCCCCCTTCTAGCCATTACCATTCCCTCTCTTATCTCATGATGTATGGGCAAATGTTGTCGCTACATTTTGACTTACTTTGTCATTAAGTGTTCCTAAGTACAAGCCCCAACCAATTCCCTTCTCCTCAAATATAATATTTGTGTTTATGAATTCGAAATGCTAAGGGGTTTCAGCTTTGGCTCCGGCTCTGGCTTTTTGGAAATTAAAAGCAAATTTGCTTGTTAGTTTTTGCCTACACAAACATGCCAAATGCAAAAGTTCGTTGAGCGTGGCGAATGCTTCTTCAACTTTCCACAGGCATTACGCATACGCCGCGTTGTCTGAGCAAAATATATGCAATAACAACTTTTCCGTTTGCGGTTAAGGGAAGCACCGACGGCAGTAGGAAACTGGGTCAAATCTAAAGTTCACGCAAAAAAAAAAAACAACGATATTGTGAATAAAGTGCCAACACAATGAGTGCGCGGAAAGAATAAGAAATTTTCTATATTCTATATAACAGGAAGCGGAAACTTTTTTAAAAGCTCAACCAAAACACACTTGTGTGCACGGGATGCAGTGGAAAGTGTGGCTGGGGGGATTAAAAGCCGGGAAAAGCCGAACCATAATGAGGATTTTTTGGCCACAAAAGCACTGCCTGAGAGGCGAAACGCATTTATCAAGTTTCTAATTGATAATAACAAAATAAAAAGCTGACTTCCGGCAAAGAAAAAGTTTCTAATGGAAAACTGCACAAAAGGCCATTGAATAAATGTGGCCAAAACTAAAATTATAAACACTTTAAGCTGTGAACTTTTTAAAACAGTTTTTAGCAGAGAAATATTTTTGGTTTGACATTCCAGAGGATTTCTGTATTTATTTTTATTACACAACTTGTGTACTCTTATTGGTTTTTGAATCCAAACATTAAAGATAAATCCCAAACACAACAGGTCGCTCACTTCGATACAAATGTTACAAATTTGGCAACGTAAAATAATAATAAACAAAATGAGCTGTGAACTATAACAGGACCACTAAGGGGTACGCACGGGAGAGTAGCCATAAAAATAAAGCTACAAAAGCCACTTCAGTCACTTATCGAAACAAAAGCAAAGCCAAACAAAGACACAACGACCCCAAAACATAAGCCCAGCATTTCCGATCGAGGAGGAGCCACCACCACATCCCCTAGTTTTCATTCCTTTCTATTTGATTTTCCTTTTTTTTCTCTCTTCAGTGGGCTATCCTATCCAAACTGTCGATGACAACGGCCTCATAAACGGGAGAAATCAAATCGTTCGTGCTTATCATCGTAATGATTATCCCTAATGTCCTGGCGCTGGGCCCGAGAAGGGACTTCCGCGAGAAGGAAATGAGAAAGGGACCGAGGCTATCTCCTAAAGTATCCCCAGGAACCTTCGCCTTCTGCCCGACTTCGTTTTACGTTACGTGTGCCCTAAATTATCGCCGCCTCGTTTCGTTGTCTGGCCCAAGTCCAAATGGTGCACCTGGCGAAAAAGTCTAGTAACTAATTAAAAGAAATATTAAGTAGTACATGGCACAAAAAAGTTCAAATATTCCTTTTCCTTGAAGTGAGTAATTCGCAATCCATTATTTTTCAGTATTTTAAAAGAAAAATATCAGATTATGGTAAAGGGTTTTCAAAGGGAATTACATGTGTACAAAGTCTATTATGCAAAAAAAATTTTGGAATTTTTCTTTAAATAATTAAGCTTTTCCCAAGATCAGGAAAGTGTCTAGTCCCCCAGCGAATCTGCATTTGGGTATTATAAGCACATTCTAGCTATTATTTGTATTTTTAGTTATAGAGAAAAGCTTCGATATTTTGTGGAATTAAACTTCAGTGTTTTTGTGATTATTTTGAGATTATATTTTCTGGTACTTTATTTTATATTCCTTATTTCTTTTTTTTTCTAGTATCTTTTTTCTTGTATTATTTTTCCCAGTGCACAAAAAAATAGGGAGAGTGCCAAAAAGAGGAGTTGGCCACGCACGGGCCGTCAATGGCAGACAAACGAGGGTTGGGAAGTGGTTGCTTTCCCGCTTTTCCCACTTCTTCCCAGAGCCAGATGAAGATAAGTTGGTGACCCCGGCACGTCCTGTTTTTTACGTCTTGCCTTCTTCTTCCACTTGTTTTGATAAATAATACTAGTGTGTCAGGGCACAGAAGGGGCGTTCGCTCACACACATAAAACATGGTGTGTGAATGTGCTAATGTCTAAGGTCGTCGGGGCCCCCGGTTGATGAATGGAAATGAAAATGCTTTCATGTTCATATTTCAATTTAATGCCACTGGCCGCTGGTCGAATTTCCTTTTGGGTTTCCTCTCCTTTCTTTATTTTGTCTCGATTTCAAGGTCGTGAATTCAATTAATTTCCTCTTCAAGCCCGACTTTATGATTGAGCAAAATTAATTAAAATATTTTCTGTATCGGCTTCAAAGATTGACCCGCTTGCTGTTTCCCGGCAACCGGCTGAAGGTCCTTGAAATTAATGCGGGAGCTTCCTTCAAGGAGCTCGATTTCATAGTCAGCGCTTTGCATTTGCCTTTTGTACCTTTAAGTCCCGAAACTGGGATAACCAAGTAAATTAAGTTGCCTGCAACTTGGAGGGAAATATTTTGCTTTGCCTCATGAAATTTGAAACCGAAACCGAGTCGGAAAAGCAAAAGAAAACTTTCTGTTGATTGTTATCTTTTGATTTTTTTTTTGTTCTTGGTTACTAGAAAAACACACACCGAGATGGAAATACGGAGGAAAAGCTTTTTGGTTGCTGGCCGGCAACTTTTGGTTACCTTCCTCGTCCGCATTCGCATCCTCCATTATCCACCATCCCCATGGCGACTTCCTTCCTCTGCAGTCAGACGGAGCCGGAAATAGGCAATTTCATATCAGACAATTTCAACGACCGATTTGTTTTGCTGGCTGCCGTCGGCTCGCCCAGGAATTGCGAACTAAAACATGTGTTCAGCCCTTAAATTATTCATCAACTCGGAAAGTTAACCGGGCGGGGCTCTAACTCTGGTCGCCGCATTTTCCCAGGCATCTCATAAAAAATGCCCTCGAGTGCCGGCTTCGTCGCCTTCCATCCGTGAGCATGAAAATTATTTTCTCTGGCCTCCAAAACTCTTTTTCCTCCGTCCATATTGTGGCACAATAAAACAAGCGAAAAAGTTTTTGTAGCTGGAAGATACCGACCTTTGAGTTACCCAGTAGGTTAGCTGATTAAAACTCATTTTTTACTAAATAATTGGAAAGAAAATTGAAATTATTAATATTTTTATAAACTTAGAGTCCAGTAGGGCCTGCTTGCAAATCTTAAAGGGTGTTTAGCTTCTTATAAAAAATTCTTTTCTTTACGTTTTAGTACTAATCACACCTAGGCGTATACGTAATTTTTTGGGACTGCTAAAAAAAAATGAAATAAACGTTAAAATAGTTCTTGGAATTCTTGAATTCCTCTTTGGATTTGTTCAAAAATCTTTGCAAAGAACTACCGACATATTCACCTGGCCATTATACCCTTTCGATCCATCTCCAAGTACCCAGTAGCAAGCATAAAAAATTGCCAACAGTTGCAGTTGCTGACGGAGAAGGGCCAAGAAAAGGGGGTAGAAAAAGGGGCAATACAAATGGGTAAGAGAGGTGCACGGTCTGAGGTATCTTGGCCAAGTGCATCGCGTGCCGGCCCGCCTGCCTGGGGGCCATGAGAAGCCAGGGGCGCTTCGGCGGGCCACTTGCTCACGTTCACGTGTCGAGACCAGGCGAGGCAAGGCCCACATGGGGTTAAAGTCGCTGCGAGAACAATAAAGGGCGAGCCGAACAACTCAAGTGCGCAGCCAACAATAACACAGGAAGGCAACAGAAAATAAAGAGAAATACTGCGGAAAAGTTTAGGGGAAAAGCCACCGCCTAACAGGAAACTGGGAAAAGGAGATGGTCAAGATTGCACGTGGTGAACGTTGGTGGGAAAAGCGACGATTGAAACATCTAGGATGTCTCAATGCGGCCAGTCCTGTGGCCTTTTAACTGGAATTGAAGTGGAGGAGGCACGGACCGACAACAGGGGCTCAGGTGAGCTTTGCGAAATGAAATGGAAACGAAAAGTGCAAATAGATGAAATCTCCATGAAGCCTGACGAACGTCAGTAGGTTCTGGCAAACAAAAGAGAGCGGTTCTACAGGAAAGACTTTAATTTAAGTTGAAATTTAAAAAGGAATTTAAAATTCAAAGATGAATATAGCTTAAAGGAACCACTCCTGCAGCAGGGATAATTGAATAAAATAAATTATTTAGTTGTTGCAGCAACATACATATGTACACATAGCCTGCAACATAATAATTTGCTCGACTTTCAGCTGCATAACCGAGGACAGCCCTCCACCGGATGACTTAATTATATGCACCAAGCACCCACTTCCTCCTCCTCGTAGGAGCAGCTACTCCCACTCCTGCTCCAGCAGCATAGATGATGAAGCACCCTAACCACTTGGTTAACTCCAACAAAGCTCAACGAGTTGGGGGCCATTGTGCACGAGCATGTGAGCACCTGAAGGACCTCCGGGGTTTGGACTCGACTCTTTCCCCCTAATGAAAATGGAGACTTGAATTGGCAGCAGACCGAAACGGTGGCCAGGAGGAGGTAGGAAACCACGGGCTGGTGGGGGCGTATAAAGATTGAATTGAGCCTTTTTATGCGACCAGCAGCAGACTGACGACGACGGAACAGAACAGAACGGAACGGAACAGGATATTTCATTACATTTAAGCATGCATGGCTGAGCAGGAGAAGGATTCGGTGGGATGGGCAAGGGTTGGACTTAGATATAGTTACACCCTCGTGGAATAAAAAAATAAAGGGCAACATTGTTGAAATGTGCAAATATTGGCTCAAGTGACGGCAATAAAAAGCGTCAACCCCGGCAAGTTGCCCTCGAGCAACTAAGGGTTATACCTTATATTACCTGGATGTCGTTAAATGTAGGGAGTATTCAGTTTGTAACCTGTATATAATGTACTATAATCCCTTAAGTTATTTCCAGTTATCAGTGAAACATTTTATATTTTCTAGTATATTTATAACTTATTATTGTTTTTGAAGTTCTTAACGCATTCATTCTCTATAACTTATTAAAGAGTACCTCCTAGTCTCAGCTTTATTTTTTTCGTTAAACTTCCAATCCGTTTACCCCGCACGTCACCTGACATTTCATCAATTGATGTCCCTTTGGTGTTATCCCAAATTTAACCCTAAAGGCTCACGATTGTCTACAGCAATTTCGATTTCCCCTTGATTGACAGCAGCCCGACGAGGATCCAGAACACGCCCACCTTTTTGCATAATTGCATACCTGGATAAGCAATATTTGTGCATATAAATATATGGCCATTTTCAGGTAGAGATGAGTGTATCAGACCAGTCACGTCATAGATCTTGACGTGCATAAAATAGTGGTAAGGAAGCCATTAAGCCTGGAAGCCTGTCTGTCGAGCTGGAGGTGGTTACAGTTATCTATCTATATATATAAAATGCTTTGTCCTGACTGACTGATAGATCACAGCCATGGCCAAACCACATGTCTTAGAGACTTGAAGTTTTTTTTAAAAAATCAGAAAAAAAATTTCCAGATTCGTATGGGTATTTTAATTTTCTAATTCCACCTGCAACCTATTTAAAAAAATAAAAAACATAATTAATTAAAAAAATAATATTAATGGAATAATATTGATATTGGTCTAAGGCTCAGAGTAGGCCTTGCCTCATTTTATATTTGTCATTCGACTTCAAAGAATCTTTATTTCTCATTCAGTGCGCTAACTTCAAAGCGAAATTTAATACGAAATTTTAAGTGTGGATCTGCATCCGATCAAAGCGAGGATGCAATAGTGGGCCCTCTAGTACATATATATAATATCGGCTTACTTATGTTTTTTTCAAGGGAATTTACATTAGCAGGATTATTTGCTAGAAGAATTATTGCAAATAGAATGATGTAAATTAATGATATTATTGTCGAGGCAAATTATAGCACATTTTCCAGTAATCAAAAGACTAAAGTAATATTTTCTTAAGCAACATATTAAATGGTAATAATTTTGCCACAAAAATGCATCCCACAGTCTCATTCTGACGCTTTTTGGTTAGGTTCCGTAGGGTTCGACTGGGTTGGGCTTTGGGACTGGGCCGAGTTGCGTTATGTTATGCTGGCTTGTGTTTTTCCTGCCGCTCTGCGTTATGCGGCTGGCAGTTAACTGTGTCGTGACATGTGGCAAGCATAAAAGAACCGTAAAATGTCATGTTTGTTGTGGGCCGAACATGACGTGAAGTGGTCGAGATGGAGCGGAATACGAAAGTACGGAAATGCGGAACGGAACGGCGAGGGACGAGCAGAGCAGAACGATGACGACTCTCGCAGTTGGCTGACATGTGACTCACGCAATTGCCGAAAGGTCGCAACAATAGGCGGGGTTTCCGGGTGGTTTTTGGGCGGTGGCGGTGGGCTAATAGGTGGCCGTGTCAACACATAGCCAAATTACACTAGGCACGCAGCCGGCGAAACCGGAGAACCACAGGAAATTTCGGCGACGGCGCTTGGTAAGGATTTTTTAATAAACTCACAACGCGAGTCGAGTTGAGTAAGTCATGCGAATGGGGGGCCAGGAGGAGGAGGAGGAGGGGCAGCAAAGAGAGTGGTTTTTCTCTGTAATTAATCGATATCTAATTGGGAGTCGGTATATATAAATAAAAGTGAAGTTCTGTTAGGTTTAGGATGCTATAAATCGAACTAGAACGAAGAGTTAATAAGCTTTAGTTATTTTGGTTTGATTGTAAATGAATTTTTTATAGATCGATAAGTAATCAGTGACTAATTTACTGATTTATATTAAAATATCAATATTATCTATTTGATATTGAAAATAACTTCTGCTTTAGGTACAAGTTAAGAGAATTGGATATGTGATATGAATCTTTTTTAACCAGAAATCCACTGAATACTAATGAGAATTTATTATGTTTACTATATATAATCGATAAAAACATTATATAAATAAAAATATTTCACTAAAAGTATTTTTTAGATTACCTGTTAAAGGGAATTGACTTAAGAAAATTAATAACAAGTTCCTCATTAAAAATGAAAGTACATATTCTATTATTTGTGTGTGTTTTTTTTATCGAAATTCCTGTAGTCGAGTGTTAGGCGCAGTTGTGTCTCCCATTTTGAGAGTCCCGCCCTTAGTCCCTTTTTTGTTGACCATCAAATTTGCGAGCAAATGTCCCGTGCCCATCCGTCCCGAAATTCGTTTTAATTAAATGCATCATAAATTCTCGCACATTTCAACCGAAGACCGGAGGGTTGGCGCCCCACAAAAAATACTGTGTCGAATCGCACTTGTCACTCAGTTTCGGATACTTTTCATTCCACTTTTGATTCACTTTTCTCTCTCGTTATTTTGTAATTCTATTTTTTTGTTTGCTTCTTTGTTTTTGGTTTTATGGCTTACGGAGGTTTTTGCCCTACAGAGAGGATGGATGCCGCTTGACGCTTTTTTGTCGTCGCCCATTTTCTGTGTGCCACGTTGTTTGGCCATGAAAATCGGTATATTTATTTATACATTTTTGCGTTTGCTCTGCGGGCTTTGCGTATGAAATGTTTTTGCAATTTAAAAATAATTAACCCAACAAAAATTTTGTTTGTTCAAAAGAATAGCATGTAAATGTGGCGGCAATCCCCATGGCTTTCCCCCCCAGGGATTTGCAATATTATATGTTGTGGTTGCGTATAAAAATATCAAGTGAATGGGACTGAGGTAATTGAGAGGGGTTCTGGGCGACTTTTTTGGTGCTTTGTTATTATATTTGAAATTATATTAATATTATAAAAAATACTTTATAAATTCCAGGAGCTTATATGAGGTATTTAAATGTGTAAGGCTTTTAATAAAATTTAAAACTGAAAAATTTTAAATTAAAAATTCAGGCGCCTTTCCCAAGAGGTTGAAACTAATTTCGTCCTACAATATAAAAACCCGTAATTTCTATGGATATTTAAAGGGGGATTCCCCAACTGCAAAAAGGGCTTTAAAATGCTGTGCCCTTTTCAGGGATCCCAGGAAATCGAGGTGCCCGAGAGCCATTGAATTAATTAGGCTGCGACAACGAGGAACACTTTAAGCCAGGGCGGTCAAGTGGTGGGAGTGGCGATGGCGGTGGCAGTAACACACACTCTCTCCAGCAGTTTGCCCTAATTTTACTTTCTGCGATGTTATCAGGACACACACATATATTCAGGGAGCCACCCGAAGAGACACTCGCTCTCTTTTATCTGCCATTTTCCCCTTCTATTTCATATATTTTTTGTTTAAACTGTGTTCCGATGTCATAATTTACGCACTTCTTCGTTGGCCCCATGGACAATTATTATTTGCACTGCCCAGTTGACATTTCACCGCGCCTAGTCCTCTCCTCTCTCTCCGCCTTTTTTCCGGCTAATGAATTTTCCGAAAGGACGCAGGAACCGAGAGGCGAACACCACGGAATTTATGTGAATATTTTATTCTCGGCTATCGAGTTCGTTCGCAACGTGTGTGTGCTCGAGATTTTCCACCGCTCAATGCACGTCCGTACCGGGAAAATGTCTACAACCAACTGCGCCGGAAAATGAGCACCGAGAATCGTGAACCGAGACCTGAGAATTGAGAATGGCGAACGGAGAACGCACCACGGAGTGCGTCGTGCTCTTGGCCGTGTTCTTTTGGCCAAAATGCTAAATTCAATTTACTTTTTATTCTCGTTTGAAAAAGAGAAAAGATGTTGGCACTCTCTTCAAGGGATTTGCCTGAGAAGAGAAAGTTCTTTTTTGGAAACAAAGTGTTAGAGCTGCCGATGAACGAAGGCTGATTGATGGGAATTTAAATGTTCTGGCTGTGACGCTGGGGTGATGGGTGATTGATTAATTGGCCAAAATTACGGCTAACACTTTTAACTTTAATAGAAAATTGTGATACTAATAGATTGTAAACAGAAATGTGTGACTTTTTTAAAGGTGTTGTGCTGTCGAAGTTTTTAATGGTTTCATTAAAGTTAAGGTGTACTTTGGGATTATTATTTAAAGTGTTTTGAAAAGGTGGAATTGATTCTTCTATATCCTTGGTATTTTTAATCATTTGTTATAAAGCATTTGGTTTTTGATCTCACGAAAATGTTTAATATTTTTCTAAAATAAAAATAAATGAGTATAGTATTTATTACAAATAAATAATTACCATAATGTCTTAATCATTTAATTCTCAGAATTACAAATGGCTTCTAAGCATTATTTTCAATTTAAATAAATTGGAATATTAGTTCCTACATTTTATTTATTATGTAAAACTTAAATTTCTTTTTGAAATATTATAAAAGAAGAATATTCTTTTATTGAGAAGTTAGTTCTTAATAATATTAATGCTTCATTCTATTAATTAAAAATATTTTTTTGTTGTAGTTATTAATTATTATTCCCTTTTTGGTTCGATTTATTAAATATTATATTTATTTACATTTAATTTAATATTTAAAAGTTTAATTTAAAAAAGGAGAATATAATAATTTGTAACTTTTTCAATATTTCATATCTTAAACAAATACACCAGATTTGTTATCCTTTTCCTACCAGCTGATTTCTCTTAGTTCCTCGCTCTCTTTAGAAAAGTCCTGCGCCTGTGCCAGAGCTTCGCTCTCTTTCCTATCGCCCAAAACAACGAACAACGTAGGGCAAACACGTTTTTTACCTCCTGTCTGCTCCCCCGGGTCCTTTTCCTGTGACTAGCCCTAGCCTCCGGCGACTGTTCCGGCGGAGCAGCTGAATGAGTAGAAGACCTGAGCCTTCGGAGGCCTGTTCTCCAACAGCTGGACACGAGGACAGATAACCGGGACAACTAAACGGACAGACAGACAGCCGAGACAACAAGGAGGAGGCGCTGGCGCGGGCACTGGGATAAAAGAAAAGTCGCGAATCGCTGGCAACAATGTTCGCCGAAAGCTCTTCTCTCATCGCTGGAGCGGAACAAAGTAAATCATGGATGGAAATCTCGACGCCGAGTCCTTTTCTTCTTCTCTTTGCCTCCCAGCTGATTATTTTATCAGCATTAGTTTTGTTTAGTTGCCACACACACAGAGAGAGGAGGCAGACCGAAAGACAGACAGACAGACAGGTGGCTGCATTCCCTGGAGAAAAGGATTTACGCATATATATGTACATATATAGTATGTATGTATGTGCCCGCTGACAGGCACTTTCAATTTTATTTGCGCGCATTATGGCAAAACATGATTATTGAGAGCGAGCGCGAGGCAAGGCGGAGGGCGCGAGGATTGCTCATACGCACCGTTGCACGCCGTGGGGAAATGATGAGCTTATTTTCACTCCTCCCCGCCTAAGCCGGAGTCCTACGCGGCGCCACAATTGATGGATATCATTTTGGGGCTTAAAAATGTGTATAGATGGCAGCAATAAGGCTAATTAAAAAATATACGGAGAGGAAATAATCGTAAATGTTATTATTATATGGCTGGAATAAATTTAGAAATGGTTAGATAAATCTTATTTGAAAATGGCAGGGAAATGAGCTGATAAAGTTAATTAAGCAATGCTTTTAAAATTACGTATTGGAAGAAATAAAGAACAAAATAGAAAATAGGGAATTTGTCACACCGGGATTTATGTTTTATTTTTAAATTAATATATCATGAAGAGCTATTGATTTATTCTTGATTTTTATAATTTGAAATTATATCAAGATGCTAAGGGTAGAAAATATATTGATATGTTTATTATGAAATGTTATGTTTAATTATATAAATGTTTATAGTATATGTATTTTACCTTTCTTTCTTTCCTTCCAATCCAAACAAATTTAAATTAATTTCTTGCCTACTTACCCATAAATCCCATGATAAATCAAACAAATAACCCACAAAATCGTTGACCTAATTTTATCAATAAATTTTATTTATACTTTACATGAGAAAATACAGGCAATCCTAGGCATAATTTAATTAGTTCTACTAGCTAATTATCAACAAGCATTTTTTACACTTACACAACTAGGCTAAGAATACGCGAATTTCGATCGATCATCAGGCTGTCTGTCTGCCAGCTTAACATTATGCACATTCACATCCATTTTTTCCCTTTAGCGGCTGCTAGCTAACTAATCAGGTTAAGATCCTGTGGATCCTCCAGACCCTGCAGATCCTGCGTTACCTAATTGGGCTGCACTTCGCAGACAAAGTAGGTCTCGAAGCTGCAGGGCGAATCGTTCCACTTGAGCCCCTTGCCGTCCCGATTCCACAGCTCCAAACAGTTCTCCTCCTCGCCATTCTCGTACCGGAAGTTGTTTGGCTCGCCGGCGTTCCAGTTGGTGAATGTGATGGGACGACCGGTGGCCATCCAGAAGAAGGTGCCCTCGTCGGCCAGGTCGGTGCCGGAAATCCAGAAATGTTCGTGGCCCAGGCCTGGAAATTAAATGAAATGAAAGCGAAGAGCACTCGGTTAGAGAGGGTATTTTTTTACATAACCAAGATCAGTGGGTTTTTTCATTGATTATTTTTTTTTTTTTTTATTTTTTTTTTTATTATTGCGCATGCATTTCACTCATCTTGCTCTTGAAAAATTTAATTCGGTGAGAGTTTGCAATAGGCAAATATTTAACTTGGTAATTGTATATTTTAGGAGCTTTTGAGTACTGGTTATTGTAAAGTTCACTAGCAAAACTCTACTATATTCCCAGTTGATTGCCTTCCCCCTTTACCATTTACATTTTCCAAGCATTTTCCCCTGACATTTTCCTGTGTGTGAGTGGGCGTGGTTTTTGCCCATGGCCCTTGCGGCGGTCAGTTTTCAACAAAAATGTGCAACATTCACTTTTTTCCGGCCAACGACAACGACTGTTGGCCCTGTGTTTGTTTCTATGGAGATTTATGCAATGGAAAGTGCACCGTTGGAGTTCGTTACTCCGCTCTCCCTGCTCCCCACTTAGCTCGGTTTTCGGTTACCAACTTCCGTGTATTATGTTAGAAAGTCCACTCCAGTGACCACCACAGTCGCCAGTTCACACAAACACAGTTCAGTTCCCCCGGTCACCAGTCGTCATATTCCCATTTCTAGTGCCATTCCCCTCCATAGTTCCCATAGTCATTGTTTGCTCGCCGGCTCTATTGTCATATTGATCGGCTTTTCAACTGATTTGGGTTGTTGCAATGTGGCAATATGAATGCAGTTCCAGCTGTCCAGGCTGTCAGGGTTTTGTCACAATTTCTTGGTGGATATGCTTTGATTGGGCCCGTCGTTCAATTGGAAGATTTATTTTAATTCAATCTGAATTGAGGCCTGAACTTAATCAACTTTGGTCGGTTTTTTGTATTTGTAAAGGGTTTAATAAGGAGTATGATTTGGTTGCATAGTGTCTTCATTAAAGAATTGTATTTTAAGTTGAATTAAGGAAGCACTACTAGATAAGTCATATAAATACTAAATACTATTTAATATAGTTATTAACCAATATTTTAATAATATTCAGCATGATGTATAAACAATTTTAGAGCCACTATTTTACACTTATATAAGACCTAGTTAATTTGTTAAAATTGCATTAAAAAAATAATTAACAAAACAATAGAAATAAGTGTTTTAAATTAATTTAAAAGTTTTTGAAAAGGAACACTTGTTTACCCTTTAAATTATTAAACAAACTTTTCCCGTAGGATTTATCCAATAGTTTTTGTTTTAGCCAAATGTGATTTTTCTGACCAAACAAAAAACTTGTCGATAAATCCTTGGATACCCTGCTTAATCAAGTTATCCCAAGAGAAGGAAGGTCCTTCTTCAGATTGTAACTTACCAAAGTCACGTATGTGCTTCTCCAGTCTATCGTTCTCTTCCTGTGATGAAATGCTGGCCAGATGCATGCCATGGTAGCGGCAGTATTGGGTGGCTTTGAACCAGTTCGCCTGGAATGGGAATGGAGAGAAACAGACATGAAGTCGAATTGAATTGAATTTAAGATGCATGCCAAGTTAAAGATTATATAATTGTGTTTGCACAATCGCCGGCTGACCCAGTTTCATCCAACAAGGAGACTAGCTCCCAGTCCAGAGCCAAGTCCCCGTTCAACTCCCAATCCTTTATTCAATCTCGGTCTTCCCTCCGCTCTTTCGTCTCCTCTCACCTGTGGCACCTGTCAATAAAATTCAACGAGGTTTGTTTGCATTTTTGTTACCGTTAATTTTTTGCCGCCACTCTCCATCGGCTGCCATGTGTGAAATGTTCGCATTGAAATCGAGTTTATCTGCGTGGGCTTGGGCTTGGGCTGCCAATTAGTGTTTGTTTCTGTATCTGATGCGGTTTTGGCCAACTAAATTGTTATCAGAATCTAAATTGGCATCGAAATCTGTATTGGGCTTTGGCTATATGGCCATCAAATATCCTGCGAGCGGAGCTGCCACTACATATTCAATTAACTCTAATGGACTTTGGACGGTCATTAGCGAGATTGGGCGAACACCAAAAAAAAAAAAAAACAAATCGGTTTGGATAGTTGTTAGCTGTGATGTTTTGTTATCCTTTTTCCAATCTCAGCAGGAAATTAATAATTCTATTGTTTTTTGTACATATACTATATATTACACTTTAAAAATTAAACATCAAAATAAAAGTTGAAAGCTTGAAGCAGAGATTAAATTCTACAGAAATTAATTTTATTATTACAAATGGTTATCTGACACAATATTCTTGTGTATATTTTAAATAAATTAGTGACCTTCTATTTCAATAAATACTATTAGGCACTCTCTACATTAAACTAAAATCCATAGAGATTTCCTTTTTCATACCATCCTAAGCACTTTTTCGGCTGCACTGCGGCCATATCTCCCGCTGATTGCGGTGCCTGTGAGCTGATGTGCACATAAATCGATTACGCAACTATCCATCCTGCAGCAGGGATCCTGCGGAGCTTCCTCTGCGCTCCGTCCTCCCCGCCATTAACTTGGCTTTAATTGTATTAGCCGTAATTGTGCGCGAATAAAGCGGGAACTGCTGGCAGTAGGGCAGGCAGCAGGGTTCCAGCCAGGACATGCCACACACGTGTGGCAAGGATGCTGGCTGCTGCTGCCTGCTGGAAGGTGTTTAATGCCTTCACTTGTCTGCGGCCTGAAAGTGTTTATTGGGACGTAAAAGGTTCATCTCGCTCCGCCGAGAAGTCAATTAGTTTCGCTTGCCAAGAGGTGAAACGTGGTTTCTGGTTCATAACAAAGCCGGGTCCTGGTCGAAGTCGAAGTCAGTTAATGCCTTGATTTTAGTTTTGGGTCGAAAGGGAGAGGAAACCCATAAAGGAGTTCTTAAAGTTGTCAAGCTGTGGCGAAGTCTTTGTTGTGGGGGCTTTTTTGTGAGATTAACTGGCAGTCAAAGGACTTTGTTTGGGAGACATCATGGTTATTATGTGGTTAAAAAGTTTGAAAAAAGTTATGTACCTAAAAATGTATTCTATAGAATTTTCCCCTACACTCATTTGCCTGCGAAAAATTAAATTTGAACCCTAAATAAATTATAAAGGTATTGAAGGGCTGATTTTTTAAAATTATAATTTTTGGCCTTATAAAATTGTGGCCCACAAAATTCTGTTAAATCATTTGCTCTAAGCAAAAGTCGACCAATTAAGCCAATGAAGTTTTACACCAAACTTAATTGAGTGGCAACAAAATATTGGCCGTGTTGCTAATGTCATTAGCAGAGCTACACCTTTACACCTGGTCCCCCTCTTAATATCCAGGTGTCTCTCAATTAGCTTTGATTTGATTTGCGCCTGCTTGGAGTCTGAAATGACATTATGCCTCCGATTGCCGCTGTGCGGTTGTCAAGTCTTATTTTTCTTAAAAAAAAGACAAACATATAATTGCTTCATTTGCATATTTACACACGAAATGAATTTGCATTAAATTGCCCATATTATTGCGTAATATTTGGCGAACAAGAAACCGAAAAAAAACTGAATGACTTTTGGTGTATTTATAAATACCAAAGGAGTTCTTAATTAGATAAGCCCATAAATAATCGGAAAATACTTTGCGGGGTTAATTAACTCCAAACCAAAAAAGGAAAAAAAGAAAGAACGAGAGAAAAGTGAGCAGCGAAATATACAAAAATTAAATATTTAAGCCTCATTTCATCTGTTCAACGAACTCTGGAATGCTCTATAAAAAAGTTGTTCTGTCTATTAATATACATATAAATTTTGGAATATATTTAAATTCAGGTCTTAGAAAGAAATTACGAAAGAAAACATTTCCCCAATAAGGTTTTTATAACTGGTCAAAATCACAGCGGATGTTTAAATTATGCTAATATTCAGAAGCCGTAAAGATAATGACAATAACAATGAATATTCAAATTTTTCGTAGAATAGATATATGAGAACTTTAAGATTCAAATAATACTAATACGTTCCGAGTATAAATTTAGACAAAGGTAATTCTAAATTAAGTTCCAATTAATTTAAGCCAAAGTCGTAAAGATAATCACCATAACAATGAATATTCATATTTATCGTAGAATTTAAAGAATATTAAAAATAAGGATGAGTTTAATTAGATTACTTTACTATTGTTTTTTGAATTATTTATTTCATTAATATAATTTTAATTTGAAAATCAAGTAAACTTCATATTAAATATACAAAAATTGGAATTTAGCTTAAGTCTCATCAATAATATGCATGTGTTGTATAAGAACCTTAAGCTGACCATAAAAATCCCGCATTCCCTATCTCAATTTAAGAGTACAATCGGATGAATGGAATTAAAAATTAAATTCAAATTAAAATGCCAATGCCAATGCTGTGAGCTTGAGTTGCTTAAAATTTTAATCGCTTTGACAATTGGTTGGGCAATTGTGGGTGTCGGAGCGGGCAGAGAATGAGGTACCGTTAGTTAAATAAAATTTGGGGAATATTTATGGATTTATTTTGTGTTTGGATTTGGCTTTGTTTCGTTTTATTCCCTGCTGGGTGGCTTTTGGTATCTGCTGGCTAATCAGCAGCTGACTGGTTGGGAGGAAGGTGCTCGTTAATTAACAATCTAATAATTAATTCAATTCAATTTCAACTGAATTCGTTGTTGTTTATCGTCGGCATATTCCAAATAGAATTGTTTTATTTACACATGAGAAACAAACGTTTATAAGCCAAAATATGCAACGAAAGTTGATTAAATATGTATTTATTTGCTCTCCTCCGTTGTCACCTCAATTAACATTAAATTGAAACTGTGAAGATTTATTTGTCATCTTTGTGGAGAGTTTATAAAAAATAAATGAAAACATTTTTATAATGCCAAAGAACTTTAGAATTAACGGGAGTCTTGGGTGGTTTGTTTGATTTATTTATTGCAGAATTCGGTTTATTGGGAATTTAAATTAGATATTAAACTAAAATATAATAGAAAGATTTTCCTAAGTTTACGGATTTATTAATTAACCAATAAATCCATCTTATAAGCGCTCTTCCTGACAAAAACCGAACCCATTCATGACTGGCCACCAATAAAAAATGTATTCAATGAATATATGCATCCGTTTATTATTATTAATGTATTTACAAAGGTGAGGCAGCTTAGCTTCCAATTGATGGCTTCGCCTTTTAAAGTTCAAGGAGACTTCGCTGGGCATTTTATGAATATGAAAATATAATTCAGTCCGATGTGGAACCAGTATGTGGCCCCGCCTGAGTAGCTAGCGGTTCACTGGATGCGTTTTTGATGCTTTGACTAATTTGCTTTTAATATGAATAGCGGCTGGTTATTGTTTTGTTACTGTATTTTACCATATCCGACGATGCGTGGCCAAGCACGCGCCTTTTTTTGATACCCTACTTTATTTTGTATTCATGGTCGATGCTACTTTGTTTTTCTCTTGGATTTATTTTTAGTTTTATATTTCTGTTATCTGGCTTTTGTTTCAAACAAACTGACATTGAGCTCGGTTCTTAGGCAGGGTTTTGTTGGTGTAATGAATGTGATATTGAGGTTGGATATTGTATATTAACTAGTATTTGCTGTGATTCAATGAACTACATTCTTCTTATGTTTTTGCATTAGATTCTAGATATATTCTAAATGGGAATAAATCAAATAAATATACTAAGTTAAGGCAGACATTTTCTAAAGTCAAAAAAATTATATATATTTAACTGATGTTTATACAACTAATTCCCTATTTAATTAAAATTAGTAGTTAAACTTATGTCGCTCTAGCATTTAATCTCTTTATATTAGATCAATTAGCCACCAATTTCGATGAACCATAATAACTATGCCTAACCAACTGAATTAATTAAATATATAAACAATGATGAATAATCTTCAAATTAATATTTCGTTTGACTAATTTTATCGATATTGACGAGATAAATCACCTAACAAATGAAACGATAACAGTCGCATTAATTTGAAACTGCCATAATTAATTAAGGGAACAGGCCAGAGAGGAGGAGATTTCCTAAAATGTATGATAAATATATTTCTTTGCCCTCAGAAAAACCAGTAATGTCAGATCACTGCAATATGCAATGTGAGGCTTCTTTAGTCACCCCTCCTGCTGTAATATTCCATATGCAATCTTCTTGAGAAACCCAAGACCCATCAAACCGGACTTGGCGAAACCGTTGGACGTTGGCCGTTGTCCGTTGGATATTGGCTCTGTCGGGTCAGTTGCATTTTTAGTTTATGGATCGTTTTGTGGGGCGTGGAATGCTGCTTACCTTGAAGAAGATGCCGAGGTAGTAACGCTTCTCGCCGAGCTTCAGCAGCGGCATCGTCCACTTGTTTGGCGTGTACTGTGACTCGTCCACGCAGTTCGGGCAGTCTAAAAAAAGAAAATAAGAGGATAATAAATGTTTTACAAAAAGAAAACAATAAGGAGAAATACGAAGCATATAAATTTAATGAAAAAACGAGTAAGGAAATTTTTCTGGAGGAAATGAGGATTTCGACAAAACGGACTCTCGTTTCTTAATTCTTTTAATAAAAAAATATAAAGAATATGGATGCAAGTAATTTTATCAGCGGAAAAAGACAGAAAATGTCATCTTCAGCCTTACTCAGCATCACCAGACGAATCGATTTATCCTTTTCCATTTGTCTGTTATTTTGTTTGAGGTTCTACATCTCAGAGACTAAGAGGGCTAAAACCACCACATTTGGTGACAGCATTCTTAAGAGTATCCTGCACATAGAGTGGATTTTAGAATTAATCCCACCCCACTCAAATTAGCGGAAAAATGCATAAAAAACTCTAGACTTCAATTTCCTTAGAAAATAAATAGTTATAAAGGTGTAATTAATGCTAAAATGACAAGGACTCGATCTGGTTTTGTTTGAAAAGTTTAAAAAGTTTAAATATTTTTAAAGTCTAAGTTGCTTTGTGATCAATCACCTTAAATGGACAATTCTTTAAAAAAAAAACAAGTATAAAATTTATATTACCAAAGTAGAGACTCATTAAAATGGTCTATAAGAACCATAAACAATAAATGATATATCACTGGAGTTCTTTCATTAAGTCTTTTCTGAGTCATCCGACTGACTAATTAACTAGCTCATAAAACCCATCTTAAACTCGGATTTTAAATGCCGTACCCACCTTAAACGGACATCTTAGCTATATTTATTTATTTCTTTTGTTTGTCACAAGACTTTGAGACTAATTGCGGATGATGTGCGACATGTTTGTTGTACAAATTGAGTTATGAAAGTCTGTCTGTCCGTTCGTTGGTCCGTCCGGGAACTAAAATAAAGTTTTGAAGTGGAACTGGTTCTGATTCCTCCTTGGAATTCACCCGAGAACCAGTTCAACTCGATTTTTTATATCCAAATGACTTCAGCATAATCCGCAATGACGCGAAAGACATAAAAACTCGAATCCAGACCGAACTAGAACTCATTTTGGGAATGTGAATCAAGGTTGCGGGGCCGCTGCATTGTTTGCCCATAGCCACCAACTATGTGAAGGTCGTATGCGGCAAATTCTTTCTATTTCCAAAACTAAAATGAAAATGACACTCGTAACGACGAAACGGCGGTGGTTTCCCTTTTGTTTCTTAACAGACTTTCCGCTAATGTCTGTTAATTAATCATCCGTCTCGTGTGCCCATCTACAAACATTCTGCGAAGGTCTCGCCAAATGCTGACGCTGATGGTGATGACGATGATGCCGATTGTCGAATGCTGCCAAGATATATGACGGAGGCGTATCGAGTGGGCGTAGACGTACTCCAAAACACAAATAAATTCGCAACGTTGTCCGTGTGAAAATACGACCCAAAAGGCAGTTAACATTTCGACTCCATCTCGTAAACAATGCAAAGAAGCGGCTAAAAGCAATTCCCCAAACAATGCGAATATTTGGCAAGAGTTTTGATTAAAGTTGCATTATTTATAAGCCTATAATGGATTCTTCTATGAAATTTATAGCCGGTAATTAAAGTTTTTAGAAAAACTAAACTTGCATTAAATTTGACTCCAAAAACTAGGCAACGAATACACTTGTGGCCAAAATAATAAGTACACGCGTATGAAGTTTGTTTCAAGTCTCATAAAACTTTTTTAATAAACCTAAGGAAAAAATCCAGTTTATTTCTAGTTTCCGACCTTACCCTAGATAATAAAAATAACTAACAGGAGAGTTTTGCATTTAAAACTAAACTATTAACCTTATAATTTTTTGCCAAGCCTGTATGCAAATATTGCTAATTCCGATACCTGGTATTCACTTCACTTTCGCTGCAATCTTCAATTTTCAAACCACTAAACCACTCAAACACAGACATGTTTTGCATCATGGAATTAAGGCTCTAATGTTAATTAATAATTAAACGAACTAAAGACCGGTTGTACCCTTCCTGTTCCTTTGTTCCTTCAATCAATCAAAGAAGGTGCCAAATTGATTACGAACCGAGCAAACATTCAAATTTCCATGCACTTCAGCTTGCCTCCGTTTGTCTTTCACTTTTTACCAATCAACTTGTGAGCTAACCGTAAATTGAAATATATGTATTTATTCGTTTATTGTTTATTAATTTTTAAAGCAAACACTGTTGGATTATATATATGGAGTTTCGTGTGTGGAGGCGATTTAACACAAGAGTTATAAACCAGTTTCGGCTCAACAGGCGATTAAGCAGAATGCCGAAAAGTCAATGTCAATTTGCTATTGCCCCCAAGTAATTATGATTATAAATATTAAAATTAAACAAGCTGTCTGAGACCTTCGATAAAAATAGCAAAAAATTGTATAGGGCGACATGTGCAATATATGAGTTAACAACTTTTATAATTTATTTCGCCGAAAGTCGTCTGCAAATAAATGCTGACATTCATGCAAAAAAATCAATCTATGCCGCTTCCTGCATAATCAAACATTTTTATTGAAGAATATTTTGTGGTTGTTTATGCTAATTAGCTGAGCTACGTCATACGAACAAAAGAATATTTAATATTTAAATGGGTTTCTTCTGTTATTTTCAAGTTTATGATTATTTTTTGACTTTTATAAATGACATAAATTAATTTCTTTTCCAACAGTTGCAATTTTGTATGGGGTAGCGAAATATTGGCATGTCGAAGATAAGATTAAACCTGGGATATTCCTGATTTATGGTTGTCTAGTTGGGGGAATAATTTAAATCCATTTTCAATATTAATGCCCTGCACAGCCTTTTAGCCGTGACCTTTAGTTTTGAGCTTTAGTTGCCTTTATTTGGTTTTCAACCCAATTAAGCGTGATCTCCTTTATTCAGTGATTTATTTTGTCTGTTGTCTTAATTTATTTTTCTGCTCGTGTCAACGAAATGCTTTATTTTATTGCAAACATTTCAACATTCATCAGTGGAGGCCATAAAAATGCAGGCAGGTGCAGAAGCATTTGACTAATTTCGGACCAGAAAAGGCAAAACAAATCGAATTGGGCCAGAAAAGAGAAATAAATTCAAATGGAATGCGGCGGCGAACGGTAGCTGTCCAAACATAGTTTATATATCATCCATTTTTGGCTTTAAAACTCCTCAATTAAGCGTTCCAGCCCCACATGCACACTCATTCATCCCAGCGGAAAGTGAAAGTAGGTTTTTTATTTTCGTTTTTCGTGCATTTCTCTCTCAAATCTAGCCAGGATTCCCTCTCTCATGGTGTAAGCGTTACGCAAGAGCTATGTATTGAGAGCACTGTCTTTCGTTTATTTTTTAAAATATTTTTCAGTGAGAACATACCAGCCACAGGACCTGCTTTCGGCGGCGAGGCCATCGTCCTGTCCAGACTGCCCAGCAGCTGGACGCAGATTATCACAGACAAAACGATATACTTTTGCATGATTCCAGTCGTGGCTGTTATTCAGTTATATATTATGCAAATGTATTTATCTTTTTTTACACACTTCCGCACACTTTTACCCTGAAAATTCCGTAAAAATATGTTTATTTTTTGTAAATGTGATTTCGCTTTTTTTTTTTGTTTGTGCGTGGAGAAGATTCAACGCATATTTTTCTCGGTCGTCGGTCGTGTTTTGTTCGAATTATGAATTATTTAAGATAATTTATTTTATGGAATATACAAAAAAGATGTTTATCGAACGAAATCGAAAGTTGGCAAAATCGAGGAAAAGAAAAAGAGGCTGGCAGCGACGATATCGGAACGGATCGAATCGAAACGAGGTGGAATCTTGTGCGCAGGCGTGCGCCCAAACTGACCGTCGGCTGTCGAAGAACTAACTGTTTCGGCTAGCCTCGGCTTGAACCAAGGCAGCAATTCTGCCAGAGATTCAGTGAGACAGAGGGAGAGGCAGAGACGGCCCAGAGAAGCTGCCACTCTCTGCCTTGAGTTGCTTAACTGGTTCGAGAGAGACCCGAGCCGCGTTGGAGACGAACTTGTTTGGCGAAGCGAAACCCGAAAGATTAACATCGGAGATGGAGATCCAAGTATGGAGCATGAAGCATCCACCGGACAGCGGACACTTGCGGCTGTTTGTCAAACACTTGACGCGGGCCCCAGCTGGAGATCCGAGTCCGAAACCGAATCTCCAACTGAGCTGCAGAAGCCTCGCGCCAAGGTGACCATCGCCGAAGCGTAGATTTTGATTTTTACTTGAAACGAACACCAAATCTTAATCAGAACAGTCTAAAAAATTGGGCTCGAATAGGGGTTACCTAAGGAGCTGAACAAGATAGTAATCAAGCTAACTTGAAATTTATATTAAAATATAAAAATATTTTCATATAACAACAGTTAAAGAAACCTTTATTGAAAGAAAACCTATATAATAATATATTTTCCCCAGACATACTATTTCTCCAAACTGAAGGAACCGGAAGACTTGTCTCAAACACCTCCTCATGACTCACTAACTCATGATCATAAAACACCCATAAACATTTCGGAGCTCACATAAATCTACACCCATTTAACATACTTTGCAACTACCGGGTACAAGCTGCAAAAAAGCAAAGTGGAATCATTTTCAAATTCTGGTTTCGCTGCTGTGGCTTCTAGTTCTCATTTCATTTTCAACTCATCTCAAATGGATATAATATTCTCTTGGATTACGCAATTTCACCACCGGGGAGTGGATGCATCTCTGAGTTAGAGACGTGGGCCTGAAAACCCAACGAACTTCTCACTGTTGCCGGCCGAATTTCTTGAATTTCTTAACGCCGACCTTGGGATGATGCAGATGATGAACTAGTTTGCTGGCTTAGATTGTTCGATTTCGGCTGCTGGCGTTGCCTTTTCAATTTCATTCAGGCCATACCCTGCGTATGCGTGATGTTTGTCAGAGATCAGCGAAGTGATAGGAAGATAAATGTGGGATGAAATGAGAGACCATGTATTTCAAAAGGTGTCCGCTTGAATTTTAGACAACTTTATTTGAAGTAGAATGAGTTAGGATTAACATTTAAATCGAAATGTTTAAGGGTAATTGTTTGTTTTATAAACCAAGTGGTGGTTAGATAAATGTGGGATGATTTTAATGGGAAAGTAGCACGATCAAAAGTAAAAGTAATTTATATCCCAAAACCCAGTGGCTAAATTAATTGCTTAAAGGTAATTATTTTCCGGTAGGTATTTAGTTATTTGTATTTAAGAGAATGCCATATTTTTTATTCGCTGGTATTTCGTAAACTTACTCAAAGCCAACATTTTTTATAAGAATTTTCTTTAACTAGTTTATTAACTCGTGTCCCCTGCATTCCAACAATTCCTCAAAAAACATTACGATTAAGAACAGCAAATATTTCTCTGCTTAAGCTCCCCGCTCTTAAAAACTATGGGTTTCATAAAACACAATTAAGTCTCCGCCATAAAAATTGATTGTACAAAAACTATTGACAACTTTTTGCTGAAAACATGAAAATCAAATGTCAACAGCTGCTGGAAAAGATACTAAGATGCCGGAGGAGAGCCAAAGAGTCCAAGAGACAGGAGGGAAACGCATCTGCAATGGCCGCAATTTGTGAAGAAATCCAAAGAGCGAGTCGACTGCCACCGTTTTACATATTTTTTTTATTTTTCTTTCGTATTTTTTTTGCCGTGAAAAGCCACTTTACCTGGCTGCTCGGTTGATTTGTTTTTGTTTGTGTTGTCTTTTTCTTGCTTCTTACGTGTTTTAAATTAAATTTTTCGGTGCGAGTATCTTGTAAGCGGCATCGATTCAATTTCTTAGTTCTCCTCCGCTCCCGGAGGCTGGACTAATTAATTAATTGGAAGCAAGAGATCGATGAAACAGAAACAGATTCAGAGCATCTACTGCTGCGTCGTAGTTATTCCGATTTTTTCTATAGTTTTAAATGCAAATAAAATAAAACGAAACCAGATTAGAGACGGACTTCTGAAATATATAGGCGACTTTGGGAGTTCATTGCTATCTACCGAAAACCAAGGCCAAACGTGATAAACATACAAATTCTTTAGCCTAATGTTTAGAGGGAATCACAGAAGTCTCTTCAAATCGGAAGTGATTTGAATATATTCTTTAAATAGCACTTAAATAGGAAATTAATTGCGTGCTCTTACAATAAATTATGTAGCCACTAATTGTTATGAGGATACATTTTAATAATCTTAATTATATAATAAGCCAGTGGCTAATGACCCACTAAAGATTTGCATAAATAGTTTTCGTAAAACCATTCTTGGAATTGAGAGATTCCCCAAAGCTGACCCTCGATTAAGTTTGTGTGATTCGATTCGGGTGAATCCCCGGTAAACTACGCAAACTTCGGCCTTTGATGGATCTGCAAACCCAGAGTTTTCACAATTTGTGTGACGCTAATGGAATGGAAATTCAAATCTTGCCTTTTGTATGCTAATTTTGAATAGAGTTTTAGTAGGTCTAGGTGCTAGAGGCAGCGGCTGAAGTGGTTTGCCACACTAGACAAGTTCCAGTTTTGTGTTTGAAGAGGTTTAAACAAGATTAAAGCTAGGTTCTAACGTTTTTTATAAACAATTTTGTAGCAATGATGACGAATAATTGCCATATAAAAATTAAGCTTTAAATGTTTAGAAACCAATTATTTTGAAAAAAGTGCCTTATATTAAATAATTCATATTTCCGATTTATTAAAATATAAGGTAAAGTAAAGATTCTTTGTTTCTTTTAAAACAAGCTGAAATGCAGTGCCATATCCCAAAAGGAAAAAAAAAATTAACACACGGTTTAAAAGCTAGTTTGTACATACATGTCTAACAATGCTATATTCTAAATCATTCTGAATATATGTTGCTTCAGAGACACCTAAATTAATCATCCTTTTCTTCCCCTAAAAACATACTCAGATAATTCATTTCCTTTATATTTTCTACCTTATCTCAAATGACTGTCGCAATGAATTTAAAAGAATTGCCAACAAAGTGTCTCCAAATCCTCAACTAGTTCTCAGCTTCAGTCTGTGGCTATGGTGGGTGCAATGCCTCCTCGAATTCAATTTTATGGCAGCTCTTTTGTTTCACAGTCGACTCTTTGGACTCGTGTGTGGGTAATAAATTTTAATGGTTTGACGTTTAACTTAAATAAAATCCCGTCATCGAACTACTTCTAGACGCGACTTGATTCGTTGCGATGCGATTCGATTTGATTCGATTCGTGGTCGTAAAAAAGTTCGGAAGATTTTTGCTCAGGGTTAAAGTCGAACTGGTGGAAATGGGGGACATTGGTGGGGGCCTAGGGGACAACCAGTTTCGACCCTGGGCATCAAGTGAAATAAAAACCTCATAAATTTGCCAATTTTTTCGCCTTTAAGCTGTGCAAATAGCCCGGCAAAAACGAGGCTCGTCTGATTTGTTATGTAAACACCTTCGTACATATGCAGCCCGAGGCCATTCATCATACGCACCGTTGTCCCGGAGGCGACAGAGCGATCGAAAAACCAAACAAAAAGCTGCGAAATGCAAATAAACAATGAGCTTAGCTTAATGCCTGAGAAGTGCAGGTAATAAGTTGGAATAGTTCCATCCGATAGTGGTATTCAAGGGGTTAAATTGTGTTAAATGGCAAGTCAAGTAAGGGAATTCAAATGAATTGGTTAAATAAGAAATGCTTCTCTTGCGACAGAATGTGAGTTGATCGTTAAAAAGACACAAAGTGTGAGGAAGAGAATTCCAAAAGCGCCATAAAAAACACAATTGGTTGGCAACAAAGACCAAGAGGCAACTAAGACCAAGAAAAGAACAATACGGGCAAAAAAAAAACATTTCAGCATTTCAACGAAATATTTTAAAAATTATACCCTGAACAAAGGAGCTTAAGTCAGACAAATTACTTAAATTCAAAGTTAAAAAATGTGAATAATAACATGATAATTGCCTGAACATTTCAAAAAAGGGTTCCATCGGAATGCCCAGTGTAATTTTTAAGCTCCTTAAGGAATGTTCATGAACAGAAAATGGAATGAACATAAAAAACAACTCGTCAAGGAACGAAATTGAAAGTGACAACAGCTTCAGGCACGAGATAAATCCAAAAAATTGCCTTAAAAAACTGAAACATTTTATGGCATGCGATAATTATGGCAATGAGGTGGTTTGGAAGCTGAAACTAAACAAATTAAAGTGGATATTGATAGATGGACAGCGCAGCTAATGGCATAACCTCTGGGTAATGTGTGAGCTGAAGTCTAACAGCGATCTCAAGCAATGTGTAAGTGGGGAATTGATTGATGGTTATTAGAGGAAGTTAAACCAAAAATAGATATATCGATCATAGTTATTTGGATTTTGATGTGGAAAAAATATGCTATTTTAATGGGCTTTACCCCGGATATTAAGAAAAGACTCTAATTCAATTTTGCAGGGTAATTATTTTAAATATAATTAAATACATTAAGTATCCCATTTCTTACCCGCATCCACTTCATTCTCGCTGGGATCCCGATGGAATATGTTGCCATAGTACTGATCATGCTGCTCTGACTCCACGCTCTGCAGGGACTCCTGCACATCGTAGTCAAAGTCCTCCTGGTTGGCCTGTGTCTGCTGATCCTGATCCTCATCCTCTTCGGGTCTCTTTCGACTGGAGCCCACTTGCCTTTTGGTGGCCGCCGCTGCCAAGCGATTCCGCTGAGCACCTCCTCCGCTCCGCTTGAAGTTGCCCGAAGAATCGCTGGCGGCGAAGCCTCGTGGCCGCGGCCTGGGCGATGGCTTCGGCTTGGGCAGAATGTCGGCTATCGTGGGTATCTTCTGGTTGGCACTTCGATTGGGAAATAGCCGACGCTCCAGATAGTTGGCAAATATCTGTTGCGTTATCTGATTCTGGCGGGCCAGCTCACTCTGGTCCAGTTGGAAGTTTGGACTGGGATTGGCGTTGGTATTGGCGCCTGAAATTATTTACAATTAATCACCGAACACGAGCAAGTCACCTCACTGGATGGATGTGTTGTTGTGCAATCTCTTCTCTCCCCTTGACTTTAATGGGTAACAATAATTACATAAAGTGCGGGACCCACGTCGATGGAGGTGTCGTCGTCGTGTGAATGAAGAGTAATTAAAACAAAGAAGAAGCCCACGAATTTCGGTTACCCTTGTGCCTAAATCTCATGCCCTAAAAGCGAGCTAATGCCAGGCGCAGTTGGGCAAGAGAGTGGTGATTTTTTATATCACGTCGTCACTTGATGAATTTTTGATGGCCCAAAGTGACACGCATCCATCATTCAAGAGTTTTGGGAATCGGGGGAAGCCCCTGTCCGAACGTGGCTTCTTGTGAATGAAAGTGAGAAGATCTGTTAATGATTGAAGCCACTTTTGTGTGTTTATGATTTTTTGAAGGCTCTCCATCTGCGATCACTTGCCATTTCCCCTCAACAAACATATACGAAAAGTGTGTCAAGGCCAAAAAACTTTTACTGCCCAACAGTTAAGCGGCTTGCAGTCGTATTATTTCGAGTTCAGGTTCCCCGATGGGACCCGAAATTGCCAAATAATTGATATAAACTTTATGAGAGAGGCCCCCAGATTATGCCATAAGCGATGCTAACTGGCATGATGATGCATTAGGGCCACGCCCAGCCCTCAGCTCCTAATTTAAGTGGCAGTTTATGTTGAGCGTATCTCTTTTTTCTTTTGCCACGAGAAACAACAAAAAAGGAAACACAGAAAAAATTAAATTAAATTAAATTTATTATGCAATTACCCGTAATATATATATGTTTTTAAATATTTCCTTTTGTTAACTGCAACATTACGAGCCGAAAAATAACTTAAAAATTCCACCCTGACATCTGTGTGACTGAGAGGGGATTTTCGGTGGCTTGAAGTACCTGTTGCGATGTCAGGTGAAACATTAAAGCCAGATTACCGAAAACAAGGCCTCTGGTCACCTGAGATTACTTTGAGCTTATCTGATTGCCGCCTTCGGTTCATTAAATTGGATTCCCCAAATAAGGCCAGAAAATCGGTTAGTAGAGATCTCTTCGAGAAAGATCTTCAAATTGTTAATGGAAACTTCGTGTCTCAGGTAATGGAGTGAACAATTTTTGTGTAATTAAATGGAAAGCAAATTTGAGAAAGTAAATTCGATATAAATTGATGGAGTTTTGTACTCTTAACTATGAAAAACATTAATTACTACATTTTAATTGGCAGTACGCAGCCAAGATTTATTATTATTTGTAATTTTATCTGATAAATAAACTGGAATGCTTGAGTGAGAAAACAGCGCTGTATTGTATATGTTTTCAGTTCATTTAACCTTATAAGAGGCACTACATTATTCATTAACTGCGTTCTTATTGTAAAAATATATTTGAAAGTTTAAAATAATTTATTTTATTTATCCAAAGCTTTTTAATCATTTTCTTTAAAGAGAAATATATGTTTATGAATTTATATTTCACAAAGAACCTGTAAATCCTCGCAAATAATTTCTCATGTCATAGAAAACATCTTAAAAACATTAAATCATTAATCCAATTAAATAACAAGTTCCAAGTCCACTCCAAAACAAATATGTGTAGTAATTTTTGAATCCCAGCCGGCGGATGTGAGCATTATCCAACAATCTTCCAAAGAATTTGGAGTGCTTCGAGAGCCGCCCCGCTGGGGAAATAGAGCAAGTCATCGAACAAGACCTCCATTTTGGCTTTAATAACCAATCAAGCTGGAATTAGACATTGCCTTTGAGGTCGCTCTAAGCAGAACAAAGGCGGCTCAACGCACTCCAAGAGTCTGGCCTGTGGGGAGTTCATTGTTCGGCGATTGTTCTCCTCAATTGCAAATCCTTGGCTTGTTAACCGTCCATTATGCGAGATAATTTACGTGCCATTGTTGGGTCCATTTGCTGGCCAACTGAAAGTTGCAGCGAAAATATGACAACAGTCGAAACGTGATGGCCTGAATGCTCTTGAAGTTTATCGAGGCGAAAAACATGAGGGAGTTCTGATCTCAAATCGTTGATCGGTAATCTGAGAAGTGCACGGAAATTAAAAAAGCAGAACTATGTATGATTAAGTGGTATTTGATCGATTTATTTATTTACGTCTCAAAACTGTCGCGATCTCAAATTGAGTTCATTTCTCGCCGTGCAATTGACGATCGCCTGGGCATTCAATAACTTCACGACTCGCTGACCCAGTTGTGTCTGATGCATATCTATATCGGGCAACAGCTATATAGCTTTGTGGCTATAACTATAACAGATACTTGGGACCGGCTAATTGTCGCTGGAACAGGCCCCATAAATCATGACAACTCGCTGAGGATGTTGGCTGATGTTGCAGTTGCCTTGAGAGAAAAACGAAGCGAGACGAAGTGGCTGGCGGCAGCAGCAGCAGCAGCAGATATCGGAGGCTGTAAATCATTTCGACTACATGGCATCTGCGGCTAAGAACCGTGGCAGAATGTATCTGTATCTGTATCTGCACCAAGCAGCTGCAATTGTAAGTTGCAAACTGCAACTGCAAACGATTCGAGGGCCGTGCAATTGCCGCTTGGTTGAAAAGAGGTCAATTAGCTGCGAGGAGTTGGCCAGAAAACAAAGGATTTCGCAATTCCGCTCGCTAAACGTTTGTTTTTCGTGTTTTTTTTTCCTCTAACAACTTCCACATTCCATAAAGATACTTTTTCAAACGCTTGCTTGCGCAATCGAAGCTCGCTTGTATCTCTTGTTTCGGGAGTAATTACATTGGCAGCCCATGCGGCGTATACGTAACGCAGCTTGCGGTCAAACTTCTTTGATTGACGCACTCAAGGTGCCCAAGAATCTATGTATTCATACGTACATATATGTATATATGTATATGCACACAAATTCGATACATTAGATCATAATTAAGTTAGCTTGTCAGGCGAGTTTCAATGTCAAGCTTACGACGAGGCAAAGAAAAAGATTTATTTAATCAATTCTGAAATATGTAATTAAATTCATAGGCAGTTGTGGCGGAGTTCTCTAACTGGAAAAAAGGCATTGTGGTTTTTTGATAAGGCTGGCTTAGAGTTATATAATTTCAAAATTAAATCACTTATATTCGAACAATAATGGTATTAAGCATATAAATGCTTTTATTTGAACTTGCTTTAACAATCTGCTCTTTAAAAATCCTAAAGTAGAACTTTTAAAGCGATGAAAAACTTTGGTTTTTTAAATCTAGAATACAAATTTATAAAGAAAAGAGTCTGAAAAAGAGTATTATAATTTTAATAAAAAAAGTCAAGCCCAGCTCAAAGTCGGTGGCATTTTACCACCTCTAAAATATCTCATATTTTAAACATTGTCAGCAGCTAAAGTGACTCTGATTAATAGGGACCGAAGCCAACTGAAAGAGTATTTTAATTCCAAACCTCCCAGAAACCAAACAAACATATTTCTTATCTTGACAAATTACCCTTTTAAGTGTTAGGCCCAAAGGCCGTCGTGCGCTTGTGGGGTTTGTTCACATATAAATATAGTCATTAGCATAGGCAGTTTCTGTATTATTTTTTTTCGGACAACTTTCAGTTTATTTTTGAACCTGGACATCACGACTTGGTCAAATCCAATCTCCAATGCAAATTGAAGAATTCTTTATTGGCATAATACCCGGGGTAATTATCGATGATGATGCCTCGTCGAGAGGTGCTTGAACTCTGTATTATTCTGCCTTTTTTTGTTTGGTAGTCGAAACTCTCAGACCCATTAATCTTTTTTGGCCAGCTTTTTAAGGGCAATGGCTGTGTACACGTGTAGGTCTTGGTTGCGGCTTCTGTTCTTGTCCCAAAATGTCACAAGGTGAAATGTCATATTTCATGTACCCACAACTCACCTTTTCTGCATTATAAAAAGTATATATTATTTAATGTGTTTTCTGCTTTGCGTCAGTGTTTTCTTCTACTCAATATTTCATTTAATATTCTGAGGTCACCGGCATTCCGAAACCAATTCAAAATGCAGCCAAAAAGCTCCAAATACAGCGCCTCAGAATAAAGTCGAAGAGGAGAAAAATATTATTATAAAAACTCGATTTCTCGTTTTCGTTTTATGGCTGATTATTTATGCAACTAGAAGATGGGCAACGAACGCACCTCTGCTATGAAAATATACACACAATCTATCTACATCGTATATAGTATATATATGTATCTCAAAGATAAAGCCTCGGATGCGAAAGTTTGCCTCCGATCCGATTGCGCCGAAACTTGGCTTCGCTTATGTGGAACTCATGTGTTTATAAACTGCGAAATGCGAAGTCCGAGCGGCGGGATCCTCAAATGTCAAATGGTGCATGGGAAACACTCAATTAGCATTTTAATAATGAGACGTACGCTTTCGAGCGGGTTGCTTTTGTTGTAATACATGAAAATCAAAAATCGAAGCACATGATGCTGTGAAAAAATGTGTGCCGCTATTCTTTTAACACAACTTCACCGCAGGTGCTTTGTTTACTTAAATAGATTCTCATTTTAGCTGACATTATCTTCCACTTTTCTCAATTTGTTATTAATAAAATACGAGGGATTATCGGGTGGACTTCAAGGGGTTATTTTTGAAGAAATACTAGTTTTTATCAAGTAAACTTTAATGATAACAAATTGTATTGTTAAGACTCGTTTCTTGACGGATTATATCTAGATTTCTTTAGATTTGAACAAGGTAATTCGTATATTCTTATATTTTCTTTAGTATAAATGTTCCTTTAAATTACTTTTTTTTAAATATCTCTCTTTAGTTTAATAATATGTCTTGCTTATCATTATTAATTGAATAAATATCATATATTTTCATTAAAATTACATCCAAGTATATTTAATCAAGCCTACTATATTTTATAAAATGTAATTACATCCAAGTATATTTAATCAAGCCTACTATATTTTATAAAATGTTAATTATATTTGTAAATACCCATTTAATCTTTCCCCATTTGAACATTAAATCATCAATTGAACTATGCAGCCATTAAGCTGAAATGCCACCCCCATTAAATCGTCTAATCCTTGAGAGCCTAGACCAATGGAACCCACTCTTTTTGAGCCTCGTTAAGAGGCCATTCCATGAACCTTTGGGGCTAGGGGAGGCAACTGGGAACTACAGCGATTCAAAGCAATCTGGCCAAGACCAAGAGCAATTGTTAATATTTGCGAACCAATTGACACAGCCTCTCGATCAGCCTCTCCTATGTCCATCAAAGGTTCGAGATGGCTCTGACCCTGACACGAATTTACCACTTGGATATGGATGTGGATGTGCATGTGGATGTGGTTATGGAAGTACCCCCTCAAAGAGGACAAGTGCTCACCTCTCTTATCACGGCCACTGGCGATGGGCTGGGGCTCAGCTCGAATCTCGGCGGGAATGGGAACACTTGTGATGTTAGTGTTGGTATGGAACCCGTGCGGCAGGTTGGATACTTTCGCGGCATGTGGGGGTGGGGGTGAGGATGCGGGTGCGGGTGCGGGTACTTTGGTGGAGTGTTGGGGTGTATTATAGCCGGAATCGACACTGGCCAGCGATATGAGCACTACGAGTAGCGTGGGGCGTAACATTATCACTTTGCTTCTGTTGCTTTTCACGCGGGCCTAATAGACACCAAGTGTACTTTGTGCGCGCCTCGGAGAAAGCAATAACCTCCGATCTCGGGCTGTAACTGAAAGCCGACTGACTGACTGTGGCCGAATGTGTCTCTCTAGGTCTTGGTCTCCTAGTAGACGAGTATTTGGTATGCAGCTCTTCGCTTTCTAAATTATCAATATTTAGATATCGGATCAACGGTCTTTTGTCTTTAATAAATTCAAATACACGGCGTTTCTCCGCCCAACTATCATCGCTGGACTGACGGAGGCGGGGCAGTCTTCAGTTCGGGGCCATTAGTTTGCGCCTCCGAAAACTGTTTAAGATCGCGGGCTCCAGGGTTCGATGCCTGAACGCGGATTAAGTAATCGTGGCGTCGCGACGCGGTCGCGATCTCCTCCAAAAATTCACTTTCTTTCCGCTTTCGCAGAGAGCGCGGAGATCCAGCGGAGATTATGAGACTTTGGAGAATTTGGAGCTGAGGTCTCCTCTCACTTTTATGGTTCGTCGTGGACCGATCTTAAAAGTTGCTCGCATTCGTGGCCGATCTCTCAAAGAGTCAGCACCTGGGCTGAGGCTCCGCTTTTTTCTTCACGTTAGCTTGGACTATAACTCGGAATATATTTCCTGCGATCGCAGACTTACAGACTAAAGCGTTTGAACGCAACTAAAACGAGTTCCTCGCTCGATTCCTCTCCGAACCTCGCTTGGTTCGCTGCTTGGTCAGCTGCCAGCTGCTGCGATCTCCATCTCCGATCTCTCGTCTCTCTCCGAATGAGCCGCTGCAGCTCTACGTGTCTCCCAACCCGTTTGCGGTGACCAGACCCAGACGCAGGCCTGACCAGATTACACACACACCTCTCCTGTCGGGGGGCCCATCTCAAGGCGTTTAATTACAGGTGTGCAATAGATGAAGATGATGGTCGGAACGGAATGGTGTTCGTTCTCTGCAGCATGTCAGCCATCGCAAATGGATGTTGCGGGTTATTTTTGGAGGCGATGGAACTGCAGAAGAGACCTTGAACTGGGCCAGAAGTACCTTAAAAGGGGCTGCTTAATTAAGTCGCTTAATTAAGCTCAAGGGACTAAAAAAAGGGTAAACAGACTTTAAAACATTTTCAGAGTGCTAAACCAGAACCATCTACAGAAGGCGTCGAAAACTATCAATTTGTCTATTGTGATCTTAGCTTAATTTTAAAACCTGCCAAATCGATATAAATTTAAGCAAACCAATAAAACTGTCAAATATAATAAATTCTATATGCATTTCAGTTTTCTTAAGGTTTCTAGTCAGCGCCATATGCGGTATAAACTGGTTAACTACAGCTTAAAATATTCAGTGACGCTTGAAATTGTATTATTTTATTTTTTAAAACAATTTAAGAAATCTGCTAAAAGGGTATTTATAATTTCGCAAAGCAGAAGTTGATTTTAAAAATAACCAAGGGCCTGTCTCTGAGAAACTTGATATTTTTCCAGTAGCTTCACAACTCGTGATGCATCAACAAATCGTCCCTTGTGGTTTTCACACTCAAAAATAAAGACAACTTGTATTTTTGATTATTCAAATTTTGCTTGCAATAGTTTAATTGATGCCAAATGATACATTTACTCAACTGTTGACCAAATATGCATAATGGGTGGTTATAGAAGAGAAAGGTTGTTATTGCCAAATCCGAATTTTGAGGAAAGCTATAAATTTGAGAAGTCTAGAGGTGTTATGTCGAGGCTTAAAGAGCGTGTTCAAGTCCGGTTAATGGTTCAGGATCAGAATTTTTTGCGTCTACTTCTTCTTCTTGCCTTTCTTGCCCTTCTTGCCTTTCTTGCCCTTCTTTTTCTTCTTGCCCGCATTGAGCATATCCTCGGACACATAGGTCTCCGTGGTGACCTTACTGATCGGCAGATTCAACGGCTGCTTGGGGGTCCGCAGCTCAATCTCAATGGTATTCTTCTTGTGCTGCGACTTGGACTTGCTGCCCAGCTTGACGAGGAAGACATCGCTGTCGGTTTCATCGCAGGTTTTGTAGCAGACCTGAGGTTAGGATGGGAGTACACATCAAAATCAGTTGGTTTTGTGGGTAGCAATCCAATAAAATTAGTGTTATAACCAAAATAAGTAAACTAATTTGCGGTTGCACTTGTTACGAGCACATGCATCTCCCCTGAACGATTGCCATTAATAAAAAAAACCTATGAAAAGCTGGAGCAAAGTGGCTGCTCCACACTTGGAGCTGGTGCCGGAGCAGATGTTATGCAACTGCCACACAATTGGGGCAATCGAGAGCCTTCCAACAACACACCGGGTTTCCGTAGCTGCAGAAGTTGCAGAAGTTGCAACACTTGCCGCAGCATTTAGAGGGGCCCAGTCACGGATCGAAAGCGATCACAGATTCCGCGTACATTCACACACGTAACCAACGATCCCGCTAAGGAATGCGGAGGCGATCTCACCGATTACATTGATCACAGATTACAAATTCTTAAAATATCAGAAAAAACTTGGATTACCAATTCTCGAGATATGAAAAAAGGCCTGATTTGAGGCAACTTTTTAGTGAAACTAGCAATAAAGGAGAGGAATTGAAAAGCCATAAAAAACTTTCAGATTCATTTAGCTCCCAAGAATGCAACAAATTTCAAACAATTAGTTCCCATTACAAATCTGTAACTGAACTCACCTCAATGCCCTTGCGCCTGGTATCAACATTGACGCCCTTCATGGTATCCATGATTTCCTTTCCATCGGCCTGCATGCAAACGGTGCGTTGATTTTTTCTAGAATTTTGCGCCTGAACCGGATCGAATCCGCCGGAGAGCCGATGGCGATAGTGGTCCACCTTGGTCTCCTGATAGTCTATGGCCTCCTTGATCTTGGAGAAGGGTACATAGTAGTTGTCCGCTACGCCGCCATCGTTGCCAGAGTACTTGATGTTGGCCCGAACTTTTGGGATGTTCGGATGGTTGATGATACTGCCACCCGTGCGACGCTTTATGTGATTCCTGGCAATGGAATTACGCTGCAGCATATCGTGCAGACCGGATTTCTGCCTCGGTTGATTGGCATCGCCATGATCATCCTCGTTGCCCAGACTTGCATCCTGGGCCCCATCATCGACGCTTTCCACCTTGTGGGTGTTCTTAAGGACGCGTATGGTCAGGCCGCTGCCATTCAGACAGGCTTCGAACTCGTCATATGCCTCTGGTCCTGGATCGGCCCGAGTGGGTTGGATGAAGCAGGGTGCTATCTCCGGACTGCAGTCACAGTCGCAGACGCACTGACAGCATCCCTCGCACTCGTCATCGGCTGCAGCTGGGGAACAAATTAATAACCTTTCTTGAAGAATCACTCCCGGGATCCAGAGTGGACTTACTAGTCTCGTTCATAGGCTTCAGCATTGCATCGGTGATCTTGAAGTTGCAGTTAACCTTGGCCTTGCCCTTCTTGCCCTTCTTACCCTTCTTCTTGGCCATGGTTCTTGGCTAAATGTGATTGCAACGGATTACGTGTGTGTCTGGGTGTGATTCAAAAGACCTCTAATTATCAATTTTGATATGGTACTTCAGCATCAAATGGCGCAGCTTCCGTATAGCTCGTTTTCGCGCTGCAACGATATTAAACGGTATTAAATCGGGATTACTATTTAATTTGAATAACAACTACTTCAGAATTACGCGCACTGATCTAGATGTGTCTAGATGTGGGATCAATATGTTCATCCAAAGTTCGCGTTAGAAAAAAGATCGAAAGAATTGAATTTTTGATTATTTTGTATGGCAGCCAACATTTGCCATTTGAATCTCTAAAACGAATACAAATCGAACAGCGACTGCTCACCCCACGACTACTGGGAGATACTGAAGTTCCAAGCGTTTCGGCAAAGGAAAGCTGGGAAAGTCATTTCGGGGCCTACTTAATGTTTTTGAAAATTAAAATGAGGGAGAGATTGGTTAGGAAATTAATTTTTTGTTATCCGAATTACTACAAAAATATAACATATAAAAAAAAATATATATATATATAGGTATATATAACAATAAAAAATATGGATTAAAAATCGTTTTGAAACCAAAACAAAATTTTGCAGCATATCAAAATATTTCAAAATGCAAGCTCTGAATTGATATCTTTACGCTGGATACTTAGTAAATTAATAAATAATTGGTTTTTAATGGCTTATATACTTAAAAAGTTGAGTTAACGATTTCCGACTCACCATCTTCGCAGGCCACATTGTAGTTTGCCTGACATCTATCGCAACAACTTCTTCCGTTATCCTTGACACATTTATTTTCCGATTTATTTTCCATGAGACATGTCTTCCTGCTGGCCTGCAAGGGACCCTCACATACGGGTGCGCATTCAGCCGCATAGACCGCTGAGGGACAAGTTAGGTCGCCCACACGAGTGACGACGGCACCACCCTTCTGCCGCTTCTTGCCGTCCTTGTCCTTGCCATCCTTTCCATTTTTGCCATTCTTGTCCTTTTTGTCATCGTCTTTCGGCTTTCCTAATTGATCAGCGACCATGCGCTCCTTAATAAAGCGAGGATAGGGGGGTATACCGCCGCAGGGACCGCACTGCTGGAGCTTTTTCTCGATAGGCGAAGGCGCACACCGCTTCGAGGGGACAGTGGGACACTCTGGGAAATAAAATGGTTTGGTTTGGAGTTGGATAATTAGGATAAAAAGGATATAAATGGATTATTCTTCAGATCCAGATCAGAACTCACCCCTATCGAACTCGTCCTCGCAGTAATCGGTGGGACAGAGCTTGTCCACATTGCAGGCGTAGTAGCGCAGGCACTTGGCTATGGGTTCCACACGCGGTGCACAGGGATCCACCATTCGGCATTTGCGGATCGGTGGCTGCCCACAGGCCTTGCAGGGCTTGCATGGCTTGTTCATGGGTCCGCCGGTGGCTGTTGCAGCCGCCGGGCAGGGATCGGCGGGTTCACACGGACTCGGCTCGCCGCAGGGTTCACACGGCGGACAAGATGGCGTCGGCTTGGGATTCCTCGAGCAGATGCGACCGAAGGGGAACGAGGAGACAATGGTCGGACCATTGCAGACCAGGCGCATGATGATCACTATGTTGCCGGTCTGCATCTTGCAGAGATTGAACAGGGGGAGCAGGCGCTTGGATAGCTCGGAGGTTGGGCACCACTGCTCGTGGCGCTCGTTAAGCTTCTCGTAGCAGGCGCAGTTGTCCAGCAGCCCCTTGCTGGTGGGACCCTTCATCTTCGGCAGCTGGGCCACGTGGCCCATCATGGCACCCTCCCAATCGGGATTCTCGGCGTCAAAGGTCTCCTTCACCCGATCGAACATCGGCTTAATCGCCACCTCCGTGAGGCCAATGAGGAACTTACAGCTCTCCGTTCGTTTCTTATACACGTGCACCAGCAGCTTGTCCTTGTCCGTGATCGGTGACTCAAGGGTGAAGAGGGCACACTTGCCGCACTTGGGCGAGGAGGGATTGACGCAGCAGCCCACCTCCCTGTCGCAGATGTTCACGTACACCGACGACCGGAACGTAATCTCCGTGCAGGTGGGATACTCCTCGGGAGCGCACAGATTCTGGCGCGTGATTAGCAGATCGTCCACCACAAACTCGAACATGTATAGGAAATTTCGGGCAATTTTGCCGGCTTTCGGGCTATCCTGATTTTCCGACATTTCGTTACGCACCCAAAGAAGACTTTCCGTTAAGATTTGAAATGGTCAAAAACAGTAATTTTGATAGATTAATTTTGGAACCTTAAAAATTTTGAAAATAAAAGGACGATTCGGAATTAGATTTTGACGGCAATGCCGTAACGGGGAAAAGCTAGGTGGAGACTATGTTGAACTGCTAACCCGGACTGGTTACCCAAGGCCTGCTGGGATGCAGGTGAAAAATTGGATAATAATACAAATCCTAAATCATCGTTGGAATATATTAGTTATATTGCCAGAGGTAAAAGAATTTGTTATAAATTGATATCCTACAAGATAAACTTACTTTAATTTAAAAATAATTACATCACAGAGTTTGTGCGAATATTTTGAAAAAATATAAAGTATATAACTTTTGTACATCCCCTTGCATATTATTATAAATTATTAAATACATTCCACATTCTTTCATTCAAATGAAGATATTATAAACCTGTACAACAGCAACTAAAAGCGAATATTACCATTAATTAACCTTTACAAGATGCGATCATCTCTTATTGACATTGCAAAAAGACGATGCCTTAAACCCGATTTACTTGTATTATCCGAAAGCAATAACATTCTTTGTTTATACAGAAGTTGACCTCCACAGATAATTAAATTAAAGACGACGCGAGGGTTGAGGTTTTCTAGCAATGCATTAAATACTTTATTAATGTCATAAATGTTTCTACAAAAGTGATTGATCTACTTCGCAATTAATCGCAGTTAATACCAAAGCCACCCCCGGGCCGGGCGTCCGAGAAGAAACCCCAGAATAAAAAGCCTAAGATAATAAACAAGATGTGTGTAGCCAACAACAGGAATGGACTCTGCGGAATTACAAACTAAACAAGAACAGGAATAATAAACAAAACAGAAAGCGGGGCAAATTGAACTTGAGAGAAATTCAAATCGTTTACAGAAATCGCATTACAGAATATATATTCTTTTTTTTGAAGCACTGTTATCCTGAGAGGTACATCCTTCTCGGGGACTCCTTTTCCTTCTCCTTAGCTCTCTAGACGACACTAACGTCATGGGGCCCGAAAGGAGATGGGCGGAAAAAGCCGCGGCCATTGCACAAACTCGATGCCATAGTGCAGAATGCCGGTGGCGCTCACCGCAATCATGGCTCCCCAGAAGAGCATGAAGAGCAGATTCTCCGTATTGAACTCAGCTGGATAAGTCATGGTGATCATGAACATGGCCACCGCCATCAGCAGCACCGAGGGGAAGGTGAAGAAGCGCCAGCCGCGCCTCGATTCCAAAGGTGATGGCACGGCGCCACCCTCACTATCGTTGATCATATACCTTCCGAGGAACAGATCCATGGCATCCTGCCGCTGTCCATCGGCAAAGTTGTTCAGATAGTAGCGCATAAGAGAGTTCTTACCATCCTGTATGGCACCGGCCTTCGTCCGCTTGCCTGTCCGCGTGAAGTCCGTCTTGAGCGCTCCCGTTCCAGAGTATTGCAGCGAAATCAGATCCGCATTATCGGCCCACACGCCCTTGAAACGCCTCTCAAAGCTTCCGGAAGCGTCTTCCACTTGCTGACCAACATGCAACACGCCCAGCTTTTGAAGGACGTACGTAAGGGATCTTCGGGCCAGCATGCTCTGCACCACATTTGTCCGGTCCAGACAGTCGATGCAGTTCGTCCGGAAGACTCCGGTCTGCGTTGACACCAGCTTGCCGTCGTCAAAGACGTGATAGAAACCGAACTGATTTTGCTCGTAGGCCAGTCGATCGATCAGTATGTTCAGCCTCTCCCATCGCATCTTCCGGCACTCGTGATGGAAGTCGAAGGCCTCGTAACGCACACGCTTGTCGCCCAGTTCGCGAATGAGGTGGGCGTACGTGGCCTCCAGCTCCCCCTCAGCACCCTTCTGGTCGACCAGATTAATGGCCACATTGTTGCCGTAAAGGCGGAGTTGATCGTTGAAATGCAGACTGCAGGCGGCCAGATGATTTTTCCCTGGCACCAGTCGCGGTCGCGGCTTGTAGCGTAGATTGGGCAGCTGGTTCCAGAAAAATGGCATGCTGCCGCGCGTCTGCACGAACCCGGTAAGCTGCCCGTTGAACTCCACTATCTGCTCCGTCTCAACGAAATTGGCCACCTTGCCCTGCTCGTCGCTGCCGCGGCAGAAGAGTCGGGTGCCGGCTCGCTCGACCGATCGCCGCGTCACTAAACTCCAGAAGAAGGTCTGCCCGTTGATCTGCACCTGGTTGATGGACACAAAGCCCAGGACCAGCGGCAGCTGGAATCTCTCCATCTTGTCGCAATTGAACTGCCGTAGCACATAGCCGTTCCACACGAAGCGCCGATCGGCCCGCTGCAGCAGACCTTGCCGCTGCTTCGGATTAGCGGTGACCAGCTCCCGCTGGCGCTGCAGCGAGTGGGTGAGGTCGTAGCGGTAGGAGAAGTAGAAGAACTTCGTGTCCAGCGTCTGGCGCAGCAGGCGGAGGTACGTCTCGTTCTCCTTGCGCTGGATGGCATTGGGAATGTAGGGAATGATGTCATAGCCGGCCAGCCGCCACACAATCGAGCCGTTGAGGACGCCGACAAAGATGCGATGCGTGGCCACCATCAGGTAGTCGCAGCTCAGCAAATGTACGGTGCCCAGCACTCCGCAGATCCGCCGCGTTGGCCGCTGGTTCGCCAGCTGCCCGCCGTTCGCTGGCTGGACCCTGGTGACCTTGTCGTGGCGCCCAATCACCAGCACTTCCTCCCCACCATTGGGCTCCACGATGAAGCTCTCCGGGGTGATGTACAGGTTCATGTCATCGTACACTTCGTTGCCCTCCCTGCTCTCCATGGTTTCCGGGGGCGGTGGCGAGCCCAAGTTGAACTCTGTGGAAGGAAAAGAGCGAGAAAATTCAGAGGATTAATTTTGGGTCTAGCTGCACCTGTGCTGCTTCCTCTTCTTCTTGTTCCACGGGGCAGCCCTCACTTTCTGTAATCAGGTAATTCCCGTCCTTATCGCTGCTGTTGCACACGCACAGCACCACACAGAGCAGCCACAGCCAAGGCCTCGGCAGTTTTATTGTCGTTTTTATTGATTTAACACAGTAACCGTTTCATCAAAGTTCTAATTTGCCAGCTAGTTTTTTTTATTTAGGGAATATATCGATATTTTTTCTAAAGATGATATATTTATATCACGATTTTTTGTTTTCCTAAATATCGAAAGTGCGATATTTTTATTCGATATTTTGCGATATTGGATAGTGGTGGATGGTCACACTAGATTGGCGTTAAAAAGAGCGTTGCCAGACTGTTTAAGAAGATTTGAAATATGCAAAAATCTTCTTGGTCTTCCACATCCCCCATAAGAAATGATATTCAAAAGCTACATAGTTGCTGAAAATTCTTTGTAATAATGGAACAACTATGAACTACTATATTTAAGGACTATGGGTGTTTACTATTTATTAATGTAATGTTTCAACGTACCTGAGCACAAGCACTCCACTTTATGAAACATGAAAGAAATAGTTAAGTAGTTGAAACTCTCTTCATTTCAGAGGTAGAAATACTTACCAACATCGGGCTCGTTCCTGAAATTAAACCAACCAAACCAGCGATGCATTTCTCCAGATTTTATCGTATCATAATTTTGTTTTTTTTTTTTAAATGGAAATAGTGACAATTTTTTAAATGACACTATGATATGGCTAAAATCCAAAACACACACCTTAAATATTAATTATAATATTGTGGTTTTATTAATATAAAGCTATTTCTGACTGTAGCACTGTCAACGTTCGGTAAGCGTTTAGAAAAAGGTCACAAAGTTAAAAATTTCGGTGTCGGACTGAGTGTAATGTGTAATGTGTGTGTGCTTCTTTCGACGTTGTGAGGAGTTTTAAGGTTTTGCTGGATTAAAAGTAGAAAATCTATATCGAAAAATACTTGACTGACATCCGCCGGCAATGTCCTGCCGCCTCCTTTTGGTACGAACTTTGTACATTACAAATTAAGACTTAAGCTAATCTGACGCGAAAGTTAGTGCATTAAGTAGACGAGAATGGCGGCGAGCGCGGTGGCCAGCAGTCCGGGAAGACCAGATCCCAGGGACGGAGCACCACCCGTCCGGCAGTAATAATCACCGCAGTCCGCCTCCGAGATGGTCTTGTACTTCTCTAGGACATCGGTCCATTTGCACAGGCCAACGCTGCACCAGTCCAGCTGCACTGCGTCCTGGTTGAGGAAGAAGACCACCTTCTCTCGGTCCAAATCCGCCGGACAGTCGTACTTCACCGCAACGAAGTTGCCGGCAAAGGGATCGATCAGGCTGCTCTTCCAGCGACGGCTGCTCAGGCTGTCGGAGTTATCCGCGCGCAGCTGAATGTCATCCTTCCTCATTCCCAGCGCCGTGAGCAGGGTCAGCAGACCAGTCGAGTGGCCAAAGTGCGCAATCACATGCGGCGAAACTGGGTTGCTCAAATGCGTCAGCAGATCCTGCACCAAACGGCAGTTGAGGCGTCCGTTTTCCGGGAACCCATAGCCGGATCCCCAGTAGTACTTCAGATCCTCGGCATACTCGAACACGGACACTTGTTCGGGCAGGAAGGCGGTGCACCAGGCGCTGCTCCTGTCCACCTGCCACGCCTGCTCGTAGCGGCACATGTCGTACATCAGCTTGATGTCCTCCTCCTCCAAAGTGTACTGGAAGCTGTGGGTGACAAATATTTGTAACTTCTCCTGAGCTTTAAACCGACCACTACTCACCCCAATCGCGTGGAGATGTCCTTGAGGGTGTTCGTCCAAAGGCTAGCCTTGTGATATTTATCGTACTCAGATCCCTCGCCCTTGTAGTTGAGGTCCTTGTACGACTGGCAGTAGTCGTAGGGACGCAGGAGCAAATCCTCCTTGGGAATGTCAACGGGATGGGCAGTATTGACACTACCGAAAAGACCCTCGGTGAAGGCCCTGAAGCTTTCCGTCGTGCGCTGGGTGTCGGTGTGGCGGAACTGGAATTTCACCACAAATAAGTAAAGTTCTTAAAGATTAGTATCCAACTACGACCCACCTGATAGTAGGTATCATTGTACTCCTTGGGCAATACACCGGGATAGTAGCGCTGGTACAGCTTGGCCGTGCCACGGAGGTCATCGTATCCCTGGCTGGTTAGGAACTCCTCCTGGTCGGGCGTAATGCTGGCATTCCATCTCCACATCTGGAGGGCCAATAAGTCCGTGCTGCATAGCGCATCCGTATCTGGCTTGGTCTTGGCCACCTTGTAGTTGTTCACGATGAGATCACGGAGCTGAGAATGGGATTAAAAATCAATTATGATTATTAAATAAATTAGCTTGGCTACAGAAAATATCAAAGTTTATTTTATATGGCAAAATAAGTATATTATTGCCTTGAAAAACACTCTATTGCCTATCGTTAATTTATTAATGTTGTGCTGAATACAAACGATGTACTTGTACAAAATATTACGTCGTAAAAATGAGCAGCTCGTAATATATTGCTTTCCTAAGCTGGCATACAAATGAAATACTGTTTTTAAATAAAAAATATCAGTAAGTTAATGAGCATTTATTTTTAAATACTGTATTAACACCTACTAACTCAGGAAATTATTATTTAATATTATTTATTATATCGTAAAATTTACCAATTAATCCAAAAAGGCGGAAAAAAGAACTTAATAATTCCAAACTTCCAAGTTTATTACTCAATTGCACTCTATTTTTAGGAAAACATCCACACCAGGGTTTAAAAATACGAAACTATAGTAATTAGCTCACTTACCGGCACCTTTCGCTTAGGTGACCGCAAAAATTGTACAATAAAAAATGTTGCAACAAATTCCATTCGCATAAGTGCATAAAAAAACTAAGAGCAATTAAATACCTCAGCTAAGTGCTAAACATTTATGTATGCAAATATAAACTTATGTAGTCCGGACTCACCTCCGCCGCACGGGCGGCCTTGTTGATCATGCTCTTCTTTGGCAGCCGGGTACCATGGCGGTGGAAAATCCACATCTTCTTGGGCTCGCAGCCGGGCACCAGGTACTGGCGATCAATGTCGCTGCCCTTGACGATCTGGTAGGCTGTCTTCGAGGAGAACTGGCGGGTCTGCAGGCGCGAGTTGTCCTGGGCAAAGCAGTAGTCATCGCCGCTGACGAGGCCCACCAGGGGCAGTAGTAAGAGCAGCAAGCGCATGTCTCTGGGGAGGAGGAAAAAAAAAACCAAAGAAAAGTCAGCTTGAGGCGGGAAAAAGGGTTGCACGAATATTTAAGTGGCGGCCCAGCCTTTCCTTCAGCGCATATCCTTGAACTGTCGCCCTGTCCAACTGGCGGCTGACTACAGCTATGCCCTAATGGACAGAAGCAGGACCAACGAGTGTCATATGTGGATCGCCGCCATCGCGGCACAGACTACAGACAGCCAGCGGAAAGGTGTGGCATTTAAATTGCTTCGCTGGCGTCTGGCGAGGAACGGAACCAAAGAAAACCAAGGGCTCCAAGGAAGTCCAACTGGGAGGGGCACCACAGAATCGAATTGAATGGAATGGCGGCAGGGAATGGAAATCCGGAGTTCGGAGCTCGGAGCTCGCTGCTCGCAGCTCAAAGGAAATGCCAGCACACACGCACCCACAGCTGGCCCTGAAAATTAGGCTAATGATTTTCGCTGACAAATTGCTGCAGTTCGTTCTCCACGTGGCTTTTGGCCATCAGTCCCAAGTCCATCAACTGTCCAACGCCGCCTTCACACTCCGCCTTTCCCCAATTAGGTCAGGCCAACAAGTCGCGATTGCCCATAGATTGCCCATAAAAGATTGTAATGTTTCAATTTAGGGCCCGCATCCATCCAACTTTGATTAATCAACCTCCTTTTCCGGGGAACCCCTTCGATGGGGACACAATGGCTCATTAATGCATGTATCCGGCAGCTCGTAACATGAGCTAAATCTAATCACAAGCAGGCCTGTCGTTGTACCTTAAGCATTTCTACTGGAGCGTTACTTTCTGAGAATTTTTCAAAGCAAAATAATTATGAAAAAAAAATTAATGTCGTTGTACTGCCGCAACAGGCCTTCGGCTAGTGTGAAAACAGCACTTACAGCATTGTAAGTATCAATAAAGTTTCAATAGAAGCTAATGTTCAGTTGGGAAAGTACAGTTTCCACGGCAGAACTAAAATTGAGAAGAGTTGCATTCAAAGCAGAGCTGCCCACCTGCTAAGAACAGCAGCTGTATCCATAAGTTTGGCTTCAACTTTACTAATTATTCCATTTATAACCACAGTGCGCCTTCCGCTGCTTGCTTTGGTCTGGCCGCAGCTATTGGGATTGTGTACTTCACCGACTGGAGGGTTGTCACCGATTGGATTCCCCTATATAATACGAAATATCCCAAGCCAGAGAAGAAGTGATTCTCTCATCAATTCCAAATCTTTACGCCTGAAAAAAAATGTATAAACGGACCCTTGAAAATCGTGCCTTACGTCGAAAATTAACCAAATAAACGTTTTTCCTTGGATTTATTTTAAATGCCTTTTGCGGTCTTATGTTGCTGCTGTGATGTATGTATTTGTGTTTGTGCAATGCATTTGGTGGAACACGCTTCCAAAACAAATAAATGCTCTGCCAGTCAAAACAAGAACCAGAAGAACAACAAATAATAAATTGTTGCCGCAGCACCCGAAATAGATGAACCAAAAATTTCGCCCCCTAAAAACCCCTCAAAAAGAACTACTTTTTTTGGTGGGGTTTTGTGTTTACAATTTCGCCCCCATCGATCGTATCAAATCGGATCGGATGCTGGCAAATGCAGAGTTGGGCAACCTGTTGCAGAAATGGAATACTGACGTACAGAGAAAGAATATAATTTACTTAGAAATATCTTTTAAATTTCTTTACTAGCTTAGATTTTAAAATAATTTTCTAAATATTGAAAGAAAATATACATTTAATATTTGGGATTAAAGCAAAATCAATACATGTTGCAGTATGAAAGTTCAGCAAATGTTTAGCCTGCCATCTCATAAATTTAAATTTAAATTTTCTAAATATATTCTGTGGCTCATTTTCTCCCCGTGCATCCGTGACGTCATTGCCATAGCATTGACAGCTGCAATTAGCTTGTGAAATTTCCAATTACATTTCCCAGGCGCGGAAGGCCAAAAAGCGGTGGAACTGACACACGCATCTAATTCTGCTGCCCTCCCCTCCGCCTCCGCCTTCGCTTGCCTGGCATCTTTGCATTTTCAAGTGCAAATAATTGCCTCACTTGGCATCCGTCGGATCGGTTGCACTTTTCTGCTTCCATACCCTCGATATATATTACTATTACTCGATCTCCGATCTGCGAGATCCCTCCCCAGGCGGCACTCCCCTAATCAATTGAATGCGCCGCCTTTGTTTGCATTTTCCAGTCATAGAACACACAAACCCCATCGTCGTCACAGTGCCCCCGAACCCCAACCCATTTCTAGTTTTGTGTGTTTTTCTCAATGCGAAATTAAAATTCCAATTTGACTGGCATCTTTCGTGTTTACTTGGCGGGCATTTATGAACTCTCGCGCTGCCACCAGTTATTGTAAAACAGATTCGCCACGAGATGGAAAACTAATTTAATCTGGAAAATAATATTTATTATACTCCATTTGTTTTGTATTTGCAAATGGGAGAAGTGTGTGCGTGACATTTGGCTAATTTGCTCGATGTGTATACTTATATTTGCAGCTCCCCTTGGCCACCTCTCCTCTCCTTTCAACAATTCCCTAGTTTTTATCATTTTTAAGAGATCTGCCCTCGTGCTGGTTTCATCGGCTGGTTTTTGGTTTTTTTTTAGAGCATTGCCCATAAATCAAAAACAGAAATTTATTTTCAGTTGCTGTTTTTCTGCTGTTTCCATTTTGCCTAATTTATTGTGGGTTCATTTTTAGGTTTTTCTTTGAATGTTTTTTTTTTTAATTTTTTGGTCATTCTGCATGAGCAGAAGTCATTGCCAGCGATTTGATTCGAATTCATCATTTTACCAATTGCTTTTTCCAGCGTCACACATACTGATCAATCTGAGATCATTGAACTTTTTAGGGGAAGTTAAATCATTTTCATTTCGAAATGATGCCAGAAAATGTTGCATATTTAAGCCTATAAGTATCTAGAAACACCTTTGAACACAATTTAAGGCTAGGGAAGTACAGCACCCTCCGAGTAACTATTAAATCAGGGTTGCTTTTAATCAGAGCTGCCAACTCCATAATTAACGCAGCAGCGCCTCCCAACTTGTCTTAAATTGTAACATTTAACTAAGTATTCCAATTGCTTTTTTGATGGAAAGGTTATCACCGAATTCTGATTCCAATTCATCATTTCAACAATTGATTTCAAAGCGTAACGATCGATCGATCGGTTGCTCTGAGAGATCGTTGAACTTTTCCGGGGAAATTAAATAATTTCGATTACGAAACGATGCCAGAGGGAGATGTAGAGCAGAGAAATACGTCAGATACTTGCATCAATTGCCGGCCAAAGTTAATTGATTACACACGCAAGCAGCTGGCTTTTGGGAGCGTTTTGCAAGCGTTTCGCCGCTGCCATTTCACAGCTGCTCGCGAAAATTGTCACGGAAAAGAATCCAGAGAAGAAAAGCGAAATCAAAGCTCTCCAGCAGCTACTGTTCATATTAATTAGCATAAGAGCGCGAGCGAATGCCAGGTCGACCGACCAATTATCGTAATGATGCTCAAGCGCAATTCACTTAAAATCCCCGACACGTCGCCGGATAATGGCACATTCATCATGCACGCCATATTCACCCGGCTATTACACGGCTATACGAATTTATGGAGGGTCTTGGGGTCTGGGGAGACCGGAACATCCATGTTCCGAGCATTAAGCGATAAGGCAAGGCGTAAAAGACAAGGCCACTATCTAGTTAATATGCAGACGTCGCAGGAACCCCGGAACCCCTTGATAATTCTAGATTGGCGCTCTCCTCTGGAGAATCTTTAATTATTAACGACGATATACCCAAAAATTGCCTGGGAACATTAAGTATTTAATTTATTACCATGGACCCGGGGCCCGAGGCGACCTTCTTCTCCATTACAAGTCGGATGAGAGGAAGAGAGATGCCATGGTCTGGTCTGTGTTTGTTTGGAAAATTTTTAAAATATGCCGCCTGCTTGACCTCAGCGATCTCTCACATAGACGCAAGTGTGATGTGCTGTGTGTCTGGTATCTGGGAATTTTGTAAGAGTTTCCAAAAGTATCTCGGAGACGGCAGCGCTCGAAAATAGAATTGCTTCATTTCTAATGATATATTAACTAATGCCCATTAAAATGTGGAAAGCAAAAAGAGTCTATTTTCTGCTAGCAAACAAACAAGGAAGGAATAGGAGGGAATAGACTGGCAGGGAAAGTGCTTTCGGTTAAGGTTAAGTGAGCAAAAGCCAAAAGAAAAGCAAAAGGCGGATGCCAAAATCATTTTTGGCAAAGTATCAAGATTGAAAAGCTTTTGACAAATTCTGTAATTTATTTGAAGCGAATGTGGTGGCATTTTCAAGAGCACCTGATCGACAAAATTTCTCTATCTCTCTATAAGCAAATGAAGGAAATGCTCCAAACTTATTTACACAGCACAAAACGCAATCAAAGTAAAGTACAAGTAAATATTTACAAAATTGTGCAACTTAGTTCGAGCGATTAAATGGTAGAAGGGGGAAATTCATACACTAATCTACATTTCAAGAGCAAGTGAACGCAGCTGAAAAAAATAACACAGAAGAAAATGAATGAATTCCTGCCAAAAATATACATTGGTATTTAAATACTTTCTTAATGCTCATAAGCCTGTTTAATATATAGTTCTTTGGTTGGAATTAAATGTTGTTTAGTTTGTATATACAATTAAAAGTTCCTTTTTTTTATTTCTTTATGAGCTTAAAATATTTAAAGTTTATTTTTGAAAGGCTTTTTAAGTTGTTTTGTTTAAGGAGAAGATAAAGAAATATTTACGTGTAGTTATATTACAAGAAAATGTTCTTATCTAGCAATATGCAGCTTTCAGGTCATAAAAAAAATATAAAATATCATAAAATATCTGTAAAAGTCAGATAAGGTAAATAACATTTTAAGGGCAAAAAAGTTGCAATTTGTGTAATTTAATTGAAGCAATGAAAAACAACAAATAAAAAAACTAGAAAATTAAATTAAATTAAAATTGAAATTGAAAAGTAACCTCAAGGCTAAGATTAATTTGTAAACCCATAAAGATCAATTAGAAATTGTGCTGTAATAGCTTCTTGCACTTCGTAAAACCCAAGAACAAACTACATACATTTATTTTTCAAACGAAGTAAATAAAATCCAAATAAATACAGCAGATTATGGGCTAAACAAAAAAAATGAATTTGTAGAGAGAAAAAGGGCAGGTGGAAAAGCCTTGCTATGGAAACAGTGGAACAAATTTTCCGAGAGCAAACTGATCGCCACCGGGACAGGGAGAGCAAGAGCGAGAAAAACGCAGTGGAAAAACAAGTTAGAGTCAACGGTCTTTAGGTCTTTGAGAACCGGTTTTCTCAGCCAAAAACGTTGTTAGTGGTTTTGTTTTCGAGTCTGTTTGGCCCACATAATGGGCCAAGACCGACTCTACCCTACACCGCTGCCCTCACCCACGCCCCTCAGGTAGGTAGCCGCTGAGGCAAATACCAAATAGCAAATACCATTTACAGTGGGACTCAATACCTTTAGATTATTCAATACATATTTCTTTAAAGAAGTCCCTTTAAATTTATACATTTAAGGTATTGCAAATTAAATTGTAATAAAATTTAAAAAATCGAAACTACCTTAAATAGGTTTAATTTTTGTAGACTTCTGTATTATAAATGTTTCACTGTGGCAAGAGTGTCAAGACATTGAGGATTGATACCGTCAACAAATTTGGGCAGCAAAAACGCGCGAGAATTTGAAATATTTTCAAAGGCTCAACCCGAAATTATGTACGAGTATGTGAGAAGGGGCAGGGGCTCCGAAAATAAATTAAATATTTAATGTGCCGCCAAGGGAAGTCATTCGCTTACAGAAAAGAAGGCGAAGGGAGGTATGTATGTACATGGCGTGTCCAAGTGGGAGTCGCGTGCCCCGGGGGTCTGGTCATAAATCTGGCAATCCGGCCCAGGACGAGGGGGAATTGGCAGTAGGAGACACTTGTGTCAACTATTTGTTTGCGTAATTTGCTTATCTTTGTGTGGCCATCCATTTTAATTGCACGCGCTTGAAGGAGACCTAATTATTTTAAGCGCGTTTTAAAACGCGTGCGAAACGCACTCTCGGCGCGGTGAGCTGATCCAAAGCCAGGTGGGCAAAGCCTAGGTAAGCCAGGTTAGGTGATTCAAATAGCTGCCAAGGGGCTAATTTGATTGCTTGGCCAACGAAACGCGATTCAGCAACAAATTCTAACACAAAAAGATTTTATTTTTGCCTAGAACGTTGAACTTCTACCTGAAGTTTGGCACTTGGGAAAAATATCTACAAGTTATATTGAATATTTGCGCTAGAAATTATATATACTTTGTCACATTCACAGAAACATTTTATATATTTAAAGAATTTTTAAAAAGGGAAATAAAATTTGTCAACAGTTTCTAAATTTCATTTTTCATTTCTATACGTTTAACGCATGAAAACAATTTATTTAAAATATTTGTATATAAACAAGTTTAGGTGAGTGAATAATTTTAGTGTAGTTCCTCTAGAATGAAATATATCAAATAAAGTATAAGAAACATCGGAAAGTAGGTTCTCGAGTTCGTATAAAGCTTACATCAGCTTAATTAATTTCAATATTTTTTATATTTTTCTCAAGTGTATTTTTTGTCCAGGGCAAGAAACGAACAAAATAAAGTCCCACGCTGCGTGGAAATGGACACCAAAGAAAAAACAAAACGAAAGAAACGTTCCCCAACAACTGATTAATGTAGCCACCTCAAGTTTTTCAGCGTTTTTCATTCATATGCAAAATGTCGAATGGTAACAAGTTAAGATTATTTTGCTGAGCTCATCACGAAATCGAAAAACAAAACAAATAAAAGGCAAATACAAAAATACGTTAGTTGTGTTGCGGGATGATGCCTTGTTTGTTATATAACAATTATACTCAAATTATATAGGCGTCGAGCGAACAGGTTTCCCAAGTCCCGAACATCTCTCGACATTAATCTCTCTTAATTTTTGTAACAAAAATAAACGCAAATAAATGCAAGCTGCAGGTGCAGCTGGGAAATCTAAGTGGGAATGTGCCATTTAGAGAGAATTTTAATTGTTCAATTAAACACGAGATGATCGCGAGCATTTCTTGGCGCAGTTTATGGGAAATTTATTAGCGACATTTTTAGCGCTACATAAATTATGCCGATGAATTATGGTAATTTTATTAATTTAAAAACATTTCTTGAGACACACACGAACAACACACACCTATATTTAATAGCTTAAACGCTTTGCCTAAACAATTGAATTCAAGTTTGGGCTGTTTTCAAACTCGAGCGTTTTTAACCGCACGACGCGACAGCTGAACGTTCGAAACGGAACTGAAAACCGCCTCGGAATCGCCTTTCCAAGTAGTCTCTCTTTCTGCCGCTGCACAGTGGGTGAAATAGACAATATATGCAGTATGAAATTCAAGTTTTACAGTGGGAAATATTTTTATTTGGACTAAATAATTCAATTATTATGGATTATATCCATATCATTTTTGTATTACTATTTCTTTCCTTTGATTAAATACCAATTTCAACTAAATAAAATATTTTACTTAAACAATGATTAATTATCACTCTGTCGAATTTCTGTATTTATCAATTTATGATCAAGAATATATATGCTTTATGGGGTCGGAAATGACTCCTTTACTACTTTGCAAGCTTCTGAATAAAATTAAGTTATAGTAAACGTTTTCATTTACATATATCAGCTTTCTAATAAAACGTCACCCACTGTGTACTCTGACGCCCTCAAATTCGCTCCCTGATAGATGAAAGCGATTAGAGCTCGTGGAGGTAAGGGCAGGTGAGAAACATTGTCAACTTAGGATTAACTATATGCATTTTTTCGGGCCTTTTAAGTCTATGAAAAAATGTATAATTTAATAAACGTTAAATTGCTTGCCTTCCATTTATGCATATAAAAATTTAATTTGTTTAAAAACTTTATTGCTTGTTTTTCGTGTTTGGTTGTTTTGTAAAAATGCAGTGCTCTCTTTTTTAGCTTATCTAAATCTGATTTTCCTAAGTGGGAATTTCTGTAATTACATTACATTAGCGTTTTGTCACAACAATTTGTTTATTTTCGTATCTCTCGGCGGTTTTATCTCGCATGAAACACGAAACTCGCATAAGCCATAGTTTTTAATTAAACGCAATTTTTGTTGAGTACCGAAATTCCGCTACAGAACATTATTTTTGGCAGCTAAAATAATAATAAATAAAGATCTTCACAAAATATAGAAACTCTCGAACTTGTTTTCCTAGCTTTACTGTCACTTTTTCCGATAAGACAAGCAATAGATGGTCATCAAAGTCCAACTCTACTGGGACAGACGTTCAAGTTTATACCCTGAAGGCGCTGCGCTAATCACATTTGCCTGATAACAACAACATCTATAGAGAGATAAAGATCCTTAATATAGATTTCGGTTGAAATATCATCACATGTTTTCTCCTCACAGATAAGTTAGTGGTTGTTGGCGTCAAACCCGTGCAATCTGGTTCCTAAACCAAAAGATTATAAAAGTAAGTGACATCTTGAAGTGCCAGTGATCAATTTTGAATGCCACAATCGTAACTATGATGACGATTCTCAAGGATTTATTAACGTCATAACGCTAAGGCAGGAGAAGTGGGTATTACGCATCGCTTACCGCCATAATCAGAAAATATTAGTAAATTATGGGTGTACTTGAGACTTTGCAAGAGAAGATTCTGGGAATCACGACTACAAATTTCGCAATACTTGTAGAAAAAAAAATACAATTTGTATACATTTTTATGTATATAAATAAGAAACATAATTACAAAACTGTATACAATATAACTTGTTTTCGAAAACATTTTCAAAAGGGAAGAAATCTTTAAAAGAATTGCCTAGCGCAGCAAAAGGCATTTCAAATAATTGCGCGCTGGTGGTAAAGACTCAAAGTCCGCGTTGCCAACTACAAATGCGAGATTCGTTATTCCGTTTTCGTTGTTTCGCCGCATGTAATCGATGATTCCCCGCTAAACATCGCTTTAGGGAATGTTTCAAAAACATCGCTGACAGCGATGTTACCCGATTCGGGACTCGATCCCAATTTACTTACCGATTGGACTTCCCGTAGGAAATTCTACAGCATTGTTGTTGTAAGCGTATAGACTTCCTTATTTTAATATTTCGTCATGAAAAGAACACCCTTAATATGATATTTTTGCGAAAAATCAATCGATAGTTTTGCAAACAAAAATTCGTGTTATAAATCCTTTGAAAAAATATCGATATTTTGAAAATCAACAACCCTAGTGACGCAGAATTTTGTAAATCTTGTAAAATTTGTGTAATTTGGCGTTCTTCGGGCTGCTATTGCGATTGAAAAGTGAAGCAAAAGTGGCACTAGACCGGTGTCCACGCAGTTAATGCCAAGAGCAGCCAGTGAGTGTTGATTTGCCTGCAATTCGGCGCCGGATTCTCACCTGGCCGATCGATCGGCGTTTTTTCTCTATATTTTTCTCGGTCTCTGTCTGCTGTCGGCTGCATTTGTGTGTGTGTGTGTGTGCGTGGGTGCTCCGCGGGACTTCTGGTTGATTTTTTGTTGTGTAGGTAAACAAACGCCGCTGATGCGCGAGATGGCGGATCTGGACGCAGTGCACCTGGGGCTGGACGAGAACGAGGCGGACATAGCCGAGGAGCTGCAGGACTTTGAGTTCAACACACGCAGCGAGGCCTCAGAGTCGAATGGCGGCGATTCCACGGACTCAGAGCCGAGCATAAGTTCGGTGAGCACCGCCACCTCCTCTCTGGTGGGCAGTAGCAAGCGGAAGACAAAGAAGCTGGCCAAGGAGTCCCCAGCGCCAGAAACAAAGCCTGCGAAGAGCTCCAAGGCGAAGAGCAAGCGGGAACCCACACCGGAGGAGGTGAATGGCAGCGGCAAGAAGAGAGAGCAGAAGAAGCGCACGGGCAGCGAGTCAGCCAAGAAGTCCTCATCGGACGCGCTCGATAAGCCCAAGGCCCAGTCCCCGTCCAGTGAGGATCGGGAGCAGCCGCCCGCCAAGAAGGCGAGAGGTAAGAAGATAGCCTCTACTACGGCCAACGAATCCGGTGGCCACAAGAGCGATGGCAGCGAGGCCGAGGACGAAACGCCAGCGCTTCCAGCCCTCGAGTCCGATAGCGAGTCTTCCGACTCCGATTCGGGTACCCAGCACAAGCGAAACGTAGGAAACGGGCGCGGCAAAACCAGTTCCAAGAGCTCCACGCCCGAGAAGGAGGCCGGACCGCCGTCGCACACACAAAAGGGCTACGACTACATGACCAAGCTGAACTATCTCTTCCGGGACACGCGCTTCTTCCTCATCAAGTCCAACAACAGTGACAACGTTCAGCTGTCCAAGAGCAAGAGCGTGTGGGCCACGCTGCCGCAGAACGATGCCAATCTGAATCAGGCCTTCAAGGAGGCCAGGAACGTGTTGCTCATCTTCTCGGTTAACGAAAGTGGTAGGTTGTTCGCGGGGGTTTTTATTTTTCTTTTAATACTTTAATTCGAAACAGCCTTTAATTTGCCAGTTTTTTCATAACTTTAACCTTATTTGGAAGTAATTGTATTTATTTTTTTCTGTTTATACATCTTTATTGGTTGAATGGAATATTTTGTATTGATTAGAACACAGTTTGAATCGTCACTGGGGTTTTCAGGGATCATGTTGTTGTTTTGACAGATATTATGACGATTTCTTTTTGTTGGTTACTTTTTACTGGGTTAATTATTATCTTAGCTGCTGTTGATGTTATTATTTGCGCAACTTTCCATAACCTTAGCTCAGGCTCAGTGTATTCAGACTTTTGTATAAACTAAAACTCGACCGGGGATAGAATCTCAATGATTCATTGTGGAAATGGAGTTACTCAATCGCTAAAGCTAATGAAAATGTTGCTTGCCTCAATCCCTCTCTGCATCCCAGGTAAATTTGCAGGATTCGCGCGAATGGCGGCCCCATCGCGGCGAGACATACCCCAGGTGGCCTGGGTTCTGCCGCCGAGCATTTCGCCCAAGGCGCTGGGCGGCGTCATCGAGCTGGACTGGATTTGCCGCAAGGAGCTGTCCTTTAATGCCACCCTACACTTGCACAACACCTGGAACGAGGGCAAGCCGGTGAAGATCGGGCGCGATGGCCAGGAGATTGAGCCCAAAATCGGAGGCGAGTTGTGCCGCCTCTTTCCCGAGGACGAGCAGATCGAACTCACACCCATACTCAAGAAATCCAAGGAGACGGCCCGGGTGATGCGAGAGAAGGGTATCCACGTGATTTACAAGCCGCCTCGAAGTCTCTCGTCACGTGGACACGGTGGCGGCGGCGGTGGTGGCCGCGGAGGACGCGGGGCAGGCCACGACCAGCTGGGTCCGATGCGTCACAAGAGGAGCTATCACGGGCCACCGCACCACCGTCCATATCGTCACCATCATGGCATGGGCATGCCGCCTTCCCATGGCGGTGGCTTCAAACGCAGCGGTTCTCCCTACCGCCAAATGGGCAGTGGCGCTGGCGGAGCGCCCGGAGGTCCCAGCGAAATGACCATGCCCTCGTGGGAGCGGTACATGTCATCAGCAGCAGCCGCAGAGGCATATGTGGCAGACTACATGCGCAATATGCACGGCCAGCTTCCGCCACTGCCGTTCGTGCCGCCGTTTGCCCAGCTCCCCATGCCCGGAGCCGGAACGGGAGCGGCTGGTGCCCTGCCACCGAGCGCCGCAGCGGCCATGTACGAACAGCTGCCGCCACCGGTGCGATACTATGACGGACCTGGAGCACCGCCACTGCCGGACTATCCGCCACCTCAGCGGCCACCACCGCCCGGCTTTGACAAGACGCCCAGTTACGAGGAGTTTGCCGCCTGGAAGAACGCTGGTCTGCCCACTGTGCCGCCGCCAGGCTTTCCCATCTACGGAGGAGCCCCCAATGGTGGCAGCAATGGTGCTGGCGGATCAGTGGGCGTTGGTCAGGCGGCAGTCGCCAGCGGTGGCATGGGGCCGGGCGTAGGCGGCGGCGGAGGAGGCGGTGCTTCCGGTCTGAGTGGACCTGGTGGCTACCGGAATCGGGATGGCAACAACGGCGGCTCTGCGGGCACGCGTCGGCGGGAGTACGGTAACCGCAGTGGCGGATCATCGCGGGACTCGCGACCCTTTCGCGGCGAGCGTGGCGGCGGTGGTGGCGGCGGCCAGCGAAGCTATCGGGACAACAGGCGCTAGGCGGGCAAATCGGCAGCGCGAAAATCGTTAGAATCGAAAAGTGTAATCCTAAATGTCTCGCGCGTGTGAAAATGCAACGAGAAATGCTGAAAACGCGCATCGGTATAAGCAAAAAGTAAAAGTAAAAAGTTATTACCAATTAGTAGATCGGAGAACCCCACGGAGAACCCCCTAACCCATGAATACGGCTATCGTCTGCGAATCGATACAACAACAACAATAACAACATCAACTCTCTTTCCCCCAATTTCTCTCCAAGCTACACCCTTCCCCCAACCACCACCAACTCCACATTATGATTTAAACATAGACTTACGACCTAAGCAAATTTCAAAACAGCAAATTAAATGCTAAATTAAATATTTTAAACAAAGAAAAAAAAAGAAGAAAAATACAAAAAGAAAGAGAGAAATTGTGAACTTTATTTACCCAAAGCAAAATCTCAACAAAAAAAAAAAATATATGAAAATCAAAGAGAGACTTTAAGAGACGCCCAACAACAACAACAACCAACAACAACAAATACCATGAACGAACTTGAGTTAAGAGAGAGATAAAGAGAGAGAGCAAACAGTGCAATCAGTGATGTGTGTAATGATGTGTGTGTCAAACCCCCTCACCCCCCAAAATCGCAAGAGTCCCCTTAAAAAAACCCAGAGAGTTGGACACAACAGGGAATACGTTAAAAGCCCGAAAACAAAACGGGAGTAATCCCACAAGAGACTTTCACAGACGAGACGGGGACCCAGTCCCTTCATAGTCTGTCGTTTTCAATCCAATCCGAGCTTCCTTATACGTAGTATAAAAACTAATGCAAACCATTTTTAACCATTTTACATGTCTCGCCGACAGAAGACCGTCCCAGAAACAGACACACATCCGCCTCAACCTCGGGCCCGGAGATCGTCCGTCGCTCCGTCGCCTTGGGCCCACTTTTGGTCCTTGGCAATTCCGTAGAAAACCGGACTTCTAAAAGCCATTCGAACTGTTTGACTGACTCGGCCGAAAACGCCTCCCCCCCAATCGATTCCACTCAATAAGACTGCCACATTTTCTCGCTCTTGACAAGCGTTGACCGCTGACAAAACACATTCCCGGACAGACCTAGGGATATTTGTTTCTTTGCAGGATTCGTTGTGCTCGAAGTCAATTAATTGTTGGATGATGGACTCGACAAGCAGGATGGAAAAGCCACGATTAATCCACTGATAAAGACTGATGATAAATAAAGACTGAAAAGCTGATAAAAAAAAGATATTTAACCTTGTTCGCATTCCTTATGGGAGTTTTGGTTATATATTTAAGTTAGGTATTGGGGAAGGATCTAAGCCTAACTTGTGTTAACTCCTTTTCAATGTGACTTTCTTCAACAAATTCTAAATGAGTTCGTTGCCTTTACCTTTAAATAAAGACGAGTCGTTATCAAAGTTGTAAGTGATTTCTTGCCTTATTGGCAAATACGTCCGATGATGCACCATATAGACGCCGCTTATCTGATTTCCTGTACGTTTCCACAAACCCTTATCGGGAATATACAAATATACATATGTACTCCAGGTGTCTGATACAGATTGAAGGCATCGTTCCGCATGTTTGCAATGTGTGGCCTAGGTTAGTTTCTGAGCTATGTATACTAAGTAGTCGATAAGTAAAACCTACATCAATACGTATTGAGTTTACCTCCTAATTACTTTAGTGACTTTCAGTTGCACATCCATCGATACGATTCCCAAGTAAATGATTTCAGTTTGACAGTTTAAGCTCCTAACTATTGACAACTACAGACTTTAGGAACCCAAGTGGCTTTTATAAAGCCTATTGATTTATTTGCACATTTCAATGAATTGATACAAAATATAGATTGGGTCTCTATATGGATTTAACATCCCTCGCACCAACACTTGAGGCTGGGGCTGCAGTGTCCACTGGATCGTCCTTCCTCCTTGCAAACCCTTCGGCAGGTATCGTTGTCCCAGACTGCGCAAGGACCTTTGTATCTGCCGGACAGGCAATCAGCTTCCACGGTGCTGGAGCCCAGAGCCACAATCGCCAACAAGGCGAAGAAAAGGTGAATAAGTTTGATTTGAACCATCTTAGCTTTTGACTTTTAAGAAAGCAAATATGAAATTGCGAAGCTACTGGAAGCGTTTGAACTCCGCCACTTGTGGAGCTGCTTATATAGTCCCCCCGGACGCACCCACTATCAACCATTTGTGCAAATAGAGTCGGGAGAAAGCCATAAAAAAAATATTTTTAATTTATTTTGCAATTAGTTTATCTTTTTATTTTTCACAATTGGTGTATTTGTTTCACGGAAACCTTTGAGTTTATGTTGGACAGCTTAACGATAAGTTGCACCTTGCTAATAACAACTTATAAAATTACAAACTGTTTTTGGAATTTCCAAAGGTTCATATTCATTTCATTTTAAATGTGCACGGCGAACTTTATTTTTCTGAATTCCGATATAGAAAGTAAAGCACCGATATAGAGATGTAGATTGCGTCTATATGGATTCAACATCCCTCGCACCAGCACTTGAGGCTGGGGCTGCAGTGTCCACTGATTCGTCCTTCCTCCTTGCAAACCCGTCGGCAGGTCTCGTTGTCCCAGACTGCGCAAGGACCTTTGTATCTGCCGGATAGGCAGTCGGCTTCAGCCACATTTGAGGCCAGGACAACGAGGGTCATCAGAGCGAAGAGAAAGTATAGAAACTTGATCTGCACCATTTTAATGTAGCGTTTTATGATTACTCGATGAATTCTGAACAACGAATGAATTTCGCAAAGCACCTATGAGCTTTTATAGGGGTCCGATCAAGACGGAGACCACTTGATAAGAATACAAATGGTAGCAATCGCATCTTTGTTAGACTGTGGAAAACCCAGACTTATAAAATATTGCTTGTGAAAATCCCAGATGATACAATAAAAAAAGATGAATTTGATAAGGATTCTGACCATTAGTTGCATATGAATTGAACTTTTAATATTATATTCAATGTTTTTATTATTATTATCTGTATTTTGTTATTATTATCTGGGCTGGCGTCACCATGGGCGAGGAGAAGATCGGGGTCTTATCTTGCGGCGCAGCATTCTGACGATGCTCCTGCTGCTCCAGCACCGAAATCCGCTTGATGTTTGGCATTATTTCTTCGTTTTAATATCGAACACAAAACAAAGCAGTTTGCATTTTAATATTATTAATTGGATTGACAAACCTATCCTCTCAAGAAGATCGACAACAAATTGTAGATTCCTGTGCTTTTTAGATCTTAAAACCATTGAAGCGGATTTAAAGGCAACGTCGTTACAAGCTTTTTTTAAACATGAATCTTTATTCATTAGGAGTTTTAATTCATTTGAGTAAAATATTTATTACAGAATATAGAACCCACGATTAAATCTTCAAAAATGTAACAAAAAACTCATTTTCCTTCGCACCAACATGCCATGGCTGAACTGCAATGTCCACTGACAGCTCCTTCTTCCTTGCAAAGACGTCGGCAGTGTTCTCCACTCCAAGCCCAACAGGGTCCCGAAAACATTCCAGAAAGGTAGTCCACTGCTTCAGCCACTTGGGAGCCCAGGACAACGAGAGTCATCAGAGCGAAGAGAATGTATAGAAACTTGATCTGCACCATCTTAATGTAGGGTATTATGATTACTCGATGAGTTCTGAACAACGAATGAATTTCGAAAACCACCTATGAGCTTTAATAGGGGTCCGATCCATAAATGTATGTCCGATCGATACATGTAATAAGACCACTTGATAAGATAGGATAAGAAAGCCCAGACTTATTCAATATTGCATCTGTAAATAAAATAAAAAGAAAACTGGATTAGATAAGGATTGCAGAGTGTTTTGTTAATGTTTTTAAGAGGTATTATTATCTGTATTACACGAAACAAAGCAGTTTGCATTTTAATATTATTAATTGGATTGGCAAATCGGATTTAATGTACTTTTTGTCATCGCTTGCCTTTTTGACATCCTATCCTCTCAAGAAGATCGACAACAAATTTTAGATCTTAAAACCATTTTAGCGAATTAAAAGACAACGACGCGTCGTTTCAAGTGTTTTTTTTTAACATTGTGAATCTTTATTCATTAGGAGTTTTTAATTTATTTGAGTAAAATATTTATTACAGAATATAGAACCCATGATTAAATTTTCAAAAATTTAACAAAAAATGTTAACTCATTTTCCTTCGCACCAACATTGCAAGTCGGGATTGCAATGTCCACTGAGAGCTCTATCTTCCCTGCAATAAATATTTTAATTATTAAATATACTGAAAATAATAATTATATAATCTAATTTGTATGTATAGTTTATATAATTAATTATCATAAATACCATTTAATGAACCATAAAGCAGAAGTTGGTGTGTATCAAAAATTGAGGAATGAATGCAATTTATTTTTTTTTTACCCCTTATAAAATTTCAAGAAATAGTAGCTTTATTTAGAAACACTGCTTTGTTAATTAGTTAAGTTTTTAATGGCGAATAAATATGACTTTTAGAAATCACAGAATTTTTGTTTATCGGATGCCCTAAAGAACAAGTGAGATATTCGCATTTGACTAAGTTTATTTTTAACTTTATTGATTTTCCGTGTTAGTTTTTATAATCGTTAAAAAATGAATGTTTAATTCATTCAAAGTCTTAAATGGGGACCCATTTTTCTATCACTGTAGCCAGGTGCAAAAATGGAATAAGTCGCAATCTCAACTTTATGAAACTGTGAAAACCCCAGCTATATTTAATATTGATTGTAAAAATTCCAAGTAATATTATAAAAGAGGAAGAATAAAAGATAAGTATTGCAAAAATTTAAATCGTTCATTTAGAAATTAGAAAAGACCAGAGGTAGCTTATTCTTTTAGATAGTTTAGTAAATATAACTTTTCAAATTGTATTTTATACATTAGTCTACATTAAATAGTTTACCAAAAAAAAGATATATATTTCTTTATTTTTCGTTGTAAAAATGTCCAAAGAAATGTTCTGGCCAATGGGTCTTAACTAAACTTACCTCGTCTATATTAATATTACATATTAGGGTAGGTCATTATGATTAACGTAATCTTTGAAGCGACTCGGTCTCAGCACGAAAGTATGCCCTACATCGCACTTGGGACTTCCAGCTTCTCAGGGGATTTTGACTTAAGTTTTGATCCTTTAATCTGTCCAGATCTCAGATTAATATTCTTCCATCTATTTGTCGAGAAGAGCTATCATAAAAGACTCCATATTCCCTTCAAATCCAAAGGAAAATCTTTCACAATATGAATATTATTTATTATTTATTGTTTATGCTTCTTTTTGTTTTACGAAAATTAAATATAATCATACAACGAACAAACTTACAGATACATTTTATAATGCAATTAAAACATTGACTTTATATATATATATATTTCTTTTATACTTTCATTTATCGCTTTAGCTTTTAAGTGCAGACACGTTAATTTTTCAACGTTTTCGGTTCTGATTTCGTTTTGATACTTTTTCTCTCTTTAATTTGTTGTGTGTTTGGGATACAAATTAAATAATTATAATGTATATATGTATATAAAAAATACAAAAACAATTCGTCCTGGTTGCTTGATCCTCTTAATTGTCCGAAAATTGCATCTGCGCTCTCACTGCGGAGGAACTTGACTCGATCGGCGCTTGTCCTTGTCCTTCTCCTTGTCCTTGTCGCCCTTGCGTCCAAAGATTCGGAACATGCCGCTGCGTCGCTCCTCCTTGCTGCCCTTGCCGCTGCTTCCCTTCACCCCCGAAACGGAGGATATGGACTGGGCCTCGCTCTCGCTGGAACTCTCCGCGGAGACGCGCGTGAAACTGATGGAGTCGGGCTGCAGGGAGACGGGTCGATTGCTCTCAAAGCGTGAGGTGCCCCAACCTGGCGGGATAAAGAACAGAAAAGTGTGAGTGAAGGAAGGAGTAAAGGTAAAGGTAGCGCGCAAAAGGTATCATGCAAGAGATTACACAAAGTGGAGTTTTTTTGAGGTGGTGAACAGGCATTAACAGGTTATTTTTAGCTTAAAAGTTAGGGTAAATATCACATATTTAATCGAAATTCTGATCAAGCATAGATTTTCCCGAAATATATATAGAAAATACTTTGCAAACTCGTGCGCAGATAGGATCGCCGTGTTAGCTTGGCCGGTTTGAAAGTAGAAGAGGAACCTTTTTAAAGGCACGCATGCAGTAAAGACGGAAATAGAAACAGAGAAGAATATATATAAATATATATACACAATGAGCAAAGATCATCTACCAAGGATAAGAGTCTCAGATATCAGCCATAACCATTAAATAAACCATGCAATTAATTCTAGAAATCCAGGCACAAGTTAAGGATGAGTTTCGTCTAACCACCGATTTCGTTTCCAATTTCATTTGATTCGTTATTGTTATTCAGATGCAGACCCATATAGCTTGGATTACTGATGGCATTGCCGCCGCCGGATGATGATTTGTTATGTGCCACACCACCCATGGTATTGTACCACACCGTGCTACTCGTGCTGCTCGTGCTCGAGGTCACTTGGTGCGTGGTACTTGAACTTGAGGTGATTGTGGTGGTTGAGGTGGTGGTGTTGGAGCTGGTAAAGCTGGTGGACGAGCCTTGCTTCACATTACCATTGCCATTGCTGCTGGCCCCGCTGCTGGAGTAGTTGACGGTGGTGGTCCTCTTGGGACTGCTGCTGCTGCTGCTGCCTCCGTTGTTGTTGTGCGCCTCCATTTCGATGAACTTGCGCGTGGAGTCGATCCTGCCTGAGGGAACCCTCTGCTGCTGCTGCTGCTGCTGTTGTCTTGTCAGGTTGTTGTTGTAGTAATCCGGCTGACTGGCCGCCGCATTGAAGGCATTGATCCGCTGCTGAACCTGCGCCTGCTGCTGCTGCTGCTGATGCTGATGGGAATGGGGATGCTGGGGATGCTTCTGGTGACCACCCACAGGTGGCATTGTTGTTGGCAATGGCGGCGGATTATCTAATAGCGCATCGCGTCGTTGTAGGAGGACAATTTTTGTACAATGTGAGTGAGGAATAATGTGGTGGAGGAGGAGGAGGAGGTGGAGGTGGTGGTGTATGGGACAGAGTGACACAAATGGCTGCCCTACAACTATGATACTTCCTAGGGAACTCACCCGATTGTCTGGCCTCGCTGTTGCGTGTCAGCACCGCACTGTCATCCTTGCTGCTGTTCCCGTTCTGCTGCACTCCGCTGGCACCGCCGGCTGGCAAGGTGGCGGAGCGGCCGTCGGTCAGATCTGAGAATATATTCCTTTTAAATTATCCTCAAAAGATAACATTGTAACCTCCTCATTACCATTGCTGGAACTCTGCCGATTGCGCAGCACAACTAGATTCTCCTGGCTCTGGCGACTACTGGCCACCGGTGGCGCTCCTCTTGGCGGAATGGGTGGCTTCTGGTCGAATCCGGCGCTGGGTGAACTGGGGGAACTGGGGTGGGATTGCTGCTGTTGCTGCTGTTGCTGCTGCTGCTGCATCTGTCGTTGCAGAAAGGCCATTTGGGGAGTGGCTGTGCCATCCAGTATCTGGCCACCGCTGGTGCGACGCTGGGAGTCGGGCGAGGAGTTGCGGGAGCTGACGGGCGACTCTACGCTGCTGGTCACCTTGATGTCCGGCGAGCTGCTCGACTGTTGCTAAAGGAGGGGCAAAATTCGAGTTAAAATGAGAGTTAAAAGTTAATGATGAAAGAGGACTACCTTCATGGACTCGTCGTAGCTCAGCAGCTGTAGATTCGGCGGCAGACTGGCGTGGAAGGATATCTTGCGCACCCAATCGTTGAGGATGTCTAAAGATGGAGCCTCGAACAGGAACTCGGAGCCGTCGGGCAGCTTCAGCCGGAAGACGTACTTCTTCTTGGTGTAATCCTCCGCCCGCTCGCACTTGGCCCCCAGGATGTTGACTGGCGCCGTGGCCGTCTTCTGTTGCAGGAAATCGTTTTCGTCCTTGAAGAAGCACACCAACTGGCCACAGAGGACGGTGTGGAACTGCTTCCACGAGCGCACCGGCGCCTTCTTGCCGCCCGACTGCAGTCCGTGCTTGCGCTCCAGCGATCCCTGAATCTCAACGGGCGGCAGATCGAAGCCTTCGCCCTTCTGGTTCTTCCGGAAGGACTGAGCCCGCCGCCTGGTGGTAAACGAGGGCGTCCGCTTGGCCTGCTTGGGCTGCACCTTCATGCTCTCCGCACGCTTCACATTCGCATCCGCGGAGCCACGACGCAGGCGATCGCCGAACATGCCGCTGGAGCTGCTCTTCTGCAGGGCCAAGTGCTCGTTCTCGTCGCTCAATTGTGGCCTCAACTGACCCGGACCCCCCACCGAGGGGGACTGAGAGCCGGCGCCGGCGCCCGCGGTCTGGGCTGGCGTCACCATGGGCGAGGAGAAGATGGGGGTCTTCTCCTGGGACGCGGCATTCTGACGATGCTCCTGCTGCTTCTCCGCCCGTCGCCGCTCATCCGCCAGGCGCTGCAGCTCCCGCTGCTTGATCTGCTCCAGGCGCTCCCTCTCCAAGCGCTCCTTCTCCTGCCGCTTGCTGATCTTCTCCTGCTCCAGCTGCTGGCGGAAGAGCTGCTCCAGCAGCGTGATCCGCTTGATGGCCTGGAACTTCTCCTCCTGGGCGGCCACCGTCTTCTCAAAGTCCTCGTGCCGGCGCAGCAGATCCTCCACCTGGGGTATCGAGTCGCCCAGCTTGGCATCCTTCAGCTGCGGCTCGCGGCTGCTGATCCACTGCTCCAGGATCTCGGCGTCCTTGAGGAAGAGCTGCGTGTCCAGGTTGAGTTCGTAGATCTCGCGGCGCTTGTTGAGCGTCTGCTGCAGCAGTTCGTGGCGCGCCTGCAGCACCTTGATCTTGTCCTCCACCTCGTGGGCGAGGAAGTGCTTCTCCTGAATCAGCTGCTGGCCGTTGGCCGCGAAATTGGCAAAGGTCTCGTCTCGGGCACGGATCTCGGTGTCGTGATCCTTGGTGCTGGCCAAGAGGAGCTCGGCTCCGGCCACACTTGTGGCCAGTTCGGGGGCCGTGATCTTGGCCAGCATCTCGTTGATCCAGGCGATGAGGTCGCGATACTCGTCGAAGTACGACTGCAGCTGCTCCGCCTGACTCAGCTTGCTCTTCCTCGCGCCGGTCTTCTCCCGCAGCTCCGTCCACGCCTCCACCGTCTCGTCGCGCTTCACTTCGATGTGCTCCCTGGCATCCGGGTAGATCTCGCCCAGCTTGACCGCCTCGGCGAGGACAGAGTCCACCTGTGTCTGGATGGCCACCAGCTCGGACTCGAACACCTGGTGCTTCCTGCCCAGCGCCTGAATGCTCTCCAGATCCTGGCCGTAGTCCTCGGAGATGAGCGAGGCGTCCTTTTCGTTGATCAGCTGAATGGTTTCATCCGCCACACGATCGTAGACATGCACCTGCTTCGCGCCCGCCAAGGCATCCTGGCGAGCGTGCACGAGATCCTTGAGCTCCTCCCACAACTGCTTCGTCTCGTCGCGCTTGGACTTGATGGAGCTCCTGTACGGATTATTCTCCTGGATGAGGCGATCGCCGCGCTCCAGGCAGGCCTCCACGCGCGCCTCGTTGGCATTCAGGTTGGAAACGAAGGACTCGAACGCGAGGATGAGCTGCTCCACATGCTCCACGTCCTCGCCGTAATCCTCGCTGGCCGTCACGGTCATCTGGTCGCCGACCCACTCGTGCAGCTCCTCCGTTTCGCGCAGATACTCGAACAGCTTCTTGCACTCGCCCAGCCGCAGCTCGCGCTCCTTGGCCAGCCGGAGGAGGTCCTCGTACTGCTGTCCCACCTGACCGTTCTTCTCCGCAATGTTGGCGCTGTCGAAGTGATTCCTCTCGATCAGCCCGGTGGCCAGCTTGGCCACCTTCTCGATGGAAGGCTTGAAGGCGGCCAGTTCGCGCTGCAGGACTTCCAGCTTCTTCTGGTGTCCCTGCACGGAGACCTCGTCGCGGCCGTAGTCGCTGCTGGCCAACACCGGGCGCTTCTCCCGCATCCAGGCGTCCGCCTCGTTGGCCTCCACGTAGAAGAGTTGACTCTCGACGGCGTCCAGGAGACGCAGTCGCCGAATGGCGGCCAAGTCCCGCAGCTGGACGAGCTGCTTCTGCAGCAGCTCCGACTTGTATTGCAGCTGCTCGCTGGCGAAGTGATTGTCGCGGATCATCTGCTGTCCCCGCTGGAGGAGGGCCTGAATCAGGGGCTCCTGCGAGGTGAGCTCCGCCTCCAGAGAGTTGTGCTTCTTCTGGAGGCCTTGGACGGACAGGAGACTGGTGCCCAGGTCCTGCGATCCCGCCACCAGCTGCTTCTCTGCCAGCCACTGCAGCTCGTCCTCGGCGTCGCGCAGGAACTGCTGCAGACTCAGCGAGTCCTCGAGGTTCTCCCGGCGAATGCCGAGAGGTTCATGCAGGGTGTTGTACCTCCGAATGCTGGCCGTGGCCCGCTCGTGGATCTCGTGACGCAGGAAGTGATCCGCCTGGAAGAAGAGCTCGTCCTTCTGCTTCAGCTGCTCGGCCAGTTCGCCGTGGTGGGCCACGTCGGCCTCCAGTCGCTCGTGCTTCTTCAGCAGATTGCTGACGGCGGCCAGGTCCTTGCCGTAGTCCTCGCTGCTCAGCTGCAGCTCCACCTCGTCCATCCAGTTGTTGAACTCGTCGACACTCCGGCTAAAGGTGAGGGCATCGTGGGCCTGCTGCAGCTTGTCCTTCTTGGTGTGGGAGGCGGCCTTCAGCTTGTGCCAGTCGCCCTCGAGGAGCTGCACCTGCTGGGCGATCTCGTCGCGGGCAAAGTGCTCGCCGCGGATGAGGCGTTCGCCCTCGTGGATGACCGACTGGACGCGGGGCGAGTTGCTCAGCAGCTCTGCATCGAAGGCGGCATGCTTCTGGATCTTGCTCTGCAGATTGCTCGGCTCGCGGTAGTTCTCGTCGAGGGCCACCTGGAGCTTCTGCACCAGCCAGCGATCGATCTCGTAGAGGCTGCGCAGGAACTCCTGCAGCTGCAGCGACTGAACGAGGCGCTGCTTGCGCTCCTCGGACAGTTCCAGCAGCTTCTGCTTCCGCCTCAGGATGTAGGCCAGCTTCTCACGGATCAGATCCGCATCCTTGGGCTCGCCCTCGAGGATGCTGTTGGCGAACTTCTGCAAGGTGTCCACGTGATCGGCGTGCAGCAGCTTCTCGAAGGCATCGTGCTTCTTGAGCAGCCGCTCCACCGCCATGTACGAGTCACCCAGATCGTCGTTGTTGAGAAAGGCCTCCTTGTTGGCCAGCCACAGCTCCACCTGCTCCACTTGGGCCTTGAAGAGCTGCAGCTGATGGGCCTCCGTGAGATCCCTGGCCCTCTCGGTCCACGCCTCGTTGAGGGTCTGGTGCAGTTCCTCGAGGACCAGCAGGTACCTGCGCACGCTCTCCGGCTGCTGTTGCTGCGGACGCGTGGCCAGCAGATCGCCCTGCTTCTTCAGGCCGGCGAAGGCCTCCTCCCGTCCCTCGATCTCCACCTTGCGCTCCTGGTGCAGCTCCAGCTGCGTCTCGCAGTCGTTGATCGTCGACGGCGCCTGGGCGTTGTTCATCTTCTTGACCATGTCGTTGACCCACAGCTCCAGCTCCTTCACATCCGACACGAACTTGTGGGCCAGGTAGGCCTCGTTCAGGATGCTCTGCCGCCTGACGGACAGCGCCTGCAGGTTGCCCCACGACTTGTGCAGCTCCTCCAGCTTCCGTTCGATGTGAACAGCGCCGCGCTCAGGATACTTTTTGATGAGGAACTCGGCCGCCGTCTCATGATGCTCGATCTTCTGCTTGACGGCCGACATGTCCCGTTCGAGGGCCTCTTCGCGTCGAATCAGCGCCTCGACGGCTGCCAGATCCCGTCCCGTGTCCGTGGAGCTCATGGCCAGCGCTTTCTCGGCGATTCGCTCCGCCGTGTCGTCCACGTCGCGATTGAACACATGGATCTCATTGGCGCCGCCCAGCAGGGCGCGGTACGCATTGAGCGCTCCCTGCAGCTGCCGCCAGTTGTAGTTGAAGTCCTTGCGCCGCTTGTCCACGCCCTGGCTGTCGGCCGGGAGCTGGGCCTGGTTCATCAGCTTGTCGGCCAGCTGGTTGATGTGCTTCACGCGCTGGTCGTCCACCCGCATGTCCGAGTCCACGTCGTCCAGCTTGCGCATGAGCGCGTTGCAGTGCTCGAGGTCGCGGCCCGTGTCGCTGGCCTGCACCATCATCTCCTTGTCGCGGATCCAGGCCTCGATCTTGTCCAGCTGATTGTTGAACTCCAGGCTGTCCTGGGCCTCCTCCAGACCCCGGCCGCGCTGCTCCAGCTCGGCCAGGAGTCCCTGCCAGGCCTGCAGCACCCGTTCGATGGCCAGTTTGATTTCGGGCGAGGATTCGTGCTGTTTGCTCAGCAGGATGACGCCGGTGTCCTGGATCTCCTGGATGCGGCCCTGATTGGCGGCGACCTCGGCCTGGAAGGCCTGGTGCTTCTGCAGCTTCTTGATCTTCTCGTCCAGATTGGCCACCTCCGCGTAGCTGGCGGCATCGGCCTCCAGCTTCTTCTGCTTCTCGCTGATCCACGACTCGGCCTCGGCGCAGTCGCGCACGAACTTGGCGTACAGCAGGGCGTCCTCCAGCTTGTAGCGACGCACGGCGCACAGATCCTTCACCTTCTGGCGGCGTCCGAGGACGCCCTGCAGAATCGTCTGGATGTTGGCGCTGTCGTAGTGCCGCTGCTCGATCAGCTTGCGTCCGTGCTCCTGCAGCAGGGCCACCTTCTCCTCCTGCGTCTGAATCAGGCGCTCGAACTCGTCGTGCTTCCTGATCTGGTTCTGCACATCCTCCACCGTCTGGCCAAAGTCGGAGCTGCTGAGGGCCGCCTGCTGGGAGCTGGAGAGGTTGTCGATCTGCTTGGCGTCGCGCAGGAAGCAGAACAAGTCGATCTTCTGCTCCAGCATGATCTTCTTCTTGTTCCAGGCGGCATGCAGCTTCTGCCGCTCGTCCAGCATGGCCGCGCACTTCTCCTCCACGTCGGCGGCGGCATAGTGACCCGTCTGCACCATGGAGTCGCTCAGCTCGTTCAGATACCGGAACTTATCCTCCCTCGCCTCGATCTCCCCGTAGATGGCGTCGTGTTGAATCTTCAGCGCCGTGGCTCCGGCAGCGTCGCTCACATGCTCCTCCGCCTGGAGGGCAGCACGCAGATTGGAGGACCACGAGACAATGTCCCGCACGTCGGTGAGGAAGGTCTGCAGATCCGAGCTGGCGGCCAGGCGATCACCGCGAGCGGTGGACCTCTCCTTGAGGTCATTCCAGGCGGCCACCACCTTGTCCTGCTGCTGGGCAATCGCCGTGGCGTTCGACGGATACTTGGCCTGCAGGCGCACCGAGTCCTCGACCAGCACCTGGAGTTGGGCCTCCAGGGCCACCAGATCGTTTTCGAAACCCTCGTGCTTGCGCAGCAGCGCCAGCGCGGAGTTCAGATCCTTGCCCAGTTCCTGGGAGAGGGCGGCGTTCTTGTCCTGGATGCGGAACAGGGCCTCGGCCACGTCGCGATGGAAGCGGTGAATCTCGCCGGCGGCGTGGAGCTTCTGCTCGCGCTGGTTCAGCAGCTGCAGAAGGTTCTCCCAGGAGGTTCTACGTGTGGAATGAATTGGGAATAAAAGCAATTAGAAAGGAATTAGGTTACTCACCTCAGCTGCTCCTGTCGCCGCTCCACCTCGTTGGCATAGGGACTCTCCGAATCGATCAGCTTCTTCGCGAGCAGCTCGCACTGGTCCACCCGATCCGCTCCCACCTCGACGCGATGCTTGAGGTCGTCGAACTTGTTCTGCAGCAGCTGCAGATGCTCAAAGTCCTGGCCATAGTCCTCCGAGGAGGCGGCCTGCTCCTGCTCGCGGATCCACTGCTCCACTTCGTCGGACTCGAGGAAGTACTCGTGCTTGTACAGGCTCTCCATGAGGCGCACCTGGCGCTGGGAGGCGAGCTTGTGCAGCGACTTGAGCATCTTCTCGATGAGCTGCTGCTTGGCGGCGAGCACCTTGCTGTCCGGATGCTGGGCGGCCACCATGGCGGCGCAGCTGTGCCCCATTTCGGTGACGATGCCCGAGTAGGTGTCCAGCTCCAGCTCGATGGTCTTGTGCTTGGTGAGCAGCTTGGCCGCGGAGTCGCGGTCGCGGCCGTACTCCGTGGACCGCAGGGCGTTGTTGCGCTCACCCAGCCAGGACTCGATCTCGCCGGCGTCGAACAGATACTGCTGGGCCTTCAGGGACATGTCCAGCTTGCGCGAACGCTCGCCGCAGTGGCGCTCCAGGTCCTGCCACGCAGCCTCCAGCTGCTGGCACAGCGCCTCCACCTGCTCCCGCTCCGGATGCTGCTGCGAGACGAGGGCCTGACCCGCTTGCAGCGCCTTGTTGATCATCGGCTGGTGGCCCTTGATCTCCGCCTCCAGCTTCTTGTGCTTCTTGTGCAGCGACTGCGCCTGGTGCAGGTTCTGGCCCAGCTCGTTGGACTTGGCCGCCGGCAGGTGGTCGTTAATCCACTGGAACTCGGCGTCCAACTCGAACACAAACTTGTGGTAGTTGAGGCTCTCCTCCAGCTTCGCGCGGCGCCGCTGGGTGGGATCTCGGAGGTCCTTGAAGCGCTGCTGCAGCTCCTTGGTGCCGGCCTCGATATTCCGGGCGTTGAAGTGACCCTCGTGCGCCATGTCGTCGCCGGTGGACACCAGCTCGGCCACCTTCTGGTCCCAAATGGTGATCTCGGACTCGAGGATCTGCTGCTTGTTGATCAGATCCTTGCAGCTGCGCAGATCATTGCCCACATCGCCGCTGCGCAGGGCCGCATCCAGCTCGTCCACCTTCTTCTTGGCATCCTCCAGCGCCCGATTGTGCTCCCGCTGCGACGCCGCCTGCTCCAGCTTGCGGCCCTTGTCCTCGGACAGCGTCAGCAGCTCCTTCCAGCGCTTGTTGAGATCCGCCACGCGGGCCTCCACCTCGGGCACTCGATTGCCGGCCTGGACCAGAGCCTGTCCGTCCTTGGTGACGTTGCGCAACTGCCCCTCGTTGGCGCGCAGTTCGCGCTCGAAGGCCTGGATGCTTCTGCAGCTTGCGCGGCAGGTTGCTCAGGTCGCGATAGTTCTCGTCGCCGGCAATCCGCGTCTTGTCCTGCAGCCACACCTTGAGGTCATCGGCCTCGGCGGCGAACTTGTGGAAGTCCTTGGAGGCCTGCAGGAGGCGCTTGCGCTCGAAGGCTCGATCTCGGACAGCCTTGCGCTTGCCCAGCACCTGCTGGCGTCGATCTCCGATGCTGGAAGGGGTGTTAGGTGGGGTTAAGTGGGTTTAAAGGGAAAAGGAAAGGACGAAGGACACTCACTATTTCGAATCGTAGTGATCGTTGGCCATCAGCTTGTCTGCATTGTCCGAGAAACCCTTGAGGATCTTGTCTTGGGCCATTAGGCTCTTCTCAAAGTCCAAGTGACGCTTCAGAATGGCCTCCACCTCGTCCAGGGAGGACTAAGACCCACAAAAGAGAGAGAATCCTTAGAATCGCTCAGAAAATAAACCCACAGCGAAACTCACCCCCAGATTGTTGTACTCCAGGAAGGCCTCGTGACTCTTGGTGGTGGCATCAATCTTGTCCGCCTCGCGATTGAACATCTGCAGCTCGACGCACTGCAGCAGCCACTTCTGCTTTTCGGCCCAGCCGCGGTGAATGGCATCCTGCTCGGCCTTCAGGCGCTCAATCAGAGCCACCGTCTCGGCCATGTTGGGCTTGCCGTCGGACAGCTGCTTGCCCAGCTGGATGACCTCGACGAATTCGGTGTCATGGGCACGGATATCGTCGCCCAGGTCGTTGTGCTTCTTCAGCAGATTGTTGGCCGTCTCCACGTCGCGGGCCGACTCGTCGGCATTCAGTTGATCCTTGACGGAATCGATCCAGGCCAGCAGGACCTTGGCACTGTTGTTGAAGATCTGCTGGCCGACTTCGCTCTCGATGCGGTTGCGCAGGTCGTTGCCACGCTGCTGCACCTGCTGCCACATGTCCTGCACCTCCTGCTGGCGTGCGTTGACGTTGTCCTTCTCCGCCGGATAGGCGTTCTTCACGGAGTTGCCCAGGTAGGTGACGCGGTTCACCTTATCCTCCACCGGCGCCAGTTCGCGCTCGAGGTTCTGGTGGCGACGCTGCAGAGCCTGGACGGTGCGCAGATCGGGCGTAATGACCGCCGTGTCCAGCTGCAGCATCTTCTCGCTCATCCAGACCTTGGCCTCGTCGCAGGTGCGGTTGAAGAGCTCCACGCTGGAGGCGCCCTCCAGGCTCTTCTCGCGCTGCGCCTTGGCATTGTTGAGACGCTGCCAGATCTGATGGATCTGACGCTGGCGGGCGATGATCTTGTCCAGCTGCGAGTGGCCCTGCCGGCGGAAGGTGTCGACGGCGCCGTCGATCTCTTCGACTCGCTTGGAGGCAGCCGAGAGATCGGTGATGAACTTCTCAAACTTACGCTTGGCATTGTCCACGCCCTCGCCGTCGTCCGTCTTGATCATGCGCTCCTTCTCCTTCATCCACTTCTCGAAGTCGTCGCACTCGCGATAGAAGCCGAAGAGGTGGATGGAGTCCTCCAGGAGGGCGTGGCGCTTCTGGGCCATCTCCTGCAGCTCGTCGTAGGTCTGGTTGATCCTCTGCTGGCGCTTCTCCACGCTGTCGGCGTTCTCGTTGATGCTCTGCGTGGAGGTCCGCCGCTGGACGAGTGGCTTCGGGGCCACACTCACCGGCTTGATCCTCTTCACGGGCACCACCTGGCGCACGAGGATCGTCTTCTTCACCTTCTGCAGGGACTTGACCTTCTCCGCCTTGGGCACAATGCAGGCCACCGGCCGGGGCTCGATCTCGCGCACATAGTTGGCCGGCACGAAGCCCTCGAGGCCGTTGTCCTTGCGCACGCACCACCAGTCGTCGTTGGTCTTGGACTTGAGCAGCATCACCTCGCCCTTGTCCATCTTCATGCCCTGCCCCTCGAAGGGGAAGAGGGACTTGACGTGCGGCAGCAGCTTCGTCTCGGTGACCTTCTTGTGCTCCAGCTTCTCCACCCACTCGTCCTCCCACACCTCCTTGGGCACCAGTCGCGTCTCGTTGACCCACTCCTCCTGCTCCACCTCCGCGAGTTCCGGCTCCACGGCGGACAGTTCGAGCGTGCAGATGCCCGCCTTGATCAGCTTGTCCGCCTGCTGGTTCAGGTTGAGGATGTCGCCGGAGTAGGCGTTCAGCTCGCCCTGCAGATCGCGATGGCGCTGGAGGAGGGCCTGGGCCGAGGGCTCGTCGTTGCCGTAGTCGCGCGAGTTGACCAGCGCCATTTTCTCGTTCAGCCACGACTCGGCCTCGTTGGCGTCCGTGTAGAACTGATAGGCCTCGGCGGCGTCCTCCAGCTGCCTGCGTCGCAGCTCGACCAGGGCCTCCAGGGCCTGCCAGTGCTCCGCCAGCGAATCGATGCGGCTCTGGATTTCCGAGGAGCGCGGATGCTCCTCCCCAATCAGGCGCTTGCCCGCCTCGGACATCTGGCCAGACTTGGGCTTGCGCGACTTGATCTCGTCCTCCAGGGCCTTGTGCTTCTGCTGCAGCGAGAGCACTGCCCGCAGATCCTTGGCCGTGATGCCGGTCTTGCAGATGCGCTGCTTGTCCACCAGCCAGGACTCCTCGTTGTCGTAGTCCTCCATGAAGTGGTGGAAGTTGCGGGCCTCCTCCAGCCGAGCCCTCCGCGCCGCCGAGCGACGCAGCAGCTCCGAGTAGGCCTCCTCCAGGTCTGCCAGCCGCTGGGCCAGCAGAGCTGCATCCTTGTGCTCGGAGCTCTTGTAGGGCAGCGCCTGGCGGTTGAAGCGCTTCAGCGTCTCGCCGTAGGTGTTCACCTGCAGCTCCTGCAGCGAGTGAGCCTGCAGGAGCTCCTCAACGCCCAGCAGATGGGGACCCACATCCTCGGAGGCGAACTGCTGCTGCAGCTCGCGCACCGCCTCCGTCGTGCTGGCAATCTCGCGCAGCAGATTCATCAGGTTGCTCATCTGGGAGAGGTTCAGCCGCTGGTTCTCCAGCAGCTCCAGCAACTGCCGCCACTTGGCCATCACCTCCTGCTCGCGCCGCTTCACCCGCTCCTTGCCATGATAGTTCTCCCTGTCCAGCTCCTCGGCCATGGCGGTCAGGTCATTGAAGCGCTCCACACGCGCCAGAATATCGGCCGAGATGGCCTCGTGCTTCTTCAGCGTGGCGTCCACCTGGCGCAGGTAGCGCGGATCGGACAGCACCTGGATCATCTCCTTCAGGTAGCCCTCGCGCAGCACCGACTTCTTCTCGAACTTGTAGTTGAGCTGCTCCAGCTTCTCCTGGCGCAGCAGCTCCTCACGCAGCGCCACCTCGCGATGGTGCTCGGCGTACTCCAGGATCTGCCAGGCCTTCTCAATGTCGTTGACCAGCTGCCCATCCTGCGGGTTGTACGGCGGCTGGTTCAGTGCCTTCAGCAGGGTGTTGATGGTGAAGTACAGGGCCTCGATCTCGCTTCGCTCCTTGTACCTGTAAAGGTTGAACATTACCATTGTGTCTCTCTCCCTCTCTTCTAGCTTTGATTTCCGCTTGACACTCACTTGGGTGGCTTCTCAATGGTCCGGTACTCCTTGAAGGCCAACAGTTCCCGCTGGATGCCCTCCAGCGAGTTGGGCAGGTCGCGCTGCTCCAGCTCCAATGTCTTTTGGCGGATCCAGCTCAGCAGGTTTGTGGTCAGTCGCTCATACTGCATCTTCTTGCGATCGGCATCCATCAGCTGGCCGACAATCTAAGCGGTGATAAGGGGGAATGGGAATGAAGACGATGGATGGGATCAGTGGTTGAGCAACTTTCTAGGCCTAGGTCTGGAGTGGAGTGGACCCCACCCGGAATCTGAATCTGAATCGGAATCGGAATCTGAATCCAATCCATTGTGAAGTAGAGCGTTAACTGTGGGACACCGTTACGCTGCAGCGCATCCACAGAGTGGCCATGGGACTCTCCGTATTTGAATCTGAATCCGAATTGGAATTGGAATTGGAATACTTACATTCGCTATGCGCTTGCCGCTCTTCTGTTCGTTCTTCATGCGTGCAAAGGTGTGATAGTAGGAGGCCACATAGGTCAAGATCGACTTTTCGTCGGGCCTTGCAGAGTCAACGTCCTCCGCATCGAGCAGGCTGAAGTAGGGAATTAATAACAATAACATTTACTTGATATTTAAATTTAAATAAAATATGTGTGTAAGTCACCTGGGAATGCCCAATTCATTGGCGGCCGTGTCGAAGGCATGATTCAGATTGTCCAGATTTGAGTTCTTCGAGTTGACAATGGTGCTGTACTCAAACAGATCGGGACGATGCGAATGGATGAGGGCGTTGAAGCCCAAGCCAGAGCGCCACGAGTTGGTAAAGTCCGTGATGTTGACGCCCGGATAGCCATGCGTCTTCCGCTGGCACCACAACAGCAGCGCATCTTTGGCGGAACGCTTCTCGCTGGACTCGTTCTCCTCATCCTGTTTATAATTTAATTAGGATTTAATTGGGGTTTCTCTAGGTTCTCTAGGTTCCTCTAGGTATGTGCGATAGCAACTTACCACATCGATTTCAATTTCCTGAATCTGAAACCGCAGAATGATGGTCCAGATGAGACCCAGAATGAGACGGGGATTGCCATCGACAATGTCCTCAGCACCAATGGACTCCAAGCGTACCTGTTGTGAGGGAGGAAAAAAAAAGATAACCAAGCATTGCATTATTCCATTCTCTCTTCTTTTATGCGTTTCTTCTGGATTTCCGAGTGGAAGGTGGAGTGGGTAAGCCCCGTCTCGGGTTACCCTGGAGAGTTCCGAACTGGGTCTGCCCCCCTGCTTAAGTCACGCATTATCAGGTGGAGGTGCTTGACCCCGGGCAGGTTCATTTGGGTCAGCATTTGCATTTATGTATAGTAGGTCAGGGCGCGGACAGGTAACTCGGCGCAGCAGAGGAGGAGGCATAAGTTACGAGCTGATACCGATCTAAATCGCATTATCATAGCTACAAAGTGGTCAGCGGCGTTTGGAGGCTGAGATTTATGGCCGAGGGAGCAGAGCGCCCTGCATACTATTTATTTTTTATTTTTGGAAATTATTGAAATTTGAACTAATTTGTGTTCTGGGTTTTTGGGGAACAGTTCATATCTTTAGGGGGCGTTGCTTCAAATAAATCTTTTTGGGAAATTTAAGCTAATTTGAAAATTAATATTGTATAGGTTAAAGTAAAAAATGAACTTCGAAGTTAATCAATAAATTTATACGGAAAAAATATTAAAAACCCTTTTGAAAATATGTTTCTGTTAATAATAATGGAAATATGAGTTCCTGCCACTATGTTCCTTTTCTTGGAAACTTTTTATTTTAATAGAGTTCCTGGTATATTTAAATTTTGTTTTAAACTACGCCCCCTGGGTTTCCCTGCCTCGGCCGTGCCTCGTGGCATGCTTCAATGAGTCCCCCGACCCCTGTCCCCAGGGGTTCTTAGTATTCTCCACCCAATGTTCTTCTGTGCGTAAATCTTTCCTACGGGCTTCTCTCAAGCCCCCAAAACCAATTAAAATGCACTCAATACCCGTGTCAAACACACCAACAAACAGCAGAGACAAGCCCCAAAAATAAACGAATAAAATACGAAATTAAATGGTGAAAAGTAAAACTGAAAACTGAAAACCAAAAAGAAAAAAAACTTTCACTGCAATGCAATGGGCAATGGGACAATTTGTGGCGAATTAATTGCTTCTAATTAGATTAGGACAGCGGCCCCCTGGAAGAAGAGAGGAGGAGAAACTATGTCGCACGCTAAGCTGCCACTTTGCACAATTAAAATCAAATGCACGACGAGCTGCTGCAAAGAAAGTATTGTAGCTGGAAAATGTGCCACGCCAGGTAAGAGTCTTATAAGAAAGAAAAATGCATTAGAAAGTATGCAAATATTTCAGAAATTGCCAAGAAAAGAGCCGCAGCGGCGATGAAGAAGCAGACCCAGGCCAGGCAAGGTAATTAAATATATATTTTACCATGTCTTGACGTCGTCTCTCACTTCCCCTGAGATCCGAGATCCCAGATCCAAAGCCACACTGCGAGAAATATATAAGCACCTAACTTGTATTATCCCTTGAAAGATATAAAATAAAGAAAAATCTAACAAGTAAGGATCTAAAACCCTTTTATGGGGTCCGATTCTCTGGCTAATAACGTTGTAAAAATTACTAAACTAACTAAACCTTTATAATACCCTTTATAATATATCACAATTAACTCTCTTTCAGCTGCAAATTCCTCCCAGTGCAGCGCCGTAAAGCCATGGGGAGAGCTCACCTCATATGGCAAACAAAGCACGCAATGGCCACGCGCAGCTGCGCAGGCGCGACTTGCACTTTCTACAAATGCGTAGAGCTCACCACTCACTCTCCCAGTCTCCACTCCACTCCACTCTACACCACTCCAATCCAATCCACTCTCCCTCTGCCTCGGATTGCTCCTCCTGCTGGACACATGGTTACCTTGGTGTGCAAGAATGCCAGACTCTTGTTGACATTTTCGATTTTATGGACGCGCATACGTCCGCTGTTCGGCTTGCCCAGTTTCTCCGACGATATGATCTCCAGCAGCTTCAGCAGCTTGATGCCATCGGCCAGGTCTGTGAATAGGTCTTCGACCTCCATTTTGGCCTAAAAAAAAAAAAAGAGCCCAACAAATGTGTGAGTTGCATTCATATTATCTCTGTCGTAAGGTGTTGTAAAAAATTTCTTCCAATCAAAATTCAAAGTGAATGTATTATAAGGTATCGCTTTCATTTTAACACTCTTTTTTGGATTTTCAAAGGTTGATATAAAGCGCATGATAATGCAATTGATTGTTTGAGATACTTTATATCTAGGGAAAAGTATACTAAAGTATTTAAGTATTGAAAACGTTCTTTAAAACGTTCATAAAGTAACATTTAAGTTAAGACTATAAATTAAACCCTCTAAGAGTATCTATTAATGGAAGGTTTTAATTTCTTATTATAGATATAAACACATCACTTTTCCTACCTTGATGAGAAAGGAGTTCATCCATTTTGTGAAGGTCTTCTTCTGGATGTGCAGACGCTCCTCCTGCAGCGTCTTGATCCGCTCATTCTCGAACTTGATGATGCCATCCCGCTGCGTCATGTTGGCGGAGTTGCGATTGGAGGGCGTCGGCGTCTGGAGCGCGGAGTAGCCTCCCGGCTCATATTGTGATGCTACATGGACACGACACAGCATGGCAGAACATGGAACAAAATAAATCTCGGATTAGTTGAGGCTCGAAGTCCGACAAGTGCAACGTTTAGTTTTAGTGTTTGTTTTGGTTTTTAGGAGAAGAAAAGAGAAACGGGTAAGCCACCTGACAACAGTCCCAAACCAAAATCAATACCAATAATACCATCACAAATAGAGGAAAATAGAGAGGAAAAATATAGGAGAAAAAAAAACAGGGAAGTTGGAGAGATAGAGAAAGCGAACCCGTGACGTTCGTTCGCAACGTATTGATTCAGAGATAACAGGTTATCGCAAACATAATTGCTTCTATAAAAAAACACACAAAAATCCACTGACTAAAGTTAGATCCCGCATTCCAAGGCGGTTCATTTATAGTTTACGCATTCTGTCGAGCGTAATTCCTAATTTTAAATCATTGTATCAGCGTTTGCGATTAGCTGGGGGAAGTTCTAGCACAGAGAACCGAGAACCCACACCAAGAGGGGTTCCATTTCGACACCTCATCACGTAGTTGTACTTTTGTTCAAACGAGTAAAGATAATAAAGATAAGCCAGAGGTCGGGCAAATTGGCTTTTAGCTTTGAGATCTAAATTGCACAAATTGGTTAAATATTTTTAATGCTATACGGTTTTTTTTCATTCATTTTAAAAGTGTTTATAAATTTACTTAATTAAACAGATGTCCAAGGTAACTCAATTATATATAGCTTTAGCTTTATTTTGTTAATGAATAATTTCAATAAAACTTGCAAACATCTTTAAATATACTTTGATTGATTTTAAATCTAAAAATTCAAATTTAGCAATTCTCATAAGACAAACCTATTTATATTAATTATAATTAATGAAGCAAAAAATATTACAAAATCTCAAAATAACTCAATTTAAATTTCCAATTGCTTCCATCAGTTGATGTGCCCCCAGGTAAGCGTATCAAGTAGCCAAAATAGTCGCCACAAAGTGATATTGCCTTGGTTCTTATCACTCAAAAGACGAAATTACTTCATACCCATGAAAAAATGGTTCACAGCTTTGTTACTTTTTATCAACACGATTCGTTTTACGTAACAACTGGGCAAGAAAAAATGCCAAAAAAGGTTCCGGGAAACCAGAGAGAACGGAAACTGCAGAAAGTGAAACTCTGACTGTTTTTTGGCACCGACCGCCGACTGAAACGATTATTCCAGGCAGTCGCGACTCATTTGTCAAATATTTGCGGGGGCTTATCATCGTATGGCAAAAAAAAACCGCAAAGTTCCACCCAAAATTATCAGATAAGAGCAGGTTATACTTTCGCTGGGGCAATCGGAATTGTATAATGATCCCCAGGGGGAGCTTCTAGGTGTAGAAGTTCAAGTTCAAGTGGCAAGGGGGTGTCCCTGAACTCTATTTTAGACACTCTCCTTACCCAAAGACTGTCGCTCGTATGATATATATCTCCGATATTCATTGCGCGTAAAGTTGGAGCGCCTAATGCTGCTGTTGTACTCCATGGTTTTTGATCACTGGAAATTTCGAGGGGGTTTCCACAAAAAAGTGTTCGTTTCCAGCACCAAGTGCTAGCGAAACATTTAGAAAAATATTCCCCTAAAGATTTCGTATTTAGTTTTATTCTTCGTTTTAATCGTATTTTCGATCGGAGCCAGAGTTACTGCCAGACCACGCGCCGTTTGGTCACTGAAACCACACACAATTCGCTCTGTCCGGGAGTGGGGGAAAGCTTCCTCCCCCTTTTGAGTGTGTTTATCAGATGAATTAAAGGCCAGGCCGAAAAATTCTTCAACTGAGCGCGCTATGGTGAATTCCTTTTATCGCACCTAGCATTAAAGTTTAAACTGATAGCACCTGGGGCCAGTATAAGGCAAGGGGTTGTTGCTTCTCCCTCTCGGATCTGGCAAATCCTCTGGCAAATATTAAGCCCGTAGAGACCCTGAAACCAATATCTTATCAGCCGATAAATCCCACATACCTCGGACATATGTTGGCAGATAGGAGGACTCGGTATTAATAGCGGGGAATGCACTTCAATCTCGAGTTATTTATGGGGCCCTGTCAAAAGCCAAAAGACTAATGAATGGGCCATTAAATAAAAGCCAAATTTGATCATTCTTCGGTATTTTCCCCTCTCTCTCTCTGACATCATTCGAAAGAGTTATAATCTCCAAAATCCAAAACCTAGTGTCATATTGCTGTTAATAGATCATTTATATACTCGTATACCATGGTGAGCCGCCTAGAGCTGAGGTCACCTGGAAGGCATTTGCCGCCAGTTGGCAAACAGAACACTTCGCTTGGACAAATACAAAAATCAATTAAAAAGAGGTGAAAACTAAACAATAAAAAAATACAAAAAATGGCAACAACAACTAGAACGGTGTGACAATAAACTTTACCATGCCGCGATAAGGTAGGTGTATGGTCTTATCAGGCTCTGTGAATTCCAAACAGAACGGAAAGGGTTCGAGTGGAACCGAGGCATAACTTTAGGCTTTGCAGGAAAAAAACTATTAAAATATTTGAACTATTAGCTAATGTCAGAAAGGAAGTTAGTTCTGTAGAGGATAAATTGTTCCACTCTGAAAATATTTTAATATTTTTAAACATCTAAAAAAATCATTAAAACAGAACTCCTGTGGAAATAAGCAACTTCAATCTTCTCAAAGCATAAACAGAATATTTCTAATTAAATTTCTGGAAAAGTTTTAAAAGAAGGCGTTACAAACAGCGAACAAAAATTAGATTAGAATGCCAGAGCATTAATATCCCTGCTCATTTCCTTTTCAGAAAATATCACACCAAGTGTTAGCTCATTTATACCTCATCTTGCGCAGCTGTCTTTGCCCATAAACTATTTATATAAGCCCATATTGCCGGAAAAAAAGGGAGGCAAAGTCAGGGACACACTGTAGTAGTTGTAGTAGCTGAGGGTCGAATTCCAAGCATCCTGTTTACCGAAATAAACATATAGAAGAAGCCCAGAGCACATGCGCAGCAGCTGGGAGCAGGATTACACTCGGGACGCAGTGCTTCTCTTTTCTATTTTTAAACAAACCCGCCGAGCCACACTTCTCACTCATCGCAAAACACTCTTAACACGAATTGAATTTGAATTTTTTTCGGGGGTTCTGCTGCCTCTTGAGCGCAGATCTTAATCTCCGAGTGTTCCATATACCCCGGTTAGCTTAATGAACATGGCAATAACCTACCTGAGGAACCGTGTAAAAATTTGCATAAATCAATAAACATTTAGCGCGTTTTGTATACTTAATTTTTATGGGAATTATGCAAAAAGGTCTCACATAGAATCTAAAGATACTTTAAAGTATATCAGTGAGGCTCTTAGCTTTTAGCTCTTAGTAACTTTGCCAATTTAGATAGCATCCCAAGTCGTTACCAGATTTAATTACATTTGCGTGAGCGATTGAATATGACTGATAAAAACCTAATTTCCCTGTCATCTCATTTTGATATTTGTCTCCGACAAATAATGAGAACTGTTAGAGCGCCCGGCAAATTAGGGAATTTGGTGGCTTTGTTGTTGAAAAATTTCTATGCATAAAATTACCTCATCAGCGGGCTAAAAAAATTAAAATTCAGTCAGTCAAAAAAGAGAAGAATACATATACGAAGTAGAAAATCAAAAAAACAATGTTATAAATTCTTTTGTTGTGCCTGGCATGTTAAACAATTTTCAAAATCCCAAAAAAAGAAGAGCTAAAAACAATTTTAAAGAGAAAAAAGCAAACAAAAAATGGAGGCGATAAGAAAAAGCGACAAACTTGGGCCTAAGTTTAGAGACAATAGATCCAAACTGGAAATGATCTTAGGGCGTTGCTATATTCCTAAGTCTCAAGTCCAAGAAAAATCAGAGATTTATGAATGTATCTCAAACTCTATTAATTAACATTTTTCATTCGAAAACCCAAAAACCCGAAAACCCTCTTCAAACCTGGACTCAGGGGTGTAGCTTCAATTTAGGGCTCTCTTTAAAAATGATTACCAAACATTTTGGCTGATTATTGTCTCACATGTAGAGACGATACACAAAAGCCAAAGAAATATTACATACTTCGTTTGGCTTGTTGTCTGCCTGCGTCTTCATTGCCTTTTGCTTTTGTTGAAATCGAAATTGTTTATAGAGCTTTGGCTTGGATCGTACGTACGTGTTGGACTCTATGATGTGCCACAAGAGTTATTTGCAAAAATTAGTCAATGTTGAGCTCACTTTACCCTTTTCAAGCTCCTCGTGCTCATTGCCTTTATTATTATTTTTTGGCATTTGGTCACGCCCCCCGGAGGGGCTGTCTGTACAATATAGTATTATATACACCCGCAACCCATGTTATTTTATGATGACATCACCGTGCCTCCGAGCCAGAGTTTGGGTTCATTTCAAAGCCGAAAGCCCGGAATTCGATTCGTTCTTTGGGTTCTGCGCATGCGCCACCACTGGCTACCGAATTTGATGAGATTTTCTCCCCATTTCGCATTCTCCGATTGTGTCCATTTTTCTGTTTGTCGGTTTGTCGGTTTTGTTTATGCAAATGCCTGGAATTGATTATTTGGGGCGCCGCTTCAGCGCTTTTAACTGAATTTTTTGTTGACGTTTGGCAATGAAACTGCGTTTCAATAGAGGTTTTCCAACGGTTTAGCGCTTTTCCCGAGGCTGGGAAAATTCTTTAGAGCCAAGCTGACTGAGCCCAGTTGAAAATCCGTGGCATAGTCAAATGATGAGATCACTCTTTCCCCAAATAGAAATCTCTGGGGACAAAAAGAATAATAAAGACAGCTGCGACGCCAAGCTGAAGATGGTAAATTCGAATTCGCAACGGGTGTTATTCATAGATTCCATGGATATGAGGGCGCCAGACAAATTTCTCCTTGAGCTTAAATTTTTTTCTATCTTGTTTTGGCTTAATAAAAATCAATTAAAAGTGAAATTTGCGGACAGGGCGTTGCTAACACAACATTTCTTAATTTACAATCAATTTTAATCGATTTGAGTTGCGCGAACTAACCATGTTCTTCGAATCCCAAGAAGATTCATTAATTTTGCGATCAAAGAGGCACGCGTCTCAGCTTAATTGTAGCATAATTAAGATTCGTTATGGCGGATATATAGGCCCATTAAACCAGATGGTTTCCGTAACAGTTGAGGAGAGTCCGAGACCAGGAACACAACAGGTTTGATTGATTTCCTCAGATTGTTTGGGAAGTGCCAGACAATTAGAGATCTCGCGGAATTAGCCATCCAAGAGGGGCGTAAGGTGTGACTAAGCCGCCTCAGTGATTGATCATCTAAAAGGTAAGTATATACTAGTCTGACTAGATATTTCCCTTGCTAGGGAGGGTATTATAAAATTGGTCAGGTGCTTCAAACACTTGGAAAAACAGCAGTTTTGTTTTTACAGAATTAAAAACTCAAAAAGTGACTTTAATAAAAATACTACAATAAATCTTTATTATAAATTCTTGTAAATGAAAAATTTAAATAACTGCTAGTTTATAAGCTTTCTAAAATATAGTTACAAAATATACTTGTTTTTTCCTATTTTCTCCAACGGAAACAGTTCATAAAACTCTATAATTACTCTCAACCAATCGAACAGAAATTTGGTAATCTCTTATGGGAAAATATCAGACTTTCACTTGTCCAAGCGGAATGACAAAAGAAAATGTGTCGAAAGCCAAAACCAACTTTCAATGCTTTGAAGTCGGAGTTCTCCAGTTCTACTCATACCAATTGTATCTATTTGTTTGTTTTCTTTCTTTTACGTACAAGCTGGTTTCTTTCTGATTAATTAGTTTTTTCTACCCACTTCCTACTGCGGATCGTCGAAATTCAAATATGACTTAATCGCGCATGATTTGCATATGGGGGAGAGAGAGACTCACTCTGAGGCTCAATGAAAGCCGCAACACGTGTGAACCCAAAAGTGGAGGCTTAACGCATAGTGAGTCAGTTCGCAGACATTTTGGATATAGTAAATACATACACCCATTGGTATATTGGCATATATCACCCATATAAATGCCCGGCACTTATGACAAACACTCACCACTCATGGCCAAGGCAAATATTTGCTTAATAATCTAACACTTACGGGGGCTTTGAAGATATTTCCGCCGCGTTTCGCAGGAAGTTTCGTAAAGTACGAGAGGGTTATCGAAAGAGGTTGTTGGTTATAGTCTCGGTTGGGTTATTTTCCGGAACGGAATAAGTTCAGTGGGGTAAGGTCGGGCCCTATCAGTAGCAGCAGCCTCAGCAACCCTTCTCTCTTCGCTTTAGTTTTAATTAAAATGTACCAAAACGGCAATCAAACGATCTTTTGACAAGCAGCGAACATTTCAATTTCATTCTTGACAGCCAGCGACCCGAAAATGTCACGAAAACAAAAAGAGTCACAAGAAATATATATATCTTCTAGTCATAACTCGTATCTTAAACATCTATTTGAAAAGACTTTTAATTGAAATTGAAATCATGTGAGAGGCGAGACGCCCCGGGACCCTTTGGATGGAGAACTCCGTACTCTACACATTGAATTTTTAATTGGCTAAGCCTGTGAGAACCCAACAAATGTTGACTCAAGTGTCGTGGTCGGGCTCGGGCCATAAAAATGAATATAAAAATCATCATCGAACAAACTATAAATTTGTAACATTATGAAAGGGAAACAATCCGAAAATATTTGTTGATGGATAGATAGCCTTGCTGTGTAGTTTAACATTGCTGATAATGCTGATAAGTTATGGATTTTAAATGAATTTCAAACGATTTTAATGCGTTTTTTACGAGACACGAACTCTGTCGATATGGGTTTGTTATTACAGACAGTCCAAAACAAATAAAATTCATTAAAAAAAATTGCATTCCGACTTCAAAAAGGCACGTTGCGCAAACCACAGACCACCGAAACCGGGCATCGAAAAGTCAAGTTTACAATTACACGACAAAAATTCAGATTCGATGACGTTATAAACAAATTGAAGAATATTTTTACGGTTTTTTTTTTTTTTTTTTGCGGTTTTGTGTGCAAACATTTTATGCATAATTTATTGCCGAGTGGCTCTTGAAGAGCGCTCGAGACAAGAGAGGAGCTTCATTCAGATAAAAATAGCAAAGAGTGATCTGTGGGAAAGGCTTATTAAGAGAGGCAGAGAGATACCAGAGACAGCTCACTTTTTTTAACAGACCCAAAACATTTAAGGTTGTTTTGCAATGAGATTTAATTTTAGGTAACTGGGATTTTTGTAAATATTTGTTTAGTAGTTGTAGTATAGAGGGGAGGGGTTCACGTAACAATGCACATTTCTCTAGTTAAATGTTTTTCCAGGGGAGAAAAATAAATTAAATATTATCTAATAAATATATTAGATATACACTTATCTAAAAAATTAACATTTATTGGTCTCTAGATATTCAACTTAGTTATCTCTCAAATTTGTATATTAATCCCTAAAGTAGATACAAACGTATCTCAAGCATATTCGGCTTGCTCTCTTTCAACCAAAATAAAATTATATTCCCTATCTAGAAAATGAGATTAGGCTACCATATTTCAAAGCTAATACCCAGATAGAAATGTAGCTCAAAGCTACTTGGCACATTCCTCCAATTAAAGCGAGACCCCTGGGGAATTCTCTTTCGATATCTCACTTACTGCCGGGTGGCCGACGCGGAGTGTAGGAATGCAAAACTCGTTTCTGCCCTGCGGCATATGCAAATTCCGATTCCGATTCCGCGATTCCCATTCTCAGATCGCTGATGAAGACTTTTGCTTTGCTTGTTCGCCCCGGCGTCATAATCAAAATCGTAAATATGAAGAAGAAGAAAGAAATCTATATACAAAATATAAAGATCATAAGACTTTACGCTACAATGCTAAACAGACGCAAACCACACATCTCTTTTCGAACGGAAACCGGTAAAAATTACAACAAAAAAGCCCAAAAGAAGAGCAGACTTCTGGAGAATTCATTTTTTGGCTGCTTTTTGTATTTTTCGGAAAGCCGTAGCTCCACGTAGCTGTTAAAGTTCCCCCTTTTTTGCACCGCTGCTTTCCGTTCGAAGCTTGTTGATTGTCTGATGTCAGCGTTAAAGTAAATATTTTCTTATTTAAGCGTGTAATTTTATTTTCGGTCGGCGTCGCAAAGTACGAGAACTTAACCTTTAGGCAAGACTCTCTCTGTTTTTTTACGAATTGGAGTTAAAAAATAGTGTTATATAAGCGGGTCTCAAGGCTGTTTTCGACCTGGTTAACGCCGCTTTGCATGCAAATGTGTAAAACATTCTGCTGTGTGACTAGTCACGACCTTAAACCGCTCGATCAACGCTGCTGATCAGTGTTCCCAGCTAATTAATCAAGACTAGACAAAAGTTATATTCTCGGAAGGTGTCTGTTGACAGTCGAGCTTGCCTAGATCAAACTTTTGGTTACAAATACAAATAAAATTTAAATGAAAATTATATCCATAAATTAAAGAGGTTTCTATATTAAAAATAAATCCATTTTAATAATATTAAACAAACATAAGTCTTTTATCCCATTCCTAGAATTACTCAAACGTAATTTATAAAGAACAACCGTTTTAATTAAACTGATTGCAAAATGTTTAAATACTTTGAGAAAAACTGCAAAGTTGCACAAGAAACTTGTTTGTATCGGGGTCTCCGCCAGTAGAGTTCTTGAAGCTAGACTGTAATTAAGCCTGATCTATTCTCTGTGTCAGTGAGAGAGACGACTCTGCTTGTGAGTCACCTCTCCCAGTTCTGACATCATGGAGCTGTTTTCATCGATTCCCTCTGCATGCGACGCATTGTGTGCATGCAATCAGTTTTTTATCGCAGTTCGAAGCCAGTTATCACCTGGCCGAGCAGCACTATCTGCACTTTAAACAGATAGCTGCTGCTCCTATCTGCAAAGGTTCCTGCAAGTTCCCGAGGAGCCGTAAATATTCCAAGAATCGGCTAAAGAAAGTCATAAATTGCCTGCGACAAATTACTTTAGTCAAGTCACCTCTTTCCGTTTGCCTTCGAGGCCCCATTAGCGGTGGCAGCATTTCAGTTAGTCGCTTTGGTAATTTACTCAAGACATTTCATTTGTGTCATCATCATCATCATCCTCCGATGATGATGAGAATGGCTAAGATGGCTGGCTCTTAACTGATCGCTTTGCCAAATCCACCAAATCCATGTGAAAGAACTGGAACGCATATAGCGCTCATAACATAAATAACAGCGAACTCACGCACACACGAAAATCGTCGGAGAAAGAGGAACAATTTATAAAGTACGCAATGGAATGCTAAGTGAAAGACGAGCAGAACAACTGCCAAAAGCCTCCAGCAAGGTAAGCCGCGGACCGCCTCGAACTGGGCTCAAACCCATACGAGCAGGGTTTTGGCCAGACACTGTAAGAAACGAGAGGAAATGGCCCAGGTAGAAGACGACCATTCTCCAACCCTTTTACTATGTATTTAAGCCCATTAAACTGCTGTATTATTGTTATCAATTGGTAATAAATAACAAGTTTTAAGACATTAAACCACACCTAAATATACAAAAAGGTTCTAAAGCTTTTCAGTTAACTCTCTTTCAGGGTTTTTGTTATTATTATTAAATACAAATATCATCATATTTTCCTCTCTGTAATACCTTTCCGTCTTTTGACAGCCTTCACAACAGCTGGAAAGAGCGTTGGGGTCCGCTTAAATTTTTGGCATTTGTGCTTTGGCTCTGTTACGCTTTTTGATTCCGATCGATGTACGCAGCCAGGTATGCAAACCAGGGGGAACCTTAGGAAGGGGCGCTCTTCTGCCTTTTCGAAAACAATTTACGAGTAGCGCACATGCGCATTGTTCTTTTCTTTTTGCGGCGGCTCAGGTGCTGCAGGCGCATTAAAATATGGAAAATATACCAAGAAATCAATGCCCCAGACACACAGAGGGGGAATAATACTATGACCATCAACCATCAACACCTTCTGCATGGGATATGTGTTGGCGGCCAAAAGACCCACAAAAAGCCAGCAGGCCAAGGAACCAACCGCTAGCGGCACTTTTATGTCTTCATCTCTTCCCGCTGTGTTGCTAACAACGCGATGACATCCATTAATAGTTCCCAGGAAATCGCCGGGGCCCCCAACATATATACCCCACCTGGTACTTTGCTTACTGGGTGTGTACTTTGAAAGAAAGGGTACCAAAACAAAGGAGAAGCCGTAATTACGGCAAAGAGTACGAAATTCTACCGCTTCCAGCCAACGGAAACAAAGTGCGCAAAATGTAATTAATTGCCACAGGCCCTGGGCCCTCCTCCTCTCTGGCCAAAAAGCCGATTCATATGCAGCCACAGTGCGGTTCGCAACTGTAAAACAAGACAGAGATCTTCCGCCAGCGATCGTATCCAGAGAACCATGATGGAGTTATTTGGTTAAAGAAATACCCTTTAAGAAGTGACTAGAAGGAAAACTAAATAAGCTTATCAGTAGATGAATTCTTGGTTTATATTCACCAATATGCATTTTATCTTGAACATAACTGGCTATATAATTCCTTGAAGCACTGTCCGGAGTCTAAAGAAGACTCCATATAGATGGCCTTCTCACGAGGCTCCTTTGATCAACTTTTTACTTTATTTTTTGTTTATTTGACTTTGCCCCGGCGCTTTGTTTGTTGATCTTTTTTGCAAACTAATAAGCTAAATATTTTGATTGGACCCGTGGCTGCAAAATCCAGAGAAACAACGCCGAGAATCGCGAAACTTGCACGCTCACAGACAAATGATTAAATTTGGCGAGGCTGGGGGGAAGTTTCTCTTCTGATTTGCGGACTCTCTCGGATGATTGGCAAATTGCTAAAATTTAAGACCCGAGTCAAGGCTAGATTTAATGCCTCTTTCTGTTGTTTGTGGCATTTTATTTTCGTCTGATAAGAAGCGTCGTCGCTTCTATTTCTGCGCTACTGGTGCCGACAAACACAGTTTGTCTAACTGGAATTTCGACTGCTTCCGCTGGATAAGTCGGGTTCCATTGACTCCAAGCAGCGAAGCACCCGAAACACTTGACTCCTCCTTGATTAGCCAAATTCCACAGACCACGGCCGAAAGCAACAAGGCGAATAAAACAACAAAAAGACAACGAATAAAGCTAGGAGACAGCTTCATAATAAATAAGCTTAAATGCGAACAACCTGCTGGCAATTGTTTATGGCCCAAGTCCAAGAAACACGAAAGCCCAAGACTTTTGGAGCGAGTAAGAGGCGGCGATGGAGAAATTTCACTTGCCAGAAAGGAAGGCAAGAGCAAGTTTCAAGGTTGCCGGCTATAAGATAGCTCACGATCTCCGCAGATCCAAGATATATAATGACAGGTGGGGCCCGCCGATTCGCTCTGGGATCGAAACACAATGGCAGCCATAGGTGAGCGTCAATCAAAAACATATTATAATAGTGCGAAAGAATGCCAGGTAAACAAATTTTAGAGTGATCTGTCAATTCCAGTTCTTATTATCAGAGATTAGAAATCATTCAAGAGTTTTTTAAGATTTCCTTACTTGATATTTATTGTAAAACCTGTATTAAAAAATAAAAACTTTAAGGAGAAGAATAAACTATCAGCTCTATAAGGATATATGATTATTAAAAATTTCCTTAAGCCTAGAAATTCTCGACTGGATTGACTACATTCATACCTACTTATTCATGACGTAAAAATTAACGATCTTGCACTTTGAACTTTAGCCAGAAGTGCTCACTAATCACAAGGCAGCAAAGTAACAACTAAAATTCCACAACGTTCCCATGAAAATAAATAATTTCCCTCTGAAACTTTTTGTGTGGGCACATTTCCTGCGTTATTTATTGTTGTGCCAGAGTAACGCTGGTGATAAGCTTCTTCTGGGCAGATTTTGTTTTGTTTTTTTTTTGGCCACATGCAACCGAAAGGCGACTCCGCGACTTACAAAATACTAAAATAAAAATCAGAAAAAAAGAAAGCAAACTGCGAGTGCGAGTACAAAATAAAAGACAAGAAGAAAACCAGTTCCAGAGCAAGTTTACTTATGTTGCGGCGGCGGCTGGGCTCTTATAGCCTTGAATGTGCATTTCACGTTGTCGCTGGTTTTCAGTTTTCGGTTTTTGGCGCGCGCTCAGGAAAACATATAAAAAACTGGTTAAAGCCAGCCAACCACAGTTGGCCAACATTTTCCCAAAGCTCCCCGAACACAAAAACGAAAAAAACCACAAAGTGATAGACAAGTGAAATGAGCAGCCAAGGAGAGCGAAAAATTCTCTAATCTCTAGTTCCCTAGCGGAGTTTTATTTTGCACACGACTTACGGTTATTTTCTAATTACTTTCCAAGCGATTTGCATGCACTGAAAAATATTTTAAATTTATGCCTGAGAGAGATATTGTCAAGTTTTTTGCTTGAATTATTAGTATATTTTCACTGTATTCACTCTTAAAAGGTTCTTTAAATCCTAATTCTTTTTTAACAACAATTCTCTAGATTAAAAGGAAATGTCAGAACCAAAATAGCTTTAATTGTGATAAGATAAAGCCATCATTATATTGCACACCATCTTATACTCTCCTTGTCTTTAACATAAATTATTTCTTATCTTATAACGAATGACAGACATACGATCAATTTTGAAAATATATATACTTTATTAATCACAGTATCTAATTTTAAATAAAGTTTTGTTTGATTGCATGTATGTAGTTTTAGGGTAATATTTAACATAAACCAATTAAAACAAGATGAGATCAGTCTGAATAAATATAGTAATCAGTCAATAATTAATTAGACCACTCGAAAAAAAAATGTAATTATTTCTTTAACAAAAACCCTCAGAATTATCATTAATTCCATCATTCAAACTGATCGTGTCAGGCGGCATTTTGTTGCCAAAGGGGGTTCTCCTCCGGTCGTCCGTCTTATCAATTTGGCAAGTGACATACGTTATTTTTAATGTTTTCTGAATAGATTATATACAATCAATGATGTTGGACTTGCACCCACAGATAAGCGCAAAATGGGTTAAGCAATATTGAATAATATTGCATGTAATTGACAATGTCAACGGAAACTGATCGGAAGAAGGCGGTTGGTCGTTTATTGCAGTCTGAGGAACCAAGTCCGAGTTCAGCAAGTCAATTGCCATTAAACTGGGGCAAATGGCCTTTCATTTAATTAGGGGTAATTGCAACTCCCCTCAGAGAGCCTGCACTTGAGCAATTACAGCAATTAGGCTATGGTTTTATCTTTACGATTCAGTCCCTTTGATTTCATATCCACTCGAAAATGATCAAGGGATTTGGAAACAAGTAATATTTTCTATCAAAGAGAAAGCCTACAATTTGTTTGTCATATTTCTTTACCTTTGTCCTCGATAAATATTTTTAAATTATTAAGAACTTGGTATGGGTAAATAATTTCACTTTTCAAATTAAAAAATAAGTCAAAATTACAAATTTTATTGATTCCCATTTGATTTTGAGTAGATTTTTTTTCATATTTAAAAATATTATATAATGCAACCAACAAATTTCCCAATGCTCCAATTTCACCAACAATTCTTCATATGGAAAGTTCAAGCTAATAAAGTTCGACTGTAAATGCTGGCACAGCGATAACACTACTCAATTCGGGTTAAAAGATCACCGAAAAGTTGTTCTAAATTCGGTTTTTATGGCTTTGATTGATGGGCAGGCGGTGCGGTTTGTCTCGAATATACAGCCGTGATTGATTGGCTCTTTTGCTGATTTTGAATGGTTTTTTATATGCATAGTTAACACTGACCAACAAAAAGGGAAAGGGAATTTGAAAATCATATAAAAAGTACAGCGCACAAATTGCGCAAAATGCCAAAGAACGAACGCCACACCAGAGCTCCAATCAGACGGCAACAGCTCCAGTATGAGCCAGCTGCAGTGCAGACATCTAATTGCCTCAAAAGGGTGAAACAGCAACAACAAAGCGCCGAGTTATAAACATAAGCGCATGTGCATTTGTATATTTTGTATACTTTGTGTGTATTTTGTGTGCGGGGAATGTACATAAAAAAAATTCAAAAATGGACCAACTGGGTCTCTCCTCTCTCCCAATAGGATTTGTATTTCGCCTGCAGTTTTACAGCTACTGGACGAGTGTTGCCGTTCTTGCACTTTTCCTGCCGCGATCGGCATCTGTTTACACTTGTGTCCGTACACTTGGGGTCAAAATAGTAGGAGCCGATTTTATACAATATTTTATAAACATTTTAATGGCACATTAGAGAGGGGGAAATTTCAAAATCTGATCTAATCACAATGGAAATATGCTGTTTTATGATCATTATAATTATTACTCCCTGATAATTTATTCAAATCAATTTAATACAGTTAACAGTGTGATTATAAAGAGGGACACAAATGTAGGCGAGATGCCGCATTGGGGGCGTTGGCATCGCCCCACCTTTTACATCTTCCCTCTGCGCCTCCTCTGTCGTTGTGCAGTCTTTTCTCCTTTCTCTCAACTTGGCCTTGTTGCACTTCTTGTTGTGGCTGTGGCCTCTTGGCTGACCCGTTAAGTGTAATTGAATTTAAACGGCAATTGTCTTGGCGAATGCAATAAATGCATTTTGCATTGTGCAAATCACATTCACGTTCAGTGACTCTCAAACTGCGGCTTAACGGTGCTGCAGAATGCCTAATGAGCGAGGGGGACGACGAACGGCAGAGCGAGACAGCAACTGCCCAGGCGGAATGCGGTTTAAAAATAAACCAAGCCCAGAGCGAGACAGCGAGACTGCGGGAGTAAGAGCGAGAGGGGCAAGCGCGAAGCCAAAACGTGCTTTGGCTTAGACCCTATTTAGCCTAGTTTACCAGAAATACTACAGACACTGGCCAACAACTGGGGAAGAGAGCCTGGCTCAGAGACACCTGTGTTGTGCCGAAAGAGGGAGAGAGAGAGACAGAGAGTCTTCCCCCACCGTTATGCTAATTTACAACCCAACTACAGGCGTAATTCGGTAATGAAAGCTACTAGGTAAATTATATCATATGATTTGTTGAGAATTTCTTCTTTTACAAAAATAGTTGTTTAGCACAAGTCAACATTTAGTTTTGTAAGAATATCAGTCTTTATTGCTAGGTATTTTTTTATCAGTTCCTTGAAAGGTAAGTTCCTACTGGCCCCAGAACTAGTTTCCACATAGTCAAGCAGGACTGTATAACTTGTATGGACTACTGTCTGCCTTTATATGACAGGTTGGCAATTTTTACGACCTGTTCGCACGCAACCAGCGAACTTCAGAGTGAGGATCTTCCAGATCGGGAATGGGAAGACCCTTCTTTTCCCGCATACAGTTACAGATTCGGGAACCCTAGCGATTACGCAACACCTTGCACCTCTAGCCGTGTTTTTATTATTATTGGCTTACAATATGTGGAGCATCGGACCGTAAAACGTCCGCAATTCTATTTTACGATCTTTTCCACACGGCCTTTGCCATTTCCCAGTTACTGTGTAATTCCGGTTTTAGGACTCACCTTTGACAGCCTCGTAGTATCCCAAATCCAGCGTGAATGATTTACGTTGATGTCCTGGCACTAACAAAAATATATATCTAGTGTATCCCCAGCCTGGATCACGGCGGCGGCGGCTTCTTCTTCTTCTTCGGCTTTAGCTGCTGCAATTAACATAAATTCCCGTATTTATTTGTTTTATTTTTCGTTTACAATTTTCACTACGATCGCTCTCCTTTTTGGCTCCTCATCTCCCACTTCTTCTTCGCGGCACACACACGCACTCGCACACCAACAAGCGAAAGATGCAGAGAGACGCGTAAAACCACGAAGATGGATATAAAAAATGAACCAACGCGAACACGAGGATGAGGAGGAATAGAAACGGGAGTGGAGCGGGATCAGAAAACCGGAAAGTTGTTTTTGTTGCTCTGCCATAAGCGGCGTTCTTGTTGTTGTCTCTTTTTTATAGGAAAAGAAAACGACGAAAAAATTGTTAAGAACCCACGAAAATCTCCGCAGTTGGGAAGACGGTTTCAGATTCAGATTCTGTTTTAATTTATGCCAAAGTATTTTTGTCACTTGTTTGGCTGACCTTAATAACAAATTCCAATGCACACAGGCTCACAAACACGCATCACGCAAAACCAGCTTTTTCGTTGTTCTCTTTTCGTTTTTTTTTTGGGATCAGTAATTAGAAAGAGCCGGTGCAGAGCAACAGGGTTTTCTAATTAGACCAACTAAAGCACCGACAACAAGATCGGCTTAAGAGAGCGCAAATAAGGGAGATAGAGAGAGCTGATTACGTTTTACTCAATGGCTCAGTTGATTATTCTTTCTTGTTGTTTTGCACGGCGATTCATATATTTGTAGCGGCTTGGCGATTCAACTGGTTTCGTATTGTTTAGTCCGCGCGCACGTCTTGTCAATTCGCCGTTTTTTTTTGGATGAGCGCAAAGTAGGGTTGTTGATTGTATCGAAATAAATATATCGATATTTTTCGAACGATTTTTATTTGCCAAAATATCGAAATTGAGATATTTTTATTTGATATTTTTGAATATTTTTTTCGCACGTGTTGCCTGTTTAGCTATAGAATTTTTCAAACTGATAAATTTAACTTATTTCAATTAATACGACCGTGTGGCCAGATTGAAAGACTTCAAATTAAATAAAGAACACACCAGAATTATATTCATGTTGCGTATTAATATAAGATATTTTATAATACTGTTTATTAAACACGACATCAAGTGGCGCTTAAATATGAAAATGTATTACATTTTTAATTAGGAAAGTATTCATTTCCGTTACTTATTCCTCTGCTTTAGTATATACCAAATGTGGGCGGATATGGTATATACTGACTCCGCGGTGTCATCTCTAGCTCAGAAAGAAACAAAAGCCGAAATCAAAACATGAAGAGTTTTTTGGTTTTTCTGTTTTTTACCTTCATCTTGTGCGGCCAAGGCGACCTTTTGTCGGTCAAGAAAAAGACCTGCGAGGTGTTGCTGCGCGAGTTGGGCGACGGCCAGATGCATTTCATCTATTGTGCCACCACAAAATCAGTTCCCGTGAAACTTTGCGTTGGATGCGAATTGGAGTACCACAATATTGTTGGCCGTTACAACAGTCTCATGGAAGACGAGAACTGCTCCAAGCGATATCTGGACTCGGACCGCATCAACATTGTGCCCACCACGCAGGGCATCCTCACGAATCTCTGGCAAAAGGCCAACTGCGATGGTAAAGTACTTTATTCCGGGGATTCCCCAACATCTCACAGCGTTTCTGTTCCCCACAGATTGTGCTAGGGCAAATAATTCGGCGAATTATGATAATTACTCCAGCATTTTTGATGCCTGCTTGACCCAACATAAGGACGACGTTTGCTTGGCCTGCAAGCTGGACTACCTCAATTTGAATACATTTTACAAAGACATGGAGAAGGCGAGCAAGGGTCAAGTGTGCTTCGATCTGCAGGATAATGTGAGGCTGAGTTATATTAACATCTTCACCAATAACTTCTTTAATGGCTTGCCAGATGAACCGCACCCGCCTCAACTGGTCCAAGACCCTGAAATGCTGTCAGCGAGAAAGCAAGCTTGATAACTTCTTGATCGCCGTGGCCGTGGTTGTCCTGTTGCCCATTGTCACCTTCTATGTTACGGCAATCGTGGTGACCAAGCGTCGGGAAGCCAACCATGGTTTGCTCAACGAGGAGGGTAAGCTGCTAGGAAAGACTTATTCATTTGGGACAATAGTCACGAGTACGTAACCCGTTTTGTAGAACCCGAGTTGGATGCTCCTTCCACTGCCACGATTATTAGCGCTGCTGTGCTGTCCACTCGCAGTGCCGAACCCACTGAAGTCTCGGCCACAACGGAGAAGATAGCCAATGTGCTGAATCTAGCCGCTGCTGATCTCTCGGATGATTCCAGCCACAACGACAGACCCAATTCTATGAAAAGGAAAGCAACTCGTCGTCCCGACTTGGCTTTGGATTCTGGCAGCGATGAGGATGAGCCCATGCAACCGAAAGTGTTGGGTACAGGGGCTCCAGGTCTGGATTCGGATTACTCCAGTGATGATGAACCTTTGGTGAAACCCAAAAGAGCCTAAGGGAACCAAAGACGGGCGATTGATTATGGTAAGATACCAGCAACATACATAAAAGCTAAAAAGCGATAATATTTTAATGGAAAATCTTCCTATTACGAGGAATTTAATTTCTTACTTATCACAATTAAGCTGCTCATGAGTCATGACTATATTTAACGAAAAACAACTTTCCTACTCTCAAGTTGAGATATTTTTCTATATAACAAAAGCATTAGCCATATAATATGTACAAATGTGATAACACAATAAAGTACCAAACACTTTTTATATTTATAAACGAAAGTCGGGAATTTATGCAAAAAGTTGGAAAGATCTTTTTAAAGTCAAACAGCGTCCCTAAGCGAAAGTCTATCATCAATATTATTAATATCCTGTCATGAATTTCAATGCTCATTCCTTGAATTCCAAACTTTTGCCCACTTTTATGGTAGCATTTTGTATGCCCTTCATTTATTGGCAAGTTACTTTTGCACTTAAAGCTAATTATTTTCGAAAGAAGATCAGAGGGTCATCATCAACATGGCAAGGGCCCTTCCACCGGATTTAGGGTTCTAGCTTACAATTTATGCTCTTAATTAGATTATTAATTAGACAACAAATTAACAATGAAAATGCATGGGCCGCGATTCGTTCCATTTATCCATAGGGAGCATAGAGGTTGCCATGGGTGGAGCTGGTCTGATAATGGACCAAACTCCCGTGGGTCTGCTGGGCCGGCTGGTAGTAGGCCTGATGATGGTACAGCGACGGGGGTGCCGGCTCGTTCACCTGGATCTGGTGGTAATTGGTTATCGGTTCATGTTCCACCACTTCTCGCACCGTCTGGAATGGATGATTCACCACGATGCGTCGCTTGTGGAAGGTCTCGCTGGTGGCTGCCGCATCGGTGGGCGCTGCTGTGGCGGCTATCACCCGCTCATTGGGCTTCAGGTGGCCAGCACCACCGTTCACGGTCACATCCACATCCACGGGCTGGGCCTTCGACTGGGAGGGCGTCGCCTGAGTGGCGGACACTTCGGAGTTGGGTGCCTCGACCAAGCGCTGGGATTTCTGCTCCCGCAACTCCCCCGATCTTTGCTGTGTCTGCTGGCTCCTGTCGCAGTCCGGGGCAATGGTGGAGGAAACAACTAAAGGCTTCTGCGCTTCGCTGGCAATTTGGATCTGGATGTGAGTGTTTGCCGGCGACTCCTTCTCCCTTTTGAGCTCCTCTCTGGGCTCCACCTCTTTGGGCGCCTCAACCAACCTGGAGGACTTGCTGTCCGGACTGAATCTCATCTGGGAGTAGGGAGCACTGTAGTCCAGCTCTTCGGCAACTCTCTGCCTCGAGGGCTGACTGTAGTAGGCCCTGGGAGCCGGCGACTTGGCATACACCACCGTGCCGCCCACATGATTGCGCAGATAGGGCTTGATCTCGGTCACCTGGGCTGGCACCTCTTGGATGCGCCTCTCCTTGAGAGGAGTCTGGCGACTGCGTCCCAGGTAGATGTTATGCTGCGACGGCGGCAGATGAATCTTATGCTCATGCTTGATGATCTGCGTGGGTCGCTCCTCCTCCTCCGCCTCCGCCTCGGCGAGTTCCAATCTGGCGGGCTTGGCGTCCACACTGCCGGCACTCACATTGGGCAGGTACTCGCCGGAGAAGTAGTCATCGTCCTCGGCGTACTGCTGACGATTGAAGTTGTTGTTGTTCCTCGGCTGATAGACCCTCTGGCCACGGGAATACTGCTGCTCCTGCTCCTGCTCCGGCCGCTGGATCATATTGGGTGTTAGGTGCTTGGCGTTGATCTTCAAGGGGTTACCGCTGGCATCCACAGCGGAGACGGAGACAGAGGAGGAGCCAATGCCGCCGCCCTGGCGGCCATCGGTAACATCGCCCAGCGGCTGCTGTTGTTGCAAACGTGACTCCACATACTCGTCCTTGGGCGCCTGATCGTAGGAGGGCATGGTGGTCACACTGGAGCCTACGGTTGTCGCCTGCTGATCCTTGCCAGCAGCAGAGGCCTTGTCATAGGATGGCCTGTACTCCTGACCACCGCCACCGTTGTTGTTGTAGCTCTGCGTCTGAACCTGGCCAGTGTTGTAGGCGGCAGCCACCGCGGGATGGGGATGACCTAGAGGAAGCAGCGTCTCTCCCTTGGGAATCTTGGCCACCGGATGCTCGAGTTCAACAACCAGAGTGCCCGCTGGCTTGATCACCACCCGCTCCTCGATGTCATAGAACTCCTTCTGGATGGCCGGATGGCGAACCTCGTACTTCTTGGCCTTCAGAGCGGGCTGCACAATCTGGATGGTTTTCGTGACCAATGGACGTTGCGGCGGAGTGTAGCTCCTTGGCGGTGACGGTGGCAGGTAGCCAGAGCCTCCTTGGTAGCCCGACGACTGGTCGCTGTAGTCTTCATAGCCCCCCTGGCCATCGTCCGCCTCTGGCGGATACTGATCCTGGTAGTCCACCTCCGAAGCATCTTCGTAGCTATAGCCGCTCTGGTCGTAGCTGGGACGGTTGTAGCTGGTGGCAGGATTAAAGCCCACCGAGGAATCGTATCCCGAAGCGGGTTCAGCGGGGAGAGAAGGCGCAGCGGCAGCAGGAACAGAACTGGATGAAGACGATGCGGAGGAGGAGGAGCTGCCACCGCCCGAAGAAGATGAACTGGAGCTCACAGCTGGCGCTTGAACGGGCGTCTGGGCTGGCTCATAGATGGGCTTGCTGTCGGGAGCCGCCTCCACATTGGCACTCTGACCTTGGCTGGAAACGGGAGCAGCCACCTGGCGTTCGAACATGCGTAGCTGCTGGGATCGCTGACTGCCTCCAATTGAGACCAATTTCTGCGGAGCAGCAGCTTCCACATTCACAGAGGAAGTCACACCCGAGCTGGACTGTGTGTAGCGCTGAGGCGCGGGATTGGAGGATTCGTAGACCTGTGAAGAGTCCTTACTTTTGTACTTTGCCTTAACGTGTGTCTAATCAAAGGACTCACCGTCTCCACAGTGGGTCCATGGCTGTGGTAGGACTGAATGTATCGCTCGAACTCCTGATTCTGACGCAGCTGCTGGTTGCGCTGCCGGAACTGGCCGCTGTGAGGACTTGCCTGTGGCGGCTGGAGCGAGGGTCGGCGATTGTGGTTCCGACGACGCGGCAGTCGTCCGTTCTTGGACATCTGCGGCTGACCCTGAACCGGGGGCTGCAGACCCAATCCCTGGCGGGGCGAGAGCTGTTGAGGTTGCTGCTGCTGCTGTTGCTGTTGCTGGCTTTGAGTCGTCTGCTGTTGCTGCTGCTGCTGTTGGGACTGGAGCTGCTGCTGCTGCTGTCGCTCCTTGATGCGTTGAAACTGCTGATCCTCATCCCGCTGCGGACCCGCTCTCAGTTCCGCCGGAGCACGACCACCTTCCACGTAGTTAACATCCGCTGGATTTGTGGCGGGTTGCTGAGCGATTGAGATGTTGACATGGGTGGCGGCGTTAGCCTGACTACAGGCCACCAGCAGGACCACCAGCAGTCCTCGCATCATCCTGATTCAGATCCTGTGATACTGTCCAATCCGAAAGCCCAAAGTCCAATCACTGTTGACAACCACCAACACCGAAGCTCACTGCTGTCTGTCTGATCGATCGACGTATTGTGCCCCGCATATTTATACAGATTTTCAGGTGGAATTGCGGGAGCGATCGCGATCGCGATCAGTGTCAAAGTCAACGGCAGCCATAGGAATAGCTATAGCTCACCGCTGACCTGGCCCAAACTGTTTAGGGATGAGTCTCTCAGATGCTTGCCCCAGTTATACAATTAAAGGCATTCGACCTGGCGATGGAGCGCGATCGCATTTGATCGATGATGCATTCAACAAATTGCTGTCATCGCTTCACACTTGTGTTGTGGCACGCACCAACAGTGAGAGAAACATTCGACTTAAAAATAAGTGGAATTTATGTCAGAAGTATAAAATAAAATATAGAATACAGAATGTAGTTTATCATATAAATTTCGAACTAGAATCTAATCTAAGTAAATAGGTTTGGTTTCTGTAAGCCCAAGCAAGCTCTCCATGTTTTTCAAGGCTTATTTGTTACTTCCTTTAAAGGGGTTTCATATGTTTCATAGGTTTGTATTTAAAAAATTGCAAAATATTTGAATAATATATATCTGGACCTACTTTCCTAGTCCTAGTTCATTCTCATCTCATCTCAGAACTTAGATTCACATTGTTTTTTGCGACTGATACACATGACAACTCCGAATTTCGATAGCATCCCGTAAATGGTCAGTGCAGCATTTTCATGTAATTGTCGGAAGGTCAGAGTTGCGTCGCTCCGTTGGCAACTAGTTTGAACTTGAAATCCAATCCGCGAGACGTTGAACCGCTGGGAGGAGATTCAGAAATCACTTTTTGGGGGTGCTGCTTGCTGCTGGTCAGGCAAATTTGCGCGATCGAAGTTATTTTGTGCAAAGTGATTGCTCGGTTTCGGAAAGGTTAATGTGAAGTATTCAAGTTTTACGTTTACGGTGGACTTGTGCAGATTTGCAATTTTACCATGGCTAAAATCAAAGTCAAGTGTGGCTTAAACTACTAAGTAGGAAAGGGAGAAAGCGTAACTGTAAGAGCCTGCAGTTATTTGTTTAATTATAAACCAAGGTCTGAGCTATAAATTAAGGCAAATATGGCTTGAAAAGGTGTCAAAACTAATTGATCGAGGTCCCTATTTTGTGTTTATTAATTTGAAGTACAAATCAAAAGCCTTACAATTGGAAATCATCGAGATCCATATCCAGTTTATTCGATCTGACAGCCCCCAAAATTGTAGAATCATTTCAAAAACCAAAACAAAACAAATAACTGAGACTCGCTCGTGAGCAAAATGAAAGGATGTTTGATGGCAGTCGCCATGAAGGCGGCCAAGCGATTGCAAGCGCAACAGGTGAGTGCGATTTCCAATCTATAAACGTGCCCTGCATCGCCGATAAAAGTATACCGTGCGTGTGTGGGATAAAAAGGCGTTTATTTTAATGTTTTGTGGGGGGGAGTGGGAGTCGAAAACCAGTAAATAGAGTAGACAAAAGTATACAATACAACATGCGGTGCATGTGGCCAGTCCACAGCAGTAACAGTACTACTGCTGAACTGGCGTTCGTTACAAGCTACAAGCTACGCGATAAACACAGTCTCAGGCATAATAAGACAGCTGTTAACCAGCTAACGGGAGGGAGGCAGAGAGCCTACACCAACGCCTTCTCAATGTCCTTGGCTATGTCCATGGGATCGGTGGTTGGGGCATAGCGATTAATGGGAATACCGTCCTTGTTCACCAGGAACTTGGTGAAGTTCCACTTGATCCCACTGCCCAGGGTGCCGGTCTGCTTGGCCTTCAAATACTTGTACAACGGGGCGGCATTATCGCCATTCACATCGATCTGGAAGATAAGCCAGTCATTAAATTCTACCGGCATTACTAATGCTTACTCCATTGTTTATACCTTGGCGAAGACTTCACCGATGTCGGCCTTGGAGTCACGCAAATGGCACACCATGGCCTCGCCATCCGCCTCCGGCATCTGCGATCCAAACTGATTGCACGGGAAGTTGAGGATGACCAAACCGGATTCACCGTACTTCTCCTTCAGATCCGTCAGCTTCTGGTAGTTGTTCTTGGTCAGGCCGCACTTGGAGGCAATGTTCACCACCAGCACCACCTTGCCCTTGTACTTGTCCAGGGAGACATCGTTTCCATGGGTGTCCTTCACGGTGAACTCGTAGATCGAGGCGGCGTTCTTGTAATCTCCGTTAGCAGACATGTCGATCTGGAAGCGATGGCAAGACGAGAGAACTCAGTGGGGTATTAAGATAGTGGATCCCTTCTCAACCTCTACAGATTATACGATATATAGTAAAGCACAAAAGACATAGGGCATAGGCGCAGTCACAATAAAGTTTAGTTCGGCATAAAGACAAGGCAACAAACTGAGTTAGTCAACGATTAAAAAGCTTCAACTTCAACAACTACTCGCACTACTCACGGCAGCTGCTGTGGAGTACGAGGCGGCAGACGTGGCGGATGCGGGTGCGATGCTGGCCGCACAGCTGACGGGCAGCAGGACGGTGCAGAAGCGCAGGCTCTGCCTTTGGCCCTGAGACAGCTTGAGTGCGACGGGTGTGAAGGAGGAGGAGCGCCTGCTCGAATAGCACCTGAAGGCCTGGCGGGAAATGGTCTGAAACTGCCTGAGACTCATACTTCAATCGCTGCAAAATAACCAGGCGAGGGATTACTTTAAAGTTTACTTTAACATTCAGTGGCAACAAGTAGGTCCAAAAGTGATATAGTTTTTGATAACTGAAGAAGTTGTTTTTAAAATTTTGAATAGAAATTTTGAGTTGCTTATTGTTTTGATATACAAAATATTGCGCAGTTTTTGTGTAGATGAATTTATGATCTAAGAAGTGTTATTTTTTTTAGGTCTACGTATAAACTTTTATTTCATAAAAGAAGTGATTATTGCGAGTGAGCTTGCAAAATCAATATATTTTAAGGTGGTTTGATGGAGTTTCCGAGGTTTTTGGTTCTTATAATTTATATTTTAGTTGAGTTTTTAATAAAAATAGGGTTTGATTTTAAATGTTGTATAGAGAAATTTAAAACCAGATTTAGAGAATTAGGACGTTATTTGTATGTCAACTAAAAAAACGTTGTTTGCTAAATTAATTCTGAATAAAAGAGTGTAAATGAAGCAACTTTAATTAAAGATCTAATAACTATTCTCGAAGTTCACAAAACTGTCCTGTTTTCGAGGTAATTTTTATAGAATTAAGTAATTAATCCCATCTGCAATTCATCCTTGACGCGAACTTGACCTTTAACCAGATTGGCGGAGATGCATAATTAATCAGGGCCAAAGTCAAAGTCGGGGGGCTATTTTCCGGTGAGTCACGCCACAATGTCTGGTCAGGATTGGCCCACGTCCGCGACCGCGTAGCTGGGGGGTCGCCTTATTATTGCCGCCCGCTCATTACGCATGCAAGCCATTTGATTCGAGAGTTGATAGCGAATTAGAGAAGGAGGAGGAGGAGCTTATTGTTCTGATTTGGGGGTAATTACTTGCATGGTGAGGTAGACGTACGAGCCCAAGGCAATGGCCAGGGAGCCGAATAGAAAGTGCGCGATGGATCGGCCGGCCATATTTTACTATATATCCCCGATTTCACCACTGGTATAGGGAGTATGCACGGATACAAATAGAATGACAGATTTCTGCAAGCTCACGCTGATGGGCGAGATATGTACAATGCACGAAATATTGGGAGCAAAGTACAATCCAAAACAGATTGTTTCCCTTTTCCTTTATTCTCTCGCCGCCTGACAGCTGTTCGCTAAATGTGACTCGGCGGCTGATATGCTTTATCTCGCCAAAACACTTGTGATTCCTATTGTTTGGGGCTTACTTATGTCGTAATCGTACAATTTAATAATATCACTTTCGAGGCGTAAGAAAACTGTGACCGGCGAGCAAGAAATTTCCCTTTTTATAGGCTGCAGCCTATCGATATTACGAGAATGTGGAAAACATCGCGAGCAAGGTATCGATTTACTATCGACCTATCGATGCGACTTCGAGGCTACTGCCATCTCTATCGCACAAATTTTCTTCTTTTTCCATTGTGTGTGCCTGTGTTTTTGTTATTGGGGAAATTCGAAAGATACAAAATTATAGAGTGAAAATATCGCCACAGAGCGAGCGAGAAAGCGTGCGAGGAGGCCAGCGAGCAGCCACGCCCAGCCAGGCCAATCCGCCCACTTCCGCAGGACTCTGATACACACACACACACACACACATTAGCGGCAGGCACGCAGACACACACACACGCACGCCCCCCCCACCCACACAGCCGACAGCAGCAGATCTCCGCGAGGAGAAAAAAGCAGCCTGCAAATGATGCTCTCTTCGATAAACAACTCCTTCGAGCAGGACACCCACGATGCGGACGCCAACTGCGACGGGCCGGACCTGGACTTCGTCTACGCGGACGTGGACGGCTACCAGAACGAGATCGCGGAGCTGTACAGCTACACGGAGTTCAGCGAGTTCCAGATGAACGTGAAGGCCTTCGAGGACCAGATGGAGCTGTACGATTTGCCGCCCAACTGGCAGAAGCAGGACCCGACAGCTCAGCGCGGCATCGTGATGAAGCTGGTGGATCAGCTGGAGGTCTCGGACCGCGCCTTTCGCATGCAGGCCGCCCGCTGCATCCTGTATCTGGCGCAGGGCTGCTGGGCGGAGGTGCAGTCGGACGAGGAGCAGCACCAGATTACCCGGGACAACGTGCTCATGCTGCACAAGCTGGGCGTCTTCGCCTCCTTCATCGACCTGCTCAACATGGAGATCGAGAGCGCCTGTTCGCCGGACATAGTGGCCGTTAAGATCACTAATGTGACGCTGGTAGACTCGACGGACATTCGGGTGATCCTGTCCGTGCTGTACATCATCACAGAGACAATCCGGGACGAGCGAGAGCGCGGCAGTGAGGATTACAAGGAGTTAGCCGAGTCCTTTGTGCAGGACATTAACTCTCCCCTGCCCGACGGCGAGCTGTTGGCCGTCAAGCTGCTGGGCATGATCACACGCTTCTGCAGCGGCGCTGCCCCGCAATTTCCCATGAAGAAGGTCGTCCTGCTGCTGTGGAAGGTCTCGCTGCTCGGTCTGGGCGGCATGGACGTCCTCAAGAATCTCAAGAACGAGTACCGGCAGAAGGTGGGCCTGGAACCGATCACCGAGGACACGCTGGAGGTGACCAAGTGCATGCGAGCGAGCTCACCGCCGGCCACGGCCACCGATATACTGGAGAACCAGTATCCCAAGAGGAATTTCAAGTGAGTAGTTAGTTTACGATGTTCTTTTCCAGTTTCGACTTACATACATCCCCTTTTCCTTGCAGACGCTCGCTGATGAAGCAGCGCTTCCTGGACGAGCCGGAGCAGATCGACATGGAGATGAGTGGCAATGAGGGTCAAAACAATGCCAACAATGGCGGCAGTGGTAACGGCGGCGGCGGCGGTAATGGGGAGGAGGAGCTCTCGCAATATTATCGGCCCTACGATGATCCATCGTCGTCCGCCTCCTCCACCACCTCGACGGCCAATCCCAACAACCAGCCGAGTTCGGCACAAGCGCCGGCCTCCGTGCCGCCGATACAGATCACCGCTCGCCTGCCATGGACGCCCAAGGTGCGGCAGAAGGACATTGACCAGTTCCTGGACATTTCGAGGAACAAGTTCATCGGCTACTCGCTAATCGGGGACCACGAGAGCCTGGCTGGACTGCCGCAGCCCATTCACGAGGGGTTTAAGACGCTGCAGCGGCACATGTACTTGAGCCTGGCCGATATGCAGATCAAGAAGGAAGAAGACATTGCCAGGAATCCGATTTCCACGCACGAGGACGAGATTAAATTGACGCCAGCCGAGGTGCTGTACCAGGCAATCCTGCCCAACCTACCGCAATATATGATCGCGCTGCTCAAGGTCCTGCTGGCGGCGTCGCCCACCTCCAAGTCCAAGACGGAGAGCATCAACATAATGGCCGATGTGCTGCCCAAGAAGATGCCTCTGACGGCCATACAGTCGACGAAGCTAACCGTCGACATGGGCCGCCACAAGGAGATCATCGTGAAGGCCGTGTCGGCCATCATTCTGCTCTACCTGAAGCACTTCAAGATCAACCACGTCTACCAGTTCGAGTTCATGTCCCAGCACCTAGTCTTTGCCAACTGCATCCCGCTCGTCCTGAAGTTCTTCAACCAAACAATCACCGAGTACGTGAACACCAAGAACTCCATTCCCCTGCTGGACTTTCCCTCCTGCGTCATTGGCGAGCAGCCGGATTTGAGCGGCGACAGTTTCGTTTATGGCGGCGAAATGTCCGACAAGCCGTACTCCTGGCGCAATGTCTTCTCCTGCATTAACCTGCTGCGCATCCTCAACAAGCTGATCAAGTGGAAGCACTCGCGTGTCATGATGCTGGTGGTGTTCAAGTCGGCGCCGATCCTGAAGAAGACCCTCAAGGTGCGCCACGCCATGATGCAGCTGTACGTGCTGAAGCTGCTCAAGATGCAGACCAAGTACTTGGGCCGCCAGTGGCGCAAGTCGAACATGAAGACGATGAGTGCAATATACTCCAAGGTGCGGCATCGCCTGAACGATGACTGGGCGTTTGGCAACGACCTGGAGTCGCGTCCCTGGGACTTTCAGGCCGAGGAGTGCACACTGCGCGCCTGCGTCGATCGGTTCAACCTGCGACGCTATCCGGAGGCCACACAGAAGTGCGGCAACAATGGCACCGCCGCCCAGAACGCGGAGAATGCCCAGCAATCGAACATGATGGCGGGCAACAATGGGATGACGGGCAATAACGGATCCGATGTCAATGGCTATGGGAACAATGGCGGCGGAGGCGGTGGTGGCAACAACGGCGGCGGTCACAATCAGCAGCAGCAGCAGCAGCTCAACGATTACGGTGTGGAGGGCGGCTTTCCCAGCGACGAGATTCTAACCCACTCGGACTTTGCTTTCTTTGGTCACTCGGGTTGGTGGGATCGCAAGGTCGAGCTGACGGACTACTTCAAGGCCAACTATGCGGTCTGGCTGGAGGAGGAGGTGTACAACAGTCAGACCGACTGGGATGCCCTCTAATCCTAAGGGTGAGTGTAGGAGTTACTTGGAGGATTACTCCTAATGAAGTTACTAATCAAGTTCTTACTCTTTATGGCAGCTCCTGTGACATGCGCATCGTATAAGCAAAAAGTTATTACCATAATTGTAAGCATTATAAAAGATACATTGATATAATCCATGTAGCCGCGACTTGTAGGATGCGAAGAACTCACTGAAATTGGCAATAAATTGGCAGGCCACGACGGACTCTTCTCTCATCCCTTTCACTAACTTAAAAACAAACAAACTAACTAAACTAGCCTCAAGCCTGTATATTTAAATATTATATTTTATAATTTCTGTATTTCTTATTTGTGTGTTGGCTTCTAAAGAGCGAAATAAACAAATTTAATAGTTCGAAAACAACTTTGGGTTTCCTCCTTTCGGTTTCGGTTTTGTTTTTATTTTTTTTATTTGTGTGTTTTGTTTCGCACAAGAAAAAAATATATATCGAGTTCTATTAGGTCATAGGTCTTAGCATTAGATTTCAATTTTGGTATTTACAAGGTGCGGCGCATACATATATATATAAATATATATTTATTATATAGTACAATAACTCCAACGCCCTAATTCCACATGCGACGTAATAGTAAACAATACAAGTGTGTAATAGTAATAGTTAGCACAGCTAAATATATATATATATGAATTCCTGAACCGGGTTACTTCATTTCACAATCTTGGCCATGTCACCACCCAATAATAACTACCTTAATGCGTAAAATAAAGACTAACTAATTGAGAGTTCTACATAATAAAATGTATGCCCGGGGCGGGTCTCGATTTCTTTTTGTACAGAAAAGGTTACAGATAAAACTATTTGGTGGGGGTTTTACCAAAAACCCACCCGATTCCAGAATTAGCCTGTTCTTGTCGCTTTTTCATTTGATTTAAATTAAAGGGTTAAATGGTTAAAGGGTTATGCATCTTGTTCATTTAAATTAAAGGGTTAAAGGGTTATGCATTTTGTTCATTTAAATTAAAGGGAAAGGGTGCTATGCATCTTGTTCGTCTGAGGGGCTTGGTTTAACTTAAGGAAAATATTTCAGTTTCTCCAAAAGCTAAACCTAATTTTGGCCACAAATTTGTAAGTTTACTAAAAACCCGAGACACCTTTTAGATTTACTTACAATAGAAAACCCTACTGTACAAAGGAAACTAAATCAAACACTTTTCGAACCATTTAACAACCTTTTTCACGGAACTTTCTATATACAGGGATGCTTTTTGAATTGAAATCCCTTAAAATGTGGCCCAAATGAGCCTATTTTCAAGCTTAATTTTATACAAGATGTATTACAAGACAGCAATTTCTGCGGCAAATCCCTGCAAATCTACAAAATATTGTTTTTTGTACACTGCATTTCGTACCTACTCATCACTACACTTACTGCTCCATGGGACAGGCTGTGGGCAGCACCGTGTTGTTGTTATTCGGTCCCACATAGAGCATTCCGAAGCGCTTCTGCTGCGGTGGACAGACGACTGGTGCCGGTGCCGGGACCTCGCAACGCTCCTCAAAGTAGTGCACGATGCGCTGGAGCACGAACTTGAAGATCTTGTCCTTGGATATCTCGCCGTTGAGGAATGTTATGTCCTTACAGTCGCGATACTCGCTGAAGTTCTTCTCGTAGTGCGGCCACACGCACAGCTCGAAGTATCCGGTGACATCCGGCGGGTCGTAGGTACGCTTACTGCGCCGCTCGAAGCACTTCTCGTAGGGCAGATGAAAGTGATACTTGAGGTTGCACAGGGCCAGCAACTCTGGCTGATTGAATATCATAAAGCCCTCGACCAGGAGGAAGTTGATCTTCTTGTCTCTCAGCTGGGCTGCTATCTGGGCATTTATGCGCATGATGTGCGCCGCCTGCTGCTGCTGCTGATGGAGCTGCTGCTGCTGCTGGTGCTGCTGGGAATGATGGTGATGGTGGTGGTGCCGTTGCTGTTGCTGCTGATGGTGCTGCTGCTGTGGAGCATAGTGGTAGGCTCCACCTCCACTATTACCTTGCTTGTAGTAGTTGGCATTGTAGTTGTACTGCTGCTGGAATTGGAGGGCGTAGTGCTCGAAATTGGCATAGGTCACCAGTTGCCCCGGCGGCGGCTCTTGGGCCACGTGGCGACCCTTGATGATGTTCGCAATGTCGTTAAGCATCTTGGCCATGTCCAGCGAGGTGATCAGTTCAAAGTTGATTGCATTGAGCGCTTCATTGCGCTGATGTCGCTTGTCCTCCACTGGCAGGAAGTAGTCATCCTGCGAGATGAGCCGCACCTCACCGATCGTATACGGTGAGTTCCACAGCGGTGCTCCACTCAGCCCCTTGAAGTAGTCGTGCAGGCTGTGGGCCAGCGTGGTCTTGCCGCCACAGGTGACGCCCGAGATTCCAATTACCAGCCACTGAGGCATGTTGCTATCGACTGATTGCACTGCTATTCCTGCTGCTGCTCTTCCCTGTTTGTCAGCGGAATCGTACGTAGGCACGTCTGCCCGTCGACTGATAACCTCTGCCTTTAATCGCGCTTCACCTTCAGGCTCCAGATGTGGTAGAAGGAGAACGCGGCGATGCCGCCGAGGAAGATTACCCCGAATACAGTGGGCACTATGAAGGCGTATTTTAGCGGTGGGAAGAAGAGTCGAATGGGATTACCTGTTTGGACAAGAGAATGATACTGTGAGTTTCAGGTAGGACTTGGGTTAGCATGGATTACTAGGAATTGAATAAAATTTAATAAAAATATATCCAAAACAATATTTAAAAAAGGAAAACGATCCATTTCGGGTCATCAAAGTTTGAGGGGTAATTTTTCTGGTATCATAACTACCCTTCAACTTGCCTGAATTGAGAAAAATTAATTTTATTTATTTTCAGTTTTACGTTGGCTATGCTTCTCCGAGTACGATTTTTTTAATATAAAATTGTTTTTAATATAAATTATTTTGTAAAAAGTTCAATTTTCAACCATGTTTTTTCACCTGTTGGAAAGTGTAAAAATTAAACAAAAAATTTAAAAAAAATTGTACTCAGAGAAGCATAGAGAATTGTTTGATAAAGAAGTGGGGAAAATATTGGTTCGATTCGATGAAAATTACTGGTAAAAGTGATACCAGAAACTTTAAAAAATGTGATTTCCAGGAAAACGCGTTTAAAGATTAAAAAAATGGTCGAAACGTATGGAGGTGGCTATCTTTCTGGCTTCGTTTACCCATGAAGGAATGCGAATTTTATAAAACCCTTTTTATGGCGTATTCCTCAGATCCTCTATATTTTGATAATAAAAAAAAAACAATTTTAAAAAATTCGTAAGTCTTCTACGCCCTTAATAAAATGCATCAAATTAGACTGGTCACAGGACTAAGTTTATCATTCATTTCGACATACATATAATCTACCTGTTAAACTTGGAAGTTATTAGCTGTGGGGTTGGGTAAAAGTTATTACTGAAAATGAGTAATACCTATGTATGTACACTTGTAGGCCAAAGTTTTTAGGTTCGGATACACCCAAGCAAGGGATATCGCGCTTATGTGTCATTTGGTTATCTGAATTTTAGGAATCCATGCACTGATATTATTTTCCTTACATTTTCGACACACCTAGGTCAACGTGTAAGCGAAATAAATAAAGTATTTGTTTAAATAAAGCAAAGTAAGAGCTACTAATAAGTAATTAGCAACTGGAACGGTGTATACTATGATGAACTCAAGTGTAAAGTGGGTAATTACCGAACCACAGTCGATTATTAATAAATATTGCAAAAATGTGTGCTGAATTTAAGCAATTTTCGTAAGCAAGAAGCTGTACTTTGTGCATGCACTGTTTGACCTTGAGATATCTCTATACTCCGAGCCGCATTTCAGGTAAGCCCCGGCTTTGGTCTGCCACCTGCCGGGATCTGGGGGATCGCTTTCCGCCTCCGCCTTTAACACAAACCTACACACACACACACACACATGACGTGCCGTGACCAATTTGCGCTGCGGCGTCACTTTAATTACTGCACAAAAGCCGCCCAGATTATTCAATAAAAGTAATAACGGCCGGCCAGGAGGCGAGGACTAGCTCCCCAACTCACCTTCATCGATGAGCATAAAAGGCAGCACAGCCACCCAAAAGAAGTAGTAGAAAAACACGGCGATTGCGGCTATCAAAATGATTTTTCCGAGTTGCGCATTCGAAGCCATAAATAGCTCTGATATTCTCAGAAATGCTGTGGTTTCTCGTTCTAAAACAACAGGCGACCGGCGGTAATTTCTGCAGAAGACAGCCCATGAATTGTGCTCCAGATGCAGACTGCTCTCCTCTGTCCCCAATCCGTCGATTTTTCACAAATCTGCAGTTCCCGGATGGCTCCCGTGGCTGGTGTAAACAAAACAAGTGCGTGCTCCAAAAAATCTCGGAATCTCGGTGTTGTGAATAGTGAGACCGGCTGCGATTGCAATGCAGAATATCAGCCAGCAAGGGAGAATATACCAGAAATAAATCCCTGTGGAATTTGTTATCGAAAATCAATCGATTTTGTTTTTAAATCCTTTAACTATTTAAAATAGTTATAGTTTGGGTTCTGCATTTTCAAAGAAATTTAATTATACATTTTTGTGACGTTAAGATTTTATTTAAAATTAAATTTAATAAATTTAAAAAATACCACAACACTAAAAATACCATTTATCAGATGTTCGGGCACACTCAAAGCATATCCACCGAATGTAAACAGAAACTTCAACTTCGATGAGTGAAAAATGGCAAAGAAGGCGCAAGTGAAACGGCGGCCATGGGTGAAGAACCTGTACTCGAACCGGGAATATCCGGACAATTACACGGACCCCAGCTTCCTCAAGGATCTGCGCACGAACCTGCATGTCCGGATATACACGTTCGGCGAGGCGGTAGCCGGCATCACGGTGCTGAACAACCAGATCTCCTGTATTACCGGCTTCCTAATACTCTATCAGCTACTGCTCAGCGACAGCGTCGCACCCACCACGATCCTGATACCCAGTTGCGGAGTGACGGGACTCGGCTACCTCTTTTACCGCGGCAGAAGCCTGAGTTTAGCGCTGCTGGGTGAGGATTCCAAGACCCTGGTCACGGTGGTCCTATTCGGGTACCTTTTCTCGCCGATGCTACACACCCTAACGCAGGCCATCAGCACGGACACCATCTACACGATGACCTTCTTCGTCCTGCTGGCCAATCTGATATTCAGCCATTATGGGCTGGATGTGGCAATGGTCTCGAAGGTAAAACTTTAACGAGAGGTGTAATTTGTTTAATAAATAATGTTTTTGTTTCAGGCTATTTCCCTGAATGCTGCCATTTTTGGAGCCATTTGCCTGGCCTCCCGCCTGCCCACTTCCTACCATGCCTTCGTACTCCTCGTGGAGGCTGCCGTCTTCTTTGTCCTGTATCCCATCATTACGGAGGCCAAGTGGCGCGCTCAATGCATGGTGCCCATCTTCATCATCTGCTGTTCGGCCCTGTATTGCATATCGCACCCTGTGCTCTACCTCTACGCTTTCACCACGATCTTCATAAACTTTGTCTGCCCGCTGATATTCGTGTGGCAGCAGCGATACAAGTTCAACATACACGGCCCCTGGGATGAGGCGATCGTGGAGGAGAACACCGACGAGAACCTGGACGCGAACTTATAGCAGCAACTACGCTTCTCAGAGCAGAAGCTGTCACCTGCTCAGCCAGGTGGCGGCGATGTCGGGGAGCACTGTCACTAATCACCACTCACTTGCACATTTTTTTAATATTTTTGTTAATAACTCTATGTTCTATGTTTTTAAGTTTGAGATTTCATTCCAAAGAATTTCCTATTTTATGTAGTTTTGTTAATTTGTAGGTAGGCTTTTAATAAATTATTTTTTATTAGGAAATTAACGAATAAAGGATTTACCATTTATATACAAATGATTTTGTTTTCTTGTTCGATTGAGCTAAAATTAGATTTTAAACAAATAAAGCTTATAGCTACGAATTAAACAATTAAACACAACACCTGTCTGTAAACTTTAAGATCTGCTGATCACTATTGACCTGAATTTAAAATCAATCAAGATTCAATAAGACTGCTACGACAATATAAAACAAAATTAAACGTTAACAATGTTACGAAAATGTAAATTCATTATTTTACGGGTTGTATATTTCGGTTATATTAATTTATTTATATTATTTTCGGCTTAAATACTGCATATTTATATCTATTGAGTAAAAAACTACAGAAATTTAAATTAGATTTTCAAATTAACTTGATAAATGTTATATTTAAATTAATTTTAAAAGGAAAATATTTCGTTAAACGGAAGTCTGAATTTTTTAATTTTTCAGTAGAATCATGAAATCAGAAAGAATATGGATCACGTCTTAATTTTAATTTGAAACGCTTTTCTGTGTTGGTTTTTAACCACTTCAGTCTTCAGTGATCCTGATTAAACATTGAAAAAACATATTATATTACTACATATTTAGAAATGTTTTCGAAAAAGCTGCATTTAAGCGATCTATAAAGTAAATGGTATTAATTTTCTCAAGAACTGACCCATACAGCAATTTACTCCCTAGGATTCCCCATGTTATGGAATTCCCCTGAGCGTGTTCCGAGTTTACAATTGACTATACCACAAGACGTGATGAGATATCAAAGGCACACGCATCTGCATAGTATATTTATTTAATTCAGAAAACCCCCATCGTAAAAACGTTTTTTGATGCATCAACGATTTTATTTTATTTAAATTTCGTGATCAGTTTTCTGTTGTGGTCCAAATTCAGTGGGTAAATAATCCATGTCCTGCCTTAGCATCCTTCGCACCAGCATTGGAGTCGGGCGCTGCAGTGTCCACTGACTCGGCCCCTTCCTTCCTCCCGGCAAACGCGTCGGCAGGTCTCATTGTCCCAGACGGCACATGGACCACGATATCTTCCGGAGAGGCAATCGGCCTCGGCCTCGTTGGCTCCCAGGACGACCAGCATCAGGACGGCGATAAGGGCGAACAAGGACTTGATCTGCATGATTATGGGTTGGGGTTGTTATATTCAACGACTTGGAGTTGATAATGAAGTGAGATCCGTTTCAGATCTTATATATAGGGAGGGATCCGAAGATATTAATAGCCCTCCTTTTTTAACGGGGTAAAACAGACTTTTGAACTGATGTTTTCTTACAAATTCAACCTCGAAAATACAATAAATTTAAGGCGGCACGTGGGCCAAGATTTATTTACTTAGTATTTATCATAACAACATTTTATTTGTATTATTTATATTGTGAATTCAAAATGAAACAAGAAAGGGTAAACGCTGAAGGTGAAATGCCCTAGCAGCTTTAGTGTTCTTAAGTTTTGGAAATAATCTGAAGGTTATAAATTTAAAGATTTCAAAAGGAATGTTCCTTGGAATATATAATAAAGTAATTTGTGATTAATCTCACGAAACTGTATTCCGAATTGATATTGCTGATTTATTAGAGATCGCTCTAAAATACCTTAGGTAATTGTAATAAGTACTCGGTTGTCAAGCATTCTCAAAGCGTTTAAATACTTCTCGAGGTTTTATTAAATGTTAATTTCAGGGAAAAACAATTTAAAGCTTGTATTAATCTTCTGATACAAATTAAACAATTAAAGAAGCACTGGACAGGCATAGAAAATCAAGTGCTCGACTTAATATAGAAGAGATAAATGCGAGCAATTGAAATAATTGAAGCACAGAATATAACGTTGTCAAAGTTCTGGGAATTCCCTGGCACCTTACAATCTTTAGAGCTTAGCTAGCTCACCAATAAGTATCTTTTGATAAATGATTAGTTTTTTAGCAAAATAATACTTTCCTTCATCGAATAAGAAGTTGAACACAGTTGTTCCTGCATCTAGAATAGCTCCAAGAAGTATAGTAAAGTTGTTTTTGCGGAGTATATAAAATAATAGATTCGTATTTTCGCACTAACTGGTTTGCATCGCTGTCTAAATAAATATGGGTTGTTTTGATCTGACAAAACAAAATATGTTGACAAATAAAGTTAGTTAACACCATCGACTGGGCATACTTTATGAGCTCTTGTTGTTTACCCAAATAGTTTGAGTTAGTTTACTTCAATAGTGAACCACAATAGCTATTTCAGTGGGATCCCCTTTATCTTTAAAGATAACGAATCGTCGGATTTACTGTAATGTGTGAATGGGTAGTTAAATAAATAACAAATTAAATAAACAGATCACAGTAGATAGTAGAAGTTTTCTTATTCATTCATTGACATTATAATGTATACATTCGTTGACTCAACTACTTACAAAGCAGCATACAAATAATAATAAAGATTTATGGGCACTATTAATTGTTCTGGCTAGACAGGAATATAATCATATTACCCATGAATATAAAATAATAGTTGAGCAAAATGAATCAACTAGTCACACACATTTAAAAAATACTTGATTAATATTTGAAATATATTTTTCCCGTGATGTTCTTTTCCCGAACGTGCTCCGAGTGTTCAAAATTAAATTAAACGTGATGGGAATATAGATCCATGAAACCCCTTTCTCCTGGGACAACCGACGACAGGTCTCAGCAGACCTCAATATTTGCTTTAAGCTCTAATGCATTTTCTTATAATTAAATGTTGCATTCTAAATCAAACACCAAAATCATTTCACATTTTCATCAATTAATTTTTGTAATCTCTTTATTTATAAAAATTTCTTTATATAAATTTGATCCAATATGACATGAGAAATCACACAAATATTGCTCAGCATCCTTCGCACCAACACTTGAGGCTGGGGCTGCAATGTCCACTGACCCGGCCTCCTCCTTCCTCCTTGCAAACTCGTCGGCAGGTCTCATTGTCCCAGACGGCGCAAGGACCACGATATCTTCCGGAGAGGCAATCGGCCTCTGCCTGGTTGGCTCCCAGGACGACCATCATTAGAACGGCGACGAAGGTGAACAGGAACTTGATGTGCATCTTGTTGTAAGTTGTATTATTCAGAGGAGAACGGCTGCCTTTCAGAATAGATCTGTTGTGACTTGTGGTGTCCAAGGTATTCAATTGTGAGGCTTATATAGGGTCCGAATTTGTTTGCTAACTATCATTATCGTTTAACGACGACGTCGTGGTGAATAAGAGATCAGAAGATGATATTTTCTTAAACTAAATATTTTGCGAGGCATAATTTCGGGCGGGTTTCTTTACAAATGCAGACTCTAGACACAAAGCAGATACATTTTTAGTATGCCAGCTTATTAGGTCTTGATTGCAGCAAGAAATATATATATTTTTGTTCACCCTTTAGCAAAAATATTTTATAGGTAACTTTAAAATTAAAATCCAAGGGATTTTTAAAAGAATCTCTGTCATTGAGTTGAACATTGTTTGGGGCTAGTTCCAGCTTCGCAATGGCTTTTCCTTTACAACTCTGAGTGAAAAAAAATATTATTTTAATGCTGCAATGATCATATATCAATTTATTGTTAATTTAATTTTGCACAGAAGTGGGAATTTATGATCATGTATTCTAATATTGCTCTTGTTTCAGCACTGCTCGCACCAACATTTTGAGCCGCCACTGCAATGTCCACTAACATGCCCCTCCTCAATGCACAGGCGTCGGCACTTCTCTCCACTCCAGGCCCAACAGGGTCCTTTGAACGTCCCGGAAAGGCAGTCTCTGGCTTCAGCAACGTTGGTGTCCAGGATAGCGATAGTCATGATGGCGAGGAAAAGGCACACGAACTTGATCTGGATCATTTTTAAGGATATTCTCTGATTTAGCTCTCGACTCCGTTGATTTACAAACTTGGTTTGGTATCGACTCAACTCGCAATGGAGCTATTTATAGGTGATCCGGCCACTCCGTTTAGATGCAATAGGTTTATTCTTATCTTTAGAGAGGGTAAACTAAGCAAGGAAACTTACAATTCCGGGAAAACCGATAAGGAAGACCACTATTTGGTTTGGCGATATATAGTCAAAAGCTTTATTTATTTATTTAACACCACAATACTTGTTGCATTTAACGAGTACTAGCTAAGGCCTTTGACTAAGGAGTGGCTACGGCTAGCACTAGGTGAGCTCAGAGTTATTATTTTTTCAAAATTTTATAATGCGTTGCATAGTTTAAATTGTATCTTTTTTTTTAGTTCAGCATTAATGAATGCTATTAAACAATGTTTAACTCCACGTGCCAATTTACTTCTTAAATAAAAACCATTATAAAAAACCCTTTCAGAATTGAAATTTATTCAATTTTGGCTTAGTTGTGAATCACATCGAATACTTCTAGGGGGATATCAAGTGCTACGTATCGAATTCAGACCCGTGATTCAGTTGATGTCTTTCTTTTCTTCTTTTTCAAAACGAGAAAAAAAGAAGAAATTACTTTAGCTTAATATTTACATAGTAAAGTTTGTTAAATAAGTAATCCCACTAAATATTTAATAAAGAGATATGTAAACATAGCTTTAAAGAAGCTTTTATAGCCCTCGGATGAGAGAAGAGATGCCCAACAAAGGATCTAGACACCTATAAAATGGAGACGTTGAGAGCTGTGAGTCACAAACGAAGTTTATAATTCCACCAGGAGTCACATCGTTAAATCAGATCGTTTAATAAGAAAAATATCCGTAAAAATGGTGCAGCTTAAGTTCCTGTGTGTTCTAATTGCCATCGTGACGATTGTGGTTGTGGACTCCAACATGGCTGAGGCAACAGACTACCTTTCCGGAACGTTTTCAGGACCTTGTTGGGCTTGGAGCGGCGAAGAGTGCCGACGCCTTTGCAAGGAAGAAGGAGGTGTCAGTGGACATTGCAGTTCCGGCATGAAATGTTGGTGCGAAAGAAGCTGAGCCAACTTGTTTTTGTTTAATTTTTGAAATATTTTACTCAAACGAATTAAAAATCTCAAATATATGTACATATATGTAAAAACAGACTCTTAATGTTTCAAAAATAATCTTGTAGTATCCTTTGTCTTTAAATCCAGTTAAATTTTTTTACGATCTACAATAGCACAGGAATCTAGAATCAGTTGTTGATCTTCTTGGGAGCATAAGATGTCCAAAAAGCAAGTGATCACCGAAAGTCATATGTTATCCGATTCGCCATTCCAATTGATCTATTTAAAATGCTAACTCCTTTGCTTCGTGTTCTATTTCAAAGCGAAGACATAATTTCAAAACTTACTGAAGAAAATTACCAGTGCGTAATACTGATATTTTGAGATTGGAAAACAATCATTCGACCGGTGCTTCCTACTAAGTATTTCCTAAAAACTCATTATCTTAAGATAAGGAAATATCTCTTGAAATCGTCTTCATTGCCTCCGTATGAGGTAAGGGATCCAACACAAAAGATACACCTTCTATAAAAGCTGCATCGTGAGTTGTTAATATCAAACACAATTAATAACTCAACTGTACGAGGAGTAGTCGTCATCGTTCATTAATATTAATCGAAAAATATCAGTAAAAATGGTGCAGCTTAAGTTCGTATGCCTTTTCCTCGCCATCATGACAATCGCAGTCCTGGACACCAACGTGGCTGAAGCTAGAGACTGCCTTTCTGGTACCTTTTCAGGACCCTGTTGGGCTTGGAGCGGAGAACAGTGCCGACGCCTTTGCAGGGAAGAAGGACGTGTCAGTGGACATTGCAGTTCCAGCATGAAATGTTGGTGCGAAGGATGCTGAGTCAGCTTCTGTTGTCTAATTTTTGAGGATATCAATTATATAATCATATGAAATAAAGTCTTCAAATGATATCCCATAACGATGTTTTACTATCTTTTGTCTTTTAATTCGCTTAAATGACACCCCCTTGGAAAGCAATTTGGGCTGATTATGTTTGGCGTTTATTTACAAACATATACAGGTGAAAGTCAATGCAGATCATCAAATAATACATCATGTTTGCATTTAATGTATATTCATTATAAAGTTCGACGCGATTTAAATGAAATAGAAACTAGTTTCTTGTTTCGTGTGGTAAAAACTCTTTTCTTTACATACATATAGCATTTGCATTTAAGACTACTAAGAATAGGGGGCTATATGCCTCTAACCGTACACACAATACCGCTATGTATTTTGTAAACTGTATTTTAATTAATTCGCTAATCCATAGTTAACTATTGAATACAATAATTTATATATAAACTTTCTCAAAATTTAAAAAACGTAGTACATATGTATTCTCTGTTGGTTGGGCTCACTTATCGACTTATCGACTTACAACTAATGCAATTAATTAACTACAATCGAAGGGGTTTAACATACTATATATAGTATATATAAGAATGACATCATTATCATTAACTGCATGTTTGTGTTCTCTGCACTATCAGATAATTCTCTCTTTTGTTTTTTTTTTGATTCTTCAATTAAACTATCTCAATGGTCAGCGACATTCCTCTTCTATCCATTTCCATGCACTCTCATTTATGCCTAAAATTCCGCTAAGAACGAATAATGATACAAACACTAATACACGAACGCTGCACCAGGGCAGACCAGTCTCCAGTCTTGCAGCGCACAATTAAAACGTTAAAATAGGCTCCCTAATTAGAGGGCCACTTCGTCACCGTTGCGGCTGCTGAGGGGTGACACCTGCTCCTTAAACTGCTGCTGCTGTTGTTCGGCCAGCAACTGCAGCTCACGTCGCCGCTGGGCCGTCAACGACAAGCCGTCCATCGCGCTGCTGGAAGCCACTTGTTGGTTGTTGTTGGGGCTTGGCTCGTATCTTATATCACGTATTGATGTTGCTCCTGTTGTGGCTGATTTTGTTGTTGTTGCTGCTGCTGCTGCGGTTGCTGTTTTGGTCGTGGAAAAGTGTACATGTTGTTGCGCCTGCTGCTGCTGCTGTGGCTGTTGTCAGAACGAATCACTCCTTCCCGCTGACCCCGCCGCCGTCGCCGCTATTGAAGTTGTTGAAGCTCCTGCTGTGGTGGCGGCGGTCGCACTAGCTGCGGCTCCTCCTCCTCCTCCTCCTTGGTTGCCACCACTGGAGGCGGCTATCTCTAGCAGGGAGCCCGCTGCCTCCACATCGCCAGCCTGGCGGGCGGCATTGCGCTGTCGGCACAAATACGGCGAGTTGGTGGGCGAAGGCAGTTGGTTCTGCAATTGGGAGGAGTTTAAGATGCGATTCCGATTCTGATTAAATTAAATCCTAAGCTCACCAATTTGTTGTTGTTTTGGCAGCAGGTGGCCTTGACACAGCCCTCGTCCGTGGTGGGGCAGTCGAGGGCGCAGCAGTCGGAGCCGCTCATGTTGATGCTGGAGGTGCCATCGGACATGTTGCAGCCCTCGATCTCGCTGAACTCCGGCTGAATGGTGGTCGAATGGATGCCCTCGTTGTGGAAGAACTCCTTGACCTTTTCAGCAATCTTCATGTACTCCGACAGATTGCGACAACTGCAAAGAAATGGAAAGAAAAATAAAATCAAGCTCTTTTCGAAAACTTTCCAAAACTCACCGAATGTGGGCAGAGGCAATGATGCGGTCTCCTGCCAGCTGCCACACATGGAACTCGTGCACGGCAAGCACCCCGTCGACCTTCTCGAGCAGCCGCTTCTGTATGGCATCCACCTGGATGTGGGTGGGCACCGTCTGCAGCAGGATCAAGGCGGACTCGCGCAGCAGCGGCCACACAGAGTGCAGGATTAGCACCACCAAGACGATGGACAGGGCGGGATCCATGTAGAAGCGGTACTTCCATTCGGTCTTCCACACAACCATTGCACTGATCACCACAATAATGCTGCCCAGGGCATCGCTGAGGACGTGCAGGAAGGCGCCGCGCATATTCATCTGGCCGGGATCGTGGCTATGACCATGACTGGACTTCTTCACCGCTTGCTTCTCCTTCTGCTTCTCGTAGGCGTAATCATTCTGCTCATCATCGCCCTCATCCATGTTGGCCAGTTCGGTGAGGCGGCTGTGGTTGCGGGTGAGACCGCCGCCATGCGAGTGACCATGGTGACCGCCGTGCTCTGAAATGGACAGTTTATAAGTTATACCAGGCAGAGACTACACATATTTCTGAGGTTTCTATTACCGTAAAGCAGGCAGAGCCCAATCACATTCACCAGCAGGCCCAGGGCTCCCACGATAACCAGCAGCTCGGGCTCGTGAATCGGTTCCTCTTCAATGAATCTGGAAAAAATAAATATAAATACAGGTTTAATAAGATATGTACTTCATTATTTATATAATTATTAGATAAGTAGTTAGGAAAATGTTGTTTAGGTTTCCTACATTATCTATTATCTATCTAAATTCAACAAAATAAATCTCAAACAAATCTCTATCCTTTATTTATCTTTAAATTAGAATACTTTGTATACTTTTATCAATGAGAAAGTGCTTTCCATTCCACCAACTTCTGGACATCGCACCCCAGCCTTATCAGTACACGTTTTACTTTATAGTTTTAGAAATTATAATCAGTTATTGTGGCTTTAATTATGGTTAAACACTCTTTAAAGTTTTTGCAATTATGTCATGCATTTTTATCAGTTTAAAAATTTAAAAGAAAAGAAATCAGTTGGAGATTACGCTATCATTAATCCGACTAGACTAGGCAGTTGGCATTTTTGTAAAGGCCGTTTGTTCTAGAACGTAATTAGGTTTTGTTTTTGTATTAATTAAATAACCATATTTGGCGTTAGCCCATAAATTATAGGGTATCGGTAGCAGTAGCTACTGGCAAACGATTCACCTCGTAAAGCTTTTGATATATATATGTGCGCCAAATGCGAGCGGAATGCGAATGGAAATCGAGTGAATAATTCACAAAACACACAGAGAATTATGCGGACAGAAAGGTGGCAGTAAAACCCGAACGATTTAAGTGGAATCAAGAAAATTTAAACAAATCACGTTAACACACACGCCGCGCGATGCCAAGGCGAGGAGCTTATTATTGCTTACTGCTCACAGATCATCGAGCAACTGGGTTTTGGGTGTGGATCGTTGATCCGTAATTACTCTCAATGCGATTAGTGCTAAGGAAAACCGATTCTGCCACAGATTGTAAATAATTTGGGGAGATGAAATATTATAATACGATTAGGAAAGCTAATTAATACGCCAATTATTTCAATTTGAAATGAGTAAGACTTCAATTTATGTGGGAAGAATATCATTTGTAAGTGAGACAAAGGCTTTTGATTTTTTGTTTATTAACGCAAAGTTCCAACTTCTTAGAATTGTTTACTTTCTTAAGGAATATAAAGAGAGATAAGTGATATTGACATAATTCTGTTTGCTAAACTCGCATTTTCTTTGGGTTTTTAACAAAACAAAGTTCCTTTTAGCTGATTTCTTCAAAATAATGACTAATTGTGAGTCTTCTTTGAGGCAAAATAAGCTGCAATTTCATTTCATCAACACAACTTAATAATCTATAGTTTCTTTTCAAAATAACTTCAGACATTTTCTCATATATTATGAAGATATGAAGATATAAAGGGACACTCACCTCTTGCAAGCCTCGATGGTGATGCTGAAGCACAAAGCCACCAAGAAAACGGCGTTAACCAAGGCACCAAGAACTTCAGCTCTGGCCCAGCCAAAGGTGTTCTTTGACCACTTTTTCGGCGACATCTGTGTCAAGATAAGAATATTTTGTGAGATTTGTTAAGGGGGTGACTGACATGAACTCACCTTCACAGACAGAAAGGATATAACCAGGGCGGCAATATCGCCCAGCATGTGGAAACTGTCCGCAACCAGAGCCATAGAATTGGTCACATAGCCAACGATGATTTCCACAAAGAAAAAGAAGGCCGTCAGCCACATCATCGAGAGCAGGCGGCATTTTTTGCCCGAGTACTTGGCCATTTTGGAGAAGCTGCAAGGAGAGAGTATAGAGTTATTAAATATAATTATTATTAAAATTAATTAGAAACGCATAAAACCCTCTTAAATCCTGAATACAATCCATTTAAGCTTGACAAAGTGAGAGAAAGGGGAACTACAGACGAATAACGACTTGGGGGAAGTACAGCTGTTATTTTATTGCCACCAACCATAACTTTATATGCATAATTCCCCAATATATTGGCCTTTCGAAATATCAATCAAAGTTTAGCTCTCTCTCAGTTCATTCAACCTATTTTTATGCAGTCAACAAATCCCCTGCAATGTGCCAACCTTTGAAATTGTTATTGCCATACAGCAAACACACACAACACACACACACTAAAGACACTGGGGGAAGACACGCACACCCAAACAAATTACCAACAAATTGAGTTTTTCAATTGTTTTCCATTGTTGCTGCTTGAACTGTTTTCCATTTAGTTCCATTTAGCCTTTTGTGATGGCAAAAGTTTTCCCCCCTTTGATGGAGGGATTTAATTGAATGCCAAAGCGCGGGGGGAAAAGGGATTGGGAACTACCCAAAAGCCCAGTCTAAAGCGATCGCTTCGAGGCCTGAAACTTGCACGAAAAAGAGGGGCTTGCCAATGGTCTTTTATATTTTTACGTTTCGGTTGAGTAAACAATCTGGACAGCAAGAAAGAGTATCTGATAATCAGGTTTCCATGGATCCTTAATCATGTTGAAGTGGTCTTGACATTCGATTTAATTCAAAGGTTATTCTTGGTATTAAATTGAAACCTTTTTATTATTTAGAAACAACGCAAGCAATAGCAAATTAAGATACCAATTAAACACAGAATTACATCTTTATTTATGATATTAAACATCCACTTCTAGTTATCCTTTAAAAACGAAGGCTTTTGTAAGTTCTTTGCAGCACGAAACTCACGCAAAGAACTGCATTTCGGGCTGGAAGATTTGAGACTGGGGGTCTGGGGCTCCTCTTTGTGACTGATCGGGTTGGACGCTACTCTAGATCGACGTTGGGCTGCCGCCAGGCATATTCCCTCGAATCAGCAGCGGTGGCAGAACGCGATGTGTAAACAAAAACTCAAAACATTTTCAACTGAACCGACGGCGACGGAGAGCTGTATCAAAAACGTTGCCAGGCAAAAAATGAATTCGAAATTAAATACAGAAGGGTGACGGTGACGACGGTGACGTTTTGTTTCCCTTTGCCTGCTGCTGCTGTGGCGACGGCCAGGAAAACAATTTGCATTTTTTTGGGTAAAAAGAACCCCGACATAAGCACAAAGCCGCTGCTCGTTGGCCAAGCAACCAAGCCAAGTTAGTGTACACTCAGGAAGAGTGACTATTATTTAAACAATAAATAAAATAAAGATTAAAAGAAAGAAAAAAGCAAGGAATGCATAGCCCCCCCTATTAGATTCTTATTAACTTTTATATTTCTATCCCAAGAACATATAACCCATCAAGTGTACATAGTTCCCACGAACTCTCTAGATATACCGCCTGGTAACCAGGCAGGGCTCACTGTGCCGGTATCCGCATCATCGCCAGCAGCATTCCCATTTCTACTTACTAACAATGGCAACTAACTGATTGTGTAATCTCCTCGCGTTTGCTGTTATCGCGGCTGGCACCGGCCACTCCCCCGCAGCCACCGCCGTCAGCCATAAATAATGCTCGTTGGTAGAACGCTCGGCACACGAGACGCCAAAACTCTTTGCTTTTTTTTGCATTCTTTTGGATCTTTATCGGGGCTCGCACAGAATTTCCTTTCTGCCTTTTTTCGGTGTGTACCGTGCGCAGTAATGCCAATAAATGCGTACTTTATTCACAATCTGGCCAACGGACCGATCTTCTGGCCCTACCATCTCCATCTCCACTGCCGCCTGCGAACAGGCACATATGACTAAACTAGATAAACACGGCCCGATAAGCCAGCGGCGGCGGGCGGCTTTATTTGGCAGCCTTCGCGCAAAAAGCAAACAATTTCTTATCGGATGAACAGAAAAACTGGCTGCTGGGAAGGAAAAGTATAGTCTGGAAGCGATTCTGAAACCTGGATGAGCAGCCCGAGACAGAGTCATCGTTGCATATAGTGTGGGTGGCTACTACACTTTGTCAGTCTGCCAAATATTTACTCAGAGGCTTTACTATTTGTATATTTTTTTATTGCCAGCCAGGCGCTGGGATTTCCCTGAAGTGCATTGAGGAAAACCAGTGGCTCAATTTCACAATTCAAATACTAGTCCAGGAAATGGCAACAAGTTGTTGAACAGAACGAGAAAATATCAAATGTCGTTTAAGGTTCATGGGTTCTGCTTGAAGAAATATAAAGCAAACAAGAAAAAGAGCCTAGAAAACTGTAGGTAAATTATATTGTTGATTAGAAGTTATTTCTCAAAACTTAAACTAACTTGGTTTAGAGGGAACTCAAGAATACTTTTTAATAAAAATGTCTGCTTCATAGAGTATAAACCATATACATATATGTACATACATACATTCAAGAGTATAATCTATTTAAACAAGTGCAGTGCGCACCAAGCGAATTAATCTAAAATCAACAATGAGCCATGAAAGGAAATGAGCTGAATCACAACTTACATGCACAGCGGCGAATGGGTTCCAAAAAGAGTATTTAAATAATGGCAACCACTCGAGCTCGTATCTATGTATATATCGCGGGGAGAGCACACTGGAAACCTCGTCCGTTCACACTCGAAAAGGCACTGTTTGAATAAATTCCCGGGCCTGATTTCCCTGCCCTGCCTGGGCCGAGTGAGTACCTGGACAGTATCGTGGTGGCCGAGTACCTGCTCCTCGCACATGGCAGATAGGGCCAACACTGTGCTGCGAGCCAACAAAAGTGGTCAACTGGCGAGGCTTAAAATGTGTCACTTGCAGCTGATAGCCGGCAGCCGATAGCCACCTTCGCCCCGTTGAGCTCTTAAGCCCTCCGGCAGCCCCATGTCCGTCCCTGTTCGATGGGCGGACGTGCCCGGCATAAACGGACGGAAAGGTTCCGAAAACTATGGCCAGGCAGTTGATGAAATCAGTGTCTCTCTTTCGCGGCTTTTAGCTGACCAAATATTATGCCCTTTACAACTGGTTGTGTCACAGCAGCCATTTGGGAGATGGGAAAGAAAATGCAACGGATTTTTAAAGCCTTTAATTATGTGTGATTTAAGAGCTGGAATTTAACAAGATTCAGCTTAATAAAACTTCCCATTATGTGACACAAAGCTCTGCCTAAATATCAAAGTTTAAGATCTTTATAAACCTCTATTTCTAATTTAAAAACCTAAACAAAAGCCCTGACTTCAAACAATTCCCTTTCGATGTCAATTGTAATTAAATTTAACTTGACATTGGGCTCGCGGCCTTGGCGTTATAAGTACGTGATGTGCTCTACTAAAATATATCTAAATATATATGGAAAATATGCACAATCAAACAACAAAATACAAAAGGGAATTGAAGAGGAAATTTTGAATATTTATTTTAGATTTCCGGCTTGGCTCTGGCTCAAGGATGCGCCCCAAAGTGGGTGGTGTCAGACAGAACCGTATCCATATGGTATATACATATACACTATATACAATGCACTATGTACCACTATTTCACGTGACATGCGTGGCCTACGCAATTAATTCAGTCAATTTAACATGCAGCTCACAAACGATTGATTCAAAGTACGAATGCGATAGGGGGATAGGAGGAGTAGGAGGTGGATGGGAATGGGAATGGGGATGTGAAGTCGCCATGTAAAACATATGCACCACTCACGACTGGACCGAAAACTAGGCTACAAATATTCTAGGTCAGGTGCTTTAATTGGCCCCTCAAGCTGGACGATGGTTTACTCTCCCAGAAAAGTCTGAGCTACATCTGTATGTGGGTTACTGAGCCAGGCGCAACCAGCATAATGTTTTCCCTCGACAAGCGATAACAATTTTCGGCATGATAAGGAAAATCGATAGTTTAAGTTGTACAAAAGTACTCGAAAAGCTCTTGCAGATAAGCTAAGTGAATTAGGCGGGTTATTTATTGATCGAAAATGTGAAACAAGATTTATTAAGCAGGAATTGAAGTAATTTAAGATAATGCAAATCTTTAATAAGCTGTAAGTAAATTCAACTGAAGTACTTAACTCTATGAAAACCTAATAATAAAAGGTCGTAGGGTTTTTTGACGTCATGCATTGAGTTTTCCCCTTATCTAGTTTATATTATACGTTAGGGACAGGCCATAAATATTCAGAGATGATTTAATGATAAAGAGTGCCTTGCAAAAGAGTTGTAAAAAACAAATATGTGTTGAGCTCTAAAAGCTTTCTTCATTTGTTTAACTATTTGCAGAAACATTATATGTATTTAGTTAAAAAAATCACTTTTATATAATTTGTTGATAATGTTTGTATGATATTTGACAACGAAAACATACCTAATGCCTATTGATTTATTTTCGCGTTCAGTTAGTAACCTGTTTAGCCCTACCTTCAGGGTACATTTACATCATTCACGACATTTAAAAGCAGAATGGCAATCAAATAATTATTTTAATGGCAGAAATTGCAGTTGACCCACAAACGAGGGAGCAAACGAAAGAGAATCATTTGTTCTCTGCGACGCCAACGTGGCGACGATTAACCCGATTCGCTTTTTTCCCTTTCTTTTTTCAGAGCCCCCGGGAACGGAAAGGAACGGACGGAAATCAGCCGGGAGTGTTACGGAAAAAAAGCGTCGAAAAGAAAGGCAAAACTAAGAGCCGGAGTGGGAGGTGGGTTGCCTTTACCGAGAACAGAAAAAAAAAGAGTAAAAATGAAGAGATTTGCATCTGGTTGGCCAGAGGAGAGGTAAAAGTATTGCATGGATGTGTCAGCTAAAAAAAAAATACACCCAGCAGCAACTCAATTGGCCCACTTTGCAAGGAGTAGCGGCGATAAACAAATAGAAAAATTCACGAAACTGACAAATCATATTTCACTAGATACAATACATATAAATGCAAGTTGGGAATGTGAAAGCCAAGCCCTTCCAACCATGTCAAGGCCGCATATGGGCAGTTTCACAGAGGTTTTAATAAACTACAAAAATATTTATGCAACCTTACTCATTTCAGTTTTTTAAGCGCTATTTTAAACTACAAATGTAACCACTTATGCATTTGTAGGAATATTACGATTAATAAAACATCCGCTTGTTGTCCCTTCATAGCTTTTATTTTTGTAATAATTATTTTGCTTCCAATTTCTAAAGATCTCCATCATATCCCATGGAAATAGCCATTTTGCGCGCTCAGCAAATTCCCCTCTAAACCAAGGCGGCATCCGGACTACCTTTGAGATTAGAATATGCTATCGTTGGATGCGGCCTTTGTCCGAAGAGAAGGCGGCGGCTTATCTGGACCTAGCCTAACCTACTTTGGTTGCAGTCATAAATTAAAGCGACTTTATGGTCGCCATGGCAAACATAACCCAGTTGTGGCCGCTGCCCAGAACTGCATCCAAGGTGTTTACCCACAAATCTAATTGGCCAGTATCAAATATTAAATGCTTATCAAATATTCACCAGGGAAACCAAATGAAATCAACTGAATAAATAATTGAACGTATAAATCAGAGCAGCAGTGCGCTGGAGCTGTGAGTTTTGTGGGTTTTAATTTGTTTGCCACAAAACTATGTATATTAGCACATATTGATTTTTGCTCCGCCCCAGCAGCCCCCGGAAATTTGCGCTGATGAACTGGGAGAATAAAAGAAAGAGTTGGGAAGTCGTCACTTGTGTGACCTTTAAATCGAATTATTTCAGCCACAGCGAGCAGGCGACATTTTTACTGTGATTTAATTAGGGACTGAATATGTATATAGTATACGGACTTTTCCACCTTTCAAAATTTAAATAAAACATGTTAATAAAATAATCAAAAATTATCGTGGCAATAAGCAAAAGCATTGGTAGTAAATTTTAATATAAACCAATTACTCTGAGTCACAAAGCCAATATTTTATTTTTATATTTCTTTTCCCTACAAACAAGAGAGCAAATTCTGGAGTGTCCACAATGCACCTTCGAACATCGGCCAAAACAATAGCAGTGACTCAGAAAATACTTGAGAGATAGGGAATCCATACGAGAAACGATGATTAACCCCGTCGTCTCATTGGATAAATATGATAATGACGGCGGCGAGCGATGTGCGGAAAACAAGTTTTCGAGTCCGGGAATCAGGGGAAACTACCATAAATCAAGTATAACAAGTCCTAGGCAAAGACCCTCGAAAGGAAGCAGCGGGATCAGATCGATTGTCAAAGTGCAGATATTATATGGGAACGCTTCTACCTGTCTACCCGTCAGGACCCGCCCAGGTCGGTGACCCAGGTGTGCGGTCACCTTAGCAATGGAAAAGGTGATAGACATGCTTCAACATGTTAGTGAAGGAAAAAGGCTACCTACAATATGTACATATTATGTACCAAGGATTTAATTTTGAATATTATATTATTTAACGAATATTATTATATTGTTTAACTCCAAGATGAACTTTATTAAAGGGCCACCAGATTTATCATAAAATGTTGAATATTTATAATATAATATTCTATACAAAATCATATAGTAAGAAATTTACTTACCGGAGTTTGTAGTCTGGAAATATTAATTTAAGTTTCTGATCTTTGATTGCAGAAACGCGACTTCGAATGAAGTTGCTAAAATCGATATTAATTACGGAATTAAGTTTTATTCGTATCAATCGTATATCAAGTTCAGCGAATATCGGTTAAGACTTTTTCCCACACTCCAACTTTTTATTTGTTTATTTTTTATGGCTTAATAGGCGATTTTTCTGCAAATTTAAGCAATTTTAAAATAGGGCCATAATGAGGAAAATGGCGATAAATTTAATTAAAGCAATAATAAGGAAAATTACGATAAAGTAAATTTTAGTCCATAATCATTTTCTGGTTAATAGTATTTAAAATAAATACGTAAACGTATTTATTAGCAGATAAAAATCTGTATTAATATTGTATAGTATTGAGTCTGCATTTCTATAAAGCTCTTTTAAAAGTGTGCATATACTGTAGGCTTTCAGAAATAATATTTAAATACATATATGTTTGTATGTATATATTCCGTATGTTTTTTTTTTGCCAGAACAACAACACGTGTAAGAACACTAAAGCAGCATTTCCTGATTGCAGCTTCCCCTCCTTCCCCGTTAACCGATATTCACTGTATTTACAAGTGCACTGCTCTTGATTCGCGATAAAAGTGGAGAAAGAAGGAAAACAACGTCTGACTTGTATCTTGCTTTTGTTATTGTTACTGCTGCTAGAGCAAGAGCACTGCGCCGAACGAAATGTTAGAGGAAATGGAAATGCAAGTGGACAACAAAATGCGCAGCATGCAAAGTAATCTTAAGACGTTGTTAAGTTGTTCGACGTAAAATTCCTGCGTCCTATTCTTCCTCTCCCTAAGGGGGTGGCACACACACACACACGCGCAATCCCTATCACACGCACACACTCGCTCGCATTGAGCGGATGTGTATGCAAGTTAATTGTGCAGAGTCACAATGGAGCGGTGGAAAAGGGGCAGCGGCGCGACTGTTCACAATGGCACGTGCACTTGTCCCGATTTCGGGGGGCGACCCTTCACTTCTCCACAGGAATTTACCGAGTAGCTGCGTTGAGGGTTGCTTACAGCCGCCTGCGGAAGCGGAGCGCACAGCACAGGTGATGAAACGCGGGTGGACGAAAAACGTTAATAAATTGCTCTTTCTTGGCGGTGGACAGATATCGATAGAAACATCGATACTTTGCCTATGGTCGGCACTATCGATTGACTGTATGCTATCGCGATAGTTTACGATATAAATCACCTACGGTACCTAATTAATCTGTTCCTGTATCTTTAATTAATCTGTAAAATTTATTTATTTATATAAAGCTAACTAAAGCTGTTGTCATTTGACGTCAAGGGGAAAGAGCGGCCACACTTTAAAAGAAAAAACATTTCGTTGCTGCGAAACAGATTTAAGAACTTAATACCGCTAAATACCAAACTGTTCCGTTTCCAATGTTCCTAATAACTTCTTTGCGCGAGGGTACATATTCGACTAGTTTATCGATAACGCCGCATGTCGCAAAAAAACATATTAAGAAAAAAATACCTATTAATGAATACTTGTTCGCGGCTGCCGTCTACTAAATGGTTTTTTTAAAAACGCATTTTACGGTGTTTTTTTAGTCGCCGCGACACCAATTGTATAGAAAAACAAGTTTTTTACCAACGAAAACAACGAATATAATTTTTGACATATGTATTTATCCGGCTCGGAGTGAGAATTAGCTAGCCATGGCGTTACTCTGCCGACGCATGTCGACGCTATTAATTATAATCCTTGCATATATATTCCTTGGCACGATATGTGTCCAGGGATCTGTGAAACAAGGTAAAACCCCCAATAAACGTCTCGCAAATTGTATGACTAAACTAGGGGAAAAAATACATTCCACTTATGTACATACATACATATATATGTACATACATCAAGAACGTTTTGTGGGTGTCAACAAATTCCAGTGTTTTTCTTTTTTTTTTTTTTTTTTGCAATAGTGAATGAATGTTTTACGATTATCCCAGACAAGTTTAATTAATTGTCGGGTGTAAAACTTATCGAGGCATATAGCTCTGTAGATACAGCGTCACTTGAACTACTGTCGGTAACGCCCAAAGATTACGGGGCAATGGGGTGAGATTTCAATTGGGGGACTAAACAAAGTAGTCGAGCATATGTATACACTTCCCGATGCACATACAGACATACAGACGTAGTCATATCTGTGAGACCGTATGTACATAAGGGTATGTAAACTCCCGTTTATCTGAAACAGCGATTTTGAATTATATTTCACAATGGCGTACATACATACGTGTTGATTCCAAAATAAAGCATTCGATAATGAAGTTTCTTATGTCCGGTGTGGGCGGCGGGGGTTGAATACTCACTTGGGTCGTCTGGCTAATGAAAATTCGTTGACCGCCCAAAAACCCCCCCCCATAAAGGGAGTATTTAGCAGAGGAGATAACCAATAGGAAGTTTTCATAAAATGTTTAAAATTATGGGGAACTACTGTGAAGATTATCTCAGGAGGAAAATCATCATTAAAATTTTTGTACCTTAAAAAATATTTCTATTATTGTCATTTGCAGAATGGGCTGAGATAGGAAAAAATCTATCCTTAGAATGTGCCTCGGAAAACGAAGCCGCAGTTTGGACGTCAGGAAACCAGACAATTGATAAAAACAACACAAGGTATTTAATATTTCCCTCTTTCTCTTCATAAAGTACAAGTTTTTAAGAACCACTCCTTTCACTCCTTTCCAGATTCGAGCTAAGGACTGATCCCTTAAATCCCAATGACGGCGTTAGTGAAACCAACGAAAGTCCCGATTTTATCAAGTATAAAAATGTTCTGACGCTCCGCCATATTAATATTAAGGACTCTGGAAAGTACACCTGCTCCTCCCCTTCTGCGGGGCAAAACCAATCATCGACTGAATTCCACGTAGAGCCATACCTTCCCGCCAGGGTTTTGCAGAGTACCGCCGACAGGATAAAGCGAAAGGTCGGCCAGGATGTGGTGTTGCATTGTCTGATCGAAATGTATCCGCAAAATGAGACGACAAGCAAGCACATGAAGTGGCTCAAGGACGGCAGTCCCTTTGAGTTTCTCGACACCTTCTCCGCCATCGCCAAGCTGAACGACACGCATTTAAACTTTACCTTGGAGTTTACCGAGGTCTACAAGAAGGAGAACGGAACGTACAAGTGCACTGTCTTTGACGACACCGGACTAGAGGCTGCCTTCAAGGAGATAACCTTGTATGTGATGGAAGAGCCGCAAGTTAGCATAGATTTTGCAAAGGCTGTGGGTGCCAATAAGATATACCTGAACTGGACTGTCAACGATGGCAACGATCCCGTGCAGAAGTTCTTTATTACCTTCCAAGAGGCGGGCACCCCGACCTTTCTGTATTACAAAGACATTATTAACGGCAACCAAACTTCATATATTTTGGATAATTTTCGACCAAACACCACGTACTTCTTGAGAATTTCGGGAAAGAATTCCATTGGCAATGGCCAGACCACGCAGTATCCACAGGGCGTCAATACGCTCAGTTTTGATCCGATTTTTATACCAAAAGTGGAGACCACCGGCAGCACGGCGTCCACCATAACGATTGGTTGGGATCCGCCGCCAGCGGACCTCATCGAGTACATTCAATACTACGAGCTCGTTGTCTCCGAGTCGAACAAGACGATCGAGGAGGCAATTTACCAGCAGAACTCTCGCAACTTGCCCTACATGTTTGACAAGCTGAAGACCGCCACGGACTACGAATTTAAGGTGAGGGCATGCAGTGACCTAACGAAAACCTGCGGCCCCTGGTCGGAGATTGTCAATGGCACCACCATGGACGGTGTGGCAACAAAGCCAACGAATCTGACGATCCACTGCCATCACGACAATGTGACGCGAAGCAACTCGATCTCCATTAACTGGGACGTACCGCGGACGCCGAACGGCAAGGTCGTCTCCTACCTCATTCATCTTCTGGGCAATCCCATGAGCGCTGTGGACCGCGAAATGTGGGGTCCCAAGATCCGACGGATCGACGAGCCGCATCACAAGACACTGTACGAAAGCGTTAGCCCCAACACGAACTACACGGTCACCGTGTCGGCCATCACGCGTCACAAGAAGAACGGCGAACCGGCGGCCGGTAGTTGCCGGATGCCCGTCTCAACACCGGACACCATTGGCCGGACAATGTGGACAAAGGTTAACCTGGGTTCAAAGTACATCCTAAAATCCTATCTGCCGAAGATCAGTGAACGAAACGGACCCATATGCTGCTACAGACTGTATTTGGTTCGCATAAACAACGCCAACAACAATGAGTTGCCGGAACCGGAGAAGCTGACTGTTGCCACATATCAGCAAGTGCACAGCGATAACAACAACATGACCACAAGTAGTGCCTACATAGCGGAGATGATTAGTGGCAAGTACTTCCGCCCGGAAGTCTTTCTGGGCGACGAGGTGAGGTTCTCCGAGAACAATGAGATAATCAGGGAGAACGATGATATTTGCCGGCGGTGTTTGGCGGGTACCCCATTCCTGAGGAAACCGGAGGAGCCAGTGCACAGGCCTCCGCCACTGAGTTCACTGTCAAGTAATGTATTTCAATTCTTTAAGTAATTTAAATAATAATTCAGATTCTTTAAATAATAATACAGATTCCGACTTGGAGACCGCCGCCGAGAGGGATAACAACCTTATCAGGGGCGCCAACTTGACAGAACATGCTCTAAAGATTCTGGAGAATAAACTAAGAGCTAGGAGAAATGCAGTGAACAGCGGGGAGAATTCAGTATTAAGCAGCTCTGTTAATCCAACTGTTGCCCTCTTGGACACCAGTCGAGATGTCTACGATGGCCAGATAGATGTCAACTCCAACTACACGGGTTTCCTCGAGATAATTGGTGAGTTGAAACTAAATACTATAATTGCTAGCTGTAATTAAATGCTTTCCTATTAATAGTTCGCGACAGGGACAACGTACTGATGGCTTACAGCAAATACTTTGATGTTATTACACCGGCAACCGAGGCAGAACCCATCGCGTCCCTGGATAATATGGACTACTATCTGAATATGGGGATCAAGGTGGGAGGCATAATATTCGGGGTTCTGCTCGTGATTATTGTGCTGTGGGTTTTCCATCACAAAAAGTCGAAGAATGCCCTGCAGGGCGAAGATACCATGACGCTGAGGGATTCCCTGAGGTAAATACCAAGCATTTTGTATTTTAATTTCTTGTAATATGTTGCATTCTCATTCATAAGCAGGGCCTTCTTCGGTCGCCGCAGTCACAACCACAGTCATTTCATCACTTCGGGCAACCACAAGGGCTTCGATGCGGGGCCCATTCACCGATTAGATTTAGAAAACGCCTACAAGAGCCGCCACAAGGACACCGACTATGGGTTCCTGCGCGAATACGAGATGCTGCCGAATCGCTTCAGCGATCGAACCACAAAGAATAGCGATCTGAAGGAGAACGCCTGCAAGAACCGATATCCCGATATTAAGGCCTACGATCAGACGCGCGTCAAGTTGTCGCCGGTGAATGGACTGCAGACCGCCGACTACATAAATGCCAACTTTGTGATTGGCTACAAGGAGCGTAAGAAATTCATCTGCGCCCAGGGTCCCATGGAGAGCACCATCGATGACTTTTGGCGCATGATTTGGGAACAACACCTGGAAATTATTGTGATGCTTACCAATTTGGAGGAATACAACAAGGCCAAGTGCGCCAAGTACTGGCCCGAGAAGGTATTCGATACCAAGCAGTTTGGTGATATTTTAGTGAAATTTGCACAAGAACGTAAGACTGGCGATTACATCGAACGCATCCTGAATGTCTCCAAGAGCAAGGCCAATGCCGCCGGCGAGGAGGAGGAGGAGGATCGCAGACAAATCACACAATACCACTATTTAACGTGGAAGGACTTTATGGCACCCGAACACCCGAATGGCATCATCAAGTTCATACGTCAAATCAATTCCGTCTACTCCCTACAACGTGGTCCCATTCTCGTGCACTGCAGTGCCGGTGTGGGTCGAACAGGAACATTGGTGGCCCTGGATTCCCTCATCCAACAGCTGGAGGAAGAGGACTCGGTGTCGATCTATAACACAGTTTGTGATTTAAGGCATCAGCGTAATTTTTTAGTTCAATCTTTGGTGAGTCAGCAGCAGTGCAGCTTTATTTACATATGGAAATTATATGGGAATTTTGTTTACGTTTTGCAGAAACAATACATCTTCCTTTACCGCGCTTTATTGGACACTGGCACCTTTGGCAACACGGATATTGGCATTGAAACCATGTCATCGGCCATAGAATCGCTTAAGCGAAAGCCCAACGAGGGTAAATGCAAGCTGGAATTGGAATTCGAGGTAAGCCGTAAGCCTGGTGCTTAATAAGATATTGTATATATTTTTAACCATTACATCTTACCATTCTTTAACAGAAATTGCTGGCCACCACAGATGAGATAAGCAAATCCTGTTGTGTGGGTGACACAGAGGAGAACAACATGAAGAACAGAAGTCAAGAGATAATTCCCTACGATCGTAATAGAGTGAGTGAAATTTTGTAGTTTTTCTCTTACGTTATATTAATCTTATATAAAATCCCAGGTTATTTTGACTCCACTTCCACTGCGGGACAACTCAACGTACATTAATGCATCATTCATCGAGGGCTATGACAATAGCGACACCTTTATCATTGCCCAGGATCCACTTGAGAACACCATCGGTGATTTCTGGCGAATGGTCTCGGAGCAGAGTGTCACCACGCTGGTGATGATATCTGAGGTGAGTACACTCGTGCTTATCATTCTATTTCTGTTCTGTCTTTAATTTGTTCGCTTGCAGATTGGAGACGGACCTCGAAAGTGTCCGCGTTATTGGGCCGATGATGAGGTTCAGTATGATCACATCCTCGTGAAATACGTGCACAGCGAAAGCTGTCCCTACTACACGCGACGCGAATTCTACGTGACGAATTGCAAAATAGATGATACGCTGAAGGTGACACAGTTTCAGTACAATGGCTGGCCGACGGTGGACGGCGAGGTGCCTGAAGTCTGTCGGGGCATAATAGAACTTGTGGATCAAGCCTACAACCATTATAAAAACAATAAAAATACTGGTTGTCGATCTCCACTTACGGTTCATTGCAGGTACTTGGATTACTCTTTATTTAAAAGCAACACTTGACATTAATTTAATTAATATTTTGCGTTATTAACAGCCTGGGAACTGATCGAAGTTCCATTTTCGTTGCCATGTGCATTTTAGTCCAGCATCTGCGGCTGGAGAAATGCGTCGACATTTGTGCCACAACAAGGAAATTACGATCTCAGCGAACGGGACTTATCAACTCATACGTAAGTCGAAATAAAGTATAATTTATTAAATTAAATGTTAAATTAAATTATACTTCCAACTCTTTGCAGGCACAATACGAGTTCCTACATCGCGCAATAATTAATTATTCAGACTTACATCACATAGCCGAGTCAACATCAGATTAAGTTTAGTTTATGTACATATATTTATATATACAATACATACGAGATATATGCACATAATGCACGTTTTTTGATGGAACAACAACGCAGTGTGCATCGTGTGTGCTATGGATAAATTATTTGTATATTTATAAAATCTTTTACTAAAGGTATTTACAAGGGCAAATTGTGATTTTTTTAACGAATTCAATTTGCCCGAAACATAATTATAATATACAATACAAATACAAATATAAATGTAGTGTATACGTATCGTATTGATAAAATTACCAAAGGAAAAAATAAGTAACATATTTTATAAGATACAATGTAATAAAAACTGAGATTAAGAAATTGTAATATTTGTATTTGGGTTTATTTCATTGATGGACATGAAAATAGAAAGAAAAGAAGCTGCAATTTGCAATTTACTGAGGTTCCGAACTTAAAATGGTTTATAATTAAGCCAAAAATTTATTCATTTTAAATCGGCAAGGTTTTCTTTTTATTTATTTGAATTTTTAATTAGGTTAATGACAAAATATAGAGTTTAACATGAGCAAAGAAATTGAATTTTAATCTAATGAAATGATATCATCAAACTCCTTCCTCCTTTCTTTAAGGGACTTGCAATCCTATGTACTCGTTGCCCGTTTTTTACCACCTGTTCCGTGAGGCAATGCATACATTTGTTTCAACCCTTTTCCATGTACTAAAATCACCCCACCCAATAGCCTTGTATAAAATAAGACAATGGCTGTTGTTTCCAGTACTTCCTTTTTGTATTTAAATTTCAATTTGGTTCTATGATTTTACATTTTACAAATTGCTTTTTTTTTACATGTTCAATAAGATTTTACAAATCCCACCATGTTTCTTTTTCAACTGTTCCAAAGTAATGGAGCATTCTGACAGAATATTTTGAATGTCTTAAATTTTAAATTAAGTAATTTTTAGAGTAGTAACCAGATTAGTAGACATCCACAAAATTAATAAGAGAAAATTTTTAAAGTTTTAAGCCCTATCATCATGGATGGTTCTATTCTTATCTCTTATTATCGATAGTATACCAAGCATCTTACCATCTCTAACGGGACCCATTGTTTACTATTATTTTGGCACAACAAGAGAAATTAAGCAAAAATGCCGCCGAGTAAGCTAGATAGTCTTTATCGGCGCATGCTGATAACCAGGTTCTTCGAAAAAGGATGGGGCAAGCCCGAAAATCTGCGCAAGTAAGAAAATCTTCTAGGAATCGGGATGAAATCAACAAATGTGTATTTTTTTTTTCATACAATCACTTTACGTAATACTTGATTGATTTTGACATATTTTTCTTTATTTATTCGGGTCTTCTAATTTATAAACAAATTGGTTTTAGATCGCACTGTGACTAGTAAACAATTGGAATATTTCGTGGTATTAAAAAATGGAATAGGGTCCTTCATGAAGTTTATTTATAAATGGCATGTTCAACCGGTGTCCTTTGATCTAAAAGTCCTTGCACCTTTCACTCATGGAAGTGAAGGTATTTTCACTTAACCCATTAACATATTACAAATCTCTTGAAGATCTTGAAGATTCAAAGCAACATTATGGAATTATTTATATAATTGGATTTGTTATACACTTTTTATCTTTTCTCTTAAAGCATGATTAAACTAAAAACTATTCAGACTTTAACTTTGTGCATGTGTGGGTGCATCCTAATTATTTTTAAACTTCAGGGTTTCAGTTTTTTCTAACCCATCATCTATTTCATATCATTATTTGTTCAATATTTCATTTAATTTTTTATCAAGTTTTTAAGACTCTGAAGAGAGAGAAACGAGACTGATTATTGGTTTATGGTTAAATTTTATGCAAATCTCTCGGGAATTTGAGATGCATTTACCTTTCTAGATTTACGATCCCATTGTTAATTTACATTTCAGTTCCTTTTCCACCAGTGGACGACACTGGATATGACTGCAATTTTTTTAATCTCATGTACAGGTTAGTGGGAAGGAAGACGAGGAAAAATAACATAAAATCAAATCGATTTGCAATCGCTGCGTTTCCGTGAGACCACATAAAATTGTTTTATTTTGAGATGATCCCTGGAGTTTATTCGAAACAGACATTAAATTATATTCTGTTAATATCAGGCCAAATCAGCATCGCTTTTTTCCATCTATGCAACCCCAAACTTTCATAATTTTGTGCCATTTATATATATAAATCATAAATCATATTAATGGTTTTTCGTTCTACGCAAATTATTTCAGAGTATTTCAGTTCCGAAAAATAATATCGAGTAGGGAATTATGTTTCAAGCTTGTACCCCGCGATTACCCCGTGAAGATAACCAAAAAAGAAATCAGTTCCGAGAGCACCCTCATAGAAGGACAATTCCTGACCCCCCTTGAGTTGCACTTGCCCGGTGTTGTTCCCAAGGCATCTCAGCAGGCCCACTTTCAGCTCTTGATACCGAACAAGTGGAAGAGTGAGACGCACAAGCCAGTATGCATTCACTTGGCCGGAACCGGTGATCATGTGAGTACGATAGATAGAGATTCGTGTCCTGAATTGCAGTAATATAATGTCTGTTTTACTTTCAATAGAGGCCGGACTCCAGGCGATCGGCCATAAGTCTGCAAATTTTAGAAAAGTGCGTCCCACAAATCTTGAGAAATCTTTTTCCGTTTTGCCTTGCCAATTCCATAATATTTGTCATCAGATCATAATTTTTTATTAATCAATTTATTTTTGTACCATTTATGGGACCAATTTACAGTCATTAAAAACGAAGCCAGGATTTTTGACTCCCATTTTTAAGTGTCATTACTGCGTTCCACTTATTTGTAATTTAATATTTTGCAGTTCTTTTGGAGGCGAAGAAACTTTGTAGCGAAACCCCTGCTCAAGTCGGCGAATATAGGCTCGATTATATTGGAAAATCCATTTTATGGACTTCGAAAACCCATCGACCAAACGTAAGTACGAGTATATGAAAAAGAATAATACATTTTCGTATCCCTAACACATATTTATATTTATATTTAGGCGGTCTAACCTGCATAATGTCTCCGATATCTTTGTGATGGGTGGATGCCTCATTCTCGAATGCCTTGTGCTGTTGCATTGGTGTGAAAGGAATGGGTTCGGCCCTCTGGGTGTCACTGGACTTTCAATGGGAGGACACGTAAGTGTGAAAACGTATAATTAATAAACCAATTGATTAATATAATTGATCATATATCACAGATGGCATCCTTGGCTGCGACCAATTGGCCAAAACCCTTGGTACTTGTGCCCTGCTTATCCTGGTCCACCGCCTCAGCAGTCTTTACCACGGTAAGTTTACTTCAAATAGAGGTAATTTATTATCAACAATTAATTAATTAATTAATAATTTCTTCAAGGGCGTAATGAGCCAATCCATCAACTGGGATATGTTGGAAACGCAGTATTTCTCCGATGGACAGTACCGCGAACGTCTATCCAAAATGGTCACTGTGATTGACGATGCATTTTCGGCAGGACAGAGTTTCATCAAGAACTTTAACCAGTCGCTGCACGAGCTGAAAGAGGACATTAGTGACACGAGAAAAATCCAAGAGGATGAGAGAAACAGCAACACCTGTGGCGACATGTATGAAACGCAGGCTGGCAACAGCTGCTCCCTAGATGCAGACAGTTCAATATTCTTAACCAAGTCCCTGAGGAACTCTAAACTCAACTCCAACAACCTAACCATAGATAATAGTAAACGGGACCTAAGTCAAAAGGTCGATGCCATCGACAAAGGCGTCGCCCTGCCCAAAGAGTCGACGAAATCGACATTGACGAACTTGATGAAATTTATACTCCCGCTGTCGGCCCAGAACAAATCGGATAAGATAGACATAACCAAGACGAACTGGTGGGAGAGGGAGGCGTTGCAGTTCATGCGCGGCATGATGGACGAGTGCACCCACCTGAAGAACTTTTCGGTGCCATTCGACACCTCGCTGATAATTGCGGTGTGTGCGAAGGACGATGCCTATGTGCCGCGCGAGGGCTGTTCCAGCCTCGAGGATATTTGGCCCGGTGCAGAGGTGCGCTATTTGGATGCTGGTCATGTGAGCGCCTATGTTCTGCACCAAAAACTATTTAGGTAAGTGATTATTCTGTGGTTACATTCTTTAATTAAATTTAAATGGATTACATTTTCAGATCCTGCATCATCGAGGCCTTTGAGAGAGCCAAGAAAGTATATGGCAAGGACACGGGTGAAGACCTCAAATGTGATACAACCTATGAGCAATTGTTAAAGAAATATGACAAAAATATAAGTTAGGACAATTAGTGTAGGGAATTTAAACATTAAACATAATAAATAATATGTTGCCATATACATAATGCTTACTAGTTTCATTTCTATGCACATGTAAAGATGATAAAATACATTTTATAAACATAAAAGTAATAGGGAAAAATAAATGAAAAATTGTATATATTTGAGTAACTGATATATGTATGAATAAATGAAATATAAATAAATAAATAAAAATATAAAATAAACGATAAAGTAGGCTTCTCATTTTCGACTATTTGGGAACTTTGTCCTTTCCAAGCTCTGGTCACACTGGTGTTTACATTTTGTTTTAGGACTTGAAATAAATAAAGAAATCAAATTAACCAAAGCTTTTGTTGTCGTGAAAACTTAGTTATACTAAAATGGATCCCGTCGTATTAGTTTTGTCATATGGCAGCACTGTATCTCCATTGGAAATAGTCGAAAGTAATGATTACATCGCTAAGAATAACAAAAGATTAAGTACTAGGTTACGATTTTCTTTGGAGCTCTACGAAATTGAAAGTATTCTCTTAGCTTTATAAAATATTTTATTTATCTTTACAGACATTTTATCGGAATTGGAACAACGCAAAGAATTAAACTCAACCGAGTGTTCCCTGGATTGCTATAAATGCGGCATTAAAACCAAGTACTATAACACCTCCGTAAACTTAGTTCCATTTACTGGCAAATTGGAAAGCGTTCCGGAGGATATTCTACAGGCGACGGAAGCCCTAATAATATATTTTGACCCAAAAGATGTAAGCGTACCATCTATATTTATGAGATTTTATTAAAACGACTTCACTTTCAGACTTCCTTCATTGACACCATTCCCAATACATTGTCCAAAAATGAGCAAATCCAATTGGGCTTTCTTTTGACATCAAGTTCAACGGGTGGAGAAGGTGGCATATCCTTTGGCGAGCTCAAGGAGCGGACCAATTTCTTTTTCGATATAATTACGCTAAAGAAAAGCAATACCACCTCTGAGAGCGATTCGGATGAAGGCGAAAAGGAATACGAGGAAGTTGTGGAGGGATTGAAAAATGTTGTCTGGTCGAACGTTACAATGGGCTCTAAAGGTATAGTATAAAATCCATGCTAAATATTGTTGCCTGTACTGCGAATCTCTACGATTTCAGAGCACAAAGATGATATAAGTAATGACGAACTGGATAACCAACTGAAGGACTTTGAAAATTTACTGCTTACTGCTCAGAGTTTACGCAATGATACGAGCTTGACGCGCGAACAGTTCCTGGACAGAGCTGAGCAATTTGCCGGCATAGTTTCAGCCATTTTAAATGACAACGATAGCGATTAATTGGAAGCAAATCCCCTATATTGTATTTTTCTATTACCCATTTCCTTTATTTATAATCAAAATCAAAATTCAAAGGGTTCTGTTAAATATATTTGGTTTTTATTATTAAAAGCGGTACATATTTTTCTTTGCCGAAATAACAAGGTATAAAACGTTGTTTATCTGCTAATGTATGCTTTGAGAGCAGCTTATGTATATTAAGGAATGAATAAATAAAGTGTTTTTTTTTCTCTTGTTAACTTTCAATCATAAACATAAAGATTCCGTTGTGGGCGACGACGAATAAATAATATTTTCATGGTTTCGCATTTTTCTGGAACGACAAAAAGATTAATTTCTAATTTTAGATAAATTTTAAAGTGCAAATTACCTCATCGGTGAAGTCCATGTCATCTTTAATCTGTTTGGATCGTCGCTTCTCGCTCGATGTCAGCAGCTGCGAGACCTTTGTTTGCTTGGCTAGATCGTAGGCTTCCTTTTTACTCCGCATTGCACAGTCCTCGAGGGTCTCGGCAGCCTCGAACATGCCCTGCCGCCGGTAGAGTGCTCCCAGATTCTTAAGAGTAGTCGTAACGGTGGGGGAGTCCACTTTGGCAGCCTTGTGCCATCCACCGTATTCGCCATATGGGGTATTCTCTCTGTTGTCGTATTTGTTCACCTCCCGCTCTTCGGCCACCTGCCAAATGGGTTTATTTTTGCTGTCGATAGCCCCGAACTCACGTTCGTGGGCGCGGGTCAACACCTGCTTGTAGAGTATCTCCGCTTCGGTGTATCTGCCCTGCTTCAGATAGCAGCCAGCCAGATTATTCTTTGTCTTGGCCACGTTGGGATCGTCGGGCCCCAGCTTCGATTCGTAGATGTCAAGAGCCCGCTGGTAATATTTCTCAACCTCGTCGTATTTTGCCCTGGTTCTGGCAGAGCAGGGCCAGGTTGTTGAGCTGCTTAGCAACGTCGGGATGGTCCTTGCCCAAAACTTTCTCTCGGATCTCCAAGGCACGCTTGCACAGGGGCTCGGCATCTTTGTACTTGCCACGTTTGCCATAGAGGACGGCCAAATTGTTCAAGGTGGCCGCTACGGCTGGATGATTCTCGCCGAGAGTTTTGCCACGAATCGACAGAGCGTCGTTCAGTAAATTTGCGGCCTCCTTATACTTATTCTGCAGGGGCATGAAGTGGCATTAATTAAATGAATGTATAAATTTTAAGTTAATCAAGGCGATGATGTACCCCATACCTGATCACGATACACGAGAGCCAGAATGTTGAGCATGGTTGCTACATCGGGATGGTCGTGGCCACTAGTCTTTTCGAGGTCTTCCAAGGCTTGTTTGCAGAGGGGAACGGCTACCTCGTACCTAGAGATGGGTTATGTAGAAATAGTAATAATAATTATAATGTTTTTTTTTATGGTTCAACTTATATTTATGGTTATAACACTCACCTGCCCTGCGATGCATACTGAATAACCAAGTTGTGCAGTGTTCGCAGACGTGCTGGAATCTCGTAGCCGGAAGTCTGATTGGCAAACTGGCTGGGCGGAGTCGGAGACATGTTATTTCTGTCATCGTTCTCCTCGTCCGGAAAGAGCTCCACCACCGGATCGGTGCGTGATTTCTCGCAGCTGTCGTCCTGGTCCTGATTCTCGTCGTACTTCTTTACCGAGGCCATGAACTCCAGATGCTTCTTCTCCTCCTCCAACTGGGCGACGAGCTGTTCCGAGGCCTGGAACTTCTGCTGTGTGTTGGCCAGTTCGTCGCGCAGCCAGGCGTTCTCCTGATGCAGGCGGCGCACCTGTGTCTTTAACTTTTGCTTTTCGGCCTCGATGTTTTGCATATGGGATGTTAGAGCCATCATCACCTGGGCCTCACTCAGGCCCAGTTCGATGTTCTCGATATTCTTCCGCAGCATGTCCGACTTTTCGTTGTCCTTCTGGACTTCGGCAATGCCGTTCATAATCGAAACATGTTCCACTCGCAAGGCTTCAAGGCCTTGGAGGACTGTTTTCGTATTGGTTATTATTTCGTCCTGAGACATTTGCGTCATTTTGCCGATTTTCTCGATTTTCTGCCTGCAAGAAATGACACAGAAAACCGCTATAAGTACATACTTGTGTAGGACACCTTTTTACCCTTTTTACTGTAAGAATGTCAATGATATCGAAATGAAGTGTGTCAAGTCTTATTAATAAATGTGTTTTACAGCCTGTATGATTTAATAGCTTTGGAGACAATCATTTTAACCGTATATAAAATGATTCAAGCCGCGATAATCAATACGAAGAAAAAGGAAAACTGCCAATGCGCATGTTCGTACATGCCAAAAACAGGGGGGTTGATAATCGAAAACAAATACTTTAGTTTATTCGATTTTATGCGATAAATAAGCGATGTAAATCATTATTAAAAACAATTAAAGGGGTAATTTATTAATTTAAGGTATTTTGAGGCAATTGGAAGTTCCTTAGGGTTCTTATAGGATTGTAGAATATTTATTGGGGAAAAATCAGAGGGTCAAATAAATACATTCGATAAATATCGAATATATACTTAAAAATTTGAGATTTTTATTTGTCAACATTGCCGGTTAAATTTACATAAGCCGAAGATGTTGTTATTACTCTATACATATATGTATGTATGTAAATGGGGGAAAGCTAATATCATTTTCCGTCATATTGTATGTACATAAAAAAGTAATCGTAAAAATAGTGCTTACATCAACAGCGAATATTAAATATACGCTGAGGTCGAAGCTTGTAATACTCTACAGTTGAAAATCATATTAGATACATATGTATATAGATATTTCCAACTAAAAGTATGAATTATTATGTAGTCTCTGCCACTATATTAGCCTTCCGTCACGCACCTTTCGAATTTGAAAGCTGGATTGCGTAAAAAGAGATAGCAAAGTCGGGTAAGACCGATGATTACCTCGATTCTTTATCAAGATCAGAAAACAGTTTTCAGCTGGGAAAACTAAAAACAGTGCGTAAAAGAAATACAAGTACAAATTGCAACAACACCCTCAGCTAGATCAGCAAAGGCGTATAAAAAGCGTGAGTCATTTTATGTACATTAAATCCAAACCATTAACACATAAACATAGGAGTTTGCTGCACCAGGCATTCGATTCTTTTAGCACAATGAAAACCGAAGCGTATTCAAAATTCGTTCGAAATCTTTTTTTTATTATTGCCAGCGGAACACTCCCGGGAGTTTATTTACGATTGCAAAATGGATCATATTTTCCAGCACAAACTTTTCCTCAAGTGGCGTATATTAGAGCAGATATATGTATTTACTTGCAACATTCACACATACGCACAAGTACCGTGCTTTCAACTGTATGTGTGACTAGAATTTTGTCCACTAAATTCACTTGCAGCTTCTTACGGATGTATAATCTATTTCGATAAGTCTATCATCATTAATAAACTATATTACTTTTTATATGATCTGCAAAGTTTCCAGTAGGCAACGTTTTTAATAAAAATAACTTACACTGACACTTCTAAAATAAAACCAAGAGTGTGGCCAGGCCTGAGATCTGCAACGCGATTTAGTTTGTTTAATAACTTGCAACGCGGCCACACTGCCGCAGGGGAGACGGGGGGAATAGGAACACCCACAAAACCTAGAATTTAATAAAAAGAAAAATGTGAAATTAATGTAAGTGTTTTTAATTAAAAGGCATGAGCATTGAGTGCATATTTTATTAACGGTAAAATAAAAGTATTACCGGTATTTTAATAATCAAAATAAACTTAACTGCAGTTATAACTACATAGCCAAGACAGAAAAATGTATACTTCTTATTTTGATAGTGTCAGGTATTTATATTAGAAAGAATTAATTTTTAATTAATTTCCACTTATTTTAATGCCAAATTCGGCTTTTAATTAATGTTTTTTGTTTCTTTTATTTATTTATTTGTAAGCTAGTATTATTAAGTACATAAGCATATTGGCGAGGTGGCATATTTTTGCATTCCAAATACGGTCGCACAATTTGTAATTTGTAAGACTTTTTAGAAGTCTCCGTTTTTGTTCTATATTTTTAATTTTTTACCGTATAAAACTGAACAAAAGAGTATGCCACCCCCAAGACCGAAGGGGATAGGATTTAATACAGGAGTTCAAACAGGAGCGAGATCAAACTCAAATACTCCCATGTCTGAGAGGCAACAAATGGCTTTACTAATCCAAATGACTGCTACATCTTCGACAGGTAAATATACAAATCAAAATGTACATCAAAACATAATATTTATTACGCTTAAACGCTAGTTTGTTAACTGTGCAGTGGAAGTAGTTCCGATTAGTGACTTTTATACCTGACCTGCGATTTATCTCGTGGGAACTCGGATATAAACATATGTACAGTGTGCATACATTCTACATATGTATGTATGTACATACATAAATGTATCTGATACGCGCGACGCATGTAAAACAGGAATAAAGTAAAGTTAAGGCATCTCTTGGATAATATTTGAAAAAACCGGTTTTGTCATTGAAATAATTCAAAAGTAAATTAATACGCTTCTAAATAAATGATTGAAAATAAGTATATCCAATAACATAAATATTATTATTAGCTTGGACTGACTTGATAAAAAAGAGATTTATTTATTTTTAAAATACATAAAAAAAAAACCTGCTTAAAAATAATATGCGAATAAATATCATTATTTCTATCCTATTTCTATATATTCTCTCATTCTCACTTTCCAATTTCACGATTCACTCAGCTGTCAAATGTTTTTTGATAAGATTTCTGCTCTTTCAGATTCATCTCGCACCAACTTAAAGAAGAATGAATGCAAGAAGGGAGACGCCGAGAGCGACGAGAGCAACTTGAACGAGAAGCAGGAGGTCCTGGACACAAAAGACAAAAGTTCCGCGGAGGAAAGCAGCAGCGATGGTAAAAACAGCGATTCGGCGGCGCATCAGGGTAGCTCGGGAGCCAAGCGTTGTTACTCAGATATAGAGGAGGACTACGAGGAATCGGGCGAGGACGTGAAGAAGAAGAAGCGCAAGGATTCAGAGCATGGCAAGGACTTGAAGGGCGCCTCCCTGAAGCTCTCATCCAGGGTGGAGAAGGGCTCCAAGCTAGCGGCGACCAAGGGCTCGCCGTCGGGCAACAAAAGCAGTGGTGCAGCCTCCAATGCCGACAAGGAACAGCAGGTGGAGATTAGCAAGAATGTGGACATCGAGAATGAGACCGAGTGCAGCGATGATTACAAGAGTAACGACAGCCTGTACAACGGTGGACTTAAGGTGCCGCCTCTAAAGATTGTGATTCCGCAACAGAACTGCTCCATCGACACCGAAGGCAATGTACTGAGAACCGGCAAGGTGACTGCCTCCCGCAATGCGGCCCTGCCCTACGTCGTCAGCTCCAACAGCGACTCGATTGACACGGTCATAACCAGCCAGTCGATCAGCCCGCACGAGAGCCCACAGAAGAGCAGCAGCATTTGCTCCACAGTTCTGGACGACAAGAATATCAAGCTCTTTAATGACGAGAAGAACCTGAGGGTTCTGCGCAGTTCTCATCGCACCGGTGTCACGAGTGTGGAGCGCAGCTCTAATAACTCTTCCCCTCAGATGCAGAGCAGCTCTCCGTCGCCGGCGTCATCGAATCATGCCAATGACACGGTCGATGTGAAGCTCTCCTACAGCAACATGACGTCTAGTCCCATACCGCAAGGCCATCAGTTCGACCAGGAGACAATCACTAATGTTCCGAGCCCCTCCACCTCGTCAACCTCCTCGTCGAAGGAGATAAATCCCTCGTCGAACGTGGACCTGCATCCGCGCAAGCGTAAGATACGGCCCAAGAACACGGATGACAGTTCGAAGAACTCGAATGCCAACATGGATTCGGGTGCTAATTCTGAGGAATCTCATCCCCACGATCATCCATTCACCAACGGTTTCCAGATGTTCCTGAGCATCCGTCGACAGATCGAGAAGAAGTGGAAGAGCCTGTACCCGATCAAGCCGAGACCTCCGCAGGGCTACAACGACTATCTGCTGACCAAGAAGTCGTACTTACTGAGCCGCAACTCGGAATCTCCGGCTGTGGATATTCCCAGCACTGTGCCGCAGGCCATGATGCGTATCTATGAGGACCAAGAGAAGGCCAGGCGAGATCTAATTCAAGCGCACACCGTGGAGCGGGAGAAGCTCTGCATGAACGTGGAGCAGGAGATAATACGGGTCCATTCGAAGGCGGCTAGGAGTATATCGGGCCAGTCGGCGCCGTATTCCGTGTGTACATACCTAAAGGACGACGAGGTCTACAACCTGTTCACGCCGGAGCAGGATGAGAAGGAGAAGAGTGCACGGTGTCGCTTTAATGGCCGATTGCTACTCAGCTGGCTGCAAGATGTCGACGATAAGTGGGAGAAAATCAAGGTTAGTTTTGAATATTTAAAAGTGCTCTTCGAAAGGGTGAACTGATCCATCTAACTTCCTTTTTTTTCACAGGAATCAATGGTGCTGCGTCATCATAACGAGGCCGAAAGTCTGCATGCCGTGCAGGTGATGGACTGGAACATATTCGCGAAACGAAATAGACTCTGTGACAATCCGATTGAAGTGAATTTGGAGCATGTACCAATTGTTTCAGTTGGAGACGATTTTGATACATTACCGACATAACTGATAACTGATACGATTGAGCAAATAAAGTTAAATTGTTACAAAATTCAAGAAACAAACATATTTTCGCATCCGGTTTCTTAATGGGTGCGTAGTGAGCTTCCAGGGTCAGGAGCCGGAATTTGATGCCGGCCAAAAAATCATTAATTTAAATTCGAAAAGCTAATTTGCGTCGCTGCATGGTAAACTTCTTTCTAAAGTTATAACTCCCTGCAAGGGAATACAAAATATAATAAATAGAATATTCAAAATACTCCAGATTTTGATATGTTTTGTTAACATTTATCATTTATTCGCATTTACAACTAGTTCAACGAGCATTCAAGTTGTCAACAATATTTCGGGCATAGTTAACGATGTCCTGCAAACACAATAAGTTTAAAAATATTTATTTTTTTATCCATAAACATAGCAATTTTCAAATCCTACCTCGCAGTTCTCCGTTTGTTTGTTTTTGGAGATAATTTTCTGGAGTATCGACAAGATTTCCTTGCGTTTCTCTGTCGAAAGTTTCAGTTCTGAGTCAAGGGACAGGGACGACAGTGCAAATAAAGTAGTTTCTTGCTTGACATCAAACTCTTTAATGGGCTTTAGATTCTCCAAGATCACAGGAAATATTTCTGCCTTTACAAAGTCATCTGGGAAAAGGATGAAAGTATAGTTTCATGATCTATCTACGAATATTAAGGAATTATTTACCTCGGATATGTTTGTCGCGAGATAGCGAAGCAATAAGAAAGGCTGCCTTTATGTAGACATTCGAATTGGAGGACTTTAAGCAAGGTACCAAAGAGTTGATGCCGTTGATGAGCTTAAACTCGACGTAACCCGGCTGAAAGTTACGTATTAGCGATGAAATTGCATATAGGGAACTCTTCACAATATCCTCATTCGCTTCGCCAAGGTTCTTGCTTAGTACGGGTAGAAATTTCTCGATTATGAAAGCATTCTGACAAAACGGATTATTCTGTGCCATTTCAGCAACCGTGTTGAGTGCCGAAACTCGTATTTCATTTTCCGATTGTTTTACGTAGCGACGTAAGGTTGTCGCTCCTCCCATTTTCACCAGGGAGTTGGCATTATCGATGTCATCAATGTGGCTCCTAATAACATCTAGGCTCTTCAATTTGTCATCAGCGGTGGCTTCTTCATTATTTAAAATAACTAAAGCTGCTTTCAGAGCTTGCGAAGCATCGGTTGTCATGGCACTTAGGACACTCTCCAAAAATTGATTTTTCTAGAAGATAAAAATAGTGCATTTTTATTTTATAGATTGAGAATATATTAAAAATATATATATCTTTTTTAAGTTATGTTAAATATACATACATAAACGTAAATTAGATTTATATAAGGATTTATAAATTTTTGAATGAATTGCATTTCAAAACGATTTGATTACAATTTTTCTGGACACTTTTAATAGGAAAAATATTTAAAGAAAATGTAAATATGACCTATCTTTACAGTTTTTATTAAATTGCACCAATAAAAAGCACATGGGTAAATAAGTTCTAGATGATTCGACTGATTCATTACAAAACTCAAGATTCTAGATAATTTCGGTTTTTAAGACATGGGAAAGTGTATTTTAAACTATCCTAATATCTCTAATATCTACAGAATATGTTTAAAAGTTCCCAAAGTGGTCTTGTTTACAAACCTCAACATCATCTGCTTTCTCGTTTGGTTTTTGCTCAGCATTTTGGTCCGTATTTTGCACCGTATATTTAAGCACGTTCTACAATGTATAGAAATGTAAATTATCTTTTGCCTGAATAGTTAGATAAATTTCTATACCTGCAAGCTCATAGCTCCTCTTGGTGCGTTCGGATTTGCCATTTTCAATAATAAACAAAATAAAAATGACTGGAAACTCGAGGCTCGAGCAATTTTGTGTTTATTATTAGGGATGGTATATTATTAAGTCTATCGCACGAAACCGATAAGCGATTAAGTTGTCAGGCCACGAGAATTAAATGTATATTTTTTAATTTAACTTAACTACATACATATAATTAATACAAAATTTAAAACTTTATTGGACAATAAATAATTAAATTAACGATTTTTTTTTACTGAGGAATAAACACCTGTTTCTCCGATAGACCGCGTTTTAATTCCGCGTTCCGTTTCACGCTGCAGACGTGTAAATAGTCCCCAATCAGATGTTTACAGTTGTGATCTCGGTGGAAAGTTGATAAACACAAAAAATATTACAAATAGGATTAGCGTCGTCGTCGGTGTGAAACACAAGCATGTTACGAGACCTCATAACGTGGGTGTTGAATACATATCTTGGCAAATATCTGGAGAATCTGAACTCGGCCCAACTCTCGGTGGCGTTGCTGTCGGGTAATTTTTGTTTTCGAATGATATAATTGTTTATCTTTATTTCGCATCAAATACACGTACTTACTGTATATATTTCTTCACCTAGGCGAGGTCGAGCTCGAGAATATACCCATACGTAAGGATGCCCTCCGCTCGTTCAATCTGCCGGTGGAAGTCACCGCCGGCAGCATTCGCAAAATCAAGCTACAGATCCCGGTCCGCCAGTTCCGCACCTCGCCCTGGTGCATCTCGATCGAGGGTCTGTTCTGCATCATCTGCCCAAAGAACCTGGACAACTGGGACTATGAGAAGGAGAAGCAGCAGGATCTGGAGTATAAGCTAGCCGTGCTGGACACGGCCGAGGCGGGCTGGCGGTCGGAGAAGGGCAAGCAAATGGAGTCCTACTACTTCTCCTCGTACAACAACTGGCTCAAATACGGCACCAACATGGCCACCAACATCATCGACAACATCGAGCTCAAGATATCCGACGTTCACTTTCGCTTCGAGGACATTGTGGACACCGGCAAGAGCAAGATATGCACGGGCATCAGGATCGGATCCCTCACCGCCCAGAGCTGCGACTGTGATTGGACCAATGGGTCCTACAAGATGAACAACAGCGAGATGAACTACAAGCTGGTGGAGCTCAAGGAGCTCTCGGTGTACTGGGATCTGCTGCACGACGACATCAAATGTCAGTCGTACTCCAACCAGGAGATCCTCGAGAAGATGCACTCCACGTGCGAGCTGAGGCCGCATAACTTTATCATTAAGCCCATTTGTGCGACGGCTCGATGGAGGCGCGACAAGTGCCAACAGGTGATACGTACCAAAGACAAGCCCCGGGTCTCTTGCGAGCTCCTGGTGCCCGAAGTAGTGATAGACATGTCCAAAGTTCAGCGGGTGCAAATGCTAGATAAGCTCTCGGAGGTTCGCCACGTGCGAGAGGTGCGGCAGTACAGGCTGAGGCGACCCAACTGCAGCGTGGAGTTCAGTCCGCGCCAATGGTGGCGTTACGCTGTCGCTTGTCATGGCTTTCACTTCAAAGGGAATGAGGAAAAGTGGTCCACGCTTAAGGAGAACCTCCGCTATATGCTGCTCTACAAGACAATCATCCTAAATCCGAATGAGAATCTCTCGAGCGAAGACAAAGAGTTCAAGGCGTACATTGAGGGCGACAGGAAAATCGCGGATCTGACCGTCATGAGGAGAATCAGCTTCGAGAAGGTCTTCACCAAAGGCTTCGCTTTCGAGTCGCCGCAGGACGTCAAGGGAAAGAACATGCTGTTCCATTGGTTTCCCAACTGGATGGGCTGGTATGCTGCGAACAGCCCGACGAGCACTACTCCCAACGGCGGCGGCGGCGAGCAGGATGAGTCGCTAAAGCACTTGGAAGATGATATTTTGGTGGCCCTGGAGAACTCCCTACAGAACTCGTCCGACCTCAAGAGCGATGCCGTCTTCGGGCACTTCTCTATCAAACTGCTCAAGGGTCTGGTCATCCTGCAGACGGATGAAAGGCTTAGCGACGAGCGCAACAAGTCCATGGAAATGCAATTTAATAACTTTTCCGCTTACCTCCAATTGAGCCCGCAGCTAACATCCTACACGGTGGGCGTCTCGCTGCATGAGATCTACCTGATAGACAAAACCAGCCTGGAAACCATGCACAATTATTTAATTAAGCCGCAGACAGGAGCCAAGAGTGCCGCCTCCCTCCAGGAGGAGGACATTTTGTTTCAGCTACAATACGAAAATTGTAACCACTTGCGGTTTCAACTGAACATCAAATCAAAGGGCTTGGATCTTATTTACAACGAGGACGCCATCCAGTGGCTGTTGGATTTCCTGGCCGAGTCCCCAAGCCCCGAGAAATACAAGCCGCGCGATCGTGTCGAGGAGAAGGCGGACTTTATGAAGAACTGGAATCAAATGTTCAGCGGCAATGAGGTGAATCGAAAGACTTGGATGTTTGAAATCGAAATCTTTGCTCCGCGCATTATTTTCCTGGAAAACTACAAGGTTAGCAACTCATTGATGGTTCTGTTGGACTTTGGTAAACTGGAAATGCGGAAAATGGAGGTTAAACGAACGATACCTGTGATAGAATCCGCTGTTGCGGATAATAATACAAGCGAGGATGATGACGAAACCTACCTAACGCCCTGCTCAACGCCCCCAGCATCAGAGAAAAGTGGCTCAGAGTCGCCAACACTCCAACTCGAAAATCCCAAGCTAGAGGAGGGCGGTTTTCTAAACAAGAACGTTCAGCTGGAGTACGTGCTGCATAATAAGATCTATGACAAGTATCTGATCAATTTCACCAATCTGCAAGTTCTGGTCTGCAAATACGAGGAACGGTGGCAGGCCTGCCTGAAAACCTCGTCGAATTTCCACCTCATTGATAAATTCAATATTAACCTGACGCTCGAGCAGAGGAACATCTTCACCGTGGACCCCGAGTACCCCTCCTTCATGCTCTTCGGCACCTGCCCCACGATCTTGATTCACGGCAACGAGGAGCTCATCAATAATTGCTGCAACATCATGAGACCCATCATAAGGGCCTCCAAGGAGATGGAGAATATCTACAGGGGAGGAGGCAACACCATTTACGCGAGCGAACGCATCAAGAACCTGGCCGAGGATGATCGCAGTCGTGTGGTCATTGAGTTCGTGATGGACCAGCTGGTGATTGAAATGCAGTCAACGGAACGCAGCATTGCTGAGCTGCAAATTATTGGAGCCCGAGCTGGCCTGACCAAAGAATCCAACGAAACGAATATTTCAATGTCAGTGCACGGACTCCTCCTGGTGGATGCCATACAGTCCTTTGGCCCGGACTTTGAACTGTTGGTGGCCAGTCATCGGCACGTCGGGTAAGTCTTGACTTCTGTAATTAATCAGCAACAAGCTTGTTAGAATGCTTAGCCTAATATTTAATTAATTAACTAATTTAATCTATTCAGAATGGACAGTTTGTCTGGCAGCCTCAAGCATAGTGCAGTTGTTTCGCCCACCTCGCCGGGATCACCCAACTTTTTCGATAGAGCCACTAGTCCGCACATGATTACAAAAGCAGTTCAAAATATTAAGATGGGTAAGTGAAGAGTACACATTAGATAATTAGATAATAAGGCATTTTTTTTTAATGCTATGCGTAAGCTAACTAACACTTAACACTGATTTGCCAGTAAACAGTATACATTTCTCATTAAATTGATGTTATTTTAATTAATAATTCATCTTTTTAGGAGACAAGTCGTCGGAAATCTGCGAGGATGAGGACTCCCAGGCTCTGATCTCAATTGACATCAAAATTGTGCCGCCAAATCAAAACAATTCGGCGCAACTTCACACCACCAACATCACTTTCAATAGTTTGGATATTATTGGTGTGTTTAAACTGTACTTTTATCAAAAACAACAATACAATATATAGTTTAAATATATGTATTATTGATTTCAGCCAATCAGGATACGATTTTGGAAATTTTAAACTTTGCAAAACGCACGCTTTTGACACAGAATATTTTCTCAAGTGAAAACGCGGAGCTCAGAAAAGAATTGCTGCCCGAAGAAGTGCCAAAAGAAGAACTAGAAGATGATGATCAAGTTGAGCAGAAAACACATAATGAGATATTTTTCGACTTCTTTCGCTTGAATATCCTCTTGTTGTACACGATTAAACGCGACAAATTTAATTTTGGCCGAAAAGTGGGAACTGTTACGCTCACGGAGGCCAAGATCAATGCATCATTTCAATCGGATTTGTCCATTTTTGGTTCTCTCGGTGGCATACAAGTGATCGACATAACTCCCGAAGCCTTTTGCCATCCGCGAATTCTTTCTGTGGGCCGTGACACAATCCTGCGGGCGTCCGACACGAATAAGCAAACGGTTTTGAGTCAACTTTCAAATGAAATCTACTCAAATAATTACAACAACGAAGAGAAAAACGATGAGGATGAGAGCGATGCCATAAGCTTTCAGAGTCATTGGAGTGACAAAACCAGTTGCACGTTTCAAATGCGAATGGCCTCGGCTTCCTATACGCATTGTCCCAGGTTTCTGAGGGATGTCAATGCGTGCATAACATATTTTAAAAGGAGTTTGCGGTGAGTTAGGGAATATTTAATTATTGCCCAGCAAAAGCCTTATTTAAACCCATTTTCCCTTTAGCGAGTTTGTCACCTCGATTGGTAATAAGGCCACCGATATGGCCAAGGAATTTGTGCAGCAGGTAAGAGCAGTCGAGCAAACAGGACCAGTTCATCCACAGCGAAATCGCCAGGACAATTGGTAAGCCAAAAACAAGTCTTTTCGAATTTAAACAAATTTTAAATATTATATTGTTGCTTTCAGGCTTGATATTATTATAAGCAGTCCAATAATTATTCTACCAATTTCCAACACAAGCACAAATGTTTTAATTGCAAATTTGGGTAAAATTAGCTGCACGAATGCCGTCTCTAAGCACAGCGACTCGGACGATTATAATGAATCCTACACGATGGAAATAAAAAACACCTATGTGTACTCATTGAATATTGACGAACGCGATTACAGTTTCAATGTTCATCCGGCCAAGAATAAGGATGCGATTCCCATATTGCATGACACGGCAATTACTTTACCCATTTATGCGGGCTATAAAGAAGGGGATAATGGTCAGGAGAAGCAATTGAATAGTTTAACGGTACGTATTTGGATTATATTTATAATTTATACAATAACAGGCTTGTGAAATCGTTTTAAAGGGTTTATAAAAGTATGCAACTTAGGGTTCCGAATTCAAGGGAATTTTTAAGCGTACTTTTGAACACCTTTTAAGGGAAGGTTCTTTTATATTTGGCCGAAATAAAAGTAAATTTTTGAGAATATTTTATAGGAAAATGAAAAGACCTACAAAGTCGTGCTTTGGAACATTACATTCATGTATTAGTGAATACAAAATGCATTTTTTTTTTCAATATTCAAGATGGCGTATTCAAAATGGCGGATTTTTCGCAAAACCATGTCTCGAGAACTCTTGTCAATCGTAACTCTAGTTCTCTTAATGCGATTCGCCCAATTCAAAAAACATTATTAAAGGGGATACTTTTTTTTAAATGAAATTACCCTATCTTAGTCATAAAAAATGGTTTATTTATAATTTTTAATGAAGATCAAAGTAAAAAAAACGAAAAAATTTGACTTTTTTTATTTCCATGAAATTATGTATTTTTTTCATTAAATTTCATTCAAAATAAGTTCATGTCGTACGAAATTTCCTGTACTTTAATAATTTAAAACAATTTCTCACCTCAGTTAACCACGAAAAGCCCGCAGAGGCTCGCGAGATCCGCCATTTTGAAGCCGCTTTTTGAATATTGCAAAAAAAAATATTTATTTTGTGTTCACTAATAAACAATACATTTATGTTCCAAAGCACGACTTTGTAGGTCTTTTTTATTTTCCCACAAAAAAGTATCAAAGTTTGCTCTTATTTCGGCCAATTATAAAGGAACCTCCTCTCAAATTGCTTTACAAAAATCCCTCGTGATTTTTGAATGCCCTAATTTAATTTTACCTCCACACAGATAAAGGGAAGTATGGTTGAGGCTTTGAAAGTGTCACTGAACCGAAAGCAATACGAGTTACTCTTGGAATGCATTCAATACGCAACGAACTTTTCCCATGGATTGACAAGCGACCCCGAAGACCTCGATCAAAATGGAGACAGTGAACCCACTTCGAGTGTAGAGGACGAGCACGTAATCAGCACAATTATACAGTTCTCGGTGCCGGTGTTCCAAATAAACCTGCAGAATGAATACCACAACGATCTGATCAATTTGACATTCAAAGACTTTAACGTAAAGCACATCGCCAAGGGCCATGACAAGGATGTGGAAGTAATGCTAAAGTCGGTGTTAATGGAGGATTTGAAGTCGGATTTCACATCACCGTTTCGAAATATGGTGACTTCAATAGACCTCGAAAAGTGTGGCAAGAAAAACGAACTCTCCTCGTCCTCGTGTCCCGACCTGCCGAGCTACTGTAATTCATTGAAATCGCGATCTAGTTCCGTGCCTTCCTGCTTCTACGATTACGATTCTACGCAGCTGAAGAACTTTACCGGCGAGCGGAAGCCAACGTCAACAACGTTCTGCAGGAACCACAAAAAGGAGTTGGGGAAACAGCCCAGAGAAAGCCAGACCTTGGTGACTTATAAATCCCATACAGGACGGTCGTCGACTCCGGAGGACAGTAAGCTGGAGAAGTCAAGTTCGATACAATTCAATTGCTTGAACTTGGCCATTTGTGTGGAGCGCTGGTATACGATATTCGACTTTTTCGGTTTGGTTTCCGCCGATAACTTTAATCAAAACTATGCGGAAGAGAAGAAGCTGGTAGAGACACGTAAGTGTTGTCTTGATTTTAAGTATTATTAAATATATTCTTATTTTCTATTATTTTAGATATTAATGAACTCTGCAGCAGATTGAAAGTGTCCATAAGAAGCTTTAACTTTACTTTGATACGAAACGAGTCCCTGCTCTCCCGAGTTAATGTGTCCAATGCCGTGTTTGTGATTTTCCAGGATCACAGATCGAAAATTGTTGAGGGCTGCCTGGGATCGGTGTCTGTTTACGATCTCACCAAGTACGGGAACATTTACAAGCAAAAGTTTTTAACAAGTGGAACAGAAGCGCTTAATTTTGTGTATAAAAAGTAAGTAAAGTAAACGAAAGCTCTACATTTTAAAGAGTTTTCCAAACCAAAGTTTCTTTTCTTTTACAGAAAACTTGTGGATTTGGAGGCACTCAAGACCTTGGACACCGACTCAACGCTGCGCATTAACATGGCTGCTGTGCATTATATTCACACAAAACGATTTTCCACTGAATTGCATGTCTTTGTCAAAGATCTGCTGGAATTGCAAACGGTAATCCCACCACAAAGCCTAAAATAATATAATAAAAATTGTATTTTAAATTCATATTTCTGATTTCTTTACAGCCTGTTATAAGAAAGCTAAAGAAACAAAGTCAAAGTGGCGGTGAACAAAATATGCGTCCATCGAAAATGAAGCTGGTTATTCAAGCGGACTCTCCCGTTATCGTTCTCCCCGCTTGCTACAACCGAAACGAGGTAATAATCGCTTACCTCGGACAGTTTACCCTGAAAAATAGCTTCCACTTGGCCAGCGACGAGAATATAATAAGTAAAATGACCGCAGCGCCCGATCCAAATGAAATCCTGGACGTAATGCGCATCGATCTGGTGAATATAAACCTCTTCTCTGGCGAACGGAGCTCGATGAAGGTGAAATCAGGTGGTGGTGGTGACCAGGAGAAGAATCGAATTGTAATTGCTGACATGAACTTTCTGCGACTGGGTCAGCCCTTCTTCAATGAATCCTGCTTCTTGCACCTGCAACTCGAGCGAAATCTGTCGGCGGAGGGCGATCGCGTGTGTCCAGACATAAGTGTTCAGGGAACCTTCTCGAAGCTGAATGGCATGGTGAATATCCAGCAGTACAAGTTAATCCGCAGCTTTTTAAACAACAATATTGGCGAGCAAACGGACGACATTTACATGAATTACCACACAAATAGCTGCACCTCCTTTGAGCGACTCTCGACCATGAGTCTTGTGCAGAAAAAGAGCGAAGTGTTGCCGAGGAAGATTTCCATTTTAATTTCGATTCGCATCCTGCTTGAAGATGTGTCTTTGCTGCTGGCCCTCAACACCACTCAGAGTGCTGTCATCGAACCCCTGGCCTGCATCCATTTCCTGAAATCGATGCTGGAAATAGACTTGTTCAGCGATGGCTCGCAGGATATCGATTTGATATCGAGCAACATACTGATTGTTGATGAGCGAAAGGCGGGCAATGAGAACAAGTTCAAGAATATCTTGGAACCATCGAAGAAGGAGGCGAGAATCGAGAACTCGGTGCAGGTGGAGATCCACTGCCGCAAGAAGGAGAACTTCAGCAAGTACACGATAATGCTCAATAACATGCGAGTGTTTGCGCTCATCCCGTTCCTGGATCAGTTGAAGTCGTACCTCCAGGAGGACTCACCCGCACCCGCATTACCCACAGTGCTGCAGAAGCAGCAGCAGCAGATCGAAAGCAATACCGTTTCCACAGAGTTTGTGGTGAACATCACAGATTCCGAGATAATACTGGCCGAGGAATGCAGCCGCTTGGACTCGAATGCCATTATTTTGAAGAGCACAACGGTCATTTGTTATAAACCCAACAGCATTTCGGTGCCCCTGTCCCTGGATATCAATCACCTGGAAATATTCTCCTGCACCTTGGACGCCGAGGAGGAGAGCGCCCTGTCCATCATCGATCCCTTCACCTTGAACATTGAGCTGCGCAGCAATTGCCTCAACATTCTCATTCAAAAGCCACTGAACATACGACTCTCCTATGTGGATGTCAAGCTCTTCTCGCGGATGGTGCGGCTGTTGCCGACACAGACGCAGACTTCGCGGTCGAAAAATGTCATCTCGAAGGCCAACTCGGACCTGGAGAAGGTGGCCCCGTTGGTGGCAATGGGATTCGAGTTGTCCGACTGCCTGTACGCCATGCAGGTGAACAATTGGCGGATCAACGATGCGGCTCTGTGGCTGTCGCAGCAGAAGCAGAGCACCTACCGCAATCCCGCCCTGGAAATGAAGACAGCCGTGGTGGACGCCACTCTCATATCGGTGTTTATCATCGACGATTGCATGGACGCCGATGTGCCGCTGCTAGAGGTTTCGCTCTCGAAATTCCTCCTGAATTATACGTTCAAAACCAAGGATCCCAATCCCAAGGAGTCGAATATCCAGCACTTTAGCCTGGGGAATATCGACACTGAGGCGGCTGTCAACTATTACAATCGTCGGCTCAGCGGCTGGGAGCCGGTGGCCGAGACGTGGGAGTCGAATCTGAAATGGAAGTACACCAAGGGTCACTTGAATGAGCACAAGAAGCGCTTCGAGATTGGCGTTTCCAGCAAGCAGATGCTCAAGCTAAATGTCACCTCCACGTTCATTGAACTCTTCCACATGGTCCTGAAGAACTGGACAAATGATTTCAATGACAACGGGGCCAAGAACTTTCAGGCAACGTTCCCCCTTCATTCCCTTTGCCCTGCAAAATCTCACTGGTACACCGCTGCTCTTCAAGCCGATCTATGCCCCCCTCGGGGACTTGAGCTGCTCGGACTTGCAGCAGTTCGAGCTAATCAAGAACTGGAGTTCGGTGCAGCCCAACGAAACGAAGACATTCGATTTTAGCCAGAAGAGTAAGCTGCGGCACGTTCACTCCCACCAGCTGAATTTGCATCAGATTTTCGTACAAATCCATGGCTGGACTCTAATAGGACCGATTTCCATAGACAAGGTCGGCATGTTCTTTCGCACCACCAACCTGGACTCGCAGTATTCGACAAAGAGTAGGATAGTCTTTGACATTTCCCTGATTGGATCCGCCCAGAAGCTGATCAAGGTCAAGTCCTCGCTGTTCATTGTCAACAAGCTGGATCGCAACGTATTCCTCAAGATGTCGCTGAAGAGCAGCCAGAGTGATGGACTGACGGCCATCAGTGTGGTGAAGCCCAACGATGAGCTGTCCCTGCCGCTGAAATTCATCGATGCCTCGTTGCATGTGGCGCACAGTACGACGACGCACAACAATGAGAGCGAGGCCTACGAGGAGACGGGCTTTAGCAACGAGGAACTGCTGTGGAAACTCTACGGCAAGGACAACAGCCGGCAGTTGCTCGTGAGCTACGACCAAAACAAGAGTATTTTGTACACTCTGGTCAATATCAGCAGAATGATATACCACGTCAAGGAGCACACCTTGCCGGGCCACCTCATCACCCTGCTGCCTCCCCTGAAGATCAACAATATGCTCTGCTGCGACCTGATGTTCAAGATCCATGAGCATGCCACCGGCAGGATAAACTCATCGGACAGTGCCAACATCTACAACGTGAACATAAATCAGCCCTTGCATCTGAGCATCACGCTGGATAACTTTCAGCTCTCTGGCCAGTTGAAGGTGCCCATGAGTCACACGGGCGTGGTGGAGACGAAACTGAAGCTGTTCGACATCAAGAAGCGAGAGCTACACCTTCGCATCTCCATTCAATTCGTCAAGGGCAAGGGCATGGAGATCTACATCAGTGCCCCGGTTTGGATCATCAACAAGACGGGACTGCCGCTGATATACAAGCAAGAGGGAACCAATAGCACGGCGGCGGGACAGTTTGAGGAGCACGAAACGGCGCGACAAGTGGCGCCTTTAATGTTCTCGTTCTCCGACCAGGAAGGATCGCCTGCGCTGGAGTTGCGACTGGGAAGAGCCTTCGGCTTGAATAACACGGTAAGAGTCTATTTAACTATTTCTTTTAATTATAATGTTAGTTTAGGAGTATATGAGATCGTGATTCTAGATCTAGATTCTCCTCAGTTCGGTCTTTGGTTTAGCGTTCTTAGTTAAACATTTAATCTTAAAGGAGGTCTTCTACTTACGAGGCCGAAATGTTGGCCTATTTTCAGAAATTAATTGTGAGAAAACTGTACAAGATAATGAGATCATTTTTTTGTATTACTTTTGTACATATTTAAACTTTACACTTTTGGAAATTTAAAGTGTGTATAGCTAATCATTCTTTGTTTACATGGGGTCAAAGTGGAGGCTTCAAAATTTCAGGGGTCATTTTTCTGGTATCATAATTACCCTTCAACTTGCATGAAATGAGTAAAATTAATTTTATTTATTTTCAGTTTTACGTTGGATTTGCTTCTCCGAGTACGATTTTTTTTAAATTAAAAATTGTTTTTAATATAAATTTTTTTTGTAAAAAGTTTAATTTTCAACCATGTTTTTCACCTGTTGGAAGTTGTAAAAATTAAACAAAAAATTTTTTAAAAAATCGTACTCGGAGAAGCATAGAGAACTGTTTGATAAAGAAGTGGGGAAAAAATTGGTTCAATTCGATGGAAATTACTGGTAGAAGTGATACCAGAAAGTTGAAAAAGGTGATTTTCGGGAAAACGCGTTTAAAGATAGGAAAAATTGTCGAAACGTAAGGAGGTGGCTATCTTTCGGGCTTCGTTTACCCATGAAGGAATGCGTATTTTACAAAACCCTTTATAAGGCGTATTCCTCAGGTCTTCTATATTTTAATAATACAAAAAATATAATCGTATTTTACAAAATTCTTAAGTAGAAAACCTCCTTAACCTTTCAATACCTATTTATCTTAACCCTCTTGCAGTGGTGCAAGAGCTTCAGTACGCACAAAGACCTAACCCACCGGGAACTGCGAGCTGAGAACACCAAGGGTAGCTATGCGATCGGAATCAGTGTGAGGCGTGGACGGGGTCTGTATGCCAGCACAACTTTCGTGACGCTTTCTCCCAGATTCCATCTGCATAACCGCAGTGGATACCGACTGGAGTTTATGCAGCTGTGCGACATTGTTAACTATGTAAGTTATTATCGTAGAATTGCTACGATTATTCCATAAATTTCAAGTAATATTTGTTGTTCAGGATCGCCCGGACCCGCGTAAGATCATTTCGGCGCCAATCGATTGCAACTTCGCCTTCCATTGGCCCAACTGGGACCAGGAGCAGTTCATTTGCGTGCGCATTCCGGATGTGGAGTGCTGCTGCTGGTCCAAGGGAATACCCATTAACGATGATGTACAAAGTTTGTACATCAATGTGCGAAACGAGTGGGGGGAAATGTTCTTTCTGCGGCTGGAAATCATCTCCAAGGATGCCACATTTATCCTCCTGTTCACCGACGCTCGGACACTACCGCCACCGATTCGAATTGATAACTGCTCGGAGGTAGTCATCAATTTCTCGCAGCTGCGCTCTAAGCCCGTTTGGATTACCCCCGTTCGTCCGCAATCGTCGTTGTCCTACGTCCTGGACGATCCCCTGGGATTGCCATCGCTGCTGATGGAGGCACCGGGTGGCAACATGATCGAGTTTCCCGTCCACAATCGGAATAACATAAAGAAGACGCTGACGTACACCAACTTCATTTACATAGCATTTCACGGGACATTCGAGCGATCAGCGATCAGTGAGGAGGAGAGCAGTGCCCACAGACATTTGGTTTTGGGAGTTCGCGGCCGTAAAGTTGTGATTATGGAAAAGAACTCGGGGGATCGTTCCCAGCTGTGGCTCATGAACTCGAATGGCCAGCTGGAGCACGAGGGATCCACGCCACCGATTCAATCGAATGATGCCAATGCAGTGCGTCTGGTGCTGGACCTGGAGAAGCCCCCGAATCCCATGGAGTTTACCACTTTGGTGGTTCGGACACCCAATAAGCAAAGGGTCACCACTCAGACGTGGAGGTTTGAGAACGGCCGGCTAATGTGTCACGCCAATATGTGCGTTCAGGTAAGAGGAAACTTAATTCTAATGAATTCTATATTGTTATCGTCCCTCGAAATATTCCAGTCCCGATATGAGACTGGCCTGAGGCCCAACTGTGAAGCGTATGTCGGCCGCACTGAAGGTTATTCAACAAATCAACAATCCATACCCATTGGTCAACACATTGTGGCACAAAAGCTGAGGCCCGGCTCCGGCCAATTGGAACTGTCGACGCGAATGGATGGCCCCATTTCCACCATAGAAATATGTGATATTAAAATTAAACAAAATTCAGTATTCCTCACTCCCGATTTACTCTGGATGCACGCCTCCCTCAACAATAGACAGATTACGGATAAGGGAAAGATATCGATTACGCACGAGTATCTGGTGGGTAATAATCCGCACACTGCCTCGAGTGATATCTTACAAATATTATAATTCCAATTCCAGATCAATGTTGAGCTCGTTAAAGGCATTGGCATTTCCATAATATCCCGAAAGCCTTGCGAGGAGATCATGTTCATCAGCCTGGACCACATACACTGCGACATATCGCAGGGTGCCTTGGAGAACTCCTTGGAGTTGAACATCGCCTACATCCAAATCGATAACCAGCTGCTGGACGCTGTCAGTCAAATAGCTTTGCATACACAAAGCTCATCCTCTGATCACGAGCAACACAAAAACGCTGTGGTTCTCAAGCTGAAAATGTTGCCGTGCCCCAATAGGAACGCCATAATTTTCAAGTACTTAACCCTGGACTTGAAGCCATGCACCGCAAATTTGGATGAGAAGCTGATACTGAAGGTGGCTTCGTTTCTGGGCTACGGCAAGATAAACAGACAGAACCTCAGTGTGCAATATCAATTTGAAAACTTTGAGGACAAGCAGCCGATTCTGCAGGATATGAAGAGATATTACTTTGAAAATTTGAGTATTGGAGCGACGCAGGTAACTTGTTACAATAACTCCTCTGGAAATGATATTAATCTTTCCCTTCAGGTACGACTTTCCGCCTTCACTTCCTCCAAGTTACCCGTGGAACTGCATGAAACGAAAAAGACCCTGGGACTCACTCTGATCAAATTCGAGGACGCCCTCATTGAGCTGGACAGATATTCGGATAGGTTACATTTCGAGACATTGGACGTGTATCTGAAGGAGATGAAGAAGCACTACATCAATCAGGTCAAGTGGCATGCGGCTGCGATACTGGGAAGTGTGGATTTTCTGGGAAACCCTCTCGGCTTCGCCAACGACCTATCCGAGGGCGTGTCCGGACTGATCTTCGAGGGCTCCGTCAAGAGTCTGGTGAAGAACGTGACGCATGGCATATCGAATTCAACGGCAAAGCTAACGGAAACCCTCTCGGATAGCCTGGGAAAAGTGGTGCTGAATGACCACGACAATGAGACCAGGCAACGGATACTGGAACTGCAGTCCAACACGTCCGGCGGCCATCTAGCGGCGGGTCTGAAGGGTCTCGGTTTTGGATTGCTGGGCGGCGTAACGAGTATTGTGAGGCACACGTACGACGGTGCCTATGACGGTGGCGTTCCTGGCTTCCTTAGTGGCCTGGGCAAGGGATTGGTGGGCACGGTGACAAAACCGATCATTGGAGTGCTAGACTTGGCCTCAGAAACGGCCAGCGCGGTGCGAGAGACGAGTCGAGATACGCAGAAAAACACTCCGGATCGTAAGAGATTGCCCAGATGTGTGACTGGTGCTCCTGGTGGCCTTTTACCCCTCTATTCCAATCGGCAAAGCAAAGGCCAGCAATACCTATACCTCATAAATCACAAAAACTTTTCGGAAAAGATCATTTCCTACGAGGCGAACCTGTGGAGCGATAAGGAGGCGAGACTGCGGCTCTTGGTTTCCACCGAATTTGTACGAATTTTCTCATTAGTCGACGGCAACCCAACCATTATGCTTGAGTGTCATCTCTGCGAGATACTCTCGTGCCATCCCCTGATCACGAACGTGGGCACAGCGCCATCGACGAGCAGTAGGGCGGCCTCGGCAGCGTGTCACTACATTGAGATATCCACAAATCTACCGAAAATAACGAGGCCAAGGATACGATGTCGCTCGGAGGAATGCGCTGAAGCGGCATCGAGATGTGTAAGTACAAATTTTGGATGTTTATGAAGATGGTTTTATATATATTAATAGAGAAATAGAGATAGAATAGAGAATGGAAGAGAAAAAACCAGAAAGGAAGCTAACTTCGGTTGCCCGAACTTTCTATACCCTTCCAACTTGCAATTGGATCTTAAAAATGGATCATAACTAAGTCTAAAATGCATAATTTTCATATTATTAACAAGAAGAAGAAGAAGAAAAATGTTCTGACTTTTTCGTTTTTCCGGGTTGCGAGCGAAAAATGTTGCGAACGAAAAATGTTGCAAACGAACTATATGATAATATTTTGATTTTGATAAAATTAAAACCGAAATTCTAAAATATTACTCAAATTATTCAAAATTCAAACTATTTTAAATTCAACAAAATTTTAAAACAATTTAAACAAATTCCGATTTTGACGGAATTAATAAATATATATTTTAAAGTTGTAACAGAGATAAATTTGAATATTATCTGCTGTAGAAGGAATATTAAAAAGAAAGCTTTACAGATAGTAATACACTTAAAGTGAATAATAGAATATATATATTTTTTTAGCACTATGTATCTCTTTATTTACGCTTACAATTTGCGACAAACAACTATCACATATATCCATATTGTTTCTTTTAGATAAACTACGCTAAAAGTGTCTTTGATGAACGTGAACATGCCGTTTTATAAAATGCAATAATCCGGTTCGTGATAATACAAAAATAAACCTTTTTGACGAAAACAAAAGAGAAAGAAAACTTTTAACAATTTATTTTCTTTGGCAATAGGTGTTACTTTATTTCCGATGTACAGTGAGTGCAATATAAACATTTCAAAATTGAATATAACGAATCTGGAAACATTTTATTGGTTCAATAAAAACCAAGGATCAAAAGGCGATCAAAATGGAATCGTAGGGAGGACACTTTTCAGATGAAATGACCGCTGTTATGTGTGTGTGTGTATATAAAGGTTGTCATGATGGGCATTTGTAAAATAAGAATGTTAAGTAAGGTTAGTAACGTTTATATAGGTAACATACAATATTTAGATACTTTTCTTTTCTGTTTTTAATACTCGGCATTCTTGTAGTGTTCCCTCCTAAACGACGCCAGCTTTTGTCGCTGCGTTTGGAGCGCCTGCTCGATTTCGAGTACTTTGACATGGATTTCCATTTCCATTGTCTTGATTTGCGATGGCGTTAGCTTCGCCAGCTCCAGTTCGCTCTGCTGCTCCAGCTGGGCGTTGCAATCCTTAACGGTGGCCACCAGGGTGCCCGTGGCTTGGGTAACGCTACGCGAGGCCTTGGTCAAGTCGGACAGCTTTTGGCTATGGCGCTCGGCCTTCACCTTGCTGGCGATAACCATTTGGGTCGTGCAGGCGGCAATTTCCTGGGCGGCCACAATGAGCTCAAAGTTTTTCCCCGACTCACTTTCGATGGCCTTGTTGGCGGCCTCCACGAGATAGTTGGCCGCCTTGGCCACGCTTTTTGAAGCGGAAATCAAGCCATCAGACCACTGGCTGTTTCGTCTATAAAATTCATTGGCACTTGCATTTCCTACAAAAAGATTTATATATATTTATGAGTTTACTCTCTTGAGTTTCTTGTTATTCCGAACTCACCCTTTTGGGACGCCACAATTTCGTGTTGTAGAAGACGTGATTTCTGAATCAAAGCTTTGACACATTCCATTAACGTCGTACACGAGTCCACAATCTTTCCGTTTACCTCCAGATTCGTTTGATTGTCCTTCTCCCGCGCCTTGGCCAGGAGGTCGGTGATTTTGCTGGCAGCATCATCAATGGCAGCATCCATCTCACGCAGCTCTATTTCGAGTAGCTTGTCCAAGTCGATTTTCTGCTCGAACGTCGCCTTTATCTTCTCAATCAACTTTCGAATATCCGTCAGCTTTGCCTGCACATCGGTTATAATTTGTTGCCCATCCTTCGTTTCGTTATTAAGCAAATATTGGAACAACTGACAGATGTCGGAGCAAACCAATGAAGTCTTTGTGGAAATCTCTGGAAGAAGTAGATACAATTTCGGATTTATTATAAAGTTTTTACGAAAGTTACGTTCAAAACTCACCTTGACCCGTCTCAATGGCCGTTGTTGTTTTGTAAATAACATCGCATTGATCGAACAGTTTTATAAATACATAGCCCAAGCACATGACGTCGTGAATGCCTTCCGTCGTCGTTGAAACGTAGTCTTTAGCCGTGGGATTATTGAATTTATTAAGCAGGGATTCCATTTCATTTATAATGACGGGCACCGCATCCAAGGGCTGTTGTTCCGAGCTGCTTAACTTAGAATTGCAGATTTCCCTCAACGTTTCGATGACCAATTTTCGGAGTTCGCTTAAATCTTTGCTACAATTTTGATACGAAGTAGTTACGGCAGAAATCTGTTGTGTTGCCTGCGAGAGTTTTTCCTCAACAGTTGTGAGTTTGCTTTGCAAATCCTCACTGCGTTGAATCATTAAAGTATTTTCTTGTCTAAGTTGTTTCACAGTTTCTTGGGATTCCTAATCAAAGCGAGAAGAATTTAATTAAATTTTCAAGAGTTTGCTATTTGTTTGGTATTTACCTGCAAAGCAGTTTCCTTTAATTTTAAGTTGTTTATAGTTTCGTGTAATTGTGCATTTTGTGCCTCTTGTTGGGTTTTATGTTCCACATTCAATTGTTCGATTTTGGTCAAGAACAACACCTTTTCCGCTTCAAATGCCTGAAGATTGCTTTCAATTTCAATATTCTTGGCGCTTATGTGGCTCTCGGCTGCTGACAGCTTTTCCCTTGTTTCGCTGAACTCCTTTTCCCTTTCATCCAAGCTGTTTTGAGTTTGCAGCAATTGCGCATTTTGAGCCTCATGGTTGCTCTTATGCTCCACATTTAGCTGCTCGATCTGGGTCAAGAGCAGGGTCTTCTCCGCTTCAAAGGCTTTTAAATTATTATCGATTTCCGTCCTCTTGTCATTTATTTGGCTTTCGGCTTGCAATAGTTTTTCCTTGGTTTCCTTGAGAGCTGCATTGAGGTCATCAATTTTGAGGCAATTCACCCTCAAATTCTCCGCGGTGGAACTGATGTCTAATGCTTGAATCTGCTTTTCTTTGACAACATCATCGTATTTCTCCTCGAATTCGGCTTTTATTGTTTCCAGCTGCATTATCTTCTCCCTGTTCTCTTCAATTTGTTTCTGCAGAGCCAGGTTGGCTTTATCCTTTTCCTCCACATTTCCTTTAATCTTGGAAATTTCGTTGGTAAGTTCCTTTGTTTCCAGCAAAAGCTGTGAGTTTACATGCTTCTCCTTGTTTAAAGATTTATTGGACTCACTTTGCTGCAATCAAAATGTAACTATTTAGTAGAGTAAAATAATGTAGGGGGAAAATGTAAGCTACTGGACCTCTCTTAATAACTGAATGTGTTCATCCCGAATTTTCGTGTAGAGGGTTTTCAGCTTGTTGAATTTCTCCGAGGATAACTTGTGCTTCTCCTCCTCCTCCATGGCTTTTTCTAAATTAATATTAATATTATATTTATTTATTATTTTATTTATTTAAATCATCCGAAACTCACGCATAAGAATTGGATTTTGGTTTAGTTGCAGCTCCAGATCATCGTTTTGCATCCGAAAGGTGGCACACATTTCTCTCGCCAACACCAGATCATTGGAGAGGATTGTGTTGTTCTGCTGCAACTCCTCCACATCCCGCCTGTAGCCCTGCTGCAGCTCATCAAAGTTCTTTTGCAGCGCCACCAGTTTGTAGGAGAGTTCCTCAATGCCAGCCTCCTTCTCGCTTATGATACCCTCCAACATGGTCAACTGCTGCTGCTGCGCCTGACTGAACGCCTCTGCTTCGTGGTTGTTGGTGTCCACCAAATCCTCCACAACCGGATCGGGCTCTTGGGGGACGTGTACCACAGGCGGTACATAGCTGCTGAAATCGTTTTGCGACTTGAAGTTCGGACTTGTGTCCGGCAGCTCGGGAACTGTGATCAAGTCCTTGAAGTACTGAAGCGGTCGAACATTGTTGTAGAAAGCTTTGAGCTTCAGGAACAGTCCATAGAACCGGTCTCGGTGGCCGGAAACCACATCGTAGGGTATGCCGTCGTGCAATTTGAACATAAGACGAACACTCATATCGTACAGGGCGTTGGAGTCCTGAATGAGGCAGACTATGGGTGCCAGTCTGCACTGTCCTTGCGGCGTCATCGAGGACATGCGGTACTTTTCCATGGACGAAAATATGGTCTGCTGTAGGGCAATTATATCCTCCAAGTAATCGAAGATTTCAACGCACAATTGGAAGCTGTAATTAGGAGCAGTTTGTTAAAGGGTTCTTTTATATACAGGAAAATATAGATTTTAAATCAATTGAGGTTTCAGAAAGTATGCCATGAAATATAGGTTTTTAATTAACCTGATTTTTATACTTAAAACCATTTCAATTGATTTGAAATTTACATTGATTACCAATAGTTCAAGTCCCGCTCAACTGCCACAAAGAGTTCGGTGAAGGAAATGTTCAAGGATCCGGGAAACATGCGGTTCTTGTCGTGGAAATTTAACTTGGTGGCCAGCAGCTTGCTGTACGCCTGTATACAGCATCCGATGTCGTCCTGCAGCAGCCCCCACATCTTGCCCACTTCGAGAATCATTTTCTTGTGACTCTGCGAGTGCCTTATGGCGCTTTCGTGCGCTTCGCGGAGGACCTTGTGCAGGAGATGGGAAAATTTCCAGGCCGTGAATCGGTTTTGCATTAAAGGCTGCCGCGAGATCATCATCCAGAAGGACTTGGCCTCCTTGGTCTTGTGGATCATAATAATAATGGAGCGGGCATGTTTGGTTTTGAGCGGCGCCTCCAAGCCATTTAGGGCTTTATTTACGCTGACGTTCTACACATAAAAAAGATTACAATGTTTATTAGTGCTTGCACTGAAAATTCCAAAAATTAAGCAGAAGTATGGTGACTCAAAAGGCCAGAGATAATGAAACTATAACATTGTAGTTATGCTGAAATTAATGATTCACGCTATCAACATTTCAAGCTCAAGATTAATAGTTGCTAATAGTAAATGTATGTTCCAATTCCGATTGCTCAAGAATGCGGTTGCTATAATTTATCTACTATATAATGATGTGTTATTATCTCAAGATATACGTTCTTTGGCTGGATGAATCACTCGGAATGCTAAATGACATCTGACTGGAAAGAAAGAACTGGCTTATCTGATTTTTAAACATAATTCCAAGCCGGTTATCTTTAATTTCGGTAGCCTGAAGTGGGTCGTTGCAAAGGTTGCAAGCATTCACCATTCAATGCAGTTTCTATGCTGGTTTTTTGGGTCACCACCGTCGCCATTCATCACTCATATTCACATTCACAGAGGAGAAATTTCCTATTATTGTGCAGTTTCTAGAGAGCGCTCCCCCTATAAGATCTGGTTCAAGGCTGACTTGTGGCTTTAAGTGAATGTTTATGCAAATGTTTATATACTCGCCGTCTCGGCGAGTATCTGTGTGTGTATAAACATTTACGTGTGGCGACACCCAACAAATGCACTTCAAAGAACCCTCATTGTGTGAGTATCAGTTTCGAACGGATTTCCTCGCAATTAAGTGGCAGATGTACATACCAAATGGTAGAATTCCTTCTCGGCGTGAGTTGCCATTGTTTACTGAACAATTCTTGGTGTGTTATTTCCATGAACAAATTCGAACCATTCGCACCGCGCTATTTGTGCATTAGAGTCTACGCGAAAGACATTGGGACTGTTGGGGAGTTATCTTATCTTATCAATGTTGCCTATTGTTTTCGTATTATTGGCTACATTTATATTCGTTTGAGTGTGTAAGGTAAAAATTAATCATATAAACAAATGTTGTTTTTGTACATCGCCTAGAGGTGGATATAACCACTGGGTTAGTCATCGATAGTATTATCGCGTTCTTGTTATCGATTTGCGTTATTTTCCCATCACTACATTTGGCGCAACGGAAGTGCGATATATTTTCAAGTCAAAAAATTAATTTGGAAACGCTGTCTATTCGGTTTAAGTGCAACGTTATTTAAGAAAAACATTTTTAAAGCTTTCTGTAATATTTTAATTATTACTATGTGCATGCTCTTAAAACTACCATGAATAAAAATCGTAAATGTGAATGAAATCGCATTGCAGTAACTGGCAAACTTTTTTTTGAATTTATATATCTCAGCTAAGTACAAACTTTAAAACTGTTATATATTTTTTTCTATTCAATTTCTTGTTATTCTGTCAATAAATTAACATTAGTATTTCGAATGCCTAGGACAAAATGGCGTGGTCCCCATTGGCAGCCGGTGTTGGATATGATTTTGTGGTAGGAAGAAAGGACGATTGAAATCCTGAACGGGTCTCATCATTTGCTGTTGCATGGGATTGCCATATGGACAGACTGGGCACCCGCAATGAGATTGGGGAAATGCTTGTACAGCCTGAATGACTTCTGATCCAAAAGGCGGCACCTCAAAGTCCGAGTCCATGCGAATGACGTTGTAGTGCTGAATGGTTTGATCGTAGAACCCAATGGGCAGGTTTTTTATTGCCTCCTTAACTACTTGGGGCTGATAGCCAGGATGATGGGGATCAATCTGCATTTGACAACTAGGAGCTTGAGCAGCAGCCGGTGACTTCATAGTACTCCAACGATCTCTCGGATCTATTAGGTAACTTTCCTTCAAAGAGCTCGCATTCTCAGGATGGAGATTTGGTGACTGCACTGGTACATTAGCTGGAGGAATTCGCGCGTTATGGCCAAGACAGTAACAGGGCGGTCGTGCGCAGGTCCGGAGTAGATGATCCTTTTTGCAGGTGGTTCTTATCTCGAGAAGTACGGTGTTTCCAGTGCCCTCGTCTGGACTCCAAACCGTCGTACTCTCATTGCAACGAAGGCGACGTGGTTGCAGCAGGGTCTTAAGGGGCTCCGTATCTGTCGCTCTCCCAGATTGGACGAATTTGCTATAGGTATTGTTTGGCTTACATACCCCAGATCTGGAGTCTTCACTTTCTTCCTTCGAGGCTAGAAGTGAGGTTTCTGCAGATTCAGAATCGGAATTGCCTTTTAAAGGTTCAGATTCGCTTGATATTATCTGGTTATTCTTTCCATGAATATAGCGTGAATTATTTCTACTTTTCGGATATATATCTGATGTACTATTCATTTTGCCATGCAAAGTTTTCCTCTGGCATTTGCAAGGTCTTGAAATATATCCATGAAAATATACTTCCTCCGAACTGGGCTTTCTGAGTCTCATTTTGGGTATGTCTTTGTTGTGGGGACTCCGCATATGCGGACTTCTTTTGTTTTGACGACACGGTGACGGTGAACGCTCTTGGAATGAAGGTCTTCTTGGCTGTCCCCTAATCTCTGGAACCTGATATAATTCATCAGACTCCGTTTGCAATTCGGCGGAGGTAGGATCGGTCCTGAAATTAAAAAGGTTGCAAATAATAAATGAACTAAGTAGGGATTGAATAAATCTCACCATTCAGGATTAGGATTATGTGTCAATTAAACAAATTATAATCTCTTTTAAGGCTTATCTTACCTTGAATCCTGATAATCAGCATTTTGGGTTTCCACATTTCTAGGACTAAAGAAAAGTTAATTTTAATATGAAGTTCAAGTTAGGCTTTACACTTACCTTCTATGCTGTTTGTTTTGGTAATCTGGCATATATCTTGGTACATTTTGGGTTCTCCCTACCTGTTGGCTTGGAATGAAGCATCTGCACTCACTTCGCTGTTTGGCTTGCATCGTACTAGCTTTTAGGCTATAATCCGGAATTTTACATAAGTTCTTATCTTTACGATTATCCGTTTTTCGAATCCTTTCTGAGGGTATGTGTTTTTCGTGATCCAATTCCGTATCGTTGCTCTCGTTCTGATGGGTTCTCCCTAGCTGTTGGATTGGAATGAAGCATCTGCATTCACTTCGATGCTTGGCTTGCATCATACTTGCTTTTAGGCTATAATCCGGAATTTTACATAAGTTCTTATCTTTACGATTATCATTTTCTTGAATCCTTTCTGAGGGTGTGTGTTTTGCCTGTTCCAATTCGGTATCGTTGCTCTCGTTCTGATGGGTTATCCCTAGCTGTTGGCTTGGAATGAAGCATCTGCATTCACTTCGCTGCTTGGCTTGCATCATACTTGCTTTTAGGCTATAATCCGGAATATTACATAAGTTCTTATCTTTACGATTATCATTTTCTTGAATCCTTTCTGAGGGTATGTGTTTTGCGTGTTCCAATTCGGTATCGCTGCCAGCGTCCTGAACATTATCAGAACCTTGTGTTAATTTTTCAGGAATTTGATTTCTTGGTGATAAGTTCTGGCGATATATGACTGGTGTTTCAGATCTACTTTTGCAATTTCGAGGCTCTGAAGCACTGGAGCATCCTGGTGCTGAGCTAGAGCGCTTCTTTTTATTTATTAATACCGGAATATGAATATTGATCTTTGGAGACTTTTGCTGTTTTTTCGCTTGATTTTCATTTGAATTTGATTGCTTGCACATACCACTCAAATGTCTGGTGCATGGCATTGGTCGGTGCTTTGAATACCTTTCTCCACTATTAAACGAAATATATGTCAAACTTTCAGATTCCTGATATAGATCTGATCTTTCCGTAGAGGATTGTCGGTTTAACTTCGAATATATTAGTCTGGATTCGAATTCCTGGACATTTTTCCGGCTTGTACTTGGGGCTTCATCGATGTCGTCTTCTTCATCTGTCCTTATCGATTCGCTCAGACTTTGATCCCTAGAACACGTGTTTTCTGAATATACTGATGCCAAATCTTCATCTGTACTTCTTTGCTGCTCCTCTAAAGTACTTCTTTCGAATTCCTCAGAGTTGATGCTGAAGCTCCGATTCGTGAAATTTACTATAATCTTGTCCTCATACATGCCATCTCTAGACTTATGCTGATTATAAGACATATTATCATTCACTTTTGGTTGACTTGTAGGTTTTCTTAAAGAACACACTTCTTTCTTTTTACCAGAACCCCTACTTGCGTTACTTTGAAGTACACTAAGTTTTATGACTATCTCGTCGTTCAGACTCCTACAAGTATCTGTCTTATTATCATTGGATTTCTCTTGAAAATTTGAGGATCTGTTTGACCGTTGACTCTTATCGGTCAAAGGAAAATAATATTCTTGGTCAGTATATTCCAAAATCGAGACGCTGACTGATTTTGTTTCTCGAGAAACGCTACTACATTGGGATCCTTCACTACCGATTGTATCTCCACCAGTGCTAATGTGATCAGAGGGTAAATGTTGCTGATTTGTTCTACATGATGATGCCATCGATCGCTCATTTGATTCACACTTTTTTTCAGGAGCCCTAGCGGAGGTATTTCTGTTCTCGTTACATATTTGCGGTTGAGATGGGCACACTCTAAAGCATATGGATTTAGCTGAGGACTTGCTATTACATCGAGTCCCTGTGCCCCTTGGAAACCGTGAGCCTAAACTATCTATTGGGGAAGCATTCCTACATAATGCTCTTTTTAAGAGGCGCTTTCTATTATATTCCGTTGAAGAGGATATCGGAATTGTCCAGTTTTGTCCACATCGTTGAGAGCAATCCCCAGGAGTTTGCTGCATACAACTAGACTGGCATTGTGATCCTTGTGTTGTTGGGTAGCTATATTCTGAAATGACCTGGGGGCGTTTGCAGAAACCGACGGATGGCTTTCTAACTGGCTCGAGTTGTTTACATTTCATTACTTCATCAGGTGGCCTACATGAACAACTTCCTACAGTTGTTGATGTCGATAAGCACGGGCAGAAACCGCCGGATGTCTTCCTTACTGGTTCACATTTTATTACTTCAACAAGTGGCCTACATGGGATATTTCCTACCTGCGTTGCTGTCGGTAAGCATGTGCATAAACTGCCGGATGCCTTCCTTGGTGGCTCGATTGGTTCTGTAGGTAAGCATGGGTAGAAGCCGACGGATGGCTTTCTAACTGGCTCGATTGGTTCACATTTCAGTACTTCAACAAGTGGCCTACTGGGCCTACTTTCTACACGTGTTGCTGTCGCTGAACACGGGCCTTGATAAAAACGTGCAATTTGCGGGGCATTATCCCAAAGATAGCCGTTTCTCTGGCAGTTTGGCCAAGTTTGTTGATAGCAAGGACCAGGATATTGTGGTGTTTGATACATTGGAGGAGGCCCTGCGTTATAACCGTGCGGCATACAATGTGTCTGGTACTCCAAACCTTGGCACATGCCACATTCATTCGGAAAGGCCCGAGGCGCCGCCATAGCAATTGGTGGGGCGGGATCAATCCATTCACGCTCCTTCTGAATTTGCCTATATTTATTTTCTTCAATTTGTGGTTCAATTTGTTTCATTTCTACCTCAGGTTCGGGATCACTAGAAACATGCATCTTCTCCATGTCTATATCTTTAATTGATCCCACTGTCTCCCCTGGTTTTTTAGGTATTATTGAACTTGTATCATGTGGAATTTTTTCTTCCTTTTCTTTTAGTTTCTTTTGAGAATGAAAACTTGTTGTAGAGCGGTTTTTTGAAACACTTGTTGTGGGTGTATTTGACGTGGGTTTTTTAGGTTTCTCTCCTGATTTCCTGGTATTAATTGGTGGTTCTGGTACTTCAGAGACGGAACAAAGACACGAGCAACTTGTTTCTGATGTAATCGACACGGATTTCTTAGGTATCCGCCCTGCCCTCTTGGATTTAGTAGGTGGTTTCGGAACTTCGTTTAGGGAACTCTTGGAGGAATATCTTGAGACACTCGTTGATAAACTTGACTGGGTTTTCATAGGTTTTCTTTTTGTTTTCTTGGTTTTAGTAGGTGGTTTCGAAACTTCGCTTAGGGAACTTTTGGAAGGATTTCTTGAGACACTTGTTAATGAACCTGACTGGGATTGCTTAGGTTTCTTTTCAGTTCTCTTGGTCTTAGTTGTTGGTGTCCGCACTTCGCTGAGGGAACTATTTGATGAGTCACTCTGTGCAGCTGAATCTTTTGATATTTTTCCCGGCTTTGCATCTCGTCTCTTTGCCCCTTCCCTGGCTTTATTCTGGTCTTCAAGAGTCCTTACGTATGTGGACTTCTCGGCAAAGCAATGGCATTCAGTGGCTTTGGCTGCCAGTTGATTTTTGATCTCGTACAGGCAGCGAAGCAGATCGGATTCTTCCACGCCAGTTTGAGTGGATGTCTCACAGGGATAGGAACAGGAACGGGGACAGGGGCCAGGATAGGGACCATGATAGGGACAGGGATAGGGACAGGGACTGGGATTGTGACTGGGATTGGCATTGGGACTGGAACTGAGATTGGGACTGGGATTGGGATTGGGACTGGAACTGAGATTGGGACTGGGATTGGGACTGGGATTGGGACTGGGACGTGTCTTTAATCGCCTACGTCCCCTCATGGTGGTCACGGGCTGTGGTAGTGGCTGTGGTTGTGGCTGTGGTTCTGGGACGGGAGCTGGCAAAGCATTACTCATGGTCAAGCAATTTCCACAATTTCTTGCCGGAACAATGGCTCTGCCTTGACTGGCATTGTTTGAGGATGACTGCAAACTAAATAGATTTCGAAAACTTATGGGGATGGGAATATTCACACGAAAGGGTAAATTGCACTCGAACCTGTTTGGAGTTCTGTTAGAACGAAAATGAAGATTCTTTTTCCAGGATGTTACTCACCAAACACCATCATCTTCGTTGGTTTGTTGGGAATTAGATTCATCAAATCTTATATTGGTTTGTTGGGTATTAGGTCCATCAAGTCGCGCACATTCTGGAGATCTTGTTGGCCACCTTCGTTGTAATATTTTTTTCCGCTTCGGCTTGGTCCTTACAAGAGCCTTAAGATCTGTGTCCTGTGGCTCTAATCTTGACTTACATGGCTTCGTTTTTTTACACTTTTTCGATGTTTTTGGGGAAGACATTGACAACGGTGAGCCATAATCATGTTCAGACGAACATACTGACATCAGGGAGTCTACCTCACAGGAGGTACATATGCAAGACTTCTATGCAAAAAGGGAAGAAAACCCTAGTCAGCTTTTGAAAACTCTTCAGAGGTCTCTTATAATACCTTACCTTATTTTTCTTGATCTCAATAGATCCACCAGATAGTCTTGCCATTTTCACAGAGTTGTTGACAGAAACCTTGTGGCTTATGTTGGTTTGCACTGGACTCCCCCTAGAGAGCTTTTTACTCGTGGAAGAAACAGAATTATCACTTAATTTATTATTGCTATGTTTTTGGCTGGCAGTTTCCTTTGGAAGAGGGTTCGTTTTCGAGGGATGTGGGATCTTGGGCGTGGACGAGGGCGATTTCCTTGGTAATTGCTCGCCTATTGATGTTTTCTCAACTGAAGGAATTTTAGCGGTGCCATTAATCTCTGGACACGTTCGGGGCCAGCACATTTCAATTGATTCCTCCGTGGCCACTCTGTTATGCCCGGAAGAACAGCAGGGAGCCGCCACTATTTGGTGCATTCTACGGCGACAGCACGAGTAGTGGTATCTCTGCTTACCGCGAAACACTTGATTGAAATTACACATTTCCCAATTAAAGCTAACTCTTCACTTTTATCTTTGATTGGAAACCTGTAATTTGAACAAAATGAGGCGTGGCACTTCGATTTCAGCTTCTCTCCCTTGAAATGCCTGGATCAATTTGGAATTTACAATATAAAGTTTCGAAATAAGATAGCAAACTGACAGACAAATCAAATTGAAAACACGGTGGATAAATCAAATTGGAACTTTATTGATGGACAGTTTCGTTCGTTTCCGATAAGCCTCAATTTTAAACGGAAGAATTGCACAATTAAATAGCGCTCGATGAATCTCGCTCTCCATTCGTGGGATAGCTTACCATGAACAGCCAGGACGCCTGTTCAGGGTGAGATATCCCACGACTTTCGATACGAGTTCAGCGGGGCCAGCAACGCGGCATCATGAAACGCATCTGGGCATATCGCTGGAAGTACCAACTGGGACAGCAGTGCGGGGGGGCATGTGAAAACATGTTCGGCTGGGACGTACTCGGTATCTGCTTCTGCTGGCAAGGATATGGCGGCTGTTGTTGCTGGCATGGAGGCTCGTAAGATTGCTGATTACAAGGAGGTAGTTGCTGCCGGCAAGGTGACAGTTCTTCCTGGCAAGGTGGCACTTCTTCCTGGGAAGGTGGCAATTCTTGCTGGCAAGGATACTCCTGTTGAGAAGCAGCAACTGGTTGCTGGTAAGGAGAAACTTGATGCTGGCGGGAAGGAACTTGCTGCTGGCAAGGAGAATCATGCTGCTGGCGAGGTGAATCTTGCTTCTGGTAAGGAGAAATTTCCTGTTGGGGAGGCACTTGCTGCTGGCATGGAGGCAATTCCTGACAGGAGAAAGTCATTTGCAATGGCACTGCCTGTTCCTGGCAGCATGGGCATTGCTTTGACATGGATGGACTTAAACCGAACTGAATCGCCTGCTCACCCGATCCCACTCTTGACCTATTGAACCGCTCCTGTTGCTGCTCCGGTGGCTCTTCCAGGTTCCTGTTTTCGTAAGCTTCATCCGCATCTTGTTCCCTGGCCATGGTATTCATGTACTGTGCAGCATGTGCACATGTTGGCACACAGCTAGGACAGACGCTTTTTAGCTGATGCTGAACCTTGGCAATCTGGGCCTGGGCCTCCTCCATCTGCTGCTTTAGCTCCTCTGCCAGCATGTCGTTCAGGCTGTAGTTATTGCTTTGGAAGCCCTGCTGTTGCTGTTGTGGTTGTGGTTGTGGTTGTGGTTGTGGTTGTGGTTGTGGTTGTGGTTGTGGCTGTGGCTGTGGTTGTGGTTGTGACGTTTGATTTTGCATTTGCAGTGCCAATTGCTGTTGATCCTGACACTTCCAGCATACTTTGTGCGGCGAATTCTGCCTGTAGTTTGATCGTTTCATACAAGGACGGGAAGGCTGTCCAAAGGATGATTGCTGTTGCAAGAAGGCTGCTTGCTGTTGTCCAAAGGAAGATCGCTGCTGTCCGAAGGATGATCGCTGTTGTCCAAAGGAGGATCGCTGTTGACCAAAGGATGATCGCTGTTGCCCAACGGGTGATTGCTGTTGCCCAAAGGATGATCGCTGTTGCCCAACGGGTGATTGCTGTTGCCCAAAGGATGATCGCTGTTGCCCAACGGGTGATTGCTGTTGCCCAAAGGATAATCGCTGTTGCCCAACGGTTGATTGCTGTTGCCCAAAGGATGATCGCTGTTGCCCAACGGGTGATTGCTGTTGCCCAAAGGATGATCTCGGTTGCCCAAAGGATGATTGCTGTTGCTCAAAGGATGACCGCTGTGGCAAAACTGATGGTCGCTGTGGCACAACTGATGGTCGCTGTGGCACAACTGATGGTCGCTGTGGCACAACTGATGGTCGCTGTGGCACAACGGATGATCGCTGTTGCCCATTACATGATCGCTGTTGCGCATTAGATGATCGCTGTTGCCCAACTGGTGATTGCGGGATACGAGAAGGTGAATATTGCATCCTAGGAAGTTGCTGCTGTCTATCGGGAACTTGCTGACTATCGGGAACTTGCTGACTGTCGGGATCTTGCTGCTGTCTGCAAGGAAGCTGACGCCTGGGGGAGCCGAGCCAGTTCATATCCTCTTGCTGTGGTTGCTCTTGGTGCGGCTGCATCTGCTGTTTCTGTAACTGTTGCTGTTCCCACTGCTGCTGTTGTTCCTGCCACTGTTGCTGGTCTTCCTGCGACATTTGCTGCGACAGTGGCTGCTGCTGTTGCTGCTGCAGTAGCTGCTGCTGTTCCTCTTGCTGTTGCTGCTGCTGATATTGCTGCTGCAGTAGCTGCTGCTGTTCCTGCTGTTGTTGCTGCTGCTGATATTGCTGCTGCTGTGGCTGCTGACATTGCTGACATTTCTGCTGCTGTTGCTGCTGTTGCTGCTGACATTGCTGACATTGCTGACATTGCTGACATTGCTGCTGCTGTGGCTGCTGCTGTTGTTGCAGATATTGCTGCTGCTGTTCTTGCTGTGGCTGCTGCTGTTCTTGCTGCGGCTGCTGCTGTTGCTCCCGAACCTGTTGCTGCTGCTGCTGCAGTCCATATCCATACATAAACTGTCTGCACTTCTTGCACGGACTAACATTTGACAAGTCATTGAGATTTTCATCGTCCACGGCCAGGTAGTGGGACTCGGTCACCTCGCAGGCAGTGACGATCTCCGCCGGACGCAATCGCTGCCCATTGCAGATGGTTACCAGTTTGCCGCAGTTGGGAACACCGGCCTCGAACCACAGATACGCGTCCTTAGAATGTCGCGTTGGATATTCTCCACGAAAGCAGGGAAAGATTTTATTGTTCGTTTGCATGGACTGCTCTTTTCTGGGGCTTTGTGTTGTAATGGGCGCTGGGGGTACCTCTGGATCCTCTTCTTGAGCACCCAAGGAGCTATGATTTGACTTTCCATAGTCGCTTTTCTGTGAGATACTATATATGCTACCTTTTTGGGAATTATCCGGGCTGCTGTTGTCTTGTTCATTCTTTTCTTGGACCTCGTCCTGGTTGCCCTTCTCGGAGCTCCTTCTTTTGTTGGAACTATCAGGAGGGGAGCCCTTTTTGCCACTTTTACGGGAAGTCTCCTGATTTGCTATTTCATTGTATTGGTTCCGAATGATACTTTGTACGCTAATTTCCTCGACAATATCCTGGGTGCTCTTCATGGTGCTCTTTTTCAAAAGCTGGAAGCTTATATTGGAGATTTCTTGGGGCCTCGGGCTCTGGGGCCTCGGGCTGTTGTGCGACCTCGGGCTGTTGTTGGACCTCGGGCTGTTGTGGGACCTCGGGTTGTTCTGAGACCTAGGGCTGTTCTGGGATCTCGGACTGTTCTGGGATCTTGGGCTGCTCTGGGACATATCTTTTCTCGAAGCTTTCGAGCTTCTCTGGGACCTTAATAAGCTCTGCGATCTCGGGCTGCCCTTCTCGGATGACTTCTGGTTACTTTTTCGCATATCTTGGAGGCTATAATTTGATGGTTCTTGGCTGTTCTTCTGTGATCTTTTTGGACTACTTTTTCGCATATCTTGAAGGCTATAATTTGATGGTTCTTGGCTGTTCTTCTGTGATCTTTTTGGACTACTTTTTCGCATATCTTGGAGGCTATGATTTGACACTGCCTTGCTGCTTCGCTGGGATCTTTTCGGGCTACCTTGCGGAATATCTTGAAAGCTATGATTTGATGCTTGCTTGCTGGCTCGCTGAGATCTCTTTGGACTACTTTGTGAAATATCTTGTAGCCTACTCTGTGAAATGTCTTCGATGCTATGATGTGATGTTTCCGGGCTGGACTTCTCGAATTTCTTTGATTCTTGGAGACTCTGATGTGATGCTGCCTTGCTGCTTCGCTGGGATCTCTTCGGGCTACCTTGCGGAATATCTTGTAAGCTATGATTTGATGCTTCCTTGCTGGCTCGCTGAGATCTCTTTGGACTACTTTGTGAAATATCTTGTAGCCTACTCTGTGGAATGTCTTCGATGCTATGATGTGATGTTTCCGGGCTGGACTTCTCGAATCTCTGCGAGGCTTGGAGGCTCTGATGTGATGCTGCCTTGCTGTTTCGCTGGGATCCCTTGGGGCTACATTGTGGAATATCTTGGAGGCTATGATTTGATGCTTGCTTGCTACCTCGATGAGATCGCTTTAAACTACTTTGTGAAATATCTTGAAGCCCACTCTGTGGAATATCTTCGATGCTATGATGTGACGTTTCCGGGCTGGACTTCTCGAATCTCTTGGGGCTACTTTGTGGAATATCTTGGAGGCTATGTTTCGATGCTTCCTGGGTGTTCTTCGGGCTAGGATCATTCTCTGTCTTATTACCACCCTTGATTCTTAGCATCCTGACGTACTCCTCTTCTCTGGCCTGGGCCTGTGCCGTCGCGGACCCCTCCTTTCTACGGCCTTTGAGCATTGGTATTCTCTCGTACTCCTCTTCCCTGGCTTTGGCTTGGGTCGTCGCGGAAACCTTTTTACCGCCCTTGATCTTTGGTATCCGTTCGAACTCCTCTTGTCTGGCCTTGGCCTTGGCTAACGAGGACTCTTTTCGGCGCCGTAAAAAAGCCTCCACTGAGAACGATTGAAAAGGTTTAACCTGCTCCGCTGCTGCCCTTGGACTCGTTGGATCTCTGCCAGAAACTTGCCTGACCGGCATTCCCATCTGCAATCTATGTGGAGTTTTTTTATACGACATAGGCGTTGGCGCCTTAGGGGTTCGGCCACTTTTTTTGCGTATCCTGCGACGAAATGTGGACGGAGTGAAGGATCGGCCACGAGGAGAGTCCATAACACACGAAGGTAGGCTTTGGACTAGCGTTAGCAGCAGCTGTTCCCCGATCTGGTTACTTACTATTTCGGGGCGAGTATCCGGCCTAGGAGCTACCAACTTCCTGCGCGAGGGACTGGCATTACGCCAGTGGGGACTCTGAGATCTCACTGTCCTACCGCCGCAATTGGGCATTTCTTCCTTTGCAGCGATGCGAGTTTTCAATCAATTTTACAATGCTTCCGTTTAAATTTGCTTTACGACATGTCACCGAATTTTGTATTTCTATTGATTTTGGTTTGAAAGCTGATGAAAGGAGACGTGGCCTCTTCAGTCTGAACCTGACTGAGTCTAACCGTTGACTTCCCGGTACTGAGTTTTTTATTTTGGGCCTCAACAAACGTAAATTTATGGTATATATTTATAACCTAATGCATAAGGTAACCTCGCATTGAGTTCAAGAGCTAGAACCCAACTCGGTCTAAAAAGTGGCTCAGTTCTAAAAGACTTTGCAGCCTTGCTTAGTTTGAAACATCAAAAATGTACTATAAGGTTTTAATTATTTTGGTGCTATTGTTTGTTATCCATTGGTACTTTTAACACGAAAAGGAGGTTTTTACTTTCGAAATGTGCTATCCATGCCGGTGTCCAAGGAGGAGCGTCAGCTGTCATGGAGGGTAAGCTCAAGGTAATGCGGTTTATATATGTCTCTAATTTGTTGTTTTTTTAATTTCATGGCAGAGATGTTTGTTGTCCCAGGCCCTGTTGCCGTGAGCGATCCCGCTCCACATGCAGCCCTCGCGTCATCTTTCCTGGGGAGTTCCAAAAGTTCTCGGACATGATTCCACCTAGTTTTCTTTTAAAGCAGCCACCAAAATGCGAAAAGGCTAAGAAGAAATCGAAGTGTGCATGTCAAGCGAACAAGGGAAAAAAATGTTTAGATAGAGGTAACAAAGGACATGAGGATAACAACGAACAAGCGGGAATTTCAGGAGAATGCGTGGAGATGACTGCAGTTCCAGGCAACCCATGTCAACCCACAGATACACCTTGGTGTGGAACCAACGGTCCATGGGAAAATCCAATGGCAATCGGTATGCCTCCAGAACCACAATGGGTATGCTTTGACTGCCCCGCCACCATTTGTTTTCCAAGAGACCCTCCGGGACTCCAAGCCGCAGGACTGCCCACTAAACGTTCGCCTCCATTTAATCCCTGCACGGGACAAGCTTACCAATCAGAACAGCGGCAAGTGATGGTCGGAAACTACAATGAATCTGCTCAGGGTCCGACTTATAACCAATTTTCTCAGAGCGTAAACAACCCTTGTTATCAATTTAATCCTTCTCACTTCGGAGACGGAGCCATCTCATACGAACCTAATCGCAATCAACCAAACTTATACGAAGCTCGAGTTCAACCGTATTCCCAATGCTGCCAGGGCATTAACATGTGCCCCGGTCCTGCTAACCCATATTACCCATACGACGGCGAAGACGGAACGTGCAGTCCGCCTCCAGGGGATCACAGGTCATTATCACCTCAGGGTGAGAAAAGATCAAAGAGACAAAGGAAGGGAAAACAAACGCGAGAAGGAAAAGTCAGCAAGGCACTCGAATCGAGTAAAGGTCCCATCGCAGGCCAGCACCATCAATATAATCAGAATAACTTCGCAGAAGGGGCAAAGGGGCAACCAAATCGAGGTCAAATAAATATGGATCCACGGCGAGTTCCTCAACAGAATCCATTTTCTGGCCATGTGTCCCAAGGTGGTAAGAGGTCAGCTTCTCAAGGAACAAGAAACGGATCCAGAGAAGGATGCAGATCAGATCAGCACAAACGAAGTAGTTCCCGGAATCCCAGAGAGGAATCAAGAGGTCGTAGACAAGATCCTGAATTAAAACAATATGGGCGAGTTTCCCAACAGAATCCAGCTGTTGGGAAAGGTGTGTCCCAATATGGTAATAGGTCCAAGTCTTCAGAGCTGCGAAATGAGACACGAAGAGACAACTCAGCCAGAGTACCCCACCCTTGCAAATCTCGAACGATGAGTCCTGAACGAGCTCCTCATGGTGATGGCAGGTCAAAGTCCTTGGCAAAACGAAATGACCCAAGGGAACAACGCTCTGAAAATATGCCTGAATCCAATTTGCATTTCTATTCACAAAATGTGGGCATGAGCTTTGGACCCTCCAATCAGCACTATGTGGCCGAGTGTCCTACACCCGATCCCATTTATATTAACCAAGAGTCCACTGTGGGGGATTCGGGTTCTCAAAGGCAGCGAAGTATATCGCAGCGTGGGACCTCAACTAGAAGAAACGGGGAATCCAGAAAAGAAAGGGAAAGTCCTTCCGGAAATCAACCTGAGCTTCGATTTAATCCCAACAATCAATACTGTCAGTATGAATGTTTCTGTCCCCCATCTCCAGGGGATATGAGGTCGCCCAGGGAGAAGAGCCTCGACTTGGCTTCCAATGACCGTTCGCAGCTTCTCAACCGGTGAGTCTACTGTCACAGAGTTCGAAAAATACTTCAACTTCAGCTGACACAAATAATAGTCGCCACACCACACACACACAACTTTACATTAATGTTTCGTCAAAAATGAAATAGTGTTCATCGCAGCACTAACGAGTCCCGCTCATTGGATGATGGTCAGATGTCTGCATATCCGTCAAAAAAACAACCGGCCGACCGGACAACCGGTGCCAATAAGAGTACATGTAAGCAATGTACCCAAACCAAGCCCTGCAAGCCAAGGCCAACGCTCGCAGATATACTTGCAAATGAAGTATCATCACAGCCTCATGTGCTCATGCTCAGCACGCAAAGGGACGCGAAAAGAGAAAAGAGAAAAATTCAAAAAGCTTGCGCAGAACCGGAGATCCCCGAAACACAGGATCAATGCGGTGTAGAGGATGAAGTCATCAGCTGCGATGACTCCCTAGAGGACTCTTGCAGCTGCTCCGAGTAAGTAGTGAATGGAATCTACGTGATGAGGGAGAATTTTCACACCAGTTTTGACCACACAGCAATGAGGAAGATGAACCCCAAAAGAAAACCAATAAGAAAGCTCAAAAGAAAACCCAAGAGAAACCCCAAGAGAAACCCCAAGAGAAAGCCAAGAAGAAATGCCACAACAAAGCCCAAGAGGAAGCTGAAGAGTTATCCAATAATGATGACTCTGCTGAAAGTTCTGGCTCCCCGCCGAAAAGCTGCTGGATGGGATGTCCTATTCCCTGGTCCTGTTGCTACGGTCCCTACAGCGGTCAATGGAATGGTCCTTGCAACGGTCCGTGCCGAAGTCCCTGCAATGGCCCTTTCTACTACTGCGGTAATCGCTGCACTGGTTGTTACCAGTGCTGCAATTACCGCTGCAATCCCTGCGGTGGCTATTGTTGCAGCCGGCCGCCGACAAGCCAAGTAGTAAAGTCTGGCAAAGCTTCCACGAAGTCAAGGGAAAAGCCGCCGGTTAGAAAGGATACTCACAAGCGAAGTCAAGGTGGCGCCTTTCAGAGCTTCCTTCCTTTTCTGCAGCCTCCACCCACTCCCAGCTTTCCCGTTTCGAATTATTCGACCATGCCCGGGTATTATCCAACTGTGTATCCGCCCCAATTCATCTCACCGTACAGTGGACACTGGCAAGCGAACGAAGTAGTAGCCAATCCGATGTTTTCCAAGCAATATCCATGACACGGGAAACCTTGTCATGTCTCCAAATTTTTCGTTGAAATATTATTTTTAAAACTTTAACACGAGTCGACGCCAAATAAAAAACGTATATACATATTTACATAGAAAGAATAAGAGTGAAAGCTTCTTCGGTATATCCAAAATCGTTTAGGGAAGACTTGAGTCGTTTTGATCTCCGGGAAACACTGTTGAAACACTTGAAAAATTCACACACACAATTTTCTTCGATTTTTCTTAGTACTTTTTTATTAGTTCAAATCTTGAATTTTCTTTCCTTTTATACACTCTTGTCTGTGTGTTCTCTCTTTTGTATAACCATATACATACACGTATATATATATTCATAGAGATTTTTTGAAAATTTTCTTTGTGGGCTTCGGTTTTGTAGAAAAACTTAAAAAGTTCTTTGTCATAAAATTAAATACAATTTGAAAAGTTGTTTGCTTTAGAAAAAGTCCTAACTAAAAACTATGAACATAGCACACATTGTAAACATGTTTGTGTAGTGCAGCCATTAATATTGTATGTTTTGTGTTTCTCTAATAATAATAATAATGATAATAATGATAATAGTGGGGGAATATTAATTAGATTGTTAAATAAGAAAATAGATATTACAGCTAAATGGGGGAAATTCTAGCACATGATATATGTATGTATGGATCTGGCTTCCTTTAAACGTAGATCTAAACTGAGTTTGGCTTGCATATTGCCCTTTACTTTACTTGATGTTACTTTATGTTTGCATGGTTAGCTTTCGTGTTGTTGTACATATTAAATGTAAGTATATATATATATATTGTTATGGTTATCTTACTAGCTATATGGACTCCTTATCCGCCCTCTTATTCATGTTGCATCCCGCACTCGATATATATTAAGCTTTAACAATTATGCTTGAAAATAAAATAGAAAGAAAACAAAAACTACCTACACACTTCTGTATTGCTCAAACTATTTACATTGGACAGTTTCTCCTCGACTGAGAACTCCAGAAGTTATGGTTTTTGAGAGGATGTTGTGTGGGGTTTAAATTATTTGTCGGTATTTGTCTATTATTAATGGATAAGTGTAGCTTTTGTTTCAAATCACATACGTTTGCACTTCCAAACGAAAAAGAAATAAACAGTGAATAACTTAAGGAAATGTTGTTGGTTGTTGTTGTTGTTGTGTTGGTGAAAATTGGAATAAAGCTTCGTCCTGCCTCTCCTAGGCATTCTCATCGGTCACATAGATATAGCCATGCTGCTGCAGTATGCTCAAACGCTTCTCAACGGCATCGCGATCTGAACAAATACAAATATTTTAATTTAATTTTAATTTAATTGAATTTAAAAGCTTTTAGCCTTTCACAACAACTTACACTTGTTCAGCAGCATTTTGTCCTGCGGATGAGTGCACTTTTGCACCAATGAATGCAGCAGAATGTGTGCCGTGTTGTAGCGCTCAAAGCAATTTTTGGTATTCTTCAGTAGCTCATCCAAAGCAGCCGCCTGACACTGTGTTGTTAACGGATTAAAAGGTTAAAGGTTAGCGTGGGTAAATCAAAGTATTTAAGTAGTCTCTCCTCTTACCATATCAAGCGCATAGTCGTACAGAATCTTATCCGCCGTTATGTTAAATGCATTCGCCTTCTGCAGCAGGCCGCTGCCATTGAGGCGCTTGGACTCGAACAGCATGCTCCGGTATTTGGCGTTCATGGTGAGCAGAGCTGCCAAACAAGAACAACAAGAATATATGTTTAAATATGAGCCTAACCTCTACCTTTGGTAGAGTTAACCGCAGCAACTCACCATTCTTCACATTCGACGACGGCTTCAGCTGGCCACTGCGCAGCTGCTGGGAAGCCAGATTCATGCCGGACGAGAGCAGCTGCAGGCCACGGACGAGCAGCACCAGGCGCTCCGCTCGCTTGCAGTGCTCCGGAGCGTGTGGCGGTATCTGCTGAGCATCCGCCGCTGCTGCTGCTGCTGCTGCTGCCGCCGCCGACTGACTGCCAGCCACCATGAGCGTGGAGAGCGGTGCGCAACGGGAGTCGGCCACCTCCTGGATGCAGTCGGTGAGGGCCAGCACAAAGTTCAGCTTGGACAGTGTCTCGTTGTGCTCGCGATCCATCAACGTCTCCTCGGAGAGCTCCGGTGCCTGGAATGCATGTGGTTCGCCGCCGCAACCGCTGCCGGCTCCAGTGTCCAGCAAGCTGTGCAGGCCACCCGTGGCGCCCAGCTCGGGAAGCGTGAACGCTCTGGGTCCCAGCATATGGTGCTGATTATTGTTCTCCGAACCGCTGCCCGCCGACCCAATCGATCCCAGGGATCCGGGTGCCACCAGCATGGTGGGACTGCCCAAGGTGGGCAGTTTGGTGAGCGCTGCGGACGGCAGAACCGGAGAGCTGTTGCCGCTCCTTCGCAGCGGCGACTGCGAGTGTCCAGGGGACACCTGCCAGGTGCTCGGTGCATGCGGCGGCGGCGTCTCCGACAACGAGCCACCTGAAGCGGAACGCATCCGCGTGGGTGGAGTTCCGATGGCAAACTGCACCGCCGGCGGCGAGATCGAGTTAATGTCACTGCTCACACTGCTCTTGCGCTGATCCGGTCGCGGCTGCTTAACGCTAATGGGCTGCGATCGGGGTATCTGCTGACCGCCCAGCGTGGCCACCGTCAGCGGCACAGATCCCTGTCTGGCCGGTGAACCATTGGCAACCTGGCGTCGAGCTGGAGCCGGCACTGGCTTCGGCTCGGAGATGGGCAGACTGCTGGGTCGTGGCGGACTGGATTGATTCTGTTGCGGCACTGTTGCACGCTGGCCACCGGAAGCGGGCTGAGCTTGGGCCTGTGCCAGGCCCTGGCGCTGGTCCTCGGGCAGGTTCTTTGGCACCAGCACAAAGTCATCGGAGTCCTCGTGGGAGCTGCACGAACCGCTGTTATTCTCGCTATCGCACAGCACGCCCACATTGGTGATGGTGGCACAAATGGCCGGATTGGCCACCACGGAGACTGAGGAGAGGGTAGAACAAATTTGGTAAGCGTTGAGGATACGAGTTACAAAATGCAGAATTTATAATCTTACCCGTATTCTCCTCCTCCTCCAGGGCCGCCTCCTGCTCCTCGCGCTCCCTCTGCTGCTGCTCGGCCAGCTTGACCAGCTGCAGCTCCTGCTCCAGCTGCTGCTGCAGCGGACTCTTGGCCTTGGCAGGCGGGGTACCGCCCAGCGGTGGCATGTCAACTGCAAGAACACCAGTCTTAGAGACTCGCCGCCGCAGGTTGCTGCTTGAGTGCTCACCTGGCGACGATGCGGCCGCCTTCTTGCCCTGAAGGAAGCGATGCACAAAGAAGCTCTCGTACGAGATACGATCCTTGGCGTTGCGGCGCAGCAGGCACAGCAGAAGATCCCTCAAATCCGGCGACACGCCATGGGGAATCCTTGAATGAACACCAAGATTAATCATTGCTACCAATCAAAGGGCTGGGAAAAATCTTACTTGGGCGCCAGGTTGGCGTTCTGCTCGTAGTAGAACTTCAGCTCGTTGGGCGTTTGTGCATAGAAGGGCGCCTTGCCCGTGAGACACTGATAGACAATCGTGCCCAGCGACCAGAGATCCGCCTTGGAGTCGTACTGCAGCGACATGATTACCTCCGGAGCCTAAGGAATGGAGAAAAGTGTAAATATGGACTTGTAACTCACAGAGAAAGGTAATATAATCTTACCATGTACATGGGCGAGCCGCACAGAGTGGCTGCCATGGCGCCCTCGTTTAGAAAACGTGCAAACCCGAAATCAGCTGAAATATAGAACATATAAAAATATTATTAAAATGAGCGAAAGACTGGTTAAACAAGCTCCAAGAAATATCTAAAGCTACATTAAAAAAGTAATTATCCAACTGTGTTAGAAACTGAAAAATGGAAAGTTTTAAACTTGTTTTTACTCTTTTATTAAAGCTTAAAGTATTATGAGTTGATTTTTGGATAAGCTAATAAGCACGTTTTTATTACATGCCCCTTTATTTAATTAACTTAAAGTCTAAAATTCTGTACTTTTTACTCACCAATTTTCAGGGTTATCTTCGATGGAGCTGGCAAGGTTTTGCCATAATTGTGCGATAGCAAAATGTTTTGTGGCTTGAGATCACGATGCACAATTCCTTTGGTATAAAGTGCCTTCATAGCACCAGCTAAAATTTAAGAAATATACGTAAGCAATTTGGTTATACTTTTTAAACTTTATAGAAAGGTTAGTCAAGTTTAAGAAGTACCATAAGGGAACTTAAACTAAATTCTTTTGTAAAGAAATAAATAAAAGCTAAAAATAAGATATAGCTCTAGTTTCTCATTAATGTTAAGATAAGTTATAACCAGGTTGTGACCAGAACCAGCTGGGAATTCTAGTGACAAATCGAACTTCAATTATTGACCTTAAAAAGTAATTGGTTTATAAGCATATTTTTGTTTACTTGAAAATAAAAACAGGTATTTGACAAGTACGAATTTTGTATAACAAATAAAGTTAATATATTAATGGTAAAATCCAATCTTACCTAGTTGTACGAGGAAGAGTCTAACGGTGTCCTCGCTCAGTGTTCCCTTGACACTTAGGTAATCCGCCAGGTCTCCGCCATTGCAATACTGCAAAGAGAAAATTGCAAACAGAAAGAGTGAGTAAAGTGAAAAACCTAATTAAGAGTGTCCTCCGCAGGCGCAAGTCAAGAGTTCCAGTGCACACATAAATTATCTAGATTCGGAGACCCCAGAGACCCCATCCTCAGATCCAAAATCTCAGAGCAAAGCGCGACCCATGCAAATGAATTAAGCTCAATCAGTGCGAAAATGCAAGAGCCTCGAGATTCGTCTCCGTCTTCATCGTCTTCCAGCTGCGGGTCGGTCTTTTGTCTGACATTCAGCCAATTATTGAATGCGGCAAAGCAAGGTCACCGCGAAGAATATGATTTATGGCAATTTTCTGAATCAAGAACTGGAATTAGGGAAATATTTTTCTGTTTCTGGAACAGCCGCCAGCCGGCAGCCAGCTGCTTGCGCTTTGTCGCTTATTCACAAAAGGTTTAGTTCCGGTTTATTTCTGCAGTGGAAAAACAATAGTTCGAGTTACACCTGGCCACCAAAATCAGTTTTACCACCTGGCCACTAAAATCAGTTAATCTTATAACCGATTTTAGTGGCCAGGTGTACATAACTCTAGCCATTGGTTTTTCAATAGTGTAATTAGCAAATATAAACTAAGCTTATAACGGGGAAAAAAATGTTACAACACAACACAAATTTATTAACTTTACATTAGAATAAGAAACTTAACAACTTTTTATATAGTTTAACGTTTTCAAAGAGGGGGTTGAATATATATTTAGGTAAATATAATATACACATTGCTTAAAAATAGTACATATTATTTTATAATTCTCGTAAAAATAATATAGTATTTTGTAGGTATTATCTAAGACGATCTGAAATTTGCAGACAACATTCCCGAGACTAAAAGCTAACTCCTGTGATACCCTTTTTTGGCTGTGTAAAAGTATAAGCAACCCTCGCAAAAATGTAAATCAAATTCCCCGTGGTTCTCCCTCTCTCCCTCAGGCAGAAAAAGTTGTCAAAAAATGCCGTTATTTTGGCCAAAGAAAGTTGCCAAAAAGGATTTGCCATTTTGTGACCTTGAGGCTGTCCATCAAAGACATGACTATATAGTTTTCCATACAAGCACGCAGCACACACTAAAATATGTACAATACTATATACATATGTATGTTTGTGTTTTTATGGACTTTTTGAATGTTTTGTTTTTCATGGGAAAATATATGTATGAACCACTTACAGTTTAATGAGCAAACAAAGCAAACATTGGGCAATTAAACGGCCAAATTGATGAAATGACAAAAGATTTCACTTCCGAGGAGAGGAGCACCGAAGAGAATTGAAGAGAAAAGAACACTAAACAAGTCGTTGACATGTAAAGTGACAATTGCAATAACAATAGAAATAAAAGTAAAAGTGGAAACAAAAACTGGAAAGCGATTCCTTTTCTTAATAAAGATATGTGCAATACCAGCAGGAAATCCAAAAGTTATATAAATTCCCAGCAACAAGTGCGCATGAGTCAGCGAATTATTGGAAAATGCACTTGGGTTCATTTATAAAAACAAAAACATTTGGGCTTTTTCAAAAAGAAATGGAAAATCGAGATATCAAAGCGAAGAGAGCAAAACTCTCTTAAGCTTCGAAAATAGCTCTTTCAACATTTGAGCTTGACGCTTCTGCGGTCTCAGCAAGCTCATTCTCTCAACGACGCTCGCGCGATACGCACGCAATAACTGTGAAAGCTGTCAGTGGCAACAAAGAAATCGACGAAATAAAAATTATTAAAAATACAAATACAAACGGATGTTAGTACTCAGATTTCGATATGAAACTCTGCAAAAACCTCCCGAATCTAGTTCCTTAAATAATACATTTAAAAAACAACGCGAATCGTTATTCCAAGTAAAGGCAATGGACTAAAGGTCAACATTTTCTAGGCGATAAAAAATAAAGCATGCCGCCATACATGCGATTATATATGTACATATGCTACATTGTACCCAGCAATCAACAGAGAGTGACATGAAATGGAATTAAAACAAGCGCTTAACTTATTACTCACAACTCTGTAAATCAAGTGCTTCTCCCCTCCAAAATCAAAATATCCAAAATTTTAACTCAAGTCACGTATGAAATCTGAATAAATCGGCTTAGTTCACTTGCGGTTTTTCTGATTCCGTAAATCATGTGAATAATTTTAAAGATCTCATTATCTCCAAGTTTTAATTAAAAAAAAAATACAATTAGTAATCAAGTTTTCCCAAAGCAAAGTTCACTCTTTGACATAACCATAGAGATTTTTCTAGAGTGGAATTACTTGTATAATCTTAATTAGTGAATATAATAAATATGTGAATATTTTAAAATAAAGACTTTTTCTTTATAAGTTTAATTCACAATGATTTTGTTTGTTTTATAACCAAAGTTTATGGTCCACATTATCTGTTTGATCAAGAAAGTTCCACTGAATTAATTTAAATAAAAATATCACCAGTTTTTGAAATGTGATGAAATGAATTTCTTTTAAATAAAGAAAGTGATTTATAAAATTTATTATTACATTTTCAAGAACTCCAATAATCATTAATTAAGTGAATCAAAACTTTAGTGTAAGAAAAATGAAAACAATAATCAAGAAAGAGAGCAACTGGAATTACAATTGGAAACTGATAAGATTAGGAATAACGGCTAAACATCAAGCTAAACATCGGATAGATTAAAGACGGAGAGCCCAGAGAAAGGAGGCGACTTGTTTGGCGCCTGAGAGACTAACTCCCACTCTCTCCTTCTCTCCCACTTTTTACTTTTCTCTTAAGCACACACGCTTGCAGTGGCGTAGCTAGCAATTTTTTGGGGTTTTAAAAATGTTTTAATTCTGAAAAAAATTTATTAAATCATAAACTAAGATAACTTGAGCATTTCTCATGCAAAAGGTTTTATTCCCTCAAAATCCCTTCCTGACTACGCCACTGCTGTGGGCACGCACACCTGTTTAGACAGTTCGCTGCATTTGTTCGCAAATTTCTCAATCGCTCATTTAAGAGCCAACTTGCGAGTGGAAAAGTTCGTGCGAGCGGAGTGAGCAATTCGCGAAAAATACAATTTATAACTTTTGACAAAACTCAAAGCACCCGGCAAATGCAATAAAAATTAAACAAGCTTATAATTTAAAGTGAAAACAAAACCACACATGCTGAATGAATGAAATATAAATCTATTTTTAGATTGCGAAAAACAAAAGAAAATGCAATGAAACTCAACAAATAAACACAAATACCAGAAACAAAACCTTGCGAAAGCCCAGTGAAATCGAGAAAACCAAACAAAAGGCGCAGTGCCAGCGAATAAACAAATAATAAATCATAATGCACGTGTATTACAAATTTGGATTACTGCTGATATTCTTGCTAAGCGTAAGGTAAAAATCCATTTCCGATAAATATTTAAAGCGAGAATTTGAAATTCCTATTTGAGAAGTGACGCAGGGCTGGTGGGGATTTTTACAATAAATTTGTATTTGTTAAGAGACAGAAAGTCTCGATAAGGGAGGAATAAAATAAATAAAACAAAGTACAAAGTTTCCATTGAGAAACATTCACAAGTGATTAATTCAACTCGAATCGGAATATCGACAGGTGAACCCGTACAACGGGACTTTGACCCGCTCGCTAACTGCTTGAGATACCAATGCCGAACGGAATGCTCACGCAATTGGGTTATAAAATAATAGCAAAATGTTTATTGATAGACCTCGGCAACAGCTCCTATAATTGCATGAGTTTACACTCAATGCCCAATCCTATCGCGATCGCATAATCTGATAAAAATAATAACAATATGCGCTTGTCCGAGAATTTATACCATTATTCCTTATCATATGTGTGTTGATATTGATATTCGCTTGGAGTTTGCTAAATTAGAAGGCACACAAATATCGAACCATTTGAAAATAGCACAGAAATTTACAACTGTCTCGCTTTTCCTGTTGTTAGCTAAGAATTTATGACTCAGATTTGGATTAGACACACTTCCTATTTCAGCTCGAGTACACATAAAAAACAATAACACTAAAGGGGCAATATATTGTGGACTTTAATAATAGATTTTTAATTGTTAGTAAACCGATTTCAAACAACGTTTAGCAAATAGATACTTATGTGTGGAAACAAAGTTAAATCATTTAAAATGGTGTTGTCAATTGGTATCTAAAGGCCTCTTAAAACTTTGTCATATCAAGTTGGTATGGTCCTTATAACAACATTTATTTCAGTGTAACAAACTACTTTTGTCCTATTGATTTTTTTTTTTTTGCTTTTTCTACTTTTACCTTCACCTCAAATTAAATCGCTGAAAGTGGAGTGCTTTTAAGTGCCGCATCCAATTTAAAAGATTTCCCTCCAAGTAGTCAAGGGAATTAACTCGCAAGTTGACTAGGTCGTCATGCTTAGTTACAGTTTTCAGTGCGATCTTTCGCAATAAAGATAAACTGCAGTTAACTGAAGCCTGAAGGCAATTGAGTAGTGTTCGATTTTAATATCTTTATTAGTCGGTAGAAATATAGCTATACTATGCATTTCTTATCGCTACTACACTTCAGTTACAAGCTTCGGCTCCATAAATATTTCTTTATTCGGTCTAATTTAGCACTTTTATGGCCTGACAAGTATCTCTTCAACAGTCATTGAAACTTCACTCAACTGTCACGCAATTGAAAAGACTTCTAAATGATATTTTTAAGACGCACTTGAACTACTGTCCCACCCATTATCCCCCTCCCTCCCAACTAGAACCGAAGTCGCCAAAAGCAAGGATAACGAACGATTTAGAATCAGGCGGCGCTGAATCACAGAAGGCAAAAAATAAACAAAAGGCAAAAGTGAGAGTAACGAAAACGTAAACTAAAAAACCGGTCAAGTTGTCTCTTTTGCCATGACGTAAACGGGTTTTGTCTGTCTCGTTTTTACAGCAGTGATTATACAGTGCATATCAGTAGTATAAATCAATTTCCAAGAGCATTGAATGCGAATTTAAAATTGATAGAGTTTGTGGAATTTATTAAAGATTTATTAAAGATCTTAAATATCAGAAAAGGTATTTTTCTTTGGACATTAAAATTGTATATTTTACTAATATATAAATTATTTTCAAGGTATTAGATAAACAATATATAAACAATATAAAAAATGACCTGGCATAGCATTTTATTATCTCTTTCTTCACCTCAATGAATGAGTTGGAAATTTGTCCATAGCTGTATGGAGTAATATGTATATATATTCATTCATGCTCTCTGACGGACCAAACATAAACAAAAGCGTATAATGATAGTCGGGAAACCGGAGACGCCGACACGAGCAAAATTATCACGAATATGTGTGCTTGAGCGAGAGACGGACGATGGCGTGGCTATAATAAAATAGGTCAAGAGCGTTTTCAGGACAAATTAGCGAGGTGTGTTTGCCTTCAAGACACGAATGATGTAAGCGCGTTCTGCTTAGAACTCTGACAGTCTAAAGCCAAATATTGGCAGTTTATTTTGGGGTATTTGGTAAAACGACTTTACAAACTTGACAAATAATTGTTGTATAAGTAATGAGTTTCAGTTTGGTAAGAGGTTTTACCTTTTAAAGTATATATATATTTTTTTTTACATTTTCTACAAAGAGATCTTATTGTCGTTTATATTTTCCAGCATTAGCCACACAAATGCCGCTCCAGCGGGCAGCGAGGAGGCCAAGTTATTGCCCAACACCGATGATGATTATGACTATAATGATGATGACTACAGTGACGAAACGACGGACAAAGAAGTGCCGGAGACGGCAGAAAATAGACTGATGCCAGATTTATCCTCATCATCGACCACAACTACATTTCGACCAATATTTAGTAAGTCGTTAAATCCAATCACTTCCTTAATCTATCCCTACTGAAAAGTGATTCCTTTATAGATATACCACGACGCAGCAACCATGTCCTGGAGCCCAGTTGTCCACGCAACTGCCTTTGCCTGGAGGACTTCAAGTATGTTCAGTGCACAAACGCCCATTTAACCCATGTTCCCCTGGATATGCCCAAAACGGCGGCTATAATTGATTTGAGCCATAATGTGATTGCCGAACTGAGGCCCGAAGATTTCGCCAATCTCTCAAGAGCGGTGGAAATCACTCTTAACCACAATTTGATCAGTCACATTGACAAGGATGTAAGTTGTAGAGATATTCTTAAAGTTCATTAAAGAATTATTTAATTTAATTGAATTAAGAAATAATACAAAGAACATCAAATTTTCAGGTTTTCCAAGGCTCGGAGCGTTTGCAGCGACTGAGATTGGCCAACAATCGCCTTACCAAGATCGATCCCGACACCTTTTCCGCCGCCAAGGAGCTGATACAGCTGGACCTGAGCAATAATACGATTACCCAGCGACTGGACGGCTCTTTCTTGAATCAACCGAATTTAGTTGAATTTAGTTGCTCAAACTGCAGCTGGACGGAATTACCGGAACAGACGTTCGAGAACATGACTGCCCTGCAAGTACTCCGCCTAAACAACAACGATTTCAAACAGGTAAGCAATCGAGCGCCAAAGTTATCGCACTATCGCTTGCTGCCGGTGTCTGCGCTATCGTTCTATCGATAGTTGGCGCAGCCCCATATAGTCGTCCCTCTCTGGCTCACAGTATGTTTTTCCCTTTTTCACTTGACAGCAAATCAATACGAGAGCTTTCACGCCGCTAAAAAATTTAATTAAACTGAAGCTGCCGGAGCTGGACCAGCCCAACATCGAGGAGCTGTGCAACCTGCTCAAGTCCATCGATAACATCAGCTTCCGGCACTTTGATGTTAGCTGCTACGAGCTTGTGTTGGGCACCTCCTTCAACGAGAGTCTGATTACGGCCACAGATCCGCCGTTCAATCGGGTTACGGGTCTGCCCACATTTCCCACCAGCACAGCGAAGCCAGCCAACGGAACTCCGGCACCGCCACGAACGGGTAAGTGTAAGCTGTTCAAACAATGGTGGGATCGAAACTAAGACAATCATCAAATTAATACTGCCTGTTTTGCGTGTAACAGCAACCCGCAATCGGGGCAAAATGGCCAACAGCACAGATGTGGTCAAGGCCGGAATCTTGAGTTCGGTGACCGAGAGCAACAGCGGGTCCAGCGTGGAGACGTCCACCGAGAAGGAGAAGCCCTATCAGGTGCCCATTTCCCAGGAGGCCATCAACACGTTGCTTATCTGTGAGTGAACTAAGTTTCAATTGAACTTCAAGAGTGAAAGTTACTGAATTCTTACTAACACTCTCTAACCCCATCCAGGCATCATGGCTTTGGCCGTGATTGGGATTGTCATTGGCCTAATTTGCCGCAAGGATATTGGCGGCATCAAAACCAAATGCTGCCGCACTAGCAAACCAAAGGAGCCAAAGGATCAGGTCCATCCCACTGAGGAGATACCATTGAATAAGCTAGCCTAAGGGAACTTTAAACCAACAAACAAAACAACAAGAAGAAAAGAGTCCTATCCTCCAGTTTTGACAACAAACCAATTCCATTTTGATGGCATTTTTGCTAGACTATAAATAGATATAATTGGACAATTAGTTAACTACTTTGGTTCGCCGCCCGCACAAGCAAAATCCACCACCAGGAAGTGAATTCCCAGTCCTTTTGTTAGGTTCTAGTTGTTAATCGGAGTAGGTTAAGTTGCCTGCCTAGTCGCCTAGCGTTCTTTTCTTTATGGGAGCTCGGGAAATGGGATCCCAGACCCACACACCCACACCAAAAACATAAGCACACACACCGCACACACACACTCCTGGCTCTGTCCTAGGTTTAGATATTTCCATCGCAACACTTAAATTAATGTAACACCTACACATACCTTAGTTCTTAGAGCTGACTTTAGGCTATATAAATGTATAGACTTTTGCCAAAATACAATAAAGATAATTATTGTAAATAGAAAGCAATGGAAAATGTGTTTTAGAAAGATAGCATTATTTAAGATATGATTATTTACTTAAGATATAGGGAAAAGGGGACATACATCTGTGTTTATGTACTCCTCGTTATCTTTGTTTACTGAAATCAAAAACTGCTCTCTGGTCCAGCGGACAACACACGGAAACCCGACACCTGATAACCTTGATTGCCATCCCCGACACTTGTGTCCTATCACATATTTATCCCCAGACAAGCAACGTATAAACATCGTAAAATATTGGCAAGGTAAATAAACAACAAGCAGGTGCCAACGAATTGTGGGAAAAACGGAATGGGATAGCACGTGGCCAAGGCAGAGAACCAATAAAAATCATCATCAACACAGCGCACAAAAACGAACCGATTAATTTCGGGGAAACAGAGGAGTCGTCTCTCTGGTGGCCAACAAATTAGAATACCAGCAGGGGCAGGGGCTGAGCAAACATGGCAAATGGGGCCAAAGTCAAGCGATCGAATTGAATGGCAGATGAAACACTCCCTATCGCTAACCCCTATCTCGCAGCTCCACCTATGAATGTATGTACGCTATGCCGATGACATGCAATCGCGTGGCCACAACAATGTGGCTACTGGAAGCCGAACTAAAAACAAAACAAAAAGCAACAGATTGGGACTTCGATTGGGTTTATTTTGAAAGCACCCCACCAGCCTTGGGTTAGAAACTTTTTTGAAAATACTCTACCTTCGGATTTTGAAACCACTTTGTCAAGCCAAAAAAGACTCAACAGGAACCTTTTATTATTATGAAAAATCACAGTTTTTTAACTTTAACTTTATTTGAATTTTTAGAGCCATAGAGAAATAGAAACAAATCAAAATAAAAGGGATCCAATAAAGTTGTTTAAAATAAAATAAGGATTGGTTGTTCAAAAATTAGTAACAGAAAAACAATCCTCCTTATCAAGGTCTATAGCTTAAATTCCTTAAAGAATTATAAAACGAATCTATAAAAACCCTTGTTTACCAATTTTAATGATTCTGCATTCGTTTTATTACCCTCAACTAATTCCCACTTTTCCCATACACCTTCAAAAATCCTAGGGTATTTTGTAAGAAAACAACACTATCCAATCTTATCAGTGAAAATGCTAGCAAAAAAATTAAAGGAAGCTAATTCTCGTGGCACGGGCATTTGACCTAATTTCAAGATAATAGATTGTATATAAACACCGCCACACTGGCCGCTAAAAGTACGCAAACACCTGTAACCCAAATTAAGTTGAACAAACTTGAGGTTAAATATACATTTGGTATCCACGGTGCGCTTGTGTTGGTGTAAATCAACAAAATGCGTTTTAACAAAAACAGAAACGATGAATAAACCAACAATAACAAGAAAGGAAGCTAACTTCGGCATGCCGAAGTTTAAATACCCTTGCAGTAAGTAGAAGAAGAAGAAGAAAAATGTTCTGACTTTCCGCTTTCTCGGGTACTGACATAAGGTAAATGTTGCGGGCGAAAAATGTTGCTAGCAAAAAATGTTGCTAGCCAAAAAAATGTTGCAAACAAACAAAATGAATTGATATATATATTCCTATGGCAGTTATATGATGTAGTGGTCCGATTTGAATAAAATTAAAACCGAAATTCTGGAATAATATAAAATGGCCATATCTCAAATTATATGAAAATATATTGAAAATTGGCAAAGTTAAAATTTTTTTCTAAAAAATTCCCATTGTTCCTATGGCAGCTTATGATATAGTCGTCCGATCCGGCCCGTTCCGACATATATAGCAGTGAGAGCATATAGAAGACTATCTGCAAAGTTTCATTCAGATAGCTTCAAAACTGAGGGACTAGTTTGCGTAGAAACGGACGGACAGACGGACAGACAGACGGACAGACAGACGGACAGACAGACGGACATGGCTAGATCGACTCGGCTGTTGATGCTGATCAAGAATATATATACTTTATAGGGTCGGAAATGTCTCCTTCACTGCGTTGCAAACTTCTGACTAAAATTATAATACCCTGCCAGGGTATAAAAATAAGAGAAAAACAAAGAGAACGAGTAAATTGGGTATCATAACGTTTGTTGGGATTTAGATCAACTCATAATACACCTTAATTCAGGTCATTCAAAATACTAGTTAAAAGTGTGCAATTTAAATTATATAAATAGTTTATAGCAGACTTCGTTCAATGAAATAACAAAATAACCACGTACATATGCCTCAGAATAATAAAATGGCATAACTCCTTGTCTTTGTTTTATTATTCTTTAAGGTGGTTCCGAAAATCCTTTAAAGTATAGACTTCAACGATACACGTGTCAGTGGAAACGCATTCCTAAGTAGCAACCATTCGACGCCACTTGATAGCTTTGGCCATTCTATTCCCAGTTTATTTTTGTTTACGAATTCATTTCGCAACTTCCGCAATTAATGGCGTAGCATTTTGGTCAAGAAGAGGAGGTCTGAAGAGAGGGTCCGGGGGAGGGAGGGTCCCACATTGAGTGGGAATGACGTGCACTTTACTGTGCACCCCCCAGCAGTTAACTGGACTGAGTCACACTCGTTTTAGCCATGAAAGCATTTAATATTTATGACCCCTCGCCGCTCTTTGCGGTTACCTTAAAGTTCATGTTAATTCTAGCTCACTTACCTCCATGACCAGGCTGACGCAATCCTGCGACTCCTTGCAGTCCAGCAGAGCCACCACATTCTCATGGTGCAGCTCGGTGAGCTCCTTTAGGATCTTGATCTCCTTGCCGAGCAGGTTCTGAGTCTTCAGCTGTCCCTTCTTCGTGATGCACTTGATGGCCACCGGCATGTGTTTCTATAAAAGCCACAAAAAGAAAGAAAGGAGAAACATTTCATTAATACGTATTCGTGGGTTAGTCACTCCAAAGTCATTGAACGGGCAACCGAATTATAAACCAAAGTCAACGAAATGAATCAATTCACTCGCATTAAAATTCAATTGGCAAAAAATTAGCAAAAAGCAGAACTGAGTGCTTGGGTTAAGGTTTCGCCTTTTCGGATTGTTTTGAAACGGAAGCACAAAGGGGATTGTTTGTTTGGGAATGATGTGCATATTTTATGGCCAAAATAATAAAGCTATTAATCGGTCAATTGGGAGCTCACTTGTGGATTCACCGGTAGATTATTTTTAATTTAATATAAAATAGCATAGATGGACATTTAAAATATATGTAGTTTGATCATTGCAAATACTTAGTAAGAATGCATTAAAAAAGTTTATTTGCTTTTCAATTTTCACAGGATCTGTTTTATTTCTTCAAAGGTCCCTGACCTGCCCACTGTGAAAAGTGTATAGAGAGACGCTTTCCGAGAGAACTCGTACTCGAACTCCTGCTGGCTGGTCCAATCTAAATCCCATAATCTGCGCATCCAGCTGTTGCCATAAATTTGCCTTTGAAATGTTTACATTCTCCTTGAGCAAATGCCTTTGGCCTGCTTCAATTAACACGCACCGAAACGGGGAAATGCCGGGAAATGCAAATCGTGATCCCAGAAGCGACGGCCCCGGGCAACGTGTTGGAGGGTCTCGCTCGGTTAAGCGTTATTATTAGATACGCAAAAACGCATTCAACCGACGGGCAGACCGAAAGGGGCCGGGGGAAAGCCCATAATTGCGGTGAATAAGATTGTTTACTCGAGTGACGAACTTGGCCGGGACTGGCAGGGCCCACCAGCTAACGGGTTGAGTTGATAAGGCGTGTCGTTTAGTGCACCTCGAGGCCCTACTCCTTCACCCCGCCGATTTCTCCTCGATGTGGTCACCTTATTTGCTTTTTACTTAGCAGGTGACAATGACTCTTTGTCTGTGTTTGCTCGCTCTGCCGTCTGGCTCTGGCAAAAGCTCATAACAAAAGACGATAGTGTAAATTTAAACTACAAGGAGGCACAAACATGAATAGTGAACAGGTTTAATAAAGTATCGAGTGGGTTTTATCCTATAAAGATCATGTACATATACACGAATGGTTTATTAATTTAATATAATTTTAATAAAGTTGTAGGACCCTTCTAAGACAATAAAGTTCACTGTTTTCAACCTTAATAATTCAGTTTTATAGTTAGTATCTAAGTAGTATCTATGTTACCATTATTCTTAGGAAAACATAGCTTCCAAGCAGACACTCTATAGGTTTCCTCATGGAATATCGTATAACCTCTCTGTGTTCACGTGTTCTTTGAATGGAAACGACAATCGATATATGTTCCCTTAACCCTCATAATCTCTAGCTGTGCATTTACAGATGTATTTTATTTATACAATTTACATTTATTCTTTAATATTCTTTTTCTGTAAGCTGCAATTAAACAAGCTATTCTTGCAGCATCTGACCGATAACAGGGCCCATGCACTTTTGTTTGTTTGTTCGAGACACAATCTTGAAGTGAGTTCAACTGCATCTGTTGTCAAGCCTCAGTCGGTGTTTGATGGTTGCTGAACCTGAGACCTCCCCGAGATTACAGAAGGCAATTGGTGGTAAATCATTACATATAGAAAGCAAAGCAAACTTATATTCTTTCACAGAACTTTACTTATAAAAAACAATATCAAAAAGAGCTTGAATGGCGTACGTCTTAACTCTCATTATATTTAGCTTTTTACGTCACTCCATTATATTCCATTTACCTTCTATGTTCATTTTCTAAGATAATAAAAACGACAGAGATTAGATTACCCATAAAAATACAAACAATTGCGGACACCGGGCAGCGGAAGCCGCGGCAGTTCTTGACCCAATCACCTCAATCATCCAAGCGAGCTAGCGAAAACTGTGTCAGAAGCGAGCGGGAAAGTTGCCCGCACCTGGCACCGAGGAGGGAAATGGAAAACTGGGAGAGAGCGACCTCCGATCCCGGAGATCTGCAAGCCCCCAAAAGGTGCAGCGAGGTTAGTTGGATATTTTTTCATCAATCAACAACCCAAAAAAACGGGGAAAGGTTCATCGAACTGGGGGGCCTCGATAAGGCGAGGTAGGTAATTTTTGTTTTTGTTTTTGCGGTCTTAGGTGCAACGGCCCCTTAACTAACAACAAGAAAGGAAAACATTTCTTTTGGCCAAAAATAGCTAACGAAAAAGATAATAATTGCGCAGAAAATGCGAGAAAGAGTGAAGCCAGAGACAAAAGCGAGCAAGAGGAAAAAAAAAAGTGCAACACCTCATCCACAGGCTAGGCCAGCCAGCCGAGTATCGTCGTATCTGATGGATACAAACAACTTCCAACTGGTTTGGCGGGTGAAAATGTAGCTCTGATCACCGACGCCACCACCACCGTCAACTTTGCAAACAAATCGCGGAAATTCTAATTTTTTGCGACGCAAAACTTTTATTTGAAGACCGCATAATTCACGCCCGATCGGATCACACATCGGCCGGCTAATTTATATAGAATACCACCGATCTGGAGCTGAGAACATGCCAAACTAGTTTGCGTGAGTAATACCTCGGATAATTGGTATATTATGCTGGAAGATGTCTGGCGGCGGCTCCATTTGCTGAATAATTTATTGGTTAATTTCGGATTTGTTTCGGCCTGCACGTGTTTAACTTGTTCGCATTATCTCGAATTAGAAAGGTGATTTCGAGTTTATGGGATGGGTTTCTTTTGTTTTCGATGTCTAGCATTCGACTTCCGTTTAATTAAATTTTGATGAAAATAAGATTTAAAGTTTCACTGACTTTTAACAAACGTTAAACCCCATCAGTTGCGTTAAGCGTTTTTGAACCCAATGAAAATATAATTCCCAACTGATCTCGAAACTATTGTGTTTGAAGTCTGTTTAGATTTAAATTGATTTAAATTGATAATTGATTTCTTGTGGCACTGAAAGGCTTGTACATATTTAAAAACTAGTAATTAAATTCCTAAGAAACATTTGCTAATCATTTTAATAGGAACGTGTACAGAAGCCTCTTTTGAAAGCTGATTATAAAGCCATTTAAATCACTGTCACATGGCAAACCCAACGATTAGAGCGATCCCTATCTATTTCAATCGTTTTCAAGACGCATTTTCAAAGCCAAATGCAGCAAATGAAGTACGAGGCGGTGACAAAATCAAATGCAAAATGAAATTGCATTTTCGCTATGAACAAACAAAGTGTATGAATATGCATATGCCTCCAAAACGAGAGCCGAGAACCGATTGCACAATCGAGCTCTGTGCTGAAGGGGGGCGGTTGGTCTGGAAATACAATAAACATTACACGCGCTTAGAACGTAATTTTTGCATGATTCCGCCGTAGCCAGCTTATGCAATTGGCGGGCGATAAAACGGAGCGTTCGTTCTGTGAAATATGGAAACACGTGTCGTCTAGTTTCGCACATGCCGTCGTATCCGCCAGATAAAGATTGATGGCTTCATTCATATTAGTAAAAATGGAAACTAACCAGACAGTCCGTACTTGGGAGCTGCAGCTGGCATTTATTTTCGGATTCGGATCCTCTGCAGAGGATTTCCTTTTCGAGTATCTTACGGGTGTGTATCTCCAGGCGCTGCACATGTTACAAATGGTACAAACACACACATACTAGATCTTCGACTATTTTTAGCAAATTTTCTGCTGCCGCCGAGCACGTGCAGACAAAAGATACATTTCTGGAGATACAAATGCCAAGCACTCCGCGTTGCCTTGTCCTTCGAGCTGCTTAAGTAACCCAAGTGATTACGGCGATGTTAAGTCATGGAAAGAAATCGAAAACCGGCGTAGCTCCCACAAACCAGTTAAGCGTAATGGCCATAAAAGGAAAGACGCGGGAAGTTAAGTCTACCTAACTCGCATTCCGACTGTAGTGGATTCAATGGATTCAATGACTTGAAGCTAAATAAAATACATACAGGTATTGTTAGGTTACTATTAAAATAAAAAAGGAAATTGGTTCTTTAAAATTAATCCTTGTTCAAAAAAACAATAATCTGAGGTGAGTGAGAGCTAGATTTCTTCTCTAATAACTGCAATGTCTATCATTAGATTGTGGTCAACATTTCAGACAAGGTCCATCTATTTACATTTTACCAATTAACCTCCATGCTGAAGATTAAGTAACTCTAACACCCTTAAATCAGATTTTAATGTGTAAAAAAACCTAATTAATCAAATGACAAAAGTAATGTGATAAAATCAAGTAACATCTATGAGATACCAGAGATCACTTTGGTTCTTTCTTTACATGATTAACGATCATAAAGTGAACAAGCTTGTTGGCGGGGTTTTACTGTCTTACAACAAAAAAACGAAATAAAAGAAACGGCAGACGGAAAAAAACCAAAATTAAATCGACTCTCGATACAGATCGCTAGTGAATAAAGGGGAGAAAGAGAACGAGAGGCCATTAATGACAAATCTACGGTGACAGAGATGGAAAGGTTGAGGGTGACAGAGAGGGTCTCTTACGTCGTGTCTAGATGGAAAAGAGACAAGTGAATGGTGGCGGTGGTGGTGTACGTGTGAACCGATTGTGCCATTGTTATTGTTATTTTTGTCGTCACACTGCATTTGTAATTATTAATGTGATTTTATTTACACAGACGCTACGAACTTGAGCAATTTAGAAAAAAAGGAAAACAAGAAAGCAAAAGTTGATAAGACGTTTTTTCTTTGCTTTGTTGCACTAATGAAAACACGATCGCATAACGAGAAAAACAGAACACACTGAATGTTTTGCGAATGATATGAGCAAGATAATTTTGTTGGGGCATGATCATATGGAAATTCAAGTAGATATATTTTGTGTATAAGGAGAACAACACCCATATGTTATAAATGTAGGTGCGTGTTTTTAATGGATATACACACAGATACAGAAAACAGCTGATGCAATAACTGGCAGCTGTTGCCGCTTCGAAGAGCTTTTCACTCTCTGCGTGTTTTCTGTTTTGATTTTTATTTTTTGTTTTGCTTATATGTATATTGAATGAAAAACAATAAAAAAAGGCTCATTCATATTAATGATCTAACCATTTAGGATGCCTAACTATTTATATTGATGCATGTTGAATATGAGATGATAACAGTTGCTTGACCCGAACGCTATTTGACTAACTGGTTAAGCCTGATGACAATTAAAAGCACATTATGCCTATTAATAAATATTCGTAAAAACTTTTACTGATTATTTCGCTTATAGAGAGGAAAACAATAAAAAGGCAGTTCAGGCTGATTCATTCTTATATCTTACTTACGTACTTCTACTTCAAGTTTTTGAATGAAAGAATATATAACCTATTCTTATCTTATATCAAATTTTATTAATGTACATATTTTTGTTGTTCCTATTTACCCCAACATGCCGATAAGATTTTCTCAATCCCATTTCAAAACGCGCCTACAATTGTTTGGAATTAATTATTTCTGCCACGACCCTGAAATAGTTCAAAAGCACTCTATGGCACACACTCTTGCCATACACACATATCTTTCATACGCCATGGTGTCTGTATATAAATAATACGTAGATATGCTTCGGATGGGGCTCTAGCGAAAAGAAATCGCTTCAAAGCACGTGCGTGTGCCAACAGCTGAACCGAAATTCGCGTAGAAAAATAGGAGGGGAGCGCACAAGGCAATAGAAAATAAACAATAGAAAGACGCAAATTTGAAAGAAAACAAAACATACATATAACCACGCCTAAGCAACAACAAAGGGCTGTGATTTTGCTGGACTCAACCGCTCCAGTAGTAGTTCCACTCGTTTTCACACAGTGGCATGCAAAATATTAAACTATGTTGATAATAGTAAGTATTTTGTGGGAACCAGCACCACGATGCTGAGAGAGGATCGACGGCTCTCTCTCTCTTTCTCTCACACACTTTACTTGACTGTACTCTTTTGTTATACATACTTAATTCGTAGTTATTAGTCTGACTTTGACTTTGGAAGCAATCACATCGAAGTGTAATAAATAAGTTGACGATCTAAATTGTGGTTGTGTTATTCTTTAAAAGTACAGGTTGTTACATTGGCGACGAGGTAAAAAAAAAAACACTATGAAATTAAACTAAAGCGAAGGAATAAAAACATAATTAATGAAATAATCGTGTGCAAGTATGTATGTGTGCAAGCGATTTCTGCAAAGCCCCGTTGTTTTTTTTTCTTTTCTTCGGTTCTTTTGCGTTTTGTTCTTCGTTTCTTGTGTGAGACACAAGAACACACACATACATGCAGGTGTACACAAAGCAACGGAATTGGTTGCAGATCAGTGCATATACACACACACAGACGTGTGCATGTGCATTTTTAACATAAAATTCTATATGACAGTGGTCAGAGAGGTATATTGTAATGAAAAAAAAAAGAAAAATAACTGTAAAAAAAAAAAAAAAAAAAGATAAGTTTTATCTGACAGTGGTCAGAGGCAAACGGCCGATGAAAATAAAATACACATTAAACAAATGTTTAATAAGAAATAACTATATTATTTGACAGCGGTCAAAGGCAAATTGCCGGTACAGTTATTTAACAAGGGTTGAAAAAAAAAATTCTATCTGACAGTGGTCAGAGGCAATCAGCCGATGAAAATATATATATTTGTATGTATGCATACCGGTGTGTGTACCGGTGCGTATGGACAACCATCTAATAAGCAGTACGTATTTTGCCTGACAGTGGTCAGCGGTCGAGTACAGAGACAGAAAGACAATTTGTGATAACTTACATAGCCAACTATCATACTGCGATTATAGAGTGGGTTTAAGCAAAGAGAAAAAGAATATAATTAAAATAGAAATTACTTGAAAAAAAAAACCATAAAATTAATTTTTGTTTTTTTTCTAGACATAAAGCTTGTTCGTGATGGCGGACAGCGTAATAAAACCATTCCTTTGTGAGAATGTGGAGAAGGCGTTACTTCGAGATGAATGGGAGAAGTGGCTCCGAGCTTTCAACATATACCTACAGGTGGAAAGCGTCAACTCGGTAACTCAGAAGAGAATGAAATTATTACACTTGGGGGGCACGCAACTTCAGACGGTTGCATACGCACTACCGGATGCTATAGTTGAATATAATGAAGAAGCTGATAATGACGTTTTCTCCATATTGGTTGAGAAATTAACATCGTACTTTTCTCCCAAACAAAATTCGACGTTCGAGAGACACCTTTTTAGGAAAATATCTCCTGACGAAGGCGAAACAGTGGGGAAATTTATACTTCGACTGCGTCAGCAACTTCAAAAATGCCAGTTTGGTTCCACGAAAGCCGAGATAGAAGAAATATGTCTAAAGGACAAACTTATTGATACTTGGGCTAACTCAGAACTTAAAAAGAAACTGTTAGAGAAAGAACAAACATTAAGTGAAGTTATCAACGCGTGTCAGGTAGATGAAGAAATAAATAAACAGTCACATCTGATGTTTCCGAAACATTTACCAGACACCGTCAATAAAATTTCTAATTGGAAACCACGGAAACTGCATAATAGCGAGTGTGGAAGGTGTGGGCGGTCAGGCCATAAAGAAGATAGTCCCACGTGCCCGGCCCGGCAGATAAAGTGTAACCGGTGCTCTCGGCTGGGTCATTTTGCCAGCAAATGCCGAACGATTCTAAAACGCCCATACCCACAATCGAACGATCAGAATTTCAAGCGCAGAAATATACATCGAATTGAAGATTCAAACCAAGAGGGTAACGAGACAAAGCGGGAACATTGCTTAAAAATACACAGTGACGAGGAACATGAAGAATTGATTACATGCCGAATTGGAGGCGAGAACGTTTCATTAATAATCGATTCCGGCTCCCGGTTCAACCTGATCTCGCAAGACGATTGGTTTGTTTTAAAAACAAAGAATGCAGCAGTTTTCAATGTTCGCGCGAATGCGCATAATCAGTTTAAGGGATATGCCTCGGACGAAATTTTAAATGTTATTTGTGTCTTTGAGGCACCAATAGCGATCAAGGATAATCCGGAACAAATTGCATCATTTTTCGTCATTGAAAAAGGACGGCAGTCATTGCTTGGAAGGGAAACGGCTACAAAGCTAAATGTTCTCCGAATGGGGTTACCGGTTAATCACATTGAAATCATAGCGCCGTTCCCAAAATGGAAAAGCGTTAGCGTTAAGCTAACAATAGATCCGGATGTTGACCCCGTAAAACAACCAATGAGGCGAATTCCGGTGGCGTTGGAAGACAAGGTGAATGCTAAGTTAGAAGAAGCACACCGCATGGACATTATTGAACCGGTGAGTGGTCACAGTCCTTGGATCTCCCCGATGGTAATTGCGTTTAAGCCGAATGGCGACATTCGACTATGTCTGGATATGCGACAGGCCAACCGAGCCATTCTTCGTGAAAACTATCCTCTGCCTACGTTCGAATCCTTTATGACTAAATTACGAAATGCCAAATTATTTTCACGATTGGATCTAAAGGACGCATATCACCAGTTGGAACTAGACGAAGCAAGTAGACCGATTACCACTTTCATCACACCTCGAGGACTGTTCAGATACAAGCGATTGATGTTTGGCATAAACGCGGCGCCTGAAATCTTCCAAAGACGGCTCGAGGAACTTCTTTCATCGTGCGAGAACGTAATGAATTATATCGACGACGTAATAATTTTTGGAAATAGCGAACAGGAACATGATGCTGCAGTCGAAAAGGTTCGTAAGGTCTTCAAAGAATATAATATACTCCTAAACGATGAGAAGTGCATTTGGAAGACGACCAAAATCAAATTCTTGGGACACATCTTAACGAATACAGGGATAATGGCTGATCCTGAGAAAATAGCTGCTATCGGTTCCTTTCGAGCACCCAAAAATAAAGAAGAGACGCGGAGTTTCCTTGGCTTGGTCACTTACGTGGGTAAATTTATTCCAGACCTGGCCGATTTGACTGAACCACTGCGTGGGTTGTTAAAAAAGGATGAAAAGTTCATCTGGGGACCAGTTCAAGACCAGGGGTTTCAAAAACTCAAGTCAGCATTAGCTAAAATCCCAAGTCTCTCATATTTTGACCCCAACAATAAAACTAGAGTGATAGCAGATGCTAGCCCTGTAGCTTTGGGGGCAGTATTATTACAATTTAACAATGATCACGAGCCAAAAATAATTGAATTTGCTAGTCGAAGCTTAACCGATGTGGAGAAACGATACTCCCAAACGGAGAAAGAAAGTTTGGCTTTGGTCTGGGCAGTAGAAAGATATTATTTTTACTTACTGGGACTGGAGTTTGAATTAGTGACGGACCATAAGCCTCTGGAGACAATTTTTAAACCAACATCAAAACCGCCGGCACGGATTGAAAGATGGCTGTTGCGCCTCCAGGCGTATAAATTTAAAGTTATATACAAATCCGGGAAGGAAAATATTGCTGACAGTTTATCACGGCTGTGTGAACAGGCATCATCAGAGTGTTACGATATCAAGGGCGAGCACAGCATACTCTTGATAATCAAAAATGCGGTACCCACGTCGATTGAGATATCTGAGTTGGCCGAGAAGAGCATTCATGACGAAGAAATCGTTGACGCAATGATGTGCCTCCAACAGGGTTCTTGGAACTCTGCACTTTCAAGTAAACTGTACCCATTCCGACACGAATTATCAACTGTGGGAACAATTATGTTGAGGGGAGTACGCATTGTTATTCCATCAAAGCTAAGGCAGAAAGTGTTGACGTTGGCACACGAAGGCCATCCAGGCGAATCGGCAATGAAGCGGCGATTAAGAGCCAAAGTGTGGTGGCCCCAAATAGACAAAGACGCCGAAAGATTTGTAAAGGACTGCATGGATTGTACTCTGGTTTCTCGAGCAGCAAATCCGCCGCCGATGAAGAGAACTGAATTTCCGAACGGTCCGTGGCTTGCAGTGGCAACAGACTTGCTAGGGCCATTGCCGAATAACGAATACATCTTAGTCCTAATCGATTATTATTCAAGATATATGGAATTTAAGTTCTTGCGATCTATTACATCGGAGTCGCTTATTGACGCGTGTAAAGAAATTTTCTGTAGACTTGGGTACCCAAAACAGCTGCGAACGGATAACGGTCGACAGTACGTAAGCGCTGAGTTCCGACACTATTGCAAATTATGCGGGATTGAACAAATCACGACGCCTCCTTATTGGCCACAGGCCAATGGCGAGGTAGAAAATATGAATAAAGCGCTCGTCAAACGTCTGAAAATTGCCCATCTGCACAAGAGGAATCTGAAGGATGAGATTCGATCGTTCACGTTCATGTATAACGTCACTCCTCATGGAACTACAGGCACAGCTCCAACTGAGTTAATGTTTAATCGAGTCATTCGAGATAAGATCCCAGGGGTACAAGATTTGGTAGGCGAATTTTCTGATTCAGCGGAAAAAGATAGAGACTGTATCGTTAAGCAAAAGGGAAAGGAAGTTGCAGACAAAAGAAGGGGAGCAAGAGAAGCGGATATCAGAGTAGGAGACAAAGTGGTCCTTAAAAATGTAGTTTTTCCCCACAAGCTTACTCCGAACTTCGACACTACTGAATATGAAGTGGTGGAGAGGAAAGGAAATATAGTGAAAGTAAAAGGGGAGGGCCGAACCCTTATGAGGAATGTAAGTCATCTTAAAAAGTTTCCGAAACAGAGTACACCGTCCGATGCGCCTAACATTGACCCCTTACCTATGCTTGATGCGGGTCAGTCTCTGGATCCTGGGACACCACCAAGCTTGCCGACCCCGGAAGAGAACGAGACACACGACATGGATGCCCTGAAGCTGAAGCTGGTGAGGAAGGAAGGGATGTGGGAACCAGCACCACGATGCTGAGAGAGGATCGACGGCTCTCTCTCTCTTTCTCTCACACACTTTACTTGACTGTACTCTTTTGTTATACATACTTAATTCGTAGTTATTAGTCTGACTTTGACTTTGGAAGCAATCACATCGAAGTGTAATAAATAAGTTGACGATCTAAATTGTGGTTGTGTTATTCTTTAAAAGTACAGGTTGTTACATATTTTATTTTTATTTATTTATTAATAAAATCTGTACCAAATAATTTTCTAAGAATTCTGTAATTAAGGATTAGTTTCTTTTACAAGGCCTTTTGCTTTATTGCCAAATTGGATTGCGTTACGCATGTTTTTAATATATTGTATTTTATTAATGAAAAATAGTGTATAGAAGCTATGACCCAATTTTACTTAAATTAAAATTATTAAAAATGATTAATTTCTCCAATAAAGACGTCATATATTTTATTTCAGTGTAATCAGCTGATTTTCTTTAAATTTCGCGACATTTGCCGGATCCGTTTTTTGGTCTTTATTTTTCGCCTTCGCCGCTGCGACGACGTATTCGTGTTTACCATTGACAATGGCGCATTGTTAATAACTTTAACGTTTTCTGTTGTTGTTGATGTTGTTTTACAAATCCGACCAAGCCCCACATTAAAATGAAAACAATAACAAAGCGCCGATTCAGTCGCAAAAAACAGGTTACTAATATGACGGAATTGTAAGCAATGGAAGGGTTGATTGGTGTTGTTGTTGTTGTTTTGACATTATTTTTGGGATCTTACCTTGCGATGACGTCCCTTGTAGACGACGGCAAAGGCGCCGTGGCCAAGCATATCCTTGGAGCTGTATTCATATTCCCCGACAATATTCATTATGCGAGGATGCGACGCCTGGATGTGCTCCCTCCGTTTCCGTCTTCGTCTTCTCCTCCGCTTCCCACTCTCCCACTTTTACACCCCCTCGCCTCACACGGACACACACACACTCGCACGCACGGCTGTTGGCTCTTCCTCAGCTTTTCTTTGCTTTTGCTTTTGCCTTTGGCTTTGGCCTTCCAATTGCAATTGTGGAAAATCAATTTTTTTCTTTTCAACGAATTGTGGGCACTTTGCGATCTGCTTTTCACGTAACGCGCGTCTGCTTGGCCTGTTTGGTCACCTAATGGCTGGTGGCCAGAACGACAATTAACCACTCACTCGAATTTCACTTGTAATTGAATTAATCTGTGTCTTTTTTCGCTCTCGGCCGTGTGTGATTGTGTCGGTTTTCAGTGTGGTATTGGTTTTAATGTGCGCCCCCACACCGCACGACACAGGATATTTTGCACACCCACTCACACACACGCAGACACCGTCGATCGCCTCAGTTCCTTTTCTGGCTTTGTCAATTTTGGATTTTGGTCCCAGCGAAAAACTTTGCAAAATTCTATTTTCCAACTACTTCGCCAGAGAGACTAGGTGGAAAAAGGTAAGACGAAAACAACAGACAACCAGACAACAACAATTTGGCTCTCCCCCTAAAAAATCTCAAAAGGGTAAAATTCTCCCTAAAAAATCTCGTTTTCCCCTAGGCTCAAATCTAAAGTTATCAGTATTTTTCTAGTACTTTTCAGCATTTTCGTGTGCATTGACTATGGTCACACTGGCCATTGTTTACTAAATACTCGCGAATCGCATACATTTAATTTAACTTTTAAAAACCCATTGATTTTATCAAATATGCGATACATCGATGTACATTTCCAGAATTGATTTAAGCACGGTATCCAGAGAGAAGAAAACTGTTGCAAAGCAGTGAGAGAGAGCGAGAGGCAAATAGTTTGAAACAGCTTGTCACCTAGGTCTGTTCCAAAGGGTGGTATCCAGTACAGTTTCGAAAATACTAGAAAGGTGCAAGATTTAGGAGATTATTTGAGGGCGCGCATTTAAGCTCAGTATCCAGCAAAAAAAGTTGTCACGCAGCGCAAAAATGTTTATTCTTTTGAAGTGTGACCGACCTATCTACTCGTTGCTCGGCATTTTTTTAGGGCCAAAGATGCAGTCATACTTTGTTGACAACCGGCAAAATTTGAAACATCACACACATTCATCATTTTATGATTTGTTTTAGATTATTAATTGTCCCAAAGCTATTGACATGCATTCCGGCGGCCTGCGCCTGCCTTGGACTGCTCATAGTACATGTCTAAGGAACTCGGATGATTGTATGTGGGCTCTTTTAGGCATGGTTGGGTGTTCCGTTCAGGGAGAAACATGATGGAACCAGTGCCCAGTTGCATAACAAGATGCAAAAGTGTCCCATTTTTCCTTCGACAGTCCTGCATCCTTATTTTTTATTTTACTTTTTCGACCCAGGTCTTTTAATGCAAATTCATATAATTTCCCGATTCCCAATATATTGTATTTGCCTTTATCTAGTCAATTAGGACTGTATTCGCTCTTTTAATTCGACTTTTCCACGCATTTTTGTTCATGCCGGGATCCATAGTTTGAAATATGTGAAGGGCAGAGCGAGAGGCAAACGTTGGAGACAGCAAAAACATTAAAAATTTTATTCTTTTTCTCTACGCGTTATGGAAATACTAAAGCACGGTATCCAGAGAGAAGAAAACTGTTGCAAAGCAGTGAGAGAGAGCGAGAGGCAAATAGTTTGGAACAGCTTGTCTCCTAGGTCTGTTTCAAAGGGTGGTATCCAGTACAGGTTCGAAAATACTAGAACGGTGCAAGATTTAGGAGATTTTTGTTTTAGTATTTCCATAACGCGTAGCGAAAAAGAATAAAATTTTTAATAAAACGCTTTGTCTCCAATGTTTGCCTCTCGCTCTGTCCTTCACATATCGCAAATTATGGATCCCGGCATGAACAAAAATGCGTGGAAAAGTCGAATTAAAAGAGCGAATACAGTCCTCATTGACTTAATAAAGGCAAATACAATATTTTGGGAATTGGGAAAATATATGAATTTGCATTAAAAGACCTGGGACGAGAAAGTAAAATTAAAAATAAGGATGCAGGACTATCGAAAGGAAAAATGGGCCACTTTTGCATCTCGTTATGCAATTGGCACAGGATAGCTTCTCCTCCATGGGTATGGGTTCCATCATGTTTCTCCCTGAACGGAACACCCACCTATGCCTAAAAGAGCCCATATACAATCATCCGAGCTCCTTAGACATATACTATGGGCAGTCCAAGGCAAGCGCACCCGCCGGAACTTATGTCAATAGCTTTGGTACATTTAATAATCTAAAACAAATCATAAAAAGATGAATGTGTGTGATGTTTCAAATTTTGCCGGTTGTCAACAAAGTATGACCGCATCATTGGCCCTCAAAAAATGCCGAACTACAAGAAGAAAGAGCGGTCACACTTCAAAAGAATAAACATTTTTGCGCTGCGTGACAACTTTATTTGCTGGATACTGAGCTTTAATCGAAAAAGTTTTAATATTTTTTCGACAGTATTTTTAAAAAGTTCAAATATCGTGTAGTATTTTCAGCCGATAGTTTGAGCCCCTGGTTTTAATGCCACCGTCTGGTAATACCATTTCGTAGAAGATCAGAAAAACATTAAGAAAATCCGGTTAGTTAATAAAAAGCGCGGTGAAAATAGTTAAACGCTATTTGCAGTGCCGCGTGATAGCTTCTTATTGGCATTAAAGGCAAGTAGCACCGCTGCAACGGCGAAGAACACGTTCACGAGTTTGTTCAGAGAGTTTGTGGATACAGAGTGCATAGATAACAAGCAGAAGAAAAGGGGGAGGAGGAGGCGAATACAATGTATAACGTGGACTGATTCGAAGTTGTGTTTTTGCAGAGATCGACCAGTTGAGCTTAAATAATGAGTGCGTCGAGCGAGGGCGGCGCGGGAGGAGGAGCGGTGGGCGGCGGAGGCGGAAGTACAGCAGCGCCATCAGGTATGTTGAACGATATCCAAGTGGAATGTATACATATGTATGTATATACTCTGTGGAATAAACCCTGTATTAGCATTGTGCTATTGTGTGCGTATGTATACATAACATTTCAGCGCCTCTCTTTTGCTCTCGCATACGCGCACTGTTTGTTTCCTATTCCTCTTTTTGCCTCACTTTCGCAGCACTGCTGCTCTCATTGTGCATCTGTGTGTGTATGTGTGCTTTGTTGTTACTGTGCATTCGTGGCAGGGTTGCCAACAACCCCATAATTGTTCTCTTTTAATGCCCATGATTTTCCTTAGATTCAAAAAGTCGATTAATTCGATTTAAGAATCCCTTCCTTTGCTATCCATTACCTTTGTCCGTCCATCGTTTGTGTTTTCCATGTGGAACTTTTAACCAGAAAACTCACAGAAACCCCACACTGCCTGCCCGCACAGCCCCCTTGAAAACCATTAAGATACGCACCACCCAACAACTGCATCCCCATGCACTGCCAGCGTTGTCCTTGCTGCCGTCATTGCATCCATCTTCATCATCGGTGGCTTCCGCATCTTCATCCGCATCCCTGGTATCGCATTCGCATCCGCCACTGCTGCGCGGCGTCATTAACAAGTACTCACTGCCATCATCCCATTTGCCATCCTCTGCAGCTCACTCGGCGGTGGCAGCCAAGATTACCCACGTGAAGGCCGACGGAGGCGGCGGGATCTCTATTTCCGGCACTCCAATCCTCAGCGCCGGAACCATCAAGGTAGCCGCAGCCAATCCCATACAGCAGGGTTCTCTGGCCGGCACACCGATATCCCTGAATACGGGTCAAACCACCACGGCGGCCTCCATACGAGCTATCGGAGCTGGAGGGCAGTCCACGCAGGTGCGCGTCATGATGCCCATGATAAAGCAGCTGGAGAATGTGACGGCGACGGGAAGGACTCAGATTACAGCCATACCCGCTGCTCCGGCTAGGAGTGTGTCCAATGCTTCAATTACTGTCACCCGGCCGGTCGCACAGACCTATCTACCGCGAGCCAGTGTCACGGCCACCCAGATGGGTGGCGTTGGCGTGGGAGTTGGCCAACGCTTGGTCACACCACTGCGAGCCACCTCCTCGGCTTCGGCCACAGTGACGCCCGCAACGCCCACGGGTCTGAGCACATCGGGCGGCTTTGTGCGCGGAGCAACCGCCTCGGTCAGCAGGAGTGGAGTGGCGGTATCATCCCAGCCGCCGTCCACGGTGATCTCGTCTAGCAACAGTGCTACCTGGATGCAGAGTCCGACGGGACAGGTGCAACTTATACGGGCGATCCATCAGCCGCGTCAACGCATCATTACGACGTCGTCGGCAGGCGTGGGCGGTGCCAGCGTGGTGACCACAGCTACGCCAGTGCAAGCGCCAACGCGTGAGTGTTTGCCTCAGTAAAACCCCCCCACAAGCTTCTCTATTAATTGTTTTCCATTCTGACAGCTCTATCTGTGTCTACTGGACAACCTTTGACCCAGCAGCAGGCAGCGGGTGGTCCTGGTGGTCCCCAAGCTTATGTGGCCACCGTCTTGCCACAGAGGCAGCACCAAGCCACGCTGGTCTACTCCTCAAACGTGTCGACGCCAAATGCCAATCCAAATCCTGGCCAACAATTTAATCCGCGTTTCGCAGTGGCCACGCCCACCACAACGCCCGGCGGAACCACAGTGACGCCTCGGCAGGTGCGTCCCATACCGCTGGGCAAGAGCTTTCCGGCTGCCAAGTTAAACACGACTAGCATCAGCATCAGGGCGCCGAGCATCCCGCAGTTGAATGCCAGCGTTACGCCATCTCAGACGCCCGTCAGCGTTTCCGGGGGAGCGACAGTGGCGCCAGGCCGAGGTCCTGGAGTCGGTGGAACTGCTCTGACAGCCACTAACTTGCACACGACAAGGATAATCCAGTTGCAGCAGCCCGCGACGGGAACCACGCAGCAGATCATCGGCCCTGCTGCCCGTTTGGCCGGCAATGTGATGCTGCAGCCCTTCGTGATGAGCACCACGGCAGCCGCCAAGATGGGTGAGTTGAAATCAAGTTGAATTTATGCCTTAAAACTATTTCTTTGTAATTTTGCTGCAGGAATCCGACCGCCTGTTACTATGACGGCCAAGGTGCAGCCATCGCTGACTATCACCCAGCTGAATCCCATTGGCAAGCTGTCCACCGCCGGAGGCACAGGCACAGGTCCCACAATGACGCCGCAAGGCGTGGCCAGCATCCAGGCGGTGTCCGTGCCAAGTGTATCGGCTCCCAGTTCGGTGACGGGAGCCACATCAGCGGCTGGCGGAGCAACTGTCCTACCCCTGACCATTAGCGGGAGAGGCGGTGCAGTTGGTCCCGGGGGAAACATCCTTACAGGCACACTGACGCCCATTAAGAATGCCAGCGGGGGCATTAAGATGATGATGACACCGGCTCCAGCGGCTGCTGCACCAGGCTTAGAGGGAACCGGAAACAGTGGACCAGCAGTGGGAAGTTTCCAGCGCACTTGGAATCCGGTTGTGGCCTCACAGAGCCAGTTAATGAAGGTTCGTTGCGATTTCGCTCAGCTCCCTCCCAGTCGGCGGTATCTCTTACGTATTTCTTTTCCACTCTCTCTCAGATCGATGATAAGGGAAGTGCTGCCACAATCTACTACGAATCTATGCCGGCCTCAGCCTCTACGGGGGTTCTATCGCTGACCACCACCACTGTGACGCAGAGCACACAGGCACAGCCGCAATTGGTGAGCAGTGCCGGCGGCAGCTTGTCGGTGTCCTCATTGCCCTTCGCCAGTCATGCGCCCACTGGAGCTGGAGTCGGATCCGCCGCCGGAGTTGGATCGCAGGCCACATTCACTGTATTGCCCTCAGGCGCTGCTGGCGGGGGAGGAGGAGGAGGAGCTGCTACCCGCACCATTGGAGGTCACCAGCAGTTGATAATCCCAGCCGGAGCGAACAGCGCACCGCCGCAGCACATGGTGATACCGCTGCACACTTCGGTGAAGGTGACCACGACGACGGGAGCGGGCGGCAATCCACAGCAGGCTGCCACCGGCGGAGGTGTCGGTGGATCGTTGGTGTCCAACTTTATGCGAAAGCGGGATGCAGAGGGTTCGCCCATCCGAGCGGCAAAGAATCTGGCGCCCACGTTGCTGTCGATGGCGAGCAACACAAGTGGTCCGAGTCCGGGAACCACTTTCAATCTGCAGCCCGTGTCCGTGGCGGTGCCGACATCCAGCGGACTCACCGTGGAAGCGCTGGCCAAGAAGGAAAGGGAACGGACTGCGACACATGGCGTGCAGCCCATCAGCAGCGGCGGCGGCGTGGCATCCACAGCAGCTGCTACAGCCGGTGGTTCTTCAACGAGAAATTCTCGGGCCGAGTCGCCGGCCTCCTCGGATGGCTCCACTACTGTATCGGCGAACTCCTCGCCCGGTGTGGATCAGCAGCAATTGCAGGACAGGATTGGTGATCCGCCACCGGCGGCTGCTGGTGCCAGTGCGCGGGAAAATGCCACGCACTTTAACCCCATCAATGAGGTAAGTGTCGAACGAGAGGCTTTAGTACATCTTTTAACTTTTATATTCTCCTTGAAGATGTACTCATCACATCAATCCATTCAGCAGAGCTTGAGTCACTCCTCCCTGGGCGCTCGCAGCGGCAGCAGCGCCTTTGTGGATGTGCAAGCACCGACGCCACAGCAGCAGCAGCAACAGCCACCTCAGCAGCAGCAAGCGTCGCACCTGGTGGTGGGTTCCTCCTCGCAAATGCAACAGCAGCAGCAGGCAGGTCCTCGACTGAACGGCACGGGCAATAGCTCCAGCGCCAGCTATGACTGCTCCTCCAGAAAGAAGCCGCGACGATCAACGTGAGTAGTTTCTATAGAAGATCTGTCATAGCAGAAGAAATCATTTGCTAATGTTGGTAATCCCCCACAGCAATGACAGCCAGCACTCTACCCAAAGTCAGGCATCCCTGTCCCTGCCACCGCCTAGTGCTGAACCAACAGCGCCAACTGGTGCTGCATACATGCAGCAGAAGCACAACAATGGAGGGCTGCTGGTGGCAGCAACGGCAGCGCCATCGGCACCCAATAGTGCAGCAGGCGATGCCAACCATCGGAACAGTACACCGGCCGTGACGGGCAACAAGGAGAATGCCAATCCGGTGGACTTTGTAATCCGTCGTCCGCGCAACTGTGCGCTGCTCAATGTGAGTTCAGGCTGAATGCCATCATATCTGAGGATCAGCTGGCTATAATTTTCCACTATTGCAGACGTACAAGCCCACTCACAAGTTGGCCAACAATCACTTCCATCGGTATACCGATGTGAAGCCGCGGGAGGAGCGTCGCGCCACGGTGATCGATTTGGCCAATCAACCGAATGTCCAGGGTAAAATCAATGGATGGAAGATCTATCATTTGAGTTCGCAGATGGAGGACTTGGTAAGAGCAATCAACTATTTACATTTTAAACAAACTTGACACAAACTTCATGCCACGAAACAGAACGAATCGGAGATGGTCAGCTTGGGACAGCTGGAGGTGATGCTTAAGGATCTGGAGAAGGACAAGGATAAGCACAGTGAAATGGAGCGTGTGACGGAATTGTTAAAGGTAAGCTTACAATTTAACCCTCTAAACGTTCAGTAATAATTCAATTTTGTATCTCCAGGGCAATATCCAACGCAGCAAGATCATCACCGAGGGCATTAACGAGGCACAGAGTCAGCTCATGAAGATCTTTGAGCACAAGCCACACGTATCGGACATAATCAATCGATGTGCATCCAAGAGGAACTTCAAGAAGCGCGAGAAGATCTAAATCTGATCAGAATATCATGATGGAATCACAACAATATTCCATACATTCGTTAGCCATTTCCGTGGCATCTCTGATAGTGTGTATATTGTCTAGGTTAAGCCACTTAGATTTAGACCAATTCTTACCTTAAACGCGATTGAGAGATTTGTAAGACAAACCAGAGAGTTACAAAGAGAATCCAGCAATATTTTTTCAATTTCCTAAACTTAAAAACGCAAATATACTAAGCACTTGAGTTGTATTTAGTAGAAATGGTTTATTCTTGTATTTTTAGGTGGTATTTTTGAAGACATTTCTCCTACATGGGCGGCGGCGGTGGAACGCCATTGAACATGGGATGCATGGCGGCGGGCCGCGGTGGTCCAGGCATTGGGAAACCTCCGCCAGGCGGTCCCATCGCCCGATGCATATTCGGCGGCGGTGGCGGCAAAATCTTGGGCTCGAACTTGAAGGCAAATTGCAGGAAAAACTGCTTGGTGTCGCGATTCCAGTGCGTCCAGAACTTGCCCTCGCTCTTCTCCACCTCCCGCGACGGCACCTTGAAGCCAATGGTCTCATACGGCTCGGAGGCGAACAGCAGGTACTGCCACTTGCGGTCTGGCGGCTCTATCTTTTGCTCGTAGGCGGACATGAAGCGATGGCGTGGTACAATGTTCTCCGAAATTTCCGGGTAATCAATTTGGAAGAGTAGCGACTGCTGGCCATTGCTGAGCTCTCGCTGCTTGGTCACCCGATAGCCAGGCCTTCCGATTTTCACAAACTTCTTGGGCTCGACGCGCGGCTTCTCCGGTGCCAGCAGGGATGAGGGTGCTTCCTTGGCCTCCTTGGCGGCTCGGCGGGCCAGGTTTTCCTGATGCTTCTTGCCCTGCGTGTGGGCCAGGTAGCTGCCCTCGTTGTTGTGCAGCGTCAGACAGAGCTTGCACTCGTAGGAGCCCAAGTGGTTTTTCATAAAGTACGGATCCTTGTTTAGATCGATGGTTTCGAGGGCGAGCTGCCGCAGGCGCTCCTTCCGGTCGCGGTTCGTTTCCGACCATGAGGCCACGCCTCCGCTGCCGGTCTTGCCACCGGCACGGTTCTGGAAGTCCATTTTGGGGTTTCTTTATTGAATTTAAGCAAAGAGAAAAACGTTTTCGCGTTGGGTAGAAATTTTTCGGAAAATTGTTGTTGGTGTACAGAATAGGGTTGTCAACACGCCTCCAGGCAGCTAGTGGTGGTAGTTTGCTGGAGTTCGCGTGTACGTCTATAGAGGGCTCGATAGTTTATTGCGAAACTGTGAAATATTTGGTAATTTTAATTTGTTCAACATTATTTTGTATTTAGGTATTGCTGCAAATATGATAATCAATACATTTAATTTATTTAAAATTAATTAGATTAAATATTTCAAATATAAAAGGTATTCTTCAGGTGTCCTGTGGTATTTATCAATAAGCGAAATGCGGTCATACTGTGATTTTAGTTGCACATGCGGATATTTTTCCAATTTTGAAGTTTAAAAAAGGCCAGACCACAGCAAAAAATCGAAACCTAAGTAGTGTCTGTGTAATGCTTCAATCAAGAAAAAAAGGAATTTAAAAAAATAGTTTCTGTGTTGCGGCCGGAATTCCGTAAGCAAAAACGCCAGGGCCCACATTGTGTGTGTTTGTGAATCAATTTAATTTTCTTACGACATTTCCATGAAAACTGGGCGTCGAGCTAGAATTCTTAACTTGTAGCATAAATAAATTGGCCCCAGGATGGACAGCAAGAGGCAGGAGCCTGGCATCATGGGTCCACCGCCGGCAATGGCGGATTCCAGCAAAAGCGAGGCAGATTCTTCCCCTCAACCAGCGTCAACGCAGTCGTCGAGTGCCAGAGCCGCAGCACCGCCCAGGCGGATAATCAAGAAGGTCAATCTGGATTTCAAAATACTCAAGAAAACTGGACTGGCCAGGAAACTGGCGGAGGTGATCAAGGAAAATCCAGGCGCGAGGGCGGCAATAACACACGCGCCCAGTACTAGCGGACCTCCCTCTGTCGCTACGCAGTCTACATCTGCGGCTGCGACGATGACGGCGGCGCCGGCAGCGGCGTTGGCTGCATCAGCATCCAGCGCATTGCACTCGCAACAGCAGCAATTTCATCAGCCTGGTAAAAACATATTTTTTTTTAGCATTTTTGTTTGTTTGAATCTCTAAAAACCGTTAGCATGCTGTAGGGAAGCCTTGAATGGATGTAAGAGTTTGCGACATAGGGCAGAGAAATGTTGCGATGGCGCAGCTGCTTGAGGCGGCGTCAGATAATCAGTGGCGAATTTAGTTTTCGCTCGATTTTTCCTCCGAGTTCGGATCCCGTTTAGGGGAGGGATATTTTTTTCTCTTCTAATGTTTTATTTTAACCTTTTACTTATATAAATTTACCTAAAAATCATGTGCATATCCTGGGGATCAATTTATTTCATTCATTCGGTTAGAAAGGCTTGAAGAAACATACATTTTTTTTTGTTATAAGAATTAGTGTAGCATTAGTTGATATTTGTAGTTAATTAGGTAATTTGAAAAATTGAAGAAACCAAACATGTTTGAAAAATATTCACATCCATTCTAGGGTTAAGGGTCTTGGGGAATTTGAAGACTAAAATGTTAATCCAGAGTTAATTAAGATATGCCAGAGCTTAATATATAAATGTAAATAGTATTTATTAAAGATGTGAAAAAACATTATGTTGACAATTTTCTAAAAGAAAAATACAAAGTTTTTTAAATATTAAAAACCCTACAAAAGACAGCACAAATAACAAGATGAAATAAGAAGTAACCGAAGAGTTGGTACACTTTAATCCTCGCGCACAGAAGGATTAATTTTTTTTTGAATCTCCACACCGCAAACTCGTTTCAAGTGCCACCTTTGACACACGCGTTTATATTCTTTCGATGGCCCAGCCTGTAAGTGCGCGCGCTTCGAGTGAGGTTACGTCCGCTTTTTGGCCCGAGTTCAAATCCCAGTGCCGGCCCAACTCCAATTTTGTTTAATCGACCAGAGATGCCTTTTGTGTTGTTGTATTATGATTTATTGGCATTTATTTAATATTTGAATTAGGTTCGAAATGGGTTATTTAATATTTAAGCAAGTTGGCTATTCGATTGTAGTACTTTTTAGGATAAATAAGTATAAGTAATAAGTGCATGCGTATTGACAGACATTACATCATTTACATTTTTATATGTATGTATAAATATCTTAATATATTTATTATATACAATTTATGTATATTCCGCCGCATTTATATTTTATTTATATTTTCTTTCCTCACAGCATCGCCGCATACCGCCGCAGTGAAACGTATTAAGATCTCAGATAGTGTGGAAAAGACGGTGCCAATTCAAACACCGCCGTTGGCCACGACGTCCTCCAGCCTGGAGCGCTCGATGCACGTCAAGGCTATACTGAAGAATAGGATTCTTAACAAGAGCATTAACAGTTCCACCCAAAATCAGAATCCAATGCCCAAGGCAATCCCGACCACTTCTACACAGAGCTCTGCTCCTCGCAGTGCTGCTACTGCCACTACTAGTGGGTCTTTCTCTATTCCCAAGGCGGATCTGAGTGTGCGTCCAAAGCACCCGCCATTACTGCTTAATTTGGTGAATCAGTTGCCCAAACATAGGACCATGTGCGTGACCACCGATGACATACAATTGAGGAACCAACAGGAGCTGCTACAGCAAAAGGCTTTTGAAAGGCATCCTCCTCCTCAGCAGAAGCCGCCACATTTCCAGCCAGCATCTTTGCATATTATTCGGCAGAAATCACAAGATGCTCCCACATATTCCCCCATACAAACATCGCTACAAAATCAGCCAGAATCAACGCAGATTTCAATGCAAAAGTTCACGCAAAAACCACAAAATATTCCTATACAAAATCCGCCTCAGGCTTCATTACCAATTGCTGCTCCAGAAGCTCCGCTAATTTCCCAGAAGAGTCCCTCGCCACCACCCTTGATTGTGCTGGAAAACAAGGTACTGGCCCCTAACGAGAAGATCGACTTGAGTAACCTGGGATTGCCGAGCAGCACTACAATAGTTCCCACTATCCTGAAGACCAAGTCACAACCCGTTGCCGAGGCAATCATGAAGGGCGGCAAGTTGATAATGAATGCCAATAAGTTTAAAGTGCCGCGGCAAAAGCTAGCTGAGATGGCCCAAGAGATACGTAATCAGGCCAAGCAGGTGAAACAGAACACACAACCGGAAGCGGAAGTTTCTGCAGAAAGGGATTCTTCTAGTGCAACCACTTCATCCACTGGTGAAGCCAAAGATTTAATAAAACTCAAAACCAATGAGTTGCCCCACTTGACACCTCAACAATTTAACGAATCAGGTAGGCCTTTGGATCAAGAAAATGACAACCCTGAATCCAGATTTATTGACATTCCCATTGACATGAAAAGTGCTGAAACGGAGAATGCTAAAGTAATGACAGAGACAAGCTTTCTGGACTTGCCCATACATATTTCTACAGCAAAGCAGTTAAATGTATCGCCAGATCCTGCACAAGAACCCTTACCAGCAGCAGAGAAACCTAAGAATACTTCCACATCAACAAGAGAGATCCCTGAAACAACAATGGCCACAGAAGCACACGAAGCTTCATCAACAGATTCTAAAGTCCAATCCGCCGTGGATTTTATAGCCCAACTATCTGCAGAGCATCCCCTAGACGAAAGCAGCTTCATGGATCTCTCGCCGGAAGAACAGCGCTTGAATGCTCTGTTTGGTGGCGCCGGAGGATGCTCTTTTGCTGGACTGACGCCTGCAGACACAGAAAGGGAAAAGGCGATGCTAGAGGATGGAGGTTCTTTAACTGTCGCGACGTCGTCTTCCCAGGAGCTAGCGGAGGAGGAACTGCCAATTGGTAAGATAATGAAAATGGATGACATGGATATACTGCATGCCACTTTGGATGTGAGTAGCGATAGTACCAACATACTACGCATCAGTCCAAATGCGATCAAGTTGAGGAGCAGTGTGGATAAGTCAATTATGGAGTTACCAGCGGTTACCAATGCAGATGTTGCAATTCTGGCAACAAACGCAGACTCTTCGGTTGATGCAACTTCAAGTCAAAAAGGTGAAAAGCCACCAGAGCCAGACAGTTCCCTAAATAATGTAGCAGGGGAAACATCTAAAGGGCTCCTAGAAAAGCAGCTTGAAAAAGTGCCTGATTCGGAACCTGCCAATGAGGTTAATCCTCCGGCAAGACGGGTCCCCCTAAGATCTAAGAAGGCCAAGATCAATTTAGTGCAACGGAATAAAAGGCCAAGCATCCAAAACAAGCCCGTGGAGGCAAAGAAATCCAAGCTGGATGGCCTCGAGGCAACCGATGCGGAGGAGACTGCGGCCATAATCGATCACAGTTTGCTTAAAGAGGGTCGAGGGATCGAGGTAATTGTATATTTGAATGATCAAAGGTCAGAAAACGTAAATCTTAATTTAATTAGTGTTAAACACAATCCCAAACAGGTGCCCGCTGACGAGGAGCAAGAAGTTGTAGAGTTTAGAGAAGTTGATGCGCAGCAGGCAGTCAGCCAGTCCAAAAAAGGCAGAAAGCAGGCAGCCTCTAAAGATGATGAAAAGCAGCATGAAGTCAGGGATTCCAAAGAAGATAAGCAGGAGGCTACAGAAGATGACTCCAAAGAAGATAAGCAGGAGACTACAGAAGATGACTCCAAAGAAGCTTCCAGCACAACAAATTACACAAAATCCATTAGCCAAGCAGATGTCCAAAATGCAGCCAAATCCGCCATCCAACGTGACCTAACCCAGTTGTATCATCCACCTAAAATGCCCAAAATGAAAACCAGTAAAAAGAATAGTAATCAGGAAGAAGAGGAGCACTCACAACCGGTTGCATCAGTCTCCCTTATAGACGTTCTCTCACAGGACCCACCGCCCCCTCAGGGCGTTGCCAAGTTGCCATTTCGAAAAGAGTTGAACACTGATGTTAATGCGCCAGAATCCCCTGGAATACAGAATTTAATTACGCACCTGAAAGCTGAGAAAGTGACACCACCGACCAAGCAGAAGCTATCGCCAACTCCGCCAAGTTCAGAGGAAACAACGAAAGGGATGCCACGCAAGAAACGGGTTAAAACGCGGCCTGTTCTTAGCAAGCGAAAGAAATCCGAAGAAATTGCTCTCGAGTTCCTCCATCCCGTGTGTGCAAATGTTGCAGGCGGTCGCATTCCCACCTCGAGCACCAGTGATGACGATGGTACCGTGTTCCTTGGTTTCAATAACAAAGAGGAGAAGCCTTCCAGGACCCCAGTGCGCAGCCAGCGAGTGCGGCAAATGAGGATCAATGAGACCGACATCAGCGACGATGCTACTCCCGACTACGATGAGACTGAGGAAGAGCAGCAGCAGAGGCCAGTGGATGACGACTTCCCCAATAGATCCAACAGTCAAGTTTCCGACTCGGATAGCAGTGAAGGTCCCATTCATTTCGATGAGAATTCAGTTGACGAGGGCACAAGTCTTGATAAAGCGCCAGTATCAATAGAAGCAGCAAGTTCGAAGCAGGTCCAGTGGGAGGATCTTAAGGGAAACAAACAACAAGAAGCAATTAATGAACCAAAACGGCCGGAAAATGTGATAACCGAAAAAGATGTAAAAATTGATGACAAAAAAACCAAGAGCAGCAAGAAGCAGCCAAGAAAAACGTTCTCCAAGAAGGAATTTGATACTACAGCTGTAGAAATGAATTCCGAAGAGCCCTCCACAAGCAAAGGAGTTTTAAAAACGAGTAAAACTAAACAACAAGCAAAAGCTGGACCTCAAGAAGGTTTAATTCCAAAGGAAAGCGAAAAAGCTTCTGAAAAACTTTGCGTACTTGAAACCATAGTCGGAAAAGAGGACATGTCAGAATCTAATGAAAATAGGAAAGAGCTAAAAGCTGAAGAGGAACCAGTAACATCTGACAAATACAAAGGAAAACGACGATCTCGCTTGAGGAGTAATGTTAGGAATGACAATCAAGCTGAAACTAAGCCTGAACAAAAAGACGACGAGCATAAAATTCATGAGGAACCAAAAGAAGTTGTAGGAACAAAAGAGAACAAACGCAGAACTCGGACCTTATTAGTTTCTGAACCTGTGATTGATAAGGGAAAAGAAGAGCAACCAATTGAGTCAACAAATTCTGCAAATATAAGAGGAAAGCGATCATCAAGACTTACAGCTCATTCAGAGTCCACAACTCCTGCAATCACTGAACCTGCAGTAAATGCCATCCCATTGGAATCCATCGAAGCAGTTCAAACAAGAGCAAGTCGTCAGTCTCGCAGCAGAACACCTAAAGAACCCATTCCATCTTGCCCAATTACCAAGTCAGAGGAAAACAAGACAGACACAGGGAGACAGGAAGAAGTTAAAGATCCCGAAGATGTTAAAGCTGACGAGGAACCGAGTCACAGTAGGATTGCAGGGAGATTAAAGCGTCAGCCTCGGAGTAGGAAATCCACTGTTGTTCCTCCACCTGTTGCCAAAGATGAGCTGAAATTGGATGAGGAAATTATAAATACAAATTCACAAAAACCACCACAGGATGTTAAGGCTGCAAAGGAACCAGATCACAGCTCAAATTCGAAGCCGGTGCGTCAGTCGCGTGGTAAAACAGCTAAAATAACAAACTTAGCTGTTAGTAAAAACAAAACAACTCAACACCAGGGGGAAAACAAAGCTGCAGAGAAACCGAATACAGCTTCAACTTGCGAACAAATTAATGTTCCAAGCCCCAAAAATGTTAGTGCCACAGATGATGAGGAAAAGCCTTCAACTTCTAATAAATCCAAAAGGAAACGACAGTCCCGAAATACGTCACAGACAGTTTCCAAAATAAGTGCTGCTGATGAGACGGAACCGTCAGTAGCTTTACCAGATTCCACACCCGCAGAATTAGTTCCAGAGGACAAAGTAGAAGCCTATGTTGCCAAAGATGAAGTTATCCTCGAATCTGTTCCCAAAAGGGCTAAGAAAAGAAGCGCTCTTAGTGAGTCTTTGGTAGCAGGAGAAGAAGACTCTGAACCCGCTGCTCCTTCTTCATCAGCCAACAGAAAAAGAAAGCGAGATGCTTCTGCCGAAACAGAAGAAACTGGCGCTTCCAAAAAACTAAAGGAAGATCCTGGTGCACCTCAAGCCTTCAATCCACGCCTGTTGCTTATCCGAAACCGCGAACAATTGGAGAGTGATGAAGTGCTAACAGAAGAAGGCAAGGGCCAGGGTCCGCTACAATGCGGCTTGTGTCTGGCACGCAGCACCGCAAAGGATTGGCAAACCCATCTGGAAGAACACTATGGAGTAGGTTGGCTTGTCGGCGAGACACCAAACATTACGCGCTCCTCGGTCTTACGGCTTATGAAGAAGTATATCGATGGAAGCGGCAAAAAGCTAACTTGCCGCCTCTGCCAACGAGAATTGACGTCGCACACGGGCATGATGGTCCACCTGGAGGGATGCGGCAATAAGCAGCGCTTGGAGTGCGACCTCTGCAAGAGATCGTATACCAAACTCTCATTTCCCCTACACAGGCAATCCTGCTCGGGCCAACAGAAGAGAAAGGAGGAAACTGGCAGCTCCTTTAACCTACGTCTGCTGCTCATCCGGAAGCGGGAGCAGTTGGACAGCGAAGAGGTTCTAACGGAGGAAGGCACGGGCAAGGGTCCGTTGCAGTGCGGTTTGTGCCTGGCACGCAGCACCAAAGTGAAGTGGCAAAGCCATTTGGAGGAGCATTATGGAGTCGGCTGGCTTGTAGGCGAAACACCAAAGGTAGGTGGTTAAGCAAAATCACCCAATAAATTCAAATCCCAATCTCATTTCTATCACACAGACCATCACACGAAACCGGGTGATGGTTATGATGAAAGCCTTCCTGGAGGAAACCAAAAAGAAGCTCTTATGTCGCCTCTGTGACCATCAACTGGGCAGTGCTTTGGGCATGATGCTTCATCTGGAGACGTGCGGCAACAAGCAGCGTGTGGAATGCGAAATCTGCCATAGATCATACTCCATACTCACACTTCCGGGTCATCATCGGGTCTGCTCGAAGCGCCAGCAGCTGGCAGAGACATCAATGGTTAACGATGAGCAGCAGAAGGCCGAAGATGCTGGCGAAATGGTGTTCAGCAATGCGGGACGTGCGAAACGGAAGTCAACAATCAAGTAAGAGAAGAAACTAAAGGCTGTTAGCTGTACATAATTTTTTATACGAAATATATGGGTGCTTCTCTTAACTGTATTTAACAAGAAATATATAAATTAATAGGAAATATATGAGTACTAATTGTAACATTATTTGCAAAAGGATTTAAAGTCGTTTAAAAATGTGCCTAAGCAAAGCAATACTTTCGTTACGAAATCAAGCATAGATTTAGGCGTCTTTCCAGGTATCCCTGTATATATATTAAAATTCTATAACATACTTTCGGGTACTATTTTAATTGATTTAAAAAACATCGTTCTCTAAAAGAGTTTTCCTATCGTATCAACAATTATTAAATTCTTATCCGTTACAGGGCTGAAACGAAATTAAAGAAAATTGGTGAACACACTTCCGCCAAAAACGAGTTCGATGGCAGCGATTCCTCCGATTACGATATGGCAAATGACAAGGAATCCTCCGAGGAGTACGATTCGGAGGGAGTCGATTCCAATGAGGACGCCATTAGCGGCGAGCAAGATGGCAGCGATTGCGAAAAGTCAAAGCATAGAGGAAAACGGACCTGCAAAAGGCGCCCGGGGAATGTCAGCGAACATGCCACCAAGCCTTGTGAGTAAAATCTTATCAACTTGTAAGATTTGATATAAATATTATTATATATTTTAGTATTCTTACGTGGCGAAAGCCAAAGAACTAGTGCGACCCGTAAATGGGAGGAATTGTGAGTACAAATGACACACTCATTTTATAACCCATTTGTTTGTAACATAAACTCTTTCTTTAGCTTGCAAATCAATTATTCAGACAGTCCTTTGTATTGCCATCTTGTGCCTGGCTACTCTACCCTCTCACGCGAAGATGCTCTTAGTTTGCTGCCCTCCAAAGAGGAAAAATCTGTACGCTATGCTTATGGTAAAGCAAGTCAGGACTCGGACTGGCAACGGTTGGCACCGCTTGAAGGCTTCAACAAAGAAGGTACGGTTTACCATAAAGAGGGAAATTCCCAATTTAAATATTAACTCTGTGCGAGTTTCTTTATTCAGGCGAATATGTGGGTTATCTCGGCGGACCTATTAGACAACTGGCTTGGGTGCCAATGCCCGCGACGTCTACGGATCAGTATTTGCTGTGTTCCCTCCGATCCAGGATGAAATCCTTTGCACGGCACTCGAAACTGAAGCAGGAAGACGGTCTCTTGATGCTGCTCAAATGTACAGAGGGGGGGCCTTCGAATGACGAAACATCATGGAGCGTACGACCCAAGCTTCATTACGGAATACGCGTGCCCAATGGACCGGCTCATAGTTTCGCCTTCTTGCCCAGCGGTGGCTACGATCAGGCAACAAATCGTTTGGGCCTCTTGGCTGTGGCCCATGCCACGAGTGATGTCCACATCTATGCTCTGCCACTGGAGGTTAAAAGTAAGAAAAAAGCTGGCGAAAATGTAGTGATCCAATTGGATGCTGTGATAACGCTCAGTTTGGATGTGGACCAGCCGCCGGTTGAAGATCAATGCACAAAAATCTGTTGGTCGGAGGTAATTGAAAGTTATTTTAATATAAACAACATTAATTTAATTCAATTTGAATTATTTCCACAGGCTTTTGGACACAATTTCCTGGCAACAGGCTATGCCAGTGGCCGCATAGCCTTCTGGGACATTGGTGATACGGAGAGCATTAATTGCTTCAGGGGGAATAAGGATCAAGGAAATACTTTTGTGCCTTCAAATACCCTTTATCTGGGCGAGCGGAATATCCAATGTAAGCTGCCAAACTAATTGGTAATAAAATATAAAATTAGTTCGGATTCTTTTTCAGTTATGGAACTGCATTACGACATGAATGGAATACGTTGGCTGGCGGTGGGCACTTCAGTTCGTAAATTTGTGGTCTACGATATTATGAACTGGTCGCAACCGACGACACTGATGCAGAGCACCTGGAATAATATATATTTAGCCACATTCACTTGGTCCCCGGTTAGCGAGCTGATTGTACTCAGCAGTACCCGTAAGCACAATTTGTTTATTTCTAATTAAATTAGCATTTAAAAATTATATTTATTCACATTCTCTGGCAGACTACAATTCACGTGCGATATTGATTAATCCTGCGGGCATAGAATTCGATTCCCGAACCTTGGACAGCACTTTGACTGCAAGTCGTTCCATGCATTGGAATTGCCAGCAAAATTACTTAGTGCTTGTGACAGACATCGGCGACCTGGCCTTTCTCGATCCCAAGGCCATTACCCGTGGCGTTTATCTGGCCAAGACGATGATCAATTACCGGGCTGTATCTACCACTGAATTACGACACTTGGGCACTGGGAAGCCAAATCCAAACGATGTCATCACTCCGGATGAATTTCATAGCGACTATGGTGTGCAGATCAATCCTCTGGTTGAAGCGCCTCCACAATCGGCCCGAAAATGTCCATACCTGTCGGAGAAGCGTCGGCCCAAGAATCCGCACTTGCGGGCTTTAACGCGAAACAACTGCGTTCGCTGCAACTGGAACTCCTCGGCCCACTCGTGGGTGGCCATGGGCGCCGAACACGGCCTGCTGCGCATCCTCAACTTTAAGCGAAATGATTTCTTCTGAAGAAGAAGCATCATCTGAGATTATAAATTATTTTCTTTTTTACTACCTAATAGTAATGGTAATTGTATAAAATGGACTGGCTGAGGGAGAGTTAGATTATGTTCAAGAATTGCGTTAATATTATTTATTTATAGCTATTGGTAAATGATAAAACTTGTATTTTTTATATGAAGTTATTGTTGCAAAATATAATCTACCTTTATTAAATAATTTGGAATAATAATTTTTATAAATGATTAAACTCAACTCGTAGTAAGCTTGGTTTCTTTAGTCAGACTTTCAGCCTTCGCTTCGAGATATATTATGACGAATCGAAATCCATAGGACGCACAAAATGAATCCCAGCACTGATACCAAGGATACAGCTTCAGAACCTGATATCGCCGAAATAGAAAACTTGCGTAAACGAATGGTGGGCCTGCTGCAGCGTATGGATCGTGTGCTAGTTCCCTTGAGGGCAATGCATGGCGGCATAATGCCCGGTGATCCAGATTATCCTAAAATGAGCGATGAGCCAGAGAACATTGATTATGACGATGACGATGAGCCACAACATGCAGAGCCTACAGGACATTAATATTGAAGAAGTCAAGACCGAGCAGCCACAACCAAAATTATGTTTTATTGGTCCACAGTCCAAGGGACACTTAAATCGATGAGGAAGGGAAAATAAAACCCAAAGATCTGCAACTAAAACAACCCAAAGGACACTCTCATGGACAAGGAACTGGTCTTAAAAAGTAACTAAATCAACCTGCAAGACCCATTAAAATCCACCAATCCCCATAAATAACTGACAACTGGTTACATATTAAATATATATATATTTATTTTTCGCGTTATCATCAGTAGTTGTGTTTATTATTCCATAAAAACTATGTTTATGCAAATTTAACAATGATAGACGGGGACTTTTTATAGCTTTCAGCTGTGAGCTGTGATTATACAATTAAATTCAAATGTCGAAATATCGAAATATCGGGTTGAAAATGATTAAAAGTATATGTTTTTTTAGGTATATTTCGGGTTTTATTAAATAAAATATTAACACTTTTCTATCGCTGTATGGGCGTAAATAAATAAATCTGCAAGGGCCTTACAACTTATATGGGCTATATGCTAAGTGAATGCTTTCGATTGGGACACAAACAGCTAGATATATATATATATATAGTTCATTTACATAGACATACATATACATAGTACAAATATATATTACGAATTATATCGAACAAATGCATGCAGAGACGTTTAAAAAAAATCCCGAAAAGAAATGCAAAATTGCTGGTAAGTTTAGTTAAAAAACTGAATTCGTTGATTGAATGTGAAGTAACACTAAATAAGCATACATACATACAGGTATCATGATATATATATGTTTTTCTTACATTGCTGTTTGTCTTTTCTATGGCTGCAAAAGCAGGCCGTTAACAGTGGCTTAACATTTTTCTCGCGGCTTTTCTGCAGTTGACCTTCAGTCTTCGCTTTTAGCTATAGTTTGCTGCAATTCTCCCGATCGATCTCTTGATCTCCCGCTCTATGCCTCCTAACCGAAAATCTATGCGAACATTAAATTCTATAAACAAATTCATCCATCTATCGCAACGGGACTTGCACTTAACGCGAACCTAAATCAAACGTAAATTAACGGCAAGTTAACAGTGATTTCCGGTCTGTCTCTCAGCTTCCGGTTTGCGATCTGCGGCTTGCGCTCCTCGAGCGAAAGTGTCCTTCACCCCCTTACTGCTTCTCCGCACCGTTGACGGGAGTTGGAGCCGGGTTGGACCTGTTGCCGGCCAGCTCTTGCTGGATCTCGTTCAGACTCTTGCCCTTCGTCTCCGGCACTGCGAAGAAGACGAAGAACACGCCCAGAACTGTCAGGCCGGCGAACAGCCAGAAGGTGCCGCCGATACCGAGGCCCTCGTTCAAGTCATCGAACGTCTTGGTCACCACGAAGGCCAACAGCCAGTTGGAGGTACCGGCCAGCGAACCAGCGAATCCCTTGATGTCGGTGGCAAACAGCTCGCCCATCATCAGCCATGGCACCGGTCCATAGCCCATCGAGAACATGATGATGAAGATGCACAGAGCGGCCACCGGCAGCCAGCCCAGACTCTCCACCTGTGTCTCGTCCTGGCCCTGCAGGTAGAAGTAAACTCCGATGGCGGTTGTAGCGACGGCCATGGAAGCGCCCGAGGCCAGCAGAAGGATGCGACGGCCCAGCTTGTCCACCACTACGGTGGAGACGAAGGTGGCCACCACCTGCATGATGCCGATCAGAATGGTTGCCCACCTGGGTCCGATGCCAGTGTTGGCTTCCTGTGAAGGCAAAGGTTTCCAATTAACGATTTCCCAGTTTAAACTTTACTACAACCCACCTTAAAGATCCTCGACGAGTAGAAAATAACAGCGTTAATGCCGCACATCTGCTGGAAGAACATCAGGCCCAGACTGATGGCCAGCGCCTTGCGGGTGACGGGTCGGTTCAGGGCAGCCCACACATTGACCTTGTTCTCGCGGATCTCCCGATCGGTTTCGCGCAGCTCCGCCAGCTCCGGTTCGTAGTCGTACTCCTTGCCACGCAGCCACTGGATGGCCTTAACGGCACCCTCCGAACGATCTTTGGAAACCTGTCAACGGGGGGATTTCGGAAAGTTAGACATGCTCGTCGATTGTTTATCTTTTTATCGTCCGCTTTTGATGGCAAACTCGTGGTGCTTTTCGTATCTTTAAGGTTTTGGTTTTACCGAAAGATTTATTTGATTGACTCGCCGATTATATCTACTCAAGATACTATTACTTTACTCTAATTCAAAGGCGTTATCAAATGGAATTACTACACAAATTTTCATGATGATAATTTCTTAGTTATGAATTTCTACTGAAATTATTTTTGATTGACTCGCCGATTATATCTACTCAAGATACTACCATACTACAATTCGAAAGCGCCATTGAATTATATATGTATATTTTTTGTGATAAGTTTTTAAGTTAGGAATGTAGTTAGGCCGTGAAAAGATATTATTTAATAATTTATTTTATCATTATTATAATTAATTAAAAGCTTAGAAGTTGCATCTACAAAAGCATCTATATCAGTGATGGTTAAAGTCCTAATAATTCAACCCAATTAAAAGATTTAATCCACAAACTTACCAAATAAGTGGGCGATTCCGGCATGAAGAAGAAGATGGCTCCAAAGATCAGGGGCAGAATACCGCAGATGACGCTCACCCAGAAGATGTCCAGGCCGGCGCCAACGGCGTACACAAACAGAATACCAATGGTGATCATCAATTGGAAGAAGCTGCCCAGCGTTCCACGGATATCCTTCTGGGCAATCTCGCCCGTGTACATGGGAGCGGTCACACAGAAGGCACCGCCAGCGACACCGAGAATGAAGCGGGAGGCATACATCATGCCAACGTTGGCGGCCCAGATGAGCATCGCCCAGCCGAGGATGAAGGGCAGTACCAGGAGCAGCATGGTCCACTTGCGGCCAATTAGGTTGATGAGCAAACCAATGGGAATGCACACGGCGGCGGCACCCAGATTCATGGCCGAGCCCACCCACGAGAACTGGTTGTCGGTCACCACGAAATCGTAGCCGCTGTTGTTATCCACGATTTCCGTTTGGGCCGGGGATGTCCAGCCCAAGACGGTGCCGGCGGCAAAGGCACCGCCAGCAGCTGCCAGAGCGGCCACATATTGTGGCAGTTTCTTGGATTTGTTCTCCGTGGACGTGTGCACCATGTTGCCCAGTAGATTCTCCTGATCCTGCAAAAGGATAATGCAAATTGGTAAGTAAAAATAATTTCAAACTTAATAGTCTCCTTTTAAGAGTTAACCTAAATTAAAATATATTTTTATATCCTTAAATATCCTTTCTGGCGATCGTTCTTTGGTTTCGTTTACCTTTCACAACTCTGAAGAGATCGTTTTTTGGGTAGATCGTTCTGCTCTGACCAACTAATTGGGACTGAGGGCCAGTCCAGCAGCTACCTGTGAGTATTATCAAGCCTTGGGCTCCGATAAGAGCCCCCCGGCACAGTGATTAGGACATTTATTGGTGGACCGATAGGAGCATTCCATGGATTGGCCGTGCACCCATATTTATTGCTGTTTCCCGGTAAAAAAAAAGCTAAAACTAAATAAAATTGGGCTATGCTCTCCTAGTTTCGATAATGCGCTGAAGTGCTTCATTATTTCATTACGCCGGTCACATAAACAGAAGTCGCCCCCGAAATCGAGGCAAGTTCACGCACACTCGCTACCCCGATATCATTCATACGCCGAGTGGTCAGCGAATCATTATGCTTTCGGGCGGGAAAAGCCTTTAAGATCCTTAGTATTTTAAGTCGGAGATGCCGCGTGATCACTAAACTAGAAAAAATGGTGGCATTCTAATTATCAAATTGAGAGGTAAAGTAGTATAATTATTATGTTCATGTGTTTCCACTTGAACATTTTAATAAACCGGCACTTGTATGGACTATATATATATACATAAGCATCCGATACAGTTTATACGATAAGGGGAGATTAACTGAATGGAAATTACCTAATTAGGCAAATAAAACTGTAGGTATATATGGGTTGAAAGCAGGATACCCTGCACCAAGTGGTATAATTTATTAGGGATTATAATTAACTCTATAAAAAAAAAAACTTAAATGCTTTAAGATAATGTAATTAACGATTACTATTATTTATTTAAAGCCATTTAATTTATTTTTGTCTTCTCAGATCAAGGTTTTAAACTTTTGCTTGTAAAAAATTATCTTTTTAATTGTCCTCATCAAATAACAAGGAAGGAAGCTGAATTTGGGAAGCTAAAGTTTGTATACCCTTCCAGTTTGAAATTGGATCGTAAATATCATAATTTAACATTCATCATAACTAGGCTGAAAATACATTAGTTTTCATTTTTATGACAAATAAATTATTCAATATATTATTCAATGTATAAGAAAGCTTTGTTTACAGAGGAAAAGGCAAATGATTAATAAAAATAAATCTATAAAAAAACAATTGCCATTGACTAAACTTAAATAATTTGATAGAATTCTAAATACATTCATATATCCCTAAAACAACCCTCAAATGTTTGCCATTCCATTCTATTTGTAGCCATTTTTAATGAAGGCCTCCCAAGGGTCACTCAAGCAGCGCCAATTAACCACATTCGAACACCTTATTAGCCGTACTCCATTGACTTCCGTTCAATGGCCATAAATTACTGTATAATCGGTACAGACATATATAGCCTAGAGTATATCGCCTGCCTAATCAGTAAATTGCCAAAATATCAGCTAAACGTGAAAATCAGCTGGCCATATTTCGAGCTTTTTTATCGCAAGCTTTACCAAAGATATCTTTAGTGTTTATAAACAGAACTCATTCCGGTTATGTGATATACGAATGTCTGCTTCATTGTCTGTTCATAAAATGGGGGTGTGTTTTGAATTTACTGAATGGAAAAGCTTGCTTTTATCTTGACAAGTCTTGACCTTTGACAAGAGTTTGTAAAAGAAATACTAAAGGGAATTTCATAAAGAGAGATAAACTTAAACTACTTTATTTTTAATTTAAAGAATGGTACTTCCTATTAAATAGAAATAAATAAATAAAGTTCTTTAGTAAGTGTATTTTTTTATTTATATTTAGATAGTTTCTCTAAAAAGTAAAGAAATTTATAAATATTTACTCTTTCTTATTCTGACATTTTTTAGCAAGGAGGCCTGTGCCCATTTCCATTGTTGAATGTCGAAGCGAGCGCTTGGGGGCACTTTCTATAGAAATCCTAAGAAATTCAAGAACTTAAAACCCAAACCCTACCCTGGACAAGCATAAAAACCATTTGGCAAGCCAACATATGGGTAATTTATAGCCATTTTCTCTTCGTCGCTTATTTTTTATATCTATGTGCAAGTATACATATCTCTTGTGTCGCCGCCCACTCAAGCAGCCCACTCGGAGTGCCATTGCCAATCTCGGCCCACGCCACGGAGGACAACAAATCACTTCCGTGAAAATGCAGGCCGAGAGTTGCAGCTGGATAGGAGATGGAAGTGGGGATGGGACCGGAGACTGTAAGTAAGTACGCCCACATATTAACTGTCATTTACTGGGCTCGGGACACACCTCCCGACTGGCTGCCAGTCGAGGAGAACAAACGAAGCGTTCAAATCGTGGCTAAAGTGTCTGAAATCGATATCTGGCTAGATTCAGTTCCGTCTGCGGCTAATGTGGTCAATCCATTGGCTGTCCCCCGACGTTCTGTATCTAAATTTAGACTTACTGCCACCACCCCAAGCAAAGCCAGTAACACCCCACAGGATGACAACTGCCTCAACGTCGGGGTCCAAGTTCGTTTCAATGTCAGTGGCAGCAGGCGCAACAGTGCGCGTCATACCCCTTAGAATTCCTATAAACTGGTTCATAAAGCATAAGGAAATTCCGCTAAAATACTTCATATTTATTGGCTTGTCTAGGTTAATTTAAGGTCAGCAATCCCGAGCTATTAACTATAACATTTGCATTACGGGAATGGTAAGAAATTCTAGGTAAGATTTTTTAAGTAAGGGGATTTTAACTACAACTGAAAGTAGCATTTAAATAAATATTCTCTTTAAAATATTTCAGCTTTAAATGTATTATATTTTATCCATAAAAATAGTAGAGTTCACTAATTTATTTAAGTCAATACAATAGAGCTCGAAATTAAATAGATCAAGGCTGCTTTTTTAAGGTAAAAAAATATGAATATCAAGATCAACTCTCATTTAAATAATCCCCCTTAAACATTTTGCGACAGTTAACACCATTTTGGTAATTTGGCTCTGTGATTTAAGCAAAATAAAAGTGAAAACGGCTTTATGCCAAACCTTTTAGGGCAACTCATTGATATTCGAAAAATGTGCCAAACTTATGGTGTGTGTGTTATCGAACTGGTCGACTTTTCATAATTTTTGTGTGTCGTCGCATTTTAAAATGTAAATGTTGCTCATAAAATCTTGTTGTTGCCGCCGGAATTGTGCACAACATTTTAATGGTTTCGAAGGGGTGGTGTCGCAGTTAATCTGCATGAGTGTTTTATTTCTACTAAAATTATAATACACAACCCACAAAAGTGTTGACTCATCCAGTGTCAGTCAGTGGAACGAGTTTCAATTGAATGGTCCCGGTGAAATGATCACTGGAGGGCCTTCTTGTTCCACAAAAACACAAATCCGTATCATGATTATTGTTATAAATAATTTCACTCTTCTGGGAATCGGTGATACGCCCCCTATTTTGGAGTGTTTACTTATCAAATTGTGTCTTTGCTTTTCTACCAAATGAGTTTCAAAAAGATAATACAAGATAATGATTTTCTGTGACCTTGTCCAACATAAAAAAAAAACGAAATAAAAATAGAAACTTTCCACATACGTCGGAGCTCATTAGGCTGATAAGCTCGGCGATCCATCAATGGCGGGGCTTAGCTCTATGAATTTTTGGAAAATGTTTGGGTTTCGGCAACCAAAACTCTACAACAATAATTGCTTTATAATTGCTTATCGTTAAAACTATATAATATATGTAAAGCGGAAATGATGCCTAAAAGGTATTTGAACTCGTGCAATAACCGAGATAAATATGCAATTACTTTCTTGTTCAGAGCTTTTAGAGGAAAAAATTCGAACATTTCAGGCCTGATAATTGCCTGGTAAACTATTTATATCTCATATCTCTTTTTTTTGCGGCAACATCTTTGTGCTTTCAACTACGCGTTTGCTTTACAAACAATTGAGATTGCTTTAGGTAAATATTTGGGATTAAAGCCGCCTTATTTTAATGCCCTAACTTTATGAGAAGTTTAAATAATTTTATGGATTTTATGGCTAGGGTATTTGTAGTTCGTGTCGTGTTAAGTCTGATTTCCTGTCGCGTTTTTCTTTAGTTCGCACTGCGTTAATTGGACTTTCGCCAAGGTCATAATCAAAAATGATGCATTAACTTGGCTAGCCAGCTGGCCAGCCTAAATTAAGTTAACTTGGGCCAGTGGTTACACAGTGGTGTATAGGAAAAAAGGTATTAAAAATGTCGGGTATATAGAAAATATTTTCTAGGTAAATAAGCAAGAAATTCCATCTTCTTTAAGAAGAAAATATAAGCTATTTTGAAGGCATATTTGTCTCTTTTGGATCTTATTTTCCCTCAGTGTCTTGACTTAATTTTGATGCGTACATGTGGAGTGGTGCGTCCATTATCGCTGGCTTTGACAATTTTGACCGCCTGCCGGGAGCCGTATTTGGCACCATTGTCGGCGGATTCCAGCAGGTGGGAGCTCTCCTCGCTGTTGGTGCCTGGCTTTTTGGCCACCTCCTCGCCGCTGGAGTTGCTCGATGATGCGGTGGACATCTTGAGGGGATTATGTAAACTTCGGGTGGGGTTTTCCTGGGAGTTGCAATGGGGATATGTTTTATCGTATTCCTCGGTGATTTATTGTCTAATCACACCCGCGTTTGTATCACTTTTCACAGCACTTTTCCGGGGTAATAATAATCAAAATTGGTTGAATAATATGAAATGTCCTTTGGCTTGGCTCTTTGTCCTTTAGCACGGCGTCGTCGTCGTCTTGGTCGGCCACCCACGTAGCATAGAATAATTTAAGGCGCATGCGCATTAACGGCGGAACATGTTGCTGTTTCCAAAAAAATAAAACCACAAAACCGTATTTGCACAGTGATAAAAATTTTGATATGGTTTCGAAAATTTGCAAAGATATTTCTGGATATGTATTGAACTCGGTGACTTCCGTCCGCACACGCGTGTATCTGTATCTTGAACTTGGTATCTTTAACCGCACGCCACGAATGCTGGCTAGCAAATGAATGGCGCGCCAAACAATGAAAAGGCCTCCGCCGGGCTCTGGCTCTATGTGGACTCGCCGTTGCCGTCGCTCTCCAAGTTTCCCCCGAATTCCCACATCTCGTCGCTCTCAGCTCTAGGTACGCTCCGGTTTGCGCGGCCCGAGAACTGGTCTCTGGTTTTCTCTTTCTCTCTCTCTCCAGCGACAATGGTCCCGGTCCCTGTCCCGGGGTAAAGACTATATCCATCCGAGGCTATTGACTCGCGGCAGACGGCAAACCTCTTCGCTGCACAGATTTTCGGTTATTTCGGATCGCCGGTTTAGGGTTCTGCTTGAAATTGTATGCAGCCCGCCGAGGAGTGGATGCACAACACATGGCGGCCATCTCCTGGGCATCCGTTGCCGCTGACAGTCCATTAAGTTAAGTCAATGCAAATTTATGAATCTGCAATTGATCTGTACACTTGCTAATTGCTTAACGGTAACTGGGTTTAAGGTGTGGAAAGTTTTTAATTGAACTTTTTAAAAATTTGCTAAGAATATGTTAAAAGGTATTTAATATTTTGGTTTATTTTTGTACTATACAATCGCACATACATTTTAAAGAATAAAGGTACGTATAGTATTCTAGTAGCTCTTCTCAAAATATTTTTTAAGTGTGTTTTATTACCTCTATAAATACTAGTGACTAGTAAGATCGTTGGATATATATAAAAATATATAAGCTATTTACATAGAGAAATATGTTACTTCTCAAATGTAGTCATTTTCATTATTAATTATTAATTTATTACCTCTATAAATACTTAAAATATACAATTGTTTTTATAAAACCAAGTTGAATCGGTAATAGGCAATCGATTTGATTGTTAATCAGTGGAATAGTAAATATTTTTATATAATATATATAAAATAAACAGAAACAACAATATTAATTGATCCATAACTCTATGATGCATACCCAAAACTTTTTCCTAACATTAAAAATATATCGATTATATTTTTTTATTACTGTTTCAAATCACAAATATCTGAGATAATTAAATCGAGAAAATCTAAAGAAATGCATCAAAAATTAACAACCTAAAAGAACTGATAAATCCCATCAATGTGTTTACAAGTTCACAAAACCGCAGAGGCAGGAAATTAAAATGCTTCTGTACTTTGTGTATAGATCTTCACGTGTCATACACAGTTTAATGCATTTCCCGTAAGCAAACAAAGATTAAACTGAAATAAAGGCTGCCGACTGCCTTCGGAGTCGGGGTATACATATATCCACAGATACGTGTCGATATCTACATATGTACGAAATGTAGAATTCCCATTATCATTTCCAATACCATTTAACCAAGCGTCGAGGAGTACACTATTTGTGTAGCTGCTATGCAAACGCAACACGTTCAATGGATCCCGTTTATTGTGGGGCAACAAAGTGTGGCTGCCACTGAGCATAATGGATTGCCTCTTACGGTGGGCTTGCTGCAAATGAAAATAAGCATTTCCAGGCTTTTCGTTTTTTCGATAAATAAAAACGACACATCTCCCCCAGCTCCGAGCTAAAAATGTGTCAGATAATGAGCGCTTCGGTTTTTATATATGTAGCAGCATGAGTAAGGGAGAGCTGGTAAAGTGTTCTGGGATGTTATGGAAATTTTAAGCATACAAATGGCTTATAAAGAAGCACGTGAACTTAATTGTAAGAACCAGGTATTTATATTGAGACCTCGTACGTGAAAGGCTTTCCATATTTTATAATTTATTTATAAAAGTTACAAAAAGAAACTTTAGAAGAGTTTTACACAAAGAGAACATTATTTTCCTTTCAAGATTATGATAATGGAAATGTAAATGCATCGGTTATTGGACTTTTTATAATCGGGGCTTAAAAAGATAAAAGAACTGCATTTTTGAATATTTAAAAATTAAGAACTAACTTAAGTTTGGAAATAAATACCGAAAAAAATAAAGTGAAACCGTTTTGCAGTTTAAAATCTATTAAAATATCAACAAAGAAATCAACAACAAATTTGCATTGCTTACTTTTGGGTAGCTCTTTACATAAACTTAAAATTTCTGTGGCAATTGTAATAGAATTGTTAAATAGAATTTTAATATGTAAAATTAAATGTTCAATTTGTATCTCCTTTTTCATTACCCCTTTTTGCTCACTGTAATGATGATAAACATCGCTTAGTGTCGGGCTTGTCCTAACGCAACCCTGTTAACGTTTTGTGTATACGCTTTGTCCACACCCTTAACCTTGCACCCACACCCCCCTTTCCTCCTATTAGCCGCCCCTTGAGCCCCGCGGGGCATTAACGCAGCTCCGGCGGGACTTGGAATACAACCAAACATTTGGCACGCTCCACGCTTGGAACAGGCTCACAGAGCGCCCAAAAGCATGCTCTCGCTACCTGCTGCGAAAGCGTTTTAGCATGTACAGAAGAAATGTGTATCTGTGGGGCTGTATCTACACCCAGAACACGCAACGCGCTCCCCAGTCTGAGGGGGTGTGTGTGTGATTTCACCTACTAATTACCCAGGAAAGTGCAAAGGGTATAGGTATAGCCAAGCCAAGAAAATAATGATGATTAAATGCGCGGCGTTATGCAACAGAAAGCTCATTTACGTTGACATAGGCCTGGGTTTGGTGAGTCGCGGTGTGCCGGGGCTACGTCAGCAGCGGCTACGTCACGCAGCCATGTATCTGATAGATACATTTCATTCCACGGGGGGCGTGCGCCGCGTGACGTCACGGAAGCCAAGCCCCAAGAATGTCGACCAATCAGCTAAGGCAGAGCACAGAACGAGCCTCTCAAAAAAATGCAGAGAAAACTAAGCGAATAAGCAGAACCAAATAAATAAACAAATATACAGCGGCGAGCAAAAGAATATAGTGAAATATTATAAGGTCATAGTTTCAATTATGAAATGGTTCTTGAATTTATTTTATATTTATTTTTATCTATATGGAAGCCCTTGAAATATGCAGTAATTCATAAGTGTTATTTACAAAATAAATATCTTTGCTGAATTTTACGACTTATTTCAACTTGAAAACCATTTATAAACATTGGGCAAATCTTTTACATATTTTTCTATACTTAAGTTTGTTATCACTTTTAATTATTGTGGTTCTGAATATTTATTTTATTTAAAAATATATATATTTATATGCTATCATAACTCCCTCAGCTGTAACATCTGTTTATCTCTGTGAACAATTGTAAATATTTTCGTTTTTCTTTAATATTTCCTGGCTTGCTTTGTTGGCCCGCGAATATCACGCGATTTATGGCTTTCGGTTCAAGTGCAGCTACCAAATATTTGTGCTGACCCACCATAATATCTTTACCAAACGACCTACATTTGAACTTGTCACAGGGCCAACATGATGTCAACAGCTCCCAATTCGATAAATTCTTTTTTACCAACGCCCCCAAGCAGGCCGAAGAAGCCCAAAATCAATAATGCGTCCTCAACGACTACCCAAGGTGAATGTATCTATAGTATGTATATAGTACATATATATTTTGGCCATAAATGTGGGTGCCTGGTCTTAAGCCATGCAATTTGTTGGCTAACTGATGAAATTATTGTGTGACTTTCAGGATTTTAAAAGAGAATGTAATGCTTCCTCGTAATTTAAAATTGTTTATTGCAGGGAAATTGTTCTTTATTTTAGGTCAATGTCTTGACATTTAAAAAGCTGCTTAAATTTAATGTTTTTAATTTAAATTTATGTTTGCCATACTTACAGTTAATCTTTACAGACTCTTAAGAAAAACAGCGATTTCTGAAAGGATAAAAAATAGTAAAAATTTAAATAATGCGAATATCGTAGATTGAAAATTATAAATAATTTAATGCTAAATAATTGTATACAACAAATATACAATGTTGAATTGATACTAATTTTAAATGCTTAAAAAATATGCCTAATAAATTTTTAATTACATATAAATTCACTTAAAGTTCTTCTTTGAAGCTTGCATTGAGAATTAATTGTACAAAAATAAAAGAAAATAAATTAATAAAGTGCTAGAAAATAATATTAAATATTTGTAAAATTAAAATAAATATATAATCACATAAAAGGTTTTTTAATTTAGTTTGCTATTTATTCATTTAATTCCTTTATTAGTTTTATCATATTTTAATTTAATTTATTTTATATTTTTCTTTAATAATTGTCAACGGACAAAAGCTCGTTGCTAGGATAAGCTTGCCTTTGGTCTCAAAGCTTTATTCCTATCAGACAGCTTGTGACAATGACCCCAAAACTGTGCATTTGAAATGTAAGCTGGCTCTCAAACTGTGAAAGTGGAAATAGAAATAATTTTTAACCCAAATTTAAGCTAAAATGCTAAGTAAATAAAAATAGACAAATATTTAAACAACTCTCTGTGCCACAGAAGTGTCAAAACACTTGCTACACTTTTTGTTGTTTGTGCATGAGCCATTAAATTAAGCAAGAATCCAACGTTTTCTGAATGAGTTTTATTTCTTGGAACTCTACGATTTGTAATGTATCATGGGTTTATCAAGACAAAGGTCTTACGATGTGCGATTTGAGTAATATTGTATCAAGTGCAACGAATATTACCATGGCCTGTAAATAATTTTAAGTATTCCTTCGAAATTTCACAGATAAAAGCCTTCCCTCACTCACTCACCACTCACTCACTGTTAAACCATAAATACTTGTCTAGGCACATTTTATCTCTAGCACAAAAAAAAAAAAACACCATAGACTCCCAATTTATTGCCAAAAAAAAAGGTATTGGCCTGGCTATAACCATCGATCAAATTGTTTTTGTTATTAGTCAGACAACCGGGCAGACAGCAGAAGAAGCTTGAAGGTGGACAAGCACGGGGGTGCCTTTAATCTCGTATCCTTATCACCATGAAGCTGCAGCGTGGCGATATTGGACCCCTTACCCTTGCCGGGGGGTATATAGTTCGGTGCCTTATCGCAGTTATGTCACCTGCAGTTGTATTTTGGCTGCCAAATCGCTTTATGGCCCCCCATCGAGCCCAATAGATTTCCCTATCGGGCCATTCCAGATAGGCCCGTTCGGTTTCGAAGTATTTATTTATGTGCAGGACAAATCGCAGATCGAGTGCACTGGTGATCGGTCAATCGGGGCCTGGTACTATAACTACTACAAGTACTTCCCAAAAAACCGTTTGATTGACAGCTCGTAGAGCTATAAATACTTGATATGGAGGCAGGCATAAAACCATCCGATTCTGGCGCCGTTGAACACGCCCCCACATTCATTCCCATGAACCACACGCAGCGCAGGCCTTAACAAGAGATTTCCTTATTAAATTCACTGAAAAGCGATTATATATATTTTGAATATCTAGGCAGCTGTAGTGCTCTCTCTCTACCTAGAGCTTGGGAATTTATTAGAGCCAATTGAGCGCACTTTACTTTGATTAAAAGAAATCTTTATGGTTTACTTGCGCTCAGATAAAATACAAAAATATAAACATTGCCGAAAGACTCATGCCAAAGATATAGCTTAAAATGATAAGATTTGTGAGTGAGTAAAGGGAAAGGTATGTTTTTAGAGAGCTTAAGCAGTTTGTGTATTTTATTTCCTAATACTCTTTATAGTTTAACTAAAAGTTCGACTTTTCGACTCTTAAGTCTTACTGACTTAATATTCCGATTAGTTTAACCTTATCAACAAAGTTGCCAAAAGCAATCTTTGAACATGAATAAGAACAATAATATTGGTTCTCCTTAGCTCTGAACAGCGATAATCCATCTATAGAATACGTTTTTTAGTAATCGCAGCTGTGAGGTTATTTTGTGGCTCAATAATTGGATTGCCAGACCCATGGAGGCACTAGTTCTACAAGTATTTATAAACTATGCCTTGGCTATGGTGGTTGATCAACCATGAAGTGGCGGGGCTATTGGTCAATGCGCTCCGTTCTTGGCTGGGACAAGTTCAAAGTCTTTGCCATTGATTTGCGTAATGAGGCGCGTGAAAAGAGGAGCGATAATCTCTTGATTAATATAAATATTTCCATAAATTCGCTCTGGTTGACACAATCTGCTGGAGACTTGTTGATTCTATTGTTGTTCAGAGGCGCGAATTGTGGGCTCGCATTGACGCAGGCCGGAGCCTGGGGACGAGCCCCACAAGATGCCGGGAAGGTCAATCATTTGTCGGTCCGAGGAGGCTTGAGTTGGCGACGAGTGCATTCACATTCGCCGCCGGGAGTTCACTGGGTTTATCAGGTACATCAGTCCAAGTGGGACGATCGACTCTGGCCCCAGGCGATTTCAATAAATACACATTATTATTAATAATAGTATATACATTTATATGTAAGTTGTTTTTGTTGAATCGCCATCGCATTTTCCTCTCGTTAGCGAGCTGCCAGTTGCTGGGATCCTAGTGCCTGGAAAATGTTGAAAGCTCTACCGATGGCTCCCGCCCAGGGTCCAAGTTCCATAGTGTGATGATAAGGGTTTCTACGGGAGCCGCAGTTGATTAACACTCAACTTAAACAGATGATAAGGAGCTAGTTGAGATTCTCATTAGATTTAATGTGCGGCACAATTATTTTATTCCTAGATTTTCTTACGTTATTACCGCAGGTTTTCAGTCTTATTTGCGCCTTTATCGGGAGGAACTTGTACTTGACTCGTGTCATTTTCCACACACTCGACGAAAGTGGCCTAATTTGTGCTATTATGGTCCTGAGGAGAGGGCACTCGACTCCAGAGACCTCGTAAATCTTATCGCGCTCAAGTTATCGCTGAAGGATATCGCTAATATGCTTGATATATCTTTTGTTTACATTGAATTCTTCGATTGCAAAATCCCGCAAGCTATAAACGTGCCACAATCAATTGTAACCATGGATAAACAAGATAGCATTCGTGGTAAAAGTTTCCCGATTGCCACTTGACAGCCCCTCAATTTGCTCATCTAATAACATGTCATTACCTTTCTGGCACTGTAATTTCACATTTCAGAAAACTAAAGTGAAAAATGACGGGAAAACGTCTTGGAAATTATAGGCATACTTATGAGTTACTACTAAGCTTGAGGGTGAACAGTTTGTCATGTGTTTCCCCCAACTGATAAGAAAAATAAGCATCTGACAACCAATAGACTTTCGAATAAAAACACTGATAAGAGCAAAGGGACCACACAAAGTGTGAATATATAAAATATATTTGCTGCCCTCGACTACAAAAATGTGAACTTTAGCGACCAAGTTCAGGGATAATAGTGTTGTTTTGAAATTCATTCGTCGACAAATTTGAAAAACCCAAGGGAATCGATCGCCAAATATATCAGTATATAAATTACAATTATCAGCGATTTCCGCTCTTCCTGCCACAGCGATTAATTAGAAGTGAAAAGAATAAAGAGGCCTTTGATATGGACCGGCATGCGAAAACAAGTTTAGCTGCAGGCGATAATGAGACAGCCCCGTTACGAAGTCACAAGAAAACAGATGTAAATTTATAAATAAGCGCGAAGTGAATGTAATGCCAGGCGTTAAAAATGGCATTTCAATATATTGACGTTAAAATAACAATAAATATAACTGAGAGCCAAAGGAAGTTAGCTAAAAATAAACTTGGGCCTGACTAAATAAAAAAATCGGTTGTTGTTTGGTTTAGTAATGAAGTGAACTATGTTTGGAAAACAATCTTAATATTTGGAAATCCTAAAAAACGAATCACTTTATTAAAAGTTAGAGTTAGAGAGTTACTAAGGGAAAAAGACACATTTTACATTTCACATTTTGCACTTAAATTTTCACTCTCTAATCTCCCATTTAACGATCCGCTTCCGTTTGCTAAATTGTAGACGAAATACTATAGGTAATCTGATATATGTCAATGCGTAACCGGTAGTATATAGCCTGATACAAAAAAAAAGTAAATTGAAAAGCCGTCATCAACGTCAGCGCAGCTGATTGACTGACTGATTGTTTTCGTTCGGAGAAGCTCCAAAACGGGGGGGTGTAAAAAATGATTCAGTTAGCTCTGAGATCTGATTAGTATTCCCACAGAATTTACGGAAAACCCCCTCGGACCGCCATACATAAAAGGGGAAGTGAAGTTCCATAAAAGTTCAAAAAGTGCATGCACAACGAATAAACGTGATTTTTCGATCAACAACAAATCTATTGCAATTTCTATGGCATTTAGAAAATAATAAAAACAAACCTGAAATGCCAAAGTAAAATATTAATTATATAATAAAGCATTCACAAATTAAAGAAATGCGACGTTTTTCATTCATTCGTATTAAAAAGTTGTTTTTAATTATTAAAACATGGTCGGAATGTTTCAGTAATTTGCACAATATTAAAGTGCGTTGAGCGAACCCGTAAAAGCTCGGTTTAAAAACGTGTCAAAAAACCAGGGACCGAAAATAAAAATCAAGTACATTTATGATTTTTATCAATATAAAAAAAAAATAAAAATCATGAATAATCATAATATCATTGCTGTCCTTATATAAGAATATGAAATAATATTGGTAAAAAATCAGTGATTTGGTTTTGAGTTTTATTTTAATAAAAAAAATAAAAATCATGAATAATCATTATTTTTGAAAGTTTTTTATTCAAAAATAATGATTATTCATGATTTTAATTTTTTTTACTCAAATGTAATGATTGTGTTTGATAAATAACGAAAAAAAAAATTAAAATATAATCATTATCATTTGATTTTTATAATAAAACTTATAAGGATTACGGACCCTGGTATAAACTCAAATAAAATGTTGAACTCTTTTCAAATTTGCGGAGAGCAAAGATTCATGAATTTATGTCTATCAACCAAGGGGCTTGGTTTTTAATATGCAAAAGCATATATTGATACATATGTACATATGTGCCCGCCAAAGGTCTATAAATATTTCTAGCAATAAATTCTCCAAGATTTCCTCAAACAATTTCCTCTCTGCTGAGAGCTAGATGCAGGAAAATATTCTACAATTTCCCTCAGCCAATGCGTGGGTGTCGTCAACGCTTTATGCGCCTTTGATTTCCCAACTTGACGTCACAGAAAATTCTTACGCACTATTTTTAGTCGCTTTCTCTGCAATAGTTTTCTTTTCTATCTATAAACTAAAAGATTAACGAATATATCGGGAATATATGCAAAGTTGAACTTGACAGAGAAACTTTTATTTCGCTTTTCTTAGGCAAATAAATTTCAACACCTTTTCATTGATTAAAAGCCAATCACACAAATGAGTCAACAAAGTAGCCAAGGCCACCGGAATGTATCTGTTGTATCTTGTAATTGTATCTCGGTGTGTGTGCTTAGAGGGGTCACTGCAGTTTGTTTACATTTTCAGGTGGATCGGAGCCCAGTTCCCTCTGACGTCAAAATGCTTCGATTGAATTACAACCAACAAGCCACCCCCAACTACGGAATTACCTCCCGTTCCGCCCCCTTGTCAGTTACCTGTCCGCGACACGTGATGTTAATTTTTCCCGTCTGCTTGTTTGTTTCGATTTCGTTGTGGGAAATCTCTTATCCCCCTCTGCCATCATCCGTTTCAAATGTGCATCCAACTTTTTATTTTCCCCAAAAAGAAATCCCCGTTTTAGTTGCAAAAAATTTAAGTAAATAATAGTTTACATGCCCTTGAACTAGGCAGACTTAATTGGTTAACGTGGAGAGTCTATTTTTGCTTTGAGCGGCCGCAAAAAGTGTGTTTTCAGTAGATGAGCCACCTGCCCGTAAACAAATGCAAATGGATTGACTTTAATGAACTAACTGAGTTGAGTTTGGAATAAGTTCGCTTGGAATTTTGTGAATAAGGAAGGGCGGGGGGTGGTATAAACAAATTCGGAGCGAACGTTTCCTACTTACATACATATATCATATTACTCAAGGGGGTTTCTCTATACCCGACCAGAGAAAATTAAATTATGTTCGCATTTCAGGAATATAATTTTTTGTTAAGAAATTCTGTATACTTTTATTTTTAAGAGAAATTTTAGTGGATTGACGTTTCTTCGTAATTAAAGAATATATTTCACGTATACATTTCATTAAAAACATTTTATATTAGGGCTTTAATCAAAAAATCTCATCTCCAAAAATCTCTTCCTACGGATTATATCTTTAAAATACGTTGATGATGTGATGACGAAGTGAAATGCTCCCTTCCATTTTTAAGGTTGCTTTCAATTAAACATTATTGAGTACGTGATAAAAAAACACCTTATAATTACAACAAGTATATAAAATACAACAAAATGCAACAGGTTTGCTAAAAATAAATGTATGTAATATTATTCCTTTGAATTATTCCGCCTATGAGCTTGAGGAGTTTCCCCAATGGGATCAGGGGCTTCAAGTTAGAGTGCAGGGAGGACCCGTGTAATCAATTCCACCTATTTATCAGCAGTTAACGCTTATATTAACTTATCTATTGATCTAGAACATTTCAAATAAAAGAGGAATTATTTTATTTGTATACAGACATTGTTGTGCATTGTACACGAAATTCCCAATTACGTGACTGTTTTTCATTTGGAAAAAGTGCGGCTTCCCATTTCGATCTGAAATCGAAATTTAATTATAACACAACAACAACAAAATAAGGCGTTTAGCCGGGGATTTTTAGAGATTGGCTCGGGAAGATATACGTGGAAGTGCTCTGCGGTTGGGAAACTTGTATGTTGTGTTCGGGAATTCAAGTCAAGCCCTAGGGCTTGGGGATCATGCCATAAATAATTGTGTAGATCGTGCATTTTATGAATCGAATTATTTTTGGGCTCATGTTGACATTTGGCACGTTTCCGTGTCGCATCAAATTTACGCTTAACTCAGCACAAAGCTTTTCCCCCACCGAAAATGCAGTAACATGTTCTCCGCTCGGTGCTCCATAGATATTACGGTTCCGAAGCTCGTGCAGCGCCTAGTTAATCATTGTTGGACTCTCGAAAACATCCAAGGGGGAAGTGTTAAATCACGGGACGGGGACTCCAACCCCTGACTTTTTCATAGTTTTCTTTTCCCATTTTCTATAATGCCACTATGCACCGCTGACACAAACAGGAAAAGCGGCTTTGCAATTTTCCACATTTCTGTCATAGTTCTACATTTCCTAGAGTTGCTTGCTCTCTAAGTTGCTCTTATTTATTGAGTGTTATTTGTTATTATTTAAACATCACATACTTTATTTATTTTCAAACTAAGCATATTCTTTTTGTAGAACATTTTCGCTGACGTCAAAAAGTATATTTTCGAATGTTCAACAAGTTTTTTGAATGTTTTGTTGTTTTTTTTTGTACTCAGGCTAATCTATGTGATTTAATGAATGGTTTCTAAATATCCCGTGACTAGCACACCCTTAATTAGGAGCTAAGAAATTCACACTTTTTGTTAGAAATCATTACCTTATATATTAAAGGTAATTAAAAAGAACGTAGAACTAAATTTTTATTATCTTTATAGCAAGTTTTAAGAACTTTAGATGTGTCTATGGTAGAAACTACTTCAAATTATACTCTGTTTTTAGTATAACGAATTTAAATAGAAGGTATTTTCTATTTTATTTTAATGATAAGGATTTAAAATGTAATTAATTCTTGTTCTTTAACTCAAACCTTATATTAAGAGCTATCATAATTAAACTTAAAACACATTTATTTATATTTATTTTGCTTTATTATAGCATATTTATTTTTGATATCTTTGAGTCTAAAATTCTTGAAAATATTCAAAACAAACAAGAACGTCATATATTGCACCTAAACATTTTTATTTAACATTTTTTCAAATATATATAATTCGAGTTAGTGGAAAATTTTGAAAATATAATATTTCTATTCCAAATTCGTACCAAAGACCGAAATGTACTCAAATTTGATCCGTTTTCCGTGATTTCTTTTTCAAATATTTTTCTATTTTTCTCTCTGCCTGGTAATTTATCACTTTGCCTTCTCTTTTCGTATAGATTTGCGTCTTTTTCGGTTTATTTCGCCGAGGCAAAACTGTTTGCCAAATCAGTGGCTCTAAAACCGAGTCGAAAAAAGACCGGGTGAAACACTCTCAAACTTACCCGCCGAATAAAACAAAACAAACAAGAACCACACGTGCCTTGTTGTTGTTGTAGTTGTAGCCGCAGCTTCCTCGCTCGAAGTCGTGAACTTGAATTGTCCTTTGTGAGCGCGGGAAAGGAGACGGCTGCTCCTTTCTCTTCCGATTCTCTTGCAATATTTTTTGCGTTGCGATGCAAAGAAAGTGCACGTAATTATGGTAAAATATACAGCGGCTGACAAAATTACAGATCACACACACGCACGCTGGGGGGAGGGGGGACGACACAGTTACTTGGACATGGACGAAACAGCAGTTCCTTATTTTTGGAATTTAATGAAAACCGAACCGCGCGCTTTGGATTCGCAAAAACGACTGATAGCGTTGATATAGACGGGCCTCCCTCGTCGACGTCGACGGCCGTGGCAGAGCGGTGTAGCGGCGGCGGCGGCAGCAGCAGAGCGGTAGAAAAGCACTGCCGTACGAACACACCGTTAGTACGTTGCTTTTGCTTTTGTGGGAAATTTTGCGCTCTTGTTCTTGTGCTCTCTTGCATCTCTCCTGGTGGTTGTTGTTATCGCTGTTACTGCCATCTCTCCATGTAATTATTGTTGTTGCTGTTGCTTTAATCCCTCCGTGTGGTTGTTGTTGCTCTGCCATCTCTCACTGTGTTTGTGTTGTTGCTGTTATTTTATCCCTCCCTTTGTTTTTGTTGTTGCTAGTTACCTTCCTCCATCTCTCCCTCTTACGGATTATGCTTAACCCTAACGGTTGTCCTACGTTGACGTCACAAATGGGGGGTTTGTGGAAATTCAAAGCCAACGTGTGGAATTTCATCACGTCATTTAGTCTCAATTGTGGGCGGTCATGAAGGATGCTACAAGGCACGTCCTTGGCAGAGGGCGCGCAGCTTCTTTTCGCGCACTTTATTTCGCCTTACGCAAGCAACGTAAGCCTATCTCGTAATCTGAGGCGGTGGCAGGACAATTTCATCAAGCCACCAACGATTGCTGCAAGGACTTGAAACACGAATTAAAATAATATAAAATAAGAATAAATATTAAAAAATAAATCAATTATACACGATTTTAATTCTTATTTATTATTTTTAATTCACTTTCTTTGATACTTTCTGAATTACTTTAAATTGAATCATTATTTTCCAATTAACTTGTAAATTAATTCATTTTAAAAATATTATTTTTAATTATCCCATTTCACATTTCCTTGCTAAAAATAAAGGAAAAAATGCATATAGTTTAGCATAAAATTTATTTGGTTCCATTCCTTCGACTCTTGTGTCAACATTAAGCAACAATTGCGTCTTGCGGCCTCTTAGCTTTATATTTAAAATATTGATGTATATATATTTGGTGTATATATTGAATTCATTTAGCTTAAATGTATAAAATTATTCATTAGGTTGTTGAGTTGTTTAAATAATTGAAACGGTAGTTAGTTTGTGGTGTCTTTCTTCTGATAAGAGTTAACTACGAGTACTTGCCCTTAAAAACTGGAACTGGTCTCATTAAGTTGATTGCACTGAAAGACTTGCGTCCATCCGTCGGTTAACATGTCACTCTGCTCCTTCTCTCTCTTACCCGCTACGCATTATGATATATATAGTTGTAGTTGTAGCATAATTAAAGCATTCAATTGTCCATCTTATTCGAGTCTACAATCCGCACACTTGAAATCTTTCTGCCTACGGCTCGACCGATTCGTTGAAGCCGCAGAACCGCCACTTGGCCTCATCCTTGGCTTTGAAGAGATTAGTGTACTTTCTGAGTATATTGGCAAGATCATCTAGGTTACTGGGGGCGGCGTTGTTGTGGCAGAGCATTCCGCCTAAGTAACTGGCTAAGTTGGCTATGTCCACGCCATGGGGATGCAGCACCAGGTAGGCGGAGGCAAGAGCAATTATCTTGGCCTCGGTTAAAGCCAAAGACTTGAAGGTGGCCTAGAATAAGAGCGCAGATAAATTACAATTTTACAATAAAAGTGAAATATTTCCAAAACTAACCTTTTCCCTGTGTGATGTTGGTGCATCTTCTTCAATGACATTACTTATGGCCTTTGAATTCTTCTCTGTAATTGACTCATTTTCTTTGGTTTCCACGGAGACCGCCTTTGGGGCGGTTTCCTTCTCATCATCCTCGATTTCGTGAATCTCCACTACACCGCTCTGGTGCTCTATGATCCTCACATCATCGTCCTTATCGATGTCAATTATTTCCGGCTCCGGCTGCGGTCGCTGCCGATTAACCTCTGCGGCGTTCTGGCTACAGGAATCCTCGCTGTCGTAGTCGAGATTTGAGGCATTGGAAGCGTTCGAGGCAGCACCATTTTGGGCCTCCTTGTTCTTCAACTTGTCGGCCGTCTCTTTGATTTTGGTCTTTAGCAGTAGTTGCTTTACGCCGGCATCCTTGAGATTTCGCTCCAGCTGCTCTATGGTCTTGGTGTCCTTTGTTCGCGCATTTTGGTCTGCAGCAGCTGTGTTTGCATGTTGCGAATGGTTTCTTGGAGCACCTTGATTTGCTTCTCGCGCTGCACGTAGTCGCTGCGCTCCAGATTTACCTCATGGCGAATGGCCTCCAGCTGACAACGCAGCGAATCGTTTTCGTCCTGAAATATAAGGTGCAGTGGAGGAAGTTTAAATAAAAATTAATTCTGATTTTTATCTGGACTTGAAACTCCGACTGCTCACCTTTAAACTATCGCTGTCATACCGCATTCTCTTGGCGCCCGGTCCACGCCTCTCGTAGTCCCGCTCATCGTCGGAGATTTCCATTTCATCATCGTCGGTGATCTGAACCGTTCGCAGTTCCTGTATTGGCATGCGAAAGAACCTTAATTAATTTCCCATTTCTACCAGTTTGAAGGGTATATGGTTTTGTTTTTCTGTTGGTTCCATTGCTTATACAGATTATATATCTAAAACCTAGCTATAAAATTTGCGTATTTAAATAATGCATCAATCAATTGGTTTCCTGTTTCACGACTCTGTACTGGTCCGCTTACTTACCTCGCCACATTTTCAAAAAGAGTTTTCGAATTTTCGATTCTTTCTTTTGCTATTAATTATTAATTGGTTTTTTTTTCTTTGTTACTCAAAATTATGTTTCTCAGAAGCAACGATTTTTAGTTCTTCTTTTTTTGATTTACCACAACCAATCCGACAAATTTCCAAATTTTCTTTAAAAAAACACATTTTATTTTTAAATTTAAAAAAACTTGGAAAATTGTGGACCCTTGTCTAAAGTTTACGTTTAGTTTAAAGAGTATTTTAAGCTTATTGGAAATGTTATGCAAATGCTTAGTAAAAAGAGAGAGAAAAAACCATAAACGAAAAATACACCAAAGCTAAGAAAATATGTAGATATTAAAAGCATTTTAGAAAAGAGGCGAAGCTTTAAATTGAAATAAACCTGATAGAAATAGTAGACTAATGAATGGCTATGACAAGGAAACTGCTTAAAAAAAGATCAACAGTCATTTTAAACAGTTTCTAAAATTCTTAAATTTATACATTTTAATCTAAACAAGGTTAAAAACAAAGGCTACAACAGACTCTTGCGAATTACATCCAGATTAGGCCGGGAATTTTGTCAAGTGACATCAGCAAAGCCGATAATATGGGAATTTTGATAATCTTTCGAACAAACAACTAAATGACGTATTAATGCACGGAACAAACATGAGAAAATTAACAATTAATGAACAACAATTAGCATCTGCTACGGAAACGTACAGTAATGGTTATATAGTAGGGTAAATGTGGCGACGTGCAGACTGATATGAAATAACACAAAATCGCATTAGTGAAGATGTTAGGACAACTACGATTACGATAACGACTACTACGAATAATAATAATAATAACAGGGACAGTAACACGAGCGATACAGTTGTGAAGAATCGATATTATTGGACATTATATGGCTTTTATACACAACATTTTGGCAACATCTGTGGTTGAGGTTGTTCGTATTTTGATTATTTGAACATTTTAGTACGTACCGTGGCTAACTTCTTCCATTGATCGATGTTTTTTCTTTGGGCTTTGGTGAAATGGTCCCAAACCTTCTTGTGACTAGCGGCATTGAACACTTTTTCAATCTGAGTGACTGAACAATAATGCAATAATATATAATAATATTAAGGGAGGACAGAGGGTATTTTTGATGTTTTTGTTTTTTTTTTCTGGATTTTGGAGTTCAGTCTTGCTCTTCACCTTTTTTTTTGTATTTGTTAAATGACTAGACTTTTTCTCTTGCGAATCAAATGAGTAGAGAAATTAAAAATTGAATTAATCTACAGGAGAGACCCTCGCATAGCAATTATATATGTATATATATGTAAAATAGTTACGGTTATTTAAGGTTTGATATAGTATTAGGTACAATCTAGAGAGAATACAACAGCGTGATTGATTACCTATCTTTAGATTTGTCCGAGTTTGAGAGAGGGTGGTTTTGGGTCTACAGGAAGCTTATTCCTTTACTCTGTCAGTGAAATTGTCTCGAATTCTTCGCCTTTGTGGCTTCTTACAAACCTTTGTGCCCCTTAGCAGACTTCAGCGGACTTTTGTGATGTTGTCCAAGGCACAGTAAAAGTGAAGAGCGGATCAGCCGCACAGTGGAGCAAATCAGGGAATAAGGCGATCAAAGTGGCAACTTACTTATGTTATGTCATGTCTTGAAAAGTTGTATAATAATTATTTTATACTCAAACTGTAATACTGGCTAAGGCAATTCTTCAGAGGTGCCACAGATTTCGCTATATATTTTTAATTTTTTTGAAAATGTGACTTAAAATTTGTACTAAATCTTAATAAAATATTTAAGAATCTAAATTCAATGAATGTTGATTTAGTATCACACTTTTGTACTGAATTTTAAGAGACTTTAAATGTACAAACATTTGAAGGTAATCTCAGATAGATAGTTGCCATTCAATTATAAGAAAATATCTAAATATCTTAAAAAAAAACCCATGTTAATCATACTTTGATCGCCTTTTCACCGTTATCGTTCTCATTGTGCAGCGGTCTTTGGCTTGATCCTTTTTTTGGCTGGGCTTTACCTGATCCTGCTTGGATTTTTAGAGTTTGCTTCTTCGTCTTTTTGGGCGAGCAAATTTTAGACAGTGAGTTCTTATATGGAGTTTTGGCATTTAATATTTCGATGACTAGTTTTGCTAGAGTGTGTGTGTGTTTGGTGGGCATGGTGGTGTGTGTTGTTCGTGTAGGTGGTGTTCTTGTGGAACGCTGGTAGATTGTTCAGATATACAGACGCTAAGAGGCTAACCCGGGGGCGCAACGAAAATAGAAAAATAGGATTTCAAAGTGGGAGGCGGCGCACCTATGTAAATTCCCGTCTAGTCTAAGAGCTAAGAAAGCTGATCTGCCGCCGGCCGATCGCTTGGAATACTTACATTGCGTTGACATGGTGCCCATCTGCTTGCGGTAGCTATCCCTGGCCTTCTTGAGATCCTCCTCCAGCTGAAGCTTGTCGGCGTGGAGTCGCCGCACATGGGCGTGAGTGCTCTGGATCATCGAGTAGAAGATGTTGGCATTACGCTTGGTGCAGTCACCGCGCTCCAGCCAGGCGGTGATCGTCTGGATGGCCTTCACGAAGGTCTCGTTGGTGCGCAGATGCTCCGCCACGGCCGTTGCCTCGTGATCCGTATAGTGGGGAATGGGTGGCGGCGACTGTGAGCGCATCCTGTCCAGCGACATGCGCTCCCGGTGACGCTGCTCCCGCTGCTGCTGCCTCTGCCGGCACTCGTAATCGTACTGATCGTCCCGCGCCTGCGCATAGTCCACATGCAGACGTCCAAAGTTGGGAGGTTCATTTAGCGCCGATATTCGCAACCTATACCCGGATAGGTAGATGGCACGATCTATGGCTGTCTCCTGGCGATAACGGATATGACAGAAGTTCTTCTTCGACATGCGCAGCGTGGTGATTTCACCGCACGACTCGAATATCTCACGGATCACCTCCTCGGTTATGTTCTCTGGCAGTCCGCCCACGAAAACAGTCCGACAGCCGGGCGGACGATCGCGTATTGTGGGCGGCGGAGCATTGGGGTTGGGCGGGAACAAAATACAGTTCTTCGTCTTGATAACCTCCTTGAGGCCAGCTGCTCCTGTACCATCTGAGAAAGGGAACAAAAGTAGGTGAGCTGGGTGCTTAAGAGCATAATAAAATTTCAGATTTAGTTCTACCTGCCGCGAGGGCTGCTTCCACTGCCGCTCCGGCATCTGATGGCATTCCGGCTGCCGCAGCGGCCGCGTAGTGCATCTGTTGCATCTGCTGCATGGCCGCCGCCATCATGGCCGTGGGATCCATTAGCATCTGGGCATTGGTGTTGCTGCCTCCCGAGGCAGCCACCGCCGCTGCCACGGATGAAGCGGATGCGCCTCCGGTGGCGGACGAGGTCCCGCCAGCGGGACCGCTGCCCGTCTGAATGGTCGGAAAGTACAGATAGCCGGGCGGTGTCTGCATCAAGCCGTTCAGGTAGAGCTGTGCCGCCGAATCGGGCAGGGAGAGCGTGGCGGATGTGGCCTGCAGCTTAGAATCCTTGTGGCTCGTGGTGGACGTCACATCCGCGGAGTGTTCGTTCTCATTCTCCAGATCCATGGGCGCACTGCCCTGCGGCTGTTGCTGGGGCTTTATAGCCTTATTGCTGGATGCTTGCTTGGGCGGCGATGTGGCTCCCATGGTGACAGCTCCTCCTGCGGCGCCGCCGCCGCCCGCAGTGGTGGTGGCCACCGTGGAGATGGCAGCCGCCAATTGGTTGAGGAAATTCGGGTGATTTGGCAAACTGACGCCGTTCGGCATGGTCCCAAAGAGCGGTACTGCCAGGGCGGACACCGATAAGATTAGTTGGACGAAAAAAACCAGTATAAACAAAGCCGGTAACAAAACAAATAACAATCAGCTGCGGAGCCCCAAAATTCTCGATTACCACTATTTCTCTTCTCTTTGGGAGGGGTGGGAGGTCTGAAAAATGGCGTAAGTGCCTCCGTTGATTACAGGTGAATGCCAGACAAATGGCTCATATTCCGACATTTCCCGAGCTTGATTTTCACCCCGGAGGCTTTGTTTTACCTTTTAGGGGTTTCCTTAACTAATAATATTGCCACTTACGCATTTTATCGCCACCGCAATTGTACGCCAAAGGTAGTGTAAAAAAATAATTTCCTCTAGCGACGAGCGAACAGCGCACGATAGCAATCGATAGGCAGAACATACTTGAAACAATCGAATATTATCGACATGTACCCGTCGCTATTATGAATCATCAGCTGTCGTCAGTTTTTTAAGGAAAAACAAACCGCACTCGAAACGTAGTTGAGGAAAATTCGTGTAAATTTCGGTTTTAAACCAATCCAGCATGTCGGTGAACACGGCCCACGCCAACAATGGCGTGCTCATCCACTCTGGCGAGTAGTAAGTATCCGGCGAAGTCCCTTGATATTCATTGGGCAGCTCCGGCTGCCTGACGTCACAATTGTAAACACTGACGTGTGGCATCCGTTGTTTGCTTGATTAATGCATTCACAGGGAATATTGATTCCATTTCTTTGTCCCTATTTCTTTCCCCAGCATCCTGCTGCACAGCGACAGCGTTTCCATGGAGTTTTCCGGTCAGGACAGTCCCATCTTTAAGGGCTCGAAGGGGGGCAGGATCTATCTGACCTCCCACCGTATGATTTTCAACAACAAGAAGTCTTCGGACGCCATGCAGTCGTTCAGTGCTCCGTTTGTCGCCCTGTCGGACGTGGAGATTGAGCAGCCAGTTTTCGGAGCCAATTACATCAAGGGAAAGGTGCGCGCCCAGCCCAACGGCAACTATGTGGGCGAGGTCAAGTTCAAGCTTCACTTCAAGGCCGGCGGTGCCATAGAGTAAGGAAATGTGTGTCTTGCTTTTATCCCGTAGCTAATTGTGTCTTGTTTTTTAGATATGGCCAAGCTCTGTTGCGCTCCGCCAAGACCGCAATGAACAACTACCATCGCGGCGGACTTGCTGGCGATGATCCGCCACCCTACCAGCCGGCTGGAGCTTGGAACGAGGCACCACCACCGGCATACCAGCCGCCGCCAGGTTACTATGGCTGGCTGCCGCAGCACGACGCCTTCAGTGGCCCGGCTCCGAACACGGTGTTCATGAGCGACAATCCGCCGCCGTATCCGGGAATTGGTAAGTACTCCGTGGCACCAGATTCTCCATCCAGACAGCACTACTCGGCTTTTGTTCTGGCACAATGTAACGCGAATTGGCAACTGACTTGCTTCACCCTGCTTGCAACAAAATTCACGCACCGCACACGCTTCGTTTAACCCATTGGGGCACTCTCTCTCTCCCATTTCTCGTCTTAGCACCACAGGCACCCTACCAACAGCCAGCACAACCACAACAGCCGCAGGCACCGCCGCCATCTGAACCCACTTGGTATGGTTTTTCAGCACCGCCGCCACAGCAGCCGCAACAGCCGGGCTACGGACAGCAGCAGCCCGGTTTCGGGCAACAACAGCCCGGCTACGGACAGCAGCAGGGCTGGTCCGGCGGCTATGCCCAGCCACCGCCATATGCCGCCTGTGGTCCCGCGAATTGCCCGCCGGGAGCTCCGTATGCGCAACCGGCCCAGAACTACAATGGACCACCGCCGTACGGTGGTTATGGTAATGTGCCCGGCGGATTCAACACCCCGGGACTTCAGCAGCCGAATGGTTATCCGGGTGGAGCACCGCCACCGAATCAGCAGCCGTCTCAGGCAGCAGGCGCCGCTGGAGGATCTGCTGCTGCGGGCGTGAACTTCATGGGCTTCAGCCTGCCACCAGGAAGTGAGTAAAATAAATTTTCATTTAGTAATCATTTATCACTTGTTCATTGTCATTTCCTTCGTTTAATAATGTACATTTTTCAATTAGTTTTAACTTTTGCTGAAGGAGGCAAACATAAAGCCAGTGACAAGTAATCAATGAGAAATATTTAAAAACGAATCAAGAGTATAGTAACAGAAGCCATCAAGTAGCAGCATTAAACCCATCAAGAAATGTTATGAAAATGAATAATTATTGGCATGACAAACTAATCAAAAGATCTAAAACCAGGACAAAAGATTCAAGAATTACCTTAAATCGCATCAAGAAGCATTCAGTTAACTTATTTTCATTTCTCAGTTGGCCAAATTGTAAATAAATATATGTTCGAAAGTAGTTTATTGTTTTTAATGTGTTTAACTTTCAAATTTAATGTTGACCCTTTTGTTTTCTTTTTGAGTTTCCTGATTCAAAACATCATAATAACTAATACACAATACCAAACCCGATAGAAAAATTAATCTACAAAAACCTAAAGGAAAAACTTTATTCTTTTGACCCATTTCTTACAGTGTAATAAAAGCAAAAGAACTACTGTACTGTACCTCAAAAAAAGCCATGCCCCAAACAAGTAAGACTTATTGTTTTCGATGTTTTTGCCCTCTAAAACCCCCAACATGCAAATACTAACAAAAGCCGAGTCGTCAATTAGTTTTATAGTGACTTTGTTTAACGTTTGTTTCTTCTTTAACTTGTTCTTTACCCCCCCTCGAACCCCACAAAATGCGAACCTTTAGTAGCAAGATTTGGCAGCACTCATCATTATTACTATCCAGTCCAAAGAACGGCTACTATGTGTGTTTTTCAGCTTCCAGCTCTTATACCATAAACACAAATTGTAAGAGATGTCAATATTGCCACAATAGTAATTCTTTGGGAAAACTACTTGAATTGTGTTGTAATTATCTGGGTCTTCTATATTCCGAACAGATTCCAAAGAAGCAGAGGCGGCAGCGAGTGCATATAATACCCCATATAACCAAGGCGGACCCAGTGGATCGGGAGGCAGTGACATGCCACCTTCATATAATGTAAGTATTAGCTTAAATCGAGAATAAAACATTTTAATTATTTAAACTTCCCTGCAGAACTTGCCACCCAGCTATGATGATGCCTCCAAAAAAAACACTAACTATTATTCCCTTAACGCGAAATATGTATATTAAATGTAATAATCAGGGACTCTAAAAATCCTGTTAGCTGTTTGTGTTAATAACACTTGGAAATTTAAATTTATTTCGAAAGAAAATATTATTTCCCAGTTTGGTTATTAAAAATCACAAATTGTAATGAATTTTAAAATTGTTTCCACGGTCCCAATAATCATTCATTCCTTTGAGGTTTATTGATAACTCGAGTTGATGTTTTACCCATTCTCAAAAATATTGTAAAAAACTATTGATCTGTTTATAATTTTATACTGTCATTTTCTGGTCACAAAAATAAAATTTGATTTATATTTCTAAATTTATTGGCTCAAGTCCTTGCTTTTTTATACGAGAATATAAAGAATTTAATATTTGTTATACGAAAATGTATTAAATACATATATTTTATCATTTGTTAAATATATATGGCCACGAAAAATATATGCAAGTAATCAATCTGCAATCAGAGTATATCTTTTGAATTGGGCTAATTAACTCCTTTATTCATTGTAGGAATTCCAGACTGTGATACCTGATTATTTATCAATTTATTTAGTTAAACCATTGAAAACAGAAAGAGCTGTAGCGTAAGTCGATTGGGAATAGAGCTGTCGATGGTACACTAAAGGAATATTATTATTTAATTATTAAACTGGGGTGTGCTTTTAAAGAATTCCTATCTTCTCTGTGTGTATTTTGTTTTAGATATAATATTTTAGATTATAGTTTTGGACATGTTGTTGGGGAATGATTTCATAAACACCATCCTTGAAAAATACATTTTCCAAACGCATTTTTAGCTATTTTCGCTCTTTTTTAAGCTTCTCAAATGTGGTCAGATTGCAAAACAAGAAGAAGAAGAAGAAGCATTTCATTCAGAAAAAGACCACCCTTTCAGCTCAGTCAACAGAACAACAACAGGCTTATTTTTGGTCCGATAGCCAAAGCGGTTGGAATAAAATCAATCATACGCCACATGCGCAGACGCGGGCGTGGTGAGAAAAATGCCAGGACATCGGCAAAGCAAAGGGCTGACGAGCAGATGTCCCTCGCGGAAAGCGGTTTAAATAAATTAAATAAAAAAATAAAGCCACAAATTAAGGCACAAATAATTTAACGATTTCAAGCCAAGTAAAGTTTTTACCGCTGAAACTGCAGATATCAGCCGAGTGTTGAGGTGGCTAATTGCGAGTTCAGCCACTTGTGTCTGTTGTTTATCGATTTGTGTATAACGTTTGCTCCGAATCTGCAACAGAGAGTCCTCATGCCAATCTCGAAAACAATGCCAAGGTCCGGCAGCCAACGAGTAGTTTAACCACCAAAGACATCAGCTTTGGATTAGGCTTTGAGGAGCGAAACATCAGCAGCGGCGGACCATGGATGGGGGTGGACAGGAAACCACATATGAGCCGCTGGACGGTCGTGGCTCTGGCCGTTCGAGGAGCAGTCATTCCCCAGCTGGCTCCGGGCTGAGACATCCGGCCAGCATGGACAGTCCCGAGTTCGATACACGCGCCCCCAAGGATCAAAGGCATTCCGTTTATCTGGCTCTATTAGCGGCTGGAATTGGTTTTGTTTTGCCTTACAATAGGTACGAGGAAATTTAAATGTTAAGAAAAATTAGAAATAGTGCCCGAAAGTAATTTTAAAAAGAAACAATTGTCCACTCCAAGGATTTTACGGTTTAAATTATTTTGTAAGACTAATAGCTTTGCAATTAAATATAAATTCCTTACAATATTCTCACTGAACAAATATCACAAATTTTTCTCTTGCTTACAGTTTCATCATTGCTGCGGATTACTGGCAGGCGCGTTTTCCCGGCCGCCCCGTGGCCCTGGACATGTCGATGACGTACATTTTCGTGGCATTCGCCACCGTGCTGCTGAACAACATTGTGCTCTCGTTGGCGCCATTCCAGTCGCGTGTCCTCTTCGGCTACATGGTGTCCTTCACCACCCTGATCTTTGTGGCCGTGTGTGAGGTGGCCTGGCATATGTTCGCCCAGAATACAGCGTACCTGGTGAATATGTCGGCGGTAGCACTGACCGCCATTGGGTGCACAGTGCAACAGTCCAGCTTCTACGGCTTCGCCTCGATGCTGCCCAAACAGTATACCCAGGCGGTGATGGCCGGCGAGAGCATCGCCGGCTTTCTGGTGTCTTCCAATCGGGTCGTGACCAAGCTGCTCATCAACAATGACCGCGTCTCCACGGTCATCTTCTTTCTGACCTCCACGCTCTACATACTATTCAGCTACCTTCTCCATGTGGCTACCATCAATTCGCCGTTTGTGCGGTTCCATGTGGAGGCTTGCTCCAAGATTGTCCTGCGGCCGGATGAGGTGAGTCCACAGAAGAGAGTGCTTTGAGTAATATATATAAATAGATGTTTTCTCAGCAGGAGGTTGATGGAGCCCCCAGTGGCACACGGTACGGAGTGCTCTCGATGGACGGCACCCACACCACAACCACATCGGTGGGACAACAGGGCACCGGAAACGCCCTCAGCTTCAGCAATCCCGTCTACGAGCTGTCCAATCCGACGGCCGGCGAGAGCAGCATCGAGGCCCTCGGTCAGCTGCCAGAGCTTCCGGCCACGCCTCCAGCCCAGGAGCCCACAACGCCTACGACGGTGGCCTTCAAGGTGAGATACAAAATTTATCCACAATCCACTTGACTCAACAATCACTTCTTCAAGGTGGAGCATGTGATTACTCCGCGCCGCTGCCGGCCGAGCAAATTGGGCAATATCCGCGAGGGATTCGTGACCCGATGGCGGGTGGCCCAGGTGATCTATCCGCACATGGTTTGCATTGCCCTTGCCTACTGCGTGACTCTCTCACTGTACCCGGGCATCGAGGTGGAGGTGCAGTCCTGCGCCCTTCGCTCCTGGATGCCGGTGCTGTTGATGTTCTGCTTCAATACGTCGGACGTGGTGGGCAAGATACTGGCCGCCAGTCCCTATCCCTGGTCGCGTCGCCAGCTTATTCTGCTATCCGGCCTTAGGATTGTCCTGGTGCCGCTCCTTCTGCTCTGCTGTGCGCCGCGCCAACGTCCAGTTATCTCCGGCGAGACGGCGCCGTTTGTCTTCACCATTGCGCTGGGCATCACCAATGGATTGGCCGGCAGCTTGCCCATGATGCTGGCACCAGCCAAGGTGCCGGGCACGCTGAAGGAGGTTACTGGAAACATCATGACCCTGTCGTACAATGTGGGCCTGACGGTAGGTTCTCTAATTGGCTACTTGTTTGAGAGTATGCTGGGGCCGCAGCTTGCGAATCCCTGCCCTACGTATCCCTATGTGCCCGCCTCGATCCTGGAGCAGTTCCATGGCCATGGCCATGGACACGGGCATCTGCCACACCCGTTGCCGCTGACCAGTACGAGTACAGTGAGTCCACCAACCACTGGGGCCACCACGCTGGCCCCGCTCCTGCTCAACACGACGCTGGCCAGCCTAGTGCAATCCAGCAGCTCCACCACCAGCACCGCCAGTCCGGCCTTGGCCACCGTGATCACCACCACAGCTCTGGCGCTCTACAGCACAGTGGCGGCCAGCAGTGCCGAGGTGCTCAACGCCACCATGACCTCGATCCTGTCCACAATAACCAGTTCGGTAGGGGATATCAGCGACGAAATGACCACGGATCCCCAGACGCCGGAGGCTCTGGTCGAGAATATCTAAGGATCGCTGAAGCTCGACGCTCTTTTTGGCCACATCTGCATATCCTTCTTTATCAGCATTAATGCGAGACTATATTTGGATATCATTCAAACATCATTTACGTATTTATTTATTATAATTATTCTTATAAAGGAGAGCGAGTAAACTTTTCAATATTTTTAAAAATTTATTATCAATATCAAATGATGAGAAAATGCTCTGTTTTCTCTTGCAAATCAATTAAACCATAAACATAAAACCTGCCTTTTCAGGCCTTTTCACTTTCCGCAAAACTAACAAAAAATACATTTTTAAACAAATCAGTGAAACTACAATTGAAATTCAACTTTATTAAAGTGTAGAGTAAAGGAGAACCATTTATCTTGAAATCTTTTCCCTAAAGTGATCCATTTTGCGAGTGAACATATATTTCAGCTCAAGATATACAAAATGTGAACAAAGATTCCAATGAAAAGCATGCGCAAACTTCTAATTATAGGCAATACTACTCGTGTACGTACGTAGTTCTATTAACTAAATGTATTTATATCCTTAAAGTGTCTAGGGTTTGGTGTGACATCTAGGACCCGCACATTACTATCCGAATATACTCCAAACAAGTGCTAGGTTTTCAAATTATAAACCTGTTGACTTAGAGTTATGTACTTAAATATATGTGTGAATCTGTGTGTGATCGAGGATAATGGGCGTGGTTATTTTTGTAAGAGTGAAATATTCATAGTTGATGGCACAGAAAAGCAGCTTTAGGAATATATTGGAATCAAAAAAAGACCTGTTATCATTGGGAAAATTAATAAAAAACTATGTTTCCTTGTTTGTGCTAATATAATATGCATGTATGTATTTTTCCTGTAAAATGATTTTTGTATAAACATGAGAAGAGTGTGAGTCATACGAGTGTCGTCGGGTAATATAAGTGTTGTAAGCATTAAAAGCCATCAAGTGCTGCTGCTGGCCTTAAACTGTTTCGTTGCTATTTAATTATTTTGTTTAATTTCCCTGCGACTGTTCTGGCTATATACATACGTAGAGAGAAATTTGTATCGATAAGTAATAAATATGTCAACCTGCAGAGAACATTACAAATAAATGTTAATATAGAATTATTTCAATATATATGAGGTAATATTTTCTTTGAGGTGAATATATTCTGCGTAGAATCTAAAATCAAAGTATTTGTAATCAATTACTTCGCATGGCAGTCTTACACTGTTTTAAAATTAATTTTTTTTTAAATTTTTTAAGCTTATAAATCTGAAAATAATGTATCTCTAGCTCCTTTTTGAAGTTTAACCATTATTTTTGCCCAGTATTCTTAAGTGTTTGTCATTTTGTCAGCTAGAAGAGCGCTCCTGTGAGATTTTTAAGGAAGAGCTCATAAAACTCCTTTGAACAGGAATTATATAGGAGTAATATAGGACTAAGCTTTTTGTCATTGAGTAGCGCCATCCTGTGGTAATTTTGCGCATGGCAATCCTGCCAACTTTTTACAAATGATGCAAAAAAGTTGGCAGGATTAGTGTTTATGAACATCTCACAGGATGGCGCTGCCATCTGAAGAATATTTCCTATAAAGGATACACTAATTCTTTTCCAGTTTCCACACATTGGGTTTCACTGGGATATTTTTTATATCCTTTCAAAGGGATTTTTTAACAGTATCCCTTTTACAGTTTCCTTCGGTTTCCATAAATTACCCTTATTTTGTCCTGGCTTTGCTTCTTCTTCTTCTACATCCTTTGCCATGTCTTAGGGATGTAAATTATAAAACATGCCATGAAATATTCTTATAGGAAATATATAGCTAATGAATGAAACTTGACTAAAATTTCCCAATACCCCTAAAAACAATATTTTAAATTCCTTATAATAAAAAAGAATACAAAAATTAAACATATCTGCGTAAATAAATTTTAATTATACAGCCGAAAACCATGACGGATATTTATCTTGTAGCCTTAAATATAATTTGGTAAGAATATAAAATAAATAATACAAAATTAACCCCAAATTACTTGTGAAAATTCCAAAACGTCTAAACTTTCGCCAGAAAAATAATACGACAGAGTGCTCTTACTTGGTTTAAACGAAAATTCAAATTTGGTAATTCAATTCAACCGCAGTGGTTCGTAGGCAAAGGTAAACCGAATTGAAAATCACACATAGTATTTATACATTACATTGCTGAAAGCTATAATATCTTACCGAATGTCGGAGTAAAAGTTGTAAACTGATTAACACTGATTAGGTATTGTTTGATTTCAGTGGCATATTTCCTTGTTTCATCCCCGGGCATAAGTCAAAATTTTCTATTTAAATGTAAATGAATTAATATCAAAAATGTATTTATTCTTTAATTACAAAAGCGCGCTGCCTGGGGAACATTCTGCATTTGTCGAGTGGCCAAAATGAATACAAATTGAATCAATTAGACGGAAAATCCGCCTCTGACTCGAAATGGAAGCCAGAGATAAGGCTTGGGAAAAGCGGAGGCGATTGGCTCCGGCCAAATGCAAATTTATTTATTTTTTCTCCACTCCCCAATCTCTCCCATTCCCTTGGCAAAATCAATGGGCGGCATTTTCCATTTCGCCGGCGGAAAAGTGACAGGGAAAACAGGTTAAGTCGAGAGGACACAACTCGGAACCAGGTCCAGCAACAAAGTAGGCAATTAAATTTATTTTATTTCTCGCTCTCGTTTCGCTCGCTTCGTTCCTTTTCTGTTTTTGTTGTGACTCAGGAAAGCGTCGGAAAACGCAGACAACACTTGCGTTGCAGGACTAAAGCGGAAGCGGAAGCGATGGGGAAACTCCCTGCGAAACTTGCCGCTCCTCGAAACCCTTACTTTGCGGAGATAGCGGAAGTGCTTGGCCCTGTTTTTGGGTCTGCCTCGATTGCATATGAAGCCACTTTTATCGATTGGGCCTGCACGTTGCACTTCGCACTTTGCCAACCTACTACATTTAGGCTGGCTTCCGCGTTTTGGCTCTTCCCTCTCTGCAATGTCATTGTCCCCGGGCGAAACTTAGCCCTTTGAGTCCGCAGGAAAGTTACCCTCGATACTATATAATTTCCTTTGCATAGGCAAGGCCAATGAACCAAAGACGAGGACAGGCAGCAAATATCAAATTAAAAGTCAATTAATTATACAGTATTTGATGTTGCCTCAGGAAATGTGTAGTTCAATTCTAAGGAAACCAGTGGGTCTAACATTTTGTGGAAATAAGCAATTAAAATATTTCTAATTACCTTTATTTTATATGTTTTACTTTTTTTTATTAGGTATTAATAACTAGTCATATTCTAAACTTAGCTTCCTCCTTGAATACTTTCCCTTAAAGATATCAAAATCCTTTTGATATAAAGCAAAGGTCGAATTGTGCACCACATTCAGCATTTGCAGAGCTTCCGCCACATAAATTCCCTTCGAAATGGAGGCCAAAGGAACGGAGGTTAAGGGGGCCCTGGGAGCTGGTGGTATCTCCTCCCAAGTTCTGCTGGAGTGGAAACCAAGCAGAAGAGCAGCAGCAGCAAACTACTTCTAATAACAACAATCAACGCTTTTGCCTCGGCTCTTCGAGTTGTTTGGGTGCTGTGTAATTACATGACAGCAACAGCAACAGACAACAACAACTTCAACTGCAGCAGCAGCAGGAGCAGCAGGAGCAGCAACATTACGAATTACGATAATAATTTCCATTTCTAATTTCCTTACCACGCAAAAGGCCTTTGCACTTGCCGAGTTTGCCAGGCTGCCAAGCTGCCGGGGCTGGGTCTGAACGCCACCACCCGCCAGAGCCACCCACCAGGCTTCCGGCAACAACAGGCTAAACAGGCTACAAGTACACTTAGGCAAAATATGGCAATTGTTTTGATAGCTGGAAAAAATAAAGAAGTTAGTAGATACAACTGTATGGCCATACGAGAATCTCTTTATGGTTGAATATTTTTTAAACACTGTAATATCTTATCATATATTATATTCAATAAATATATTCATCACTTACATAGATCTCAAGTAAGAATATTAATATTATGTTAGCTTTTAGTTCAATTCTTGAATTATTTTTTGTAATATAACTTTTGTAAGCTTCTTAAATTTCGTTCAGTGCTGGGGGGAATTGGGGAAATGTACCCAAGAGCCGGGGCCAGACGTTGGCATAATTTCGATGCAGAAATCTAACAGAATGCAAATGCAATCATTGACTTTTTAGCTTATAACGAAATAAGCGTTGTGTTTATTGGTTGGCTGAACGAACAAGCACCAGACTGGACGCCCTCCTCCCTTTCCCCCTTCTCGTGGGAAAATGGCAGAAAATGGGATAACACTGCCCAGGCACTGTGGCGAGTGCACTTGTACATTCAAAGCCTCGGCATGGCCACCAAGTGGGTGGTATTGATCGCCCTGGGGGGGCTAAGGGTGTCGGCCTAAGCCTAAGGTTCCGCTCAAATGTGCACTAGAAATGTATGTGGGGCCTCTAATAAATTTCAGAAATTTATTGGGTAAAATAGAAATCAATGAAAATTTATTTTGAATTTGGTTCCATATTTCTGTTGTTAACAAAAATAGTTTAGTTACTTCATTTGCATTTAAAATTAAAGGTAGTTTATATAAATATTTGTTTTAATTAGTATTAAAATGGGTTTTATTTTTGTTTTTTTTAGCAAATAAAAATTCAAATAAAAATGTGTGGACTTGTAAAGGAGTCAAGGAATTATCGCCTAAGTTACTTTCTCATATAGGTTTGTGATCATTTATTTATGACAGTCTATGTTTTTACGAATTATTATTCCTAAGAAATTAATCCTAAATCGAACTCAGATGATTTTAACCAACATTTCACCTAATGCTGGAAAAAATATGTAGAACATTTTAAATGTTGTTTTGATTTTCTATTTTTCTTTAATAAAAAAAAATATGTTCTTTGTAGGTAGACTAGTTAAATGGTCAAGGAGATATCCCCAAACTTATTTTCCATATAGGTTGTGAAAATATATTTGTCGCAGTCTGTTTTATTAAATTTGCAAAAGCTTAATTTTAAATTGTATTAAAGTGAGTTTAGCAAATATATTCCCCAACGCAGTCGTTTGGTAATAGAGCTGAAAGTAGTCCATATTTTCACACAAGATTTATCCCAAATTTTTCCCGAACTTTGTCTTGGATTTCAGCTCTCCTTAAATGCAGTTATATGCTCTGAATCTGCCGAGCAGCGACTGAACCACCCAAGAGCTATAGGGAGTTTAGTATCTCTGGCACACCTCGTCGGTCGTCGTTATCTGGTCGAGTTAAATCGGCTGAGCTTGCTCCACATGGCGGTGGCAATTGGGGATATACACTGGTGGCTGTCATCGGGCAGGTGGCAGGATGTTTCTCTTTTTCTTTTTTATTTTTCCTCTTTCCTTTTTCGCGACCGCGAAGTGAGTTTTCCTTTCTTCCTGCCACGCCCAGTATCTCTCTGCGAATGTTGTTTTTGTATTTGTAATTTGATAATGCATTTGATTAAGGAAATGAAATTTTTATTAAGGCTGTTTGCTCATTCGCGTCGCTGGCATCGCGCCTTTGCTTTTATGATTTTCCCCGCACTTTGTATATAGTGTGTGTCTGTGTGTATGTGTGCCCTTTTTTTCGCATTTTCCTTTCCGTGCGGGGGTTCTGCTTTGTTTTCCCCACTCGAACGAATTTTCCCTAACCCTGCAGTTTTGTTTTCGCATAATTTCTTTGAGTGCGGTTTGGATCTCGGCAATTTTACGATGCGCCGCAGCCCGGGAAGGTGGAAACCGTGTCGGAAAACGCCACTTTCCCTTTTGTATTATTCAGGCACGAAATTTGCATAGCAAATGGTTAAATATATAATTTAATTTTTTCCCCAACAATACGGATTTGCATTGTATGGATTTGTACTATGGGCTATGACTTTGTTAGCCTTTTTGTCTGAGTTTCTGGGGACTTTCAAGTGGAGCGTGCGTATGTTTGTTTAGTTAATGTGCTGACGGATAGATTGACAGCAAATAAATAATGAAAATGCCCAGGGGGATCGTAAATAATATAAAATCGGGCATTGTAATTGCATTTACCCCATAACAAGCCGCACAAAAATGATTGTGTCGCGTTCCACATTTTCCCCAGCGGACGCCACAGAATTTATCACATTTCTTTTTTGTTGTTCTCCCACGGCCTGGGACATGTCACGGAACGCGGCGAGTTGGGAAATGCCAGCGTTTCGGCAGAAGAGTGCAATGGAATTCGTATTCAACACCACGGAAAACCCTTCGTGCGCTAACTAAGTGCGCTCATTCAACTCCGAAAAACAAACTTTTGCTATTGTTATTACATTTTTTGTTCACATTTTCACATTTTCGCGCCGGCGTTGGTGTGGGAAATCCTCAGCTGGTCATTGACTTTCCAGCAACTTTCCGCTTGACATTTAACGAGCATGTTAAGTGTTAGAATGAAGCCTACTTTTCAGCGCTGCCCAGTCCCCATTTTCCCCGGCAGTCCTGTTTACATTATTTCCTTGTTTTGTCCTCGGACAACAAAAGTTGCGTTGCCGTGTTATTCATCCCTTCTTAAAGCAGCGACTTCGACTCGACCCTCCGCGGCTGAAATCTGTTTGGTTTAAGCGGACTCCTCGCCGTATTGCACCCAGAGCAACATCGAAATGTGGGTCATTGGCTGTAATGTTGTTTTAAAGAGGTGGCCACATTTATTATTAAAATTTAATCAAGGCGAATTGTTTGTTAAGGAAACCAGATCACTGGGCAGGCACAAGTACATAAAGGTTTTAACTTTATAAATAAAAGCAGTTGGCGCATTTATTTTTAAGGAGAGTGTAGCAAACGCATTTAAATTAAATACTTGATTTATTTAAAATTGAATAGATGAATATTTTTTAATGTCTTATTGGGTTAAAGGCTTATTTGTTAGTTCGTTTTTTTGTATATTATATTTGTAACTCGTTTGAACATTATTTTTCTCTGCTTCCATATCTTTTCTAAATTCATATGAATTTTAATGCTTTCAATGTCAGCCGTATCTGAGCATCCTAAATTGAATTGCATATCTGTTCGAAATCTCCTATAGATTTATGCACAAAGCTAAAACCGCTTTTATTTTAGATAAGTATTTTCATAATTTTAAATACAATCAATAATAAATAAATGCTAAACTCCCATTTAAAACAAAGATATATATAAATTATGAGCAGTCAAAAATCAAAAGATATAATATAAATAAATTATAAATAATTTGTATTAAATAAATATAATTACGAAATATAAAAATCATATACAAATAATTTCAACTCAAACTCTAACATGACTTTATCAAGCCAGAAAATGAGAGAGGGAAATTCACCCTGCAACCTGTTACAACAATACTGGTTTTTCACCTTTCTCCAGCAAGTTTACAACCCCTCGGACTTTAAGGATAACAGTGAAAACTACCCCTGCAACACAACCGAGTTGCGACTCTCTCGCTCTCTTTGATCGAACTAAAACGAGTCAAACGAAACCTAATTGAAAGGACCTCGGAAAAGTGTTCCCATTCAATGGAAATTCGGCTTTCAACCTGAATAATATTACAAGAGTTTCGTAAATTTTAGCGAGGACAAAGAGAAAGTCCAGGGGCGTGTTTGCATCGGACCTACCTCAAAGTCAGTCATTTGGAATAGACAATGGGCCGCAATTACAGGCACGCCGTTCCGTTTGAATTTTTTGGCAAAGGATAAGGGGCTACAGGATGGGTTTAAATGGGGGTTAAGGGTTCCGGCACCATGCGGTGCCATCTAAAGCAAACTAACACACATGCGTGTGTGTGCATGGAAAGTTTAGTGCGTTTGAGGCCAGCAACTTTGTCTCATTGTCCCCATTGCCAGAGGGTAGATGGTCGGATGGCTCCCGGAAACGGGATCGGCATGCAGCGGATATGGGAAATTATTCACCCTTTGCCGTAGCCCCAGCCGGAAACGGAGCTATCTATGGCATCAGTGTATCGGGAATCGCTTTCATTTATTTCCTTTCCAGAGCCGAGAGCTACTCACTCTGCGGTCGCCCACTTGCACCTGGTGGTGGTCTTGCCACTTTGCCACCTGGCCACCAAAGAGGACATGGCCATCGGCGTTGCCAACTAAGCGATTTATAAACGATTTTCCAAACTTCGTTTCGACCTTTTCGGGGCTTTTGCGGCTTTACAGCCTGCCGCTCGGCCCTGTGCCCTGTCTCCTATCCTTTCAGCCTCATCCACCTGCGGTTGAGTGTTAAGTGTTTTTTCCAATTCTGTTATTTTTTTTGCTTTTCTGGTTGAGGCTGGGAGTAGGCCAAATATTTGCTAATGAGTTCTGCTCTCCTATTTATATATGTATAGTATGCCGGGCTGGGGCGAGCATTTGTGACCTTTTCGGGGCATCGGAATATATAATATTTACCTATGCAAATGAGAATTTTCGGTTCGGCTCGGTCTACACGTATTGATTTTCAAGCATTGTTGAGTTTGGGTTACTTCTTTTGGTTATTTGAATAACGCGATATGAAAATGTATAACTTTGTGAATTTAATGAGGAAATATTTTTAAAGATTTTAGCAATATAAGAAAAAGTTCAGTGAGCCGTTCAATGACTGTTTAAAAGCTTTATTGGAAAGGTATCAGAGTTGGCTCATTAAAAGTTACTTTCAAAATTATTAATTGGCTTTATGAAATGTATTATTTGTATTTTATTTCTGTATTTTATCCGCTTAATTTAAGTTAAACTCTCTCTAAACTTTAATATATTTTTTCCAACGGCATTTTGATCATCAAAAGTTACTTTAAAAATTATAAATTGCTTGTAAGTAATGTAACCTTTATTATTTTTCATCATTTTGTACATTATGTCTCTTAATTGTTAATAGAAAAATATTTTTTTTGTATCGGAACTCCCTCTATACTTTTATATATTTTTCCCCAATGCAAACCATGTTTTTTAAATGCTCTTTCCCCTCGGGCAAGCTTTAAATGTCTGGTGTAATTGTCGTTGTCCATCAGAAGTCCCTATTTTGTTTTTATGTTATTGCCATTTGGCTCTGTGATTGTTTCCGGCCGAGCGACAAAACACGAATTGCAAATTTCAGCCACGCATCAATGATAGCTCGTCATTGGAATTCAATTTGCATTGTTCATGGGCGCTGGCCAATCCGCCGACCAATGGCCGCAATTTTGGTCAGGACGGGGGTGTGGATGGCAGAAGGAGGAGAAGGTGGACCAGTAGCACTGGTAAAATGGCACTGATAGGTGGTGCCGGGTTTTCGTCTTTTGGCCTGTTTGTGGTTCTGTTTGCGGTTTAATCGGTGGCCCATGGCTATCAATTTCCATCATCGTTCGAATATATATATATTAATATCTCTGTATATGTTTATATTTCCTTAATGTGACTGCAACAGATTTCATTTATATGCATTTAATAATATGTATGTATATATGGTATGCTCTGTAATTAATTTAAATCACTGTTCGTCTAGGGCCTGATAATTGCTTTTATTTAAAAGGATGTTTTTTAGTTGCTAATTTTGTATGCTATGTTGTGTTTTCTATATACAAATTTTAATGCTTCGGTGGGGAAATTAAAGCTTATTTTTTTTTAAGTTTGACAGCTCATGTTTGAATATGAAAATTATAAATTACTCATTTTACAAGCCATCATAAGCTAATGAGATATTGGTAATTAGGTCATGTCAAAGTGTTTTAGGTGAGGGAAATTAATTATTAAAACTAATGTAGAGATATAGTGAAATTTTTTACCTAAACTAATATTTATATATTTTTTTGTTAAGTTAAAGTGGCATGTTTCAAATGCATAATATTCTAATGAGATTCCTTTTAAATTCCCAAGTGATTTTTGTTCTTAAATACTTAATAATCTGTTTACAGGCCAAATAATTTCGAATTCCAATATGAAACTTTGCATATTTTCAGCACGTAGCTAAATGAATTTTTGATAACTTCTTTGGCAGGTGTTGCAAAGTTGGGAAATGCTGTCGGCCTTGCAACAGGCATTGCAGGAAAATCCCTTTGAGCCTGAAGGCATTTTCGGTCAGAGAAAATCGAATTGCCATGAAGGCTCTATAAATTGATTTTAAATACAATTTAACCGCAGGCGGAAAAGCCGCCCGAAAAATGGTACATGCAAATGGTTTTTATATTCAAGTGCTTTTAAGTAATATATACATACTATATTTGCTGGGTTCCCTCCCTGTTCGGGTGTTGTGTTTCACGAGGATTTATCGCACTTGGTCTGCCTGCCAGGCCGGCGCTTTGTTTGCGGCTCAGCTTTGGACTGACATGAAAATCCTGGCAACGCCATTGTCCAAGCCAAAGGAACACAAAAAAAAGGTCGAATGGAAAAGGAAAAACTGCAGCCACATGTTGGAGTTGTCGCATTTTCCCTAACCTCCCCCTCTACACTTTTCGGCCATGTTTCTAATGTATTCCCCAGGCTCAAGGACCTTTAAAGATCCTTCACCCTCACACTTGGTGGCATTTATTTTTATTTTCTGGTTATCCTCTGCCTCTGGCCAACTTCTTGGTTTAATTGCATTTTGGTTGGTCCTGAAAATTGCATGTCATCTGTCACGTCGTATTTGCCTAAGCCATATAAATGAGTTGGTCCAATGAGATAAGTTTGGCGCCGGAAATGCAGTTCAAGTTGCTCATTATGCTGGTCACATTAGGCCCAATGTTACACAAAGAACGAGGGACGAGCGGAGTGGAAATTAAAATTTTTAATTACCAATTATTAATTCATTTAACACAACTCATTTGGTGGCAAGACGTTGCTCTCCTAGCTTAATAAATAAACTAAATAACCTAATAAATTTAAAACAACTGGGGTTGAAAATTATGAAAAAAATTTACCTTAGTAAAAAATACATAACTAACGAGTTGAAAAAAGTAACTTGACTTAACCAAAAACTTTAAAAAGAAATCTTAACCATTGCGAATATTTTATGTCTAAAAACCCTAAGCAGCATCTAAGATACAACCCACAATAAGCCTTAAAATGTCCATTCTACAGCAGGATTATGCTCTTGTATATACATACAGATATATCTCCCTTTTTACTTTATCATTATTTCCCTCTTAAGCCCAGCTTATCCAAGTCTCAACAGCCACCAAAAAGCGTCTGAAAAAGAGGCAAAAAAAAAATAAATGCCAATCTATGGCGCTGGAAGAGGCGACCGCATTGCGGGTCCGGCAAATAATTAAATTTATTTCAACTTTGGTCGCTGCCAGCAGAAAGCGACCAAAGCCAGCAAATTTTTAATTTGCATAGGAAAAAAAGAGAGCAAAAAAGGCGAAAGTCGAGGAGAAGGTCGCCTCGATTCACATCGACTACAACGGAATCGCGGGATTAGGGAGGTGACCACCGCCAGGATCTTCCCTGTTGTCCCGGCTCTCGTCAAGTGGCAATTAATCAGTTTGGCCAAGTGGAGGACACTCGACACTGCAGCAGGGGGGAATCGCAAGGAATCTGAAACGGGAGCAGGAGCAGGAGTTGGAATTTGTCAGACCATATTTATTTGTATTTTCTCTTGCCACTTCCTCTCATTTATATGGCTTCGATTTTTATGGCCCTTCGAGTGTTGCAAGAATGCTCTCCCCTATAGTTTATGGCGGTGCCCGGTCTCGCAGCGATTCCTTTTTTGTGGCATAAAAATATTTGAGGCCATAAATATGGTGCACGGAATTGGCCTAATTGAGTGTATTACATGTTGGCCAAGCCAAATATGGGCCATCCCGAGTGGAATAGTGCGGTGCCCTCTTGTGGGACCGCCCCCAGCGAGGGAAATTTATTTATTTTTCATTGCCTCATGCTGGCATGCTTTTATGTGTTTTTTTTTGGCATTTTTTTTCAACATTTATTTGAGAAAGGCCTGTTGAGGAAACCCCAGAATCCTTGTGATGTTTTTGCTGATTGATTTGGCAACACTTTTTCGCTGGCCTATTTACATCGTTCTTGGCTGTGATCGAAAGCGAGTGAAGGAGCAAGGAATTCCCCATGGCTCCTCTTGACCAACTGCTTTTCTTTCGGCCAAAGTTTGTCTTCTTGGCTCTTGGTCTTTTTCTGCCCGGTTTGTTTTGTATTTCTTTACTTTCGGACAAGTAATAAATGAATATTGACAGGAGGCGGTCCTGCCATCAAACTTTCAGCCTGCCGACATAAAAACTTAACTAATCGCCCAGTTATCGACTTAATGCTCGATTTTTCTTGCCTTTCTTGTGCTAAAAAAATGGGGAACGAAGAAAGGACCTCTGACAGGCAGCACACACACACACACACGACTCTAAGTGGCACTTGACAGGACAAGGCGGCGGCGGTGGTGGTGGTGGCTGGGCGGTGACCTCGAAAAGGATGTCGATGGCGAGCCTTTGAACTGCAAGCCAAGTCAAATGAAAAACTCGCCCGCAGGCGGAGTAGAAATGGCAAATGCTTGCCCCTTGGCCAGTTCAGGACAAAATAAAGAAAAACATGAAATGGAGAGGGGGTTTTCCAGGGACTATAAATAAAAATTTGCCCGCTATCGATTTTTGGTCTAAGACCAGAAAGCAGCAGGCCAAAGTGAAACAGAACCCATGAGTGTTTGTCTTTTGCTTGTTTGCCTTTCGTTTCGTTTTGTTCCGATTCTTGGCTCTTGATGTTTTCAGTCCGCCTCCTGTCTGCCGGCCATACAGGGTCCTGTGCGGGGGGCAGGACCCATATAATGGAGAGAAATTGCCTTTTAATGAGTCGACAATTTCATCTGCGCCGCGCTCTTCAACTTTGACAAGCTTCAATTAATTTATTTTTTTGTAACTCTGATTCATGGCTCTATTCTCTGTTATTTTTTTTTATTATTGGTAATTAAATGTCATTATTTTCTATTTAGTGTTGCACGAGCCGGGAATTTTCTAAAGCATTTAACTTGTATATATTGTTGATGGGTTTGTAAAGAATCGAATAGGAAAATAAAATTACGGGAAGTTGCGGATTAATACAAATTTCAGATATCGGCATATTATTCTAGTATTGATTTGTTTAAAACAATCTTTAAATATATTAACATTTTAATATTTATTTTATCAGTAAAGTTGTGCATGTTCTTTATTTAGGCTTCCTGATCACTATCTGAGTCTTCGGACTCGTCACTGCTTAGATAACCATCAGCGGTGAGTGACTCCAATTGCAAATACATCATGTTGTACTGGGACAACTAAAAAAAAAATAAATTGATAATGAATGTGTTTTTTGGGGAGTTCCTGACCTTGAAGTTTACCTGACGCGTGCGCTCGAAGTCCACCCATATGCCTCGTAGCAGCAAATAGGGATATGTAGCAGGATCACGAACAGATTTAAGAGTTTCTAAGAGCTCCCCCACTTTCTCTCTCGTTATGTAGCCATAATATCGCTGGAGGGAAAACACTTTCAGTTTGGTGCATTTCATACAAATTAAGTTAATGTAATCAACTTCAGTTTCGTTTGCGTGGTGGGTTGAAGTTATTTGCAAATATTCCAGACCCTTTGCTAATATAAGATACTTTAACCATTCATTCGAAGCCACGCCGATAGATATTCGTGTTAGGTTTTTTATATCGACCACAGCCGCCATTTCATAGTTGTCCAGATCTTTGCAGTTTACTTCCAAGCAATTAAGATTGGGCAATTCACAGACTTTTCTCAGGATCGGCCACATATCTATTCCAAGGGGATTGTGTAACGAGAGATCTTTTAGATTCCCTAGGAGACCTACACTGTCAATGTCTTCTATGTGGTAGAGAAAGCATTCCAAATGTTCCAATTCTTGGAATTGAGACATAAGCTTAAAGTCTTGAGAGCCAAATGTTATTTTGTGCAGTCTGTTCGGTGCTTCTAAGGCTAGAGTCCTGAGCAGATTCTCCACAGCTGGCATTGAGTGTTCGAAGTATATACTTAACCATCGCAATCTCGGAAGCTTGGCCACGAGGTTTAGGTTTGAGGGAGTAAAAGTCTTGTACAATTCGGTAAGAAATCTGACCTGAGTGTCAAAGCCAGCTTCATATGGAAGTATCGGCAGGGTCTTAATGTGGACGCGATGCTCTACTAGGCCGGAGCCCCACGGAGACAATTGACACTTTTGGCAATAGCGAACGTATTGGCTTCCAGTTCTATTGTTCGTTGCGTGTTCCCAATCCGCTCTATCAGGTAACCCCAGTTGCAAACCCCATAAGGAATCAATTCTCGCTAGCTCGACAACCTCTTCGAAAGTAAGTCCTGCTCTCTGAACTGTGAGACATCTTAGTGTTTGATCCTGTCTAGAGGCCAGAGCGTTGAACAGAGCTCTCAAACGTCCCAGTGGGTGAACGGTAATGGTGAGTGTCTCAAGCTGATGCATTGCGGCCAGATGATCGATGAATCTGGAACAAAAGAAACCGCACTCGAGGTCTTTCAGACTGCGAATTTTCGCTACCTCTGCCACTTCTTCGGGGCCAAGGAATGCGACATTCAGTTCCTCCAGAGTGTGTGTCTCTAACGAGGCAAAGCTTTTAAAAAGCTCCTTGAAGGATACGTTTCCGGAGGTCTTCACAATCACAAGACTCTTTAAGTTCCTTAAATTAATCAAAGGTGTAAAAATTTTGGCATTGATAAAAACATCCTTTTCGAAAAAGTCCAAAACGACAGTCCAGTCGGGATGTTTGATATTGATCACACGAACTTCGCAGTGTTCGGTTCGGATTCGATCCATTCGCCTAGAGATATCGTCGTAGCCATTGAGATGGTTAACTTTCACTGCGATCATCTGCTGCAGTTGATGCAAATAGCATTGGATGGTGGTTATGGAGGGATAAGCACTCAAGGTGTCAATTTCTTTTTGGGTAATTGGCATATTTTTGGAGAGCTCTAATTTTGAAACTTCCACAAGCGGATTTTCGGAATATGTTTCGAGAATTAGTCCAATATTATCCATCGTTACCCAACCCTCTAAGTAAAATTGATAAGTATGTTGTAGGCCGAACCACTCAAATATATCATCAAATATATCAATATTTAACAATGCTTGAACTTTGGCGGCCATTTCAAGTGAATTGATTGTCTTAGCATTGACAAAAGCACGGATGCGATATTTTACATTTTCCAAATCCATCGGATTTGATTTATTTTGAGGTCTACATAAACGATGGATTTTTTTCAAATTTGTGGGAGCAAGGCCTTGATCTGGGGAAGTATCTCTGGGGCAGTATTTGACTGATGTCAATGATGAAATATCTGAGAGAGCATATACCTCTTCTCTGGAGACATATACGCTCGGAATGCTTATCCGCTGAATTAAGGATTCTTTTAGGCCTCGAAAAAGCGTCAGCAGGGAACCCTCCTCAGGTTCCCCCAGGAGAGTTAAGTCCTTCAGCTGAGGCAACTTAGCAACAGGTACATACTGTGCGGCATCTGTGCCACCCTTCATAGAAATTGTCAGGCATTCCAGATGATTGCAATACGGAACGATGTCAGTGAACCTGCCGGATAGTTCGGCACTGGTTAATTTGAGTCGGCGTAAGTTAGGATTTCTTTGGCACAACTGCATCAGGTCATTAACATCCATTCGGGCATCCAGATGCAGGCTCTTCAGTCCTTCGATTTCCACATTTTCAAAGCTGTAGCCTATGAAGCAACCACTGTTTCCACTCAAATAGAAAATAGTATTATCGCCTACTTACCCTTAATAGTAATGGAAAGTTCCCGGAGGGTCTTTTTCTTCTTTAAGACATCCAGAAGAGCCTCAAACCTATCCAAGTGTTGGGGATAGTACTGCGTTGGCGTGTAAGTCACTTTCACCGATTTCAACTCGTTGTTTCCCTCGATAGCATCCAGGTAGGTGGACCAGAATAACCTTTGTTTGCTCATGGACTGGTTCTTCATGAAGTTATATATTTTCGATAGGTTCACATCTATGAATGGGGCTCGATTCGAGAAGGCCAGCGCCAGCCTCAGCTCCTCGTACAGTTCGGGGTTCCATTCACTGAAGGCTTTGGTCAAGACATCGCAGCTGATTGCAAAGTTCATGAGATCCACATATTTCCCCAAAGTATCCTTGGCGTGAGGGTCATTATCGCAACTTATTTTGATCCAACGAAATATATTGTACAAACAAAAAGAGTTCAGACTCAAAATGTTTGTTTCACCGGAACTGGCACTATCGCTCATGGTTTCTGCAGTGCACTGCAGTGGCACGACCTATCAAAGCAAACGTATAACTCTGACTAACTGGCAGAACGCAAAATATGGCCTTATCAATTGTTTGTGTTTCTTTTATATTCGGTATAGATATCCGTGTTGATAAGCTTTCGCTCTTTAGGTTTAGTAAACGCCAAAGCTTAAGAGAGTAGAGTAGTTAAATTTTAACAAACTCTTTTCTTTTTCTACACTACGAAAAAATATAAAAACTGCCAGCCAAAGTTATCTTATTCTCTAAATAATTAAAACTAACTAGAACTAATCAATAGCTGTTGACATTTTCTCGGCTTTTTATTTTTAAATTTTAAATTTGTTATCCCTCTAAATTTAAAACCAAATTCAAGTTAGATCCGCTTACTTGTGAGATGAAATCAGCCAATTTCCATAGGTTGACCACCGCCCCTTTTTTTTTTGGTGGGCGTGCCGGTGCATCATAAATATGCGTGCATATGCATGCTCAGGCTAACAGGAAGCAAATGCCTTTTTCTATGCCTCTGTGCGTGTGCGTGTCCACTCCATTTGCTTTACGACTCCATTTTGTGAGCTTTTCATTTCCATTTCCCTCGTTTTTTGTTTTGTTTGCCCCCCTTTTCCGTGTCGGCCCCTTTCAATTTGCTTTACTTTGCTTGCCATGTTTGAGCGATTTATGGAGGCTGGACAACTGGAAGAGCAACAAATAAAAAGAAAAGAAAAATTGTGAAAAACAAAAGACCATGGAAATGTGTTCCACTTGCTGCGATAGATAAACGTCCTTCCTGCCAGCCAACAAATTGTTTTCCCTATCGATTCACCCCTAAACTTTAAAGTATTCAAGGTCGTCGAATGGGGGAGTACTATGTGAAATCCATTAGTGGGTTAACCGAAGGCACATATACATACATATATAGACTTCGAAGTGCTCGGGAAAGCTGCTGGTCTCGTCGCAGAGTTGAAAGTTCATTAGTAAGCCATAAAGTAGGCTATAAATTCTTGCGGCCCACACAGAAGCACACATGTATGTATGTGATAAGCACCGCCCACCAACACCAACATCTTTGTGGAATGGCTCATTATCAACACGCAGTCAGAGCGAGCTAGGTACAGCGTCCGATGGAGACGGAGAGACAATCTGCTAAGCTCTAAGCCAAAGGATCTGGCAGCTGGCGCCCGCAACAACAGTTTGAGTGGCTGTTTCCTTTTCGCCAACTACTGATGGTCACACTGGAGAAAAAGAAATTATACAAAAATGTGTCATCCTTTCTTATTTACGTTGTATATTTTCTGCAATAATTTTAGTATCATATATCTTTTAAAACTAACTTTATTTAATGTGGATCTAATTTCTGATATATCAAATGTGTAAGGTGGAAGTGTAACCAATCGTCAATGTAATTCAAAGAGTGACCTCACAGAGTAACCATTCCTTAATAATATTATAAGATTTTAAATTGTTTTACTTTTCAAAAAAAAATTTTTTATTAATGCTGCTAATTAATTTTTATCCTTAAAAGAATAATTTTGGTAGACCCATTTTCGTTGGTTTTTTTTTTCACTATACTCAAGTGTGTTAATGTGGGCGTGGCACACCTCCAGGCGCTAACGAAACCGCATATCTACATTTAAATTATGCAAGTCCTTGTCTAGGCCGTTCCATTACATCTGTCTGTGAGTTCGTTGGTTTGTTTGCTTAGCCGCCCGTGTCTTTGACCCAGAAGCACACATTTCGTCGCTGCCACAGTCGCGTTTTATGTTCTGCTCCATATAAACATATATATATATATATATATATATATGTATATGTACATACATATGCCTATCTATAGAATAGCATACCTGAGCCCGAGCATAGCACACACAGTGCGAGTGGCTCAGGTTGTCGTGTTTGTCAATTTGGGCAGTGCCTGCAAACGATTTTTATTTGGGTCTGCTGCTGTTTATTTGTTTAAATTTAACGCATCAACGTACCCGCCCCCGGGGGCCATTCCGTCCTGTTTGCTTTGCTATTATTTTCCATGGCTGGCTTTGGGTTTTTTTTGCTTTTGTATAGAAAAACAGATTGTATTTGTGGACAGCTCTCTGAAGAATACTCCCAGTTTTTTTCACAATTTACGAATGGACTTCAAAGCATAAAAAACAAATAATATTAATATAAAATGGTACTTACTTTTAATTAGAAATAATTTCGAATATATGTAAGTTTAAAATAGGTTTTGTTTTCCTTGTTTATTTCTATTTAATTTCCTTAAAGTTTGAAAAGCTTTTTCTGCTTTAAATGCAAATAAAGGTTTTTATTTTTAAGTGAAAATTCATTTGAAATCACTTGCATAAAAAAAAATATATTGTCCATTTATATATTTGCTTTCCTTGACTAAAGTTTAAATACATTTCACAAATTTATAGCTGAACTGTAGTCCGAAATCGATTTTCGCTGGCCATCGACTAGTATTCATATATTTTCCATTTCAGCTTGGGTTTTTTTTTATTGGGATTATTTTCTTTAGCAGTTTCGGTTCATTTAATTTCAGCGTTTACCAAATATTTTCGTACACGGGCTTTCCTTTTTCCTGCGTTCAATTTCGATTTTCCTTAATACATATATATATTTTTTTTTTGGGTACAGCGAGGCTTGCCTTCAATTTTCATTCAATGCCATCGTGTCGCGGCCCAAAGCTCTGCTTTCTTTTTAGAGCATTTTCTATTTTCCTCTTTAGGCTTGTTTTTCCAGGAGGCAGCTGGCAATCGCCTAACCCCTCGGGGGCTGCGTTGCGTGAAATCGCATCAATTGTACAAACTTTGAGCGCGTTATTTAATTTGCCATTGAGGCCGTCCGCTCCATTTATCCGCCTGTCCAGTCGGCGGCCGGTGGCCCAGACAGGATGCGTTGCCGGACACGGCCGCCCTCTTAATTGTTCGGCGTCCACCACCGGTCGAATACCAATATTTCCATGCAAGGATTTGAGAGAAAATTTAATTACAGTGGAATACGAAATACCGAAATCATTCCGACCTTGGCCAAATTCAATTCAATCAGCAGAAATTTCATTCCTTGAGACCCCCGACAACATGTCCCTTGGCACTCTTCTGGGGTGGCTTCGCAATCGGATGCGAACTCGGCCGGAGAGCATCAGCCTCAGCCTCAGCCTCAACATCAGCATCAGCGTCAGCATCGACTTCGGATTCAAGCTGTTCGACATGACCCAGTTCGATGCTGTTTGAATAATTGATCAGTTGCCGCTGCCTCGCTTGTTTTCTGGCAACGTCAACGGCCTGGTCTGGCTTGGTCTGGTCTGGACTTTCGGGCCGTGCCGGGTTTGGGTTGTAATTGAGCCGGCGGCTGGCTGGTTGAATCCGCCCAAGATGTGTGTGGCTGGCGCAAAATCGGAAAAATGTCACGGAGCTTTAATTATTTTCTTAAAGTAATTGATAGTCTGTTGTGATAACAATGCCATGCCGCGTGGCAGCTGAGATCATTTCGTAGGGGTAGCTTAAAGCTGGTGAATAGTAAATACTTAAATAAGGTTAAAGTTAAACAGCAGAATAATTATTTAAGAAAATAAATGTCTTTTATAATACAGGCATAATATTTAAAAGTAATTTTGAAACTACAAATTTACAAGAGAATAATTATAATAAGAAAATAATTTTAATTCCTGATTGACTTTTCCTAACCTATGATGATTTGATTTTACTTTTAGGATAACATGTATAAAAAACCTAACTGGATTTATTAAAAATAAATTAAAAATAAACTGTTTTAATAAGCATTCTATCTTAGTATTTCCTAGTCTCCCTTTAAAATTCATAATTTAAAACATAATTACATCTTGTGTCCTTCAAGCATCTTGACAACTTTTTGGGTCTTATCCCTAAAAACTTTGATGGCCTTTTGCTGAAACCGTGTTGCATACGACTTGACCCTTAATTAATATCTTGAATTACGCAGGACAAGCATATAGTGCAGTGCAAAACTTTTTGTCAAGTACACACTTGGGCCATGGCAACTTAATTTGGCTGCAAGACCGGCACCCGTTGAACTTTGGCCAAGTTGTAACGAGGCATCCTGCTCCTCCTCTGCCTTCGCCGCATATGAGTTGTGATCATTTAGTTAACTTCAAGGCTGATGAAATTTAAATTTGAAACTTTGCTCATTTAATATTGATTTAATGATGTTGTTCTTGGCAGGAACTTTTTCAACTTCAGCCCAGCCGAATGTTCTCTTTGAGTTGCCGGCTTGTTTCGCATATTTTTGTTCAGACTAGACAGGGAGTAAATAAGAAACCGCCAGAACGATGCGGGTTTGGTTTAATAAGCGGGCTGTGGCTGGGCGGCAAGAATATTACCATTCATCTTTAATAGGTCTTGCCAATTTATAGTGTTTTAAGGTCAAATCAAAACGGAGAGATTACATCCCAATCAGGCATAAGAAAGTCCGTATCAAACTCGTAAGAATATTGGCCTATAATATATACATATGTGTATTTGCCTTTTTGCACCTCGGGGTCTAATTTGTTTGAGTTAAGAGTTATTCAACCCGAAAACTTTCGGCCATTCGGCCATAATATTTAACCAAAAGTTTGGCCTCTATCATTGGATGACCTTTCGTGTTTTGGCAGCACCATAATTTATGGCCAAAATTCTTATCGTTACCCTTGGCATATGTGTTGGCCACAGAAACTCATAAATAATTAATGGGTGAGAATAACCGAAAGCGATACAAGTTCAAGGCTACGCCAGAATATTTAAGCTAATTGTGAGGAGTGGTTAAGAGAAGAGCCCATGTCTGGGCATGGCCAGGATAAGCGGGAAAGCTAATTGGACAGGGCGTGTGTTTCGAATGACATTTAGATAAATATATAAATGAAAATCGGAGTTCTTTCTTGGTTTGTTTTAATATTAAATATAAACCTGTGAAGTATATATAACTTAAAATATAGTAAAATAATAAAATTTCAATATAAAAAGTTCCTCATGCTCTGAGAGATATTTTTAATAATTTTGGAAGAGATTCTTCCGAGACATAAAAATATAAATGAAAATCTGAGAGTCTTGGATTTGCTTCAATAATAAATATTTTAGCCAAAAGCTTGTTAAGTAGTGAATAAGTCTTTTCTGACCCTATAAACCATCAGCATCAGCAACACTGAGAAATATTTTAAATAGTTTGTTGTAAATATTTGTCATTATAGAGAAATAAGTTATAATGCCCCTTAAGCCATTTAACTATTATGTTTAAAGTGCAGTTTACACAACCGAAAGACGAAAACGTTGACTTCCCCTGATGCATGCAATATGCGAGTGGAAGCACACGATAATGATGACATTGCAACCGATGATGCCTGTAACTGTTGCATTGTTTCCTCTCCAATCGACAGGGAGAACAAAAGGATGCAACACTATCGCTGCTTGTTTGCAACAATTTAAACATTTGTTGTTTCCCAGGCCAGGCCAGAACGGTCTTTAGCACGTTTACATTGAATTAAACGCTGGAGGGCTGCAGATAGCAACTGCAGAAGCGGCAGGACGAGAAGTGGGACGAGACGGGGAACAAAAACAAGTGCAAGTGCAGTGGAACATGGCCAGCAGAAAATCAACAGAGGGACTACGACTACGGCTACATTGTTGCAGGAGCCGCCTGGTTTGGGGCCCGGTCCAGAAACATGGATCCAGATCCCCGGATCGAGAGGAGAGCCAGCGGCGGAGCCGGAAAGTGAAACAAGCTCAGCTGAAGTGAAAGAAAAACAGACAACAGTCAACGAAACAATGGCAACAATGCGCCCGAGAAAATTCTGATATTACTCGTACTTTGTTCTCGTATTGTTCAGCGAGTCTCGAGCATATTATTTATTATTATTTCGGGCTCTCGCTCTTATATATATATACATATAGCGTGCACTTCCCCACCGATATGCTAATTGAAATGTGAAAACGAGAAAAGAAATTCTCAAGAATCCTTATCGTGGCGGAAGGAAACAAAAGGAGCTCCTTGCTCCAGAAAAGCTGAATGAAAATGAGCACGCGGGCTCTCAATAAATTGAGTTAACCAGAGGCGAAATCTTAATGAATTGAATTAAATGTGAGATGGTTATTTTATTGAGTCGTAATAAGGAATGAATTCTTGTTACTGATTTTAGTGGTTAAATACTGAATAAGTATACAAATAAATATGTTCTCCGGAATGTAAAATATTTTAATGTTTCAATAATTTGTTTCTTTTTTTGTTACTAATTAAACTACAATTTTTAACACTCACTTAAGGTTTCTACAAGGCTAAACGCTACTGTAAATTATAGCTTTTAAGGCGGCTTCATTCGCACATCGTTTAACAGGTAATTATGATATTTTTATTGAATTCTCCATGCTCAATTCCAGAAATTAAATATGGTCTGGACTCTGGCTCCCTGGTGAGTGGACCCGTTCCAAAGGACCGTTGAAGGGCCTCTTAAATATTTTATCACAACGCGTGTGTCCGCACATTATTCATTAAAATTTGCTTCATCAACGGCGAGGAGGAGCGGTACGATACGGCGCGGACTTTGGCCAGCAAAAAAGGCCGAGTCAGAGTCAGATCGCGAAATTGAAGCAAACGAGGCAGCAGTAAAAACTTCCAATTACTCAGGCGCATCGTCCATTGCGCCGGCATCAAGTGAGCCGGGCACATAAAAAAGGATACGGTACGCGAATGCATGTACACATGTAGCCATACACATGTACAAACGAGGGGTCCAGGGAGATGGGGCGATGGGGGTATCTGTGTGCTTTTAATATCCTTTTCTTTGAATAATTCATGCACACATCCCCTGACCAGGCCCTCGGCCCAAACTCTTCAGCGGCAATCAGATGAGTTGACGAGGGCCGCCCGGAAGGGTTGCCATTCATTCATACCAAAGGCAAACTTATTAATTGGCACTTGAGCTGTGGTAACCACAGGCTCGTCATTGCCAGTCCAGTCCAGTCCGGGTCTCTCTCCCCTTTCGCGTACTCGCACTCGGAGTACGGAGCCCCACATCGCCCCACGTCATTCAACTCTTTTGAGCGGGCATAATTTAACAGCGTTTCAGTATTTTTTTTGTCGCTTTCCCCCCGCGCGTTTGTCAACTGAACGCTGGACAAGGACCCCATTGGATATTGCTGGTAATCCACTCGAACAACAACAACAGCGGCGACAACATCGCCGCGTTTTTGACCACGGGGGACGATGGCGGTGAGGACATGGTCTGAAGGGCCCTGAAAATACCCAGCAGCCATTGGAATTAAATCGGATGGGTTTCGAAATTATGCCACCCTGCAATTGCCATTAGAACTGATCCACAGCTCACCTATATAAGGGAAAATAATTATATTCTTTTACTTATAAACGAACGTTAGCTTTTATGTCATTTAATCCTCAAAAATGATTTTATACATAATATTTATGCTTATAATAAGAGCCTTCCGGGTCTGGAAACTCTGTTATCCCTTCCCCTTCACGATTTACTTTTGCATAAAATAACTTTCCAGCCAACAACGGGCGCGTCATCCTGGGACTTTAGTTCCGTAGACATCCGCCGCCTTCTCTTCTTTCACAGGGTATATGTTAAAATTTGACTGACAGCGCGACACATGAGACAACCTCATATCCTCAGTCTCAGGCTCGGCGCCATTGTCACGTTTCAACATTTAAATTAAAATGTTTCGGCTAAAGGACGAGACGGTGGAGCTGCGAGAATTTCCTTGCGTTCAGTGGAGAGCAAAACCGCAGTGAACAAAAAAAATCTCAGGCATATCCATTTAAATATGGCCCACCCAAACGCAAAAAAATAAAACGAAACAAAACGCAAAAAAATACAAAAAAAATGGCCGGCAACGTTAAAAAATGCCTTGGTTGCGCTTTTTTCGCGCTGGTCGCTGTCTTTTGCAGTTGGCGTTCTGCACTTGAGAGCCGCCTGGGCTGTTTGTGTTGCTGCTGCCGTTGAAGTTGTTGTTGCTTTGGTTGGTCGAGGAGGTGGAGGTGGCACTGGAGGTAGCCTCCATCCACTATCCACTATCCGCCAGCCGCCATTGCCAGTGGCAGCTTCGTTTTGACCATCGCCATTGCCGTCGCCTGCACTCGTCTTCATTTATTCAATGCCACTTCGGCTCTGGGCCACACGGCGTATGCGTGCTCTGCAAAATTCCATACAAGAAACTTTTCCGTTTCGGAAAGCTGAAAAAGGCTTAACAAAGAAAAAAGGAACATTGAGGTGATGGCACTGAACGAGCATGTTTTCTCCAGCTTTCCAACAGCTTGTACTTAAAGAGTTTAGCCGGTTTTTTGTGGCTTAAATCAGTGTAGGAAAAAAACAGTTGTTCTTTCAATCCCAGATTAGGATTTCGAAGCAAAGAAAAACAGGGAGAAAGCGATTTCTCGGTTTTAAATACATTTCATACTTGAGAAATACGTTGTTGATTTACAAACAGATTAAGTCTTAATAACCATTATAATAAAAACTGATTACCGATTAGTTCGTTAAATAAATAACTTCAAAAAATATTGTACTTGTCTTAGGTTTCCAGTGACCCCTCTCAGCCACCTTCCATCGTCCCTGAGTGCAGTGTCCTTGTCGAATTATGCACTTTCATTAAGTAACTGCAATCAGGCGCATAAGGATCCATTCGAGAGCAATCTGTTGGCTAGGCTGGCGGCTGCCTTAACCTTGTGTCTGGCTGAGCGTGGCTTAATGCACTTTTAATTGAGTCGAGCGGCACCCGGCGCGGAAAATTGAAAAGAAGTGTAAATGGAAAATTATAATTAACATTGCCAGATGCCCATCGTCAATGCCATCGCTTTAACTGCAATTTTGCAGCAAGCTGCAAGGTGAGCTGAGCAGATCTAACATTGCGCATACGCCGTGTGTGTGTTCCATTAGTTGCCATAAATTATTGAAAATCAGGATTTATGCCCGAATTGTCACGTTCATGCGCCAACCTAGCACCTAGCATTGTAATTGATTAATGCGAGTCTCTTGTTGGCATGTTCACGCAAAACACAACAAAAAAAGGCTCTGGAAATTTGCATATTTGAAATTATGACAATTACACGGAACTGTCAGTGTGCATATGCTCAATAATATAGCGACTAATATATTTAAGGGCAGCCTTAAAGAGCTCTTGTGCTTGGATTTCCCTGAAGAGAGTAGAGAAAGGGAAATGTATACAGGAAATGTATTTGAGTATGTCTGCAAATATATTTTAATTCAATTAAACAAGCCGAGACTACACTTCCTTGTCCATTTTAAAAATATAACATTTCAGTGCTCTCACTTTTAGATGACAACATTATTGTTTTGCAGTTTATCAAAATTTGTGGTTTTATTTGCTCCCCAAAACCGACCCCGAAATTTGTCCACAGAAGTGCAGAATAATATATTTCAGAGTATATTTGAAGGCAGCTTCTGTGACTTTTATTTATTTTATTTCATTTGTCCCTCTTAATTCTGCTTTTGTACATAATTTGATGGCAACATTTCCATTCAATTCGCACGACACGCACAGCATTTGTCTACACATATATTGCATTTCATTGACAGGCCGCCTTCTGTGCGAAGCAGCTGTCAGCTGCGAATGCGAATAAATTGTATTTTTGCAAAACCGAATTCAATTACCTAATGATTTGTTTTACATGCAGCTTTTTGTTCGTTTCCAGAACAGAGCAGAGCAGAGCACAGCACAGATGAGAGATGGGAGATGGGAGCAGCATCATTCAATTGCCGAAATTCACACGCACGAACAGTGCTGCAAATTAGTCAGTGGCCATGTCTGGGCTGGTTCCGTTTCTGTGGACACAGTCCTGGTCTGGTCTGGTCCATCGGTTGAACCAAACATTTATTTGATTTGGCCAATATGAATGTTGTCTCGGCCTGTCGGTGATGTTGATTGAGTGAATTTTATTCCGCAAATATTTGCTTTCAATAACAAATGTTGCCTCAGCTAATAAGTTAATTAATTCGAATTATATGTGGCATGGGAGGGAGGCTATCCATCAATCAATTAAAAAATCACAAGTGTCTGGGGCTTTTCTATTTCTAATTCAGTTTAAATAAATGAATGGATTCCCCTGGAAAATATGTTTCGTTAATAAACTTGAAGTCTAATCACGCAGATTGTGTCATAAAATCTAAGAATTAGCTAATTTGTTTATTGGTTTATTATTTGCTTAGAACAATTTAATTAGCCCATTGACACATTTTGTAATTAACTTTATGGTAAATTGATTGTGTCACAATTTTTGGTCAAGTAAATGTTGTGGCCAGATAAGGATTTGGATTGCTCACTATTTTTTCTAGGAAGAATGTGCCAAGATAACGTGGTACTGTTCCTGTATAAATAAATTTAAGTAAGACTTGTTTAATTACTATATAAGAATGATAATTGGGGAAACTACTAGCTATTTCTATATCAAATTCTTATCCTTCACATTCATAATTACGTGTCTAAATTAACGCAAAGAGTTTATTTTGCGATGGCATCGGGTTCTTGCAACTCAAGTGGCCATCAGAAGTGGTCACCTTTAGCGTCAGTTAAACATTGATTGGCATGGCGTTGCGTTCCCAACTTTTTGATATTTACGGCCGCATTCATAATCTGCGGCCCTAAAAGCCATAAAAAACCTAATCTCCGCGATAAGTTTTCCGTATAAGAAGGCACTGCGTCAGGCCAACGTTTGGCATTACGTCCTCTGGAACGTCGCGATGTGGAGCAACCGCTGCTCGATTTGTATCCTGGCGCTGCTGTTCGCCGGCAGTGCGGGAAAAGTGTACGGCCGACTGCCGAGAATCCTGCCGGAAGCCTTAGCCGAGGGCGATGAAGGTGTCGCTGTGCGCGGAGACTGTGAATTCAAGGTCAACGGTGACCTCAACGATCCCGCTCCGTTATTTTCGCGTCACAACTCCTACGAAATCATCGTTCCCGATCCCACGGATACTGTGCGTCTTGTGAATGGCGAACTCCTGGATATGTTCTGTCCGGGAGTGGGATTCGCTGCTCCATTCGAAAACCGGACACGGGTGACGGCCCAGTGTCTGCAGAACAAGTATTTCCTGGTCGATGATCTCATCTATCCGTTCACCAACTTCTCTTGCACCCAGTGGGCCACCTTCACGGCGCTCCGTACGGGAGAGGACTGCAACGGCGGCACGGATCTCGTGAAGGTGGGCTTCGAGGTGGAGGATGGCGGATTCCTGCAGACCTACGAGCTTTGCCACGACGCCGAGGCGGAGGCCACGCGATATGTGCACCACGTGCTATACCCTTCGAGCTATGACTATCAGCACGGAGTGGCGAGACCCAGTTTCATCGAACTCGACTTCTACGGGGGACGGGACGTGAACACGAAGTACACACAGGTGCAGCAGAACATCACCATCAGTGGCATACTCGGCATGGACGCCTCGCCCTTCTTTAACTATTCCGATGACCGGATCCTGGCGCGGGGACACATGATTGCCAAGACGGACACGATCTTTGGGGCAGCCCAGATGTCGACATTCTTGTTTATCAACGTGGCGCCGCAGTGGCAGACCTTCAACGGAGGCAACTGGGAGAAGGTGGAGACCAGCGTTCGCAAGTTTGTGGCTGATCGTAATCTCACCACTGATTGCTATACCGGGCACTTACGGTGTGTCCACTCTGCCGGACGTGGACGGCGTGCAGAGAGAACTTTATCTCGACTTTGACGAGAATAACAATGGCTTGATTCCCGTGCCCATCTACTACTACCGCGTCGTGATCGATCGGGAGAGCAGGGAGGGCATCGTCATCATTGGCATCAATAATCCGTATTTGACTCTGGAGGAAATCCAAAAGGACTACATTCTGTGCGAGGATATTGGCCATCAGCTGAGCTGGTTGAGTTGGTACAAGGAGGACTTGCACGAGGGTTATAGCTACGCCTGCACAGTGGAGGATTTCACTAAAGTAGTGAAGGATTTGCCTCTGGAGGATCTGTACACAAGCGGCGTCCTTGGGCTGGACGATGTGACCACAGTGGGTCCTTCAAGTACCACGGCAGAACCTAGCACGAGTTCGGATCTTCCGAGTACCGAAGCTTCCACAACAGTGGATCCTGCAACGAGTCCTAGTCCTACAACAGTTGCTTCCACTACTGAGGAGTCTACGACAGACTCAAGCTCGTCTACCACTGTTTTATCCACAACTGAAGAACCCAGCTCCACGACGGAGGAGCCCAGTTCCTCCCCAGCTATTCCGACTGAAGAACCCACTTCTTCCACAGCTACTCCTACTGAAGAACCTACCTCCTCCACAGCTACTCCTACTGAAGAACCTACCTCCTCCACAGCAACTCCCACTGAAGAACCTACCTCCTCCACAGCAACTCCCACTGAAGAGCCGTCTTCAACCTCTTCTAGTTCTTCCACAACATCAAGTCCACCTGTAACCACTCCCAGTCCCGATTGCCAATCCCTGCAAGTTCAGCATCAATGGCGATCTTAAGGATCCCGCTCCCCTGCTGACTCCCCAGGGAGCTCTTAGCTGGTTGCTGCCCGACGAGAGTGGCTTCTACACCGTCGAAGAAGGATCCTCCATTGACCTTCACTGCACCGGAGCTCTGGTCTCGCCCTTCAACCGCTATACTGCTCTGACGGCCCGCTGCGTTGGGGATCAGTTGTACGAGGCAGAGGGTCAGCGGGTTGGCATTCGCGGATTCGTGTGCCAGAGTTGGCCCACCTATGAGGCAGTGCGCACAGGAGAGACCTGCGAGGGCGGCACTGATCTCGTCCAGATCGGATTCGATGTGGCCGCCGGTCTGCTGAGTCACCTGGAGATCTGCTACGATCAGCAGGAGCAGATCTCGCGGTATGCTCGATACGAACTGACGCCAGCCAATGTGGCCTATCAGCGGGGAGTGGCCCAACCTGGGTACCTCAGAGGAGACTTCTACACAGGCGAGGATGTCAACGTTCTGTACAGTCAGTCACGTCAGTTGGAGTCATTCAATACGGCCCTGGGCTTGGATGCCAGTCAGTACTTCGATAGCTCCAAGGATCTCTACTTGACCCGTGGCCAACTGGCCGCTCGCCAAGATTTCATCCACAGCTCCGCCCAGAGGGCCACACACTTCTATGTGAACGCTGTTCCTCAGTGGAGGAGCACCAACATCGGCAATTGGCTGGCTGTGGAGACCAGTCTGCGGCAGTTTGTGGCGGACCAGGGGCTTAACGTCAGTGTCTATGCTGGCAGCTACGGCATCTCGACGCTGCCCAATTCCCAAGGAGTCCAGACAGAGCTCTATCTGAACAGTGAAACCAAGCAGCTGCCAGTGGCGAAGATTCTCTACCGCCTTGTTATCGACCAGGACAGTCGAAAGGGAGTGGTGCTCATAGTGGTCAACAATCCCCACATAACTGTGGCCCAAACCCTGGACGATTATGTGGTCTGTGAGGATGTGGGTGCCCAGTTGGATTGGTTGGACTGGGACAAGACTGACATCGCCAAGGGCTACTCATATGCCTGCGCTGTGGATGACTTCGTCAAGGTAGTAAAGGACCTACCGCTGGATCAACTGGAGACCACTGGCGTTCTGGGACTGTCCAGCCAGGATTTGCAAGATGAGGTGTGCAGCTTCCAGGTGAACGGAGGGGATCTTAAGGATCCGGCACCGCTCTTTGTCGTCAGGAGTGAACTGGGCCATGCCAGGTACTTGGAACCGGATCGCGAAGGCGTGGTGCAGTTGAAGCACGGAGAGGCCTTGGAGTTCCACTGCATCAAGTCCTTTACTGGATCCTTCGTGGGCTACACATTCGTGAATTCCACCTGCTGGCGGCAGCAGAGCTTCCTAGCTCTGGGCAGCCTTTACCAGCTTCAGGACTTCGTGTGCACCTCCTGGCCAACGTACACGGCTCGTCGTACCAATCGTCCGTGCAACGGAGGCACTGACCTCCTGGAAGTGGGCTTCCAGCTGTCGGCCACCTCCTCGGATGACTTCCTGCAGACCTACGATGTGTGCCACAATGAGCTCTCGGAGGTTACGCGCTATGTGCATCATGTCCTCTACCCAGGAAGCGCTCAGTACCAGCGATCGGTGTCCAGGCCGACCTTCATACCAGGCGACTTTTACAACGGCAAGGATGTGAACACGATGTACACCCAAGTCCAGCAGAACATCACGGTCTCCGAGATCCTGGGCATGGATGCCTCGCCGTACTTCAACATCAGCAGCAATGTCTACCTGGCCCGGGGTCACATGTCGGCCAAAACGGACTTTGTCTTTGGTGCCGCCCAGCAGGCCAGCTTCTTCTTTGTTAACGTGGCTCCCCAGTGGCAGACCTTCAACGGCGGCAACTGGGAGCGGGTGGAGGATAGTGTGAGGAAGTTCGTGTCGGACGAGAACATCATCGCGGACTGTTACACGGGCACTTGGGGTGTGTCCACCCTGCCCGATGTGAATGGCGAGGAGAGGGAGCTGTATCTGGGCTTTGATGAGAATAACAATGGCTTGATTCCGGTTCCCAAGCTTTACTACCGAGTGGTCATCGATCGCGAGAGCAGGAAGGGCATCGTTCTGATTGGAGTGAACAATCCACATGCCGACGTGGAGCAAATCGCGCGGGAGTACCTTATCTGTCAGGATATCGGTGATCAATTGACTTGGGTCAGTTGGACCAAGGAGGATCTGGGCAAGGGCTACTCTTATGCCTGCACCGTGGAGGACTTCACTGCCGTGGTAAAGGACCTGCCACTCGACGATTTAGCGGTAGAGGGAGTACTGGGCATTCAAGACTAGAATGGGCTATAAATAACGAATTTCCTAATTTAAAACCAATAAAAATATAACCTACTTCCCGTATTTGTTTTCCTTCTTGGAATGGCTTTAAGTCACGTTTAAATTTAGTTGTTCGGGGCCATAAAACTTGGAAATCACGTTTCGTTTTTGTTCTTTTTGGAGTTTATTGCATGTTGGACATATTGATAAGAGTCTCGTTATCAAATGCCCGGCGTTATCGTTTATGGCCGGCACACAGCTATTTATTTGGCCAGCCATCGGACTGTTTGCTCACGTGCCGCACGTTTTCCAGTGCCGCTGGATTTTCCTCCCGCTGTTCCAGTGGCCCAAATGCCAGTCCCTTGGCCCCGAATCCGTATCGGAATCCCGAGTCGAAGTCCCCATGGCAGTGACTTTCACATTTCTTATCGGGACAGCGGCTTACCTGCGCCTGTGCCTGTGCCTGTGCGTTTTCTTTTGTTTATCTTATCGCAGCGCAATCGTCCCATCGCGTATTAAGTATACGCCGGGGTGGTTAATGATTGTAATGGACTTTTCAGAAGGTAAACAAGAGTCGGAAAGGGGGAAAGATAGAACAGCCCACACGCATGTCTTGATTTATATTTGCTGAGTAATCTCTCAAGTGCTTGGGGTTATTGTGGATTAAATAATGTGTGCATATATGCTGTGTTTCGATTTATGAGAAGTATCAGGGTTAGGAATATCTAGTATTTAAGCCTTGAACTTTATTATGTTTGTATAGACTAATTTATTAACTTTTAGGCCTTTGTTTATTTATGCCTTGAACTTCGCTTAGTTCAAACACCTATTAATTGTTAGTTAAATTTCGTTAGCCTACTGTTTACTCATGAACTCATGTGTCATTGCCTAAATTATTCATGTTATTCCCAAAAAGTGTGACTAATAGTGTCATGATATTTCATTATTTAAATTAAATGCCATTTTGCAGAATTAATTTAAATAATACTAATTAAATTCTCTCGTCAAGCATGAAAATTCCTTATATAAAATCGAGGGCTTTAGCTGCACACAATTTAGTTGATTTCACCATTTCAGACAATGAAGATGAAGGATATATTAAGATTATATCTAATCATAGGGACAGCCATCTGCATTCAAGGATATAAAAGTAAGTTATCTGGCAAGGATTAAGGCAACTTCCTGCACAAGTTTCTTTAAAAATACACAGGATTCGGTCTCGATTGTGAGGATATTGCCTGTGGGTCGGGTGAAAGATGTTCTATATCCAGGGTACCATGCCATGGCCCAGATCAACAGGAAGGAGTTCAATGTGGAACCTATCCGGAGTGCGAAACAGGTGCGTGGCTAATTATTTTCCCACCCGATTTCATCGCTCATTCTCATGAAAATCTGGCTATTTTCACTGATCCCTTTCAGATCAGCTGGCCAGGGATTTCGCCATCGACACCACACTGACCATCGCCAACACTCGCAGTAGCATCATCATACCCAGCACCAGCACGAATCGCAATCGGACGGACACGGATTCGGATGCGGACTTTGAGCTGCTGACCGACTTGGGAAATCCGGATAATTCCGCCACGCACGCGGGTCAGACTCAGGCCAATGTCCTGGTGATTGTTCAGGATGGGTCACAGCCTCAGCTTCAGCCTAGTCCCTGGCTAAACCGCAGGCAGAATGTGCCCTGCACAGTGAATCCCCTCTATCCCTATGCCTGTAATTATCCGGGCTACGTGCCCAATGCCGGCGTGGGATTACCCTCCTATCCGCAGGCAAGGTCGGCCAATGGCCCCCAATTAGTTCCGCCCACGCCGCCCTGCTATTACAATTGCTATCCCAGAGTGGGGGCCAGTCCTTATGGACAGTACAGGGGATATCCCCTGGCCAGGTCGGCCAATCCCTCATCGACCAATAACTATTTGCTATACCTTACGCTCTCGTCGGGATAATATCATATAAATTTATAGAAATAAAAATAAAAAAATATAGTCTTTAATGGCTCGCTTGGTGCTATTTTTTTCTGTGTACTCACCAGCTCTGCACCGTTTCCGGCGATCGCCGCAAGTGCTTTATCAGCCGGTGGGAATGCCGGCCCCACTGCCGCCACCTGGGTATCCTTTACCACGTCCGATTCCCCGCCAGGCCGTGGCCCAATATCCTGTGATCCGGCCTCAACCCAATCCACAATATACGATCCAGGCCCAGCCCAACCCTCAACTGTACTTCTCAGTGGGGATGTCCTATCCGTCGTATATGAGTTACAATGGGCGTTCGGCGGGCAGCCCACCTACATCATTCTATAGTCCTTATTTATCCAGCTACAATTCGTACTATTACAACATTAACTTACCATTTTCGGGAGGATCCTCTTAGGGTCTTGCTGATTGTGGATAGTTTGCATGTGGTTTACTTTCATTTTCTGTTCATAATGTCTTTTTATTTAAAGTTTATTAAAAAATCACACATATTTTAAGAATATTTTTCACCCCTTCAATACTTTTACATTGCCCCTAAAAACAACCCGCTTACACAAAGACAGATCCCGGCAAAGAACCAGAGACAAGCCTCTCCCGTTCTTCTAATCGAACGACTCGCCAGATTCCCATGCCTCCAGGAGCCATGCCAATTCCAGGACCTATGGCGATGCCCGGAGCCATGCGGGTGCCAGGTCCAGTACCAGTGCCCATGAATGTTCCCCCAGTACCGGGACGAGCCTATTATCCGCCGTATATGGGACAATCCATGCCTATGCCAGGACCTGTACGGGCTCCGATGCCCATGATGCCGATGATGCCGCAGTCTGCAGTTCCGGGTGTTCCAATGGGTGGCGGAGGCACTAGCATTATTGTGGAGCCTTTAGTCATCCTGCCCATGGGCGCAGTCCAGGGAACGGGCATTAATTCCAATCAATATTACGGGGCCAATGGTGCTTATCCCAGCTACAACAATTACAATCCCTACAACACTTACACCACGGCGCGGCCCAACTATGACTATAATAATTATAATAACAATAACTACAATAATTACAACAACTACAGCAACAGTGGCAGTAATAACAATTACAATGACTACAACTCATACGGTTAAATGCTAAAATGAAATTTTCACTAAAACTGTTTTGATGTAAAGTAATTAGATTAATTATGCGTGAATAAAAAATGTTAAACCTAACTGATAGAAAATATTTGTTGCAATTTTTCCATCAACAAAAGTTCAATTCTGAGGAAAATAAAGCAAGGCAAATGTCAGAAATAATTAATAAAAATAAATATCACCACAAAGAAGGTTAATCGGGAACAAAGCCCTGAGATTTCTTGCTTATTATTTACATCTCGCAAAGAAAGTTGAGGCAACCTAGACCTAAATACACCTACTCATATCAGCCCACAGAATTCGGAAGAACTTTTACACAACGCGGCCCTAGACAAATAATTAAATACATAATTATTTAACAGCCACAAAATGTCAATAATATTATCGCCGCTCCATTCTCGCCGAGAATCCAAAGCGAGGAGGGCAAAGAGACGGCAGACAGCTTGACGCGGCCAAGAGCGAAAGAGCGAGCTGAGCAGGTACGATAAAAACACCTGTTCGCCAAACAAAATTCACTCAGTCTGCGGTTAGACAGCCACCTCGGCGGTCGTTCGTTTCCAAACATGACGAAGCCATCGCGTGGGTACCAGCTCATCGCGTTGCTGTTGGTGATCGTGATTCCGCGAGAGAGTCGGGCACGTGAGGCCATCACTCCCAGCCCAGATGTGGGTCAGATCATCAAAGATCTCGATGGATTGCATATTGATGGGACGGGATTTGAGCGAGGTGAGTTCTACTACAGCTGCGGTCGAAATACTAGCACCAACAAATTTGGAGCTCGTTGAAAATGTGGCAATATTTTGGGTAATTTTTAACCTAGCCTATATTTAATAAATGTTTAAATATTTAAATTATACAGAGAAGTGTATAGCTTAGTTGAGAAATAATTTGTTTTTCTCTGAACTTCTGGTATTGTTTTAGAGACCGTGTTTTGAGTAACTAATAACTATTTCTTGACAGGTGCTAAGCTTATTTATCTAGATACTTGTATTCCAGGAAATACTTTCTAGAAATATCTAAACATATGGTTCTGTAGAGGCCACGAATTTGATATTTAAATACTTAGTCATAAATAACAGATAAAGCTTTAATAACTAGTTAGGATTGTAATGCCTTTTTTTTACTTTGTTTATCATAAACCGATTTATTTTAATTTTTAGTTAAATGCTAATTTATTATACAATTCCTATAGCTTTAAAGGAACCTCTTCCAAATTTCCCCAAAATATTCCAAAATAAAGTTAATTTAATGAACTTAATTTTATTGACGCCCGAAGGCATTACGCTAAACTTCAAGTGCAAATTCCAGGTGCCCCCTGCAGGGTGGACGTGCAAAAGGATCTGCCCCGGCCCGACCAAGTGCAGCCTCTGTACCTCCGCCCCGGCACGGATCTCTACTGGCTCCCCAACGACGATGGGCAGCTGGAGATACCCCGCGGCGCCAGCATCGAGCTGCACTGCAGCCAGTCCTTTGCATCCATGGACACGGACCTGCGCTCGATACGGGTGCAGTGTGTGCAGGACACCACCTTCGCGTGGACGGGGTCTAAAATGAAATTCCGCGATTTCACCTGCAGCCACGCCATTCCCTACACTGTGGAGCGCCTCGACAGGCGTTGCGGGGAGGACGCCGCGGAGACGCTGAAGCGCCCCGCTGCGTTCTGGTATCGCGTGGGCTACGACATCGGAGACGGCAGATTTGTGGCCACCATGGAGCTGTGCCACGACCCGGATCTGCTGCGCACACACTACGCCCGCCACCAGCTGACACCCGCCAGCGTGCACTTCCAGAGGAACGTGAAGCGCCTGAAATTCAGTCCCGCCGGCCACTTCACCGGCCTGGACATAGCCAGGCTTTACTCGCACCGAAACCAGGAGAAGGTGATGGATGCCGGCCTCATCGACGTGAAGGCCGGGCTGTTCCTGGCCCGCGGACACCTGGCGGCCAAGGCGGACTTGATCTATGCCAGCCAGCAGCGGAGCAGCTTCAACTATGTCAACGTGGCGCCCCAGTGGCAAACCTTCAACGGTGGGCTCTGGGCCAATCTGGAGGAGGCCACGCGGCGGTACGTGGCCAGCTCCGGTATCTCGGCCACCGTTTACACGGGCACCTATGGCCAGATGAAGCTGGCCGGCAGCCGGGTCCTCCACCTGGCCACCGATGCCAACAACAACGGGGTGCTGGCTGTGCCGCAGCTCTTTTATCGCGTCCTCGTCGACGAAGGGCAACCGAAGCGCGGCATTGCCCTGCTGGGCGTCAACAATCCGCATGTCACTCTCGCCCAGATCCACGAGTCCTATGTCATCTGTGATCCCGTCGAGGAGCGGGTGCCGTGGTTGGACTGGTTGCACAAAGGCAACGCCAAGGGTAAGCTGAAGCAGGGCTATCTCTATGCCTGCTCCGTGTCGGACCTGGCCGGAGTCGTGCCCCAGCTGCCACGCCCCCTGCTCCAGGTGGACGAGCTGCTGGCATAGATGCGGGCTCCGGTTCGGTACCGGTTCCTCTTACCTTTGTGTTTAAGCGAGTGCAATAAAGACTGAGTGCAGGTGTGCTGTGATTGCATTTGCAAACCTCATCTCGATTTCATGAAAAGGTTCGTATTTATTTCCGGATAAAGGAAGAGGTTTAAGGAAATATTACTGGTTAATCTATTAACGATAACCGTAACCTAGACTTACAATAAATAGTATACAATTAACAGCAAACAGTCTAGAAAGGTTTTAAATTTAATATAGAAATTTAATTCGGAGTTTGGGGTGTTTAATATAAAAGTTAAATAATTCCCCAGAGTAATATACACACCTGGAAAAATTCTCAGACAATCTCCGAACTTGGGGAAAGAGCATCTGTGGTTTTATATACCAACCAGAAATGCTTCCCTTCATTTAATCGATCGATGTTATGGGTTCGATCATTGCAATGTGGTTTTCTTTGATTTTAAATAAATCCGAGGGCAAACCTTAAGCCGATTTCATAAATTAAACAAGTTAATTTCCATCAAGGAGTTATCCCAGCCCACACTTCTGTTATCCATCTGTGCCAGTTTCGCGTGTGTGGTGTGTGTGCTTTTGTGCGTTCCGATTATTAACGCTCGTGTGAGCTTCACGCCATCAAAATCAAATGGGACATCGTGTGTGGTCATGTCGGGGGCGGGGCCACGCCCACTTCCATGGGCTGCCGGGGCCAAAATCGGAAACGATATAGCCTCGTTATGCGTTTGCCTTGTTGGCGGCAGAGCAAAATCGGTGGAAGAAACGAGGATATCAAATACGACTCGGCTGCATTACCTTCATGCCAGGCATACACGCTCACACACAAAACACAATTTGTTCCACAACATTGATTTAATCCTTTTTCTTCTGGGCCACGCACACAGCACACACAAAAGGCTGTCGTGAAGAATTTTCTTAAATTTTCCGCCGGGTTTTTTCATGGCATTTCCTGTCGTGGCGCTGCGTCCTTGGCATTATCATGAATATTTTTGCCCTCCGTTGTGTACCTTCGATACATTTCCATTTGCTGATTTGAAGCGCACTTTCCACTCGGCTTTCTTCACTGCTGCTCTTTTCCACTTTTCCGTTTTTCCGATTTTCCGTTTTCCGCTCGCTTAGGTCAGACCCGGCAACCGAAATTATGTTTTTATGCTGGCTTGTGCGGTAAGCAATATTTGCTCAAGTATCCTTTACAGACTTTTGGGCAGTAATCATCAAATGGGGCGTAGAAAGTAAGCCAATTTATGGTTTTGGGTTGGGAAACCAATTAAAATTTAATTGTAAGTGACAAAAATTGAGTTTTTGGCTCATTAGTTTGTCTTATTATTATATTAAATGTTGAAGAATAAATTTCCACGTCAAATAAATCATTTTGACACGCGTTTATTATTTCAATAAAATAAATATTACAATAATGGCAAATTTATTTCCTTTTATTTTCCGGATAAAATCTATACTCTTTAACGAGCTTTTGATATTCTTTAAGGAAGATCTATAGTTTGCTGATTCCGATCCAGGTGGAACACATTATAATTACAATTACATTTATAATTAATGACATGACAAAGTTGTTGGTGTTTGTTTGTTAATTTATAAAATTGTAAATTGGTAAAAATAATGGTGGGCGGATCAAATGCAAACAGTCATATTTACTTATAGAATCCATACTCACAAATTATTTCTTAATGCAAATTTAAATAAAATTCTATTCAAACTAATAATTCCTTAAAGCGAACCTAGAGACTCTTCAAGCTTCCAACTTACATTTCCTAGAAATTAAATGATCTTTTTTTGCTACGAGTAGCTGCTAAACATTTGTAACAATTGTATTCCGCTTTAGGATATGGAATGGAGTGCAGCACGAGGTCCAAAGTCCAGACGATTTTTCTTTAGTGGCCATAACATTTCCCTTAAAATTGAGAGCAAAAAATGAGAGCACAACAAATTGCCCTGTTTTTGTTTATCTTGTTATATTTTTCTTTTTGCTGACTTGATGAAGTTTATGTGGGGGCCAAAAGGAGCAGCGGGCAGTGGAAAAAAGACGAATAATTGAACGCACTTCACGCAGATGTTGTCGGGATTCTTTTTTATGTCATTTGCCCGCACGGCCTGCCGCCCAGAAGGATATGTGTTGTGTTGTGCTGTGTCCTGTGGCCTCCGGCGGAAATTATAATTTATATTTGGGTTTTCGCCCGGCCTCTGTGTATATTTTAATATCGCCACCTCTGGTTCTGAGGGCCAGGTCCACGCGGCTCTTCTTTTATTTTGATTAAAATGCATATTAAATATTTGGCGAGCAAACAAAAAACGAAAACACAACCGAAATGTATCAAATAAAATGTGTAAAAAAACAATACACATAAAAAATATAATATAAATAATTTCCTGCTACCGTCTGAATTTATTTCCCGCTGTGGGTCCTGCTTCCTTCCGTCCCGGCGATAAACTATACACATCCCAGGTCCCGCACACACATGTGTATTGAGCTACGACCCGACCCGAACTTGCTGCAAATCCTGCGCCGCGCCTGCAAGGATATAAAAAGTAAACAAACAATGAAATCGTTCCCCTGTTTTCGGGTTTATTTACATGTGCGGATGGGCATATTTTGGAATTGGGGACACAGGCCCTACAGGAAGCTGTAAGGGTTTTGATTAATACTGGAAATTGAGGCTCCTTTGGGGGCTCTGTCTCTTTAATCAATATGTGATAAGATCTTGTCAAACTTTATAGTCGATTTATGCAAAAATAAATTATAATAATATTAACCAGATTTATTTCAAGTTTTTCTCTCTACGAACTTTCTTTACTCTTGCTTAAGCGCTTTTTCCTTGTTTTCCCGACCGAGCTTGAATCGGATTTTTATATCCTCAATTTGAGCAACAATTTCGCACATTTTGACCAGTTTTCCCTCTGTCCAGCAAAACAACGGGCCAAGTGAATAAAATACGTGCACACAATCCAAATGAAATAAGAGGAAAATATGAAAATTGGAGAATGCCGGAATGCAGAAGGAAAAGTGAGACAAGGGCACAAGCAGATGGCGATGGGGATGGTGAAGAAATTCCGTTTCATTTTACTGGAAATTACAGTGGAGAATGTCCCCGGCAAGACAAGACGACGTTGACATCCAATATCCTTATTGTTGGCCAACGGAATTTATGGCTAACAAAGTCGTTAAGTAGGCTAAAGTGTGTGGCTTGCAGCGGAGACCGAGGCTACGGCAGCCTGCAGCCTGCAGCCTGCAGCTGAGCGGAAAATGGCCAAGTCAGGGTCGGGTCGGGTCGGATCGAGTAATCGCAACTTGAAGCTAATGAGGTCATCAGCGTGCCCGCAATATCCCATCCGAGTGCCTGGCCATCCGCATGCATCACATCACATCGTCGTGGCTGTGAAATTGAATTTTGAGTACTGCCAAAGTGCGGCCGCCAGGTAGGCTCCGATTCAGGTGTTTGATTAATGGGTCCCGGGCCCTGTCCCTGTCGCAGCCAAAAGCCGGATTCGAAACTTGTTTGCTGGTCACCCACTACATACCCCACAACGCACGGCATCGAGTGGTTAACTCAACGAGATCTGATTTCCATCCCGATTGCGGCCTGGCCACTGCAATTACGGTGGCAGCAAATTGGAGAAGTGGTTTCAGAGCTATAGATCAATTTTGGTTTGATGCAATTTTAGTAGGAGGAAATAGCTTAAATTTATGTTTCTTTAATGCGAATTCTAGTAATTATATTACAAACCTACAATACATATATTTTTACTGTCCCAGTCCTTGTCCTCTATTTACACCAAATAAAGCCATTTTCTTGGCATCAGTATTCCCACCTTTGTCCAAGGACCTGAGCTGCCTTCACGTTAAATTCTATTATACCCTTGTTTATGATTTGACTTTAAAGGCCCGTACACTCTCGATTGAAAGACGCCGGGGGATCAGCAGCAGGAACTGGCGCAGGAACAGGAAGAGGATGGGCAAATAAATTGGTTTCTGGCATAAAGGCATGAAGCCCCTCACCACACACCCAGGTACTGGCTCTGCGCCAGAATTTGAATATGTGTGAATATTTATGTACGAATATACATACTTCTAAAAACATTTCATAACCCTGCCCATAAAAAGCAACGATAATTTCGTGCCTTGCTGGCTTGTCGTCGCCAGGTGAGATCAAAGGGTTTGCCATTGTCCTCTGCGGCGTGAAGTCACATGAAAGTTTATGAATTCGCTTTAGGTGCGATGGTAATTAAATAAGGTCCCTAAAATAAAGGCAAGGCACTCGACAGATTTGGGATAGAGCTTTCGAGATAATTAAAGATGCTTTCAATAAAATAAATTAATTGAGAGAAGGTTGATTTTCCTCACTTTTTTCGTGATTCGATTTCATTTTAAATCTTTAAAGATATTATTTTATCGCAAAACCAAAGTTGAAATCTAAATTTATATAAAACCAAAGATATATTCTTCGACTTACAATTTAATATTATAACTCCCGGAAGGCTGTAAAGAACCAAGTTGAAGTGAAATGATTGCGGGCAATCAGGGGGAACGAGGAAGAGACTCGTAAAAGCAGGCATTCAAAGCCGAGGCTACTGAAAAATGTAACAAGCCGCAGAAGAACAACAACTGCCAGCCAAATGGGTTAACACTCAGTTTGTCCGTGCTTCCGTGTTTGAGGAGCATTCGGCGCTGCGCTTTTTATCATCTTCTCGGCCCGCCCAAAAGTCCCGGCCAAAGTTGAGCGCCGTCTTGGCCACAATTGGCATGTCGGTCTGCGGTCGGTGGCTGCAGCTGCAAGGCAAGGATGTGGGCCACAAAAATGCGGCGGGGAGATTGCCGCGACGAAACGAGCAACGGAAAGGTAACAACTGCGCGCCGGTGGGTTGCAAATGACTTTGCCATGCTAACCAAATGGTTATCTTTCTGTTTCATTGTGGTGCCCCAGCAAGTGGATAACTTTCGGGGTTGCGAGTCCACGTAATTTGCATTTGAGCCAGAGAAATGGCTGGATTCTCCTTAGTCTTTGTACATTAAAGCAAGAAAAAATGGTGTGTGCTTCACATTTAAAGTAAGCCTTAAATAAGGTTAAAGTTTCCGTAAAAAGAACTGCTTTAATTAAACATCAAAGCTTGAGGTCCTCTAAAGTTCAAATAATTACTGCCATCATTTATAGATTTTTCTGTGTGCATGCCTACTCTTGTTTATATCGCATCTCCGAAAATTGATCAAATACGTGTAATTGATTTGTTTGTTTCTGGCAATCAATTGATTATTCCTTAGCCAGGGCCAGGAATTTAAAAGGCGCACAGCTACAGTCCCACTGTGATTTACACTTTACAGTTCAATGAACTGACCGCAGTTAAAGGAGAATTTCCCGAGGAGTGACAAAATAGGAAAAGCGTTTGCCCGAGACACTTCAAGTGTAAATTTGATGGCCTCGAGGAGTCCGCTCAAGTGCAGTCGATGATAAATCTCCACGACACAATGGTGGGCATATATGTATATATAGGCCAAGCCATATATAGGCAAACAATATATAAATCTAAACGGCGCTTTCTCCCTCCGGTTTTACTGCTTTCGTTACTGGAAATCAATTGAATTGTGGCGCAGCTCACAAAGGAGTGTCGTATGGATACGTTTGCCGGGCCAATCACCGGCTTGTCGCCAGGATACCGGACCCAGGATACCGGATATGGGTGAAAGTGAAAACCCCGGCAATGGTGGTCATTAGGGTGCTTCTACTTCCACTGTCGCCGCTTCTGCTTTGCCAGCTTATCGTCCGGCTGACAAATTGCCGGCCTGATGCCGCCGAAATCCCCAACGGAGCAGACTTTAATTCTCAATGAAGTCAAAGTGATATAAAAAATCCTGACCACCCAGAAACATAAAAGCGAAAATGTATTTCAATCTATTTGGCACAGTCTATATACATAGGTGGGGCGGCGGCCAGAGAAGATTTACGGCCCCGCTCTTGTTAAATGCTCTGTCAGGCGACGACAAACAAAAAGGGTCGAACCGATGGAATATTGATATTTCCCCTGAAATTGTGGAAAGCAACAGTTAAATTATTCAACTTTATACGAAATGCAGTTTAAAGGCAGAGTTTTACTCAGTTCTAGTACGAAAAACCACAGAAGAACCTGCACGCAGGTTTAAAAGGCATAAGTGAGATCAAGCTGATCTATAACTTAAAATTAAATTTTAAGGAAAATATTGTGTTAAATATGTGACCTAAATAGAAAATAAGATATTTAACACCCCAAATAATTACATTAAGTATATGGAACACCAGCAGGTTCATTATGGACTTGAGGGTAATCCACTTTATTTAGCATTTGCCAAGGACCTCCCCCTCTTCGTGCACCGAACTCGAAATCTCACGAATAATGTGAATGTGACTAGAATATAAATTCATATTACAGCAACTGTGAGTACGAAGTATAACGAGCAGGAGAGTCCTGTCCCCCATCTCCCATTCCTTCGCCCCGAGAATGGGACTCTAATGTGACATTTATAAGTGCCGGGGCGACGGATGGGCGACGTTGCATGTGGCACACACTGACGAGCAACGAGAATTACAAAGTGCATTTTTCATCATTCTCCCAGAAGGCGAACACAAGTTGCACAACTATTTTTGAGTTACTCATATCATGTTCCCGCTTTGGCACTTGAGTATGCGAAATTTGCGACACACTTTAAAGTTCTTTGAGCGGCAGCAAAGCGAGTTCTCAAGTTGATTAGATAGAAGTTTGGGCCTAGCCGGGTATCCAGCGAGCAGCAACATAATTCATCCTTTAAATACATGCTCAGTCTCAAGTGCCTTAAGAGCTTTTTAAATATATTATAATATGAGAGATCTTCTAGAACGTAATTTAAGTCACGAAGCTGAGCCCCATTCGATAAGGTTTCTTTGGATGGAAATGTTCTGAAAATAAACAGAGAGTTAATAGAGTGTTCCTTAGATTTAACAATATAAGCAACCTGATGGGATATTTCCTGCTCCTGACTGCCAGCTGGTATTAGCAGCTTGAGGGAAGGCTGCTGACGTAGGTTCCCGTCCATTCTTAACAAGTCTATTGCATCGTTGAGGAAATTTTTGTGCACATTACCTACGGCCAGTCGAAGACACTTAAGCTTTTTGCAGTTTGCAATTATTGTGAGCAGGCTTTGGGAAATATCCAAGGGACGGGACATCCAAAGACAAAGCTCCTCCAGGTGTGCGAGTCGGCTCAGCATTGCGACACACTCGATGCTGGCGCAGAAGCAAGTGAGGTGCCTCAGGCTTTGGATGCGTACCAGGTGGTAGGCCTCCTCGTGGGTAAGGCTTCCTCCGTCGATGGAAAGGTGCGTCAGCTGAGATTTGGCTGCCAAGGCCGAGAGGAGGGGCTCAAAGGAGCCACTACGACGGATTCCAAAGTGAGAGAGCTCTCGGAGCTTGGGAAGCTTAGCCAGTGGCTTGTAGTCCGCGGACTCCCCTGTCATGCCGAACCTGAGAACCTCCAGGTTCCTGCAGTGCGTCACAATAGTATCTACGAGATTCTTTTGGCAGCAGGCATAGCCCAGGTGGAGACTGCGAAGACTGCCATTGGACTTGAAGCATTTCACCAGGCAAGCTAAGGGAATCTTCGGTATGAGTAGCTGCAGGATGTCCAGATTCTGCAGCAGATGCAGGCGATCCACGCTGAAGTCTGCAAGGGTTACCAGAAATAAGCTTTTGTTTATGTTAGCTATATCTTGTATAAATCTTACCCTGAGTGGCTTGAAACTCCAGTCGCTTCAGCTCAGGCAAATGCCTAACGGCGGCCAGAACTTGATCGAAGGGCGTGTCAATGGGTGCGATGTAAAACTTTAGTTGCTTCACTACCAGGTGCTTCAACTGGTTCATGCCAGACAAAGTATGGCACAGGATGCCATAACATTCCGCTGGTGCAATGCATTTATGGGTCGTTCCTATGCATTTTCCCGTATCAAAGTGGTCCAGATTGATGGTCAAAACCTCCACAGTCTCGCGACAAATGCACAATTGTATCAATTCCAGTCGCGGGCTGTTTTCGTCAATTGTAAAATCGCGGTATTTACCTCCACATTGATTGATAAAAACCTGACGAAATCGCTGGCTCACTTGAGCGAAACTAATGCGATCTTCAGTGGCTAGGAATTCGAGTATATTATAGAGACAGTCGTCCAAGAGCTCTGCTAGGTTTGTGGCACCCATTGCCGAGACTTTCAAAGCTAAACTGAAATTTAATTCCGCTTTCGGAGCGAACGTGGCCTTAGGCCACGTCGGAATAAACTGCAATGAGTAATCTGGTGCTATTTCTGCGCCGATAAGATATACGTACTCGCCGGCAATTGGCTGGGGAACCAGTTTGGCGAGTCTCAATGGAACTGACCTACGGCAATTGATGAATGAAATAAACGCAATGCTTATGAAATATAAATAAACGGCATCTGTTACTAAGGGAGGCGCTAAATTTGTACACCCTTGTAGGGTATTAGATTTTAAGTCAATATAAAAATGAACTAAATGCGAATATCAAAGTTGATTTCCATAGCAAAGTTCTGTAGCGCAATGCCACTCCTTATCCTCGTAAACTTTGACCTGACCAAGGTGTCCGTCAGATATGTCAAGATGGCGAGATATATGACCTCCAGGGTGTCAGAGTCGATAGGAATTTCTTTTTCAAACTCTTCCACAAGGCATCTGAGGTCAATGCCTTTCAATCGCTTTAATTCTCGTTCTATATTCAGCTTTACCTTAACCCTGAGCTCTTTTAAGTCCCTAATTCCAGCCAAGAGGTGTATATTTCGGGCATGAGTTGGCCATTGATTTTCCAAGGCTTTTAGCAATGCAAATGAGGCTATTTTGTTAATATTCTTGCAATCAGTTATGCCCTGGCTCCTAAGACTTTCTATTGTTCTTTGAATATCGTTTATTTCAAACAACATGGGCGCGGAATTTGAGTGCAGCCTGCGGCGTTGAGACCAATTATTCAGACGTAAGATTATTTTTCTTATGAATATCATATCTTCAGAAGTTAATCCTAGCATGGCGCTACTCGAGAGAATGTCTACGCTTATATAGTCTTTTTCGTCATCCTTCGAATTCGTATTCAAATGCACAGCACAAACAACCGGACATTGCCATGAATGCTTAGGACTAAGGTCCAATGGCGGTTCCCTTAGCTCGCAAACGAGTTCCTGAAGATGCCGAACCTTAGATAGTTCTTCGATTTCCGATTCCATTGGTTGATCAACTATCAGCGTTGTCAAAGTCCTAGAACCTTTCTCTGCCATTGATTTGAAGAGAGCTCCCACCGTATCCGTCTTTTGGTTTCCGCCTAATCTCAAATGGCTTAATTCTGGTAGCTGGGTAAACGGCGCGTACTCAATGGCATTCGAGTGTGGCTTCATTTGAATACTCAAAAATCGTATATTTTTGCAGTAGGGTGCTATATCGGCTAATCTGCCGTGTATTTCAGTGCTAAGAAGCGCAAGCTCTTTCAGACTTGGGTTTGATTTTACACAGGCAACCAGTGCTTCGGCATCCGTGGGAGTAGTCAGCTCAAGGGAGTGCAAGTTCCGAAAATTCTCTAGGTTTCCTGGCGAGTATTCTGTGCAAAATATAAATAATTATAGTTTGAATGAATTAACTTATACCACTAATCATTACTTGGCATTTGAATGCATAGTTGCCTTAAGTTTGCTTTTTTCTTTAGAATATCTGTAATGCGTTGGAGTGTCTCCATATGCTCGGAGTAATATGCCGTCGTTATGTACTTGATATAGCAACTCCTGACAGTTGCGTTTTCCGTGAGGGAGGTACATATAAGGTCCCAGAACTTCAGCTTCTCCGATTCAATGTACTTCTTAGTTCTCTCGTAAATTTCGGCCAAGTTAAGACACACAATTTCACAGGTCACGAGGCAGGCTGTCTGGACTTCCAGCATCTCTAAGAGGTCGACACTCCAGTCCAGAAATACCGCACGAATGTAATCATTGGAAATCGCAAAGTGGATTAGATCTCTGTGTCGGTCTTTATTTGTACTAAGCTCACAATTATTTTTGATCTCCTTAAAAATTGCGTATAAGCAATACACGTTTAAATTTCTAACTAAATTAGTCTTCTCCAATACAATACGCGAGTTCTCAACCATTGTGTTTCGTTTGGCGAGAATAACTTGATTGACTTATTCCAATGCCGGTTCCAATGGTACTGTTTCTGGCGAAGGGGGAACCTAATCTCTTAATCAACTACGAAAAAGATAAGATTAGGAAAACCTACACAGAGGAAAATGTTGCAAATAATATACAAAAAATAGTTGTTGAAAGCTTTTAGAAAAGGCATTTTACTTAATTCCTATCTATCACTTCTTTGTGTTTATATTAACCATATCTTTTTTAATCTTATTAAAAAATAACAAGCAATGTCGCGTCCAGGTATATAAGCACAGTCCAAACTCTTGTAAAAACGTAATTGAATTTTTTATAACGTTCCGCGCTGCCTGAACGTCTTATCAGCAACATGGCCAGGCCCACATCCGGGCTGGAGGTTTTCACCGAGCTCAGGTCATAAAATATCAGCACAGGTGGACCTATAGCTGGAACATTTAAAGGATGGGAGCATAAATTCGCCTGGCTAGCGTTACAATTAGGGGGAAAATGCTTCAGCCATTGGTACCCGGTGCATCGCTGGTGGGCCCTTCGAGGTCGTCCCTTGTCATGCATTTTTATTGGCAACTTCCCGGAAAAGTGACGCATTAAATTCAGCTGGTTAAGGTTGTATAACAAGCTATTTTTATAAAAGTTGTAAGTCGTTGATAAGAAAGGAAATGAATAATGAACAAGGGAATTTCTATTTATAAACTATGGTGGCCTCATCATTTGTATATTTTTATGAAAATTGATTATTTGTGTCTGTCATAATTTTGAGTTTTATTTACCCAAAAGGACTGATGTTAGTTTGCGCTTCAATGATCTGTCAGCGATTGTCGCCTGTCCAGAAATGTGTGTAATTTAATCAGACGTCGGCCTAATGTGCGAAAAAGATGACAAGCGATGTGTTTGCCAGTCGTCCTGCCCGCAAGGCAGGACCTCTGATATTGTATTATGTTTTATCCCCTTTTTAGCCGCCTGCGTTGTCTCCGCTGAGCAAATGAGAATACCGCATTTGCATAAGTAAGAAAGTGTGAAAGTGAAAGCGAGACTGCTGGCCCTGTGTATCCCTTCTCGTAAGCCGTTTTTGCGCTTTTTGACAAATGACTTAAAGCCTTTTGGGGCCTCCGACGGGCCATGAAAAGGGTTCAAGTAATTTGTTGAGACTCTTGAATATTGAATGCGAATGCGAATGCGGACCACGTGCAGGGACACGACGCAGAAGAATAAAAATGAAATATCTTTTTGGCCAAGCAGCAAACAAACAAGCTGCGAAGAAAAAGCGTTAACCGCCATGACACAAAATGCTTTATGTCCAAAGATGCTGAAATAAAATGCTTTATGGAATTATGTAACTGCGTAACACCATCAGTTGTCCCATCAACATTTCATAAGCCATTAAATATCCAATGACCCATTTAGTGTGGGAATTTTTTATTTAAAAGTTTTCAAATTAAAGCAAACCATATTTCTATGCAAGTCTTAAATATTTTTTACTTGAAAAAAAAAGACAGAAACAACGGACTAAGGACAAGGAAACTCTCAAAGAAATCTTCTTGAATTAAGCGTTGTCAAGGCTATGCAGTACATGTGGTCAGAAAAGCCTTAACCCGAATGAACGCACATCTGTCTTTCATGTGCGTGATGAAAATCGCCCAAATATGAGCTCAGATTGGCTTATTTGGGTTGGTGGGGTTCCCGGCTCCATTTCGCTTTTATTGCAACAACTTGCGAGAATGTCCTTGTTCTTGCCCAAGCCAAAAGAGCTGGGGGAGGTGCGCGTTTAATCCGGAAACTTATTTATGTATGCCTTTCCGGTCGTTTTCCTTGCCCGACGCATTTCTCGCATGTGTAAGTTCGTTTATTGTCGCACAGACAATCGCACAAACAAGGGTGTTTCGATGGTTGGCAGGACGCACGGGGATCGGGAGGTGGCTTTATGCCATTCTTATGACACGCCCGCGCACACTTTCACTTTACATAAGGCGCTGCTTGTGTGCCTGTGTTGTGGCGGTGTGCGTGCGAGTCCTTTGTAGCGCCGACGCTCCAGGAGGACATCTAGGCGGGTGCGAGTGTTTGTGTTGACAACACTTGATAATTCCTTGCATACACGCACTTTGACTGCAAGACACTACTCGTTTTATCCAATGCCATCGCACAAACACTCGTCTCTGGATACTGGATACTCGTACTTCCATTTATGTGCGCATCCTGCCCTTGGGCATCCAGCCAGGGCAGTTCCTTGTCTGCGGCTTTGAATTATTTAAAATTGTTTCTTTGGAGCACTTTGAGGAGATGGAGGTATTCTCCGCTTTTATTTATTCATAAGGGGGCAGATCGATGGGTTATTTTGGAACATGATATTTGTCTTCACTATTAATTTTGATTTACAGTATGTCCTGCGGCTGCCTCGTTTAGGTTTTAATCGTGCTGTGGGCTAAGTAACTCGATAGTTGTATGCTTTCTCTAAGCCATTTCGTTAGAACCTTGACACATGATACATGGCCTTAGGACATCACTTATCTAGGTTGTTAAAGAATGCAATTAATGTTGATTTTATATGTAGATGGACTCAATATAGAAACTATCGAATTTCTAGAAACTATGCTATTAGATTTAAAGCAACTGCTTAAGTCGAGTCATCCCTATTGTTAAATATTTATTATTTATTTTATGTATTCGTGTATAGAAGGAAAAATCGAAGATATTCCATGAAATATTGCAAATTTGCAAATTGTGTCTTAAACATATGTGTAGTAATCTCCTTTTGCCAAGATGTTAAGCGAAAATTTCTTAAATTTGGTCACAAACGATGGCTAGTCGGTGGTTCGAAGCAGAATGGCACTGGTAGGATGTGCGAACCCTTGCTGGGTTAATTTAATTAACGGGCGAGGCAAAGAAATTACTTCGAGGGCCGCTGAAGAGTTGTACAGCTGTGGCTGGCGGAGACCTTCGCGGAAACGCCTGCGAAGGAGAGGAAAATGCCTGGCGTAGGGCCATAGATCAAAGCATGCCCGCTGCGCACGGCTTTTCCGCTTTTCCTTCAGTTGCTTGTATTTGCGCTTCCCGTGCGTGTGTGCTGTCAGCAGGTGAGTGTGCGGGGTGTGTGTGTGTCGAGCCTTCTCGGTTTTATATAAAGTAGGTCAGTAGTAGTGCCGTGCCAATAAAAGTTAATGCTTTCAGGTGCTAGTGTGTGTCTGCTGGTGGGTGTGCATTGTGTGTCCTGGCCTGTTGATATTTTTTAATATTTATAGAATTTTAAAGGGCCTGTTAAGTGTAGATATTAAACATTTAAATTCGAAAGCCAGGCGATTGGATGAAGTTTTATGGCTGCGCTTTAAGTCATTTGATTCGAAACTTTTATTATTTGCCAATTAAAAACGGCTGTCACTGGAGAATTCTTTTTAATTTTACAGAAATTCATGAAATTTCTCTACTTGATATTTCTCAACTTTTCCACAAGGTACCTACGCTATAAAATCTTTAATAGTTTTTTTGAGATAACAGTCTTATCTTATCTGACCAAGAAGTGAGTATAGCCTTAAGCTATCTACTGCAGTTTGCACTTTTTAATTGCAAACAGTCATCGTTTTTCTGCCAACCACAATGGATGTAGGCACTGGAATTTTGGATCTAAACGATTACTGCCTTCAGAAAATATTGCATTATGTGGACATTAAAGGCCAAATCAGTTTCGCTCAAACCTGCAGTAGATTTCGTAATGTCTTCCTTGTCTGGTCGCGTTGCGAATATTCCTATGTTTCGATTATTGGCGACGTTGAACCAAGGGAGTTGACCTTGCTGAGCCTGGTAGCTCCGGGTGTACGGAAGCTAAACATATTCGCTGACGATCTGGTTAGTTTATTCAATGACAATTATACAGATATAAAGCACCATAATGTTGTTTCAAAATTTTGCAACCTGATACGAAGCATGGACAGTCTGAAGTCCATCAAGCTTTGGCAGGTTAATCCACATCCGATCGTGAAATGCGTACTAAGGGCCCTAAGAGATTTGCCCCATCTGAGAAATCTGTATTTATCTATTCCAGGTAAGTGTTTAAAAGTGTGCCTAAAAAGATAATTAGTTAACCAATGACAATGTTGATTTGTAAAGTGTGGGACAGGATAAACTTGAGAGAGTTGAGTCAGCTGGAGCTAATCTTGACTCCTAGGAATCTAATGCGTCAGTGCAGATCCCTGGGTAATCTGAGGACGCTTCATCTCTCCGATAAAGTGACCAGCTCCAATCTGAGGGATATAGTGAAACATTTGCCGCATCTGAAGGATCTGAGCTTCTACATAGACCGATCTAAAAAATGGAGTCTTTTCGCCTGTCATCGAGATAACAGAAATCATCTAGCCATGATCTTTGACTTCCTGGCCAGCGAAAGAGAACTGGAAGTCCTCCGAATCAAGGGAGAAATAACTGCATACACTGAGGCCAAGTCCTTGGCCAATATGAAATCCCTAAGGTCCCTGGATTGCAGTTTCGCAAATCCAAACTTTGTGAGATATCTGAGTGAGCTCACTTCGCTCAGGAGTCTGCGCATAACGTCGCTGCAAGGCATGGATATATCCACGACGTATTTAGAGGTGATCCGAAGCTGCAAGGATCTGAGCTTCCTTCGCATCTTCGATTACAACATTGGTCCCAACTTCGTCTCTAGGGCCGCCGAAGTGCTGGAAGAGATCGAGTCGAAGAACACATTACATCTCCTAATCCACGGCCGTCACAGCTCGCATTCGTTAAGGGAGTTTAAGTCAAATGCTTTGGACCACAAAAACCTTTTATTCCGTTCGATAACAGCCACTGAACTTTTAACATTAATCTGAGTGATGTGAAGTATTTTTCCAGATATTTTTTATATAATTTTATTCTTTTTATTTAGTTTGTACGTTTTTTAATAAATTAAAATTATACAAATAATTAAAGGTTCTTAACAGAAATGGTTCATTTATATTTCACCGCCGCATTCTCTTAGGCTTTCGAAGTCGAAAAAGTTGAAAGTAAAATTCAATGGCCTTCCAGGAGTGGGGAGTGGCTTTTTCAATTATGCGAAACTCCGAACTGTTAATGAAATGTGTCAGAAACAATTTGGTATAATTTTTCACTTAAAGCTGAAAACAATTTATAATTAGAAAAAGCCTCGGAGTGAGGGGAAAAGAAACGAAAAAAGAACGTTTTACCTGTTGGGCAATCTACAAAGTCTTTGTTTTTATTTTGTATTTCCTTTTTATTTAGCAATGACAGACAACAGAGAGCGGGACAAACGAACAGTGATTGCGGATAGAAAGAGATGGACGGGGACAGGGACGGAGACGGAGATGGGGAAAAACAAAATGGCAACTGTCGCAGACGGAAGTACGTCAAGTGTGGGCACAAAAGCCGTCAAGCGAATGCCACGGATAAGCGGAAGTGGGCCGCAAGAAGAGGAGCAAGTTGGCGGGCCGGAAGCGGCCATTGTGTCCTTGCGGCGAGATAGGGGTTGCGGGCGGAAATTATTGTTTCTATTTTCGAATTTTTTGCTGACTGTTTGTCGGTTCAACTTTTCCATTTATGACGCACTCTGGCGAGGAATGGTCCCAGTTATACTATTACAAAACTTATCTTTTGATAAAAATTTCACTCCCCAGTTAATGATTCCATTATCTTTCTGATTTCAGTTTGGCCTCAGCTGCCGAAGTTTTAGTTTCCCCGAGATTGGGAAAAGTTCTGGCCAACTTTTATTGACTTCGATTTGGGGGCCAGACCGAGCTCGAAGGACTGAAATTTTAAAGCCTTTAAGGCGAGTTGAATACGAAAACGTGGGACATTAATTAACTTGTCGTACAGGAGTCGGGAATTGATTGTCTTGTGCCCGGCATCGTTTGAGAACTGGAGAAAGTAATTGCATCGCCTGACAAAGGCCCGAAACAAATCCGTGTGACCTTTTCACTGCTTACAATCTTCACTTACAGGACCTGGCCCCGAGCAGAAGTCGCAAAGTTTTTGGCAAAATCCTTTGGCTTGTTGACTCCTGAACTGGCCTGACATGCTGCACTGCCGCTCCATCGAATGATTTTGTAATTGGATATTTCGAAACATTTTAAAATGCTGTGCAAATTTTGATGCCAAGAGGCACAACTTGCTGAAGTGTTTCAATTAAAACTTGCTCAACTTGTTGACATTTATCGAACACAAAGCCATCAGTGTCACATCCTGTTCTGACTAGGGTTTTGTCAAGCTCAATCCCTAGCACATATATATATATATATACATATATATTTATATATAACGTATCCTGTCGCCTTGGCAGCCTGGGGTTTTCCGGCCAACAAAAAGACGTTGATGGTAGTAGTTCTTAATGTCATTGTTTAAGGGTTCGTTGTCATAGTCTTAGTCGTATTCTACTGGGTGCAGACATCAGAGGGCAATTTCAATGGTATTTTCCAAGGAAGTGCATTTGCCAAGGGACATTTCACAGCAATAACCAGAAACAGAGCTCTGCAATCAATGAGTGCCTCCCTTCCTTGAGTGTTGTCGTGTGGTTTTACAGTTGGCAGCCTTTTGATTTAATATTAAGTTATTGAGTTATAAAGTTTTTTAGTTATTTCATGTGTAGGTTTACTTGTATAGGTAAGAATTTATCAAGCTTTAATAGCTTTATAACTCACTAAAAAAGTTTGAGGTGAGTATACTATATTTCCCATCACTTTAATCCTTTACGAGCTATAATGACTTATTAAAATACATTTTTAAGCGTTTTATCTAACATTTTTTTAATGAAATCTTTTCGCTTTTAATTACCGCATCGTTTAAGCTCTTCCCACATCTATCTAGCTTTTTTCAATTTATTTTATTCCCGGTACTTAAAAAGCCATTGCATATGCGTAATTTGACTGCCTATTTAATGTATGCAAATATTCTGAAAAATGCATTAATGTGCACTTTTCTCTCTCATTAACTCAATGGCCTTGCTTATCGAGGCGTTAAACAGATGTTCGGCAAATAATTGACCTATTTCGTGGAACAAAGATTTGTTTTCAGGAGCCAGACCCATTGCTGGAATTAATGTCGGGCTGTAAGGTGGAATTTATATTGCATGAAATTCGTTTGACAGACTTGCGTCGGCGAATTTCCCCAGGCCGGGGTTTCTGTCACACACGTGCAAAGTGATTGCGTTTTGTTCCCATCAAAATACACATAAATAATCCAATTAATTGACAAGGACGACACAAGGCTTCCTTCGGGGACCTCGAATAATTGGTTTACGGCTAAAGGCATCACCAGTCAGTCCCTCTCAGTCCTCCAGTCGCTCAAAGTGGCGGTTTGAAGTTTCAGACACAGTTCCACGGGTATCCGATGCTGTATCCCCACCTCACCTGAGTCTACACAAAATGGCTAATTGGTTGCGCAGAAAGGTACATAATTGGCAAGGCGGGCTAACGGGCCAATCGGACCCGGAGCGAAAGGTTTAATTGAATGGCCTTCGAAGGGTTCCAGGAGACAAAGTAACCATCGCGTCGCCAGGGAGCTGAGAGTATATAAAACCTATCCTCTTGGGCATTGATTAGTCAAAGACTTTCGTATAAGTTTTGAGTAGTTTGCTTAACAAAACATTTAGAAAAATGCATACAAAATAAATATTTTTATTTTAATTTTAATATACTTATATTTTTTACATTGCTGATTAGCTATCTCTATTAGTTCCTCATTAATAACGTATTACATTTAAAAACTGATAAAACTCACTTTATAAAATACAAACAAATTTAATGTAGCTTTGTTATTTTATTCTAAGGTTAAAATCCTTAAATGTCCTTGTTTTATATAATATTAATAAATTTCAGAAAACCAACAAAGGCTTACTTACCCCTTTGACATTCCACATTATAAATCTCTCGGCACCCTTGCATAGTTAATATTATATATGTATCTTTAGGTTTACAATAATGAAGCCAAACAGGCGTAAAAATATGAGACAAATCCTCTGAATTATTTGTCATTTCTTTTTTTCGTTTTCATTATATATTCGCTTTTACAAATTTAAATAATTAAAACCATATAGAGTTAACTTGCCGACTTTAACGGCTGAATTGATGCGCCGAAAGTCAGCGAACCGATAAATTCGAGTTCATAATTCTTCGCAATGCATTTTGTAATTAAGTGCACAAATATTTAAGCCTGGCTTGAGGGATGATATTTTTTCGCAGTAAATGCATAATTAGCGCTGCTCTTTTTCTGCTATAATGTATTTTAATAAACTTTCGATGTATGCCTTAAATAAATATCGTGGCATGCGTTGACCTCTGTAGCCTTGATTAAAATAAATGTACATCTGGCTTTTGAGGATGTCCCTGAATGCATTTCATAGGCCATGCCATGGCCTGGAATTTATATATACATATGTGGGCTTTTTGCCTCAATAAAAATACATGTATCACTGCACTTTTTGCTCTCAGCTCTTATCGCTGAATGTGAATGGAAAACCCTCAGCCGAAATGTGAGAATTCATTCAATTGCAATTGCAAATTTGTGTCACTGAACTGTGAAACAATAAAGATTATCCCGGCCGGAGATGAGAATGCGATGTATGACCGGGTTTCGGTTACCAATTTAAATATCAGTTGGCAATGACGCCAAAAAGGTAGAAAACAAAAGAGGGAAAACAGGAAAACTTATCTCCCCTCGACGACGACGACGACTATGACGGCATTTTCAAGCCCTTATTGAATGCTCACGGCTTGAGTGGGATCCCTGCTAATGAGGGAAAATTAACACAAATATTTATGGCCTTCTGGCTAGTCCAAGACCTGGATTAATGGCAAATGAAAAGGCCACAAGAATCTGGTATCACGGACCAATGCATCCGTTGACACTGTCTGATTAAAAGTGGATATAAGCGACCTGGCTGAATGGCCGCTCTTTGTGTGTTTCTGGGCCAGTGTTTGCCCAGATCCGCATCATGATTGGCTTTCGATTGGATTTGCCAAGTTGTGTCTGGGCTGGCTATTTGCACGGCACTCAACTACTTTGCAGATTTGCTCGCTCTGCATAAACATACTGCCATGTCGGCATATTTAATTAGCAGCAGTCTCACAAAATTGCCCGACAGCTGACAAATTATGCCAATGTGTCCGTGGGTCTGCGTGTCCTTGTGTCTGTGGGACAGGACTCGGGCCCTAATGCACTCGGCCTAAATAATTTAACATTCATTGTCTCTGCCGGACGTTTCCCTCCTCCCTTGTCCCTTGCCGTGTATGTGTGTGTGAGTATTTCAACGGGTTTTCAGTGTGTAAATAAAACAGAGGCTGCTCGATGCTTAGTTGGCATCACACACGGCGTATACGCAATTTGCATTGCATTCCAGCCTGCCCCTTTGGCACTTTCAACACTGCAACACAGGCCCACAAACACAATGCTAAGACTACCAGCTGTTGTCTATTAAATGTCAATTTCAATTTGTAGCTGGCTTAAAAATTGCAAAACCTTGCCAATCAGTGGCCCAAAGCCATGCGAGGAAGTCCCCAAATTTCACAAATATCGGCCAGCTCATTTCATATTTTAAAATTCCGAAATGCAGTCGATAATAATTGCAAAATCTCAATTGGTGTTATTAAGTTAGTATTACTTGTTTGCAGGTCACACATGTTTTAAATGTAAGCTTTCTAGAGCTAGAAAATATTTATACTATGTACACTTTCGATCTCTTTTGTAATTAAATAACCTTAGCAATGTCCAAAAGTAGCATGTCCCATCTCGACAGCATTCGATTCCCCAAGTGTAATTATTTAATTACGTCTTAAGCCGCAGCACAGCTGACACTATGCCTCCGTCTGAAATTCCGCTCAATTGCATTTCCCGAAAACAAACACCTGTCATTCAGTTGGGCGGAAGGGAAAATACAGTCGTCCTTCCACTCGCAGGAAGTTGAAATAATTTACGGAAAGCGACAAGCTTGTTAAATTTAATCAAACTGCAAACTTACACGTTAAGCGAATACTTGTCTTTTTCCGGTTTGTACGTACATGTTCATTTGTGCATAATTTATTTAGTTTCTTGCCCAAGAGCTGCAGTCCCATCAAACAGTTGCCTGGTGCAAATTGAATTTATTTAATTGCTAGGCCAAGGTGGTTGTCAATGCGATTTATTGGCCTTTTAAGTTACTTACCCGCTAGCTAATCAAAACTACATTTTTTAGTATTGTGCATTAGATAAGTTATTTACTTTTCTATAAATGTCATGAATAGAAGACAATCGCTTTCTCATTCTCTTAATATTAAGTTAGTCCATGGATTCGTATCTCAAGATCATGAGCTTGGAGGGGCCGTCAAAAAGGGTCTGCATTTAATGGGTAGTAAAGGGATTTAAATCAATGGAATATACTTAATTATTTAAGTACTTACCAGTTGCTCTGGGGTTATTGGTTTAGTTATCATTAGACAGATGTCCAGAACATCCTGCATATCTGAATCTCTATTTTCTATTACTGCGTTCCGGAGGCCTTCAACAAACGCTTGATTTATCCCGCTGACAGGAACCTGGATTTTGAATGAACTCAGTTTTCTGCATCTTTCTAAAAGTGGCACCAAAGTCAAAAGTATATCCCGCGGATCGTGTTTAGATTTCACGTAAATCTCTTCCAATTCTTTCAGCTGAGCCAGTTGCTGAATGAATCTCAATTCCTGAACTTCACAAGCGACTTTCCGTAGTCTAGTTAGAAAGGTTAGGGCCTTAACTAATGATTCGGTAAGGTAATCATCTTCCTCTTCATGTTCAAATATAGTTTCAATAGATATATTCTCCAGCGTGTTTCTGTGACGTTTTATTAGTCTTTCAAGAAAGTGGAAAGTTGGCTTTTCTTTGAAGACCAATTTGAAAGAGCGTAGATCTCTGACTAATGGGAGTGCAATTTCTTCCCCTGTATAGTCCATATCATATAACATTTTTAGGAATCGCAAATTAGGCTCTAGAACAATATCGCAGGTACCCCTGATTTTAACATCCAGCTCCAAGAACAAGTGTAGGTCCCTTTGCCTCTCCTTGAATAGGTTTTCAGACAACCATAGAGACTTTAGGTTCTCTAGTCTTAGAAGAGGATCTAAACTAACAAATCTAAAAAGTTGAGCTTCGTTAGTATCAATAGAGAGGTCACCTCGTTGACTTAGGGACATTTTGGTAAAGGAATTTGACACAGTGACATGTTTTCTTAGCAGGTCAGCAATATCATCTGTAATTATATGATCTCTATTTCTTATTCTGAGTCGGTTGAGGGTAGGGTGCCTTTTCAGGTGCTCGATGCTTTTGATATCGCAAAATCCGCACTCCAACATCCTTAAGCCCTTAATCTGGGCAATAGCCTGAACGATATCGTCATTAACCTCGAACATAAGCTGGAGTTGAACTAACCTAGACTTTTTTCTTTCCGAAAGAGCCTTGATGAGTAGGAGTAAAGGAGTGTTATTTTCTAAGGTTGAGTCGTCGTCAAGGACGGAGTTCGATCCAGTTTGTTGCGATGCAATGTCTTCCATGATATGGTCTTCATCAGGAGTGTTATTTTTTATGGTTGAGTCGTCGTCATGGTCGGAGTTCGATGCAGCTTGTTTCGATGCAATGTCTTCCATGACGGAATTGTATTCAGCTTGTTTCGATGCAATGTCTGTCATGATATGGTCTTCATCCCAGCCAAAGTTTATCTGCACTGGCTGTTTTGCTATTTGCAGGTGCTGCAGCTTTTCCAGGAGTGCCAGCTTCACATATTCCCTATCCTGGGCATTGTCTCTCATCACGAACTTCAGTTGCTTCAGCGAAGGACAGTGACCAACGATTTCGCTAAGCTGTCTATGATCGGAGAAGCTAAATGCATTTATTTCCAGGGTCACTAGCGCGGGATTTCCGGCACAGAACTTCTTTAGATCCGAAATGGCAAACGATGCAGTCAGCTTTAGCTTACTAATACGAGTATTTGCAAGTGCGCTTAGATTGTCCATCGATTGATCTGCATTGTATAGACAAATTAGTGGATATATTTATTTTTTGATTAAAACGCCACTTGCCTGCAATGTTTACAGTGATCTCCTTGAATTTCGGAAGACGATCTTTATCCAGCTTAACCAGCTTAGATTGACCGCAAATGGCCAGTACGATTTCGTCAAACATATACTGATGGTAACTGAAAAAAGACTGAGAGGTGTGCCTGAGCTCCAAGGTTTTTAGCTGGGGGTTCTTCAACAGTGCTCTAATAAAAATGTCAAGGTAATTGTTGACTTTTTTCGCTGTGGCTCCTTTCAGTGATTTGTGCATTTCTTCGAACTTTACAGTCACGTGGCTGTGGTACACGTCCTGGAGCGCATCGATCTCCATGTCGTTATACATCGTTTTGGACCAGAACCTAACCATGCGGCGAACTTCCCTGCAGGAGGCGGCGAAATTGAAGATGTCAGCATATTTAATGGCAGGCAAACTTTCATTTTGGTTTTTCTTTTCACAGTCTGCCTTTAAATAGTCCAGTACGCGAAAAAGTTCGAAGTGAGTGATATCTGTGAGGCCCGTCATATATGCACAAATATATATAATTATGCAAAAGCTTTTTATAATCAAGCGAGGCACGTCCGACTTGCAGTGAGTTCAGCGTATACTGCCTCTACGTCTCTGAGAAGCATAGTTGGCAATAGCCCAGCAATATGTGCGTTTTCTGAGAGTTTTCTGATATTTTTTATGCGGATTTACACACTCATAAAGTGTGCAGATAAGAGTCCGAAAAGAGCGTTTTTTTTCTTGATTATCCGGTAGAGTCCGATCAGACTTTTTAAAGACTTCCCTAGAAATTAAGGGTATATTGGCCAGACAACAAGATTTGTCTGAATAAATAAATAAATATTACAAGAGTTTTAAGCTCAACATATTAGACGTTGTACATTCCATATAATAAAATCCAAGAAAAAATACATTCATATGTCCATTTTATGTTTTTTTTCGGTCAGCCTGGAAATATTTTAGCAAAAAAGAGGAGCATCTACTATTCGATAAACTTTTTTTTTTTACTTTTCAGACATTATCAGCAAACAAAGAAGCTTTTTTGTCGCAGTCTTAGATTAATGTAAAAATAAGCCATTAGGGTGGACCTTATGAGGCCTAATATGTTTTGCATATTTATTTTTACTCAGTTCTTTGTTCATTGAAAGCTTTTTCTTATATTTATTTATTTTATTTTTTTGCAAACTTACAAATTTAATCAGATTCAATATTTACACTTTTGGGGTCTTCCGAAAAGAATGCGTTTGCAAAAAAATTTTATTAAACATCGCATTGATTTAAAAAAATAATTTAAAACAAAACATATATGCTTATTCACTCTGCTACAATACATACAAATGTTTCAGTGCGCACCTCTTAAATTAAGATTTTGCTTGAATAAGGGTAGGTATATATTTATATATAATATTTAATACTATTGTAGTCAATTATAGAAGGGTTCATACAACACTTATACCCACGAATTAATAGACACCAAGTAAAGACGAGAGTGATCAAGGGGTCGTAGTCGAAGGATCAATGGCAAACTAATAGAGTATACAAATCTTGGCTTCCCGAAGGAATCTTCATTTCATCTTTTATCTATTGCAAACCTGAAGCAATCTAAATTGGATAGATATTAAATTATAAGAATGGAAGTAAGTTTGCACTCGTTATGCCAATGCCCGGCCGGCCGGACATCATTAGATGTAAGTAGTGGGGATTCATGATCTCGGTGGCGTCTTTTAAACGGAAACTTAAAGCGCAGTTTAAGTTTCTTTTAAAGGAGTTGCCGCGGCAAAGTGAAACTGGCAGCTGCACTTAATTTGCCGTCAGCTCATTTGTTTTGCCAGCCCCCCGCCAGTAAAACCAGCCCCAGGAAGTTGCATTTTTCTCGGGCCTTTCGCCCTCGCCTATCCCAGTCTCCTCGTATTCCTTACATCTCTATCTTATGCCGCGCGGTTAGCATGGAATATGGAACAACAAAAAAAAAAAAAGGAAAATGATGGGGAAACTTTAGAAGCCGTTACTTCTTGTTGTCCCATCGCCCAAGGAAATCCGTCGGCCCACCCCGTAGCGCCATAGTGTTGCGGTGGGTGCGTGTAATCTACTCAAAGCAAATAAATTTTTAATGCTGACTAATGTAGAAAATGTGAGCAGAAATTTACCTGGCAAACTCTAAGAGACCGTGGCTTCATCTTTCCTCTTTTCCGCCATCCAGCCTTAGTCCTTCGTCCTTGCTGCTCCTCCGTAACCGTAATTTGCAACAGGATTGTACAAATTGAAAACGAAGCCAGCCCTGGCGCCTGCATATTTACCCGAAGCCAAGAAATCATCTTTTAGACTGCTACATTGTTCATTTGTTAGCCCGACAGCTTAAGAATGCATTAAGGAATGCAGTTAACCCCATTGGAAATTCAGAAACTTGTCAGCATTTTGAGGCATCGATTGCACTGGCAATTATGTCAGGCAACAAAGCGCAACAAATTGGCGAAAATGGCAAGTCATTAAAAATAATTTAAAGCAAACATCCGAGGAAAGTTTTTGACCAAAAAACTTGAAGACATTTTAAATGCGAATATAACTGAGACAAAGGCACGGCGAGGGAGGAGGTGCTGACTACTGAAAATTGCAAGGCAGCAGCAGCAGCAAATTGGCAAAACTCATAACGAGTCAAACAGGACAGGGGCGAGCTAAGGGGACTCGATGTTACAATACAAAATAAAATTAACTCGAGAAGCGGTCAGAATTTCTGTCTTAAAAACCATTTCATGTCGAATTAAAATATATTTTTTTACTCGATTCAAAAATATTTTTAGAGTGTCAAAAAAATTATAAAAACTAAGTTGGGGAAAACATTTTTTCTTAAAATTATACGAATAGATGGAGGCTCTTAATTTTTAATAATTAACATAATTTAAAAGGTGCAATATCCTTCTCCTTTTAAATAGTTCCAGACTACGCCCCTGGTCAGAAGTGGGCGGACTTGCCCCCGAAACAGTCGCAAGTGACAACGAAAACGCCAACGAGCTAAGGACGCCCAAAGGATGCTGGTGTTGCTGTTGCTCCTTCTGCTGTTGTTTCTGTTTGCCGTTGTTTTAGTTGGTAATGAAAGCAGTCGCATTCAGTCGACGTCCAGAGGGCGAGGTGGGCGAGTCTGACGGGGAAGGCGTGGGTCGGAAGCTGGCCAAACATTAACGAGCATCAGCAAAAAACTTGCAACTTGCCGACGACGAACTGCATCAAGTTATACTGCCAAAAGAAGGGCCACCGATGCATTGTTTGCAAAATGCTTCGAGTAAATTATGCAGAATTGCTGCAGAACTGCCAGAGCCGAAGCAAAAGTTAAGCGCCCAACAAAACGGAATTTACTTTTCGCCGACGATGTCTTTGTTGCCACTGTGTGCCGCACTGTGTTCGTATTTGTGAGGGTTTTTAATAAACTTAATAACTTTGCAATTTGTTGCTGCAATCAGCGCCCGGCGCCAGCTGTTTCCCATCATGCAAATGGCCAAGAGCTCGGACACTGCGCTCCGCCAAGGCGATGGCGAAGCTGTTCGAAGTTGCCCGTGGCAACACATGGCGTATACTTCATTTACAGGCGCATTATGCAGGCGGCACGTGCCAATTAATAAAATAAATTCCTCAACAACGCAACAAACTCGTAAATTCCGCTGGGGTAGCGTATTTTCCAATTCCTTTTAATTCACTTAAAAGGTTGTGGCCACACGGAAAATGATCCCTGCGGTAAGCAGCGTCTCTAGATTCTTTAAAAATGCATGTCCAGTCCCATATCAACCGCCGAATGCTGAATCGATCCTTCACAGCACGCCAGCATGAACCAAATGTTTGTGCGGCAGAAGGAGAGAGCTGAATAAACAAACATCTGTGGCAAGTGAGGTTAGGACACAAATTGAATTTGCGCCCTAAAAGAGCATAACAAATAGACGACACGCATTCGCCGTGTGGTGCGCAAAGCCACAAAACCCACATGCATGTCACGGGATAACCAAGACACTGGACAGTACAAAAAAAAACATTCAGCCGTAGCCGCCCACTGATACAATCGCTCACCTGCAGAGATATGTGAGGGTACTTACTCACCTGAGTTAGGGTTTTGAGGAATTTTACAATAAAAATTTATGTTAATTCATAAAAATACATTATATTTGTGTAATAATAATTCTTTAGTTTGTATTCATAATATAATATAGTAACGATTATTACTATCACTTATTTGACTCAATATTTACAAAATTAAAACAAAACAATATTATATACTTTTATTTACTCGATATTTTGGTTTCGAAACATAATTTTGAATTAATTTTACCCTGACTCAGGCTGTACCTTTTTCGGGTGGAAAACCATTCCCATTACTGTGCATCCCTGATGGGGCGCTTAGATATTTTTGGCATGCGTGGCGAGTGCCAGCGAACGGCACAAAAACAAGTCCGCCACATGAACGCAGCTGCCTACGCGACGGCGGCCAAATCCCGACTCAAAAGCTCCCACATACGGCGACATCATCATCATCGTCACCACCAGCACCATCATCATCATCATGGCGTCTGGATAATGGCTGTCCCGGAGTTGACAGTTAACAGTTGCCGAGCCGGCCAGCGGCAGGTAAATAAATCAAACAAAAAAATTGAGACTTTCGGCTACGTGACTGGCGAACAGGAGCCGCCGGCAAGTCTGCCTGTCTATATGGAACGCCGAAAGTCACGGAGGCTCAATAGCTTGACTGATTATCGTCGTCGAGCTGCTGTATAGATAGGTACATATATGTTTCGGAGTCGGATTTGGCTTGGACCGAAACTGTCGCAGCTCATGCCGCTGAGATGTGCGTGACACAAATTGCTGGCCAGGACAGAAACAGAAGCAGGACGCCAAACAGAAGCAGAAACAGGACCTCTGACACACAGGCAGGCAGTGTGCTGACAAATGCTTCCTGGAAGATGTCTGTCGACGTCCATCAATGGTCTGAATGGAGGCGGAGCAGCTGGGCAGCAGCAACAGTTAAGTCGATTTTGACACATCGAGCACTGTTCGTTTGGCAGAAATCAATAATGTCTAGTGAAGAGTCCTTCGAAAGGTTGGCAGAAAGTCATGCGAAGGATTGATAAGGTATGTCTGCAAAGGGAATAATTTGTCGCATGAAAAAGTAAGCAAAATATGGGAATGTTTGCGAAAGTGAAAGGAAGCTTTCCATAGCTTTAGTATATTTTTGAAATATTGAAGCTTATTCGGATAATTCAATAGATATTTGATAATATTTTCAAAGCATAATGTGAAATGCGATTTATGGCTGTGAAACGTTTCTCATGATAATAAAAATCCTTTTTACTAACTTTTATATCGCACCAACTTTCACTTTTATTTCCATTTTGCACAGGCAATATAACCACTTAATGTCTGTAGAGTAAGTGCATTCAGCTGAATGCCATAAAATAGAATACCTCGCTGAATTTTTGAATGATGTTTATTATTTATGCCACTGCCTAGCTGCGGTCCCCTGGTTTACGTGACCTCACCTGACCCACTGAGCCAGCTGACCCCAAAGCGATGGCCCTGCCTACGGATCTGGGACTCCATCTGCAAATGCCAGTGGCCAGCGGACAAAGGACAGTAGCAAACGGACAGTGGCCAGTGGTGGCACACAATTGAATATATTATGGAATATATATTGCGGCATATATTAGACTACCATTTGGATTGCGGTCCGTGGTCCATGCAGCATTGTCCGTGCGTGCTGAAAACTGTTTGCTTTATGGTGATCATTCAATTTGAATTAATTTGCGGCTGTCATGCCAACCTTAAATTAGTTTGCAGCGATTTGCATAAACACAAGTGGAAGCTTGGCGGGAGTTTCGGCATTTGACGTGACTTTGATTGGACTGCCTGCCGCCCAGCAGGAGCAAGTTAGTTCAGTTTATTAGCTAAGCAAAGGAAATCTTTCCTTCTTAGCGCATAATTCTCCCCACTTTGTAATTAAATTAAATGCTTTTTTTCGCCCTCTTTTTATGTCCATTTACGAAGCCCTCAATTTGACTGGAAAGTAACGTCAGTTAGCGAGGAAAGGAAAGTGAACAGCAGCTGTCCGAGCCTGAAAGCCGTTGAGGTTTTGTGGCTTTTTGGCCAAGAGCAAGGTAAGAACACAGCAGCTGGGAAAAAGGAAAAATAAATGTTTTGCCACTCTGCTTTTCACGACTAATTCGGTTTTTGTTTATCTCCACACTCTCTCGCACATGGAGAGATTTTCCCCGTATTTTTTTCGGAGCATCTGCACTGCCTTTTTGTGTGACAGGCTGGCCGAGAGCGGGCTAACTGCAGTTTGGTCGCTTTAAAGCTTCCCCGGCCCAGATGTGCCCTAATGCCATGTGAGAATGAAGGATTAACAGCAACCGAGGACTTCTCGTCACCGCAATGAGTTGGCATCCTGCAGGCTGCAGCTACCCGTGTCCCTCTATATATATGCTACCCTCGCTCTGCCCTGTGGTCAGGGGACGTAAGTGCATCTATTTTTTATGTCCAGTAAGCACTTGAAGCCAAAGTGATGGGAGTTAAGTTCTTGGCCTTATGGGAATTCGGGACTTTAATTATTTTGGAGAGTGTTTTGAGTTATTTCCTTACACTGTTTAATATAATAAATTGCTTAAAGAGAAACACTTCCAAAATCTTATAAGAAATCCAATCCCCCCTAGTTTCCCAAATGTGTGGAAAATTATCCAAATCCGTGCTTGCATTGATTATCGAAGCTTAACACTTTCCTCTTAGGAAATAATTATTTAATAAGCTGACAGCTGATTTAAACGCCACGACGCGTTGGGGCGGGGAAAATGCCGGGGCGGACGACGGATATTCCGTTGGGGAAAAGCAGGGCTGATACCTCTCTGTGTGTGCTTTCTAAGCTGCTTTCCCACACACAGACACACAGAGACAAAGCTGCGTTGCGAAATGCCATGTAAATGACGCTAATTGTATTACAATTTGCTTGAATGCCTGAGAGCAGGCAATGGCAAATTAGAAACCGCTTAGTTGGGGTATTCCATGACCAATTGGGGGGGGAGTTCAGGGGTCCTTTGAGCGACGGTGCAACAGTGCAATTGTTGTGCTTCCCCCATGCATTTCTAATCCTGCAATCACGAAATACAACAGACTCCCAGGCTGATGATGATGATGATGATTCTGGGGAGTATTTTATACAGTGAGAGATCTCAGCAATGCTTAGCTCCTACCTCATCCCATAGAAATGCGGAATATGCTTGGAATTTTGCCACTAGTGAGGGTAATTTGGCATAGGAAGGTATGGGTCTGCGTTAAGGAAATTCAGAACATCTATATAAAATAGATTCCCAGTTCCAGCAAAACTTAAAGCCTTTAAGTTCTCAGCGTCAGAGCCTAGGAAAACGTGACAAATTCACGGCAATTGTCTACCATCTATCCTATCTGTGCAGCCTCCAAAAAACCCTTGTTTCTCCTCCGCCACATTCAGTCAGCCCCAGCAATGATCCAATGAACCCGAGAATAACACTGTCATAGTTTATCACATTCCGTGCAGTGGGTTGAATTTTTTATTCCTCCGCTTGGCTACTTGCGCTTTTTGTGCCTCGCAGAGGCAGTGTCATAGGGAATATGTCCGCCATCTCCGCCTTCATCTCCTCCTCCTTATCCAGCGATTGTGATATACGTTTTGCCATACTAAATGTCATCTTTTGTGACTATGTGCGTGGGAGGGCGAGGACCAAGCTCCCCCTCTGCTGGAGCCGGGATGCGGCTGGGGAAGTGGCACTGCCAGTGGAAGTGGATGCCAAAGAGGCTGCGGCACTCGGAAAGTGCCAGCTCACTTGGATCGTCTGGATTAGCTGGATGTTGTGGTGTGGCCGAAGAGCTGGGAAAAAAAACCCGAAGGCCAAAAAGTGTGGGCCAAGAGAGAAGTGGACAAAAAATGGGCAAAATGAAGAAATTCAAGTGTTGCAGTGGCCTCCAGCAACAACATTGCAATTGTCCAAGAAAATATTTATCAAGCTGAAAATTGATTAAAAAGTGTTCGCAGCAAAAACCAGCAGGAAACTAGAAAAAAATATTGAATCAGATGAACAGGCAGGCAAAAGGAAAACTGCACTTTCGCAGCTGGCAATGAGTTTTACTTTCTCACAAAATTTGGCAAAATGTGCAAAATGAGATCGAAAAGTTCTTACAAAGTTTGGTGTTAAAAAGTCACACAAAATAAAATGTATACAAATATTTATCAGGTTAAAAATAGTAAGAAATTACTTGGAAAGGGTAAAGTTCACAAGAAATCTTAAACTTGAAGGTAGCTAATTTTTATGTAAGCTCAGGGAACTTGATTAATTCTTCTTCTTCTTACATGCAGAAGAAAAAATAATTAATAGAGCCAGAATTGTGTTTGCTAAATAGCAAAACGAAGGCCTGATAAAATTAATGAAAATATTAAATCAGAAAATTATATACCAACTGCAAACAACTATAAATTAACCTTGTTATTACCATTATAAACTCCAAAAATGTTGTAATCAAGTTCGGCTTTTGTAGTACATCGACTATCTCTCAATTTATCACACTGTAATACCGCTCACGAATTCAATTTGGTTTGAAATTCGGTAAACATTTCGCTTTAAATATTCAACCATTAGCCACACAAATAACCCATTTATATTGGGCTGTGTGGGCGAGGGCTTATCGGTGTGTTGACGTTGTGTTTACACTTTGCCTGTAAGCTGGCAAAATAATTATCACGAGTGGCTCGAGGCGCTTGGGCTGCACGGCTAAATTAATTATTTATAATATTGCTGCCGCAAACGAGAAAAGTTCTCGACCACAGGGCATTATTTTGACATGTGTGGGTTCGCACATTTATCATAGGCTATTTTAGTAACAAGGTATATTCTCATCCAATAATTTTAAGTTAAACATTGGCCTTATAGTTGTAGTGATATATCAAGCAATGCACTTAAGCCATCCAAATCAGAAGCACATAATTACGTTAATATTGTTAAACACAACACTTGACACTCTACAATGCTGTTAACCAGGGTCAAAGACGAGGTTCAAAGTGTGAAACAATATTAGCAGAAAGACAGCAAACAGAGTGAGCTGAAGTGAATTATTTGGAAGGCATTCAAGGCGGATTTACATCGTTAGTTGCCATTATAAATTTCTTTCACATAATACAATATATATCCACTACACAGGTCTTTAACTTTCAATCTAAGACCCAAAGTATGCGATGTAAATTATCCCGACAATCGGTAATGTGTCACATGCATGGCCTGACATAACGTTGGGCAATTGATTGCCAAAAAAATAATGTTATGGGATATTGAAATTTTATTTAGAATTTATGGGCCCATTGGGCGTTGACAGTCGATTGTTTTTGGGCCGAGACACGCCCAGCAGGATATAAAATTGCACATTAGCTGGCATAAATAAATGCGCTGGCTGTTTAAAATTTTAGCACAACATTATGCCCTTCGACTATCCGACGACTCGCATGTTTTTATCACTCGAATTTAGGATTATTTCCATGGCTTTTATTGCGGTCGTAAATCCAGCAAAAAGCAGGCAGTCGGCTCGGCCACAACTGCAAGTGAATTCTGTTGGCTGCATTAATGGTGAATTATAGCCCCAAATGCCGAAGAACTTTTCGAATTCATTACATTTTAATTAGTTTACTTTTACGATGGCACTCCAGCCCCATAGTCCTTTGTTCTTTCATTTTTTTTGTGAGTTGGTACCCCCCTCTCGATTTCAATTCAACCCCTTTACCTGAGGGAAAAGGAGTAGAATGAACTATGGTTCCAATTGTTTACTGCGTTGGCTTTCATCTGGCCCCCTCGCCGCCGAGTTCGTCCTGGGATTGGATCCTGGCTCAGGTTGCTTGATTTGTTTGGGCCGCTCGACCCCAGCATTTGCATAGGCAAGCATTTTCCGTCTGGGGAATCTGCACATAGTTTGCATATCTGCCAATACCGCATTCTTTGTTTAGAGTCTACGGTTCTATAATATGGAAATTCGAATATTGTCTTCCAACCCGAGATCTAAATATTTCCTTAGGCGGAGGAATATTAAAAATTTCCGCTTCAAGTGCAAGTCGCAATGTTTTATTCATTAGGGGACTGCAGAGGGAAAGAGTGTTGTTTGGGATACACCCTTCCCATGCGCATAAGTCTACACTATAGAGAGCCAAGCCTGAAATGAGTTTAATCAGAAAGACATCCACAGAAGTTGGTGCATTTTAGTTTTATTATAAATCTAACCATTATACTTATTACTGTAACTCTTAAGAGTTCGGTCTCTGAAACCAAGTTTGTTTAAATATAATTTGTGGGCCAGTTCCACATTACGTATGAGTAATAAATTCTGTAAGCCAGAGAGGGAGACTGACCTACTTTGCATTTGCAATTTATAAAACCCAAATTGTGTAGATTATGGGGTCTAGTTTCTAAGCCAACGTTAAAGTTATCTTTAAAGATTTGCCCGATTCTTTCTTGACAATGGCCACAGGATTTTATTTTTAGCTAATCCTTCTCTAATTCCATTCCAAAGGGCTAACCAATTAAGATGAGTTCCATTTCGGCTTTCGCAAAAAGGAAAATGATATCCGACTTAACCCGAAAAGTCCATTAAAACACATGAAAATACATTTTCGGGCCAGTGTCCTAATGGCCAACGTGCCACACACACACTCACACTTGGAGATGCAAAAATGCCTGGGCGAGGCAGGGAAAAATGGGAAAAGGTGAGCTCACACACAGGCAAAGCTCCTCAATTTACACTCGCTCGCCGGTACAGACACACACACACGCATTAGGCAGAGGTCCAACTCGAGGCAAAAAAAAAAGAAAACAACATTCACACGTGCGAAAATGTAACAATTTACAAAAGGATATGCCAAAAGGGACTCGACACATACACACGAACGCCAAAGGATTCGCTCTGGAGATGGCCGTAGGTCTGTGATTTGATCGAGTCAAACGCCAGAAAGTCACGTCTCATGCAAATTAGTGACTGAAGAAGGTCCTCCCGACGAATGTCCTGTCGCCGGCTGACCCAATTCCAGCTTTAGCCCAGCAATTTAAGTGAAATTTGAGAAATCTTACTTCAGTTTTCCCACACTAAATGTGAGAATTATCGGAGGTGCGAGCCTGTCACGGCTCTGCCCAGGCGCCGAGTCGTGACTCTCCTCACATCCCTAATGCAGATGCGTCGCCCCGCTTTATCCCTTTCGGTCATGGCTCTTTTTTTTTATTTTTGTTTTGCTTTTTACTTTTGTATGTAAATGTTTGAACTGTCTGCACGAGTGCCATGAGGATGAACAGCTCCAACAACAGCGGCAAAGCCGGCAAAGACCGTACAGGCGAAAGGGGTCAGCAGTTCACACCAACACGTAACATAATACACACAAGCCAGTACACCCGTACGTATACGCAATATGCCTGCATTAATATGCAAATATTTGAGAGAGCACATTTTTGACTTGACTATAGACCCCCGCGTGCATCTGGTTTCCTTTGTTTCTGTTTAGGTTTTGTGTGTTCGGTTTTCGGGTGGATTTCCCTCCCCAGTTTGCATACAGATTTTCGCTATGGTTTTGGCTAAGGGGAAATCTCTCTCGATAAGCCAAATTCAAATTTGCATTTACTTAATTTAGATTACACGGGCGGCTCCAGACCAAGTTTTGGGTAAGGTTTATAGCATTGATTTGTGCTTTATTTTATTACATGGTTCGAAAACCTGTGAAAAGAGTGGAGAGAGAGATAAATGTATATTCTCGGTTTACCAAGCAATGGCTTTCATAAACAAAGGTTGTAACGCGAAGCAGGGAACATGGTTTTCCTCTTAGATTAGAACCGTAAGTCTCTTTCTTTGGATTGTACATTTATTATCACTTCAGTATTTTACATAGCGAAGAAGGGGATTGGTAATGACTTCTGGAAGTCTCTTTAATTTGCTGAGCTTAAAGGAAAGCGACGAAAATGTAATAATGAAATCTTGACATTTTATTTAACTAATATCCCCTAAAGCCTTATAGAATTTACTTGTCTCCCTTTACCTTTACAGTTTTATGCAACTTGTTCTTTCTACTACAAAAATGACCTCTTTTATGTCGCCTAATGGCTCCTGCTACTATACACCAAAAAGGTGTTACTAATCAAACAACAAAGTAAGTGCCGAGGACAAAGTAAGGCGGTGTCGATGGAGTCGAGTGTGCATTAGAGAACGTGGACTTAATGCACTCGACCGTTTCATGTTCAACTGCTAGCCAAGGCCAAGTGCCAGGTCAGGTGGCAGCAGCGAAGCAACAAAGGCTGCCAGAGCCTCGGAGCACGTCTGGCGGTCTGTTTGAAGCGTGAAATCGATCAGCCCCCAACCCAAGCAAGCCCCAGCCATTGCCAGCCATCCCATCTCATCTCAGCCTTGTTTTGGCAGCATCCGTGTCAGTGGCAATTGAATTTGCTTTGCCAACCCACACCTCCCTCTAAATAACCGACTTTATAAACACACAGAAATAAATTTTAATAGCTTATTTAAGTTACAGTTTAATTCAATAAAATATGGTTACTGGAAAACATGGAAATATAAAGGAATTGCAGAAAAAAACAAAGCTATATTATCTTTAAAATAAAAAATTCAATTATTTATTGGGAACCCATAAAAAAGCCTAAGTTCATTGGGATATTTAATAAATTTCCCCGCAATATTAAGATATGTAGCTATTTTTTTTCTCTGCATTCCTCTAGGGGGGTGGCAACGGGAGCTGCGATTTTGATGGCGCTTAAGTTGCAAGTCGCTGCGCCCCACTTTGCTGCTAACTGCACATTAAACGGCTCGATGGCAAAAGCTCCACTCAACCAAAGCGAAAGCTCCTCGAGCTCACTCACACCGCAATCAATGGGGTTCCCCTCCTTGCCGCCCCTTTCATTTTCCAGCTCTGCCGGCTTTTCCTGGCCTTGTTTGATTTTCCACTGCCGTTTGCTGTTTATTTTCTTGCTGCAATGTTTTCTTCATTTGTTTCCGTTCGCTTCTTTGTTGTCTCCTACATGGCCAAATGTAATTATCGTGGGAATAATTTCTGTTTCTTTTTTTCGTTGCCTTGTTTTTCCTTGTTTTCTTCTCGGCTCTGTCCACTATGGAACCCCCAATTGATTGGGCCTTTCTTGTTCGGGGATAAGACCTCGAAAGGATGGAGAAAGACGGTTAAGAAATTGTCTGCCTGGTGGATTTTTAAAATTTTCCCAAGGATAGGTATGTATGTACGTTTTAAAATTCCCATCTTTACATATTGTCTTCTTACAAAGCCACAAGCATATTTTTTATTATATTTAAATTTTTTCAGGTGCCAATTTGAGCATTTTTAATACTTCTGGCAACTGTATAAAACCCCTTTGACACTATTATTCACAATCTCCTGCCTCACAAAGAACTGGAACTGACAGAGTTGGCCTCGGGGAAAAAGTTGGCATCATTTATGGTTGAACAGCACAATAAACAACTTGTCGACGGCCTTGCAACGCATACCAAATAAGGCCCGGAATAGTGCATATATCTCGCTTAGCACTGGAGCACTCCGGAGCACTCCATCTCCTCCCAGAGATTCACATTCGCACACTTGTCGCTCATAACTTCATGGTAATGCAATTTGCGTGGCAAGGTGCAAAAAAGTGGCCAACAAAAAACCAGAAATAGAAAATACTTCTTTTCCTCTTAGCCACTTTTTCTCGCTGTCTCTTTCCGTTTCCTACACTTTTCTTTTCCTTTGCAGTTTTTCCTCCCATTTTTCGGTTGGGTCAAATGCAATTTGAACGGTGAAATTTTGTGCGGAGCTAAAAGGAAAATGCCTGGGAATGTGCCGAAAAGTTGGCGACGAGCGGCAAAAGAAAAACGGAACCGCATTTGAGCCCTTTTTATCGAGCAGAAAGTGGAACACAGGCGCACACAAAGCTCCGGCGCGGGAGCGAGATAGCGATTGGGGAAAATTTATATAGCCATGGAGATAGGAATGAAGATGGTAGCTGCAGTTTTCGGCTGTCGTTGCTGTTGTACAAAGTGGAAAATGTGGTTAAAAACCGCAATACGAAATAAATTACTTTTTCTGCTTTGAGCTGCAGTCCGAGACTCGGCGTCCTTGTCGTCCTCCTGCTCCTCCTGCTCCTCCTGCTCCTCCTCATTCTCCTCCTCCTCATCGTCCTCATCCTCGTGCTCTTGCTCGCCCTGATCCGGGACCACTTGCCTGCGACTTGCTCTCTCTCTCCATTGCAGCTTGAAATTGAAAGCTTCCGTTCGGGGCCAGGCCCAATGGAAAGGCCATTTAGCCACCCACCCAGAACGCAATGCCCACTGTGCCCACACCCACTGTGCCCGCTGTACATTAGGCCGCAGTTCGCCATTGCTCGCTTCCGTTTTCCGCTAGACGCTCGCCCATTGTCTCTCAGTCACTCCAGCTCCCTCCCTCCGCCATTTTGTATTTCCCCTCAAAAATGGCGACCCAAATGCTGGTCAACTTAAAGGCCGCTTAAAGGCAGAAATTGAACCATTTCTCCGGCCTATTTGTCGGTTGCCTAATTTGAATTATAGCCATCAAAGAGTGATTAAACTTGCTTGCTCCGCTGGCTTAATGCCCGGAGTCTGGCCCGCGTCGTTTTCTTGGCAGACACATATGCCGTACTTGCCACAAAGTTGCAAGGTTATTTGGCTAACGCAATCTCTTGTCTGGCCATGGAGGGTTTCTTGGCCGAGGGGTGAAATTTAAATTGGTGGATATTCCTGAGACTCGTACATTCATAAAAAAATTTAATTGATTTATTATTATTTACTTCTATTTTTATCAATTAAAGATAACTTGTATATAGTATTTAATCAACACTTTTCTTTACCTAGATGGTTGGTAACCCTTTTCCATCGCTACGAGTCTTACGGCTTGACAAGTACACATCGATTATATAATATATCGATTAAAGCCTCAAGGATGCTCTTCTCTAACACAGTTTGACATTAAGAAATTCAGTAAAAATTTTCTTTCACTTCCATTTTGCATTCGCCTTCGACTGGTTCTCATCAAGCTCTGATTATATACAAAGTGAGTTTAAATTTTCAAGATAACAAATAGATATGCATAGTATAATCCCATTCAATATCAGGATGGCCTACAAAATGTACCGCGGCAGCGCCCTTGGCGAGGCTCTGCAGGAGACTCTCGACTATTTGATCCAGTTTGGGGACTTGAACCCCAGCCTGGCCGAAGATGTGCTGTTGCAGTTCGACCGCAGTGCCAACCGTATCCTGCGTCACAACAAGAAGCCAGAGCTGACCTTCAAGGCCGAAAAGCTGGACGTCTATAGATTCTGCGAGAAGGTCTGGATCCTGGTATTCAAGGATGTTGTCTTCTACGAACGCGAAGGACGTGAGAAAATTGCGATTTTAAACGTGGGCAAAATTAAGTTTGTGGCCTGCGTGACCAAAAATGTGGTTTGAAAACAACCATTACTACTGCCCGATGACACATTGAATAAAATTTCTTTAGCAGCAAAAATATTTAGAATACATTTTACTCATAAAAAAAATTTGATGAAATTTTTACTATTTACTTGACACTTCTTGCATGGCCTACGTTCTGTGAGAAATATATTTCTTTTCTATAAGTAAGTTTTACTATTTCACAATGATAAATCTGATATAATCAGACAATTCAACACTTCATCTTCAAATTCAATTCACTTTTAAATTAGCATTCCTTATCCATTCACCTCCATCAAGTGTTGACAAAAACAATTTCATATTAGATGGAAATAGTTTTCGAACGCAATTCAGACGGCGGCACAAAGGCAACAATGGCATTTGTGTAAACCTAAAGAAAAGTGGCATTAAGGCAAAAGAGCGCTAAGTGGCCAACTACATACAATTACGATTACAGGGCCCCGCCGACCTTTCGACCCTGACTGCTAGCCACCGCGTTGCGTCGACAGTTTTCTATGACAATTGTTGGCCGGTCAGCCATTGTCGGAACGAAAGAGCAGCGGCGGCAGGATGCTGGAGGAGATGGGCGGGAAGTTGCGACAGTTGCCATTTATTTGCCGTTTGCATTCAACGAGTCTGATGAATGGCCATTTGAAGTAAGCGCAGCGCTTGCCGAGATTACCTTAAGTATGCGGCAATTGCACAAGCAGCTTAAGGACAACGTCGTTTGCCAGCTGCAGTCGGAGGAGCTGGAGGAGCTCGAAGGAAGGAAGGGAAAGTCCTGGAGCTACCACGGGCGATGGTGATAAAATAAAGTACGCCTCACGCACCCTTGCCCATAATTTATGCAGTTGGTCGAGCTGAATTTATGGCCTACAAACAAAAGACAGCTGCCCGAGGGCGCTAAGAAAACTATGTGGACCAAATCCCCCTCTCCCAAATGGACACTAAATAAACGCCAATTGATGATGCGTGAAAAAGCCAAGTTGACAATTTTAAACTGTATCGAAAGCGGGGCGTACAGAGTGCGGAATCTAAGACAAAGCCGGGCATTTTAAGTTATCAATATAGGGTTTTCCCACCACCCAGAGGAGTCACATTTATCATCATCGAAAATTTGCTAAGCAGACAGATGGGCCGGAGTTCTGGGGGCGACAACGATGAGGATGAGCTGAGCCCCCGGGCCTCCATTTGTTTCCATTTTGTGCTAACGTCAGCAGGTCGACTGCTCTGGAACAATGGAGACACAGATTCGCAATCCGCATCCGAATCCGCATCAGGATCGGCAGGAAAGCAGGCAGAAAGGCAAAGGCAGGCAGGCAGCAGGCAGGAGACAGGAGGCAGAGGCAGTCAGGCAAAGTTGGCTATGGCAACGCACGAAAGTAGGCAGCGGAAGTGCAAGTGCCGTTGCATTGACATTTCCGCTTCGCAGCGCTTTTTGGCCACATGGCAGGGGCAGAGGCATCGGCATGGGCCTCAGGATAGGAGCAGCAACAGAGAATGGTTCGAAGGCAACTTGCGAAAAACTTTTGCTCCGCTTGGCAGTTTCCTCGCACCCAAGGGTTTTTTCAAAAGTCCGCATTTAACTCAAAAAAAGAGGAAGAAAAACTTTTGCCAGCTTAAAATATTAATGCTGGTTCATTTAATAAGAGGCTCTATTGGAATTACATATGCGAAGCGCTTAAGGATACTTTTTAAAAGCATTTAGGGCTGCATTTTTGTTTGAGCAGTGCAATATAGCTATATGAGTATCTCTTATATTGCGTACGAATGTTGCTTTCGATATTATGTATTTTTCATAGCGGTCTCAATTAATAGACACCAAAGACATGAAGGGATCTCGCTCTTCCTAATCCCGAAGTTTCCGAAATGTATAAGTAGTTATTTTCTAAATGTATAGAATGGAGTTCAACAAGCAATTAAATAAAATCAAATATTTCCGCTGCAAAAGCAAAAATCCCCCACTTCAGCAAGAACTTGCCATAATTTTTCGCTTTGATATTCTCTTTCATTAACTGCTCAAGGCAAAGTTCTTCACAAGTTTCCTTGAAATTTGTATCTTTCTTGCTAGAAATATTACTAAAATTAATACTGTGCCAAATTGCCTTAAAATGGCAGAAATAACTGGACAAAAATATAAAAAAACACAAGTCATCCTTGAAGTTTTCTTCATTTCGGGACGACAAAAGCCAACATCAAATGAATGTTCATTGTTTGACTTTATATAGATGCTGAGGAGGCGGCGTTTGTGCAACTACTTACAGCTGGCAATGATTGTTGTTCGAGCTGAGCAATGAGACTGGGGATTATAGAGTTATTTTACAGGACAATGACAAGGACGGGGCGGCGGCTAGGGCGGGCATTATCTGGCGCGTTGCTGTCCCCAGACATTCGAGTGCATCTGCATTTTCTTCGGCTGCCCGCTTGTTGTTTGCCGGACGGAATCCGGACAAAATCCGGGCGGAATCTGGATCTGAATGGGCCACTGGTGGTGCTGCTGCTGATACTTCTGCTAGGGCCACTGTTGTTGGCTCTGCTCTTGACCAGCTCGGTTGGCCGTTGTTTGTGAATTTTCGCATCACGTGGCACTGACAAAACAATGGGGCTGGCAACAGCAAAGTAGCCAAATGGCAGCTGTCTGGGGCCCACACTTTCATTATCATCCTTCGAAACCCACAAGCCCATCCCTAATAAGCACTGGAAAAAGGGGAAGAATAATTAAAGTCAATACTAACATTGAGTTGAAATCCTCTTTATATTTATTTGTCTAAAGTAACGAGATTAAGGAATATGAAATTGAGTATTTATTGAATTTATTATTTCTGTTATTTCCTTACCATTTTTGTTTCCCACTTCTTTCTCAGTGCAGCAGCTCACCCCATTCATTTCGCCTAAAAATTTTAGCTCTTTCACTTGGCGACAATTTTTTGTTGCTTCTGTTGTTGTTGCTGTTTGTCTGTACTCGCGTTGCTTAATTAAAAAGTCATCATAATTTTGTCATTTTGTGCTGCAGCTGCTGACGATGCAGAGGGCTGAGGGCGAAGGGCCGACTTTGTTGTAATTTTCTAAAGCTAATAAAATTGCTTTGTAGCTGAAGTGGAAATAAAGCATTTTAAGTGCTTTGGCGCTTATCGCCGACGAAGCAGTTTCCAAATTGAACTCAATGCACTTAGGCACAGCCAGAGCCCCCGAAGAAAAGTTAAAGGACTTGTTGAAAATTTTATGACATTTTACAGCTTGGGACCGAGCACGGCGCGCCATTAAAATGTTATAAAGCAAAATTTAAGCACTTAACTTGATATCTCGCAATCTCAAGATCTTCATCTATGCGAACAAAGCATGGGTACCGCCGAAAAAAAGTCATTATACTCGTGCCCATATATTAAACAGGACAAAAGCCTCTTGTTTGCATTTAACAATTAACGGACTTGAAAAAATCCCAAATAATCCGCAAGGACTGGAACTTTTCGAAATTGTTCAATTGTCTGTGTGAAAAATGTTGGTGCATTAATAAAGTCGTTAGCTTAGGGGCCATAAACGAGGCAAGAGCTAATAAACGCCTTTGACTTATGGGCCAGGTAATCACTGATTCGGAAAGAGAATCCTGAGCATTAAGTCTAAATCAGGTGATTAATACGATTTTTAATGAGTGAAATAATAGGAAATTGAGTACAGCTTATGCAAGATGCTTGTACCAGAGGCTCTTTTAGAGATTTTGGAAAATATAATGAATCTGAGGAGTAAAAAAATGGGGTTTTCAAAATAATAATTCTTTTGAAAAAAGGGAAATTGGTTAATTTAAATAAGGGTTATTTGTAGCCAAGAAATATGATATTCCTTGAACAAAATAGACCCAACTAAATTTTGATTTAATTTTGTTTTAGCATATCATTACTTTTCCACTTATTTTCTTTAGTAAAAAATGTTTTATCCATTCTCATCAACTTGGGCGGTAATGAAGACACGCACTCGATCCGCATCCGTACTCGCTTTGGGCCACACAAAAAATTGAGTTATGAGCCAAAGTTGGTTCCTAGATCCACATCGAGACCCATACCCGAGAACCCTTTCAGCTCCGGGCCATCCGTTACATGAAAAATGTGCACCGAAATTTAATTGAAGTTATTGCACTGCCAAAGCCGCAGTCGGAGTCACAGGGGAAACTTTCAGCTTGCACATGCATCGTGCGAGCTGCACCCACCTGGCGTATGCGTAATAATATTTTGCAGCTCCCAACGTATTTTGCATAATTTCCACTTGCGAAACTTTCACCGCACAAACAAAGAGTAGCTGGCGAGAAGCGAAAATACGAGCGGTCTGGCAGAAAATAAAGGAAGAAAGAAGTCAAGTTAACAAACAGAAAATTAAATTTCAACTAATATACATTTTTTAAGCATCCCGCAATTGCAACAAATTACAGGGTGGCGCTAAAAAGGGAGCAGAGGAGCCAGGACCTGGGCCACAACTTGAAGTCCAAAGACATTTGGCACTTGAGCAGCTTTCGCCGCTCCATTGTTGCAGCTGAGAGTGACTTTTGCTTTTCTACGTCCCTGCCACATGTTGAGTGGCAGAAAATTGTGTCACACACAGCGCCCACTCGCCCAGCGGGGCGTATATACATTCATTCTGGGTTGGTTTTTCCTGGCAAGCATTTGGGGGAGGGGCGCGGATTCCAGGGGGGCGCGCCACGCGTAGCATGAAATTTGCATAAATTAAGGAGCGCAGAGTCAGCTCTGCCAACAGTAGCCTCGGGGGAAAGAAGTAAGAAACCCCAATAAGTTGTTTAATTTTCCGTAACGATTTTATAGCCCTCGCTTACTTCGCTTACTTGTTGCATCCCGAAGTCTTAGTCCTTATTATAGTGCTCTTCTGCAAATGGAAACTTGTGGTCCAAGTCGCAAGTGCGGCGGCAAGCTCTGGGAAAAATGCCTTAAAGTACGATTCCGCGGTTGCTTTAAGCATTCTTTCTTGAAGTTTATATAAAACAGTTTTCAATACTTCGCGTGTTTACCTATGTTTATCAGCAATCTCTTTATCCGCACTCAACTATTGAGTGAAACTTCAACGCTTTTCCCCCAGCAAACCTAGCAGCCCCTGCAAAAAACTTTATCTGCGATTTCTTTAAACAAAATCAAGCAAGCGAAAGCTTAAGGCAAAAATGAGGGAAAAAAATCTCAAGAAAAGAGTTTTTCTTTGGCCTGTTTTTTGTGTGCCACACAATAAACGTTTTTCTTAACACGAAATGTTATTTTCAAAAGCAACAGGCTGTGGTGTATTTCGCAGAAAATTGCTGTCGTTGTGCCAAGTCAGAAATAAATGATGATTTCCCAGAAAATAGAGGATTTTTATCTGCCTTAAAAATTTCATTTCATTTATTTTTTTGATACTTTTTTCAGGCACAAATGGGTAAACAGAATTTTATTATCATTTATTTCATTTTCATCAGAATTCAGTAAGCGAGCACCCTTTTTGCGGATTGAATTCTAGTTGAATAACACTTTTAACTCGATGCAATTGCTGCTGGAGTGGAATATTTGAAATCACCATAACCAGATTTACGGCAAATTATTTGGAATGCACAATCGGCGGGCACACAAAATGTTCTCCGCGACCAGCGTGGCGTATGAGTAATTTTCAATTAAAATGTAAGAGATTCCCAAAATGCATTTTGCGATGACAGTTTCAGTTTCGCTTCCATTGTCGTGTTTTTCTCAAATGACGGAAAACAATATTTGAATTTGTGTGAGCGGAAAATGGCCGAGCCATAAAACGGAAAATGCCCCCTCAAAAGAGAGCACAACGGGGGAAATCGGGGGAGATCGGGCGAGAAGAGCTGCACGCATCGCAGCGTTGATAAACTGTGCATAATTTTGCATATCAAAAGCAAAGGCAGCAATTAAGCCTACATGCACTAGATGCACGAGAGCGGCATCATACAACAATTGCTTTTGATAGATAATTGCGGCAGTTGCATGGGTGTCCTGTACGTACGCAGGGATGAGACACATACACATAAGTATCCTGTTTTGCGAGAAACTCTCCACACTCCGGTAATTTTCATCAAATTAAAGCCGCATCAGTGCCACGAGGGCTGCCAAGAAAGTTTATGAGAGATAATTAAATGACTTTCTGAAATATATAAGTATGTTTCAATGCTGTTTCAATAAAGAAGTATTTAGTATAAAAAAGTTGGGCTCCACAGGGGTCTCTGCAATGCAATGTTGACTTGCTGCTTAAATACTAGAAAACTCGTCACAAACATTTAATAAATAAACTCTTTAATTCCCAACGAAATTATACCAAAAATTCTGTAACCACACCTCGCTACTTTACCATTTTATATCGTGGTTTTCTGTTTATGTATGCATCACATTTTGCGCGCATAAAATAATTATAATTTTGTGCGTGCTTTGATTTTGTGCCACTTGACAATTTTCCTGTAAATATCAAATTGCGAACGAGCCCTGAGCTCGTCTCTTATTATTCGCCAACATACGTACACATATGTATATACATATATGCACATATAATAGATATGTTTGTTGTAAACAGAAAAGCCCCTGCTCTATAGGCATTATCACCAGGAGCAACAGTTAATAAGTGTGGGGATTCCCCCTCATTTTTGATGAATTTGATTACTGAGAACTGCCAGTGAAGTGTGCTGAGTTTGATGGAGGAACAAGCGTTGGAGTATTAGACATAGATTACAGGAAGCTATCAATGCTGGGGATTTAGAAATGGAATTTTAATGATCAACAAAACGCCAGATGGTTCCATTTTCACATGCTCTGATGAACAATAAATAAGATAACTACATGACAGGTTGATGTGCACTCTAAGCTAAATGACTTCATTTCTAATAAGAATTTTTCTCTTTATATTCTCCACCTCTGTCAGTCTTTATCCGGACCACCTGTAGTATTTTCTTTTCACAGATATATGTATATACATAGTGCAGTCACAATTAGTTTTGAGTTTCCTTCATTTCCCCTAGGGCCACACAATAGTTTTAATTAGTTTTCCCCATTAATTGAAACAAGTGAATACTGGCATTAGTTCTTTTACTTTTTCTTCTTATTTTTTCGAATTTCCCAGGTCTTGAGTGCGTGAGCTTTGTTTATTTACTTTGATGTACTTACGTAGCTGGGTATTAAAAATTCATTGGCCCTAAATCCAATTAAATTCCTCATTAATATGCGAGTGCAGGGAACAGGGACACCTGCCACTCGCATGCTCGTCCGGAAGAGTGTATCGCCCACAAAAATCAAGACTTTGATCTTACAAGTTTTAAGGGCTAATGTCCTAATTAAACAGACACAGAGACGTGTAAGTTGGCATCACAAATCTTGACCTCTGCCCTGAGCCGTACTTTTGTAGGTAGATGAGAGCCTGGAATAGTTATTTCGCCGCCACCGCGCTGCTTTTAGCCAATTTGTGGCTCATTCATTAAAACCCGCTTAGCTGGCAAAAAGCAGTAGAAAGCAGTGGAAAGCCGCGGAAAAGCCGTGAAAAGTGAGCAGAGGGTGTAACCCACATCATGCGGGTTGTTGACATAAAAATTACGCGCATGAAAGTCAACAGGAAAAATGAGTTAAATCAACATCATAAGCGAGCGTCATTTGTGGGGTGGAAAACGTGAAGAGGAAAACCAAGAGAGGCTAAAAAAACCGCAGCAAAATTAAATTAGTTGCATAAAATGCTGCGAAGGCTTTATTCACTAATGTGGGTGCCCTTAAATAGTGCAATCTCGGAGTGAAAAGATATTTTTATCTATGCCAAACACCCTTTTCAAGTGACTTAGATGCGTTCAAGCGTTTAGCCACTTGTCTTCACCAGCAGACTTTCTATTATTGACATGGTGTGGCAAGAGGGTAAGTGGAACTGCAAATCGAGTAAATTAATTGAAAGGGAAACTGTTTATTTAACGAGTATAAATTATGAGCAAACATATAACTCAACAGATGCAAGGTACTAAGGCATGAGTTTCAGGGTCTGAACTTCAGACAATTTATTAATATAATATAAAAAGAGCTCTCTGTCAAATTTAATAACAAACTTTTAAATTTAATTGTAATTTTTCGTTCCCTTTTTTCAAAATAAAACCCTAATACAGTGAAATGTATCGCCAAATTCGGAATCCATTAAAAACTTGCCAACTTTCTTCTCAAGCGAAATTCACATCGAATGCCACCTGCCTTCAACTACCTCGCTGCCAATAAAAACTGCAAGAAGCTCTTGATTTATTTCCACAAAACAGAAAAAGGGGTGCCGAAATTTCTAGGGTGGAAAAGCTGGGAAATGGAGGAAAAAGCATTGGTTGGGGATGTAGCTAAAACGCTAAGCTCTTAAGCGTGTTTTTATTTATTTACATAAAACGTTTCCCTGTTTGCCATCCATATTGAAAGCAAGCTCGGCGCCATTGAGCACAGCCATATTTATATACACCTTTTTCTGTACATAAATATATTTATTTTTGTTAATATTTTAAGCTGATTTCCGCCTGGAATTGAATGATAACAAAACAAGATAAGCCACCACCACCAAAACCATGATTTTCTATTTTTAAAAATAACATAAAAACCAGGCTTATGGGCGGCGCAAACTAGACCAAAATGTAGCCAAATAATAAATAATATTTATGCAATGGCCACAAGGATTTAGCAGAGTGATTGCGGAAGATACAAAAGTATGCAGACTGCACATAATGCGAAAATGAATATGAATGGCGATTAATGGGCAAATACTTTGACACACGTTGGTGTAACTGAAAACTCTCAAATATTTGCATGACCCAGAATTCAATTGGAGCAATTATTGCGCACATAAATCAACTATGGACATGAGAAAATTATTTAAATATTGCACAAATATTTTGGGCCAAAAAACGGTAGAACTAATTGGTCCACCTGCCAGTTGTCAGGTCATAAAACAAAATAAAATGTATTTAAAATAAATGAATAAAATATGGACGAAAAGTGAGCACAGGTGCGTATTACCAGCATGTATGAAATATATGAAATAACCACGCACGGAATAAACCAAAAGCTTCCAAATTTTTTAGCTTCTGTGTGGGGAAAATGTTTTTCCGACTCGCATACACACACAAATCAAAATCCGGAATATATAAAAAAGTCAATAATAAAATAAAACAAATAAAACAATTTTGTTGGCACAGTCAAGCAGCATAGCAGCCGCTTCCGAGTTATTCGATTTATTTACATTTGAGGCAAATGGAATAGGTTTCCCCTTTCGCTATTCGTATTGTAAGCCTCGTATTGATGGACACCGTTTCTGATTTGTTGATTGTGTCAATTTAAAATGGCGTAAAAAATATTTTCTCGATTTTATTGATTACCCAGTGCAGCAGCATACGTTGTCTGATATATGTAGATAGTTTTTTATCTTTTTCTGACTGGTGTACAAGAAAATAAAAAAGCTTTAGTGATTGGCAATGTATACATACTTACAGACAAATTTATTGGGACTAATAAACAATATTCAATTAGCAAATATAATGACCTTAATAATTGCATTTTTCTAGGAATTGCCTAAATGATTTAGCGTTAAATATTTATTGTTTATTTTTGCAAGAAGCTCATTAGCGAGCCATTAATAATCAAAATATAATTAAAAATTAACCATGCTAATTAACTGGATACTGTTTAGCAGTATCAGTTGCATTAGAATAATCAATAGATTTTATGGCAATTATGCCACTCAAATTGAATTCATAAGCGAACGCTGGATTGGCACTTCCGTTTCCGTTCTATTAACTCACATTTCCTGCGCATTCATATTCAAGCGAGTGTAAGCCCGAAACCCACAAAAATCTATGTTCAATATTTCTGCAACCTTTGTTTTTATTTCCCGTTTCGTTTTTGGTTTATTTATTTTTTTTGTGAAAGCTGCCGCAAACTAAAAAGGAAGAATAAAGCGAATTTTCAGATGGGGGAAAAAGTCTGTAAATTAGTATGTGATATTTCGGATAGTTTGCCCTTTTGGCCAAGCCAAACCGGAAGCGATGGGTGGCCGAGTGCAGAAGGAGGTGGACACTGAGGGGCGAACCGGAAAAGCGGAAGTGGGACAGTTGGAGGCAACATGACGACGGTCAGACCAATCCGACCGCAACAAAACCAAAACGCAAAAGCAAAGAGCAAACTCCAATTGCAACTAATTTCTGTTTTATGGCCCCCACGCACAGACACATGTATACGAACACACACAAATACACGTTTTCACACACATTTATGGAGGAAAAACTTTTGTTTGCAATGTTTGCCGCATTGGCCGCGTGGCTGGATTTTCGATACGCTTTCAATTTCCTTGCGGGCTCCGTTCAACATCACCGAAAACCAGAAAGCCCAATGAATCCGAGCAAACGAGCACAAAAATAGAGAGAAAATAACATATTCGATATCTGCTGTGTTTCTGCGTGTGAAAGAATGAAGTTTTGAATTTCTGGTCTGCCATTAAAGGGAATTCAATGCCAAAAATGTTCACAAAAAAGAGAAAACCAATTAAATGGTTCGACAGTTTGCAAAAAAAATGTTACGGTATTCTTTCAGGCTTGTCAGCCTTTTTTATGATGAAGTTTTTAGAAGAAGATAAAATAATCGAAAGTTATAATTAGTTTCAGGTACATGAAAGTACCCTAAGCTTAAAAATTTAAACCATTAACCTATATAGCATTTCAGTTTAAGTTTTGAATTATGCTCTGATATTTGTAGCCTAATGATATTCATTTACTTACAATTTGCATTGAAATAATCATACAGTGATTAATTGTTAAGTAGAGACCATATAAAATGGCAAATGAAGAACCGGCGCACATTAATTAGATAGTGAAAGAATCCGTCTTTCTCGCTCGAACTGCTATTCTCTCTCTCTCTCTCTCAGTCTTTTGTGTCGGTGGCATCGCCGCAATGCGCCAGTAAACGAGCGATTAAGTGAATGATGCAGAGCTACGGCAACACTCGGCGTATAATTAATTTTAAATGAGGACGGCACTACCACGTCCTGTCACATTCGTCTCCACCGCTCTCGCCTCTATCCGGCAGCCGCATATGGGGCTTGCCTTGTTGTCCTGTTTATCCCACATATCCTTAACTGTCCGACGTTGATGTGTGCGCCCGCCAGCCATGCCGCTCTCCTCTACACGCTGACAGTTTTATAAATTTGCCATTTGTTTTATTTACAACATTTTCGCATTGCCATATTTATTGTTTAATTACGATGGAAGCTTGAAAATTAATTACCCGCCATTCTCCGAGTGGCAAAGACCAATAATTAACTGTATCGGTTAATCGTTCTGGCGAAATAAAAAATGTAATTATTTTCGTGACCATATTTAATTCCCCGAAGAAGCTTACCATGCATTATGGCCAGACTATCCACTGAGCAGGTGACTCAATCTGTCAATTTGTTCTGTATTTGTTGCCTTAACCCATGAGAATTAATTCAGTGGAATTCAGTATAAAAAAATTATTTGAAATGGCATCCAATGAACCTTCAAAGTTCTTTGGCTGTAACTTAAATATTTTTCACTTTAGCAGCCACTTGACCTGTGCTTGTGTGTAACGAGCAAAAAGCCTTTTTGACTATTTTTGTCGGCATGTAAATATTTTTTTTATACATATGTACTTTGCCATGCATGGTACACACACACATGTCGCTCCCATGTCAAAAAAGTTTACACTGTGCCAAGAGTGAGGGGCATTCAAACACACACACTCAGGAACGCACACTTTGGGGTTTGCCTGTTTATTCAATCAACAACCGGCAGGGGGCAGGGCAGGGGTGGGTCCTCAATGCCACAATGCAGGAGGACATGACAAACGCAAGATGACAGTTGCCATGCTGAAAAGCGCTCACTCTGCTGCTCCAGCTCACTCTCTCCACTCGCTGCTCGTGTACGAGTTTTTGCATTTGTTCCACTGCCAGAGCCACTGCAAAGTTTTCTGCTATTTAAATCATGACAGTTTATCTAAGCAGAGGCGGGTGCATCTCACTCCCCAGAGTCCCCACTCTCGGATCCCCACGCTACATCGTTGTCCATCGGAAGCCGCAACAGTTGCCACACCTTTTTATGCCAAGCCACATCGCCGCACCATCGGAGAGACAATCCCCCAACATCACAGACCACAGGAATTTTCTCGCTGTTTTTGGCATCTTGTCAAGTTGCCGTCTTGTTTCCTTTTGCCTGCTTCCTTTTCATTTTACCTAAAACTTTGCCATTTTCATTGCGTGAGAGGCGATAATATAGCATTTCTTTTCGTTTTACTTTTCTCCACAGCCGCCAACAAGTTATGAAGGCAAAATACATGAAACTTTCCAAAACATTCTTAATCAAAAAAAAAAAAAAATAAGGCGACGTAAGAAAAAAATAAAATATAATTAAGTGTATTAAGTTTGGCCCAAACTGAAATCAAAAGAAAATGCTAATATTCTTAAACAAACTGATTGACTCTCCTTCTCTCTAAACAGGAGGTCGTAAATTAACGCCCTATGTAAATGACTCAAATATACGCGGGAAAACTTTCCTTTGCACCTGCGACCCCATTAACCTGATGGAGGAGCCCCAAGTGAATGCCAAAAATGGATGCGCCAAGTTGGCTAATCAAATTAGCGGCTGTTGTGATTTATAGACCGCACCCACAAATTTCCATCGGAACGCCGTGCTAACTTTTAATTTATGCAACTTAATTGAAATGCCATAAAAAATCAGGCAGAATGCAAAGGCACGAAGGGAAACGTGTAACTAAATTTATGCGTCCTTCGACCTTTTATTGGGTTAGTTTGGCCAACTAGAATTTGGGCAGGGTAGGAGAGGATGTGATTGAATAGAGAGGGGGAGCCTTAAAGAAACCAAATTTTTATTTAGGGAAAAAGTAAGACAGAACTAAATCCGAATGTTCATTTAATTATAGTTAATTTCCTAGCAAATCTCCTTCTCTTATTTTTAGTTATGTATTCCCTTTTAGGGTATCCAAACTCCTACTTCTTTTGCTTGCAGCTCCGACTTTTCCTTTGATGCGTGTTTGAATGCTTCGTGTGGTGTGTCGTGTTAATGAACTTGGCTATGTGGGGCGAAATCGATTAGCCAAAATGCCCTCTCGCGACTAGTTGAAGTTTTCCGCTCCGCATTTCGAATTAATTAAAAACCTGTCAGTGGCAGAGAAAGAGCTTTGAAAATACGCTACAAACTGTGTATACACAGGTGCGAGTCGAGCAAATTACATACATTAAGTATACGCATTGTGTACAAGATAATTCCGATGCCGGAAATTACCAGGTGAGTCAACAATTTCTCTCATTTTTTTGTCGGTTTCCTCTTTGCGGGGTTACAATTTTTTTTTACCCCGGCCCGATTGTATGTGTGTGTTCGTATCAAGGCAACCTTTTTGAAACGCATAACAATAACGAAAATTTGAGAGAGATAAAAGACTTGAACGTGGGCCGGAAAACGGAAATGATTATTTCAGCTCCTCCGCCGACTTCCATCTTCCTTCGCCAAATGGTCGAAGAGGGGCGTGGAAATGGGGGGCGTTCGCCATTGTTGTCAATGCGGCCATTGTTCCATTACAGAATTTTGTGCCGTTGATGCTGCTGCAATTTTCATCTGTCCGGGCCGCTTTTCTTGGCCGTTATCAGTGACAAACGGCCCAAGGGGAAGGTCATAAACAGAGAGAGAGAAGGAGCGAGGGAGCTAGGGGCGGGGATCAAAGTGGGGCCAGAGTGTGTCAGGGAGATGGTCAGCCGAACGAGCAGGCACAATTTACACATTTAAAATTCAAATAAAGTCATTTGCATGCAGACGAAATGAGCGGCTCGGCCATCTGGCCGCTGTCGCAACATATGCGACCCTGTCTGACCTTTGAACTCGGTCCTCGTCCTCTGGGCCTCTGCCTTTGTTGTTGTTCTTGTACATTTGTCATCATTAGTGACCCGACCTGGCTGGCCAAAACAAAAAGTGAGCCCAAAATCATAAAGGTAAGGCCAGCGAAAGCCGCGTGGAAGTTGGCTAACTGAGGCGACAGCCAGGACTGGATTATCAAAGTGGATTTTGGTGCGGTTTCCCTTCCAAGGCTGTGGTACTTTTATAAAGAATTCTTTAAAGCATTTATTTGTAGAGTCATCTTAAGGGTATTATTATTTCTAAACGTTTTTTAGGGTGCTTAAATCACCACGTTTACTTTTAAATAGTATTTCACGATTAATAATTCATTATTAATTAAATAATTCGTTTTTCTAACGTTTTAAACTTTGTAAACAATAATAAATCCAAGCCCCCTTCACTTTATATACCGCTTCCATATTGATCTGCCACTGGCATTATACTGAAACTGAAGGCTAAGCTGTCTGCCGAATGTTTTGACAGGCTTCTCGGGCCATTTCAGAGGCCGCCACTAATCCAGACAAACTCGGCTTAATTACTTACAAGCAAATTGAAACCATAAATAAATAAAATACGTTGAAACGAAAACTTCGGCGGCTGAACAAAAAATGTATGGCCCCCAGGAAGGGGAAGATGTGGGAGGCAGCAACCTAATACCCATATTGATAACTTAAGCCCGATGATTTACGGCCTGGTCAATCAACAAGAAGCGGCGGAGTCGCCTTGGAGTCCTTGGCTAAGTCCTATCGATTTGACTTTTGATTGATATTTGTATTCGGCTTACTTGGTATTTGGACAGGGCCCAACCGGCTTTGAGATGGTAAAGAAGGAAGGCCAGTCGGCCAGGTTGTTTCTGGACGGGCATAAATCCTTTAAATGAAGTTAGAAAGTTGCCGCATCGGCTTAAGCATATCAATTTTAATAAATTTGCCCATGTTCCGCCATTAATTTCAGTTAATTTGCCATTTTTCATGCTTTGCCACACGACACATTCGGCACGCCACTGGCGAACGGGGGAAAACCGGCGAAAAGCCCCGCTACCGCTCTGAAGGATACGTATCCTTTGCATACGGCATACGGCACACAGACCGTACATCAATGACACACGGCGAAGAGGCACCGTAAATATCCTCGGAGGCAGCCAATATGTTTACACGCACACTGGTGCGACCTGGCTTTGGCCAGGAGATTTCCGCTTCCGCTGGCAGCCTGCTCAATGGATCATAAATTTTGCAACGCATCGTAATTCTTTACCAGGTTGAGGCTCACTCTCTCCCTCGCACTCCGCAGGCTCTGTAATTCAAGAGGGGGAGGGAACTGTGGCCCCGGGCAGCTACAAGTTGGCCATTTGTTGGCGCTTTGGCTAATAGTTGGCCAAAGTTTTTCCTCATTCCGAGCACGAGATGAAGGACATCTCGACTGGTCGGATAAATATTGAAATTGCCAGAAAAGAAAACTTTCAAGGCACTCTCTCAATATGCTACAAAGCAAAAGTTTCCCAAGACAGGCGGCACTTGCTATTTTGAAGTTTCTGCGCCTGGTCAGAGCTAATTTTGCCCTCCCCGGTTAATTATTCAAATGGATAAGTAATCTCCATTTCTTTTTTTCGGCAGCCTGAAGTTATGGAGTTATGCTTTCGGAGTTTCTCGCTACTGAATGGACTTTTAAGCACCTTTTGCAGGAAATTTCGCTGTAATCCGCCTACGATACGAATATCGCCTTCCTGAACTAAACAAGAGCCAAGGACTCGATGTTCTGTTGTCGGTGCTTAACATTGAAGAGCCTCTGTATTTTCCTCTGTAATTGTTTCGAAAATGAATGGAGGGCCAACTTTCAGAGGGCTTCGTCCATTGACCAGCTGCTGCTCCATCGATTTTATTTCCTTTTATGCTCAGCTCTTACCTGGCTGGGATTATGGATTGCTCGCTTGGTCAGAACTTAATGGCGATGAAACCACCCAGTGCTGGGCAGAGCTATTCAATTGGTGGGAATACCTAATTATAAAGGTTGTTATTTCTATAGAATTAGAGAAACGTGTTTCATTAAGAGGTTTAATTTTGGGAGAAGCCAATTTAGTGAGAAATAATTCAAGGGGTTTTTATTATTTATTTTTTTTGCCAACTGCAACTTCATTTAAAAAGTATATAAATTAATAGGAGAACGACTAGGGGAAATATTATTTAGTTATAAAAAAAACTAGTGGCCCTTACAATTTAATTTCAATTAAATTTTGAATTCAAATTTCTCTTCATAAATAAGAATCATTCACCTAAACCCATAAATCCTTTTAATTCCCACTTCCACACTTACTAACCAATTGAAACTTTATATTTTTTGCTAGCCTATCACGAAAAACTAATATTTGTGAAGCAAAAACCAACGTTGAAGTGTCGCAAACAACCCGAGGCGCTTACAAAAAACATAAACCGAAAAATAAACGCAATGAGACATGCCCGAAAAATTATGCGCAGGAAAATATTTTGATAGCGGCATTAAAACCAGCTCAATGTCGCCCAAAACCAGTCAGAACTTTGCTGCAAAAAGCGTAATCGAAGTGCCTGAAGGCATATAAAATGCACACACACCTCACCTCACGTCCTCCCAAACACACTCGTTTATCATACGAATTATTCAATTGAAGCAAAAGCAGCCGCTGCATTTGGCAGTCGAGGGGATTTTTCACGTGGCTCTTTTTCCGCCAGACCCTCGATCTTTCGGCGGCGACCCGAATGTGGAATACCCGATAATGACGCGGATGATGAACGCCTGCCGCATCCACATTCGCGCATCAGCACTCGGTTTTCGCATCCAAGTGGCCTTGGCGGTGATTTAAATGCTCGCAGACCGAATGAAATATAAAATCAACTTGGAGATGGAGAATCGGATGGAGAGAGCCAGGGACGAATCCATTGACCAATCCACTTCGAAAAACCGCCGGTGTAATTAATGTTGAATGAAGTAGCATTGAATCCTTTTATCGCTGCGCAAATGTAGCAAATTGCCATACTTCAGGCTTGAGAGGTTCTGATTGTTCAGCCAACAATAAATAAATTTATAAGATTTAAATTTATTTTCGCTTATTTTCTTAAAAGGGAATAAAAAAGTTTGATATGTTAATTAAATAATTCATTTAGATAATGTTAAAAGCAGAAAATGTATTATATTTATTTATTTTTACTTCCCTGCTAATGGTATTTAAACGATTTTTGTATTAAAGAATAGTTGATAAACTAAGGAAAACCTCAACTATAACATTTTGACTTCTTGGTTGACAGATTATTGTTAGAAATACCTTTTAGCTTATAAGTAATATGTTTTTCGCTTAAAAATCTATATGAATTTAAAAACTCATATTAAAATTAAACTATGTTAAGGATTAATTCTGCACAAACTGCCCTTAGGTGCCATCATGCCCTAGAAAACCCTATCAACTGACCACAAACCCAATCAATTTTGCACTTTTTCTTGTCCTTTAGCACTTGCGGTTTCTAATTAAGTGTCGCAGATACTCGGGCTATGCAAATCACACACAAACACACACACTCACTGAGAACACTCACACACCAGCAAAACGCTACATTGCCATCGCCAGATGGCGCTAATGAACTTCCGCTGTCAAATGAAACGCTTACCATGCAAATCGCACCATTTTCAATAATTGAAGAAGCCTGCCACCGCATTGTTATTATCATTTTCATTTTGTGCTTCCGCCACTCGACTGTTTTACTTTTGCCTTGGCTCATCGTTTTGTACATTTTTTTTTGTCGTTACATATTGTTTTTTGTTGTATTTTTTGGCCGGGAGTTCCGCACATGATTCACATCCGTTTAACGCCATTTTCTTCTCGATGGTCCCAGAAAGTAGGCAACAGTTTTTATTCGCTTTCGCTGACGTTCATTTGCTTCTTCTTTCAGTTCAGGCGCCGGCAAATTGCTCGCATTTAAATGCAAAAATTATCGGCACGTCTAGGTGTTCATGATGCTCCGCCTGCCCTCGCACCTCAGACCCCACCGCCCGCCACCCGAAGTTTTCCCACCATATTCCCTACGGAAAATTTACTGCTGCGCGTGCGTTTTCATTTGCTTTTACTGTCTTCGCTCTATCTTTCATTTCGCCCCTCTGCTTTTTTTTTGGATTTTATTTATTTGCCCAAGATTTATGTCACATGCAGGAAGACGGGCCTGTCGTAATATTTTCGCACGAACACACACGCACACACACCTGTGGGTCACACCCGCACAGCCCATATGGGAGTGGCTGCGTGTGCTATATGCGTTATGAATATGTATGTGTTCATTATGATGTGGCTGCAGATGGTACGGGGGAGCGGGGTGGAATTTTTACAACACCGGAAATGTTCCACAACTTTGGCCTGACATATGAATTATATTTTAATCATCCAGCCAGCTTCTGTCGGTTTCCGCATTTTGAATTTGCATTGTAAAACTATGAACGGCGGGCCGGAGATCTAAGTTTTTTTGAGTTTATTGAACTCCCGGGTTGATGACACCGATTACGGACGGGCAGTAAAGTGGGGTCATCCTACTGGGTTTTTTTGGCCTGAGCTTTGTTTGAGTTCCAAGAGCTGTGAGATATAGAATATTAGCTTACACAATGTAGCTGAAGAATTAATCTCATTTTATCTTCCTTAAATGAAAATAAATCCTAAAAATAAATAATTATTACTTTAAAATAAGTCAAACCTTGGAAAATATCATTTTCATTTTAAAATTTGCACGAACAGAGATCAAATATTTGAAATAATCAACGGGTATTTCCAATTACACTTGATAACAATTTCAATTTGAATGACAATTAAAATATATCCGGCCTGAAAATGCGTTAATGAATTGCACGTAAGTAGCTGGAGCTCGGAAACAATGACAAAATGTTTATAATGCGTATTTAAAAGGGCCATAAAATTTTCCGAAACGAGAATTGGCAAATGAAATGTTCAAATTGGAAAATTTACGCCAAACTGCACTCGCAAATTGTGAATTATCGTCGGAGAGCCAGGGCTCAATTGGCCGGGTCATCGCAGTGAAGTGAGTTGAGCCCCCGGGTTCATTTGGCAGCGGGCCTTGTCACATTTTCAGCGCATTTTCCACCCGTTCCCGTAGCGTTTGTATTTTGCATTTCGGCCGATTTAATCTGCCCGGCAGATCGGAGCCCTAACAACATGGCCAACAATTAAGCCGTGCGTGGAAATTCACTGCAAATTTCCTATTTATCGGTCCCATTGCCCCTCCATTGTTGGCTGGCAAAAAGGCTCGATGCTCCAGGCCCGTTCCGGACCGCAGGCGCCCCATTGAATGCCAGTCGATGGTTACTTTTAGAACCCCGAAAGTGACTCCCGGGTGCCATCGCATCGCATAACCCCTGGCAACCGAGAGAATCAAGGGGATGTCGGCCGTTATACGAGAACCGTGATTAACTGCCTCTATCTATCGATGCCATAGCTTTTAATTCTGAACTACAAAGCGCTAATTCGTTCGCTAGCAATTATGTCAAATTAGGGTCACCGATTAAGTGGCTGTAATAAAGGAAGAAGGTTTTGCTTCAAGTAAGACCTAGGAACATTTTAATCCCTAATCCCAATAAATATATATCGCTTCAAAAAAAAAGCAGCACTTCCTCTAATAATAAACAATCATAGAAAGTAAGAAAAATCGCCATATATTCCCACACGTATTTGTGGGTCAATGCCACCAGCTCATCCTTAATCTCTTCCATTTCCTGATTGAAATCAAATGGCAAACAGCGACAAACCTAATGAAATGTCAGCAGTAAACTAGCAGGCAGCATGTGAGCAGGAAAAGCGCATTTATCCAGTGAAGCAGAAGAAAAGCTACGCAAAGAAAAGCGTAGCGAGAGAAGTGCTGAATGAACCGAAGTGCAGAAGACTTTTTGTCCCTGGCACTTTGTGCTTCTGAATGGCTCAGCTGTTGCATAAATTCCTTGGCCCTTAGGTGGAGAGATCTTAATGAATTGAGCATGTTTGTGCTTCCTACAGTTCCTACATAAATTAACAAGGATCAAAAGAAAGTTGCTTCACTTTAAAACATTGAACGCAATTACTAAAGTCCTCTAGGCATTAAAGGCTAAATAACACACTCAAGAAATTTGACAAGGCCGGAATCAGGTGGCTGCCAATAAATTAGCAATTGCCGTAACGGAAATTGTGGTTTTGCCCACAAATATATCAATATATATCAATTAATTTATTAAGGAATCCAATGTGACAGCTATGGTGCTATAAATCATTAAACTAAGTCCGCAAAACTAATTGTTACTGCCTTGTTGAACAATAATGATAATACTGTAAGGATGGATATAGAGCCATGACAAATGCAAATGAAATATTTGTCTAATTGCATTTAGTTTTTCAGTCACTGCTAATGAACCCTTTGGCTGAACTCCAATTACCAAATAAACAAAATGTAATTAGCAAATCATGGCCATAAAAAGCAGCCCTTTATTACATATACGAAAATTAAACTTTCGTCTAAAAAGTTCTCAAATAAGTTTCACTCTGCGTGCATTTGGATTCCTGGGTGATATTACAAAACAAAACAGAGACCAGAGTGGGCCAGAAATATCATTAACAACACAGTAGAGTTTGCAAACTTTTATTTTTGGTTATATATATTTAGATTGTTAATTGAGCAATGAAAGAAATATTTTGGCGTAAAATTTCGAAACATTGAATTGAATTTTTCAAAATAAATAGAAAAACAAAAGAAAGACAAGTTGAGACATAAATGGGATCATATCCAATGACTCAGAAAAAATAATAAAAGTAAAATATGAAATTATTATTATTTTCATTAAAAAGCTCGTTTCTTTTGTTATCTTTTCTAATTTATCACCAATAATTTGCTGGCTCCGGTTAAACCTTAACCAACATTTCAACATGTTGACCTATCTCTGGCATCGTGCAAATTGTGCAGCTCATCGTCCTCGCTGCTGGCCATGGCTCACTGACTTTTAAACCAATATGTAAAGAAAGCTACAAATGAAAATAAAATAACGAAGTTGTAACAAGCAGTACAAACAAGTGAACAATAAAACCACTTAAAAAGCAAGCAGCAGAAAATTTCCCCCTTACCACCAGCCACCACCAGCGTCGGGCTCACCCACAACATACTCGTATAAAAACTAACACGCAGAACACTAAAGGCAAGAGCAGTTTCCAGGATCCAGAGACGTGGTAGCAAATAACGAACAGGAGGAGTCTGAGTGTCCGTCCGACAGTCTGTCTGTTTGTCCCATATAAAAAGCAAAATAATTGGCGTGTCAGACATTTTGTTACGCCCAATTTAAGTGCTTCCGCCCGGGACCCGAGAAACTGGAATTTTTGCTTACGAGAAGTGAGAAACTTAACCCAATGTACCCCAGACGAATAGATGCAAGTGTAAACGTGAAACGCTATTTTATTTACAAGAGTTTTCAGCTCTTCTGGGTGATGTTATGGAAATGCTTCTTGAACCGATCAGAACTTCTCACTAAAAAACTTCGAAATAAAAATATTAAATTGATGCCTAGAATTATTTACGGGTAAATATTTATTATTCTTTAACAAACAAAAGCTCGTTATTTAAATACGTTAAGAGACTATGCAAATTGGTAAAATACATAACAGATATTTCAATAATGTTGTTGTCAAGCCATTAATATTGCACCGGAGAGACTAAAGAATTCTTACAAATTAATCAAGTGCATTCAGATGGCATATTGACAATGTTCTCGTGTGAATTTCCCCCTCACTAAATGCTGCCGTGCGGTTGCCGGTGGATCGAATTAAAATGCATTAATTTGGCATATTAAAATTGCATTAATTAAATAACGAAATGGTCAGTCGGTGAGTTGTGGCATTTAAATGTCCATAATTTTCCGATGAGAGGGAAAACAAAGTAATAAATGCAAACGACAGAAAAAAACATTTATGTAAATCACCGTTATTGCATGCTTCATTTGCTTAATTTAATCATCAATTGAAATGCAATCAATCTAGCATAGAAATTAAAAACTAGCAATGAAATGTATGTATTCAATTTGAATTCTTAGCAAGGAGAGGAATCCCTATGGCATTCTTATCGAGTCGAAAAGGAACTGATAAATAGTTTGGAAATAGTCTTAAAAAAGCACCTCGTTCAAAAAACAAACTAGCTGCTAGGACTAAGTGCTGGCTTGCATGTCTCTCAAACATTTTGCAGAGTCCTGCATATATAATTATACACACACACATGCTCGCATGCAGTCGCAACACAATATGTCGTTGCAACTCTGCGTACTTCCGCTCAAAACCTTTTACTTCCGGCTGGCGTTGCTCGAAAAAAAACCAACACAACTAGCCCGAAATAACCAAACTTTATCCGCACATTGCATGTGCCACGCAAATGCAAATTTTATATACCTATATAGTACTTGTAATACTTTTTCTCCAGGTCGTGTTTCCCCGACTGAAATTTTATAAAATTAAATACAGCGAAAGTGTGCCACAGAGATGTTGAAGCAGCATGCAGGCCGACGGGATCGCAGCATTATCGCCCCGAGAGTTATGGCGTCAAAAAGCAATCAATTTTTAATTTTCGTTTAATTAAAAATGCAGCCGGGGCGCAATTAAAATTATCCCCTGCATTAAACATATGCCGTAGTCAAGAGCAACTGCTGCGGTTCTCTCAATTCGGGACGAGACCAGACCGGCCATTGCGAAAGTTAGTCGGAGCTTAAATGACAGTAACCAAAATCTGGTTTTGTTGCAATCAATCATGGCCGGTTCGCTGGTCCGCTGGATCGCTGCTGCTGCTGCTCGCTCAGCATCATCGGTAATTGGAAATAGGTGGCATCGTCATCGTGATTGCGCGGTCGCCCTGGTCCTGCCCGCAGCAACATAGACAAGGGCCTGACACACGCTACACAAGCGGCAGCAGAAATAATAAAAAAAAGTATTTATCAAAACCATAGAAAATATGATTGAATTTAGAAGGAGTTCAAGAGGGTTTCAGGGTTCAGGGTTGGTTTTTGCGAATCTATATTTAATGTAAAGAAAACATATAAATATTGATTGTTTTTAATAAATATTGCTTCATTTTGGTGCTATTATCTTGTTGTCCGCTGTGGATACATACATATCACTCACAGGCGGCGCAAATGTTGCAACTGCGTTGCGGTTGTGGCCTCTAAAAGTACGCTGCGGACATCGAGCGTTCGTTTCAATGGGTTTATTAGCATGCCTCGGTGGCGTATGAGTGATATTTCAATAATGAGCATTCAATAAATTGACAATAATTATCGCCGGACATCATATAACCAATTTGTGTCGCTTCCAAACAAACGACAATTGTCGCCTAGTGGGCACAGTAGGTATTGTGATTATAGGAGTCTAGGTGACATATTAACTATATTTTCTTAAGCGTCGCCATAATGCAAATGAGAGATGTTATTTTAAAAGGAAATGGTTCAATTAAAATATGTTTGCTTAAATAAGCAATAGGTAACCTAAGATATAAGAAATTATTATTTAAATATCGCAGTTTCAGTTGGGACAAATTTTTTTTTAAATAGTTTTCGCTCAGCTTCGCTAACAATTGCTTCTAAAATGTATTCACGTTACTGGCTCGTAGAACTGAAGAGTACTTAAACCTGATTACGCTGCCCCGATTGAATGACAAATATCGTTCAGCTGATAGATTAAGCCCCCCGATGACAGGCCGTTGTATTTGCGTTTAGCCAAGAGATCAAAGGTGTCGACCCAGCCTTTGGCCCAAATCTCTTGCCATTAATTCAGTCAGCGGGCAGTGAAAAATTTGATTACCCAAAGTTGGGGGCACGTCTGCCGGATAGAAATTACACGAACATGAAATGTAATCATTCTAATTTGCGGAATTTATGAAGTTTATTGCTCCAGCTTAATAGACACAAACGCTAACAGATTTTTGGGGGGCCAAATGGTGGCATTGTTTTAAGTTGGCTCAGACTAAAGTAAAGCCATCCCATTACGCGACACATAATGTGGCATAAGGCAGACATTTTAATACACTTTTAAAAAGGAATATTTAATTTATGAAATGACATAATAAATTAATATAAATATGTACTTCAGTATTAACGAATTTCCTATAAGCTCAGTGTCATCTATAAAATGTAATACTCGAGAATTATCAGCTTATTAGAAGGTATTTTAAATTCGCATATTTATAGGCCTTGTATATGTATGTTATATATTTTTTTTGTGCTGGCATCCCGACCAACATTATTTCCTCTCAGTCGCATTTCATGACGTTTTCCGCAGTAGCGGTTTTTCCTCTTTTCTTTACTTTGGCTTTTGTTTCCCAGCCGCGCGTTATGGAGCACATGGAGCTCGGGCTTCGGCCCCAGCTACGTGCGGAAATGTGTCTAAATTGTGTGTAAAAATTTCACCATCTCGTCGTTATTACATTTTTTGCGCCCCTTGTCCGCCAGTTGTTGGGGTGACACCATATGGCCCCGGCAGATAAGGCTAAGTAATTGATGGACACAGCCGAAGGACGGACTAGCCTTTGTAAGTGGTTCACTTGGGAGGGGCAATAGAATATTGAAAATTAATTTAATTTGATGGTATACATTTAGCAGAAGTGAAAGTTAAAGATGCTCTTAAATTTTAATATAATTACCAAGGCGTTCAAAGTTAAATGCTCTCCTTTGCAGGACTTTTAACAATTATAGGAGATTTACATAAGCTTACTAAGTCCTTAGATAGAATATATAATTACATAGTTCATAAGGGAAATTTCATTTCTTTAGGCTCATTTAAGATACTATTACATGCAGAAGGTAAGGAAAAATAATATGTTAATTTTCAGTCATTTAAATAAGATTCATTTTAAATGCCATACAAAACCATTCTAAGTTTAAAGTTAATTTAGCTGTTCCCCATAATTGCCTTTAAGATAAGATAGTTACAATCTGGTCTATAACTTTTAAACGGTTCCAAACCAGAGCCAATTATGTCCTACAGCTTCCATGGACCGCAATATCGCTGCCCCCACCAAACCTTACATAACATTTTCAATTACCATTTCGGGTGGATTCGGCCAAGACCACGCCCTTGCTGCTTGGGCCAAGTTTAACTACGAAATTGAGACATGTTGTTTGAGTACATTTTGTGGTTTTGACTCCACAGCAATGGCAGGAGCAGTGGAGCAGCAGCAGCAGAAGGGCTGTGGGAATTTCCGTGTTTTGTGTATGCAATTTTAAATGCATATCGCAGCTCAGCTCGGTTTGGGCTCTGGCTTGGCTTGCTTCGGTTTGTTTTGGTTCACCCGGCCCAATTCCCAAGACCCATGTTGCTGTAACGAGCCGCCTTTGTTTGCTAAAAACTTATCAGGGCTATGGTCAGGACGGGGAACGGGTCCTGAGCCTTGGGTAAACAACAGGCAAATGCCTGCAATGATGATCCTGCAGCTGTATACTGCCTCCCCCCATCGCACTCAATTTTTATACAGACTGTCGATTCTGTGTGGGTTGAGTTGGGGTCTGGCCAGATTTCTCTATTCCCATGGCCATTGTTCTGGCCACCAGGCTGGCTGTATGTCTGCTCATGTGGTGTGTACTTTAAAGGTCTTGGCAGTCACTTCCACATGATTGGGCAATTCACAATCTTTTTCATATGGTCACCCCGACTGTTGTCTAAGCTGATGACTCAATTAACTGCCAAACGTGCTTTTGTGAGCTGTCAGCCGGAAAGGCTTAGCACATCTAAAGATGGTCGATGGCAATTAGCTTATATGCTCGTTCTTGTAGTACCCTACGCAGATAGTCGGGGATTTAAAGAGGGGAAAAAAGATATCATCACTTACTTATATTTTAAATTTCTGAAAGGACAACTAGTGTAAAATTAAATAAAATTAAATATTCAATAGATATTTAATGCTTTTCCACACAAGCAATACTAGAATTAATATATAAAATATTTTCAATAATAAGAAACCCACTTAAAACACTTAAAATCTTGCACCATCGCCGTATTAAATCTTTAAGCCTGAAAAAAGGAGGCCACAAATGGAACGTGCAAAATCCATGGCCAGCAAAAAGCTGTCATCGAAAGCAGAACAATAAATATGCGCTGCTCATGATTAATGATTTGCACGCACAAACACACTGGCCGAAAAAAAATAACAGCAAGATTCCTTGCCAACTTGAAGGCCAAAAAAAAACAGGCAGCAACAACGACTGGGACGGCATTCACTTTGTTTGGCTTTGCGGGCAGCGTAGCGTGTATTAAGGGAATTAAAATGTTATTATATAAAACAAAAACAAGGGTCCGGCCCGGAGGAGAGCTGGAGTGCAAGGGAAGGTGGGTAAGAGTGGCGGTGGACAGGAAGCGATGGTAACGTTGTCGCCACTGATCCTGGATAACGATGTGATAATCACACCCATCGCTGCCACACAGCCACTCGGCATATGACAGACGATGGACAGGTACCGCGCCAGGTGACTTGTACATAATTCCGGCAATTTCGCCAAAGAACTTAATTTTACGCCCCTGCATTTCTAAAATGAAAACTTCCCGCTTCCAGCCGCCGCCGCCGCCCTGACAACCTTTGTCCGGCTTTAATAAGTTTGCTTAGTCTGAACCGCAAAAAGCAGTGAAGCGGGCACTCGCCTGGCTTCCTTTCAAATCCTCCCTTACATTGGGCAAACCCCAGCGTTTTTGTCTTTCATGCCGTCTTAAATTGCCTTTTTTTGAGGGGCTTCCTTTGTTTGGCATTGCTATGCAGCAAGTGCGAATAATTTTCTGGGTCAACTCTTTGGGGTTTCTCCCAAAAATTTAGGTATTTTTCATGAGGAGAAACAAACAATAAATGGTTGCCATGTTGTAATTGTTTTGTATTTAACATTTCTTAATTAAAATGTTTTCTACTGCGTAATATAATGATTACAGAAGTGGGTTTATCTCAAGGTTTAAGTGCTAACTAGTAAATATTTTTAAGTGGGAAACTATGTTTTACATAATATCATAAGTGAATAAGAATAAGTGATTTAGTTAAGTTTTTGCTAAAAGCTCTAAGACTTTTGTATGTAGCATAGCATTTTGCTGTAATTTTTCCTTTTATTTTAAAGAACGCACGCACGTAAACATTTGATAAGAAAACTTCAGAGTCTGCGGAAAAGTAAATATTAATCAAGACAAGAAATATTATTATATTATTAAAAACGATATTTCAGAAATACTCACAGCCATATAGGTGCTTATGGATACGGGTGCCAGCTTATAGGTTCTCCACATATAGGGTTTTGTGGAGCGCATCATCAAAATAAGCAGCATTTTTCTATAAGCAAGATCGCCCTCATACCAGTTGTTATAGAAGGCCGCGGGCATTACTTTTCCACTCTAAAAATAAATAAAAGGGGTTATAGTAATTAGTTCAAAACATATAAAAAAAAACTATAGTTATTTAAACAAATTTAAAACTCTTCACTCTGCACTTACCGCCAGAGTAACGAGAGTGCCATTGTGACATATAGAAAATGTGTAGATCATAAATAAACCTACACCCAATGAATACTTAATGGCTGTTATGAAATTTGACGTTGTTAAATTAAAAGCCATTGAAACGATGGCTATGGTAGATGTGGTCAAACTGACCAAAAATGTGAAGTTAAAGATACGATTTACATTATCAGCTAACTGCAGCAATCTGTGATGATAGAAAATCAGGGATTTTAGGTTTTCCTTGGCTTCAACATCCTTGGCATTCAAATTTTCCAGCTGCTTGACCAAACCATCAAAGTGTAGTTCCAACTGCGCGGTGCAGACATTGATCAAAAACTGATTGGCCATCATAAAGCCTACAGTTTGCGCAGATGAAAATAATTGGCTAATATACGAGGCGCAGAAGCCAGGCATTGAGCCCACAATTTGCCAGGGATACCAGCTGCTGGTCTGTGTCCTGTAGCTCAGTTCCTGGGACTCAGAAAAAGTTTCATAGACCATAACCAGAAGGGGAACTGCATTGTAGTATATGTTGGAAGCAATATAGAAAACGGTGAACTTCTTCATCAAAAAAAGGGATTTCTTCAAGTAGTTGCTGGCTTGATCGTTACATTTTCCGTGTTGGTTAAAGAGTTCCTGCAGTCCAGCCAGCATTTCCTCAATCTGTGGTCTATATATAAGCAGCACAATCATATTAAGAGTTCCCAAGATTGTGAATACGAGCATGCTGCCTGCATCCGATATATTCGCCTCATATATTAATGGATCCATAGATTTTCGGTCGAGGTGGTAGACGTATACACATAGGGAAATATTATAAGAAAGTAGATTAGCGCATGCCATTACAAATACGACTTTTTGGCACAATGTCTGCCGTTGCCTCGGCGACTCCCTGCCTGTCCATTCAAATCTCTGCATCAGGACGTAGCCACAAGCGAGGTCAGTGTAGCGCATAAAATCCTGGAACTGCATTTGTCTAAGTGCAACTTCATACTGCTGAGATTAGAAGCCTATGAACCAGCAATGAGGTCCTGAGAACGCACAGGTGTTTATAATGATTTCTCACTTAAATTATAGATTCCTGTCATTAGGCTTGCCACAGAAAATGTCTCTATCTGGATAAAAGTTACATAACAAAAAGCAAAAAGGCTTAGCAAAAGCAAAGGTTATTAAACAAATTCTCGAGTTCATAGAATTGTTGTTCAAACTTACTGCCAAAGTCAGATGAGTACTATTTCGGCACATGGTAAAACTATAGATTAGCATTGTGCCCAGTCCAAAGAAATGTTTGACAGCCGGGCCCAACTCAAGCGATGTCATGCAAATGGCCAGGAAACCCAAGGACAGGGCACTTGTCGACAAGGCAACAAAGAACGTGAAGTCGAACATGCTATTGACATTGTCCGCCACATTGAACAAACGGCTCTGATAAGCGACGAGGGATCTCAGCTTTTCTTTGGCACTCGGGCTTCCAGCATCGATGGCCTCCAGCTGGCTGGCCAAGCCGTCAAAGTGTATTTCCAGTTGGGTGCCAAACAAGCTGATCAAAAACAGGACCAGCAGTATAGTGGCCATAAAGACGTGGCACGAAGCAGCCTGCTGGACGTATGCAGCACTAAAACCGATGAATGATCCTTTTGTGCGCCAGGGATAATAGGTAGGGCTCTGGGACGTGTAGCTTAACTGTCTTGACTCTGTCAGAAAGTGTTCCCAGAGCAGAAGAATGAAAGGCAGACAATTGTAATACACAATGGCTGCGCTGAAGAAGACAACCAAATTTCGTAAATATCGCGTATTCGTCTCGTAGTACGGCTGGGTACGGTACTCCTTCTGTCCAGCGTATTTATACAACTCCTCAAAGTCTTTAAAAATGTCCTCGATCTGTGGCTTACTGTACAGCAACATCCAAAGGTTGAGGGTGCCCACAATGGTGAATCCAAGCATGCTAACCACAGCGGCCCATTCCGCCAGATAGAAACGCGGGTCCTCTGAAGATCCATCAACACGAAAACCGTACATCATGAGACCAACATTTTGATATACCAAACAGAGTGTTCCCAGCAGGAGAATGATATCCTTGGCCAGAGACCGCTCTTCTCCAGATGAACGTCTGCCTCTCCACTCGTACCTCGGCAGAAGTGCCATTCGTCCAACCCAATCCGGGTACATCATAAAGTCTTCCAACTGCATGTGGCCTGGCATTATAACTGCCATGTCAAGCCATATTTTTTGGTAGATTATAGTAATTGATTGTGAGAATATGCAACTGCTTCAACTAGATAATTGGTCTCTTGGGAACCCTTTCATTTTAAATTCATAAGGGAACTCAAATTGTCTGAGTACTTTGATAAAAAATTGTGCAAGTGTTTACATTTCTATTATATTTAGTGATTTTCCGCTTTAATTTATTTTACTTTTAAAACCTCAGTATTATTGAGATTCAATTATATTTATATGAAATATTTTATTATCCCTTTCCTATTTCTTAATTGCTGACCCGCAAAACTTACCGCAAAAGTGAGTTGAGTGCCGTCGCGACAGATGGTAAAATTATATACCATGAATATAGTCAGTCCAAACAAGTGCTTGATTGCATCGCCCAACTCGAACATGGTCATGGAGAAGGCCAAGAAGCACATGCCAATGGTAGCTATCGATAGGCTAACGCAGAACATAAAGTTGAAGATGCGATTCACCTTGTCCGCCACTTTCAGCAAATGGCTGTGATATGTTACGAGATATCTCAACTGATCCTTGGCCGTGGGGTGACGAGCATCAATGGCCTCCAGTCGCCTGGCCAAGCCGTCGAAGTGGATTTCCAGCTGGGTGCTGCAGAAGCTAATGAAGTACTGACTCAACATGATTGAGGCCATTAGCAGCTGACACGAGAAAGTCTGGAGGATAAACGCAACACTGAAGCCGACGACTGAGCCTTGGATCTGCAGGGATACCAGGTACTGCTCTGGATCTGGTAACTCAGCTCCTTTGACTCCGTCATAAAGTGTTCCCAGAGCATCAGAATCAGAGGTAATGAATCATAGTAGACAATTGAGAAAGAGAAGGCAATCACTAATCCTTTTAAAGATCGCGTATACGCCTTGTAGTACATGCTTGTACGATATGTATTCATTTGGGCGAGTTTAAACAACTCCTCGAAGTCTCCCAGCATCTCTTCGATCTGTGGCTTAAAGTCCAGCAGCCTCCATATGTTGAGGCTCCCCACAATTGTGAATCCGAGCATGCTGCCCACAGTGGCTAATTCCGCCACATACCGAATGGGATCCTCGAAGGTTCCGTCCACATGATAGGCATACATGATGCATCCGAAATTGTGATATATCAAATGAAGGATTCCCACCATGAGCAGGATGCGTTTGGCTAGGGAATACTGTACTTCCGATGATTGTCTTCCCTTCCACTCGTAACGCGGCAGCAGTGCCATTCGACAGACCCAATCCGGGTACATCATAAAGTCCTCCAACCGCATCTGGTCCGGGATTATAACTGCCTTGCCAAGCTAATATTTCTGGTAAATTGTCGTAATTGGTTGGATAATCCACTGTGTGAACAGACAACTGTTTCGACTACGTAAATTGGTCATTACGGAAATTTAAAATTCATAAGAAAATCAAGGACATTATGGAAATCATTGGGGCAATTATTGAAATATAAATAGGTATAATAATGTTCGAAAAATTACTTCAATTAATTATAAAAGCAATTTGTGCTTATTACTCTAAATATTTCAAACATCTTTTTTTAACTGATTAGAAAAATATGCTCCAATAAATTAAGAAACTTAGTTTCAATACTCCCAAAATTACGGGTAATGGAATCTTTTTCCCAATGTTTACAAAACTCGCTCCAAACTTACCGCTATGGTGACCTCAGTTCCCAAGTAGCAAATGACAAAGTTATACACCACAAAGGCTGCCAGGCCATTGATGTACTTAAAGGCGGAGGCCAAGTCAAGGAGCAGCACCGCGACACTCGTCATGCATATGGCTACCGTGGCACATATTAAGGCGGCCAGAAAGGAAAAATTCATAACGTGATTGACTTTGTCACCTAAATTCAAGATTTGAGTATGGTAAACGATTAAGTGCCTTAACGTCCGATGTGCGTCCGGATGACGGGAGTCTAGAGCTAGCAACTGCTCGGCCAGAGAGTCGTAGTGCAGCTTCAAGTTATAGGTAACTATGCAGAGTACATGGTGGGTGGCCACTGAGAAGGCCACGCCCACAATGGAGGAGAGAACAGTGCAGAGAAACCCTATGGAGTATCCCAATGCCGAGCCGTGAGTTCTCCAGGGATACCACGTGTTGATCTGCAGCTTATACCGCATTTCCTTTCCATCCATCAGATACTCGTACAGAAGTCCCAGCAGGGGAGCACCATTGTAGTACGCGCAGAAGGCCACATAAAATACAAACTCGTATTTCATTAAGCGAGTGGCTAAGTCAAAGTAGTGCTGCCGGCGATAGTGCATCTTCCTGGGACTTGGATAAAGCCTCTCTAGATCAGTGAGCACTTCCTCGATATTGGCACGGTAGTGAGTGAGGGCCCAGATATTACAGATTCCAATGGAGGTGAGCATCAAGGCTCCGGCAGCCTCCGATATCTCCGCCACAAAACTGGCCGTGTCCTCGGCCTTGCGACCCACCATCTGCCAGTGCACGAGTTCTCCGAAATTTTGGTAAACCAGAAATATAGTTCCGAGGACAAAAAGCACTTTTCTAGCCTTCACGTGTGAAATTATCTCTGCTGCGCGACCATTCCACCGAAATCGCGGCACGAAGCCCATCCGAAGGGCCATGTCCGGATACCTCATATAATCCTGCAGGTGCATTCTGTTGCAAGCTTAGATCGACTTTGCGTTGCCCTGAAATCTGCGGGGTCTTATCCATTAGATTGTCAACCCTAAACGATTTATTATTAATTAGTTGCGTCAAAGGTCCTGAGAACAGGCAACTGTTACTCCGTGCACTTGCGGAAAAGAGGGCGCAATGTTTCATTCAGGGGTATATAATAATGAGAAGGATCCCTTACTGAACATGCAATATCTTTATAATACATACAATATTTCTGTATAGAAATTACACTCACCGCCAAGTTTACTTCTGTGCCCATGTAGCAGATGACAAAATTGTACAAAACAAAGGCCACAACTCCAAGGATGGCCTTAAAAGCGGATGCCAAGTCCAGCAGAAGTACTGCGACACTCGTCATGCAAATTGCTATCGTGGAACAAAATAGAGTTGCCATAAAGTTAAAGTTCAGGATGCGATTGAATTGCTCTCCTAGCTGGAGAATCCGACAATGGAAGACGATAACAGATTTTAGCTTCTTATGAGCCTTGGGATGACGGGAATCGAGACTTAGTAATTGACTTGCCATGGCGTCGTAGTGCAGCTTCAGCTGGAAGGTAAATATGGTGACTATATTCACGGCGCCTAAGCTCATGCCAACACCTCCGAAACAGCCCAGGGCTTGGCTACAGAAAGCTGCACTGTATCCGACTGCTGAACCATGAACCTTCCATGGGTACCACGATTTGGTCTGCGCCCTGAAGCTCACGGTTTTCGCATCCGTCAGATACTCCGAAAGAAGCATTAGAATGGGAAACCCATTGTAGTACGCCAAAAACATCACATAAAAAACATACTGGAACTTCATTAGAGTTAATGACAATTCTAAGTAGTTCTGGGAACGATAGTGCTTTTGTCCAGGTCTGGGATATATGTCTTGGAGCGCCTTGAACGCCGCCTCGATTTGCGGACGTTTCAGCGTGAATATCAAGATATTAATAAATCCTATCAAGGCCAGCATGAGGTAGCCGCACATCTCCGATAGTTCCGCAACGAACAATTTCGTGTCCTTCTCCGTTCTTCCGTTTAGATACCAATAGATGATTATTCCAATACACTGCCATCCCAGGAAAAAGGTCCCGAGCAGGGAAAGAACCTTCTTGACCAACTTGTGGCGAAATGTAACTGTTTTCCGTCCAGGCCACTGATATTGTGGCACAAAAGAAATGCCACAGGCCTTGTCGAGATACTTTAAATAATCATTAAACTGCATTTTGCCGTACACTGTGACCTTCTTTGTCGTCTGACAGTCCTTAATACTTTGATTTGCGTACCCTTATTGAGTCATTTTAAAACCGTTTTGGCCTGCGATCCTGAGAACAAGCAACTGCTTTGGATTTATTATATACTATATCCTCAAAATCAGTGCGTTTGAGCACACATCACTTTTTACGAAAGGTAGAAGAATAAGAAGGTAGCCTCTTATAATCGAGTATAGATATTAATTTGATGTTTATGTTTAATAATCTATTTAATTTATATTTGAATTAGAGCCCAAGAATATTATAAATGCGTTTTAAATCCCATAAGAGTGGCTTTTTAAAAATGATTCTCGTTTGTATGTACTAATTCCAATTATTTTAGTAGTAATACGTGTAGTAATTGTTTAATTAATCAATAATGTACACAAATATATAGTAGATATTATTAAAACAGACCCTACTCACCGCCAAGGTAACTTCTGTGCCCAGGTAGCAGATGACAAACTGGTAGAGAACAAAGGCCACCAGGCCACTGATTGACTTGAAGGCGGATGCCAAGTCCAGCAGGAGCACTGCGACACTCGTCATGCAAATGGCAATCGTGGAGCCAACGAGGCTGCTTCCGAAATTGAAGTTGAGGATGTGATTAAATTGGTCAGCGATCTGGAGAATGCGGCTGTGGTAGGCGATCAGAATCCTCAACTGTTCCTTGGATTCGGAGTGTCGCGAATCGAGGTCCAGTAGCTGACTGGCCATGGCATCATAGTGCAGCTTCAGCTGGAAAGTGAATAGGCACACCAAATTCTGAGTGACTATGCTGAAGCCAACGCCCACACAAGAAGCCACGACTATGCTGAGGTAGGCTAATCCGAAACCGAGGGCTGAACCGTGGACTCTCCAGGGGAACCAGGTGTTAGTCTGCGTCCTGAAGCTCAGCTCCTGACCCTCCTCATGGTATTCCCAGAGAAGCATCAAGAGCGGCGCACTATTGTAGTACGTGTAGAATATCATATAGAATCTGAACTCGCATTGCATTATGAAAATGGCAATTTTATGATAGTGCTGACTGCGATAGTGCCTTTCTCTGGGACCGGGATAGAGCGCCTGGAGCTCCTCAAGCACTGCCTCGATCTGAGGATGGTTCTTTATCAAAGCATATATATTGGCGGATCCTACCAAAGTTAGCATCAGAGATCCGCACATTTCCCCGATTCCGGCCACAATCGCAGCCGTGTCCTCCTTTCTGCGCTCGTACATAAACCAATATAAAAATACTCCAATAATTTGATAGATCGAACAAATGACGCCAAGTATTAGGAGGGCCTTTCTGCCCTGTTTGTGCCGATCCTTGCCCAAAGACCTCTGACTCCATTGATAGCGTGGAATGCAAGCCATCCGACATCCCATATCTATGTACTTCATATACTCGTGGAACTGCATTCTGGTTTAAAATGAGACTAACTTGGACTTTGAAAGATTCTAACCTTTATATGGGTATTTATTTCCGGGTCTAATTGAGCAATTTTAATTTAAAAGTCATGGGAACATGCATGTGCTGCTATAGCGGAAATCAGTGATGACCTGTCGGCTGTTTCCGGTACGATTTAAAGGGATTACTTCAATGAAATCTTAATATAAGGACTACAAAAAATGTTTTTGAGAGAAACGTCAGAAAAGGAAATAGTTTAAAAATAATATTTGATAATATTACAGCAAGGACACAACATTAGAACGATTTAAAAGTATTTTTCAATACCGAAAATATATCTAGAGGATCATAAATTCAGTAGGTGTTTTTCCACAAGTATTTGTTTATTCATTTCGTTAATATTTGTGCCAAGGTCGTAATGTGATGCCTTTGAGCTGGTTATCGGGCTTTTATGCGCTCGTCTATCGCTGCTGATTTCGGCAGACAGACAAGTGCCGCTCGTTCTGCACTCCATTTCCGGCGGAAGTCCGCACAAGGAGACAGTTTTATGTACCTACATGCTGTGCCTGCATGTTCCAGCATTTGTGTGCGCTTGTGTATTGTACTTGGCGCTTGTTTACTTCTTTGTTTATGGGCCTTACCCCCGGCTCGTTTACGAGTCCATCCTACTGCCAGCTTTTATTGTTGCTTTTATTTTGCGGTCTACTTGGTTGCGCCTCATATGCTCCATGCTTGGCTCCCCCGGACCCATGTCCTTATTCTTCGCTCCGCTACGTTCTTGCCCCAGGATATATGCTGGAGCGTTTTTGTTTGCTATTGATTTATGGTTTGGTGATTTCGCTCCTTGTGCGGGATTTTCTGTTTACTGTCGACGTCTCATCAGCGTTTTGTTGCGGTAATTAAACTCTGATATCTTTTCAATTGTTTTTATTGATTGGCAGAGTTGGCACTTCTTTTTTAATCGGGCTTCTGTTGATTCGCAATTAGCCACCGACTACGACTACGAGTCCCAGGGACTGACTTAAATTCGTTTGAAAATTCCTTTCCCTTTTTTGGTTTGGCGAGAGAGTAGAGTAAAGTGGAATTTATGAAGACAAACAAAGGCGGAAAACTTGGCAGGACTCGACCCGGCCAATTGCCAAAGGACTCAAATCGAGCGGCAGCTGCGCGTAATGGACAATTTGAATTATCCGTCCGTCGTCGCCGGTGGCTGCGGCGGAGGAGTGTGAGTAATAGTTTTGGCAGCCAGCGCCTTTTTGGCCAGGCCAGCAATTTATGGAGATCCACGAGCCAAGGGCCACTACATTTTGGCCAAGAGCCGTAGTCATAGCCGGAGCCAGGCCATAGCCAGAGCCAGAGCCGGTTCACATTCATCTCCTTCGTCCTGGACGCTGCTGACAAGTGCAAAGGCAAAGTTATGGGCCACCAACTCAGACAACTCGCAACTGTTGGACTTATCGATCGGATGGGCGGGCCTTTTAAACTAATTAAGCCCCGGTAAGAGGAACAACACATGCTACTAATTTGCGAAATTAACGTGTTTGTTTTGGCCGCTCTCGAAATAAATTACCCAAGGAAAAAAAGAACAAAATTACAACTGGCCAAAGGTGAGGGCAATGGCCATAAATTCGCATCGAAAGCGAATTCCGTGCTGCAACTTGTTTACTCCCGCAAAAAAGGTTTGCCTCCGGTTCGGGTCGGATTCCTCCTTTTTCGATCCCGATCCCGTTCCCGCTCCCATTCCCTGGGGGCCAGAAATTACTGCCAACTGGGAAATTTATGGGCAGCTCCATGGAAATTAAATGCTAGCACAGCTGCTCGGACTTCCGGCTTCCTGAGGCACTGCTATCCTATTTTGACAAGGATCTATGAAAATAGTGTGAAAAATTATTGTTCCACTCCCCCGCTTGGCACTCTAAACTGCTAAATTAAGATAAATGAACACATTTAGCCCGGGGAATTTATTTGTTTTGATAAGCGGGCAGCGAGTCTGGTTAGAATGGCAAAAGGAATGCGGCTTATAAATAAATCCTTTGGAACAAACATATGTTAGATAAATACATACGAGGAATCCCACTTTAATTAGACACAGAATAAGAAAGGTCTTTCGATTTCATCCTTAAAATTACTACATTAAAATCCATGGCCAATAAAATATAAATACTCTCTAGTTTTATGATTTTGCTATACTTCTAGTCAACTTTTTTAATAAGCCCGGAAAGATCAACAGCGGCACAGGACTCGTCGAGTCCAAATGACTTTGGCTAATAAATAAAGTTCTGCGGTGAACAGGTAAACACTCGGCATGACCCACAAAAAGTTTGTGTCCAAATAAACAGAAAGCAGAAAGTGCCAGCGAAACACAACAAGGAATAAAAGAGCTCCCAAAACTTGGGCAAAGTAGTTGGGGCGGGAAATTGTTTGCTGATGTTGCTTAGATTTTTTCCTGCAATTAGTTAACCCATAAACGGAAAGTGTTGCATATGAAATATATGACCACAGAATGCCAACAAATTGCCGGAGGCCGGTAAACGAATATTTATGGGTAGAAAGAAGGACAAACAAGGAATAGACTAACAGAGTTCGCTATAGTTATGGCAAAAGAAGCTGAATATCACTTTGAAATACATAGGAAAATTTGAGTGCTATTTTGGGAAACAAAATTAAAATTGTACAAAAAGATTATTCAAAATTAAATAAGTCCCAGACTTCTGTGAGTTTGTTTAGACCTCTTTAAATAGGTCGTATAAATTATTAATCAATTTGGAAAAATGATATATTTGCCTAAATTAAAGATTAATTACTGGAAAGTAATCGCCAAACAAAACACATAAAGCAATGACTTGGAAAGCCACTTAACGGAGACACCTTCCGTGGTTCATGGACCCAAGTAAGTTTTTTTTTTGTCTTTGGAAACACATCTCTGGTTTCTGTTTGAAGGTGGGACACTGGCCAACATGTTGTCTGAAATGCCTCGGCTTAATTTATCTTGTTGTCAGGCTGCTTGGCAGCAACAAATGCAGCCGCAATAGTTGAATTACTCGCATACACGCTCAGCCGAAACTTGGCCAGGTGAACTGAACTCCCGGTGAAAGTGAAACTGGGTCGCAAGAAAGTTCTTGGCGCCGCCCACCTCCTGATATTTTTTTCGAGAGAGGGGGTGGTTTGGAGTGGGACAACAAGATAAAACGGACACACACCCAATGTGTTTTTCGTTTTTACGGAGAGTGAGTTTGTGAGTGTGAAATAAAATGAAGAAAATTGTTGCCTACTTGTGGGGGGAGGACACCCCCACCTACAGGAAGGAAGTAAGGTTTTTGAGGGCCCCCAAAAATGGCCAAGCAATTTGTTAGCAGGTCGAGCAGAGAGAGCGTCTCACTGCAAATGTAATTTACTGCCAGACGATATACGCCCGGCCATAGAAATATTTTGGCCGGAATTTATTTGCGGCCATTTTAGCAGAAGCAAAACCAGATGAATTTAAAGATCTCTGTAACCTTTCGCAAAATACCCTTAAAAATGTGCCTTGTCGTTGCCCCTTCACTCATTGACACCGCCCAATGTCAGTCTTAAATAGTATTTATTTGGCTTCATTGTCTAGACAGTCTCCGTGGTGACATTATAAAGCTGCCAAGCATGTGTTTCGGTAATGCTCCTCGGGCTGTCAAGAGTGCCAAAAAATTGGGCTGCATTTTTTAGTGAGGGTAGCTTGTAAAAGTAAAATGTTTTAGGCCTTGCTATTTATATTAACTAAAATGGTTAAGAACTGCCAACATTTTGGCGTAGTGTGTGTTTTTAGAGAGGTTTTATGCTCAAAAACTATTAAACTAATTACGGCAAAGCTGATGTCACGCTCTCCTCCAAGCACTTCCGAGCAAACTCGATCCCCTCCTTGGCATTATCTTGCAGAACAGGTATAAGCTTGGCCACTGCCTCCTGCTCAAAATTGCTCATCTTGGGAAGTGGCTGGAAACTTTGGATTCCCTCCTTTCCAAATTCCAGAACACTAGCGAAGAAGGGGGCATCCGTCAGCTCCGAGGCAACGAAGGCGCAATTCATATTGCCCTCCTCTCCTTTTAATCCACGCAGCAAAGAGCCCACGAACCTGGCTGCGGCAAGGGCCATGGACAGGGTGGCTGATCCTCTGCCCCCCTTGGCCTTGACCACCTCTGTGCCCGCCTCCTGGATGCGATGAGTCATTTCCTGGATCGCAGCGGGGTCGCCCTTGAATTCGGGCTGGCACTGCGAGATGAGCGGTAGAATGGTGATCCCAGAATGGCCACCAATAACAGGAATCCTCACATCATCGGGCAAGATATTCATGTAGTCACCGATGAACTTCTCCGAGCGCATCACATCCAAGGTGGTAATCCCAAAGAGGCGTCGATTGTCAAACACCCCATTAGCTTTCAGAACCTCCGCTGCGGCTGGCACAATCATATTCACAGGATTGGTAATGAAGGCGAGCAGGGCTCCAGGACAGACTACGCTAACGGCACTGGCCATCTTAACGGCCACTTGCCCATTGACGGCCATCAGCTGGTCCCGCTGCATTCCGGGCAAGCGGGGCGTTCCGGCGGCCACAACCACCAAATTTGCTCCACTCAGCGCCGGCTCCAGCATATTTTCACCTGAGAAACTGGTCACCACTCCCGTTTGGTTGACGTGCGACAGGTCGGTGGCGATTCCCTTCACATCGGTAATATCGTGCAGAGCTAATTCTTTAATTCCCGGACCGAAGCGCATGAGGAGGGATAAAGGTTGGCCTATTCCTCCGCCAGCTCCCACAATGGTCACCTTCAGGGTGCGACGCGAAAGGCGCCATGGAGCGGTCAGAGCGATTTTCGACAGGAGCTTATGTTTACCTAGTAACATCTTGTCCGGAAAGAAATATATTATATTATAGGATAGCTCTGGCGGTTGACGTTGGAAGAAGAAGCCTACTATAGAAAATATTATATAATATTTGTTAGGGATAATTTCGATAACTTGCACCACAATGTAGGATATTTTAGTAAAAGTGAAAAGGCAGTACAAAAACAATAAAAATAAGATAGAAAATGCTTCTATGCTTCTCCAGGCTTACTTGAAATTAAGTTTGAAATAAAGAGACGAGTTACCCCCTTATTTATTACCTATGTGAAGTAATTGTTTCAAAAACTCATCTTCCCTACCTTTTCCATTCAAATCATCCTGAGCTCTTGTCACAAACCTGATCTATAATATATTGGGTTTGCTAAGAAGCAAACAATATATTTAAGCTTTGCTAGATAGCAAAACTTTGGCAAATTTTACGTACAGTCCGACAATGTTTGGCCTTTTGAGATGCGCTCAACCGCTTTTCGGAAAATTTCAAAGCTGCAACAGTAACAAGCGCGGCCTCAAGGTCACCGTCGTGGGCGCGGCCGGCGGCATCGGTCAGCCGCTGTCCCTCCTGCTGAAACTCAATCCGCACATCGAACAGTTGGCGCTGCACGACCTACGAAATACTTACGGAATAGCCATAGATCTGTCGCACATCGACACCCCGGCAACGGTCTGCCCCTTCGAGGGCGCCGACGGAAAGATCCTGAGGAAGGCAATGCTCATGGCGGACATCGTGGTGATTCCGGCTGGCCTCCCCCGCAAGCCAGGAATGAACCGGGCCGATTTGGTGAAGGTAAATGCCTCCGTGGCGGCGGATGTCGCCTTCGCCGCCAGCGAAGTGTGTCCCGCGGCCTTTCTTGCTTTCATCACAAATCCGGTCAATACAGTTGTGCCGCTCGCGGCCACAGTCCTCAAGGCCAAGTGCAACTTCGATCCGAACCGCCTCTTCGGCGTCACCAGTCTCGACGTGGTGCGTGCCAGAACCTTTGTGGGGGACGCTCTCAATATAAATCCGACGAAAGTAGAGCTGCCGGTGATCGGAGGCCATACCGGATCAACCATCCTACCCATCCTTTCGCAGTGCAAGCCTGCCTACAGGGGCACCGACGAAGAACGCAAGGAGTTGATTAAACGCATTCAGGAAGCGGGCACTGAGGTTGTCAATGCCAAGAAGGGCGAGGGATCGGCTACCCTATCGATGGCCCACGCAGCCAACCGCTTCGTCAGCTCCCTGATCAAGGCCATCAAGGGCAGTGACGAACCCATCGTGGAGTGCGCCTATGTGGAATCGGACGTCACCGAGGCCGAGTTCTTTGCCACGCCGCTCCTCCTGGGGCCGCAGGGCATCAAGGAGAACCTCGGATTACCCGATATGGACGATAACGAGACGAAGGCCTTGGAGGAAATGCTTCCGTTGTTGAATGAGGATATAAAGGCTGGCATTAAATTGGGAAAGGACTTTGCGGGCCAGGATTAATAAATTAATATCGACAGTTACTTCAAGTCTGAATTATCATAAATTAGATGCACGAAAGATCTCTTTGAAGAATATCGATAATTCAAATCCGATGCTCTGCAATTAGCAAAAAACCAACACCGGATTCGGATTGAAGACAGCGATATTCTTTGTAGAACTCTTGGTTATTTTATAAACACAATTTAATAAAATAATAATATTGCCTTTACTTATGGATTATTTTGTGAAGTAGCTTGTGGATTTCTTATAATTTATATTTAAATGCTTAAGTATTTAAATTCAAATATAAACACTTTTGAATTTAAGTTTAATACAGATTTAATACTCTCTTCTGAGTAACCAAACGGCTCCTCTAAGGAACCGTTTAGTGGCATCTTCTTCTATGGCAAAATGTCGAGTCCCGGGATAAAAAGCCACAGACACAGCTGGAAGCTCCTCCATCAGGCAGGGCAAACCCAGCGAAGCCGCAAATCTTTGCGGTCTCGTCTTAATGGCTAAGAGATTGTGATTTATGCCTCGAGATTTGTACATTTACAGTGCCACTGCCTGACTTATGCGTATGTGCACAGCGCACACACTTAAATATTTAAGTTGATGAACATGATTTACTTTCTCGTTGGACTGGAGGAACATGGCAAAGGGGTAGAACTTACAGAAAGTTTTGGCATTTTGATATGTAAGTGCTGTGGGGATTCCTGGATCTAAAGCATTAATTACTAAATTAGTCGCAAAATGTATTTTCCCGCCCAGTCAAAGGTGGCCAAATTAGTTTTCATGTTCAACTGAATTACATTAATTGAATTCGGGTCTCGACATCCTTTAGGTGTCGCTTCCTGGGGGAGAGGGTGAGTGCAGTGCTGATGGCGGAAAAGTGTCTGAGTCGACAGTTTTATTGCCGTCGACATGAAAACTTTACGTTTTTTGGCTTGCGGAGCCCTAAAAGGCTTGTTATGTAATTAGATTCGTCGTCGGCTGTGTTGTCGCATGGTCGATGTTATTTCATTGTCACCAACTCGGCGAAGGTCAGTGATTTACAACCCAAGATATCTGCCATTTTAATTAACTTAAGTTGGTTGAGTTGGATTTAAGGGATTTTAAAATACATACAGAATTATATTTCTTGTAATTACATCTTAATTTTAAATTTATTTGAATAATTTGTAGAGACTTAAGCATACTTTGTGAAGAGAAATTATTTCAGGTAAAACTCCACTTGGAGTAAAAGTTTCCTTTCTGGCCAAACTCATAGCCCTTAGCAATGGCTTATTTTGCTTGCGCCACTTTATTGTTGCCAGTTTGTTGCCTAGGTGGGCAATAATTTACAGAAATTATACATGACCACTTAAGTTGTCATTAACGTTAACGACCGCCGCCGAACCAAACCGAACCGAACGGCGGCCAAAATGTGTGTCGAGGCATTATGAAATGTTTAACAGCCTCGCCTAAGGGCCGCCAATGTAAGAGCGTGTGCAATTTTTGGTTGTCCGCCGAGCCTCCTCCTGTCGACGACTCCGGGCAAGAGCTGGAGCTGGAGCTGAGAGCCTCATAGTGGTTCTGGCCCGGCCGGGTAATCCAAAATTAATGGCCTGTCAGTCATACTCGTGCTACAATTTTAGCCCACTTTGGAGCTCCGGCCGGAGCTGCAGCTACAGCTGCGATTCCGTCTTACTATAGTATATATATAGAGCCGGTGGTGTGCTACATCCTTTCTTTGTGTAAATTTCCGCTTTCCGTTTTTCGGTAAAGTAGACCAAGACCGAGCTTAATCGAAAACGTATGAATGCAGCCGAGATCCTAAGAGGCCTCAAATCTGAAGATGGGACTTGGGCTCAGTACGGCTAAAGTGCACTCACGAGGAGGAAAACTTAACGTATTTAATTGAAATAAATGTTAATATTACGAATTTAACATTATCTTAATATAATAAAAGCATACTGTTGCTTCTATGGACTTTATAACCTTAAATGAAACCCCAAAAACCATCAAATATGTCTTCAATTATTACCTAAATTGACCACATAACTTATATTAACGTGATTTTCATGAGTTAAGCAATTTCCTTTTGGCCCATCCCTAGGCCAAAGCCACAGCACTTAAGCGCCTTTCGTGTTGCGCTTTTCGGCTCTCCTCAAGGGCCGGAGGAGGAGCTGGAATAGGAGCAGGAACAGACTGTGGTTAGAGCAGCCAAGTTATTACAAGCGCAAAAATATTTTCACTTAAGTAGCTGCCACCATTTCACTCAATTTATTTCCAACATCGCGAGCTCATTCCCTTTTTTAATTTTACACACAATTTTCGTGTAATGTTTGGCTTTCAGCTCCTTGCTCCTTTCAGGCAGGAACTGAATGCTATAAAAAGCGCTTCGTAATATTTAATTGAATATTTTTTTCCTGCTAAATGTTTCGGCATTTCTCCTCGGGCTGTCAGTCCTCAAAATAAATCATGTATTCATCGTGGGCCTTCCTCTGAAAAATCCAATGCACATGAAATACCCAGATTTCCAGATGCAAAAATCTGTGCAAATTTGTTGGACACTTGACTGCTACTCATACATGCATTTGTTTGCCGTGGGTGGCTGCACCTTTTTTCATGCCATTTCCGGGTCAACTGAGTGGAGGCGTCCTGGCCTTCTTCCGTCTGCCAGGGTGGAGTGCCCCGCCCCAGAGTATGAGACTCTGGGGATTGAATGAATGAATTTTATAACCATTTTTTGACATCGTTTTGCAAAATACATTTCTGTGCACTTGGGCATTTAACGATGTGTAAAAACGTTTGCAATTTCAGTTAATTGAATTGTTGCTTTATGGAATTTTATGGTGTCTGTATGGGATACCTACGACCACTGCCCCAATGGGGAATATATTGCATAGAAATGGCAAGTGTGAGGCTGCACTGATAAATGTTATGCAAAAGGAATTATTTGATATTAAACATAATTGCTGTTTAATATTATATAATGTTTGAATCATGTTTGATGTTTTAGTCTAATAACTTATAATTATTGTTAGACAAATTCTTTAATTTATTTAAGTTGAGAGACTAATTTTGAAATTGTTTTTGTTACTTAGTCATTTGATTTAAAAGCAAAATGTATTGAATTTCCTCTTTCCTTTAAGCATTAGTCAATTTTCTCCACTAGTTGCTATCGTAACCTCTGCCTAGCAGATGCACATAATCATCAAGCAACTCAAGACCATCTAAGTACCGCCTGAAGAAAGTGTTTAAGAAAAGACCCATCGCCGCCATCTACGACCTCTGATTATCTGTAAATCAAATGTAATGAGATACAGTTTGAGCTTGGATTACACTTACACGACTTACACGCCAACTCCCGGGGGACACGAATGGGCGAGGACGGAGTGGTTATTTTTACGGCCTCGGCGGAATACGAAGTGCGAGCTTTGTTAGAAATCGGCTGGCAGGACATCCCTGGGATTTAGGGTCGACGGCGAAGCGAGTGACCCATAAAATATCACGTATACGCAGGGCAGGCCAGGCCGCTTGGCCGCATGGCCGCAGGAGGGCGCATGGTGAACTAACACGAGCATATGTTTGTGTGTGCGGGGATGCGTTTTTATGATTTGTGGCATAAGGCCCGGGCAAGCGGCAGCTGATTGTAAATCTATGCGGGCTTCCCGAAAACCGAAACCTCCACTGCGGTTACTCAGGCCTGGAGAATGGAATCGTTTAAAAGCGATGGGAGGGGAAAACTGGGACCTACGACGGTGGCAGGAGCAGGGGATGGGATTATATTCGCTGGGGTCGAGTCCTCTGCGGTTTCGCAAGCTGTCGCCTTCATCTTTAAACTTTAATGGCCAGCCAAAAGTTTTCGGCCGCGTCTAAGCTTTAGTCAACAAAGACTCGGGCACGTCTTGGCCAAGGCCCAGATGCTTCCGTTCCTATTCCCAATCCCCACCATATCCCCCGCTCCGCCGCTGTTAATTCCCAGTACGTGTCCTGTTAGCGAAACGTTTTCCAAATATTTATTTATTATTTACTCTCGTCCACCTTGTTGGCCTTCAAGAAGCGTGAGGCAGGAGGGGCCGAGCACAGTAAGAAAGAATAAACTAAAAATGGTGCGGGCCAAATTTGATTTAGCTGCTCCCTGACATCGGGTCTTAGTGGCTCTATTTATCTACGTGACGTTTTCGAGGCTCTTTAGCTGGATAACAACTGAAAGCTGTCAAACACGGCGTATACTTAATATTAATTACAGTAAACAACAGCAGCAAAAAATGTTGTCGCCGCTAATCTCCCATCATGGTCTTTCAATTTCTTCTTTTTTGTTTCTTTGTGAGCAAGAAAATATCTTGAAGTCGATAAATGCCATTCGAATAGAGGCACTAAGTGCACTGCAACACACTTTCTAAACCACATTCCTAGGCTCAGGAAAACCACTTGGGTAAATGTCTAATTAAGTCATTAACTAAATTCCTTCAGCCGCTTTTTGCTGAATAATGTTCAAATCGCATTCCAAACTAAGCTAATTACTTATAATATGGCCAAGGAACTCCTCGTGTCGGGCTGATGGTGATGAAGGTGATTGATGTTTCACAAGAGCTTAGCCTTTTAGGGCAAGCAGGAACCATCTTAAAGCAATAATCTTTTTCCGTAAAGTATCGGATATTAAAAGATAGTCTTGGTAAAACAAGTTTTAAAAATCGTATTCTTTTTATATAAGAAAGTGACTCAAATAATGAAAATGATCCAAGAATTCAATATTTAATAAATAACTAAAAGAAATCGAAGAAAATTTTATTTAAATATCATTTTAAAATATTTTTTCTCTAGTATAGTTAGGTCCTTATAGAAAGGTTTTCATTGTTATTTTCAGTATAATATTATCTTTACATAATTTTTCTCACAGTGCCAACACTTTCATTTCATGTAAGTGAAGGGCCAGACAGAAATCTTCGACATGCATTGAGAGCGTAAACCATGCCCCACCACTTGCAATTAACACTTAAATTAATTCATATTAATTAAGGCTCATGGACGGGGCCAAATGAGAACACACTTAATGCCTGGGGGCTGTTAGCTTTTATGGGACTCGAATAGAATCAAGGGCGGGACGGACTCCCAGACTCGGTCTAACAAATACTGACCTCAACAAGGCAAATGTAATAAATAAGGGAAAGGCCCAACAAATTGGTTGTACGGAGCCGGGGGAAAATGGGCAAACCCTGACCAGACATAACAACATTCATTAATAAGCACAAACGAAAATGGTGGCCCAGCTGGATATAGCTTAGGGAAAAGCGAAGAAAGAACACAGAGGTGATTTCGAGAAAATATCGTATTAAAAGGAAAGTAAGAAAATATTAAACATTTCTTTCAGATTAAGTCCTGCTAATAAATGCATAATACATTTTGTATCAATCTTTCAAATGAACATATTTTCCATATAGACTAAAAATCTATACATCGCTTCCTCTTTACCATCCCTAATATATCTAGAAACCAAAGAAAAGGACACGAAACATGAAACAAAAAACGATAAACACAACTCCCACCAAATGGAGGCAACAAAGCATAACGAAAGCACGCATAATATTAATAACATTTAATAAGTTGCTGGAATTAGCAGGACTTGGGTAAGGGATGGGTTGGCTGGGCTAATAAATGATTCCGTAATTATGATGAATTTTTAAAAGCTGGCAAACATATTCCATGCAGACCCTTATAAATATAATCCAAATTAGGCAAACTTTCAGTCATTCAACAAATTAACCTCCATTTAAAACATTTCTAGACCATTTAACAAACGAAATTCGTCTAGGAATCTTCCCAGGGTATATTTTCGGTCAACACTTTTGTGTCAACGAAATTAAGTATAAACATTTTCACACCTTTTGGGCTGCCGTCAACCTGCTTTTGGAAATTCCCTTTGTTTCATTGTTGTCGCTGACAGGAGAACAGTTGTAACTGATGTCAAGTTGACATTAAGTTTTTCATAAAATTGTGCCAGCAATTGCAAGTTAGCATCAGAGCTTGGCAATAAGACCAACAAACTGGAGTGGCACTGAAAGTTCCTGACATTTAACAAAAGTAAAACAAATTTGGCAGCAAAATTTTCTGTGAAACTAAGGGGAATGAACAGATGAATTTTTAAAAAATATGTATAACATTAATTCAGGCTTAAACGAATAGACCTAATTAAAGTGATTTGTTCCGCTGTCATGGCAAACAGGAAAATACCTAAAATTGCCTAAAAATACTTTTTAAGTAAATTCTTTATAGTTTAAATAGTGAATTGAAATTTCGAACATATCCAGCACCTTAATGCTCATCATCAGTAGCCTGAGTTGAGAGCAAATAGTCACTCCCCACTTCTTAAGTGAACAATCTCTTAATGCGTGTGCCATTCAAGTAAATTTCAAACATGGCCCAGTTTCCCGAGCGAAACTTTCAGGCGTAAATTTCAATCAAGCAGACTAATGCGAGTGGGTGCCACGCCCACAGACAATTCCGATATATACGAAAATACTCTTAGCACACAGCCAGGTAGCTGCTGCTGCTGATATGTAGATGCGGATATATATTTTGTGGTAGTTCTCAGACGGGGCACAGGTGTTGGCAACTACACGACGCCTGATTGCCTCCTGTGAGCAGACACCGAAGAATACATTAATGCTAATGCGCATTTTGCCAGCGGCCACAACTGAACGTTGAACGTTGAGCGGAGCAGCCAGCCGCCAAGTGACATCATTAAACTAACTGCCAAAGTAAATCATATTCGTATGAAACTTCGAGCAACTGTTTTCGGGGGGGCGGAGCTCCAATACTCTTGCAGATTAGGGAATCGAATCCGATAAATATATGGTAGTTGAGCTTCTGGCAAAGTTGCAGATGGAAGTAACAATTTGTCTGGGATAATATTATGCATACCTATTATTTTGTCCCTTCCAATCAAATTAGTGATGATTACAGGTTTCTCAATGGGAGTAGGTGAGGGGATTTAGTTTGTTCCACAATACAAATAAATTAAAGGTGTACCACAACTTGTCAGGTGGGAAATTGCTTTAATATATTGAAAAGTGAATGTATATAGACTGAACACTTATCAGAAAGACACTTGTTTAATATCTTTAAGTTATTTTAAATGGACAAATCTTCCTTAAGCGACAAGTATATTTATGTAGAGCTCTAAAACTGAATTTGAATTTCACAAGACCTTGCTTTCTTCTTAAATAATGATAAATTCTCATAAATTAGAATCGATTTTTCACCATAATTTCCCTGACTTTCCTCTCCTCGTATTCAACAAAATTCTTTCCCTCGAACTGTCCAACTAAAGGAAATCATTATATAAACACTTTTGCTTACGATGCACCCAAGGTCGCACATGGGCAATTCCGATGATGAATTTTGGCATAAATGCAGAACATCGATAAAGGAATACGAAAGCAAAATATTTCCACGCACAAGGAAAAACCCCCGAAACATTGCGATACAGATTTTCCAGATTCCCGCGCTACAATTGTATGCGCGGAGCCGAGGAATGGCAGAGTCATGAATCATGAGGGCCAAGCGGAAGACGCCGCAGAAGTAAGTCCGAGGAAAAGCCGGGAAAAATCACACAAGGAACAACCTTTGCAAACGGCAGCAGAAAACCCCAAAGAGAAGAAGGTAACATTGTAAAAGAGGGCAGCCGAAAAACGAAAAAATTACTTATCTGCGAGCCAAAATGATTTATTGGCCCAAATGGCAGGCAAATAGCATTAAAAGCATGCTGGGGCCACGACCGAAGGGTTTCCCTTGCATAAATTACCCCACGAGAAATGGAGACGGAGCAGAATCTGGTAGCTGGGAGCTAGAGATGGAGATGGGGATGGGCGACTCAAAAATGCTACAGTTCGGTTCGATCTGGGGCGGAAAAAAAGGCGTGGCTGGGCGGACTCTGACCAGAGCTGGTAAACTATGCAAACAAATAGCCAACTTATTTCGGGCTAAAGTAAATGCAGAGTCCGTGCTGCAAAGCAACAGCTGTCAGGACACTCAAAGTAGCCTGTAAAATATCACGGAAATTACACAGCTTCCAGAATGCAGAGTCATCTTTTAAGAGAGGAAAATCAAATGATAAATATCAGAGCTCTAGTTTTGTAAATGATATTATGGTATATTTCCTCCCGAAAGTTTGCTAATGCATATTATTATGGCAAATAGCTCAATCGCAAAATAAACAAAATAAAACCATTCTTACAATTTATGAAACTCACTTAAAACCGCAATTTTGAAAATCCCTTTCATTTTGTTATCAAATTTCCACCATTTTCAACTTGTTGGCTCCTGTGCACCTCGGTGCAAATAAAACGTAATACAGTCTGGTTGGGGAGATCTCAATTAAATCCGCTTATCTTTCATTTACACCAGCATATTCCTCGTTTTGTTTCTACTCAGTCTACGCAGTTTTTTTCGATTATTTTTGACGCTGCCCTACAAAAGCGATTTATTGTCTGTTGTTTTGGGAAAAGGGCAAATATTTTGACTTGCCCGGCAGCAAAGCGTGCTTTATACACCATATACGTATACGATCTATGGTAATCCACTTACATAGTGCATAAAATAGTTATTTTTCCCTGGCAACATGTTGCTCGAGCGCGCCGGGCAAGAGACTCTCTTTCGCATTGTTGATGTTCAATCAACCGGATTCGTTAGTTCGTTAAAAAATAATAGTTTTCAGTTCAGCAGAGTGCCCTGGAGAGTACGGGGACAGGGACTGGACGGGGGACAGGGTGCTGTAAATATTAAAACAAGGCAAACCTTATCGAACGTTTTTTGAGCATATTGAAACCCAATGAAATGAAATACTTCCTGAACAAAATGAATAAAAATTCATTGAATAAATCGCATGAACGAAAAATATGCTGAAGGTTAAATCATGATGAAAAATGAAAATAGTTGTGAGGTTTCTAACTTGTTTATATATAAATAAAAATGAAATGTTCTGAAAAATGGATTTAAAATTTAAATCGAATCAATTATTATGTAGTTTAAAGCTACTTTTCCAGGAATTTATTACTTTTTAGAGGTTCGCCAGAAAATGCATACAGTCCAATGAAAGTTCCAATAATTGACTCTTCATTATATGCATAAGCTGGAGGTTTTTTTTTTTGTTTATATATTTACTCGGAATAAAATTTATACTCTTCAAAAATACAAAAAAAAATTTAAGAAAATGCTTGCAACTATTTTTGCAGTCATATGCAATTAATTCTGCAGAATGCGAAGCTTCATTTGTATTTTAAAACATTCTACCTTTGTCAGAGCATTGCAATTAATTAAATGTAAGTTATTTGCTTAAAAAAATCACAAAAAACAAACAAGATAATAACATTTCACAGCATGAAAATATGCAAAAATCTCTGTGAAATTAAAAGGTGCGGAGAAAATAGAGAAAAGTCACTGAAAATAAATAAAATGTTGAGTTTAAATGTATTTCTGCAATTTTAATAAAATGAAATGCATGTGGGCTCAGCGCAGTAAAATGTGAATGGACCGCCAGCCCTTTGTTTACCTGAGTTTTTCCCTCCACCTGTCAGCACGGTAGCCCTTGTGTGTGTATGTATGTATACAGTGACTGTGTTTAAATGCAAATTACATTTCATTTCATTACAGTGCGCGCCATTTTCACGCTGGGCCCGGGAAGGCACAAGAATGCGCCGAGCAGCGCAGTGCAGCGTAAAAAAAGAAGCGCAGGTCTGCCTGCGAAACGAGTTAAAAATAGCAAACGTTAACGCCGCCACTCTGTGAATTAAGCCTTGAGGTGTATGCATTAGAGCCGGGCTGCCCGTTGAACCCCTAACGCCAACCACCACCCCCACTGCCAGCAGCGATGGCATGGCCCTTATAGCCATTCCTCACAGACATCGGGGCCAGACAACGGTTATGAACATTCACGCTAATGCGTTGTGAATGCTGCTAGCATAATGCTGATGCCCCCTTAAGGGAGTTGGGTATATCTGAACTGTAGTCAGCTTTATGTGAGAAATTTTTACATTTTTTTGTGTACATATTTAAAATAATAAGAATAAGCCATCTATGTATTAATCAAATGACTTGTAAATAGTCAGCCAAGCTAAAAATTACAATAAAATAAAAATGTTGTAATAAAAACTTTAGTCTATTTTAAAAACTTAAACAAATATAGTATATATTCTTGCCAAACCAAAATATATAAATAATTAAATAAAGATCAATTTGATTAATGCAACTTAGTTAATTAAAAAAAAACATTCACATGAAGATGAAATGCTCTGTTTAGGAATTTTAAATTTGTTAACTATTTTGTATGTATTATTATATTTTTTAGCACTATTTTCTAAAGTATTCTTATTTGAAATTTATTAATTAATAGAAAAACCAAGTGCTATATAAGAACTATGCTTAATGGAATATATTTAGTGTACATCCAAATTTATTCATATTATTAATGTCTCGTTATTTATTTTAATTGTTAATAATAATTATTTGTCAGTATTTACAAATAAAAAATAGTTTCTAGATTTTTTATTCATAGCACGTGATGTCCGTAGTCGATTATTTGGTTTAGCTTCTATAATCCCATACCATTCTATATGTAAATTCCTGCCAGCAAGTGTTGCACATCGCATTGAAGCTTGCCTCCCGCTGCTCCCACTGTTGTTGCCTTTGCTGCTAATATGCAGAAACCCGTCTGGGCTTGGTCTCCCTCATTTTTAACCTCCTACGTGGCACCCTCCGTCGCTCTTAACCCCTCTTCCCGGATCTCAGTCCCGCTGTGGCTCTTAACAACCCACTGTCGCCAACTGAGTCAAAGTCGTGGTGTGACGGCAGCCTCGCAGGTGCATTGCCCGTTTTTCCTTATTTTTCCCGACTGGTGCTCATCCCTGGACTCGCTGCAGAACATTGGAAATTAAATTAAGTTTATGATTTAAAGTGCAGCATGCACAGATTGCCATTTGCCATGTTTCTCTGCTGAATATAATGAGTTGTTATCAAATTGCAGCTGGTAGTGAAATTACTCGAGTTTGTTTAAGAAGGCAACGACTACTTAATGCATCAAATGCACCCCAGAACTCAATTTAATTATTTATTTTAAAAGATTAATAACCAAAATTAATACCAAAGTAAAGAGCCGATAATTCGGGTGATAAATTAACTAAATATAATATATATGTATCTTTAGAAACGCAAATAATTGCTGCTATCACAACACAATTCCTGCCCGCAGTAAAACCATTAATTATAAATATCAAAACACTAAAGGCGAGTATTTATTGCGGCCCCAGGACCCGCACTTGCACTTGTACACCGCACCAACTAAATCCAAGGCTTTCACTGAAATTACGTATACGCACAGTATGGCAAATGGAAGCCGGGCTAATTTACAAGCATACGTAAGCCCGCCGTCCCTTCTTTAAAGTGTGGCATATAAAAACTTTTAGTGCTGCTAACCCAACAAGGCACGAAGTGCATATTTCGTTTAAAAATCCTTGTAAGCCACAAAGACTTGAAAAATTTGTGCAGAACCGCAAATTTCATGGGAATAAAAATGCAACGCAATAAACAGAGGAAAAACGAGCAGCGAAGGGGCAGAGACACAAGAGCGCCGGGGTGCGTGAGGGGTAAGGAAACAGCATCAAAAGAGCACCGAAAAATTCTTGAAGTGAAAAGCTCTTAAAAATCAACGCCAACATCCAAAATCGACCGCCACTCGCAATGGCGAGGGAGAGGAGAGTTGCGGCAGAGCATCGATTCGCCATTGCGTACTAGTTTCCAATTAAAAGTTTACTAATTATTTCTAAACTTTTGTGCAGTGTGCGATCAATAAGCAGAGAGCACGCCATGCCGGTCCGGAGCCACCACCACCAACTTCTCATGAAAACTCAGCCACAAAAATTGGTTACGATTGCGAAAATGTGGGATTCCGCTAGTTCCCAGTCTTTCGGCGTTTATGCATCCCGGACAAAATGCAGATAGCTGCCTATATGTATGTGGTGGCTCTTGCTGTTGTTTTCCTAACACAACACTGTCCGGGCACTGGAAAAAAACAGAAAACAAATTATTAATGATAATTTTTAAGCCAAGTATTAAAACACACGTATCTTATTACTTAATATACATTTTTTCTATAGAAAAATATATGAGTAATCAAAAATTAATCCCTATTGGTTAATTTTGTTCAAAGTGTAACAAAGCAGCGGGCGAAATTTTCGTTAATTCCTTCATGCGCAAGGACATGCCTGTGGTTGTGTCCTCCTGCTAGGAGTTCCGACTCAATCAGACAAGCAAATGATTCGGGCTGCAGGAGAATGCCGACGTGTTTCCAAATTAACAGCCATTTGCAAGAGCAAATCCAAAAGCATTCATGTTGATGGTGTTCCCCCTTTCAGATCGGTATTGGGGATCGTTAACCATCCCCATCAATTACTAAAATGTTGTGTAACGCAACCCCAAATATGCCATTCCCCGCAGTCATTTGATAATAAGAATAGTTGACTTTTCCGGACACATTGCAGCGCATCGAGGGCGACAATGGTGACTTTGTGTAAATATAGACGACATTGTCTATATGCAATAACAAACATGGCTTGTGGCGGCAAGCCATGTTTGTTATTGCAGCGTTAAGGGGGTGGAGTATATGTATATGCATTTGTCGCTGATTTGTTGGCGTCATTATGTCGCATCCATGGAGACGTATGTACATACACATACATGTGCCCTTCCCTTAACTCCGAGGGGGACGCACTTAACGTTTTCAATTTGCAGACCGTGGCGCTGCATACGTGGCGCATACGTAATGTAAGGTAAATATTGTCAGCAGGAGCGCTAAATGGATAACAACAGCGGAGTGAGGGGAAACGGAGGCCGTTTCATTCTTATGCTAACCAAAATTAATATCACTTGTTTTTCACATTTGTTTATTTGCCGACCGCTTAATTATTTGGTTACCTGCACTTAAAATACAACAACGGCGAGGCACCGCGGGGCTTGTGCGCATGCAACAATATGAATGGATGTCAGGGGTAAAATATTACGCAAAATTGCATAATTTTAATCAATACATGTTATGTAAATCAAGCATTTTAATTGTGATTAATTAAAAATAAAATACAACAAGTAGGCGGTCTTTTTAATACCCTACCAGGCAGCTTGTAAATTATTCAATGTTCAAGGTGTCTGAGAAAATAAAATTAAATTACTATAGAAAGGGAAGATTGCTTTAATAAATTGTTGCACATTCACTTTTCACCTGAATACTTGTACATTTCACAGACATCTAAATGGACAACAATGGAATTGCAAAATATTTGCATCTTAAATTGCTGAAATTGCATAAATGAAAAATCTAACATAAAATAATTAGACCGTTTTCTGGCTAAACAAAAAACAGGAATGTGTGTTTATTTGAATGTTGATTGCTTAATTGTGCAAATTATTGCCAGCATAATTTATTTGGCAAATACGCAGAGGTGAAAAATATAAATATGAAAGTAATTATTTCCCAGAAATGTTCAAAACGTCAATAGAAATGTTTAACTAAAGCCCTCAATGGATGGAAGGTAATTGTAACAATTGTAGTAAATATGAACTTACAAGTTAAATTTAAATTAAAATTCCCAAGGAAACTTAGCTTTAACATAATGAGAAAACCTGTTTACTCAACAAATCTGCCGGTTACAGCCAACGCCCTGAAAGATATGGAAACAACACGTACGAAATGCACAAATAAATCCATTTTTATGATTTGCAATGCAAAATGATTCTTTTTTCCGCCCGCCCCTCTTCTCCTTTCAATCCGTTTTGGCCCTGTGCTTTTGTTTTATGACTTCGCACATACACATGTTCCCTTTAACTTATTTCTTACACTCTTCCTATATTGTTGCTGCTATATGTTACAAAGTTGCTGTCACTCCCGTGGTTTTGTTTCGGCTTAGACATTTTTACACTCGCCTACATACAGAGGCATACACATGTTACATACGTAAGTCCCAACAAACTGCACAGCACGTGATCGCCAAGAATCTACAGATACACATGAGAATACATATGTCTATATAGCCGGTATAGCCGGTATGGTATGAGAAACGTCCTTCCACTCCTTTCGACATAAAAATCATATACACACGTTTCTGGCTGTGGCATTTTATTGGCAGCGTTTTTATTTGCAACGCGTGAGACGCACAACAAAATGCTTTGTTTTCCTGTTTGCTTTAGCTTTTATTTTTTATTTAGTGTCGTATAAAATAAAGCGAGGGAAGAAAGATTGATTACAGTAAGCAGTGCAGTTTTAATAATTTCCTTGGACGTGACTTTAAAGCGGAATTTATTAGCTAAACAAAATATAAATATTTAATTGCTTTTTTTTTTGCTTTAGGATACTATCTAAATGCTTACATATATATACATAAAATGTTTTCATTATATTGAATATATTTATCAACTCTACTAAACCCATAAGTGAAAAAACTAACATTTCAAAAATGTCCTATTAAATTTAACCCATATTAAATTTAACCCATATTTAAAAGCCAAAACCCATCGCTTAAAAATTAACCATGAAGCTAAAATTAGTTGTTTTGGGCAATATCAAATATTAAATTGTATTTACCCAATTATCAGCTCTACTAAAGTGCACACGATTTTCCTTTTCTTTTTCAAAATGCACTCAAAAATGCTGTGCCACATTTATCGCTGATTCGTATATAGAATGTCGCCAAACCAGTGAATAATTTTTGCTATTCATAAACGTTGGCTGCGGGGCTGCGGCTGGTATGCTTATGCGAATTTTATTTGGCCATAAAACGGAGGGAAACAAGAGGGTAATAAATGTGAAATGTCAATTGGCTTGCCGGCGAAAATATCGCAAAAATTTAATAAATAAATAACGAGGCAAATGTGAAAGCCCCCGCTCGATTTTCCTTCCTCTCCCCACATCGCAACAAAAGTGCACATGTGCGCTGCGCGGCACGGGAGCCTCGATTTATTTCAATCGGAGTGCAAAAATTGCGCATACGCCCCGTCAGACAGAGCACTGAGCAGCGTTGTAGACTGACAGATAAAATCATTAAAGTAAGAGAGGCAAGTCGACGCTAAAACATATATCGACATGCTGCTTGACAGTTTGACTATTTGACTTAAGTACGCCGGATGACGGCAGACAGAGCCGGCTTTCACCTCCCCCGATGCTCCACTGAGATCTGGAGCAGGGTTTTTTTATTCCCCAGCTGCAGCAAATGCGGGATACTGATGGTGATGCTGAATAAACTTGTAGACGATGAAAATCGCAAACATGCAGTTTTTACCCTCGAAACCCCAAACGTCGTCCCATACCTCGGGGATATGGCAAAAGTTTCCCATCTCGATGTGTGTGAGCAAATAAAATTTGTTTAGTGCCGAGGCGCAAACTGCAGTCGTGTTGACGTGTTGCATTGTCGCTTGTTTACCCAGCCAGAGCGGTACAGCCAAAGGATATGGGAGTTTAGGGCCTGGAGAGAAAATCCCATGAGAAGGCTTGTTGTTAAAGCTGCCTTCGCACTAAATTTAAATGAAGTTAAATTTAAAATGTTTCATACTTGGTAAATATAGCCTTTTTCTGTGGTGCAAATTAAGCTCTTCCTGGATTTGACCAACTCTCACTTGACTGACTTTGGAGAAGGCCAGCGATTCCATTATCTTCTACACTGGCTGCCTCTGGCGCTTGATTAATTGCCGCTTGTTAACGCCCCGGCTGGACGCTCAAGGGTTAACCCGACGCCATCAGCGTACGTCCGTCAAGGATTCGCTTTAATTTCACAGTTTACTTGCCACAATCCCGCCGCTGCCCCTCGCGCCAGTCAGGGCCACGGCAGTGCTGGAATTGAAATGCATTTTTAATTAATTGAGAGAAAACAGAAATACTGCAGGGAATCAGCATGATGAAATGGTTGACCTTTCGAAGGCTGAAGCCTGCTTTCACAACTTGCCAAGGTTAACCACTGTTTTAAAAAAGTTATGACAGCCAATTGAGGTTTTACTGGATTTGTTTGAACTTAACTTCAACGTTGGTCCAAGGTTGAAATTGCTGCAATAATTAAAGGCTTTCCCCTGAATATTTATTATCACTTTAAATGGATTAACGTATTCCCTCTTAAAAGCAGAAAGTCTTTAATTTAATAGTCTCTTTCTCCAAGCTTACTCAATATTATTTAACACACTCTTCGCTTTAGTTGCTGCAATCAAAAAGTATTTAAAACTGAGGACATTTTTAGCCAGATACTTTCACACATTGTTGGGCAAACAAAGACGTGCTTAGGGCCACTATGAGACTACAGATATGTATCTGAAAACTGAAGTAGCTTCCAAATGAGCCGAGGAGTGAGCACAAAGAGCAGAAAGTTCTATTTCGTGCATTTTACTTTGCACTCTGAACTGGCACAAAGTTGACAAGCTTTTTTGTTGAGAAGCGAAATGAAAATGAAACTGAAAGCAGCAGCAGAAGCCGAATGAAAATTGGTCCCAAAATTTGTGGACATTTACGATGATTTTGTTGTTGTAATATTTTGTTCTTTGGGGGGACAGAGTGAGGTGAGCAATTTGAGGGAAAACTTTTTGAACTGCGTCCAAGTACTTCAATTTAAACTTTTTAGCCAGTCCCCACAAGTTAATTTTTTGTTCTCCGTTTTGGGCCGCCTTCATTTGGCTTCAAGGACGCCAGAGATTTGCTAAGAAAGCGGGAATCGGTAGGGCTTTCGGATTAAGGACATTAGAAAAGGGTTGCAGCTGAAACTAAATGAATTGCTAATTAAGTTGGCCCAAAACCAGGCTAAGGCAAGCTAAGCCTGGCAAATTGTTATAAATCCCAGAAGCATTATAAAGCCCAGTTGCAAGGCAATTTTTTTCGTATTTTTCCTCATGCTCAGCGACGCGTGTCGAACTTCATTTTGATATGGGTCCAGGTCACTGACATATCAATTTGACCACAAAAGCCTTCAGACAAAGCCGGACCCAAGTTGGCCACAGAATTCAATTTGGCCACAATGAGACGAACATGAAAAATACTCAAAAATTTCACTCTTGTCAGTAGTTTTGCGGAATGTTGGCAAACTTTTATTTGCGAGGGAGTTCAAAAGGTGCGTGTCGTCTAGTGTGAAATTCAGAGTGCAAAAGACGAAAGCCAAATGGCACGGGGAATGGCCATTTCAATTCCATGATATGGAAAATTCCGAAAGCAAATCGAACGAAATCCATTTCAAGCTGATAAAATATGTTTCAAGTATTTGCTGATGAAAAAGTTGCCTGCCGAGAAGTTGAGCAATAAATATGGGGAATAAATGTTTGCATTTTGCACCTAGAGAAAATGTTGACAGTAATTTGAAATAAGTTTTGAATAAAATTAAAGTAAGCATTGCTAGTTTTCAAAGTACAATTATTTATAAATATTCTATTAACTTTAAATTCTTTTAGAAATTATTAAAATTTGAAGCTAATCCTCGAAATTAATTAAATATAAGTTAAGCTTTAAGTACTCAAAGTGCACAAACAATTGGTAGGTAAAATAAATATGATTTTTTACTTTCAACCTTTAGTTTTCTTTATACTGTAAATATCACATTTTTAGCATTATTACTTGGAGTGCATGGCTCTTAGCAGGACATTCATTTTTGTCTGCTAGTGAAATATTTTTGCAGTTCCCAGCTTAAATTAGCATTCTGTTCAGTGAACCATAAGCACTTAAATCATCCCGACTGCAATTCGCAAATGACGTGCTTTTTTTTTGGGGTGTGACCACCGAGTGTCCCATGGAAATGACAGCACTCTCGTGTCAATAACACAGTCAAAAGCAGCTCGCAAAATCCTGGAAAATGCTGGAAAACCTCATCTGCCTTGCAGGACTAATTGGTTGATGATTATGCAGTGCCTTTGTCCACAGGATGCGCTTTTCAAATTCTCACCCATCCTGTCGGTCGTCGGGAAGAGTCCTTGTTGTGGTGGGACAATGATATGATGTGTCAATCAATCATGTTCATCTGATTGATCTCGGTGGGCGGCAGTCGTGTAGTTTGTCAAATCGAGAAAGTTGAGCACGGACATATAGAAGTTTGGTTCCAAGTCCCATGTCCGAGTCCCGTCCCGAGCTAAACGAAATTTTAATGGCAAAATTTGGGAACTTAAATCAAAAGCACATCGAAGTCGATGACCCTAATTGGAAGTGAACTCAATATGCTCCATCATGATGGCTCACTTCCTTCTTAACGCACATTGGCTCGGATCCACTCGAGGCCAAACACATGTCGGCAATCGATGATAAATGATTACTTATAATGCCGTTAACGCATATAGCCCAGATCCTTCGGCTGGAGAAAAACAAGCAAATCAACTGGCCATAAAAGCTCCAGGAATTTATGTCTATATCGATGACGTCGTTTCTTAAGGCATAAAAATTCCACTCAGCCCTCGGCCGTTTTTCTCCCATTTGCATTATATTATTTGTTATTGATTTTATGACAGCCTATCCTCAATGTGCTCTTTTTATGCGGCTTCCCTTTAAATCCAAAGCCAATTTAACTGTCGGCCATGTTAATTTTTTTCCCTTAAACGGAGCTTAATTGGTCAAATTATGTGTGCAAGCAAAGTAAGGGGAGGGCCAAAAAAAAGCCACAAAAAGTAAGGCAAGTCGGAAAAAACTGAACGGAAATACAACACTTTTTCTACATATAAATATACTATTCAAACCAGGAACACCCTTTGGAATGGCCCCAAAGTTTGTTAGAGTTGATGAAACTGGTAAGTGTTTAGCGGGGAAAATCTATATTTTCAATTAAAAATTGTTGGTATTCAGTTCATCAAATAAATCCTTTTTAAAGCCTTAAAAAAATATGAAAAAAGTATATGTAAACCAAATACATAAATTTTATTCTTCTTTTTGAGAATGTTAGGAAATTTGTCAATAAATAAAAAAAGTTCAACTTGGCTTCTTCTAATAATATAATTCCGAAGCTGGATTGTATCACAAAATATACATTTTTAAACGCAAAATATAAAATTAAAAACATAATACTTAGAAACTCTTTTAAAAAATACACAATTTTCCTCTTTTTATAACATCATTTTCTAGGAATTCCACAGAATTTTCAAAGGGCTCCATGCAGCACAAGGCAAAAACTCCGCTAAATGCGAAGGGCACACAAAGCTGCTGCCAATTGCAGTCGGCTAGTGGATGGTATGTGGTGGCTTGACGTTTAATTTAAAATGAAATACATCAGGCTGGCCAATTATTTGAGCAATTTGGCAAATTAGTGGCTCAAGTCATTTGGGCTAGCCCCAAAAAGGGCGGCGGCAATTACCGCAGTCAGTGTGCCACCCCTTTCTCCTTCTCTTGGCGGCAATGCAAATAATTGTAGCACACTTTCCCGCAGCTGCTGCTGCTAATTACCGCACAAGAGAGACAATTGGATCTAGAGAGAGCGAAAGTCTGAGCCCCAAATGCACAAATGCACAAGGTTAACACAGCTTGACTTTTGTCAGCGCCGTCTCAAGTGTGCCGCCACGCACATAACCTCGTATAGTCACTGGGACGAGCTGTGGGCCAAGTTAAAACGCATTTGTGCCGAAAACAATGGCGCCCAGCCAGCGAAGGGTGAAATCTGAATGGGATTTAGACAACAAAAAATAACAAGAACAGTCAAAGCGGGCCACACAATGAAATTTTAATTAAGTCTGAGCTGGAGCTCGCTTTGTGCTGATGCAGCCGAATGAAAATGCCACTGATTATGTTTGTACACCGGCTACCTATTATTTTTCTTGGCTTTGAATAGGATATACGGGTCTGGGATAGTTGAGAAAATATGCTTAGCCAAGGCTAAATTTTGGGATATGGGCTAAGGTAAATATTAAGATAAGAACGCACGGCTTTCCAATCTCTTGTATGTTAAAAATAAGGATTATAAAAATACAAATTATTTGAAGTTTTATACTAAAGCAGTTAAATTAATTGTTTTATTGATATTATAGCAAGTAATTGTTGGTATTTAGACCCAAGTAACTTGAGTAAATGGAATTTTCCTGTTAAACAAGTATCCGTTTTCTTAATTTTTTTTATTAATTTACATTCATTTTAAGAGATGAGATGGTTTTCCTCAAATACTTAGCAAATATTGGTATTTATTTTCTCCATTTTATTGTGTTAATTTTATTTGTTTAATTTTAAAATATCCCCAGGGTATCCCTAAGTCCAACCTTAAGGAACATATCCTGCTTGAATGGCTCTTAAACTGCTAAAATGCTGGCGTTCACATATATTTGTTTGCAATTTTTCTGCATGTGCATCATGCATTTACTTTTCTACTTTTACTTTTACCCCAACCATTTCGCCTTTCCCCCTTTCACGCTCTAAACACCCATTTCCCCCTGTGTATCTCAGCCCGTATTCCTTTGTTCCTTTTGTATGCGTCTGAATGGCTACACAAATACAAAACGTCTGCGCATTGTATCTTGTTTAGTATGAAACATAAATGCATTTGTGTAATTACACAACATACATAACTGTATCTGGCGAGCCTTGTTTTAGGTTGTCTGGTTGTTGGTCTGAAAGCAGAGGGGGGAGAGCAGAATAGCGGACGAGTTGCCGGCTTCTCACTAATTGAAGTAAATGTGCTAAAGGCTTGCCCAAGTTATTCGCAATGGGAGTGTTCTTTGGCTAATGATTGTTAATGGATTCATTAGGAATCTGTATTTTTATCTTCAGCTAGCTGGGTTTAATTCAAGTTAAACAAATTTAAGGGAGCTGCTTTTATGCAATGGAAAATATTTAACAAGAAAAATACCATTTAAAGGACCAAAAAACTGTTAAAGGCTAAGAAAGTTGGGTAATTTTATTATAAACTTTGTAATTAAAGCTTAATTCTCTTTAAATGAATTTGAAACATATCTAACGAATTTGTAACATTTATTTTATTTAATTTTCTGCATATCAGACCAAAATGTATTTCTTAAATATTTTGTTCTCTGATTAAGTAATTAAACGATTTGTTTTGGATTATAATTACAGTCAACCTCTTGAGAACTTACTTGTAATACATAAATAGCCCAAATGGCGAGTCAATTTAATTAAATAAATAAACACAAAATATGTTTTAAAATTTTTATAAAATATTATTAAAATTTTGCACATATATATCTATATATCCTTAAGTTCAAAGTACGTACATTAAAGTGAATCCGCTTGGCTTATGATAACCCAATCAGCTCGGTAACAACTAATTGCAACAATTGCTCTCGTAATCGAATAGTTAATTATGCTCAGCATGCAACAGGCCAAGTCAAGCTATGCGGTCTCTGCTCTCATTTAGTTTTCATTACGAACTTTGGCGTGGCACGTGATGGGCATAGATAAATGAAGACAAATAACTCTTTCGCTCACATCCACCCAAACCAGAATCCAAGCTCAAGCCCGGGCAAGCCGGACCTAACCAAACCCCACGATTTGTATGCACAGTCTGACCACAGAGTGTAATACAATGGAAAAATTACTTGCTTACCTCTGGATCGCAGCACCCTGCTGCCTGCGCCCTATTTAATTAAGCACTTAATTATTTAATGCGCTGATTGTGCAATATTTCAAAGGACCCCACCCTGTACTTAGCTTTGCTTAGCTCAGCTTAGCCTGGGTCCTTTGGGAATGACCGGTAGGGTGGACCTCAGAGCAATGCAATTTTGAAAACGAAAATATATAATTGAAGTTATGGAAAACTGTCTAAATATTTTATTAAAAATAATTCACAAAAAATATCTGTAAAAATAAGTTTAGGCTAAGACATTGCAATGGGAAACTTTGAATAAATTACTCATACGACCTGTTAGCCGGTTAAAGTTGATTATGAAACATTTTTAAAAATTGCCGAAAGATTATAAAATAATATTAATATAACTGTAATTATTAATTGTTTTACATTATTAAGTTAAGCTTAAGAAAATACTTCTGAAACCCAATACGACCTGTTACCTTATTAAATAATCAATAAATCATTTTTATTATAATACAGCTTCTACTGTTCACAAAATTTGTCAGGTCCACTCTCATAAGGAAGTGTGTGTACGTTTTTGGGAAACGAGAGGGTGTTAAGGTGTCATAATTATCGCTTTGGGTAGCCGAAATTTAATCAGACCACCGCCACATATGTACATGCATAGGCCAAGTCAAGGTGCGGCTCCGAGTTTCCATTTGATTGCCTTTCTCCAGACAGAAATTAAATGAAGCAAAGTAGAATATTACACTTAAAACAATAATAACATTATTATGTATTTAATTAATATACTCAATATAATACTCAATATTTTATAATATAATATTTATTGGGTATAAATAGAAATAAATTTAAATTTGTAGTATTTTTCCTGTCGCAATAATTCCTTGTCATCTTAAATTTTAATTCTGTTTAAAAATGACTCCTTCACATTTGCCAAAAATATATCTTTGGCACCATATGGAATTCACAGCCATTGTAAAACTTTTAATAAAGTCCACCACCATTTCTATGGCGGCAATTGCATTTCATTTCCATATGTTGGCTCTAGCAACCGCTTGTCTTTCTAATTAAACGTTAGGAGAACTTGGCACTCAGTTCTATTATGGCCAGCCTGGTCAGCTATTATGATGCTCATTCTTCTGCTGAGAATTAATGAAAATGTATAAAAGAAACTAAAGAAGACTAAGAGTGCACATTATTAAATAAATTCCCTCACAACAACATTTTATGTGCAGCCGACAAAGTGAATTAAAGATGTCTTAAAAATAAATTGCAAATAATACAAAATGGAAGTAATCCCCTTGAAACTAACACAGTGTCGAACCCTTGAAACCTATGTTTGTTTTTTTAGTGTCATTATTTATTTACATTAATCCGAGCCTGTCCATGCATTCATTATTCAATCAGCAGTTTTCAATTAATGGCTAAGACAACAAGACCCCTCTCGCCGCGTTTCCAATCCCAATTCCATTAAAACACGAATCAATTTAATAGAGTTCTCACTCCCTCCGCTCCCTAGAGATAAAGCAAATATTGGTTCTCTTCGCGATGCATGTACATATACCAAAAAAGAAAAAAAAGAACAGAAAAAAACCAAAACACCGAAAAACAAAATCAATTGAAAATGTTTGCTGCACTCAAATTAAAAACACAAACAGACCGACTGCTGCCAGAGCTACATAGTGTGTAAGAGCGAATGTAAACAAAATGGCAAATAAATTTGATTTGTATGCAACAAATGGAGGCAAAGCGAAATAAATACACTGAGGGACGGGGAAATTTATACGTTTCATGCATTTAAAATGGTAAAACAAGTGAAAGCTCCCCACCACAGGGATGCCCCCTTTGTAGCCCTGGCACACATATTCTCAGCCTTGTTGTGCGGCAGAAAATTTGCGCTATTAATATTTGCTTTCAACTGGCAACAGCCCCCAGTCCCATTGCCATCCCCCATTGCAGTCCCCAGGAGCAACTCCTCCTTCTCCTCCTGGTTACCCCTTACCCCCGGCACTCCTCGGAACTATCAACACATCTGCCAGCGGCATTGTCAGTTGACAATGGTCCTTTTGGGGCGGCGGGGAACGGACACACAGGGGAGGACCAACGCTCGGCAATGGTGCGTATTATGGCTGCAGTTATGGGAGTGTGTATTCAGTGCATCCTTATGTATAGGAGGATTCTCTATATTTAAAAAGGCTCAAGCGGCACTTAACTTCTGCTCAAAGCACACAAAGCACTGTGGGCGCTTTGTGCAACAATTACTAGGTACTAAATATTTGGTAAATAAATTTTTATTAATAAATATTTGGGAACTTCAAGAAACTTTAATATATTTAACCCTTGGTTAAGACTAATTTTTAATAAAAGTATGTTAAAAATCATAGGTAAACGTTAAATTTAGAAGTATACCTACACGCATTATATACATATATATTTATTTTGTATGATATTTAATATATTTCTATAGTTTCATATATATACATACTCCCTTTTTTAGTTTGTCCTGAAAATGAAGACTCCTAAGGCTTCTGTTAACCATTTCATAAAAAATCAATTAGTAAATCTACTTTTAGATATTTTCCAGTCTCTTGAAATTTTAAAAACACATGAACCAAAAATGAGCCCTTTACCAGTGCTTTTATTAACAAAAAAATATGATTTTATTCCATTCACTTTTGTTTACTTTGACTTCAAATGAAAATTTTTAGTGATTTTTTTGCAGTTACAAATCTAAATTTATTACCCCGACTTTCCCAGTCATGGCCCTTTTGGAGTTTTGCCGGGAGAATACGGAATATTGGGGTATACAGGGCAGCAGAAGGCAGTTCTCCCGATGAGTCCAAGGCGGAGCTAAAACCAGTTCCGAGGTGGAGATACGCTCTTACGCTCGTTAAGATAGTCTTCCTGCTGCTGTTATGGGGCTTCTTCACAATCACCCTGATCCGATGGGCCCCCAATAAGACTGAAACGACTATGGTTACCGTGCTGCCCAATGAGATCAAGGTCCATAGCCTGGTTCAAACTAAAGGTGCCGTCAAGGTCACCCTGCAGGGACCCATCGATGAGAAGCTGCAGACGTCCCCGGTGAATACGGAGAACGTTGCTTCGGTTGGTGTGCGCGTGGAGTGGCGCGACTTGGGCACGAACCAGACCATCCAGCGTACGGACATGTGGAGTGTGTATCTGCTGACGGAGCCGCACGGCTATGGCGAGGCATCCAAAATCTTTAACATTGCGAAGAGCGGGCGAAGCGGACTCGAGGCAGTGGTGTCGTTGGAGAGCAAGAGCGATAACCCGGTTTCCCTGGTCATGGTCACCAATTCGTCTCCCATTGTGTCCAAGTTTGGGCTTATCTATGCCGCCCTCTTGCTCCTGGGCTTTTACATCCTAATCGTTCTCGAGCTTACGGATCACACGTTCGCCGCCCTTTTAATGGCAAACTGCGGCGTCGCGATACTCGCGGCGTTGGGAGACCGACCCACTCTGACCACTATCATCTCGTGGGTGGACATCGAGACCCTGATGCTTCTGATCGGCATGATGATTATTGTGGGCATAATGTTAGAGACCGGGCTCTTCGACTGGCTTGCCATTACGGCCTACCGTATTTCGAAGGGCCATCCCTGGCCACTGATCTTCATCCTGGGCTTAATCACTGCCGTTATGTCTTGTGTCCTCGACAATGTGACGATGCTGCTTCTGATGGGCCCCATCTCTATCCGACTGTGCGAGGCGGTCAAGGTTCAGACGCCGCTGGTCCTGCTCGTGGTGGTAATGTACTCGAATCTCGGTGGCGCTTTGACCCCTGTCGGAGATCCGCCGAATGTGATTATATCCACAAACCATGAGGTGGTGAAGGCCGGTATCAACTTCCCCATCTTCGTGGTGCACATGATACCCGGCGTGCTGGTCTCGCTGTTATTGGCCACTCTCTTCTTCTATCTGAGCATGCGGAAGAAGATGTTCAAGCTGCGTGAGGAGCAGATCAGGGCTTCGGCCTACAGGGAAACGATGCGGCGCCGGCTGACCGATGAGGTTACGCAAAGAGCGACTACGATGATGAAAAGATATCAACCGAAGAAGAGGAAGGTCAAACCATCAAATAATTATTTTGAGACACTGGCGTACCTGCAAACCCACTTCGGCATCCAGGATATGCCGCTGCTGATTAAGTGCCTGATTGTGTTGGCCGTGGTCGTGATCGGTTTTCTGATGCACCCTCTGCCATTCATGTCGGGCGGCACGCTCGGCTGGGTATCCATCCTGGGAGCCTTCCTGCTGATCATCCTGTCAACGACGAAGAATATCACGCCGATTCTCATTCACGTTGAGTGGGCGGCCCTGATCTTTCTAGCCGCCCTATTCGTGCTCGTTGAGGTCGTGGATCGGCTGGGATTAATCCTCTTTCTAAGCGACCATACGGTAGCTGTGATTTCCAGCGTGGACCAGCGCCATCAAACGATGGTGGCTATTCTCATGATACTCTGGATAACGGCCATCCTGGCGGCCATTGTGGGAAATGTGCCGGTGACAACGATGATGCTCAAGCTGATCCTGGACCTGGCGAACAACGAAAAGGTCAGAGTCCCGATACAACCGCTCGTCTGGGCCTTGACCTACGGTGCCTGCTACGGGGCCAATGGAACCCTTTTCGGATCCACTGCCAACATAGTCGGAGCAGCCATTGCCAAACAATATGGCTACCGTATCACCTTCATGCAGTTCTTCCGGTACGGCTTCCCCTTGACGATTATCACGCTTTTGATCGTCTCAGGCTACCTGCTGATCGCACACGTGGTCTTTACCTGGCACAAGACATAGGTCGTCGCAGAGTAGAGAATATCTACGTATTTGATTGTTCGATGCGGTTTAGAGAATCTGTGAGTATCCTTGCTGTGGAGGTGTAAAAGCGTCGAGCTCTTTAATGTCAATATTCATATCTTGGATCAGCTGGGTTTCGTGTGTGGATCGTTCATGGTGAAAAGAGGAAACTAAATTAAGTTACATTTTAAAGATGTTAATGAAGTAAAGTGAAAGTGACATTCTTAAATTTTGATTTCTTCGTATTTTTTTTTTTTTAAGGAGAGAGACCATTTTAGGTGTTTGTAAAAATCTTGTATAATCAGTATTGAAGAATATCAATATATTTAAGTGCCTAAAATACAACAAAGGAAAAGGCGTCGAATAAAAATATTTTAACTAAAAGGAAAAAGGGTGCCCAATAGTTACATTTAAATTCGTTCAGCAAGAAAAAGAATTTCCGTTTGCCTTCTATTTACCTTCTAAATTGAATTCAATTTATAATACATAATAATATTTATTTTAAATGTAACTGACAATTTGTTTTAATACTTTTCATACTTATCAAATTCGGATTTATTATTATTATGATTTGGTCAAAATTCAATTTTTATGTCACTGCAATATAGCTTGCATTTATTAAAGCTCTAAAAGAGACAAATTAAAAGACATCTCCTGATAGATTTTTCCATTCATAGACAGGGTCACAACTGCTCCATTACATAAAGCATTAGGAAAGTAATAAATTCGGCATGCTCGCACCTACGTAGAATCAACAACCCTATTCAATGCATTTTTTTCTACAACAAAAAGGATTTTTTCCCCACTGTAATAATTGTATATAGCATACTTTGGTGCGCTGCGACCCCCAACAACTCCGGCAGCAATGGCAATGCATAGCTCGGCGAAATTCTTCCGCTTAATCGCGCAATAATAGCTCAAGGGTGTTAAATATGCATAAACAGCGACAACAAAGCCAACAACTGCGATTACAACTGACTAGATCTCTGGGTGCAGCTGCAACAACTTAACCACATCTGGTCCCAGGGTCCTTGTGGCTATGTATTCGTATTATCCCACTCAAATACGAGCTGAATGAAGGCCCCTCCTCGGAGGGTTTTTAAATGTTGCAAAATAATTGGTTGCAATTACACTCCCTTACAAAGTTAATTAACAAATTTAAGTAAAATGCGGCAGTCATGCCCAAAGCGACGGGGAGGTTGTGTTGAGTTGCAACCTAGCTTATTAAAGCCAAAGCCCCAACGTTGTACATCTGAATTCTTCCTCAGTGGCAGGCAGGCAGCAATCAAAGAAATTCTTGGGAAAACGCGAATAACGATTTCCCCGCGAGGGTAAAACAAGGCCAGGCCTTAACAACAAACACATGCAATCCGCCAATAAATCAACTAATTAAATATTCCAATTCGGAGCTGAAGTATTTGATTTTTGCAAATTTAAACAATACGCCGACACACTTACACAACGAGGGAGCACAACCCTTGTTTGCTGTTTTGCATTCTGACTCTGATTTGATGTTGATGTCGCGACTTGAATCAACATCAGCAAAAGCAACAATAGCAACAGATATATATTATATATTGGAAAAACACGCGACGACACGAAAAATGACTGAAATAATTTCAAATGAAATGAAATAAAATAAAGCGAAATGTCTGATTGCGTTGGCATTTTTGGCTTTGCGAGGTTTGATTTGCTCTCCATGGCAAACATGAAGGTGGCTTTGCATGTGAGCCGCACACCGAACAATGGCAGCAGCAAAACCCTTATATAAAAAATATACAGCCAAAGGCAGCTGGCTGTATGTGGCAACAATGGAGCAACAGGGCTAAAAGCAGTGGAAACGTAACACTAATTACCGTAATTGCGCTGGGCGTGTAGAAACACTTGATGAAGGCGACGAGGACAAAACTTTAACTTGGCCTCTGGCCTCGAACCTCTAACCCCACTTGGCCACATCTCGGAGTCCGGATCAGTGCTGAAGGCGTGATTACAGTTGGCATTAAAAGTTTGAAAATAAATCTGAGGCTTACTCTTAAAGGATTTATTTTTGGTATTTATATCTCTGCTTTCAATTTTTACAAGAATTTAAATTACTAGTTTCTATTAGATCCAACCTTAAGTTTTCCCTTGAGAGAATATATATCATATTTAAAATAGTTAAAACTGTTTAAGCTTTAGTCTCGTGCCTTTTTAAAGAATTGAATCTTGAAATATGAATTAATACGTTATAAGAGGCAGTATGTAATTCTATATAATATTCATAAAACCAGGAAATAATGTTCATCAGCATTTTATTACTAATAAAAAGACCCGTATGGGATTAAGAGCTAAAATATAAGCAATTAACTCATAAGATATTGTTTAAACATACAAAATATATCTCTGATTAAGATATACTCTCCCGATCACGCTGCCAGCTCTATTCATCAGAATATAAAACTCGTTACCCGGTTATGCGAACGCGTCACGTTGGCATCGCGTGCGCTGGGCAACGTGTGTCGAGCGATATAACGTATACGCCAAGGCGGCCAAATGTGTAGAAATGAAACATTAAATTACATTGGATTCTCCGCGTGTTTCTTCACCACTTCATCCTCTCTCTCTCTCACCGCTAGATTCCAGTTGGCCATTGTCTCTGGGGCAGGTGTGGCCCACACGTAGATCGCGCACGTAGCTGAAATTGTAAGCACTCCGCAGCATTGGAAGGACGGAGTCGCAGAGAGAGAAGGCACGACGGATAGTCAGACAGACCGCCGGCGGTTTCGTTTTGAAGTGGCCTTTAATAGTTGGCTGTCTGCAGCTGCCGCAGCCGGGGGAAGCGGGAAAGCGAAAAACTCGAAAACTGGCTGCGGCAAATGCATATACGAATGTGGCGTGTTGGCAAGCCAGAATTCTGTTTAATAAAATGGTGAGGAAAACAGAACTCGTACTCGTACTCATACGCAAATGGCATTGCAGCAAACACGAACTGAAAGTGTAATTATGCAGATGTTTGAGGATCAACCACAACTATGATTTATGTATGTATGTCTGCCGGCGCACAAAACGAACCCAAGCATCGGTCCTAATTACATCTGCAGCACTGGGGCCTCGGAAGAATGCATAAAATTAACCTCACTCACGAAGTTCGAAACCGCCTTTCACCTGAGCAGGACGAAGGACCGAGGACAATCATGAATTAAATCAAAGGCAACGGACTTAAGGACACAAAAGTAATTAACTCGGCCTCGTATGAATGCCCAGAGCCATCATCAATTTCCCAACTTGTCACTCGCCGCCGCCGCCTCTGGGAGCTGGTGTTAATTCTCGTCTAATTTGTGATTCACCTGTCTTCCACACCCACACGACCACATCAACAATTAAAAATCCTTTAGTCCAACATAAAAATGCCATTAAATCTGTCGGTGATTATCCTTGTTTTGTGGGCATGTCCGGAATTGTTTGTTTGCCAGGAGATGTGCAAGCATAGGATTAGTGAAGGGACACAAGGTGAATTTGATAAAATTAGATATCGAAAAGCAGGGTCTTAGTGAATTACAAGTAGCTTATATTTAAGAAGGGGGTTTGTTTTTGAATATTTTGTTACCAATAATAAATTGAAGAGAAATTTGCATTTACTTTGGATACATACTCTTGCTTCTAACTTTACTTAATCTCATTTAGCAACTTAAATTAGGCTTTCTAAATATTTAATCCAAATTGTATTACATTTTCAGATTGCATTCCATCCTCTCATCCTAATCATTGGAATTTCTCAACCATTTAGGACAACAAAATCTAACTGATTCTGGAATCGCTTGAGCTAATCTCCTGCAATTACAATAAATATGTATGTATTTACCTTGAAAGTCGGACTCCACCGCAATCCCATCACGATGCCATCTTTAGTGGCGCACCAAAATATCCTCTGGTCACGCACTCCCATGTCCAGGCAGTTGTTTCCCGGACTAATACACAGACCCTAGAGCTGAAGGAGTAGGGGTTGTCATGACCATATCTCAGCCGAGTTGTCCTTGGGGTTATTGTTATTTTGATAGTCCCATTGCATTTTTTACATAGCTCTCCGAGGCTGGCTGTACATTGTTTACTGATGGTCATAATGATTACTTATTTCGAGGATTACTTCCTCGCTCCGTACCTCCCACCGCCCCCTTTTATTGGCATTGTTAATATTTGCTTTGTTGGCATCCTTGGTTTATTTGCTCAGGATTTGCAAGAATACCAGAGTATGCTCTTTCTGGCCATACATATATACGAGTATACACGCTCATTTAGTTTTATTGCGTATTTCGGATTGTGGCATTCGGGATATTTTGCTGGTTGCTTTAGTATTTTAAAGAGGCCCCGCAAAAAATGCCAGCTATTTTGTTAGCATTTATTTACTTGAGGTTTGACTACGCAAAAAGGAGGCAATTATAATTTTTGGTCTTTGTGCGGAAATTCTTGAGTGTTTCAGAGGAAATATTTTGGACAAGGAAAGTGAATTTATTGCGCCAAAGTACAAAGTGATTTAAGAAATGTGAATCAATTATTATTAAAAAACAGGAATCTATAAAATAGTTTAGGCAGTACAGATGAAATATGTTAAAGATCAAATAAATACACAAAAGTAAATAAATTTAAGGTAATAAGACAATAATCTTACATAATTAATTCGAATTATGGTCTTTATATTAATCATAAATATTATTAAATATGTATTTCCGATATTTCTATATCAATTAAGTATTGTAACATTCATAAACTCAATTGTGCGCAACATCCTAAAGTCCTGAATATGAAAGAACAAAAGAATATTATGTATACAATAATTCAAAAATCCAAAAATCGTTTTTACCCACTTGATTAATGATTTGGATGAGTCAAAATGAATACCAAACAGGCCACGCCAGGAAGAGCCGCCCGAAGAAAGTGTCTTAAAGGCCATCAGAGAATATTCATAAATCACAGAGACGTTCATTAATTCGCCAGTTGACAATTGGTCAATGCTCGCGATTTAAAATGCATTAAGAATTCGCAGAAAACAAAAAATTATGCCGCAAAAAATGGAAAGAAAAGGCAAAAAGAGCAGCACTCAACTGCCTGTCCCGGCCACAAAAATGATTAATGACAAATTATTTTATGAGGGCAAGGAAAAGCATGGGACCGAGGCAGGTTGAGTACATAGCATTAAATGTATTTAAATTATTATTACTCAGCCGAAAAGGAAATTAAAAGCGGGCGAAGAAGCCAGGGCCCTGCTGCTGGCCCCTCATGATGTCCTGCTCAAATAAGAATGGCAAATAAATCATGAATATTAAGTTGCCCGGCGGAGAGAACAAAAGTCAATTGGTCACAGTTCATTGGGTGAGGCAGGGAGAAGTATGAGGAGGGCTAGGCCACTTGAGAGCTCAACGGCTTAGAAAATAACCATCTGCCTTCCCCCAGTGCCTTCCATTTGATTAGACGCCTGTCGACCGGTTCTCCCCATATTTCCTCCAATTTCACTCGAGGGACACAAATGTTTATGCAGTTGGATTCAATTTTTCGATCCAACTCGAGAAATTGAATGATGCCACACAGCCTCTCCAAGGATAAATCGATTAGTGTGTGAGTGTGGTTGTGTGTGGAAAACCTGCTCTTAGGGCATTTTTGGTTTTTGTTTATTAAATTTTGACCCAACTGGGAAAATAGCCCCACAATGCAGCCAAACGGAATTTGGAATATTTTTCATACTTTCCTCGCACACTTATTGAATTCAGATTTTCATTTTATTATTATTATTTTTTTTTTGCCTGATGTGTGTGATATTGCTTTCGCATTCTGATACACAGTTTTCCATTAGCAGAAAGTGAACAATTCCTTGAGGATATAGAGTGATTGAAATGGGTCTCAAAAGTTGCTAAAAGTTGTAAGCCTAGTTAGGAATTTTAATTTTTTAGGCACTTAGATCAAGAGGTTTAAAAATGTATCTACTATAAGCCGTATACATTTTATTTTAATAATATTTTAGGTAAAACTTGGTGAAGTTATTTTAATTTTCCAAATGAGTTGGTTGATATTTGGGAAAGGGAAAGAACACCTTAAAATATTATTTAATCTTTGGCTAAATATAAACTAAATGTGTAAAGTCATATGGAATAAAAATCAGTTAATTACACCTGTAGTACCTACTGCTTAATAAAGAGATACTTATTTAAGTTTGAATTTACTTAAATGTTAGATTAAATTATTAATCACCTGTTTAATTAGTGCTTAAACAATGTCTGCTACAAAACAAAAAGTGTACAAGTGCTACATAAAATTTATTTCACTAAAGGCCGGCTTATATGGTTCTCCAAGTAAGGCCTCCTTGATTCCACCTGTTTGTCAAGTAAATGCAACGAAAATCTTATGGTTAGCATAAAACACACAATCCCCAAGCCGCAAATGAAAGGCACAAAATCCAGGCAATACAAGGGCTCAGCCGAACAGACAGAAAAGTGACGGGGGGAGAGGGGGGTTGTGGCATAAGAAAACCTGAGAAGGAAGAGAAAATTGCGATGGGTGGGGTTGCAGGGGGACCAGATGACTGAGAGGCGACTCGGGCTACGTAATTTCGTCTAAGTGGGTGAAACAAATGTTGAGATTGCAGGCCCGAAAATTCCGCAAAACGAGAAGTCCTTCTCCGTCGGCGCACCCCCTTGACCCACTGCGACTTTTCTTTTCCATATTTCCTGCTTCAGACGGAGTCGAGTGGTGCCTTAAAAAGAAAAAAAATAAGAAGAAAATAAGAGGAGAACAGAATAAAAGGAGCAAGCAAATGACAAGCCATAAAAATTGAGTATACGCATTGGTTGCTTAAGGGATCAAAGGATACTCACACACCACACTCTTGTGTATATTTTTGCACTCTGCTGCTGTTGTGTGTGCGCCTGTGTGTGCTTCTGTTTGATGGCATTCGATTGGCATTTTCAATGTATATAAGTGGCTGGCTGCTCCTCCGTTGGGTGAAAAGTTATTGCATCATAATTTCCCACACTAAGCATTTATATTGCACATAATTACGCGCCCAGCAATGCGCTGCCTATAGAAAGGCAAACGGATATAGGACACCCGTACAAACAATGCAAGTGAAGGACATCATAAATGTTAAGGGTTATCTTCCGACTAGATTATTTAACATAAATAAATGGGAATCCATCGATTCCTATTGCGATCTTATACTAAATAAACTATACTAATGAATCGGTTTATACATAAACATATTTTAGGCATATTTTGAATTATAATCCTATCTTATGTTGTTTTAAGAATCAAGAAAGTTTTAAGAAAACATAACAAATAAAAGAGGGAATTAAACCCAAATCGAACTTAAAATATAATCAGAATTTCCAGCAGCCAATCATAACAAAAGTTTAATAAAGACAAACGCATTTTCCAAGCTTATCAAAGGGGTCCTTGCCTGATTGGAATAATACCGAACGAAATCGGCGTTTTAATGGCCGTGGCGGTTGTCCTCAGAAAGGCATTCAAATAGCACTGCAGACGCAATCCGTGCCCTCCATTCGGAGGGGATGAGGCTATAAAAATGCCTGTTAATGTTTTTAACGCTGGCAGGCCAGGACAATTGTCCTGCGGGGAACCAGGCTGCTGCTGCTGCTGCTGCTACTGGCGGTGCTGTCTGAGCTTATGGCCGAAACCATTATGGACAACTGCAATGGCGACAATAACACCGACGTTAATACTTCGCACCTGAGACCCATTGCAATGCCCCGCCGCCCGATTGCCTTTTTGTACAGGTGGTTGGCGCCGCGCCCAGAAGTATGCCATTAAACAGGAAAAAATCCAACCGCCACACACGACTTTCACTGAAATGTTGCCAAAAAAAGAGAGAGAAAAAAGGGATAGCAATTCGCTGACACGATGGCCTGCAAATGTAACACAAATTTTGCGGTTTTGCGGCTATCCCATTTAAGCAGCCAGCCTGCAACGGCAATAATAGTAGCTTGTAAGCTTGTTAGGTGTGAAATATGTTTTGGCACAGCCCATTTTTGCCATTTTGTTTATTTTCTGCATATTAAATAAATAGGATTTTCCGGAATAATATGGCAAATCGATAAATTCTATTTATTGGTTGTGTTTATTTAATGTGAAGAATTTAAAAGTATAATGATGCCATATTAACCAAACAGGTTTGCACTTTAGCTCTTTATTTATAGTATATTAAAGTATATTTAAAAATATATATGTAAGAAGCTGTAACAGGCTTTGTTTCACATTTATCATTTATATATACTCTTATTTTAAATCATATTAACGTTTCTACCAAATGTCCCTTTCCTGGTCTAACGAATATTCACCTTAAATGAATCGACACAAATTGGAAATTGTAATAAACATGATTAAACATTCACTTGCCATTTTCAAAGGCGTCCCTTATTTTGAATTGTAAAATTACAAGGAAATCATCATCAAGTGGCCGCACACCCACCGCTAATTGCTCAGCATTCAGCATTCGGTATTCGGCATTCAGCATTCGGCCCAGAGGCATTTTCACAATCAAATTGAGCATAAATCCAAACAAATGCTAGGCTCTGTCTCTGATTTGCTGGCCGGGGGCTGAGTTTAATTAAACGCGCGAAAAGCGCTGGAATTTTAATCGTTTAATTGAAAAACTTTAACCGTTAAGCGAATGGTGCGAGGAAGATATCATGGAATGGAAACGAGAAAGGATAGTTATATTGTGAAACACCGACTAAGAAATACCTACAATTAGGATTAAGATTAAAACCCTATATAAGTATATCTGGCGTACGAAACAGATTTCACCAGAAAAGAGAGTTTCCTGTCTAGGAAATTAGTTTTAAAAAGTTCTTTGAACTTCAATCATATTGCACCCCTGTTTTCGCCTTAAAATCCACCAAATCCAGGCGTTGTTATCGAATTTTCGCACTCCCCCGGAAAGCCGAATATGAAATCGCTGAAAAACTTTGACGGGGATCATCAAACGGATTTTTGAGCGACAGTTTTATGGCCCGCTTTTTGGTTGCTTTGTGGTAAAAACGAAAACTGTGGCGCCAGGGTCTGTGAGAAATTGCGACAGCTGATAGTTGACAGGCATTGCTCATACGCACCGTGTTCCACTGCGCCTCCATGGGATGTCAAAGTGAATGGTTCACCCTTTGCGTTTTTCCGCCAGTGTGTCGCTGGGCCGGGCAACATTAATTGACACGTGATAATTTAATTAACGTGGCAATTAGCCTGGCAACCAGAAAGATACTGTGCCGTGGCACATCGAAGATTCGGTAGAAGGATGGAGATGCTGGGCGACTAATTGGGTCAGCTCCGGGCCAGGCCCGGGAAACGAAACAGAAAGGGTGGGTGGTCGGCGTGTGTTCATCCATTGTTTTCCCATTGGCCCGAAGCCATCGTGCTCCCCGGTGCCCCGGTGAATGGAGTGGAGTGCCTCTTAATTACGGTGTGCGCGCGTGTTGGCATAGAGGGATTTTCTTGTTAGCCTCTAACACCCCCAAAGACCGACGTAAAAGGCCACTAACCAACACCATCGGCGATGTCGCCGTCATTAACCACTTTGCATTGTTCGCCACAAAGTATGCAACAATAATTGACAACGCGCAAAACGGAAACAAAACGCAAAAATAAAGGAAACGGGGAGCTTTGAACCTGAGTCCCGGTCATTTGCCTCATTATACGATGGAAGATTTCTGTTTATGACACTAATTATCAAGGGGAAGTGGCTTCTTTGGTATCGTAATTGATAGTCAATAACTTTCTTGGGTCCTGTCTTCCGCTATTGCAGATGCCAATTATGAATAACAAATAATGCTATATATATAGGAATGCCGGAGTAATCGCAAAGGATTGGAAAATACTTGAAACGCTGCGCAAAAGAATGATACAAAATGTAAAACCTCACTTTTAAACTCCCATAATTTCATATTAATTCTACATGAGATACAACCCTTATTTACCTGCATCTATTTATAAAATTTGCTCACATTATCGAAACGGCCATTTAGCTGCAGCAAAACCATCAATTCCAATTTATTTTCAGTTCCAGCACGTCCGAAATAAGATGAGCAGATATATTTGGTTCACTCAATTTACTTAGCAAGCGTATTAAAATTAAACCTGATTTGCCCTTTAACCGGCTCAATTCTGTAACGTTACAGTTGGGTGCCTTGGTCGGGATTTAATTACAAGCGCCAAAGCGGCTCCTGCAGGGCCAATGGCAGTGGCAATAGAAATAGCAACGGCAGTGGCGAAAGCGGAGAGCTTGGCCCGCATCTAAGCGCATTAAGTATGCGCCGCGTGCGCCAATTAGGTTGAGTCAGCTGCCTGGACTTACGGCCAGTACTTGGCGCACACTTGCCTTGCCTTCCTTCTTTTCCGCCGCGCTTACAAACCAATTAACCTTTTGCAGTGTAATCGCTTCGGGTTCCATTATTGGCCGACTTACGGAGCACTTATTTGTCTCATCTTGCAGTCTTGAGTTTGCCATTAGCAAATCGACTGGACCCCGCCGACGTACATATCATCGGCCAGCGTTGTCGATTAACTTGCGGTCGAATCAAAAGCGAATCAATATCTCAGCAACCCATCCAGTTCCCTCTTCCAACGGCCCGAAGTGGTTGTGCGATGCGGAGCGACAAAGCTCCTTTCAATTTGGCTGGATGATGAGATGGGTCTTAAGACGCTTCTACTGGAGATAGTAATTGAACCAATTACTCATTGGGCACTTTATGTACTTTTAATAGGTTTTAGTTACTTTAAATTAATAAATACAATTATCAAATCAATTTAAAATAAGTCAAGAGTTTGATCCAAAATATTGTAAAGTCATACTTTTAACACCTTTCATCATTCTGTTTAGGTCGAAGAAGAATAATAAGTCGAAATGAAATAGAAGAATGGCAAAACGTTAAGTTGAAAAAAGAACAACTATGTAAAATGGTGCTTCCGGCTTTAAAAGAATACCGAACTTTTACAAATTTAAAACTTTTCTCTTCCCCCCAACCATTTTCTTATCACCATTTCTTTTTGTTATATAAGGGAACGAGAAGCAACAAAATTAAAACTCAAAAATGATCATAATATAAGATTTTTATTTATTTTGTTTAACGATAATTATATTAATAATGTACTGATTTCAATTCCGGTTTGTCGAACAATAGCTTACGCGAGTATCTTTAAATACTTTCCATTTTAAAATAAAGATTTGCTTGTGAAACCCACTCTAGGATTACATAAAATTAATTATTTAAATGATACTAATTTAATAATTTATTTTATAATAATTGCGAAAATTTAAATTCAACAAGGCTGCCACTCTGCTAACTAATTTCAAGAGAATTGCTTACTTATAGTGGTACTGCTAGCCTTTGATGCTAATTGTAAAGTGCAGCTTAAAAGTATGCTAATGAAAATATCGCCAGGATTTAACGTGTTTTTCATTAAAAAATTCCTTAAAAATATATAAAAAGAATTGATGATTAAAATAGGTATTATTGGAATGAATAAGACCCTAGAGCTGCTCTAAAAACCCCCTAAGTGTAAAATACGCGAATATATTTAAAAAAAGAGATTTTTCTGGGACAGTCTGGCAGCTTTGACATGAAGGCAGATTCAGTGTGCCCAGTCGCCGGGAAGGTCAAAATACATACCCGACCAGCCACTCGCTTCTGGCGGTAATACAGGCGGGCACACTCTTTCTTTCGAGCCACCAAACTCAAATCAAAATAAAAGTAATAATTCAACTTTAACTAATACATCACAGTATTCTAAATCAACATGGCGGATAGCGACAGCGATGACAGTGTGTTGTCCTACGTCACTGTGTTGGAATCTAACCCATTGGAGGCATCCATCTGCTCTCCGCTGTCAAAGCACGAGTTGGAGTACCTGGAACGGAAGCTAAACCAAATAATATATATTCAGCAGACGGATGTCAAGTACCACAAGGCCCTGCGCGACATGAGGGACCAGAGCAGCCTCTCGCTGCTGGTGGAGCCCAGCTTCTATGGACGCCACCAGCTTACGTCCGTGCTGGCGGTCGCCACGGCCAATGAGACCTATGTCTTCGATATCCGTGCCTTGGGCACCATATTCAAGGAACTGGCAGTAATCCTGGAGGCGGAGCTCCCCCGCAAGGTGGTGCACTACAGCCATCGAATCACCGATCATCTGGATCACCGGCATGGCATCCAACTGGGCGGAATCTGCGACACCTTCGTAGTCCTTTGCGTGGCCCGCCGCCGAAAATTGCCTTGTCCGTTGCCCGAAGCTATATCCCTTGTTTTCGGGCTACCGCTGGAGGAGCTGCTCTGCGAAGAGATCACCGGAGCCAGTGAGTCCCGCCGAAACTTCTCAGCCCGACCACTCACCCAAAGTCAGTTGCGTTATCTCGCAAAGATTGCCATATTGCAGCACAAGATGCACGATCGGCTGATCTACGGAAACATTTGCCTAGAAGTACAGCGCATGTCCCTGGCCTTCAGCCAGACCTTCTCTGATGTCCCGACGTCTAGTGATGTGGCTGTGAACATGGCTCCCTGCAGTCACTTTGGATTCCCTTCAATAGATTCTAGCTACAAGGTGATCACAGCCGAAAACGAAGTGTCGCTGCCGACGGCTAAGGAAATCGAGGAACACGAAATGAAGCACCAAAAATGCCGCAACTAAAAGGAAATCTGTATATATGTTCCCAGCCATATTTGCATGTAGTTCAATCCTTTAATCGCACCTATAACACGCTCAGTCTTTTCATTCCAACATCCCGTCTGGATCTCAATTCATTGGACTATGTATTGTAGCTGCCATACGAAAACGTGGAGTAATTCCCCAAAATTTAAAACCAAGAAATTCTTTAAGATGTATAATTTATGGCTCCCACAGGATCGAAAACAATTTACTGGGTCTCTCAGTAGAACTTTGAAGACGTTGAAATGAAACTATTTATCGTTAAAAATGAAAAACAAAATATTTAAGTTCATAGCATTAAGCGAAAAGTGCGATTCTATAATGTAACCGGAAAAGAATTATAAAATGAACTCTTGGCTGTTCTTAAAATAAATTTTATGTTCCTTAGAGAAAACTTTAAAATCTAAAAATTTGTTTTACTTCTAAGCCCACAATAAACCTTAATGGTCCAAGTCGAAAGTAAATGTCTTAACACTTAACCATTCCCAATTATAATATTTTCAATTATTTTTGTACGCGAAATTTAATCCGATAAAAAAACAGAATTAGTTACAAAATTTTGTGGCGTTCCATAGGTTAAATAATTTTAAATTAAAAAACAAACCTTCCTTAGCTTACGTACGTGTATGAATTATTTTCGGAACGCGCAAGGAAATCCTTCTCGATCAAATGCTCAATTTCCCTTTTAATTAGCTTTGTGTCCGGTTTAAAGTGATTCTTCAGTTCCTCAATAACCTCGCCAATTAGCTGTGTATGATTTATGATCATGCGCTTCTTCATAATCCGCACCACCGCACAACAGACTTGATTTTTTCGTTTTTCCATTATTTCTTTATCTTCGTATTTCGGTTCGATTTTTCTTTGCTTAGCTGGAACCGTGTTGATGTTGAAGTAACGTTTTCTGTTTGTGAATTTCCGTGCCACTTCCACAGAGGAGGATGCTGTTAATGACTCGGCACAGACTAGAATTTTCTCCCTTATGCAACTGTCCAATACCTGGAAAATGTTGTGCAAATAATTTCGTTAATTTAAGGGAAACTAAAATATAAAAAATCGAGGTAAATGCATTAAATGCAACCCCTTATCATAACAAAATGAGTAACGGAGTATAAGGTCATTTCTTTTTTTTCAACTAGAGACAAACTCACCGGTATAATGGTATCTATTTGAATGCCCAACGTCACCGCCAACTCCTCGACCGTGTACGTATCCTTCTGGTTGAACAGCAGCAGGAGAGCCATTTGATGCATGCTCACCTTCACAACGTAGGAAGAAGTTCGATCGATATTAATTGTAATCTCCCCAGAAGATTTCTGAATATCAAATACCACTTTTCGTTTCGGTTCACTTTTGTTATCGCGGAAAAACGTTTTGAAATCTTCAAGGGTTTTCTGGAGCTCAAACGGTAATATTAAACTGCTCTGGGGTTTCATTTCTTTGTCTGCAAAGCACTTGAGGCGAAAATCGAATCCAAGCTTTATATCCTCTTCGACCAAGTAGGAATTAAATTGATCTTTTATGAAGTTGGATTTTGGCATCTCATTCAGCTGATCCGTAAGGATTTTGGTGGCTACAAGGCCGAACCTCTTGCCTAGCATAGAAATCATCGTTTCCTCCAGGTCATCGGAGGTGGATGATTCGTTGATTTGTCGGTTCATCAGCGAGTCTTTAAATATCTTAAAGAATACATCTTTGTCATAAATAAAATCCACAACCTCTACAATCCGTTTTAACTCATCTTTGAGCGCCTTTTCCGACGAATGCTTCGTCGTCATCAATTCGTGACTATACCTGACCAGCAGTTTGATTGTTTGATTATGATTGATCTCGCTTGAATTAATTACCGCTTCGCACACTTGATCGATAAGGTCAAGCAGTTTCCTGTGGTGTCGAAGTCCACGCTCCAGAGTACCGTGCCGTAATCCCAGTATGGCCTGGACGTAATCCTTCCCTCCCAGCGACCTTGCAATCGCATCCTTCAGCTGCTGTTTTATATGGCTCTTTAGGAATTCCTTAAATTCCCTTCCCTCTTCGATCTCGGGCATCGCCAAGCAGGCGTACTTAAGGAAGGGTTTGAGCGCCGAGTATCTTTTGGTTGCCAGGATTTTTTCAAACTGCACCTTCGTCTGTTTTGCATAGAACTCCAGGACTCCAGATTCCAATCCGAATATGTTTCTTAACTTATCTGGAACCGACGTCTCTTGCCTAACATCGTTGGCATACAGCTGCACAATGGACTGGAGCACCATGTACACCAGGGAGGCGGCGTATTTCCTCTGACGAATAATGGCGTCCACCAACGACCTGTCGATGGGCCTGAAAACTAGTTCCATCCACAGGTGCATGGCCGTGGGGTAGACCTCATGGATATTGTTGTTGCCCACCTGCCGCTCTCGCTTCACCCAGTTGACGTTGAAGTAGCGGCACATAAGATCCAGCTCCGAACACGCCTTCTGGTAAGGCTCCCAATTTTTGGCATAGACGATGAGCAGCTCCTCATCATCCGTAATGGTCTCCAATTCCGCAGCCAATTTCCTCAGCCTGGCGGTAAGGTAACCTATAAGGGACTTATGCAGATGATCGCCGGGATCCTGAGCCCGAACAGTGCCGTTGTGGATAAAGCTGGAGCAGTGGTGGTAAACATAACCGTGGAACTGCATCTGTTCTTTGGGCTCTAGGGAAATGCCCTGATCGAAGACCTGATCCAAAAACTTGCACTCCTTCTTCCAGAGTCCATCCAAGGAGTCCCTGATGCCAATGTACCGCTCATTCCGATTCATTGTGGCTTTTTTCTTTTATGGGGAATCACAGAAACTTCACAATTTGTTCCTGAGCGATTCTTTTTAAAAATTCGACTTTTGCCGTTTGACTTTATGTCTCGCCTTTCTTTTTCTTTGTACTTTAATATGAATGGAATGGTAAAACTTATTTAAATCGGCAGGAATAGGTATTGAATAAAATTATGAATTGCGAATTTCTTATCAGGAAAAAATGTAAGCTTTTGGTTCAGCGAGGGCAAAACTTTGATTATTTTGAAAAGCTATCGATATCCGACAGAGGCGAAGCGAGATAGGGATAAAAGGATTAAATATAACCTGTAATATTTTGGTATATTATTATTATTATTATAATTATAAAGTTACTTTCTTAATTTATGTATAAGGCATGTTTTCTGACTCTTGGGCGGTTTGAGACAGAATCTGTTTCCGCCCTGCCTATCGATATCAACGTCTACTAAAACCCACAATCGCTAAGCTTTAACAAGAGTAAATAAACAAACAAAATAAAGAAAGCAATGCATTTGTGATCAATTCCCAAATTAAAATAAATTTCGTTTGTAAACAAGTGAAGTGAAGTGTAAATATATTTTAATACTAAAAATTCGTAAAATATTACTCGATTTAGATTCAATTTACCATCAAAATAAAAGACATCAATGTTTCAGTGCCAAAATTAATTTATTAAACATAATAGAAAATATTGTTTGCTTGCTTTTTTATATTTACTGGAATGTGCATATCTATGGCAATAAAAAATCATGTGAAAAGTTTACTATTTTGAAGCTTTTAAAAAGAACAAATTCTTTAAATGTTTCTTTTTAACCTTTTCCATGGCTGGCGTCGATTCCGGCTCATCAGCGTCCAGGGCTCTATCTTTTTTATGTTCATCTTTCAGCTGCTTTTTCTCCTTCTTCGACATTTTCTTGCCAAACTTTTTGGCATTGCTGGGAACGGCAGAGATATCGCGCTCAGAATTGTATGTATGTAGCCGGTCCTTGATGCTCATGTCCTCCTTAGCCTCCCGAACCCGATCGGTCTCCAGACTGTCAATGACGGCGTTGCGCATCTCGACGATTTTGACGAGACGACCTATTAATACCTCTTCATGGGCCTTATCCGAGTCGGTTTTGTTGCGCTCCGGCTGGCCCATTAATACTCGGATTTCGTGCTCAATGTCCGCCTGTTCCTGCTCCAAGCGATGCTGCCGTCGAAGGTACATTAGCTCTGCTTGCCGCCGGAATAGTTCGTTTTTCTCGTTAACCAGTTCGAACAATTGCAATATAAGATCCTCGACTTCCTTGGAGTTCGCTGCCTGTGTCTCTCCACCAGGCGCCGAAGAGCCGTCGTCATTTAAATTTTCCATTACTTCGCAGCGATCCCTGATCATTTTTTCAAGTATAACTCCCTGCTTCTCGAGACCCAGCTGCTGTACGGCAATAATTTCGAATTCATGCCGAATTTCCTGCAGTGGCAGCCTCTGGAGGACTTTGCGCGGCGGTATTGGCACGGCAGGAGCCGGTCCCTTTCGCCTCTTCCACTTTCCGTGCGTTGACTTATTGAATGCCAATGGACTATTAAAGTCGTTATAATCGATAGGGGCAGCAGTGCTAATCGCTTGGTTCCCCTTCAGGTGATCCGGTGTCATATGTTCGGACTGCGAAGGCGGAACTAAAATGCGCCTATAAACTATGCTTGCCTCCTCGTCGGCGCTCTGACTCTCTTTGTAGTCGGACGACGGTCGTGCCTCATCCGACAAGAGGCTCTGGTCCAGTGGTATTAACCTTCTGTCACTTGGGTTAGAGCCTGATTTCAGGAGCTGGTCGTGCAGGAGCGCTTTCTGTTCATCAGATAGTTTCGAAAATCCAGGCTCCTCGAAATTGGGTTGTTTTGGCGGCTGCGGTGCTGGACGCTTCTTGCGCATCGGTGAACTTAGATCTTCGTGCCTTATGGGCGCTGCTGAAGCGCGAAGCGGCTTGGGAGGCCCACTGCCCGATGGCAGGGAGACACTTGAGCCACGCTCATCCGTATCCCGTTGGAAGGCTTTTGGCGTTTCCAAGTTCTCCGTCGACGTAGAAAAGCGATTGTTACTGGCGCCTGGAGAGGGAGCCTTCGGCTTTGGCACGGATTGCCTCGGGGTCGGCATGGGCATCTTTTTTCTTTGAGAAGGTGTAGGACTTCTGGAATGTAGTTCCTCTGGCTGCTTGGATATGGCCGGGCCGATTTGATCACATTTTGGTGTTGAACTGTCGCTTCCTTTGTAAGGAACTGACTTTAAAAGCTCCACCTCATCGTCGGAGCTGTCGAAGGGATTAAGGCTGTCGTCCTCTTTAAAAGGATTCAAATCCTCCGGATAATCAGTATCTGTCTCCGAAATATTCTTATTAGGAGACTCCACAACTGGTGGTCTTTTAGGCTCAGTTTCTTGTCTAGGACTCCTTTCGGTTGTTATACTTTCTTTTTCGTTTTCTGCTGTGCAGCTTACTTCATTATCAGTTTTATTGTCTTTTTGTGGGTGAGTCACGTTTAGAACGGGTAATTCATCAGTTGCCCTGCCCGAATCATCCAATACTTCTTCATTTAGTTTCTCCGAAGAGCTTGCTGTCACTAAAATCGTGTATTCCTCGTTGGGTAGGGACGTTGGCGGCGGATTAGCCGGTGTAGTAGGCCTAAGAGGAGGTTCATTTTCTGGTGAACTACTTTGCTTTTCATCTACTTCAATATTTAACTTTTGTTCTTCGGGCTTTATGGGCGTATCACTAACGTCATCTTGTACAACAGGCTGAAGGGTAACCTCTGTTTTAAATGAAATATTTAGCTTTTCATCTGGCTTAGTACTTTGTTCATCTGCTTTTAATGGCAATTCATTGACTTCTCCTCGGACAGTGGGCTTGGGTGGCTCCTCCGTTGCGGGCGATCTACTTTGTTTTACATCTTGTTCAGTACTTAGTCTTTGATAGTACTTAATTCTGTCACCTATTTTTGAAGGCGTTGTTTTGGCTGCGAGCAATTTAGAAGAGGTCAAGTCCCCTTTCTCTTGCTCCTTCTCCTGAACCTCCCCCTCATCGCTGGAGTAGGCCAGTCCTCCGATGGCAGCTTGATCCTTAGATGGCGAACGATTTTCAATATCAGATGTTAGGTCAACTTCACTTTCCTCATCGGGACAGGTCTCACAGCAGTACGTATTATTAATTTCCGTTTCGTAGAAGCTACCTGGCGTGAGCAATGATCCACAGCGAGCACATTTCAGGCAAGTGCGATGGTAGGCATGCTTTCCCACAAGGACACGTTCGGCGAGAAAGACCGGAAGCTCACACTTCTGGCACTTGTCGCGTCTGGGCACGCCTACAATGTGCATCATCTTCTGCGGCGGTTCACCCTCGTCACATATGGCTTCCTCGGCCTTTGGTAGCTTGAAGTTCTTTCCCAGCACCCTATAAAACTGAGATAGATAAGTGAGGATCGATAGACGGTCGGGCACCTCGTAGGTAAGCATATCGTCGGCATCCAGCAGGGGTGGAATGCCTAACTTTTCGGCCGTGGCAAAGGCCAGGCTGTTGTTCTCGTAAATATCCGCCGCCTTAAGTTGGTCAAATTGTATTAAATCTGGACGGAAGTAGTGGATGATCGCGCAGAAGGCGAGACCGTCTCTCCACGAAGTGGTCATATTCTCGACTTTGACTCCATCATATCCACTTGTTATAAGACGACACCAGTGCTCCAGGGCTTTAGTGCCACGACGTTCCATTTTCAGTATCTGGCGTTTTAAATATCACGAAATTACTCAAAGTCATAAAAGTTTCAATGAATGGCAGAGTTCTTAAACAGCAGTAGCAACGGCATGTCACTTGAGGCTCGGATAAAATCGATTTGGATTTTCTTAAAGAAATCACATTAAAATGTAAACAAGGTGACTCAAACAATAAAGACGAAATCAGTCCATAGGTCAGAGAGAGACAGGTTAACAGGTTGTCGTGAGTATATCGATATTTCTAACTGCCGATTGTCGTTATCGATCTCCTCAGTATCTAGCTCTTTGTTTTTCAGTAATATAATTTAAAATAATGATTTTATTTTATTTCTGTGATTTACTGAAGATCTGGAAATAAAATCGATTCTTTAATCAATTGATAGATTTTCCAATTATGCAATACATCGATACAAGTTTTCAGAATCGATTTTATTGAAAAAACTTCTTGGAAAACGACGCGTATGTAAATTAGTGGAAGAAACAATTTTTTAAATATATAATCCTGAAACGCACATTTCTTGTATGGAAAGAATTTTGAATTAAAAAATAGGACAAAGTGAAAAAAAATTAACAACTTTTTTATTTATTGAATGTACTTATATCCGATATAAATTCAAAAAATAATTTTTAAAAGCAATTTCGTAGAGATATACATGTAATCATTATTAACTAAATAAAATATATATACAGATTTTAATGTAAAATTAATATTAGAAGACTATTTAACAATTAATTTCTCTCATTATCAATAATTACATATTTATTTGTTATATTTTCTTTCAGTGTATTTAAAAAACGATATATTTAGTGGTACCGCATGGTCACACTGACGATTAGAAGACCCGCAGCTATCGAAGTTACGCCGGCACGTGTAGTTAAGTAAAAAGTTCACTTTTTAGCTTTTCCCGAGAGCTCCAGTTTGCATTTAAGAACAAAAATGGTGAGTTAAATATGTATTATTTAACATCTAAGTGAGAACACAATTCAAACCCAACTGCTATATGTGTTTCGAGAAGCTTCTACAACTTCAGCCTCCGCCGACTTGCCGGGGGACGACTGTTGTGTAATCAGTGTGTGTGTGTGCCTGTGTGTAAAACATTGGTTAACTTGTTGGAGGCCTTTCTTTGCCCATTACAGTCCGCCGCTATCAAGAAGATCATCCCCATGCTGGACCGCATCCTCATCCAGAGGGCCGAGGCGCTGACCAAGACGAAAGGCGGCATTGTTCTGCCTGAGAAATCGGTGGGCAAAGTGCTCGAGGGCACCGTTCTCGCAGTCGGTCCCGGCACTCGCAATGCCGTAAGTATTTCCCAATTATCTCTGAATGACAATCATCTAATTTGATTATTTTTCTGAGCACAGAACACCGGCACCCACATTCCCATTGGCGTGAAGGAGGGCGATCGCGTTCTGCTGCCCGAATTTGGCGGCACCAAGGTCAATCTGGAGGGTGACCAGAAGGAGCTCTTCCTGTTCCGCGAGTCCGACATCCTGGCCAAGCTGGAGTAGATGTTGCCCACCCGGACACTGTCTCACAATTCTATGAATTCTATGTTTTTATTAGTACGTAACACCACACACAATCCCCGAAAATATAATAAACCGCTGATGCAATATTTTTGTTTGCAATGCGCATGGACCGCCAGTGAATAAACTTCGAGTTACTTGTTAAATAGTATAAAGAGGAATTCTTATTAAATAAAAACAGATCTTAGCAACCGTTCAAAACTCAAAAGAAAAAACACTGATAATCGTTAAAAATCTATATTTGAACTCCTACTTAAGATAAGGCTAAGCTAATCCAGCTTCAGGTTCCCCAGGCCATACACCTGGTTAAAGGCAGACCTCCGCTTGATGTCCGGCAGTCCCTCGACCGCCGCTCGTTCCCGGGAAATGTTAACCAGAGCCTCAAACGAACGCGGCTCCCAAATGGCCAAATCGGAAAGCATTTTCCTACAAAAAAATACATATATTTAGAGCCGGTTTGGACGTATGCATATAAGGGGATACATACTTGTTTAGCAGGATATCTGAGCGGGCCAGACCCTCCTTGAAGGTCTCCAGACCAACGCCGTACTGCTGGCATCCTGCCTCCACGCGCGTCGTCCAGAGCTGCGCCATGTCCAACTTCTTCAGCTTGCGTCCTTTGGTGGCGTAGGCCAATGCTCTGTGGACACTCCTAATGGCGAAGGAGTAGACATTGCGGGTACGGCTACGGTAATGCTGAAAGAGGTAACGAATGTAAGGATTTATTGTTTTTATTCTTGGAATGGAAATAATTAAAAATTTACCGCAGCCAGTTTGAAGATGCGCCGCTTGCGCCAGAACTCATCCGGACCGCGTGCTCGCACCATCAGGGCCAGGTTGAGGAACACCATAGCTGGATATTTGCCGAACTTTTTAACTTATTCTTTGCCTTGCTTAATAAGAATTTTATTTATTTTTTACATAACCTGCACCGCACTTTTAACAGCTGCTGCTTGTCGCTCAATCCGATAATTTATCGATAACAAGTTGAAAGAAATATTAATGACATAAACTTACAGCACTTTAACATAATTAATTAAAATCTTAGCCATGATCTTAGCTAATACACCTATATATATTTGTTTAGCTCTATAGATATTTACTTCTTATCGATATTTGCAACTCAAAAAAGTATCGCCTGCAGGAACAGTAGATATTTCTTATGATAGCCCTTAAAATATTCCAATACTAAGATTTAGCATAAAAAATCCACTCAACCATAATTTAAAAAATGTATTTAATACAAAAAATTATGTAATTATATTCGATGTCGAAGCTTTTGCAAATTTGTAGTTATGTTTTTATATAAAAATTATCTTGGGTTTACTAAAACTCCTTTAATGTCTCTTTTAGCCATTGTTCACTGTATATTGTATCGTTATCGGCAACTTGCCGGTTTATTTACATTTCGGTGCATCGAACCGAGCAAATGTTTTAAAAAAGTTAAATTTCCGTGTTTTGTCGCACACCTGCTGCACAAATAGTATCCCAATCGAGACCTTATGTGTGCAAACAGCGCCCGCGTCCCCGCCGCGGGAGCAGCTGGCTCCCCCCACTGCACCCCGCTTTGCTATGACGGCCGAATCAGTTTATATTGCTTTGTCACTACCGCAGCTCTGATCCTGATCCCTTCGGTGTCACAGATCCACTACGGAATCGTTCCCCAGATGTGGGGCGCCGTGCTGTGGGGACCGGTGCTGTACTACGCCCTGATCAACATGGTCATTCGTTTTGTACTAAGGAACCACGACTATCAGGTGACTCACACGCGATAAGGCTCACTTGTATCTGAATTATTTACCATTCTCTACCCTACCCACACAGGTGGCCATACGGGCGTCCTTCCTCGGCTTCGCCATGGCCGCGAGTGTGCTGGTGATCTGCTTTGCGCCCACCGAATGGCAGCAGTTCGGCGTATATGGATGCTTTATGTCCGTCTTCCACTACTCGGAGTTTCTGGTGATAGCCTTCGCCAATCCGCGCACCCTCAGCCTAGACTCTTTTATGCTGAACCACTCGGTGCACTATGGACTGGCTGCAGCCGCCAGCTGGCTGGAGTTCTCGCTGGAGTTGTATTTCTTGCCGGAGTTCAAGCGCTTTGGTTATATTTGGCTGGCGGGCGTCGTCCTGTGCTCGTTTGGGGAGGTTGTGCGCAAGGCGGCCATCATCACAGCCGGACGGAGTTTCACGCATTTGGTCAGTTTCAAAATAATCGAGATTGTGAAAGCTGTTTAATGCGTTGCATAAACCAACCACAGGTCCAAAATGAGAAGCACTCGGACCACAAGCTCATCACGAACGGTGTTTACGCTTACTGCCGACATCCATCGTATGTCGGTTGGTTCTGGTGGTCCATTGGCACCCAGATCGTGCTGTTAAATCCGATCTGCATCTGCATCTACACACTGGTCAGCTGGCTGTTCTTCCACGATCGCATATTTGTCGAGGAGTACTCCCTGCTCAACTTCTTCCAGTCGGACTATGTTCGCTATCAGAAACGAGTGCCAACGGGATTGCCCTTCATCCGGGGCTATCTGGTCGAGTAGCAGCCACCGATCTTGCGACCTGCGGTTCAATGTCACAACATTGGTTTATTTTTTAGCTCTAGGTAAACAACGTACAGCCCAAATAAGCACATTGTATTTTTGAAAATAGGTTCTTTCTGATATTTTTCAATTCATATAAACTAGTCAAAGCCAATTTCTGATAATCTAATCTTCTGACGGGTCAAGGGATTGCAAATTTATGGGGCTTCTAAATCACACATTTCGGAACAGCTCGATGAGTGTTTATCTGCCAAGCACAGACAATAAGACGTGTGATATTTGGCATATGGTGTCGGATTCCTGTCATAAACCATTCAGGGGAAGTTATTCTCACTTCTATCTATTTTCATCAACTTTTCCCCAGAAAAGCTTTTAAAAATAGTTTTTTTTTCCGAGATAACTTATCCCTTGATTTACTAAACTTTATCACTGCTACTCTCGCCATCGGTGTTACAGGTGTTTTCGAGTATTTTGTTGATAATCTTATCTGGTGACGACTCCTCCTCCTAGCATTGCTTACATTGGCTCTCGGCCAGATATTTATAATTTATTGCGGCTGACAAATCGGCCTAATAAGGCGATGAGGCGACGTCTTTCGTAATCAGACAATGGCTTTTAAGTATCTGTACTGAAACGTGCTTAATAAATTGTTGAGGCAATCCCCACGTATTCGTATCTGGCAGTAAAAACAAAGATTTCAAGTTGTGCAAACTGTTGGCTTGTGTGTGATTCTCTCGCGTGTGTGTCACACTTTTGTTTTATTATCAATTTAAATTCGAATATTGCTCTATCTATAAGACGCAAGCCTCACACTCTCGCTCGATCCACATGTGTGTGTGTATGCTTGTGTGTGTGTGTGTGTGGTGTGCCTGAGTGTGTGTGTTATATGTACAAACAATTATCAGTGTTAACAAAATGTCTTAGTCACTCTCATTTACTTAATTAACAATTGCAAATCTTGCTGCGCTTTGCTTGCCTCTTTTACCGACTCCGACTCCGACTTTCCTCCTTCCGCCTGTAGTAAGGTTTCTTCTGTAGCTTTCGCTTCTCAGGGTTCACTCGATAAACTCCGGCTTGCCATTGTATGTGCAGCCCGGATTCTTAATTATGTGCCCGGCCGCATAGTTGCCACACCGGATGCAGACGTCCAGCGATTTGCCCTGCACAAACTGCGACAGGAATCCGCCAACAAATGCATCCCCAGCGCCATTGGTATCCACAATCTCATGCACCGCCAATACTGTGACCGGGAACTCCTGCACCGAATCCTGCTGGATGAGCAGCACGGGATCGCAGCCCTGCGTGAGGATGGCAATGCGTGGCCGCGACGGATTTAGCTTGTCCATTGCCACCAGACGTTTGCCAATCTCGCGCAGATCATCGCTCGGCCAATTTTGAGCCTCGGCAAAGGCATGCGCCTCCGCCTCATTGCCGAAGATGATGTCCACGTAGGGCAGGACGGCCAGCAGCGGTGCCATGTAGAATTGCGATATGAATGGTGCGCTGAGGTTCATTAGGAACGGTCGCTGATTGGCATGAGCGGTGGCGGCCACCTTCATGATGCTCGGCGGGTTAACGGTGAGGAAAAAGCCCTGTTGAAACAAATCAATGGTTATTCAGGCTTTTAGTTCAAAGAGATCTTTATCGCAGTAGAATAGGAAGGTAATCTGAGTAAAATTATATTAGGTTCACATAAAAGTAGAACTATAAGAGCTTCAAAATATAATATATTGTTAAAGCTGTCGGAAATCATCTAGCTTATGTCCTTTAGATATGGTTTTCACAATAATGCGTAGATTGTTTTAAAAGCTCCCTCATTTAATTTGAGTCTTACGTATGTAGACAAATATTTATGGGATTGCACTTAATTCTATAAACGTAGTTCCCAAGGAGGAAGTTGAATAACTTAAAAGAAACCTTAGGTGCTTGGCTCTTAAATCGTTAAGAATTCACTTCCCGCCATTAATTAATCACTTCCGCCAAGGAATCTACGCTTCCACTTACCGAAATATAGTAGTATAAGGCGTTATCCACCAGGGCCTTATTTGCGGGCTCCTCCAAGTGGTCGATGGTGAAGTGATTGGCCGCAGCCAAATTAGCACACAGTGATCGATGTGTTCCTGTAATTAGGACAGCACAGGTGCCCGTTGGCACGTCCTTTTTCACCTGATAGTGTACATCCAGACCGGCGGCGCGAGCCTTCTCCGCCAGAATATCAGCGTACTTATCCTGGCCGACGCAACCAAAGAAAACAGCCACCTTGGGCTGCCCCAGGATCCACTGGGCGATCCGCAGCGAGTTTTGCACAGATCCACCTGCCAGGAATTCAGCCTGAAAGCCATCGACCAGCTCCTTGTAAATGGGCATGTGTCGCTCCTCAGCGAGTATCGCATCGTCCTCCTTCATGGCGTACTTCTTGAGGAAATCCATCGGCACGATGGCAGAGATGTCCAGCAGCGGATTACCGCAGCCCACCAGGATGCCTTCTCTGTGGGGAAAACGGAATAACAGGAATTATTATTAGCACTATCTTCTAAAACTAGACTAGAGTCGATTCCAGGCCCCAGACCTAACGTTGCGGTCGCACATGTTTCTCTTCTGAGGGCCTGACGCTAATGCGCCCAATTAACGATTCCATTCAGCATCGACGAGTACAGCCAGCGCGCTTTCAGCGCAATCAGCTGGCGATGAACCTCGCAGATAGCCCCAACCCCCCAGAGGAGAAAGAAAGCATGGCGGTAGCAATATTGGGCATATGAGAGGGGCATGACCGCAAATACTGAATGGAAATATAATATTAATCTGCATAAAAATGATCAAACTACAAGGAAAAGTAACATTTTTAATCATTCAACTTCAACTTAAACACCGAAACCCCCATATCGGTGACAGGTATTATCACTTATGGGGGACGCCACTGTGGGCTTGTTTATGCCAAGAATTCGCTCTCCTTATCAGGCCGCATAGTTAAGATCGCCCCGAAAGAACACGCACAGCAACTAGCCCCGGGTACATTTATACATAATATACCTCCACGGGCTTGTTAATTCATTCATATGTGCTCCCGTGGCGTATCTTACGGGTCAACATTTGGAGAATCTACAACAATCCAGAATCCAGATAACGAAGGCAAACAGAACACGCGCACACAGACAGACGAGGCGCACACGATTTTCACATGCCGCTGTAAATTTCGGCAATTATATACTTGCGTTTGCGTTTGGGTGCCTGTGTGAGGCAGAATCGGGAGCACATGGTGGTTTCTTTTTTTGTGTGTGATTAATAATAAAACTACACGAATGCCGCCAACTACAGCAACAACTTACTGTAGCGTGGTCGTCATTCTCCTCGTTGTTGTTCTTGTTGCTGCCTTCGGCTGCCTTCTTATGTAAACATAAACAAGTTATTGCACTTCAGATCACCAGCACGGGGCTTCCACTCGATTAACTCGCTCTCCGGCGGCGGAACTGTGTTGTCGGAAATAGTCTAGCAGATATATTTATAGGTATTTCCAGGGGGTAAATGTCGGAAGCGCGAGTTGCGGGCGGTTGGGAGAATTTGGGATTGTTTATCTTAGTGTTACCAGGTGGCACGGCGGCGAATGATCTGTGACTAACGCGTGCTCCCAAAATAGAAGCGGGATTTTCCGAATACACTGAGAGATTTAAGTGCTGTTGAAAAACTTTCTCAGATCCTATGTCAAGATTTTCGTGATGATAAATAGCAATAGTTTAAAAAATGAATCCATATTGTTAGATTATTAAACTAATGTTCCTAAAAATGTATATTTCTCCCTTGATTGCTCACAAATATTTAATTCAGAGGTATCATTCGACAATATGGTATAAAATAAATTCGAGTAATTATTGTAAGCTCTGTTTCATGAAGAAAATAATTAACGTTATTTATTACTTTTTACTGAGGTTTAGTGCTTTATTTTGTTGTTTACTTTATTAATATAAGCGGTATATGTAGATATAACTAGTTGCGCAAAAATAATTGATTTATGTTTAAAAAAACGAATATTTTTTATAATTTTTCAATTCATCTGTCGATCGAACATGTCTTAAAGTTTATGAAAATATTTTGAAAAACTATAATTATTGTTTTCGTATTACCTTTTTTTAATTTCCCGATCGGGTATATGACAGCTATACGATATTGCTATATGCAAATTTTTATTCAGATGTAAATATTAAAATTTTAAATTATAAGCCTTTAACTTTCGGGAATGTAATTTAAAGACAGAAGTTTACAAAATTGAGTGATATTTTTTATTTTTCACTGCGTTGCAAAGTTCTTTAAAAAATTAAGCAGTATTTTTTATAGTTGAATAGTATATAATAGTATTTAATTTGAGGGCAGCTGGTATTTTTTCTTTGTTATGGGCGCGGTCACATCTACGGTTTCTTTCTTTCCGGTTTGTCAAAAGGTACAGAAGGGCAAACAAAAAGTTCTGCCAATTTAATTCGGCGAAATGCTAGACATCATAGCTAATAATGGCAATATTATCCTTATTTCTAGTGAAGTGCAACCTGAACCGCTAAAAAATGGCCGACGTTGATGTGTAAGTGAACGTTTTATTGACAAAAAACCGCAATTTGTGCCTTGCTCGGGACGACCGCTTGTTGATGAAATTAATTGGTCCGTGTTTATGAATTTCCATTGATTATAAATCCTCCAATTACTGAACAAGCAAGGCAGAATCGGTGTTTTCGCAACGCAATACGTTTGTGTACGGGATTATTATAATATTTTGTGTTTTCCTTATACAGTGATGTTCCCTCCGCTGCCCCCGTCATTGATGGCGCCATGGACATTAACACCGCCCTCCAGGAGGTGCTGAAGAAGTCCCTGATTGCCGATGGACTCGTCCATGGCATCCACCAGGCCTGCAAGGCCCTGGACAAGTGAGTAGTTCAATAATTCACAAATATTGTAAAAGCTAAAGAAATTTAAGAAAATCTTCCAACCGGCGATTTCTTAAAACCACGTTTTTCACATGCGTGTATTACTTTCAAAATTTACTCAACAATATAAAATAAAAATGTTGAATACTTACACCTTTTTGATATCTTAGACTTACCTTTTTAAATGCAATTTAAAGAATGTTAAATTTTTTAATAATCTTGAAAGAGTTGCCATTTTGTGTTGTGAAATTTCAAGCGCGATTCTTAGTCTTGTGAAAGCTATATTTACATTTTAAAGCATTATTTTTATAATTTGGTTATGTTTCAGTGATGAAATTAATTGGTCCGTGTTTATGAATTTTACATTGATTTAAAACCTTCCAATTACTGAGCACAGTCACTAGAATCAATGTCTATTGATACCAAAAGGAAACTGTTCTCTAACCTTTTATATCTTTTTATTTCCCCACAGACGTCAGGCTGTCCTGGCCATCCTGGCCGAGTCCTTCGACGAGCCCAACTACAAGAAGCTGGTCACTGCCCTGTGCAACGAGCACCAGATCCCCCTGATCCGCGTTGACTCGCACAAGAAGCTGGGCGAATGGTCTGGCCTGTGCAAGATCGACAAGGAGGGCAAGCCCCGCAAGGTGTGCGGCTGCTCCGTCGTTGTGATCAAGGATTTCGGTGAGGAGACACAAGCTTTGGACGTGGTTAAGGACCATCTCAGGCAGAACAGCTAAACAGCTTGTCCCCTGTCTGCTGAATGAGAGACTACGTGGAAAGTGTTTTTTATATAAGCCATTCGCTAATTAAAAAATAAAGACGTAAGAAACGTAAAAGAAAGTCGAGCGCGTTACATTTTTGGAATGTTCTATATTAAGCAAGCGGTTGGATATTTATATAAACTTGTAAATTTATTGTAAATTCGTCAAGTTATTCCTTGAGGCAGGCGGTCTTGTGCTGTGGCCAGTCCTTGAGCTGGCAGTCTCTGGAAAGAATGTGAATCAATAACTAAATGTTCCTTATAAACTACTTAAGAACTCACCGAGAGCAGTAATAGACCTGCTGGCAATTGGCGCACTTTTTCTTGGCCTTCTCCTGGCAGGTGGCACAGCTATGATCATGTTCTGTGTCACCGCCAGCCTGGGTGTCCTGCGGCTCCCCCAACTTAAGGTCTTCAAGATTCTGCTCCAATTCGCAGAGCAGTTCGGTGCCGTAGGCCCCGCTAAGGCGACTTGCCAAGGCGCATATGTCTGCTCTGTTCTTGCTTAGGAAAACCGAGTCCTGAGCCTGAGCTATCTGGTAAAATCCGCCGTCTTTCTCCACCTCCTTCATTAGCTCCTCCTGAATCTGGGGAATGTCCTCGAGTAGAAGTGTCTGTTTGGAGGCTGTGTTGCCGCTGAGAGTCAGGCGGCTGAGGAACTGCTTGAGATCGATGAGTGGAGGCAGTTGGTCTAGGAGGGTTTCGTGCATCAGACCCATGAGCTGCGGAGAGAACTTCTCTACTTAGAATCCTCCCAATTAATCCCTAAAGGACTTACCTTGCTCAGCTGCTTGCAACGAGCCTCATTCAGGGCATAGTTCTCCATGGCCTGGGCATTTAGGAGCAGCTGCCTCACACAGAACCATGCCTGAGCCTCCGGCTTAACAATCTTGGCGGAGTCTTCAACATTTGTCCATTTCTCATCGATGAATTTCTGCAGTCCCTTGCTGGTTTTCCGTTGCCAGGGACTAGGTTACAAAATCCAATAAATAGGATTCAAGGAACATTCTCAACTCTTACCGGAAGCAAAGGACATCCACGATCAGCCAGGGAATGTCATGGGTCACCAGCATGCGGCGTGCGGCACTCAGGTGGAAGAGCGCAAGGTTATCCGCCAAATAGTTGAGAATCGAGATGCAGCGCAGCCCGATCTTGTAGATGAGATCACGCTTCTGGCGCTCCAGCTCAGTGAGCACCGCCTCATCGACATCTTGCTTGGACTCGTTCTCGTGGTAGCCCATGCTGACCAGGCCAATTACCTGAGACACTGCCTGGGCACAATAGTCCACCAGATCCATGACGGACTCCTGCAGCGTCTCGCAGCCACTGGGATGGTACAGACACACATCCAGCAGAGCCACCACGGAGGCCTCGTGATACAGCACCGTGTAGATGAGAAATGTGGCCTGCGGATTGGGATCTATCTCCAAGAGGTGCGGCAGCACACGGGTCTTCCACAAGGTCACACAGTAGGCCTCATGGATCAGCACACGCAACTTGTCCCGCGAGATGAGGAACTCCTTTACCTCCTCCTCGCGGTTCTGAGCCAGCTCCAGGGCCGCTTGCTGACTCAGCTTTATGACCATCTCATGCACCTCCAGCCACTTGGATGTGCCCACATCGCGCACCTGAAATGGACGGATGCTCTCGACGAAGAGGTATAGCTCTTCCGGATATACAAAGTTCACCATTGTGCTTTCTTTACAGACTGTTTTCCTCAGAAGTTTTCCTTTGATTTCGTTTTCTGAGTGACAGCCGGTGGACAACAGTGTGCCGAGTAAACAAGTTGGGTTGCCATGGCAGGCAGTGGTTGCTAGGATTCTGGAAACTTTTTTAACCAAATAAATTGAGCATTCTTTTATACAACACACTACACACTTTATCTCGTCCAAAAATCTTAGTAGAAGCAACTAAGCTAATGTAAGTACAATTTAAAACTAACCGAAGGAACGTGTTTGGCAAACTAATTACCCGAAAATGCTTAATTTCTTCTAGCAATACTTTTATCTACTGTTTTTTTATCTCAAGATTATCGTTCATATTAATCTTACTTAAAAAAAGCATAAATCGCTTACTTAATTTGAGGACTGTCCTAAAAGAATTTGTTTTTTGTTTTTCATAAAACCTTCCCTGGTATATAATAGGTTAAGGATAATGAAACTGAAAATGTCTTCAGGGACCAAAACTAATAGAAAAATAAGTCAAATAAATTTAAAGTCAAGACAATCCTGCAGTAAGTAAGCGATAAACATAATAACGAAACTATTAACTTATAGATCACACAGGTTTCCGCTTTCAGGTAAGCTGAGCTCCTTTTCGCTTTGCTTTTTGTATTGCTGTTGCCTCCTCTTCAGCGGTACAGCCGCACCTGCTGCTTGAGATCCTGATCGCTGATGCGATCCTGGAGATTCAATTCCGCCTCCTGCTTGCGCAGCAGCTCAAAGATCGCCGCCAGCTGTTCCCGTTCGATCCGGCGCTCCTCCTCGATTTGATCCGGTGTCAGAGTCTTTTCCATCTTGTGCTGAAACTTCTTGGCCTTAAGCTGGCCCATTAGGTGATTGTAATTCTGGCCGGCCGGATACTGATACTCAATGAATTCCACTTCGCTCTCGGTGGAGTTCTCCTCATATGCCTCATCGTCATCGGTCTCCTCCTCGTGGGGTGTTCTGGACTCGGAGTCCTCCTCGTCACGCGGCTCATCGGCCCCAAGTCCTTCGTCCTCCAATTCCTGCAAGTGATCAAATCTCATTATGTATGTTTCTCCAGAAACTCGGAGGAACACCCACGGTCTTGTCCTTGAAGAAGTTGGCAAAATAGAGAGCAATCAAAACGCAGAGGAGGAGAGTGGTCAGCGCAATGGAATAGTGTCCCGGCAGACCAAGAAACAAGCCATCTAGAGAGGGGAATATATCCTGCATTATGAGGTTACAACTTTTGTTATTTGTTTTTCAATTCGGATTTTCTTGTTTTCTGTTATGAGCAGTGGGACCGCAGCTCGCAAGTAGAAAATACCAAAAGAAAGTTTAGTACTTTTAGAAAAATACCGGTTTTGAATTATATTCATTTCCAAAAATTTATTTAAGTTCTATAAATTGTATTTCTAAAAAAACATCTTTAATCTGAGAAATAAATATGAGTGTGCATTATTGGCTTATATTCATGGCCGATGTATCTGAGCTGACATCGGCTATGTGGAATGAGGCGTCTTGGGCAGGCATCATATCATCCTCATCAGTGTATAAACGACGTAGGCGCTCCTTATACCTATTAAAAATAGTTCAAATATTTCATTTAATGTGTTAAAAATATGCTTAATTAAGCTCACAGTTCGCTCTCCGGATTATTGGCCTGATTGCGGCACTTATCCAGCTTCTTTTCAATGACTTTCACATTATCCCGCTCTGGTTGTTGATATTGCTTTACCAAAATACGAATTTCTGGCAAGAGGTCAGGGAATCATTAGGCCAAAAAATAAATACAATTCTTAAGAAAACTTACTCCTCACAGCGTCAATAAGTCCAGGCAGCTTATCTCGGGCGGATACAAATAGGAATTCCGTCACATAGCTATCGAGATTTTCCTGTTCCTTGCTGGCAGCATGCAGTACGGCAGCCAAAGCGATCTGGGAAGGAGTGTGCAGCAGGCAGGCATCCGTGTAGAAAGTGGAATCAATAAAGCTTTCAATATGTGGACGTAATCTTTCCGGATTTGGCATACTGCTGCGAGTCTGAATTTGGAACAAAAGTTAGGTTGTAGCGAATATTTGCAGGATTTAGTTCTCACCTTTATGTCTATGAGGAAGCCCTCAACGGGTCTGAAGGGATTGTGGATGGTGAGGTAGTAGTTGAGTTGGCCAATCAGTAGTAACTCGTTGGATAGGACAATATCCGTGGCCTTGTTTCTGTCTCCCTTGATGTTGTTAACAAACTGATTGATGGACACGTTGAACTCTTCGACTTTGCAGGCAACAAACACACAAGTGGCTCTGAAAAATAATTAAATGGTTGAGATATTTGCTATTTATTAAATATGCCATGACTGGGAGTATCTTTACAGTATCTCCTTGGGATGATAGTCCATCGGCGTGTTGTTCAGATAGAACCGTTTGAAATAGTGGAACGCTGTGCCAACCACGCACTTCGGCATCGGCGGATCGAAGCGTCGACAGAAATCAAACAAATAGATCTCGTATTGCTTCAGCAACAGGCGCTCTTCCGCCGGCGTAAGAAAATAGTCTTCGAGGTCATCGTAGTCCTGCGCTTCAGCCTCATGCTCCTCGATGTACTTGCTGTTCTGCTCTACGCGGAACTCCATCAGCTGTCCTTCGCTCACGAAAGTCCATGATTTCTTCTGTGAGCTCACAGGATACATTATCTGGGAAAATAATGAAATACAAAATTTGTCTGGCTTGCAATAGAGATGGGAAAATAGTCTTTCAACATCGATACTATCGACTCTTTTGGTTTCAGTCAATAATCGATACGTATAAATCGAAATATCGCGTAAACCAATTTCAAAATAAGTTTCACCAATACAAATAGGTAAACTATATATAAATATAAGGAATATAAAAACATGAATTAAATAATAATATTTAATACCATATAAAATCAGATATAAAATAGATATGATTGTTTTTATATAAACGACATAAGAAACCTTTTGTAGTATTTTTATATCTATAAAACGCGCGAACTACTGAAGTTTTGTATAAAAATGTTTAAAAACGTGTTATTTGACTTTAAAGTGACTTTAGAAATATTAAAAGTTGTTTCTTAATTTTTCTTAAAAAATAATATGAAAGTGGCAACCTTTTTCTTAGTATTTCAACTTTGTCGTGGAATTTACATTGCCTACTTTACGGCCTTTTGTGTTGAAACATTTTAAAAATTGCAAAAGATATTTTTAAAGAGGTTTATTTATGGTCACAGTTTACAGCTGACCGTTTGTTGGTCGCGTTTCGGAACGCACGTGTTATGCATTTTTTTAACATTTAAGGTGCCCGCAGCATCAGGCCGGTCCAAATTGAATTAATTTTTGTTTCGCTTTTGTTTTTGTGCTGGGCGGCAAAATTGGGTCACTTGAATCTTTGGCCGGGAATCAGCTACATAAATAGCCAGATACATTTTGCAGCACATGAAGGTTGAATTTGGGATACCCTTAAAATAAAGTTCGTATTTTATATCCATTTTGTTTATTATAATCAACACCCTCAAAAAATCATGTACATTCTTCTTCAGTATTTACAATCGAGTCCGCTTGGAAAAAAATGTTTTAAGTTTTTAATCCAATTTTCCGATTTATTAATTTTTAAATAAAATCAGGCACAGCTCTATGATTAAAAATAATGCGTTTTTTACTTAGCTCAGAATATTTTCAAATTCGGCCCAATGCCCAATTACAAAGTGGAATTTTAAACAATTTTTTAAACTTCTGTTTTCCGAAACATCTTTTCTGGTTTACGCCATTTGAACAAATTCTAAACTATTTTTTGAACTTGAAATTTTTGTTTAATATATCATATTTTTTGTTTTTTTATTTTTTACTTATTTTGTACGGCTACAAAAGGCATTACAAATCAGTGACATCTCATCAGCCTGAAGAGCATTCAAGTGCCATGCGTTTCGAATACTTTGTATGCAGGAGCTGCCTTCTGTAGCAATAAAATTGCAATTAATTTTTATTGACAACTCTGAACTCTTGTTGCAGCGCTTTGTTGCGGATTTTTTTTTACAGATTTCACTGCAGACAGGTGAAGAGTGTTTTAGTGCCTGTTAGGTTGCTCTTAAACGGATCTTCAAAAGGGGTTTTGTTCGTATATTAGAAATGTAATGGCGGAGTACAATAAATGTGAAAAAATGTACAAGAAGAGAATAAAGTTACTCAAATATCTTAAAGTTTTTGTTGTTTATGTTGTTTCACACAAACAGTAGTTTAATTTTATCTGGCTGTTATTTAGGTACATGCTTTCTTTTCTTCCCAACTGCATTTTTCATAATCCTTCTCAGAAAATGGCCTCAATTTCGGGGCCAAATCCCTCTTAAAGAGCTAAACTGAGTCAACGAGATGACGACGCCTTCGATTGTTCAATCTGCTGGCTGAAAAGTTTATGCGCGTGCGCGACACACAGACGAAATGACACAAAGACGGACGGACAGAGCTGGGCTGAGATGGATTGCCGTCGGCGAGACTGACTGACTGACTGACTGACTGACAGTCGGGTGGCCTTAGCTTATCGTCAGTCTCTAGTTACAGAGATCCAGAAGGAAGCTCTGCTCGGGGCGTACTTAAAATTCAATTGAATCTTGAATTATTGCATTGAATTTCATTGTTTGTAAATGCCCGCCCGCTGTGTCTGTATCGGATTGTAAACTGATTTCATTTTCCCTCCGTGCCATAGATTTATTTATTTTTCTCATTTTATTGAATGCTTCAAGTTCGGCCGTCGTAAATCGTCACAAAATATTATGATTATTATTGGTTCAGCAGGGGCTATTGTGTTACCTTCAAAGGTTGGGTGGTCCTGGGGTGTCCAAGGTACTTAAGCCGAAACACTGCTATATGCACCTTTCTTTCGATTTCTTTCGATCTCTATCTGTAGACACCAATAAAACTCATTGCGAAAGTGCCGAAAGGTGCCGAGTAGTATCTGGCAACAAGCATCTACACCAGTGGCCACTTGCGTCTCTGTGAATAAATGCATTTTAAAGTCATATTGAGCACGCGAGTCGGTGTCTTGTGCCCCCTATCTCCGCAGTCAGTCTTCAGCTCCGATCCCGATCCCCGCCAATTTTGGCTTCAAGCATTATTTCTGTTTAGCGGCTACCGTTGGCGCGGCTAATTGTGCGTGTGTCGTGCGATTATTCAGCTTTGTATCTCACTTTGTCTGTCGCGCTGCGAGCGCTCTCTGGGGGCGTGTTCCGAAAGATACTACTCTCTCGAACACACCGACAGATACTCGGACTCGGACTCGTAGACCCATTGAATAGACGTGTGAATTGCCGGGCGAGAGTTTCGCAGCCAATCAAGAGAGTTATGTCTTCGTACATAAGCCCGGTTCGGAGTGTGAGTGATGGCCAAACGTACGCGGAGTGAAGTGTTTAAGGTGCATAAATCAATGAAGACGGTCAGACAATACTGGTACACCCAGAAAAAAAAGCGTTCTAAATGTACCAAAAACGTGTCTATTCGTTCTTGAAAATAGCCCAATCACGTTTTTTCTTCTTTCCAGAACATATGGTATCACTTTTTTAATACCGTTGTTCTACATTTAAGAACATAACGGTCTTATTTTAAGAACATTTATTTAAGAACAAACAGTCTAAGTTTAAGAACAAACGGTCTAGGCTTAGCAACATTTTGGTTTCATTCATACAAAAAAAAAAAAAATGAAATCCCTTTTTTTTTTAAATCCTTTTTTTTAATTGTTTATCAACTTTACATATTCATATATTATGTTAATTGTAGTAAATTCATTTATAATTTATATTGAAAACCATACTCACAATATTTTTTATTACACACGATCACTCAGGGATTGAACCCGCGTCTCAGAGTTTAACGTTTAACAGACCGACAGCGTACACATTGGACCATGCACGCGTTATTGTTTGAGTCGCCGATATATAGTTCATTCAGCGATTGTAAGGGACAATAGGTTGCAACTCCTAAGAACAATTTTTGCTCGGGTTAATATTTGGCCTAGGAAACAGCGTGTTCGAATCCCGATCTCGACAATTTTTTTTTTTTTTTTTTAATCTTTTAAATTAAAAATTAAAATTTTTAAATTAATGATTGTACATTTGTGATTTAGATTCTCATATTTTTATCAGCGAAACTATAAAACTACTTGCATATGTACATACATTAGTATGTACAATGAACATGTGCATATTAACATATGTATGTAAGTATATTCAGAAAAAAACGTTCTAAATGTACCAAAAACGTGTCTATTCGTTCTTAAAAACAGCGCAATCCCGTTTTCTTCTTCCCAGAACATATGGTATTACAATTTGGCCTAGTGGTTAAGGCATCGGACTGCCAATCCAAAGTGCATGGGTTCGAATACCCGGTTGACTTTTGATTTTTTCTCTTTTTTTTTTTTTTTTTTTGGGGAATTGTGTGGGGGATTTGTTCTAAATGTATAAGAAAATACAACAAAAAAATTTTAAAGAATATTTTTCATGAAAAAATATCTTTTTAATTTATTTGTATGACAATTAAGACCAATCGGTATCATATTAAGACACAAATGGTACAAACGTTCCATATTTAAGAACATACCAAATGTGTCTTGAAAGTGAGAACGGCGGTCTCGGATTTTCGCGGTATTTTTTCTCTGGGTGTATGCATATGGGGTCGAGTCCATCGAGTGATTTTACTGAAAAAGTACGGCTTTTAAGTAATATTTATGTGTATATAGTAGTCGGTTTGGTTGGGCATAAATTAAGATGGATAACCTTAGGCTATAGTTATAATAAAGCTATGCATATATGTATCTTAAAATAATATACATATTTACTAGATTAGTGATGGAGTTTACAGATAAAAAAAATATTTAAATTTCGGAATAATGGATTCCACTAAAGCAAAAACAGCCTTCGAGTATGCTAATAGTTCATATTTTAAAATGGAAAACTATACTTACCTAGTTTGTTTGCTAACCAAAAACGATGGTTTTTATTATAGATCTGTGATTGACTTTAAGCTTTAATTTAAATTTTTGTACTAATCAAGTCTTAATTTATCAAATTGTATTCCATTGTTAGCAATCAACTTCTTAGGTACTTAAAGAACATAATACAAATATAGCGATATACTTACACACACACCCTGACGGGCGACTTCATTTCGCGTTCGTTTCCTAAGTCATTTGTTTTTGTCTTGTTCTCCGTTCAAGTCTCTGTGCTCTCCCGTTGAGCCGAGATAAACTTGTGTCATCTGTCTTGGCCTGTCATAATTACATTTATATAGTCAACATCTAGGTAGCCTGACATTTGGAAATATGTCAGCCTCTGGACTGTTATGTAATGAATAACGCATTGGCTGGCCAGGATTTTCTGCTGGCCAATTGATGGATATACACGTAAACACAGACGTAGTGACAGTTGAATTGAATATACATATGTACATATATATCATATATACGATCTGTATATCTGTCGATATATACTTGAAGAAATTTCCTGCTGTAAATGGTCAGTCAAAGAGTTTGGTCATGTGTCAATGGAATGAAGCCTTTTTATGTCGGCCTCCAGGGACACAGAGATCAAGATTTTATATGACAAGTTTGTGGATTACAATTCAAACGGAAAAAAGGATATGCTGGCCAAAACTTTCAGTTGGGTTTTCTTCTCTTTAAATAATTTCTTCACCTCTTTTATTTTATTTCTTCGTTTACATTTTTATCATTTCTTATATGCCTATGGAAATAAATTATTTAAAAATAATAAAACAAACAAAAAGTCAATACGAAAACAACACTAAACTAAGTTTTCTAAAATATGACATTAAAAACTATTTATATATAAATTAAGAAAACAATAAAGACATAAATACATATCGCACATCAAATGACAATCATTTGTAAATTTGTCTAAATATAATAATTTATTTTTAGGTTTATCTAAGTAAATTTAATACTAATTATTACTTAGTTACTGTAATTGAGCTAACGTTAAAAATATGAATATGGATATTTTGTACATCATTTCACTGGCACCAAAATTTGCAATTTCTCTACAGTTCTTTAAATATTTATTCTCGGATTAAATCAATGGGCTTTGGGACTGAAAATTTTGTATTTCAACAAATTTTAAGTATATTTCAAAAGAAAATGGATAAGAAATTATTGATAGCCTTTACAAATTAAGAAAATTATTTCTTTCAATAAGAAATTGTTATTGGAAAATTTTGAGAACCCTTAGATTTTTACAAATTGTTTTGTACATACTTTAACCTACAGTACTCGAAATTGTTTTGGCACTCGAACGAATTCTCTGGCAATCACGAGATGACCTCAGCCCGTCAGGGTCTGTGATCTCACCAGGGTGAGATCGAGAGGCGTGGTCTTGCGCGCAAAGGTCGGGGATTCCCCTAAGCAATGGCTCCCGGCAGCGGGTTCACTCAAGCTCGGACTATTGGAGCCGCGAGCCACCGGACTGGACGGATCCGGACGCGATCTCAGCGACAGATCGATAGGCTCATCCAGCTCTGGACTGCTGGAAGTGGGAAACAGCAGCTCCGCCTTGAATTGATCCTTGAATATGGGCAGCGGCGGAACTCCGGCGGCAAGGAGAACGGGTGGCAGGTGGCTAAATGGAGCAAAGGAGCTGTACAGCGGCTCTGAGTGACTGCGAAAGATCTCGAGCAGCTCCTGGTGTCGCTGTCGCTGCAGATCCGCATCCGGCTCAGAGCTGGCCGGAAAGCTTGGATTTCTCAGATCAAACCGGGGCCGGTTGCCAGCGTTGCTGGTTGTTGTGGCAATGTGGCCACTTAGCACACTGGTGGCTCCATCTTCGTTGGGATCGCCGGCAGAGGATGCTCCGGAGTCACTGGGCGTGTTGCTGAGGCGGGATTCCAGCTTCAAGCGCCGCTGATGCTGGTGCTGGTGATGATGATGGAATTTGGCTGCCTGCAGGAAGGATGGTGAGGCGGCTCCGACACCCAATCCGGCTCCCACAGCCGCTCCCTCGATCCTCGGGGATGTGGAAGTGGCCGACTTAATGCAGGGATTGGTCTTGTCCTGGTAGGTTTGCCGCGCCTGGTTACTAGCCTGCTGCAGACGAGCGAGTTGCTCCAGGCTGGCGCTGCTTCCACCACTATTTGCGCCTCCGACACCGCCTGAGGCTCCTCCTCCAGTCGCACCCGCCGTCGTCTGCTGCTCCTGGAGCAGGCAGTGGATCTTGAACCAGTTCGATCTCCGGCCGTAGCGGGAGCCGCTCTTGGACATACCCACCAGGAGGCACTTGCGCAGCCGGCAGGCCTTGCAAGCCGTGCGGTTTTTCTTGTTGATCACACAGTCGCCGTTGTGCTTGCATCCTGCTATCGCCGCAATGTTGTTGTAGGTGCGGCCAAAGAAGGACTGCAAGGATGCAATGAAACAGGTAAGGATTAGTACTTCAAGATTGAACAAATATAAATTAACATAAAATACCTAAAACTGAATTAAATAGGTTAATAAAAGCTTTAAGTAATACGATGGTAGATTATTTATTTAAATATTAGAGTTTATTGGAAGCGTTAAGAGTAATTGAAACATTTGAAGTGGTCTTTTTGGGCTTAATTAGGCTGCCACTTAATTGTTTACCCCTTTCTTTGCCTTAAACCTGAACTAATTCCTTCTATTTTCCATTCTAAATACTTTTTTGAGCCATTGTTCTACCTTATTTGCACCTGTCACTCTTTAATTTTGAAATGTGCGTTGATAATTCGGACAAGTCATCAGATCAACCGAGAACTGGTTGGAGAGCAGGAAGGTACAACGACTGAGGAACCATTTACTATATCACAGCTGATATTCCCATTGTTTTGGAGCGATGCCGACTCACGTTCAAGAGCTTGATTTTGAAGTTCAACTTTGAGTGGTGTTTGATGGGTGTCTGCGACTTTTGTTTCCGATTGCGCTGACTCACCTAATATGCATGTAATTTTTATTTGATTGACTGCAGTTTACAATTGTGCTCGCCTTGGGGCTAAGCTAGCTCTATATATATTTATATATATCGGTATGTATGTGCTCTGAATTTCGCAGACATTTTCCCATGCCATTTGAAGGTGAGCCTTCTATTGTGGCCGCTGCGCACACGTATCTACTTAAAGTCAATTAAAAATCGATTAATCTACCGAATTGAAATTTAATTACTGTAATAATGTTTTCGGTTTTGCTTTGAGTTAAAAGTAAAAGCCAAAATCCAGATCATATTTTGCACGAGTAAGTATGTGCGAAATTAAATCCCTTTGGTTTCTCACAGCTGTCCGGATTAGGTGCCATAAAATATCGATTTGGGTTGAAAAGAGTTCCCAGAGTTTTGCTGGCTTAAAAACTACTCACCTTGCAGCCCTCGCATGTGAAAGCCCCAAAATGAAAACCAGCCGCCGGTTCGCCGCACACTTTGCACAGCTGGTTCATCTGCAAAATATCGGAAATAATATGAATTGTATTATAAATATTTATTACAAAGCTTCATTTAGGTTGTGTTATTGTTTTATATTTATATTAAATTAAACTAAATTAATTTAAATGAAATCAGAATAAATACTTAATTAGCTAAATACAAAATCCATTTTTAAATGCTTACATGATCTTAGTTATGATCGATTTCCTATTCGAGCAAATGATTTAATTTCTCATATTTTATTTTAAATTTAGAGAAATATAAGAAAAGAACCCTGGATTTAGAATAACGCAAATGAGGTAATTGCATAAACGACAATTCAATTTTATTTTTTATTTTACTTTCGCCTTTACATGTTTTCATTGGATATTTTGAAATTAAATTTGTATGCCTGGTTGAATAACGTATAGCTTTTATTTTAGGTTAATTAAATTTTACTTTTATCACTTAAGCAATATTTCTTGTTAGTCTCAACATTTTATGTTTTATTGGCTATCCCTCGGCTAAACGTGTTGTTGAAAGCCTAATTGAAAAACTTCAACTCTGTGCAACCTCTTCACGATTGTCCTTGTTATTGATGATGCCTTTTTTCACAGATTATTTTTCTTTTCATTTTTCTTGTGGTTGTTGCTGTTGTTCTTGGCTTGGCTCAGCTGTGATCGAGAAGACGAGGCCATGGCCACAACAACACCAAAAGCCACGAAGAAGCCACGCCAAAAAGCTGCAGAAAACGAAGAAGTAAAAACAACAACATGCATAACCGATGACCCACTGCGTTTCTCTTTATTTTTATTCTTTTCGTTGTTGTTGTATACTTTTATTTTTTTGGAATTCTGTTTTTTGTTGTTGTTGTGTTATTTCGCTACAGGTCGTGGATAGAAATTGAGGTATGCAGCGACCGGTTTGGGCTTGCACCATCAAAGTTTCGCGGCAATGTCAGAAGACCCTGCACCTCATCCTCCCCTCTCTTTCACTCATCCCCTCCCAAGTCCTCCTCCCGCTCAGCACACTCTTTCCCATGGGACGGCTTCACGTTCACACATCTAATGCAATGTACTGCCGCAGTGACTTGTTTTGCCTGCCCATTAAGCCTAAGGTCAAGCCAAAAAAAAAAGCTACACCAAAACTGCAAAATAAAAAAATGGAGATGAAAAAAATATACGAAAATTCTGCGTCAACTATTTAATGAGCATGAAGAATCCGAGGGAGGGATCAATTTTGTCATGGATATACAAAATAAATTCTTAGACACACATTTGTGTGCTAATAATGCCAAGGAGTGTGTGTGCTTTTCGTTTCACAAAGTTGTGCGAATTCGAGGCGCTTGCAAAAGAATAGCTTGGTTTTTATTTTGGGGAGGAACATAATTTATTGGATTCTTCAAAGGGTTTCTTCGGAGAAGGTCAAATTCCAGTTGGTTTTTTGTTTCAAAGAAATATGTATTTAAAAAAAGTTTTAATATAAATAATTGTAAATAGTAATGCTAAATAAATATTAATAATAAAAAAAGGAAGACACAATTGTTTAGAAATGTAAAATGAATATATATCTTAAGATATTAAGAGACATTTTTTTATATTTTGTTATAAAGTTCATGATAAATTTAATACAAAATTTAAGACTCTGGGAAACTCAACAAAATTGCTTTTTTAAAAAAACTATCAATAAGTGTCACCAATGTGAATAAATCACTTTGCATGGCAGCCGTTGTTTCTCCTTCATTACAAGTGGTCATAAATTCAAAAATGCAGTATAATTTGCCTTATATTCTAAGCCAAAAAGGGTGTCAAAAATTTATTTATGTCTTTAGCATGAGCCTTAACTGAAGAGACTAATCAAATGCAAAGGTATCTTATATAATGAGAAAGGGGTTTGGTTAATTTACTCGCTGTAAAAATTAATTTTTTTGATATAAACTAAAAAATAATATTACATTACTTAATCTTTATTTTAAATTTAGAAAAGGTTACACGTAGTTATTCGTTTAACTAAGAAAATCTTATTGTTAATAAACCAAATAACGCCAAAGAAACAGGCATATTTATAGTAATTTTGTTGATGATTTTTTTAAGCTTAAAAAAAAAAACAAATAAAATATGTACCTATATATAATTACTTTTATATCTTTTATATCAGAAGCTCCCATAATTTCCTCAAGATAATATTCAAATAAAGCGATTAAAATGCCATTTTATTAAGAAACAGAACCGAAGCAATGCATGTGAGCTTCCTATACTTAAACACCCTTTTTAAGCCCCAAAGCTCCCATCATTCTCGAGCCAGGTTTGCTGCTCCGCCAAGGTGTCCGTATCTGAAGATTTCCCGGACCAGAACTGACAGTGGCAGGGAGCTGGTCTGCAAAATGCGCCCAGCAGGTGGTGGTGCCACAACGTGATGCTGCTCCTGTGATAATGGCCAAGTCGATCCGCCAAGCCGCCAGCCGCCGTGCCGCCGAATTCCCGCCGGCTGCCAATATACCCGGCACTTTGCATATAAACGCTCGCTAATGGACACCAAAGGTGACAGCAGAGCGTTGCTAAATTGGCAAACATTAAATTTGCACCTTCACAGCGAGTGAGCAAGCGAGCGCAGTGACCGCGAAACCGTGACAATTTTCGGCACAGCGGTGCGCTTTTCCAGAAAGCGGGAAAATCATCAGGCAGCCCCACCACGAGATCTTCAATTGCTGACAAAAGCGTCCAGAGAAGCTCACAACCACAGGCCCAGAACTCGAGGCTCTTGGTGATAATCTAAAATATACATCCGAATGGAGGAGTTTTGGCGAAATGGATTTATAAACAATGAGTTGGAGCGCAGAAGAAGCTCAAGACGGAAAAACTTATCCATAATGACAGTTAACCGATGGGGGTCAATAAATGCCGTAGGATTTCTATTAGGATTAGCATTACCAGTTCATATTGCTATATCTGTGGAGTTACACTAAAAATTATGTACTTCAAAATAATATAAACATTTTTAATAGTATAAAAGTTACAATTATAATAATATTTTAAAAAATTATAAGCACAAAAATGTTTCTGATAAAAATATAAATTAAAAGCTCCATTTGAAGTAAATATATTGAAGTTAGTTTTAAATAATTTCAATTAAATGCAGAATATTCAAAAGAACTTAAAACGGATGGGATTTTGGATGTAGAATTTTGGAATAGAATCTTATGTGTATGCAGTAAGTAAATACTAAATATGAATTAAATATCTAATGATTCGTATCTTTAATAAACCCTAATAAAATAAATTTCAATCGATAGATTTTATATAATTTTCTAATCCGATTATAAGCCGTATGTAGACCTAGGAAGACATAAACCACATACAAGTGAAACCTGTTTCGTATGGGCTTATCTCCCGATATAAACACACAATGTGCTAAATCATTTCGATCCTTTTTAAGAAACCCGAAAGCAAAGCAATCGAACGGCACGCTTGAGCGATAAAGTTGCAGATTTCTATCCATCGAAGCCACCGCCGATCCTTGTGGCACAATCACGACACCGACCAAGGCCACCACCCCTCCATCCACGAGACTCGTCTAATTCCTGGAGCATCTTCAGCATAGCAATGTGAAAGTCATGAGGAGCAGGACATAATTCCCATACCTCGGAGCTAATTAAAAGTCCCACTGCCTGAAAGGTGGTTGAATGTTTATCTCTTGCATTTATTTAGTTCGATGGGTAGTTTTGATTGTGGGAAAACAATGAGTGGAGGAGAGTCGCCGCCGAAAATTTGACTCTCCTTTCAAATTCAAAACCGAAAAGTCCCATTGTTCATTTCTGAACCGATCACAAGCATAGGAACAATCCAGGCTGACGGGCTTATCGATTAAACCAAGATTAATGTTACACATTGAGCGGGTACAAAACAATTAATTAGAAACCCAAACTGCTACAGAAAATACATACTTCTTGATCGTAAGCCAAGTGGATGATTGTTTAAATCTAATCTCTGGAAATCTACAAAATGCTGTGTGCCAATCCAAGTTCAACTCGATGGGGGACGAGTTCAGAGCGGCTTAGACAATAAGAACCAGATCAGTTGAATGTAGCTACATATATTCTCAACAAGCTCATCAAGTTGCTGTTGACAGACCGAAGCAGAGAAGCAAAAAAAAAACAAAAATCGGGGAAAAAGTGGAAGGATTTTCCTCAATAAGAATAATAAACAAGAGGTCCAAATAAAAGATGTGTCCTTTAAAGCAAACAAAATGATGGACACAATGCCAAATCAGATAAAAGGCAACACACAGAGGGAGAAAAGGTGTTCAAACAAGCAAACCACGATTGTCTCAAATATTTTGAAGCGGCTACAAAATAGAACAAGAATCAAGAACACAGCTCGACGAACCCTGGAGCATTGACACAGTCCGCACACAGTCTAAAAGCCCAAACCCTTCGTCTTCGATCCTCCGATCTCACAGCAGACAATTGCCGGTAATATGCTTTATTATTAGCCCTGCAGCCACTGGCGACGGACATTCGCAATATGCAAATCCACTCAGCAGTCACACGCTCTAGTTTGAATTGTCTGCTTCCTCGATCTCGGGGATCGCGGATCCTCCGCAAGCGATCGAGGATCCACGATCCATTCGAAGCCTCTGGCAATGGCCCTTTTTCTGCTTGATTGCCGACAGCAGTTGGACAATTAAATGTTTGAATATCTCCCAACTTAGGGACAGAGTTCCCTCCTATTGTAGTAATTTCTTGACACTTATCGCACAAAAGGCAATAACATTATTAATGAGCATGTCAATGAGCTTCTTTTGTTTTCGACATTCCGCTTTTTTTCTGGCTCTCCTTGGGCGGCGTCCTTAAAGCTAAATATGAACTCTTGGGAATTGGGGTTAGGGCCTTGATTAGAAAGTAAGATCGGCAAATCCCTTATGCATACATATAATTTATTTTAATTATTTTAAATCTGTTTGTTTAGGCTGATTTATTATGACGGGTTCTTGAACATCTTGTCTTGTGTTGAACAATTTTTATTATATTTAATTTGTTATTTAGTGCTTTACCTTATTTCTCTCACTTTATGTTTGACAAAATTCTACAATTCTGGGATTGGTTTTTATTTAATATCCAGTCTATTAATCACTTTTTATACATTACCCTTAAGGCGTTTATTTGTTTAATACATATTTAAATAAAATACCTGATGTTGATTTACTGTCTTAATTACTTTAGATTTTAAATTGTCAATTATATCTTAAGGCGCGTTGCGGCGACTTTAAAGTTAAATTGTAGTATGTTCTTTAAGATGTTATTTATTATTATATTAAAAAATGTTTAATATTTATTCCATAATAATTTGTTGTATTTTTAAAACATTTTAATTCCCCTTAACATATTTATTTATATTTTTAGCAGAGTTGCTACATTGATTAAATGTTTTATTATCGGAATTCTTTCTAAACACATTTATCCAACACCATTATCTGATCTCCAATCGCTGCCTTTGTTGAAGGTGAATTTATGCTAATTATGCAAAATGATTTTAATTCAGTGAAATGTTTTATTTATTTGCATCAACTTTTTTCGCTTTCAAAGCTTTGATTTATATGTTTAGATTTGTTAATCTGTTCCAACCGAGATAAATTTACTGAATGTATGTTTTTTGTTGTATTTTTTTATTTCTTTTCAGAATTCTGCAGACTTGTTCTAAAAGTTCTTTGTATGTTCTATTTTAGTATTACAATTAACTATTTCCTAAAAATGTTAGTGAGTTAATTAACTTACATTTTCCAAATGATATATTTCCAAAGCAGCATAAATTGTTTATTAAAATGATGCACTTTAAAATATTTTGTTTCTTATTTGGTTTCTTTCTTGCTTCTTTGATATAAAATTTTTCTAAATTCACATATTTTGTTTCTTTATTGGTTTTTATTATTCCTTGGAATTTCTTTGTTAAGTTTCACACACTTTTTACATTTTCAGCATGACTATCATTATCAGATATTTTCTGAGCATGCCACACAATAAATCCGATTTAGCGACGGCTTTTTCGAGTTATATCGAGGCAGAGTCACGTGGCGAGGAACATCGCGATCGCTTGCATTTATATATGGGGGCTTGCGAATCCGACTTCGACTGCAATTGCGGCCTGCAGTTGGCGATTTCCGAGCGAGAGAGCAGCGTAAGCCTGACTGACGATGCTTGGCAGCGTAGCGTCCATCCGAGACTAAACCGTCATCGTCGTTCTGAGCGCCAAACAGACCCGGACTGACTTGGCCCTGGCCTCAAAGATCATCTCATCCCAGCAGCAGCAGCGGCAGCAACATCCACAGCAGCAACATCCACAGCAGCAGCAGTAACAGCAGCAGCAACAAGACAACAAAGCGCACGCGTCGCGGCTCTGCAGATGTGTGCGTTGTAACAGTGGCGGGGCAGGCGAAACTTAACTGTTAATCAGCCGCCACGGCGTCAGGAATTCCTGTTTGGCAAACAGCTGCTGCTGCTGCTGAGCTGCTGCTGCTGCTGCTCCAGTGGCTGGCGTTGCTGCTCTATCAGTGGTTTTGAGGCTCTGTTAAGTTGGTTCGATCTGTTAAGAGATCTGGTTTAGAATTCAGAATTCAAAATAATAAATATTACATTTAATTAAAACACTTTAAAATTTAAAGGATTAAATAAACCATTCTCCAAATAAACAAGTACATTTTTAAGAGGACATTTATATATGATTTCCCTAAATATATTTGGAAAAATCCTCAAAAGAAACCTTTGTCTTGTAGTAAGCTTTAAGTTCAATTTAACCATCAGTTTTTCCTGCTCCCATTTAACCCTAAATATTTCTCCGAGTGCACTCTGTTACCGACTTAGCTTCAAACATGTTCGCTGCTGCAGACTCGCTCTCAGGAATCTCAAATCTCCGCTCTCATGCGCCACTCTGGCTCTTTCAGCTGAACTCTGGTTGGCTGTTGGCACCGGCACGATCTGCTAGCGTTTCGTTCGTTTTCATTGAATATTGTGTCGATGCGGTTGGCTGTTGGCTGTTGTTTGTTTCTTTATCTTTTTTTACCCCCATTTGACGCTACACACGGTACTGTTATCACTTGAGTGTGTTGGCAGCGAGCGCGCGCGAGTGTTGGGATTTGGTTTTGGCTCCATTGTGCATGCGCATCCATTTGTATTCGTATTGGACTGGCTGGCTAATGTGGCAAGGAGGTGGGCACTTAATGCCCGCCGATCAGCGTAAATAAACATTGAGAGAAACCGAAAGAAAACATCAAATGAAATTTGTAGCTTGTCGAGGCAAAATAGTGAAAACAAGTTTGTTGCCTAAGTCTTTTGTATTAGTTTTATGCTCGATTGCATTTTCATCGTTTTTCTTGCTTGTTTTGAAGCGAAATAAATTCATTTAAATTGTTGAAAAATAAAGATTTTTATAATGATTTTGAAAAGATGTTCTTGAAGTTTCTTTGCTAAAAAGCACAGTCATAAATCATAATAAAAAAGTTTGTCTTAAATTGTTCACTACTTTTTGAAAGGAAAATTATCACAATAATAAATCAATATGATAATAATTTAATTCCTATATCTTCAAATTCTTAAAAAATTAAATTAATTACTATTTAATTTTTTTTGTATATTCTTAATGTTTATTTATACCAATTAAGTTGAGATAATTCAATATGTTTCAAAACAAGTTCGTTGCCTTAGTCTTTCGTTCTTTAGTATAATATTTAAATAATTTTCTTTAAATTTGTTTGATGAAATAATTGAATGTAAAACTTTATACATTTGTAGAGCATTATCATAACAATTTCTTAGTTATAAAAACTAATCATAAATAGTTAATTCCATTACTTCTCTTAATGTTTATGAAGTGTAACCGGAAAAAGTAAAGCCAAAGAGTTTATAACTCTCTGTTTAAATTGGATCTCCGCCAGCGGCAATTGCACAGCGATTCCCGTGGCACAATAAACGCGTTTCCATACATCTAATTGAATTCTCCTGTCATAAGCCCGATCAGATGGCTGCCTCCGTGCTCAGATGCCCACTCAAGTGATCCTCAGGCTAGTCTTTCTCTGCTCCGGTCAAGCTCTCGCGGCTTCTGTCACTTCGTGATGATGATGATTTCATTTTAATAACACCACTGGAGGGAGGCACGAACAGAGCTGCCCGGATCGTTTAATACCCTGCATTCGCCGCGGCCGTGTCAACACCACTTGACGGAGTAACAAGGAAGCGCAACACTCCAAAATGACGTGTAATTTATCACAGCACGAGCAGCATTTAGCCATGAACTGGAACGGTGACGGAGACTCCCGACTCCAGACTACTGTCTCTCAGACTATGAGTCCATTTGAATCTGGCCAGTTGCTTCCTCTGCTTCGTCTGTCAGCATCGTTGTCGTCATAATCTGCCAACTGAAGTTGCTGCTGCTGCGTTTTTGCAATATATATAAATTTTTTTTGTCGTCATATTAACATTTCTCCGGCAGCCAGGCAAATTTTTTAATTAAGTTTAGGCCTTGGCATCGGGCGCATATCTGGTCAGCTCGCGTGCTCATCTCATCATCCCGGTGATGAGTTGAGGCATTAGGTTTGATGTCTGCTCATATTTATTAGAGCGCAATTTGAGCAAGAAAAATTCCAGCTACTATAAGTTTTACAGAAAGCCAAGAATTTTTAGCGTTAGAGATAGTAAAATGTAAATGATTGTAAATTTATAAATGATTTACTTATGATTAATATGTATATAAATGTGGGTAATTTAATTAAAAACAAACAGGAATATTTATAGGAAGTCAGAGAAATTAAGTCAAGGAATATACTTTTTGAAGTGCTTTGAAAGTTATTATCTAAGATGTTACATATAGTTTTTTTAATCATGATCTTATATTACTTATTTACATAAAAATCTATATTAATGCGTAACAGAATTAGCCGCTTAAATAGATCAATAATTCAATGGATAAATTATTTCACTCAACTCCCCGCTTTCCAAAGCCCATTTAAACTATTCAGAGAAAATGTTCGAGCCAAAGCCAAAGTAAGATTGCCAAACACTTGAACAGGTCTGATCTGTGCACTAACATGGCCAAATACAAATTGTCTGTGGCCAAAAACACACACAGACCGAAGGAAATCACAGCGAGACATAAACAAAATAGGCGACAAATCTCCCCAAAGTCGACTTGGCAGCCTGAAATGCCACAGAATCGGAGACATTTGGCGACATTCGATCGATGCCAAATCGATCCAGATACAGATACTTTAAATCACAATTTCAATTGAACGAACGCAAGCCAAACACAGAGCCAAAAAAAGAGAAAAAACAACAACAACCAAAATCTGAAAAATCGCTCTGCGCACATGTCAAAGGCGGTAGCGAAATCTACAACGCAACAGCAGCAGCAGCAGCAGCAGCAGCTATAACAGCAGCAACTGGCAGCCAGCATTTTATTTCAATTTCAATTGATTGTCGTACAATCGCCATGAATAATTCAATTTTTAGAATTGCCTTGCATGAAGTCGGATAGAGATAGCTGCCAGACAGGCGGCCCGCAAGAGCGAGCGGGATGGAGCGAGGAATACGGAACATGGACATATTTTCGCCACTGACTGTTATTGTTTCTGTAACTTGTAGTCATTCTGCGTCTTCTTCCTCCCCAGAACCCCATCCTCAATGCTCCAGGCCCCCCATCCTCTATCCCCCATGTTGCTGTCAATGTTATAGGCGACGATCTTAACAAAAATAAAGAAGAAGGGGCTTCCTATATCACATTTAAGTATTTTATAGAGTTTTTTTAATACAATAATTTTATTGGAAAATTGTAATATACATTTTCTAAATATATATTAAATGTAGTATCTCAAATTTGCGGAAAATAAACCTTTTAAATTAACTTGGTGAATTTAGTTTTCAGATATACTCTCTCGCATTTAAAGCCCTCCAAAAAAACATGAACAAATGTTTATAAATGAAGGCAGATGCCTAAATTCTTTGCCATTATTTTATTTTTTATAAAATGTACATAGTGAAGGGTTGCGTAAAGCGATATGCATCAAAACATCATCTTGAACCATTAGCAATGTCGGACACATTAAGCATCCCCTGCAGGAGAGACAGGACTCTTTCAACTGCCACAGTGTTGTTGGCAGTCAAGCAGCCTTGATTAATGAGTTTATTATGCAACAATTATGTGTATAAACAGTGAGCATTGAATGCGAATACAAATCGGAGTGAGTGTCCCGAAATGAATTTGGCTTTTGAAGGTTTCAAGATCACGGATCATGTCAAATTAATGAACTCGCTCCCGGGCTCTTGACTTTGACACTTCATAAAGGTGTCGTCGACGGCGCGGGAAGAAAGATCCGGCGTCCTGTCAAGGACAATAACCGGACTGCTAATTTCATTTGCCTCAGTTTTATGCAAGGACATGACCCGTCGCGGAAGACGTTCCCAGCTTGCATAAATCACACGGCGATGAATTTGCATAAGTCCCGGCGAAGATGTCGCGAGTAATTTGTTCTGCTTAAGAGGAAACTAGTTTGCATCCTGGCATGGGATACTCCAGAGATTGCTTGAGGTTAGCTATCGATGGGAAACTGGGAGAGGAACTTGATAAAATAATCGATAGATTTTGTATATAGTTACTTTTCAGATATTTTAAGGAATATTAATTCCTTAATTATTATTAATAATACTACAAATATTAATATTACTACTGAAGAGTTATCCTTTTTATAGGTAAAGATTTCATTGATATCTTATCATTGTTTGTCGATATCCTAGCCCTTTTATAGATTTCTTGACTCCTATTATTTGTTATATATAAATCAGAGCTCTTATATATATATTTGATATTAGGCATTTTTATTCCCCGTTTGTTTGCAATTTCTAGGATTTTCTTAAATAGTGTATATTAAGTTCTTGTTTCAGTGGCTCTCCACTGCATCTGAAGTCACAAATTTCCCTTTAGAGTATCTCTCAGATGCGCATTTTGCTCCACATTTGCCTTTTGTCTGCCGACTGCATTCCATCGCTCATCTGCTCTGCCCTGAAGTTGGAGCCGCGCCTTTTTTGGGGCACATATTTCGCCTGTGATGTCATCTTTACTCTGCAGCGGCTCGCATAAATCCGTAGCCCAATTTGTTAAGAGCGCGTGCTTCAGCTTCCGTCCGTCGGCCTGAATCTTCCGTCCGTGGCGGCGGCTTTGCTCAAAAAGAGACTAATAACAATTGTGCGATCCGGTTGGCCTCTCTTTCGCTCTTCTTTGGGGTTAACGAGGGTAGTTTTGTGGTCTTAACGAAAAAGAGATGCTCTATGAAATGTATCAAAAAATTGAAGAATTTCTTGATATATTTTTAAATTTTAATTTAAAGCTTAAAAGATATTTTTATATATTATTATTATTTATATTAATTATCCTAATATTTTCCGAAAATACTAAAAATAAAAATATTTTTAAGATTCTTAATTTTATCATTAATATTATCTCTAAAACACACTTTTTTTGAAAAAATCTGCACTTCAAGCTTAGCTTTAATTTATATTTCTGGCTCCCGAAGAATAAAATAAAACATTTTCATAACTTTTCCGATACACATCAAGTCACAAAAAATATATTTATTAAAAAGTTTATTAACCAAAACACCAGAAACCCTTTGTAAGATTATTACAGAGATTTTTGCATCTCATCCGCCTGGACCTAAGCAAAAGTGACAAATTGGAGCGTTTTTTTCGGGGCTTCGCTCTCTTGGTGCTTCAGTTAAAGTTAAAGCCTGGATCTGGGTGCAGGGGTGAGTAACTGGGGAACAGAGACACCTCTCCACACATGTGGAACGACGAGTTTCAGGGCTTGGCCGCAGCGAGCCACATTTAAGTGGATTTCGGAGCATTTTGCGAGAGGCGAGACAAACAAAAAAAAATCGGTTTACCCTATAAATCTTTTGGGTGTTGACTTGGTTTTCTTTTCTGACTGGCTTGCCTTTGCCTTAGCTTAGGCTGCTTTTTTTTTCTGCACGTTTTACGACTGACATTAATTGAATGCGTCTCGAAATTGGTGGAACTTTCCTTTGGGCATGAGGGGCACGCTTCATTTGATTTATTCGCAATGCGTAATCTCCCCGGCCATCCAAAATATTCGGTGAACTTGGCATCGGGTCTCGGATCTCGAACCGCGGTGGGAATTAGAGGCTGAGGACGCGGCCTCGCCCCTTTTCGGCTGTGTCGGCCGGAGAACAAAGTGCAGCCGAAATGCCACAAACAATTGCTTCACATTTTCCAACTTTCTTTCGGTATGCTTAATAGTCCAGAGGAACTAGAGAGCCCAGAGGCAGGAGCCGGAGCCCACGGATCGCTCCTAGAACCAGTCGCAAGATCAAAGCTCGGCGATATAATTGGTCGCTGCCGCCGCTCGTTGACCGCAGAGATCCACATCCACATCCCAATCCCAGTCCTCCGCTCCAGCCTGCGCATGCTTAATAATAATTCGTTTTGGCAAACAATGTAAATTCTTCATTAGCTTCCTAATTTGCTTGGGATTCGCCGCTGCGGAGTGACCACTCGATCCTTGGGCAATTGTTTGCTCTGCCCTGCGATCTGGATAAAATGGTATTTTATGAGGAGTCCAGCGAAATTTGTTACATTTTCTTAGGCTATCTAGGGAAGGGAGGCAGCTCTGTCATTCCCATTGGGACATAAATGTTTCTATTTGTGGGCGGTAAACTAGGGAAAACTCTATTTATGGTTTACTTTGTTTATGTTTTTGTTTGGGGGAGAAGAATTTATGGAAACTGTAAAGGAAAAGGGGATTTTTCTTGGGGCTTATATAGGAATTAAAAAACTTTGATATGTGTAATCCTAATTGGATTTATTAATTGATTTGTATATTAAATGTGGAACATTTTCCTAAGTATAATCATGAGAAGACAGACCTACATACCTTGTAAATTATTTATTTAGTCCAACGACTACATCCTTATAGTTTCTCAATCACCAATTGGAAAAACCAAGACCACATTAGACGGTCATTAGACATTCTATCCTGCATATTCGGAACGCTTTTCTCCTCTTTCTGTTTTTCCATCTCGGAGTAATTTTTCACTCCACATGCTGCTACGAAAGCGAGTCGAAGGAATGCCGCTGATTTGCGCTGATTGATCGATTGATTGAGTGATTGACAACGGCGCCAATGAGCGGCCGATCATTTGCTAACTTGGGCAGTTCACGTTCGCTAATTAATTAAATGCCAAAATGTCGCAGGCGCTCTCCAGTTATGGCTTAAATGTGGTAATGTGATGATGGCTTAAAAGTTGGTCACAGGGCTGCTGCCAGGGCTTTTCATTTAATTGGTAAATAAAAAGGGTTCAGTTGGGTTTTCCTTGCACCAGAGTAACTCTCTAGTGGAGTGCATTACATCAGGAATTTTTCTGCTCTGCTTCGACGACTGTTACTGCGACCATTCTTTACGAGCGGCAATAAATTTAACAATTTGTTTAGTGCAGACACACTTACACACACACACACACTCAGACGCCCAGTATTGTGGCTCACACGGACACGCAAAGTGTCTACGGCTTCTGGCCATATATGGCGAATCCTGGGGCCGCTTTGCAGATGCCAAAAGCAAAGCAATTTGTCGTGCGGTAAACAAAAAGGCAACAACATTCGGGCAGCTGCTTGTCGCCAACTCAATGGGTTACACTTCCATGGAGGGGCGGTTAAGGGGTCCGGGTCCCTCCTGGTAGAAATCAAGAGTTAAAGAGTTAAACACAGTTTTTCGAACCATTTCACAATATCGTATTCCCGTCACGCAACCATTCATCGCCTTAGGATTTCGCTGGCCAAAACTCTATACATGGCGCGACGATAATCGCAGCTGATCGATAGAATTAGTGACTTTCTTTGGATAAACCATCACTTTTCCGCCCCAAAACAACTTTCAACCGTGTTGATCTATTGATCTGAAAAGGTGAACGGAAAGAAAATCAGGTAGCGAGGATTACTGCGGTGCCTCTTCATACAAGGATTTATGTAGCTTTGTGTTTGTCACGAATTTGAAGAAAACAATAAAGGAACTGAAGCTGCTTTAAAAATAATATAAAGTGCTTTAAATATTTATTATTAAGTTGAATTTAAGACTCTTTTTCAATGCTACTTTTAATGGTGAGCTAATTTATTTTCAACTCCTTTGAGTTTTTGATGAAAATTATTTTTAAAATGTTTGTATTACAAAATAGCATCTGTTTATTTATTGCAATAGAATTACCTTATATTAGAATTATTTATTATATTTTTTTTATACCCAGACAACTCTGAAACGTTCATCCTCGCTCTAAAACGGTCAGCTTAGCAATATTTGTTTATAGAAAAAGATTCTACATGGAACATGTAGCATTTAAGAATGTAGCATGTAGAATTATAGAATTATATAGAATTAAAATTTTATGAATGAAAGTTTACTTTGAAATGCATTTATAACTTTAAATCTATATATATAAAATGCTTTGTCCTGACTGACTGACTGACTGACTGACTGACTGATATATCACAGCCATGGCCAAAACACATGTCTTAGAGACTTGAAGTTTTTTTTTTTAAATCAGAAAAAAAATTTCCAGATTCGTTTGGGTATTTTAATTTTCTAATTCCACCTGCAACCTATTTTAAAAAATAAAAAACATAAATTTAAAAAAATAATATTAATGGGATAATATTGATATTCGTCTAAGGCTTAGAGTAGGCCTTGCCTCATTTTATATTTGTCATTCGACTTCAAAGAATCTTTATTTCTCATTCAGTGCGCTAACTTCAAAGCGAAATTTAATACGAAATTTTAAGTGTGGATCTGCATCCGATCAAAGCGAGGATGCAATAGCGGGCCCTCTAGTATTTTATAAAAGTTTAAATGATCCTAAATTTCTATTAAATAATACAATGAAATTTAACTCCCAACATTTCTTACTCAACCTCGTTCCCACCTGATTTTTCACAGCCAAAGGCAACCCAAAAAGCTAAGGGCGTTACATGCAAAATAGAATTTGGTGTCAATGCACAAAGAGACAACAGCCGCAGAAGACACAGATATGAGAAGACGCGCTGCGGAAGAACCGCTAAAGTGAAAACCCGACGAGACAAAAGACAACAAGCAGAACCAAAAGGTAAATAGCGGCGACCAGGCAACAAGTGGATGGCCCATGTCCGATGTCCGATGCCCGATGCCCCCATGCGCTGCCCATTTGGCCCCGGTTCGGGACGCTTTTGGCTTCAATCGGCCTTTGCACTCAGAAAAAAAGTAATAAAAATAGGGAATACAATTTAGAAAATCGTGGAGACTTTAAAGTTAATGAGAAAATTTCAGCTAAAAAAAGAAATATTAATAACAAGAGTTGTATTTTTATAAATCTATTAATTATACATAAATCTATATGTTAATTAAAACTCCAAAATTTGATATTATTTAATTTAATTATATATGAAAGCATCTAAAAAATGTAATTATATTTAAATCCTTAATATTTTCTTCAAGTAACTGCGGCCTCGCTGTCTAAGCCAGTGTCTATGTCTTTGCCTACGTCTCTGGGCTTGTCCATGTCGATGGCAACGTCGTCATCTCCGCTGTGTGTCGGTGCACCTCCTCGCTGCTCCTCCTCGACCTGCTGCACCGTCACTCGGATCATTCTCCATTCCAGTTGCCGGCTAGTATGCATGCCAGCCATATAATGCAGCTCATCAACAACAAAACGGCGGCGGAGGCAAATGCAACATGTGCTCCGTGCTCCGACCTCCGTGCTCCGTCCTCCATCCGCCGAGTGCCCTGCTTCCTCTTCTGGAAGGCTTCTTCTACAGCCATAAACAAATATGAGTGGCTGCCTGGGAGTGTGTGTGCTTCTCTCTCTCTTTGAGCTTGTGTGTGTGCGTGCGCCTCCTTCAAGAAGTGTGGGAAAATTTTCGGAATTTCTTTTGCTCTTTTTGATTTTTTTTTTACTCAGCAAGTTCCCCCTCTTCTCCACTTGTTGTACCCCTTATAAAAAGAAAATATAGGGTATAATGGGTTATGGGATCAGTTAAAGCCCAACAAAAGATTAATATTTATTAAAATATAAACTTTGCAAATCAACTCGATTTAAAGACAGTAAGTCAATAAAAATGCTTTGAAAATCATTCTATAATTTAAAACCATTTTTAAATTACCTTAAATATAGTAAACAATTTAATTGAATTTAAAAACTAAATACTCAAAACACCCTTCTCGACTTGGTTTATTTTTTAGGGCCAGTAATAAGTAATACCTAGTCGAGGCACTTGCCACAGCCTTTCTTTCTAGTTCTCTCCATCATAGAGCAGGTTGCAATAAAACGAGGGGGCGGCCGGGGGGCGTGTCATGGCGGGAGCCTGGGCTCGGCATGCCAACTAGTGAAATTCTTTTTGATAATTTAATTTAAGAAATATTGTATATAGACGCCAACGACCCCGACCCCTTGACCAGGCGGCAAGCAGAGGAGCCAGAAGAGGTCGAGCTCCAGGCCGGGGAACCAGAATTAGGCTTAGCGAATCTTTAACTCTTTTGGCATTTTTCTGTTGCTATTTTTGTGTGTGCCGAATTCTCAGCCTGGCAACAGCAGAGAAAGTTTTTTGTCGTTGCTGAAAAGAAGCTTAATTACTCGGCAACAAGATTGATGGAAACTGGTAACAGAAATTTGAATGCTTAGATATGGCAGGGAAGAGCCAAGGAATAGAAGTAGTCTGTATATTTCCTATCGAATTCTATTTAAATATCCTTTGCCTAAGCCCTGCAGAATATTTTCAATTAAGCCTAAAAGCCATTATTTGCTTTATTAGCCAAGAAACAATATCCCCGATCTTGTAATTGAGCTCATATTCCGTGCCATTCCATTCCTTTCCACATTGTCATCATCATTTGGCGGACACACATTAACCGATCTCGTTTAGCCACGCATAGTTTAGTTTATGATGTCGATTAGTTGCACTATAAGCAACACCTTTAACTGCCAACAAATTACAACTTTATCATGCCGCAAACGATGGCTGCAGTGCCGGGCATCCAGTCTCTCGACTGCAGCCTCCAGCTTGCACCGAACCCGTTCCCATACCATGGCCATCAATTCTGGTCCGATCTGCTTCGAGAGCAGTTCGCATAATTAATGAAGTGCAGGAATGGCCACGGCCGTCAGCAGATGCCGATGATGCCGCAAATGAAGCTATTCCACGGGCCCAGAGTGGGCCAGACTTGTGGCTATACGGCGGCGGCGGTTGCTCCTCCATATTTATACAGAGCGAACATGTTAAATAAAAGATAAGCGGCCAAAGAGGCGAGTGTCACGCGTTCCTCGCCGCCGTCTCCTCCTGATTCCCATTTCCATTCTCCAGATTTCCTAGGACTCTGCCGGGGTGTCGCATCATTTTGCAAGTCTAATCACATAAACTAAAACTGCCGTCATTAGGGAAATGTTGCGACGGCTTCTTTGGATCTTTGGGGCTGCCGCAGGGAATTGCCAAAGGAAGTTGCCTTCGGCTAATTCTATGGGAGAGCAAAATTATGCTAATGCTGCAGCAGCAGTTGGGATATTTTCAGGCACTACCGATGCTTATAATCTATATACTCTATAAATAGAAGTACTAAGGGATCTAAGAGCTTAAACCGTCAACGTTTATTGTAATTATTTGCATGTGATTTTCAGTCTAAAAATGAACCAATATAAATTTTAATTTGTGTTTTCAACTTTCCATTATTAAATTACCCCCAGGACCTGCCCTTCTCTCCAACAATAATGCTGTAAACAGTTCTCGCTTCGATATCAGTCCGAGCGACAGTCGAATGTGTCAACACTTAAATTTAGATTATACCATATATGTGTGCACTGACTGATTTTACCATCGGGTGCTGCAATATTTAATTTTAGACTGGGTCGCCGTCGCCGCGGCAGTCCCAAGTCGGTAGCAGTTGCCACTCGCATCCACCGAGTCGGAGAGACTGTGGCAGTGGCTGTGATGATGATCAGAAAGCATTTGCTCGGCCAGCTTGTAATTCAATCTGCTTGCATTCAGACATGTAACAGCAATTTTAAAACAATTTTCAACTTACTGACAGACCGGCTACCGGATTGGCTTGGCCCCAACTCCATCTCCATCTCCCAGCCTGCGAGCCCGGGGCTGAGGCTCGGCTTTATCCGCTGTCTGGGTATCAGAATCGGAGCTGGCAACGGCAACGCTTTTTGAGTGACTTTGGTACCAATCTGTCCATCATCATTACCATCAAGTGTAACATTTGTGACGACAGCCAGCGGCGATCCGAGAGCCCCGGGCTCAGGCTCAGGTGCTATGGATGTGGATGTGGATGATGCTGAATCCGAGAATCTGGTGGCGATGCTGATGCTGATGCCACTGCCGATGCTGAATCTGATACTGATGATGACGACGCCGATGCCGATGACGATGACGATGAGGTTCCCCCCGGATTTTAGCCAACTGCAGCCGCTGATGCTGCTGGTGGCAGGCCGAAAGCGCAGCGAAGCTGCTACAGCGTGCTGTGAATGCCTGTGCAATTACTTTGTAATTTAAGTTATTGATTGCCGGACTCCACCGCTCCTCCAGTCTCTGGAATGGTCTCCTATCTGTCGCTCTCCCTCCGAGTCCTAAATCTCTTAGATAATCTTAGAGCGGCACCGTTACAGGCAGCACCCAATGTAGCTTTGTTCCTCGTTGCCCTAAGGAGAGGTAAATGGGTCGAAAGGGTATATTAGCTTAATGATCAGGTGTTTATTTGGTTCTTTAAAATAATTAAATGATTATATATTAGATAAATTTAATATTTTGTTAGATATTTTTTGTGTCTTTAGTTTATTTAGGTATAGGAAGTATATTATGTTGGTTAGCAATCATTCTACTTAAAATGTCGTTGATTACTAATCTCTTACATCTCTCAAAGATTATATTTTCAACATACTTATTTGTAATATTAAAATTGGGATTAATTATATTGGTGTAAAATAATAGCTAAAGCTTTCTTATTTTATACTTTTTTTAATTTAAAAAGGTATTAAACTATTTATGTAAAACATCATTCTGCAAACTTGTTTTCAAAGAGTTTAATTAAATACTCTATTTTTATATATTTTTATCTTAGTAAATCATTTTGCAGATTATTCCTCTAGTCGCATATAACCAACATATTTTTTTCTTAAATTTTTTTTTACATTATGCGTTTGCCTTAGAATTTATACAGTGAAGCTGTCGGGACTGGGTTATTCCGGCATATTTCATGTTTGGATTAGCTGCCAGTCAACAGGCCCAGCGACTTCCCCATTGATTCGAATTATGGCGAAATTCAATTTAGATTTTTGTAATCATTTAGTTGTTGTACGGTTTTTGTGGATGCAATTCAGAGAGGATTGCCTGGGTCGCTGGGCTTTGATTTCATTAAAGTCTCCAGGTTTTTGTCACTGTCGCATTGCTGTGAGATGTCGACGCGAATCGAGATCTGGACATGGACACTATCTTATAATTGTGTGTTTGGCTTTTTATTCCACTTTTACAGCACTCAAAACTGTCATAATTTATTATTGTTGTTGCTATTGACCGTTCCTGTGTTTTGTTTTGAGTTGACAACGAACCGAGATTGATGTATTGATTGTTGTCAGTTTGTAATGCTGACATTTATGACAGTAATTTGTTTTCACAATTTGTTAGCCACTCCAGAGGCTGCACACACATTGGATTGTGTCGATTGTATATAGGTTGGAATGGTTGATGTTTAGTAAGTATCCATAAGATACGGACAGCAGAGAGAGGGGAGCAGAAAATCATCAACACTTGCTTAAAGCCTCCCCCCATTTGGCGGAGGGGACTACTAATTAGTATTTGAGGACTGCACATCATATTTCACAGCAATCGGGGGGAAAAACCCTTTTATGGCCTGGCTGGCTCTGGCTTTTACTACGTGCCACAGATGCCGGCTCGAGGTTGATAGCTCGTTTTGGAGTCCTTCGGCTCGAACTTGTACCGAAATGAAAGGCCTTGGCACTTTGATGTTTCAGCGTCGATTTGATTGCCTACTTATATGCGGAGTATGCATTTCACTTTGTTCTCCCACCGACTTTCCCCCATCGGAGGAGTTCAGTGCGACGAGTTCGAGTCCAGTTTCGACCAGAGGCAGTTGGGACTGACTAACAAAGAAATCAAAGACAGTCTGCAGAAATAAATCACAATTCGAACCAAATCAGTAGAAAATCCCGGTCCATAATCGGTCAAGTGTTTGTCTATGAGTGCCTCACTAATTTGGTCATTAATTGGCATCGGCTATATGGATGGGCTCCAACATTGAGGCACACACAAATGCCAGCTGCACGTATGAGTGTATAATTCTCCATTGGGGCGCCAGTGATGATCGATTTTATTTGGGAGCTATACGGGGTTATTTATGGTATATATTTATTTTATTTATAGATTTTTATTAAATACATATTATTGGTATTTTTATAATTCCAAATAATCTTGCTATATTTTTGTAGTTTTATAGTTTTAATATGAACAAATACTTACTTTAAATTAGTGTTTAGTATTTTAAAATATACATAAATATAAGTAATTATAATAGTTTAACAAATTCAAAAAATACATGTTCAACGTATTAACAGTTCGATATATAATATCGAAATGTTACGTATACGTAATATCGCTTTTTAATTATTTTAAAAAGTAATGTAAAATCTGGTTAAATCTTTATAATCCAAAGAGATTAAAATTAAATTAGGCTTTTGAAAATTGCACCTATTAGGTAAAAAAATTAATATATCTTTCGAAATAAATATATTCAAAATATGCAAATATATTACGTATACGTAATGTGAAGTCTTCAAAAGATCCCCCTTTTGGCTTATAAAATATGGCTAGTTCATCACTGTGACACAATCACACTTTAGCTATAATCATCTGGGAGGCAGCACAGCTCTGAAGTGTGTGTGTCATGCCCAAATTCTCGAAACACCCAAAAGGCATAACTTGAGCTCATAAATAACAAAAATTGCTAACGACAAACGACGTTGATATTTAATAATAATAATAATAAATGTGCCAAAACAAGACAAGCAGCTGCCGCTGGAGGAGGCCAATGGAGGCACAGCGGAGGCTAGAAAAAGTGGCCACTGTCCTCGTGAAGATGCTCGCAAAAGAAGCAATTCCCGCAATCACAACTCGAGCAGAGTGCATAGAAGAAAGTAGGAGAGTTCGGCGAGTGCGAGTGCGATTTGGTCATGCGATGGTGTTTTCCTACGCAGCTGGAAGCCATTTTCAGCGAGAGCCCGCCAGATGATCGATGATCGATGATACCCAGGTCGCCTCCACCTTCGCCTGCCCCGGTCTTGGCCTGCCAAGCAGCGGCCTGCCTTTTGAAATGGATTCAGCCAGAGCAAGCGCCTAGGGGGCATCGTTTTTAGTTTTGGTTATCGCCTTACCAGTAGCAACCCAGTAGCGATCAGCCAGGAGAGCAGGCTCCGCGTATCTGGGATCTGGTGTATCCGATGTATCTGGTGTATCTGGGATCTGGGAAGATGCCTCCTCGCAGCAGAAGCAGCAACAAGTTCATTTCGTTTTTGGTAAATTACTCAGATCTCGCGTCTCCAGGTGATGTCTGTATTCGACAATCTAGATCAGCACCACAGTTTACGACAGTTTTATGACACGTTTAGTCGGCGTTTGCGTTATCAATTACAAGAACTGTCAGCTGCAAAAGGAGTTTGCTGGCCAAACACGAACTATAATGATATCGTTGGGCAGCGAGGGTATGGCACATTAGGGATTATACATATAATGATGGAGGATGATGTAAGATAGTCTCTGGCATTTTGTAGCTTACAAGGCTTTCTGCTTTGAAGTTGCCGTAAGGTTGGAGTAAAAAGAAATTAAGGTAATACAGGAAATTAAAGAAAATGCTTAGAATACTAGTTGAGTTAAAATAAGCTAGCTTAAAAGTGTAATGTACATTGTTATTTCAGTTATATACATAATACTTATTTATTTTATTTTAGTTTCCTTAGAAATCCGTTTAAGTTAATCAAGAAAAAGTCAACTTAAATAATGCAAATTAATCATGTTCTTTAATCATTTCTTCTGCCTGCAAAATGGATAAATTTTCCACCAAGGGTTAACGGTCTGCCAGAGGATCTGTTCATTCCAAAGCCGACTGCCTACTTAGACGTGAAAATGCTGCTCAGCAAATAAATATAAAGGCGAACAGAGACAGCGCGAGGAAGAGGCTAAAATTAAATTAATCCTCGCCAAGTTAGCAGATGATGAGTGGCATGCAAAATGCCAGACGGATTTATGAGAACGGACAGATTTGGAGCAGTGAAGTGGGGAATCCAAACGATGTTACGCATTAGACAAACAACAAGCAGTCGGACGGGTCTCAGTGGTAGCCTCCGTCTCTCAGTCTCTCGGTTTCTCAGTTCAAATCCCAGTCCGAGCCCGAAATTAAGCCGTATGCTGATTTCATTTTAATTACGGAGCATCTCCTCGGCAGAGAGACGGCAATCAGGCATGGCAAAGCTGGATCAGCTTAGAGCGACAAGTGCGTAATGCACATGCAATTACAAATTCCCAGCAGTCTCTCCTAACACGAGTCCATGCCCCAGTGTGTGTAATTGCAGTGCATCCCGAGGATCGGGTGCATCTCTGGAGGAGCTCTGAGCTCAACTTGTCAACCCAAATAGATGGAAACGAAACGAAACGAGATGAGTGCGTGGCTGGGCGATCAAAATCAAGTCAACGCCGCTGGCGAAATAACTTTCAGGTGAGAAGATTACACTGGGATATGGAAATTCCTTGTCAGGTAAGTTGTTTACCGAATTTATGTGAAATTAGGATAAATCTCCTTATAATTATTATAGAATTTATTACCCTAAAAGTTTGGTTATAAAGTTTTTATTTTCAGTCACAGATTGGACTCATCAGCAATATTTTATTAAAAAGAAGATTGATAAGAAATTATAAATATATTTATATTAAATTATTAGGTATGTGATAATTCTAGTTTTTGTTGAGTTATTTATAGATCTTTTAGAAAGACTTACCTATTTAATTAGGTGCTTATTTAAAATACTCTATTCTTCTTTATTGAACTGTGCATACGTTAAATCTTTTAAATTGAAAATATTATTAAAATATCCACCTATTTAAAACTTAAATTTTAAAAACCAATAACTAAACAAAATTCATTCCTCAACCATCGCTCAAGTACACTCAGCAAATGTTTCTCCTTCTGCATCGTGATCACCTGAAAAGGGTCTCGTTTTCCATGGGGTTGACCGTCATCCGTCAATGTTTTCTCGTTCGTACGGGTATTTGTGGTGCTAATGTGTCGAGCCAGAGTGCCAACAGCCATAACTCATTTGGCTTTAAACGGCTGCCTAAAAAGGCATTTATTGTTGGCTGCCCTGAACGTGCGAACTGAACCACAAAACTGCTGCAAATTTTCAGCAATACCTAACATGTATGTATTTTCATATACTCGTATATATATATTTTTTTCCCGCTGCCAAAAAGCAAAACCAAAACCGAAACCAAGTCACGCGTTGCAACGTTGAATGCAACAGGAAACGGAGTATCAACCTATGACGGGTTGCCCGCAGCGTCTCCACGAGTTGGTTACAATGGAGATGGCAGTGGAAATGGAAATGGACCCATGCGGATTGCAGGCGAAAGTTTTTTTCGTTACATATTGCTGGAGCAGAGCAAAAAAATAAAAAAAAAGAGTTGGCTCAGAGGACCCTCTCATTGAAGGCAAGCGACATTGACAAATGCATGCGGCAAACGCAATGTTGCAGCCTCAGCAGACGTGCCAACGCATGGACCAATCCAGCAAACGAATTTATTTGCCAATTTATATATTTAGGGTTTCTAGATAAAAAGAAATATGTTTATAGACATGCAAAAGAGGGTTCAAGAATTAATTGTGTTTTTATAATATTTATTAAGTGATGAGTAAAATTAGTTAGTCGACAGATCAAATTAGAAATGCTGAATTATTTCGTACTTTAAGGTTTTATAGGTTTTACAAAATTATAAGAACTCAACCCAAAGTATAAATAAAGACTTACATTTTTATCTTAAGAGTTTAAGTACTCATATTAATTTTACTTGCATTGATAATTTATCATTTAAGTAATTATTACCTTTCAATTCCCATACCAATTGAGCACATTAAATGAACTTTAGGAACTGGAACACCTAGACCATTCGCTTTGGAAGTGAACTGCGCTCTCGGCGATCTTCATCGTGCCTCCTTTATACGGCTAACTTGGCTATGAAATTATGGCACCGTGTCGCCTTATTCGGTTATCGGTGTTTCGTTATTATTGAGTGGCGACATAAATTAAGGCATGATTTATTGCCGAGTAGGTGGAATGGACCATAAACTCCTTGACAAGTCAACAGTAGGCAGCACAGTAGCCACCACTCTCGCAAAGGTTTCTCAACCGACTCGGAAAAACTAACCAAATGTAAACGAAGCGGATAAATGACTGGGACATTAATTGAAAGTTAAGTAAAAATAGAAAAACTACCAGAAAAGAGGAATGATGCTGAGAAGGAGGGGAAGAGCTAGCTCTAATCCCGCCGTGAATAATCCCATGGCGATAGCTCAGCTGCCACGCTGTGGGCAATAATAAATTTCACCTTGTAAGTGTAACAATTTGTATGTTAAACGCGCCCAGCAAGGAGCAAAATAAAAAAAAAGGAAAACAAACAAAAAACTATAACGAAAATAAAGCAAAGCTTAGCGAAGCCCCAGGAGTGGACTAGAATCGGCTGGCTGGGGTCCCACAAGGCTGCAGGAGAGCAGATCTCAGCCGGAGACTCCTCGAGTGCCCCCAGGGGAGTAGTCGTCGTCGCAGTCGTGTGATGTCCCAGCCTCGGTGCTACCAGGCGGCAGTTGCATTTGAAAAAGAATAGACAATTGTTTGGGCCGCATAACAAGTTGAAGGCGAAGGCGAACAGCCAGAGGATCCAGGGAGCAGGAGATGCTCTCGCACGCTGGCCAGGCTGCCAACTTGCGCCGAGATGGGGACACCTAAGGACAGTGGTCGGGAAGTTAAGAAAATGTCCAGAAAAATATAGGTAATGAAATAAATATTAAAAAACTATTTAAGCTCGTCTTTCGTTTTTCAACGTTTATCGTAGCTAATTAAAAAATATTTTATTATCCTAAAACTATGATCAGTCAGAGTTCAACTACTTTTATTAGACAAAGGTGTGTTTTACAGTAGCTTTTGAAATTGTCAAATTAAGTATTATGAAGTGTTAATGAGGCTTTATGTACAATGTTTTATTTCAATAATATATTAAAAAATGCGGCAGGTCTTCTTACTATATTTATTAAGCTAAAATTGATTTATAATAAATAAATAAATACACTTAAAATGATTGAATTTTTGTTAAGTTTTCTTGATGCTACGATTTTCCTGAAAATACCATAAAACTATCCTGAATCTGACACAAGTTTTTCATGGCTTTCCGTTAATTTAAATCACTAATTATTTTCCTAAAACGAGGAAGTTTCCATTAATTAGGAAAAACTGTTTACTCCATCCTACATAAAAACTAAATTAGTTTTTTTAATTATGAAATACAAAGTGGAAAAGTTATTACTGGCTTGGTTCATTAGTGACATGACCCATAAAAAATGTTCCTACTCATCTTAGTTAGTTAAAAAATAAATGTTATAGTTATAATAAAAATCAATCAAGATAAACGTCGTGTTTTCTGAATTAAAATTTATGTAAAAGCTTGTTGTTTTCTGTCACTAGTTAGTTACGTTGCAATTTAGAAACATTGTTCCAGCTATTTCAAATTTTCCATGTAAAAAATGATCGTTAATCCTTAACTTTGTGGCAGTCCTTGGACCACTGTTCCCGGGCAAACAATATAATAATGCCAACCGAAACCGAACAGAGTCGGGGAACGAAAATAGATTTGTATCGAGTGGCGGCTCCTCTGAAGCGCGCCTTGCGATTTGCAAATATTTTGTCATTGTGTGGCGAGATTTATGGAGTGGAGTGGAGTCGGAGGCAGCGTCAGTTGGAGTAGCAGGCGGCGGCCTCGGGAAAATGCCTTTGCCCGCGCGATTGTTTCCAGGAAAAACTTTTGGCACAGGCAAATATACCGCTACTCCGGCTGCGGCATCCTTCCACTACTCTGGACTCGTACTGGAGTCGCGGAGTGTCAGCGCCTGACTATGTGACACAATTCTCACTCACCTGACACGGGGCAGTTCAGCGGCTCTGGCGGCGGGGGGAGCCGGTGCCGAGCTCTCAGCATGTGCAATGTGTCACGGGGGCAGCACGCTCAGCAGACTCGGTTTTATGCCCAGCAGACTCTGTCCCAGGCTCCCAAACATTCTTCGTCATCCGAGTTTTTTGCCGGTCACATTTCCCAGCCGATCATCAGCTGTGCATGCCTAATAGAAATATGGTTAAGATTTGGTCCAAGGATGGGACAAGAAAAGCCAAAACCCTGCATTAACTGAAGCTATACTTTTTTTTAAGCAAATAACCTAAAATCAGTGTTAAAAATATTGTAATATTAATTTAAACAATACTTAAAGCATGTCAAAATAAATATATAATTGAATGCATATAGACTCAACTTTTAAGAAAAGTTTTCAGGAATTATCTTACTTTTAAACTTTTAGATTTAAAATAATAAATCAAAATTAAATTTTCCATAAAATATGCTATATAAAGGAGACCATAAGCCCAATGATTCCCCTATATCAAAAGCCTTTAAAAGTTGTCTTCGAATCATTGCCGAAACTTTTCAATTACAATTTGATTTGCTGCTGTTCGCGACGCGTTTCGATTTGGTATGCTCAACTTAGAGTCAACAATTAGTCAACAACTAAACACCTTTCACACCTCGCCAGGCACACAGATGTACATGGGGCAGAGGTAGGGGCAGGGGCAGGTGCAATGGCAGAGACAGTCTGCGTCTCATTCGCATCCTCGACGTCAGACATCCAATATCACTCAGTCACAATCACGATCACAGAGCGGAGCGCAAGTGAACTTCGGTGGCATTTAATGGCCAAACGAGAATCGGGCTGAGACCAAGACCAGAGGCAACTGCTGCTGCCACACAGTTACCATCGCACAGTGGGCTAACAATAACGGCCAAGACGGCGGGGGGAGAGATCTGCCGCTGCGAGAGCGAGAGAGAGGGCCAAAAGATTTGAGCCTTAGATCAAAGCCAAATGCACCGCCACTTGCTGTTAACTCGATGGCGCTCCAAGGTACACGAGCTTGGGGATGGATACATTTTTTGGACCTCTGTCTAGGCCATCCCAGAGGCTCGGGCAATTCTCATTTGATTCCATTTATTTTTGTTGATCTTTTTTGCTACTACTGTGATGGTAGGGTATATTGATGATTGCAGTGGGTATGATGTTTGAGGAGAATAAATATTAGTTAAAATACAATTGTGCTGAAAACTTATTTAAATGTGGTCTTGTTTAAATTTAAAACGAAGTCCTTGATATTGAAAATTGTGTATATTTTAGATCAAGGAAGAAAGCACCCTTATTTTTTTAATGTTTACATTAGGTAACCCTTCAAATAATTATAAAGATTACTAATTCTGTTTTCTTAGAGAAAATATTGTTAAATTGAGTTCAAAATTCTGTATATGTAGATCAACTTTAAAGTATTTTAGAATATTACAGTGGTAGGTAAAAGGTAACTCGTAGTCGTAATGCTATCCTGCAGCCTCCTTTCCTTGTATTTTTCCGATCCGTTTCTGCTGTTTCGACTGTTTGCTTTGCTTTCAAAGTGTGCAAATGTTCGCGTCAGGCAATTTGCTGACGCGTTTGTTGTAATTAAATCGATGGCGATGCCGTCTCAGGATGGAGAGGTACACGATACACGGCATCGATTTGATCGGCAGTCGGCTGTGGCTTTAACTTTGGCCGGGATAGAAACTGCAACTGCAAAAGCGATTGCGATTGCGCGGCGGCTGTGTGTCCATTCATTGTGCACATGAATCTCCAGCTGTCCAAGCTCTGGGGCGGTCCATCGGCCCGCGTCCAGCTAATCTGTTGGGACTCAATGCATTCGATTGTCTCGCTGGCTTGTTACTCTTGCATACAAATGACACAAATGCCTCGGCCTCGGCCCCGGGACGACGTTTCTTTTTGTTTCTTCGATCTCGCTGGATCTCTTGTATTTCTAATGCCGTCACAGGCAATCAGATTCGTTCGCTGGCCGATCTCCTCCGTGGTTGACTTTGCCATACTCCTGGCTGAGATTTCACCTCGACGCTAATGGCGACAAACTGCCGTGGAGCGCAAAATTGTGGTCATGTGTCTTTAATTTGATGCTGCCACTGTTGCAGCTCCTCCTCCTGTTGCGAAACAATTTATCCATTTAACCATTTTGTTTGGGTTGCGATGATCATGATGATCTACATGCTAATCAAATCAAATCACAACAAATCAACTCGCCAATTACTCACCCGAACACCACTATGTATCGGACGAAATAACAAATGACTTAGGCGACAAACTCGATGCCTGCTCCACACTCGCACACTCGCACACTTGGACACTTGGGCACACACACATACACACTAGCACTCGCACTCGCGGGCCAGAGCGAGATGTCGAGAGCGGCTGTGGGCGGCCGTGTAAAGAGTGGATAAGTAATGGCCATCGAGCCGGTCATTTGTCTTCATTGGTGGCACCTGGCGGAGGCGAAAGAAAGCTTAACACCTGCTTTGGGGGCCACTTAATGGCCATTGGGTTTGTGATTGGTTAATCTGATATAATTCAAATTGAAATGTTTGCAGAGGGGACATGTGTGTGAGATGGAAGAAATGTGAGCAATATGTACAATTTAGTTAACAAAGAGAAGCCATAGAAGTGGTTAAAAAACAGTCTGTTTAAAGTTTTTCTTATACTTTTAATAAAGTTTCTTGTAAAAGAATAAAATATTTACCGGGCTGCTACAGAATTCATTTCAATTATATCTTAAGAGATTATATAGTAGGAAAAATTAGAGTACTCTGATAACATACTTTTAGACACCTTTTGAAAAGATTTCTAACTCCTAATGATAGGTTTGGCACTTCCTTTTATTGCTCATGTATTTCCTTGTACTTTTAATAATACATAATTTAAGTAATACCCTAGAACTCATCTATATATATTACTCTCGATTTTGGCTATATCTAAAGTTCCTTACTTGATTCTAAACTTAAAGCCAATAAATTACAGTCTACTTCGAATTGAAACTCCAAAAAACGAATCAACCCGAATTTTTTCGGATTAGTTTCACAACTAGAGTGCAAAGTGATTGTGGCTGCTGTGACATTTAGTTCAAGTGATTGGTGATTGGTGATTAACTAACGGAAATATGCCTTGCCATTGCGAATTGAAATATTAAGCTCGATTCTGTATGCAAATGCTACCGACTTTAGCCTTCAACTGTAGCATTTTTAATTTCCATTATTCAGCGTCGGAACGGAACCCATTTAAAAGATCATTTGGCAAATGCCAAAAGCTAAACTCTGATCACTGCGATCGCGCACTCTATAGTATAAGTGGAAATATAAAGAAGCATGGCCAATCGTCGGCCCAACACGCCTGGCAAAACATGTCATAACAAATTTATTGCTAAATAATGAACTTTATATTGTATTGGCAATGAGTTACGCGTAGCGAAAAGGGAACGATACGAGTCTATATACACAAGTGAGAGCGCAGCAGAGCCAATCGTTCGGTGGTGATTGGCAATTGTTGAAAACAGCATTCAGCAAGAGTCTGAAACGAAATCAGAGGAAAGAAATAGTCGCACTCGTCGTGGGTAATTTATGGGTTTATTTTTTTCTCTTCTATTTCTGCAGCTAACACAGAAGGTCTTTTGTGATCGAGATCGAAGTCATTCAGAGGCATTAATCAATAAATTTGTTTGCCTGCCAAGCGATGACATACCGCACAGTCAACCCCCGATGTCGGGGTCGCTCGAGCATTGTCAGCAGTTACAAAGGGACAATGTTTCCCTATAAACACTATAAATATTGTTGCTCAACTGCAGATATCCGTACGTCGGCAGATCGTGCTCATTTTAGCGCCCTCATTGTTGTGACAACATCACGGGCGAGTCAATGGAGCGGGTGTTCACTGGGATCCTCGCAGGACAGCTGCTCAAGTGTCCTTTGTTCCGGTCTTCCCGATGTTAATAGGTGTTGCCGTTAGCTGTTAAAGCATCTATAACAGCCAGTTACTCCCCAATTCATGCCCCATTGAACAGCATCGGAAATTGTTCATTGATTCGATAGCTAACCGCCACGTTAATGGCTGCAAATGAAGCACCATTAATTTTTGGCAGCACCTACTTTTAGTTTTTCGAAATCAGTTTGCTTTGTGGCACCTCGGTTACATTTTCCCCATTAAAATGATAGTTCTTACCTATATTTATGCATTTAAAATGTTTCTAAATATGAAACATAGCTTTAATTCTTGTACATTCTTTAAATAGATTTAATAGTCGAAATTAGTTTACTTTCAAATAACCTTTCATCAATAAAAAATACAAATACATTCTTCAGTGTTTTTTTATTTACTAAATCATGTTTTAAATGAATTATAAATTACCTAAATTCTTAAATAAAAGTATCCCCAGTAAGCCACTTATTTTTATATAGGAAAAGTGATTTATTTCCAATTTTCAATACCCTGATTTTGCAAACATTTTTACCTGGAACCTTCACTACCCCTGACACCCCCGTCGGCAATCAACAATTGCTGCCGACTAAATCGGAGTAAACAAGAGCCAAAGAAAAACAAAGAGAAATCAAGAAAAAAGAGGAAATTCCCGTGGCCATGCCGCATCGTACGCAGGCGCATGCCACGGATACCTCGGATGCCGGAGATCCATGGGGCAATGAGGGTACTAGGGGGACTCCGACTCCGATTCCAACTTCGATTCCGACTTCCACTAAGTGTGAAGCGCATGCGCAAATGCGCGATAAGAGAGTGTGGCCAAGGTGGCTGCTCTTGGCCAGAGACAAAGCAGCAATTGAGTGGCAGTCCAGTTCAGTTTCAGAAATGGTAACAAACGATTACATCAATTTATGCGCGCCAACACTATAAAGTAATTTTCAGCTGAAAATAGCCATGGCGCGGAGGTACGGGGGAGGAGGACACACGACGACATATGGAGCTGCCAATGCCAGGTCGATGAGCGAGTTTTTCCACTTGGACAATAAGAGATGAGAGTGAGTAGATAAAGTTATAGAAGTCTATTCCAGCTTATAAACTTAGATTTTTCAACGCTTTGAATTAAATTTAATCCTCTATAAAATGTAGATATATTAATAAAAAATGTAATACCTCTTAAGTTACCTTCTTGACGATTGATAGGCGGCAATGGTAATGCGGTTGCATGTATTAATTAAGTGGCCGCTTGGCTTTTGGGCAATAACTCAGCTTGTTTGGCGGCAAAACACAAAACATGCACAGCAGCGGCCACGTTCACCTATGGCAACATTTTGCCAATATATATGTCTATAGTTTATATATATATATCTGTATCTGTATCCGTACGCGATGTAGCGGCTACCTGAACATGCAACTTGCTACTTGGCAACCAGCAACCAGCAACCGCAACTTGCAACCAAATCAGATAAACAAGCTGCGCAATTGCAACAAGCGTAGTTTGCACTAATAACAACTCAATAAATAATAAAAGCAACATTCTCAATCGACGGAAAAAGTCGGCGGCCAGCAACTACAATAAACATGCGCATCTTTATTTTATTTACTTTTTACGCCTTATTTGCCTGAGCAAATTTTCATTATTTCCATCTTTCCATCCAGCGACACAGCACAGCAGCTTCCCACAGCCGCCAGTCGGCATCAGGAGCTGGAAAAAGCACCGATCCCGTTTCCATTCCCACCAGCCCGCGACGATCTACAGTGGTTTTTGGTATATATAAATGTGGAAAAGTAAAATTTGAGAGGGTTTTATATTAATTATTACAATTTTATTTGAATATGACACTATTTATTGTTATTTACTTTATGACTACAACAAATGTACCAATAATATAAACATTTAAAAATATGTAAACACATCGTAATTGCTCTTTTTCCTTAAATATATCAAATATATTATGTATAAGAGTATAATTTAATATTTAAAGAGAGGATTGTTGATGAGTTAGTAGGAAAATTTGATTTGTATTAAATACTTATTTTCGGTATTAAAAGAAATTGGTTACGAGGGACTTGGCTTCAATTTGTGAGCATTCTTAAAACCCATAATATAATTAGGAAAATATTTTAATTTTAAATAAAATTACAGTTCTTAATTAAACTCAAGTAAGAAGGGAAAAGAAAAGAGTCTATAAAGGCCATGGATATTTTTTATATAAAAATAATGTTGAGGAAAATATATCTTGATCAGTTATTAATTTTCTTAAATGTTTCCAATCTTATAATATTAAACAAATTTTATTATTTGTTAGGAAATTCCTTTAAATATAAATCAATCCACTGTGAAACCGCCTTACGAATTTCTGCCTGCCACATTTTCTGGGTTTGGGCAATCAAGGCGGCGGCAGCAACATTTGTGGCCGTGTATTGGCGGCGCAGAATTTATGCTAATATCCATTATGTTGAACATGTTATAGTTTCTTCTCTCGTTTCATATATATAGATACGTCTACGGTGGATCGGTGATGTTTTTTTTTGCTTTTGTTGTATTTTTTGGGCCAATGCGGGGCGTTAACTTGAAAATTGCCGGTTGCCGTTCGCCCTGGCTGGCAGTAGCGCAAGTGTTGAGCTCTTAATAGAAAAATGGGCAACAAACTGAGGATCCAAAATCCGGCCTGAGCTCCACATCCAACTGCAGCTCCAGCGCGACTTCATCTGTCCGTAGGCGGCGGGGATCTGCATGCGATGCTGGTGTAAATCAGAAGGTGTTATCGTCTGCATAAATATTGATATTGTTGGTGCAAGTGATAGCCGGCGTTGTGCTCGAAGCAGTAATTGCACGGCTCCAGACGACCGACCGACCGACCGACGGACTCCATCCCATCCCAGAGTCTGGGAAAATTGGCATTGGCATTGGATGTGGCATGGGTCTGCTTTTCCTCCTCGTCCTCGTCCACTAATCCCGCCGCTTAGGTGCGCCTAATGGCTCTCCGTGTGCCTTGGCCCGAGTTCGCTTTGGGCCTTCTACTCGCGGTGACGCCCACTTCGCTGGGATCTGGGATCGGGATTGGGTCTGGGTCTGGGTCTGGGACTGGATCTGGGCCCTGGGCTCTTCGGCTCGCCTTGCGCCGTTCGACAATTTAGTGATTGCGATTAGGAGGTGTAAATGCGCTTCAGAAATTAATTTGTTCGCCACAAATTAAATTTTTATTATTAAAACGTCTTGCGTGTGGCTTAAAAGGCTAAAAATAGGCAATTTTTCATGTGCGGCTTTCTTTGGTGATTGCTAAATTTCGAGCCTAAGTGGAGTCTAAGTGGGAAATATATTTACCCGAGGCTAACTGGGTTAAGGTGAATTATTATTAAAGATTATATTTGGGGGAAGATGAATATATGAAAATATAGATGGGAATTCTTTATACAATTCCTTGGTAAATTAGAAATTAAACTTTTTATGTTAATTTAAATTATATTAATTTTAGGTCCATATCAAGCCCACTTTAATTTCATATATCGTCTTCCCCATTGTAAATTTCTTCCCGAAAGTTAACACAGTAGCCAATTCCCATTTTTCGAGCACTCCCCCACATCGAGGAGCCTCCGAAGATCTCCGCTGGTTTCCCTCGATCATTACCCCATTCGGTATGGCCATCTCTGATCCATTAGCATAAACGTAGCATAAATGAAGACATTTTTCGGTCAGCAGCGAAACAAGAACAGTATCATCGCCGTCATGATCATCGGCATGACCAATAATGGGAATCAGAGCACCGGAGGCTGGCTATAGGAAAAAAATGTTCCCAGCTTTTTATTATCGCCGAGCGATCTTGTCTCTGGCATTGTAATAGAGTCAGATGCAATTTTTTGTTTGCATTTGGCTTGCATTGAATTAAATTAAAATTCAATGACAGCGGCAGTGGGCAGTGGGGGGCGAAGAGGCACTTCGAGGGAGGAGAGGCACCTACGTTTTGGTTTTGTCGTGCAAATCAAAATGAAATCACGGACAAAAGAACATGCCAGTCCGATCCGCGAGTCCGAGAGTCAAAGATGAAGTCAAAGTCAAGTCGCTGGTGGAAGCGCATTTCGGGGCAGTTCGTGACTTAAATGAACCGCAGAAAATCATTTGGCAAACAGCAATCTGCAGAGCTCGCAAAAAATACAGAAGCTGCAAAGCTTCAAAGAGCTGGGAAGATGATGGCGCCACGGCCATGGCTGAAACAAGATCAGTTATGGTAATGTTCATGGCACATTTTGAATTCGCTCCCATCGACGCGACGCGGACATGCCGGGGGCCACTTGTCATATGCCCGGACTGCCGACATCGAATGACAAATCCTCTGGAGAGCCTACATTCAAACCGATTCTAGTTGAATTGAATATAAATTCGAAACCTTTACACTAGACAAAAGGGAGTATCTTAAAAGGTGACAGAACTCATACAAAATTTATTGATTTTTAAATACCTCACTTTAACTTGTCTCCACAAAATATTTATATTAAAACAAACTTAGCAAGTCATAAAATTTATTGAAAATTTATCATGACTATGTATTCTCATCAAAAAAAGATTTGTAGGAAAATATGTTCAGCATATAAGTAAATTAGATGCTTATAGTGCATGCAAATGAATACATTTGAATATACAAGACATTTTTAAAATACAGATTGGATTTAAATTATAAAACCTTTGCAAAACCCTTTTTGTTCTTCTTAACGAGAATTATTAATTGTGAAATTCTTACTTTTACTATAATAAAACACCAATTTTTATCAGTGTTTAGCTCCTCACACATGGCGGCAAAAATTAAAAGCCTTTTCTAAGGCGCACAAGGGAAAAACTCGGCGAAAAATTATAAATTTAGGTGGAATGTCAACGTTATCGCCGCGCTCATATCTATCGGGGGGCATCGGGCCTCGGAGACCAGAGATGGCATTTTGCATGGAGCTGACGATCAATGGCTAGCCATTTGGTAGGTGTTTCATGGCTAGCCAACAAGTCACCCGACTAAACCCAAGCCGGCGACCAACAATTGCCGTTTGTTGCAGTTGCAAGTAGCTAGTTGCAACTTGCTAGTTGCTAGTTGCTAGATGCTATTGGCGTTGCCGCCGCTCGGGAGGCAAATTAAACTGTCGAAACTATTTCATGTCCAATGCGCGATTTGGCAAACAATTTGTGACATTTGAATGGCCGTTCAATGACAATTGTGGCTGCCTCTTAGCCAAGTCTTCCTTCGCTCTGTTATTGATTCCATTCCCCCAGTTCGCTGCGTCGGCATAGCTCACAAGATTCTGTTTGGTATTGGGTTGGGTCTGGTGATCTCGTCGTTTTGGTGGGAAATGAAATCAGTGCCATAAAATTACGAGTCTTTCCCGGGCTATAATGTGTGAGAATGCCTTGGGAAACCGTTGGCCAGCCAGTCACTGGAGAGTGTTCATTGTTAGATGATGGAGAGCTAATAACTAAGCTTTGATATGAAAGTGTACCAGGATTATTGTTTGAATTTCTTAAGTTTTTACTTTTCAGTGTCCAGAAATATGGACCAGCTTTGTTCTGTGGTATACGAAATTATAGCTTCAAAACTGTGCCAATTAAAAGGGGTCTCCGGCTGCCTGTGCGGCTGACTTGTAAACAAGTCGCTAATTCCCTCGCTGTTCGCGTTTGCTAAGTGTGCAGGCTAAAGTGCGTGCATTTTCACAATGTGCAACATGGGTTTTGCATTTGCCAGGGAACCAGCTCAGTGCCCCTGCGACCCCCGACCACTGGGTGAGCTGAGCCACCATTTAAATGAGCGCAGATTAAATGCGGGTCGGCAAAATGTTGCACAAACGAAATTAGCGCACACAAAAATTGCTGGCAGCAGTGGCAGGAGCAGGGATAGAGTGGACCAAACAGGGGTTTAAAGCTTCAAAAACAGTTGTACAAGAATTTGGTTGATTGTTAGGCAAAGCCTTTAGCGATCTATTATTTAATATAAGCTTAACATTCCCATTTAAAACCAATACACAAATATTTATTCTTAGGTAGAAATGTATTCTTTTTTAATAAAATATACCTTATATATTATCAATAAATCAACTTAAAAAATATGAAATATAATTACTTGTATTTTCTATATTTCATAAGTGAATCAAATCTCAAGATAAAGTATTATATCTCATTTGTTCCCCCTTAAAAGTTATCCCTCGTAAGCCCCTGCCTAAAAAGGAGTGTGTGTGAAGTGAGGGGAATCCCCACATCGCTTCGTGTGCAGTGGCAAGCAAATTATGCTGGCTGGCGAATTGACACGCCACATAGAGCAAAAGCCAGGCCAAAAGCAGAGGCATCTCCGATGCGAACGTGGCGGCCAATAAAAACGCGCATTAGAAAGGTAGCAATTGCCTTCTGGTCAAGATTAAAAACCAGAACGTGAGACACTTTACACTCTGTGGGGTGTCGGGTTCGTTGGAAAGGAGCAGGCGAGGGGTTCCCCGAGAGACTCATCGGCATAGGGGAGTCCTCGTTTTGGCCGGCATAAAAATCTCAGCATCGAATGCGTTCAGTCCGGTGTAAGCTACTATTGGCCAAGTGCTCACTTTTCTGGTTATTAGCAGAAAAACAGTTGTAATGCAATGGCTACTTAAAGGTTTCGGAGTGGGCCTGATCAGAAACTAGATAATTAATAAAGAAATATGTAATTTATTGAAAGAATATAATGGAGATAAGCATAAATGACTTGTTGTTCATGGTTCTAAAGCTTTAATGATGCTTATTTTATTTTTCTAATGAAGGTTTATTTACTTTACTTATTTACTTTTTTGCCTCCTCTAAACCACATTTGATCATATTCTAAGGCTGACCAAAGACTCCTTCCTATTCAGCTTTAATTTGGCCATAATCGCTTCCCATGCACTGATCATAGCCAGTGTCCCAGATGATACTATATATGTATGTACATATATTATGCGCTCTTAAAGCTAGCATTAAATGTCAATATGCTTAGACCATTTATGAGAATTGTAGCAGTCGCATTTGTGCTCCATATTAAGGATTTTATTATTCATTTCCCCTAGAAGGCCAACAGCGGCAGACAATTGGCCCTGATTATGGCCAGCCGATAGGCTAAACTGTCAATCGTTGAAGTCGGTATCCAACTGGTGTATCAACAGTATTAAGAATAATGACATTGCTATGATTATTTGACTTTGCCTTCAAGTCAAGTTTTTGACAAAATTTTTGTTCATAAGCATCTCTTTCGTGGAAGCTTTCAAATTGTTTGCGCACGCATGTCTTTCAAATGCTAACTGACCTTAATGAAGACTCGACTGATCTGGACCGGGATCCGCATCAAGTTTCGCGCTGGAAATTATTTCTACAAATTATTAAGATTGGGTTGCTGCTGCTGCTATGGAGTTTCTTCACATTCTTCCTGGTCGTAGAGCCCGTCGAAGCACCTAACACCTCGGTGGTAACCGCACTGCCCAAGGAGACCGTGGACCGGACCGTGACCGTGGTGCAGGGGACAGATGCCGTTAAGGTCAAACTGAGGGGACCCATCGATGCGAGCAGGCAGAAGTTTCCGGTCAAGGAGGACAACGTGCCCGTGGTTGGAGTGCGCATGAAGTGGCTGGACTCGGTCTCGAACCGCACCATCAAGCTCACGCCCATTTGGAATGTGTACCTGAAGGAGAAGAAGCTTGACACAATTGTTATGGTCTCAAAGGTCTTTAAGACCCCCGCCTGGGGGTCCAGTGACCTCTACGGGATATTTTCGCTGGAGAACAAGTACGAGTTTCCGGTGGCCCTGCTCTTGGGAACCGATTCCATTCCCATGTATAAAAGGTACGGGCTTCTCTATTGCGTCCTTTTGATCCTAGGCCTGTACGTCTTGATGTTCTTCGAGCTGGCGGATCCCACGCTCAGCGTCCTCCTGATGGCCACCACTGGTTTGGGGATACTCGCGGCACTGGGAGAGCGCCCCAGTCTGCTCTTACTAAGCTTTTGGGTGGACTTAAGGATCATTCTGCTCATGATCAGCTTGATGGTCATTTCGGGCATAACGTCTGAGACCGGGGTCTTCGATTGGCTGGCCATCCAAATTTACCGCATCTCGAAGGGCCACAGTTGGCTAACGCTCTTTTTCCTGGCCATAGTCACTGCGTCCCTGTCCAGTATTATTCCCAATGTGACGATTATGTCTCTGATGTCTCCAATAGCTGTTCTACTATGCGAGGCGATTTCTGCGCAAGCAGCGCTGGTCATTTTAGTGGTGATTTTGTACGCAAATATGGGCGGAGCCCTTACCCTAGTTGGAGATCCGCTCAACATGTACATAGCCACCCACACAGAGGTGGACTTCAGCGACTTCACCATACACATGTTTCCCGGCGTGCTGTGCGGCGTACTTGTGGGGCTGCCCGTTATCTACCTGATCATGCGAAGGAACCTCCACCGACTGCAAAGTGTCCAGATCAAGGTTTTGGCTAACCGAGAGGCGACAAGGCCACAGCTGACCAGCGAGGTCGCGGAACAGGAGGCTTGGTTGAGGAAGAGCCAACCGGCGAGGCCGTGCCTCAGGCCATCGTCCAAGTACTTTGAGACGCTGGCTTACCTGAAGATACACTACGGCATCCGCGACAAGTTTCTGCTGGCGGAGTGCTTGATTGTGGTGATCTTTGTCCAGATCACTTTCTTATTGCACCCGCTGCCCGTCGCGCCGGGCGGCACGCTTCACACAAAGGCCCTCATGGGCGCCACTCTCTTGGTCATCCTGACCAAGTTGAACGATTTGGAGAAGGTGTGGCACTACCTAGATTGGTCGGTCCTGCTCTTCATGGGCGCCCACTTTGTGTTCATTGCGGTGGTGCATAGCCTAGGCCTAACCAATTGGCTGGGCGACGCTGCGGTCAAGGTGATTTCCGGCGTAGAGGCGGACCACCAGGTGATGGTGGCCATTCTTCTGGTCGTCTGGCTAACGGCCTTCATGGTGGCTCTGGTCAATAACATAGCGGTGGCCGATGTGTCGCTGGGTCTGATCAAAGATTTGTCGAAGAATGTCAATATTCCGCTATCGCCACTCATCTGGGCCTTGTCCTTTGGCGCCTCCTTCGGCGCCAATGGAACCCTGATGGGGGCCCACGCCAATTTGATGGGAGTGGTCATTGCCAGACGGTTTGGCTACCACATTACCTTCCTGCAGTTCTTCCGGTACGGCTTTCCCGTGATGCTTGCCAGTCTCACGATCGCCTCGGCCTACTTGCTGATCGCATACTCGATCCACTTCTTTTAAAATGCAAGTTTTTAATTTAATAACATGTATGTAAAAAACATAATTTGTATTTTGTAAGCTCAAAATATAACAAATAGATTGAACGCCAGCGTGTAAAAGACTTTATAAAGTTAGGATTACTACAAAAATTTAAGAGCTACATTTTCTTTTAACTTCAACTTGCTGTAACTTAAAACCACATTAGATTTTCCTCCCCGATCTACATCCCTAACATAAAGTATTGCCTCGACTGAATGTCAAAGTGGAAGCCAGGCAAAGTCAGACCCGGAGATCTTCTCTGGCAACAAAGTGGAGGTACTTTTTAGCTTTTGTTGTTGCTTTGTTTTCGTCGTCGGTTGGTCGGGTGGTTGGTTGGTTTTTAATTAACGCTTTCGCAACAAACTTGCCATTAGCCAGATTTTACAGCTTGCGATTCTTTTTTCGCAACGCCCGCATTACAACTAACCAGCGGAAGGAGATGCGAGCAGTGCGAGCGTCGTCTCTCGCCAGTCGACAGTCACATTTCTTGTCGGAATTTTTAGTAGTAGTAAAAAATGTTAAATAGTCTGCGGCGGCAGAGGCTGGGCCGACTTCAAAAAAGAGTAGACAAATACAAAAACCTAATTGGAATGCTTAAAAACTCCTAAACTCGACGGTATCTTACACCTGTAAAGTCATAGTCATAATTAAACTTAAGACAATATAAATATCAATTTGAAGATTCGAATTCGAATTTTTGTGATAATTCCAGGCCTAGAAGATCATTATATTTATTTTCCTTGTAATAAAACAAAATAATAGTTTTCCTTGAATATACCAACAAAGAATTCTTTAAAACGAAAATTCAACATATTCTGACATAGTAAACTTCTTGGAACTCAATTATTTAAGACATACAAATAGCTTAAATGTACAATAAAATAAACCACCTAAAAATACAGACACATATTCCCTCATTTACAGGGTATTCAAACTTCACAGAATAGGCTTAAAAGTGAAATCACTTTGGGAATCATTACCATTCGCTGACTGACTCCCTCTTTCGGCTAACTAGCCATGACTACTCTCCCACTTTTTCCCACCGCCTTCCTGCTATTTGACTCAACTATATTTCCACGGATTTGGGGTCGTTTTGGGTCCGGCTATGGCATCCAATCATGCCTGTCCCGGCCTGGCCAGCTGATGAAGTGCCATTTTACCATACATTGTCGGTGTGTGGAAAGCGGAATCTGATCTGTGGGTGAACTGGCGTCAATGTGCTTCTGCCGCTCCTGCTGCCGCTGAACCCGGTGGGCGGAGCTGGGATCTCCACGGATTCTGTGAGTGGCAACAGGTTTAGCATCCATCCATCTAGGCACTCAGCTGACCCTCCGAAAGTAGCAGTATCCGGATCGCCATCCACAGACATCGCAACGTCAGCTTGGCTGGCTTATTAGCCAGACTTTGATTTATGCCTGGCTCCCAGAGTAATTGCCAAACGTTGCTTGCATTTGGATCTGCATTATTTAAGACCTCTAATGAGTGCCGTAAAGCCAACTCTTGAAAACGCTTATTTGTGTTCATCAAATTCAAATCTCTTACTTAAGATAGCTCTGGGGCTTTTAAGTCGTTCTAAATATTTTTAGCGCCTAGAGTTTTCCTACTGGCTAAGCCAATCTGGGAGTCAACTTTTGGCACAAATATTTGAAATCACAAAGCCGCCAACTAAACCTAGGCTTTGGCTCGGCGTCGGCGGCTTCAGAGGTTGACAAAATCGTGTTCATTGGCCCACAGTGGCACATGGTGGAGTTCCGCATTGAATCGCGGCCTCTGGACACTCGAACTATGCTGGTTTGGTATGGGAATGGGAGTCTGGTATTGGGATTCGAACTGGGATTCGATTGGGAGACAAATGTGCAAAGACATTTTAATGAATTGAATAGCTGAAGATAGGTGAAAACAGCCAAACATATTTTCGTTTTATTAAAATGGAGAGGGTCTAGAAATTTTATGCTCTGTAGTTAAATAATTAGGAATTGATTGGTTTAATGGGTTGATTGATTGATTAAAAAAAAAATGGAAAATTAAAATTTTTACTAGAGAAAATAAATTACAAACCGGAAGATACTTTATAGAATTATTAATTGAAAAACCAAATGAGACATATGCTCTTCGAAGAATCTATTGACATTATTAATCATTTAAACAAGTGAGGTAACTATTCTACTGGTTTTAATTAATATAATTAATATTCCCTGATTTATGGCATATATTAAATATTAAATATTAAATATTAAATTAAAATACAAATTGAAGTAAATATTTCCTTTAAAATGTTTATCATTTAAGGTAAGGTAATGGAATAATTAATCTTAAACATTGTCCCCCTGATTCTCTGAAAGCCCACTCTAAAACCACTGCTATCCATTTTGTCAGAGTCTTAACTAGTTCCCAGAGAATTCCCTCCCATCAAATGCCGGCTATTTGCTAATAAGCCAATCTGTAGAGCAATCAAATGTCAATACACGGGACATAAAGTTCGCTGATCTGGAGATGGAACAATATAAAACCATTTATTACTCCTAATAGTCCGACTCGTACTAATCCGATGCGTTACCCTGTCCCCTCTCCATTTCTCTGCCGGCGACAAACGACGATTGGTCGGATAAAATATTTGGTGCCATTCGATCGCCGATGCCCGTGGACATGAACAAAGCCACGTCGTAAACTGACTTGACTTGGCAATCCGCAGCTACACACGTCGAGATGCGTGTACTAGAGATGCCATCGTGAGGATCAGCATGGGTTTCGGAGCTTGTAATAGGATTTATAAGTATTGATATAATTTCTGATATTATAATATAAATATAAATTAATATTAATTAATTTAAAAGAATGTTAGATATGTTAACTACAAGACTTTATGGTATCTTCATTAATTCTTAGGACAAATTCTATGTAATGTAATATTTTAAATATTTTTAACTATTCCCTTAAAGTTACCAATTTCTTCTTTAGTTAAGATTCCATTTAAAGGTCTCTCTCTATATTTTTTTATACAAATTTAAAGCCTCAATCCAGTGCCATTTCCTCACGCAGTCACCTCCTTCGTTTTGGTTAGAAAAAACTCCCAGGAAAGCACACAAAAAGCAGGAATGGTCGGCTTACCTCCTTTGCATAGGCAAAGTCTCTCCATAGTGCGAAGAGCAATGCAAGGGATTCGAAAAATTCCCAGGCGTTCGCTGCTGCTGCACAGCGAGATGGCCATCTAATAAATTCAGCTAATTAATGGCGAGTATGAGAGCATGAGATTGAGCCCCGGGCAGCATGGTGTGCGCTGCAGAGCAGTGCGAACCGCACATTAGCAAAAATCTACATGATATTGAGATGCCACAAGGTGCCCGAAGATGAGCCCCAGAATCTTGCAGCACACCTGAATGCCAGCCTCATTATGGAGCCAGGAGTTAAGTCGAGGCTAGCCGTGGCCTGCCTGCCTGCTTGCTGGCGGCAACGGCCTTAGATACAGATTTCTTATCATTAATTAAAGCCAAGCATGTTGGCTACCGTGTCCGGAGATATAAGGCGCTCCCGGCACCATGGATCCCGATGTGGCAGCATCTTTCAACTGACCGCTGGCCTCGGCCTGGGGGCGGCGTCCATCGATCCATCGATCCCATAGCTGCGGCACACGCCTTATCGCCGGCACGCAATCGTTGTGGTTTGTGTGGCATGCCTCTGGCACCAACGAGCTCCTCCACCTGATCTTCCTTTTGACCACTGGAAGGTGTTGGGGTTAACCGAAGAGGGTCTAAGATTGCGCATCGGGAGCAACTTCATTTGCTTCAATTGAGCGCCGTTTAAGGTGTTCTCGATAAGAGGGAGATTTTTCAGATTTATTATGAGACTGAGACTGGAATTGAGGGGAATACTTGATGGAAATGCTTAAGGTTTAAGTGAATAAAATAAGTAAAATATGATTAAAAATTAGAATAAAAATTCTAAAACCTCTTATATGCACATTAACGTTTCCCAAAAGAAAACTACCCACATTCTCCACCCACTTTAACGGAAATGGAAAATATCCCCAGGCTGCCATTAAGATTTGGCGAAATTTCCCATAGCTTTCAATGCTATTTTCGAGATTCCTCTTCGGCCATCAAAGTGCGATTGCAGTGACACCAATGATTTTCATTCCATTTCCCGCTTCACCGCCACCGCAGCCGCCTTGCCAAAAATGATTCCCCCGGGCAAAACTCTCGGCAAGCTCTCCCCATCTCATCTCATCTCGCCTGGCGTTGTCAACAATGTAATTTATCAGGCAAGCGACATAATTACCTGCCACTTATGGCAATAAAAAAAGAAAACCCAACGCGGACGGAGCGGGACAGGAAAGCAACGCGGCCCAAAGCCGAACAAAAACCAAGCCCCGGCTCCGAGCAGCTCACTGCATTCAAATGCCGTCCGCAGCGGGCAACTGAAGCTGAAGGATTTATGTTCTTACAAAACGCTCCGAGGCGCTTAACAAGTGAGGCAGCCAACCGGCGACCGAGGACCCGGCCAATAGATTGATCGTACTGTGTGCTGGGCAGAGGGAGGTGCACTGTGGGAAAACAGTAGCTATTTCACATTAATAAAAAGTCTCATTTATATAAAAAATGCATGAAGTTTTATTCACTCAAACTTCAGTATGAAACTCTTAAGTGGTTTTACTTCTCTTTCAGAAACTATATATTATATATTGGCAGTTACTTCTATTGAAACAATATTTTCAATAAACTTTATTTCCATTAGACGCTTTTTAAATTTGTTGTTATTATTATAATTATTTATTTAAAGTCTGTTTTTTTCCACATAAAACTATACAACTCTATTAAGGAAGGACGTCAATCCATGATAAATATGAAAATTAAGAAATCGCATAGCATTTCTCCCTGTGTACAAGAGGCGGCTGGGCTGGGCGCACGGGGCGTATGGGCAATGAAAATTCCCGCCATTTGGTAGCCGCCGTTTAGCGCCTGCCGCCTGCTGCAACTGCAACTGATTCCCACTGAAGCGGCGGCGCATCTGCTTTGATCTCGATCCTCTTTTTGCCGCCGCTGATCGTTGCTCGCTGGCTGCTCTCCCTGGTAGCCGTGAAGGAGATTCGTGCCTGCCCGAGAGCGTTGACAAGTCACATGAGCATTGTGATCCAGCCGAGGACTTAACATATTGGCTTAACTCTCGGGGTGTCCGCACCCAGCTGCACCTGCGGGGGGTGGTGCCGTTGTCGTTGCCGTTGCTCGTTGGCTTGGTCCTGATCCTCGTCTGGGCCACGACTGGCGTAAATTGGTTGACAAATAGCGGTGGCTTTGGTCGCACAGAACTTGGCTAGCGCTTGATTTGATTGTCCAGGATTGATGGTAAGTGAAATGAATTGATTGCTGTCCTCGTTTTTTGGATTTTAAGTAAAGTGTTAATTAAACAATTTTATAGATTTTTAGAATATTGAAGTAAAATGCTATCATACGCATGAGTAGATTTTTAGACTTGCAGATGGGATTTATTTCCATAAATTCCGATGTTATTAGGTTAGGTATATATATGTTTATATGTATTTATGGTATTTCTTTAATAATTAATAGAAATTAAATAAGAATAAATACCAAACATACACAAATATACCTGAATTACCTTAAAGGTATTCCACTCAATTCATACTAATGGCTCCATATTCAATAATGTCAGATGGCATCTGCAAAATGCCTCTTTGGGCCACATTACCATGTCGAATTCCTTATGGATTCTGCCCGAACCTAACTCATTCCTGGCCATATATGTATGTCGCTCCTCCCAGTTCCCACCTCCCGCTCTCGATCCCAATCCAATCCAGGAAAGCAATCATAACAGTACAGCAGCCGGTGAACACGATGGAACAATAACAGGGAGGACGTCTGGAACGACTTCTGTTGACCCCGCCGAGAGGTGAACCCACCTGCTCCGGGGCCTTATCAATTGCCGTTAGACGGCGGGTCGGCCGCCTCACTTCCTAAAGCACCGAAATAGCCAGACAAATTCATATTTTATTGCCGCACGGACCTTGGCCGGGGTCCAGAGGCATTAACAAACAATGGCCAACAAGCGGATCAATGGAGAAGCAAATATTTTCACTCGCCTAATCCGCGAGAGCAACAGCTCCTGGTCTCCTGGCCTTGTCTTGGCCATTGTTTTTGCCCGCTGTTGCTGTTGCCGCTTTGGCCAAATTGCATTTCGAACATAATTCTTATATGTCGCTCTCGCAGTTATAATCACGTTCACAGCTCGTTAGCCGAATGCGAATACAAATAAAATTACCGAAAAAAAGCCTGAAAACCCGAATCCGAATGCGAATCGCGGAGCCACAACCCACCTGTAGCTGGGGCTGCTCCTCCGCACTGCCTGTTTGGCCATAATTGTCGGGAACCAGCATATCGTACACGAGGATGGCTAACCCGCTGGCTAGCTGGCTATCACCATATTGACCATTAGGCGGGCCGAGAGTGCGTTTTGCATTTTGTGCATCTTCATCGATTTCACCATTTGGCGCGCGGTGCATAATTGGCCGGGCCAAGACCGACCGACATGGGGCCAAGACCGTCATAGAGGGAACACAGAGCATAAAATATATATATTTTTATAGTTAATTTGAAGTCTAAGCATAACAAATATTATGTGATAAATTTATATGTATCACTTGGCTTTATAAATTATTTTAAACTTTGTTTATAATTATATTTATCATATAAATATTTAAGTAAATATATGTAAATTATTTTCAGTGCACTGGGAGCAAGTCAGAGTCACCGCAATGGCACGTTTTTTTCGTTGATGATTACCGATATAGCAGGCAGTGAAAAATGCGTTGGCTGCGTGGAAAAGTTTTCTGTTTTCTTCATATACCCAAAAAATCTGGCGGTGGTGGTGAAAATTCCCTCCATTCCGCTTGATTTCGTGCCAGACAAACTACAGAAAATGGGCGGTGGACCTCGGCGTTAAAGATACTCGGGAAATTCCAAAAGGAATTCAAAAGGAACGATCGTAATTAATTTTAGAGGCCCTAATAAGTTGGAGTTTATTTTAAACCAGACTTAAATTTAAATATTATTTGGAAATGTTCATTTTTTTAAGGTTTTATGTAGTTAGTATCATTACTTTTTAATTATAATAGATGTTACACAAAGTAATTAAAAAAATTGACTATTGTTTTTTATTATATGTATAGGTTTTAACTTTATCCGAATAAATTAGAACTAATTTTAAATAGCACTTGTTTTATTTTTATTTTTTAATTTTGGCGCCTTTGTACTTCATTTTCTTTCGATCTGGCAGCTACAGATTTACCGTTTGTGTTTGATGTGGCAACACTACTTTAAAACTTGAATAACCAGCCACAGTCACAGCCTAAGTCACGACTTATTTTTACAATTTTAAATATTAAAAAAGGCGAAATATATGTAGATTCATGAAATAGATAAGCAAACATTGCAATCTAAATGTATTTTTATATTTTTATCTCGATTTCTATCTTGAAATATGTATTTTATCGTTAACTCAAAATATTACATTTTACACCCCGACTTCCTGTGCTGTTAAATCAGCTGAGGCAACAGCAATGTTTTTGTCCACTAACCAGTTTTTTGTATTACCACAAAACAAACAAATAACCAGTTTTGCTGATATTTATATAAATATTATTAAATTTATAATGTATTTTCTTAGTTAGATATCCCCCTTAAATAAATTGTTTAACAAGCTAAAGCTAACATTTCGTGAGAGGCAACGGCTTGGGAGAGCGTTTGGGGCAAGCTTTCGAGAGAGCCGCGTCTATATAAGCCACCCGCTTGCCGTTATTTTTTGTAAACTTGCGCCGCTTCTGGTTCCGTTGGGAAATAACCCCGGAAAAGTCCAACGAAAAACAACAGTATCCGAAAATCGCCGGGATAAAATAACAAAAAATTAATATTGTTCAGTGGCTGCTGGAAACTAATTGTTAATACGACATTTTTGCATATTTACTGCCTACGATAAAAGCACTCTTTGTCCCCAAAACGACTTTCCACAAGCACAAAGCCGCCACCTCCGTCGTCGTCGTCGTCGTAGTCGCCGCCGTGCAAACAATAATAATGAAAAGCGCCAGACAAAAACCGAAAAGCCAATTAGCTTTTTGGCCATTTGAATGCCGTTTGCTGAATTGAATCAAGAGAAATAAATCCGCTAAATGCTGGCACATCCGTATCCAGCCGGGTTTAATTAAATAAAACATGTTTGTTGAACCAAACCGAGGAGAAGCTGTGCAATAAAGTCCAAAGCTAAAATCAAAATAAATTCAAAAGCAAAAAATCCTTAGTACACACAGTAGTGTGCGTTCGTGTGTGTGTACGTGCGTGTGTGCCTGCTTGCGTGTGTGTGTGTGCGCATGCGCCAATTGGAGTTTTAAGGCATTAATTGCTTTTTTTGTACTGCAATAAGATCGAAAGGTGGGTGATAACCAGTTTGTTACTACAGATTTTTAGGATTTAAGTCTTTATTTTTTGGTGAATTTTTTGTGGGGTCTCTATTGTGATAATTTTCGTTTTTTTTTTGTCAACGAATTCAAAAGGCGCCCACTCGTAGTGTACCCCCCAAAACCTCAACCCCCCTTCTTGGCCACCACCCGCACATTTACTACGCGCGCTCTTGGCACAAAAAGCTCGGTGGCTCTGCGACGGCGTAAGCTTTTTCTTTCATTCAAGTTAATTTCAAGTTTCGTGAAAGTTAATTCCGTTTACTATCGGCATTCATCAACATCATCATCACCATTACTCCCACAACAACCCCCCGAGCCCGGCCCCCGCCTTAACCCTATTCCGCCGCCACCTTTTGCCGGCTTTTTGTGCCGAGCATTTAAGCAGTAATTGACATGCATTCGCCGATATGTGTTGACAGATAACGGTACTCGCTCGCTGGGGCTGGCCTTTTGCCCTTTTCCTTTCGCTTTTCCAAAAACAGAGCAGCAGCAGCAGGAGGAGGAGGGGGAGATGGAATACATTTAAAGACGGGGGCGGGTTATTATTACGGGCGGGGGATTAGGGGAGTGTCGGCAGCAGCAGCCGCCGCCGCGAAGCCCAATTTTCATCATCTTGAGTGTGGCTTAAAAGATTACCAGCGGCGGAGGAGTACCATAGATATAGAGTTCAGTTTCGCGGGGGTGGCAACCGAAACCGAAACCGAAACAAGTTTCACGGATTTTGCATTTTATTTGCATACCTTTTTAAGAGCTAACATTTAATTAAATTAAGTTTTACTTGCTTGTTTTTACTTGCTTGCTTACTGACAGTTTTTAACCACCATGTGAGAAACCTTAAAAGTCGCATTACCTCATTATGTAATAAGACACTCGCAAGCACGTTTCCGATAAGAACTTGGCATTCCCACGCATTCCCACAGACGTGTAATAAAGATTAACAAATTAACAATTTATACACGACAAAATGCAATTACATTTAGGGGTTTTTTTTATTAGCTTAAAGATGTAATATTGATAAAGGTACAGTTTTTATATTTTAATTTAATTTGCGAGTTACTAAGTTAAAATAAATAATATTGAAATATTTTCCAGAACAAACAAAAAAATGTTTGGTCTATTTTTTATTTTAAAAGTTGTATTAACAATATAAAACCACAATATATTAAAGATTTTATTTTAAAAATGTTTTTAATACAGGAAATTATAAGATATTGATGTCAATCATTTTTTTGGGATGCTAAGTCGCTGTCTACAAATTAAAGACTCCGAATCCCGGCTAGAGAAATATTTAATATTTATTAGAGTTTTCTTATTTTTAAAATCAATTGAAATAAGGGAATATTATTCAACAATATTATTTTTTAAGGGTTACTTTCCAATAATTTAATTTTAGAACATGTTAACCTCTTTATCTTAATATCTTGGCAGTAACAAAGAGGATTAAACCTATTTTTCTCAAAACCCCAAGACAGGTTATCTTTTTCTAGAGATTATGTGTGTTTGTGAAGGTTATCCCAGCGGAAATGCAACCTTATTTTGTGCTCCTTCCGAGATCACTTTCGTATTCAGCGTATAAATTACGTTTCTGGAAAAGTGTAATCCGCTTTTTGGCTTAGCATTTTGCTGCCATCTCGCCGAGAGAAAGAAACCAAATTGTGCTAACTTAATCAGAGCGACGTGCAATTACTTGCATTAGAGCATTTCCACCTCCTCCTCGGCTGCATTTGCTCCACTCCACACCTCATCGTCAGCTTCCCCAAGGTTTCCCCCAGTTGCTTTCTTGGCCCGGCTCTGGTTCCATTTGTGCCCGTTACCTTTTGTCATCCAATGCGCCTTTCAACAGCTCACCGAAGCAACCGAGAGGCACAGACGACGACGCCGAGGAAATATTGCACTTAAATTGCACTTAATGAAGCTGCATCATCACATTTTGCATTTCATGCGACACTGGGGGAAAAATCTTGAGAAATCATTAAGGAATGTTGACGTAAATGAAGAGAAAATAGAGCTTAGGTACTTTAGAAACCTTTTGAAATCGAAGAATACGCTTTCCACTGAAAAGCCATGGTCTGAATTGCCCGAAAATGTACACCAATGGTTGAGATTTAGCGGCCTTAGGGAACAGCTTCCTGGAAAATATTCGTAATTATAGAACACGCACTTTTTGGCGGTGCACTTAAAGATGACTGAGGGGATCAGTGTCTGTGTCTGTTGGACGGACGGATTCACACCATTGCCATTTCTTTGCGTACGTGAGGAGACTCCCGGTATCCCGGCATCCCGGCTCCGGGAACAATGGCCGAGCCACTTGCATTCAACAGACAAATGAGTGGAAATTATGCCAAGACACTGGCAATTAATAAGTGGGGGAAAAGCAACGTAAGCCGCCCCCTCTTCCGTTTTCTCGATGCCGCCCATTTGACTTTTGTCTCTGGCCACCTGCTGTTATCCGCCTTCAGTGATTACAGACACTCTGCACACCTTTAAACTCACACACACACTCACATCACCCACTCAAAAGGGTAGGCCCACCCCCTTGCCAGGGGGAATCCCCTTCAATCCGAACGTCTCATTTACATGCCTGCATTTGGGGGCGTCGAGTGTTTGCCAGCGGCAATACATAATAATCCCGGCTCGGTGTGCACTGCCCGAAATCTCTGCATTCTATCGCCTCTCATTATCATGCCTCGAGGGTCTGAAAAATATAAAATATATAATTGGGTTGCTCAGGTATCTTGATTAGATTTTAATGGTATTCACAGCGATAGCTGAGATTGATTCCATAATTGATTCTTGTTAGCTTGATCGTGGGCTTTGAAAATCATTTGCATGGTTTAGTTTGCGGAATATCAAATGCATTGAAATAAATCTTAAAATATTATGTTGGCTATTAGCTATGTTTAAATATATATTTATAATTAATACGTGAGCTATTTACAAGCAAATGCGTTTTAGTTTAAAAGAAAAACTAATGCCCAAGCTTGTCAAGCTTTCCAAAAATCTCTGAGATACATCAGCAACTTGAACTAATTAGGTTACGACTCCTAGTGCATAATTTTAATGACTTCATAATCCGCTTTGATCGCTAATTACTACAACTACACGTTCCAATCAACATAATTGAGTAACTTTTCTGGGAAACCCTTTTTCCAAGTGCAAAAGCAATCGCCTGGCCAGGACCCACCGCACTTGGCAATTGTTTTGGCCAGTTCGCCAATGGATGTCAAGTAATATACATAAGCAGACACGCAAGAGGTTCTGGGATTGAAATTGGGCAAACACCAGAACTGTGACCATAGCACACACTCTCCGCAACACACACTCAGACTGTGCCCAGTTGGTCGAGTGCCAATACACACGCGACCCGTACAGCAGGTAAAGCCCCTCCGAACCCACACACGGCAATCAATATAAACGCATTTTCATAATTAATCAATGCTGAATAATTTGTCAGACAGAGCCAGCTTATAATGGGAAACTCACAGAGGGGAGGTTGGGTGGTGTGTTTTTCTGGCCGAGCGGGGGTTGTGGGCGGTGTTCACTGGTGTTTGGGTGGTGCTAATAAGCAAATCTCAGAGGTTTGTTTTGGCTTTTGTCGGTCGCAGCGGCGGCTTTGTGGTAAATACACGAAAGCCTTGCCTCTATCTATCCAGATTCCAAATACCAATCCCAATCCCACACACATGAATTGGCATGGCAGCGCGGCAGAGAGTCAAGCCAACTGTGAAAACCGCTTTTACACTCATGACAGAAATATACACAATAAGCGATAGTGATTTTGTATAAATAGAAGCGAGTGTGTGGTGTAAAAATAAAACATATGCAAACTTTAAACTTTAAATAAAAATAAAAATTCGTTTGCATAATAAAGTTTCCTTAAAAGGTCCATACAAGAATATGCCACTCACTCTATTCTTGATCCATTTACTACCTTAACAGCTTCTAAATATTAAACACAAAAATTAAATCACAGGGAAAACCGTGGAAGCTCAATCAAAATGAAATACTACCCTCTTACCGGCTGACTAGTGTAAACTGGCCACTAATAATCCCATTAGTTTATTTGACTTTCAGTCGAGTTCTCGCATTACAAAAATAGCAACAATAATAACAATGCCTGAAACGATGGCTTTAGCGTCTCCTCAGACCAAAACCGGCCGCATTGTGTTGCCCCCATGGAATCTGGAATCTGGCCAGGACTCGCTCCCTTTTTATACCAACCCACAATTCGAGTGGCTGCTGTGTGGGTGCGGGCGGAATGGCATGCTCTGCGTATTATGTGTATTTAAAGATCATTAGTGCGCAATTTATATGTAGATATTCCGGGATATACGAACAAGAGTGTATCGATTACCACCAGTTGAGCGGGCGGACTGGGAGAGAGCGAGTGAGCGGAGACCTTAATGCCAGCAGGCCCAACGAGTGGCGCATTGTTAGGAATGATTAAGAGGCTTCGATGGCATCAGCGGCCAGGAGGTTGCCAAGGTTGAGAAGCTCGAGTGGGTTCCGGAGGTGGTTCAAAGGTGGGCGCCATTGAGCTCAAGGCGGCGGCGGTGTCAAGGCCAAGCGTCAGGACATGTGGCTTCCCCTGGGGTTCTTCCACCTTAATCGAAGCTAAGCCGGATGTGGGGCCAAATGAGAAAAAGAAGACTAAAATGGCGAAAAAATTGGAATTTTGCTTACCACGATGAATTGGCTTAAATCAAGGCTAGGAACCATTAATAAAGGAAGTCCTTTATGGGTTGAACTTTTGTTTTCAGGGATCTTGGCGGAATTTAATAAATAAAATATGGCTATGAGTATGAGTTATGAATAAATTTAATAATAAATAAAAAGGTATGGAAACATATGCCTTAAATTAATTATTATTACAACCAGAGCTTCAGAACCCCTCTTCTAGGTTTCGAAAGATATGCAACAAATTATATAGTAGTAAAAATATATATATAGTAGTAAAAATTGCAAATTCATAGTGAATTTTTTACCTAAAACAGTTTATTGAATAATTTTAGACGCCTTTTAAAAAGATTTCAAAATGTAGCGACTTATATTTGATAATTTCGGTATTAGCTTTTAAACTTACCTTACCTGTAAGTGTGTGTAACACCCTTCTTCAATACATTCTATTGATTTATTTAAATAGCCCTATCCGTATTACATTATACTACTGGCGCAATCTTTCAACATAAATTTATTCGAAACACTGACAATTTCCCTGGGCTTTTTATTAAGCATTTTCTCATCGATTTCCCCTCGATTTCCCCAAGCGCTCCCAAGTATGCAATGAAAAATGATTCGATTGGCAGTGCCACAATTTAAACGAAAAATTCAACCTGTCCTCCTGGCCATCCCACTCCATCCATCGGCCATATATCGTTGTCAATTTCACCCGATTACAATCAAGATTCCATTAAACGTATAAGAGACTTGCGGCCCATCAACTGTCGCAGCGTTTTTGCATACATTTCCATAAAATAAAAATGCACGATCCCAGGACCTGAGCTGGCCCAGATAAAGCGAATTAAATGCAGGTCCCGGGCGGAAAGAGGTTTACGGATTAAATTAATGTGGGGAAACAATGTGCGAGTGGCGCGCCAGTTGTTGCCACTCGCTCTAATGAAGCAACATTTGCGCCGCACCCACACAGATGCGCGCCGGCTCCTCACACATGTATACGCGCGCACGCACACAGCCATCTGCATAGCGAGGAAAATAGCGAAAATTCCATGGAAGCTCTTGTGCGGCAGCAAAAAGAAACCGGGAGCCAGCCATAAATATTTTTCGAAATAAATTCTCGTTTACAAATTATGATTTTATGACTTTTTGATGGCCCGCAACAAAACCCACACTTACGCAATTCCCACACAAGCACAAGCTCATGCACCCACACACACTCACTCAGACATTCGCAGGGTAATATATTTCCGAGGAAGCGAGAGGCAGCGACTCGAAGGAAAAACGCTTTACGTATTTATAGCAATTTCACATTGGGTTGGCCCCGCTTCAGCTACAGCTTTATATATCGATACAAAGGAGCCTCCTCCTTTTTTTTTTTTGTATTTTGCCCATCACACAGTTTGCATTAAAAAATTGGCACAAAAAACAAAGAGCGAAAAATGCAGACAAAAAGGTCGGAAAAACTTAAAGCGGCGCCAAAAAAAGTTATTACACAAAAGCGCGAAAAAATGTTGTTCGAGTTGAATGCAACTTCCATGTGTATGCACAGTTGAGAGAGAGAAAATAGCAACTAAAAATTGGGGAATTGGAAAATTACAAAGGAAATCTAGGATTATTTGAGCGGTTTTTATTTGGCAAGGATTTTATTAAAATATGTAATAATTGAACAGAAAACGAAAGAGTTCTTCAAACTCTTTAATAAGATTAATAATAATGAATAACGTGTAGTTTGTATTAAAAGACCTTTTAAATATAATAAAAATATTATTTTTACTTATCTAAATAATATTTAACTCAGTCACTTTTCGGATTACTTTCCTTAAATATATTTTTATTCAGCATGTGTCAACATTTGAAATTGAATTATTTTGCTGGAAAATATACGACTAGAAAAATCATTGAAAATTAAATGCACATATCACACTCACAATTTCCAGTTCGCAGTGCTATTGTTCCAACCGGAAGTGTGCTGTGTGCTGCAGCAGCAGCAGCTGCTGCCACTTCCCAGCATTTTGTGTGCCATTTTTTGTGCGATTTTCGCGCTGCCTACTTTTGGGGCGCATAATTTATGACCGCCCGGCATTAAATTAGCCAAAGCGCAGCATGAAAAACGGCAGAAACGGCTGAAATGCTGGCGACAAGCGACGTCCGGCGCTTATTAGAAGATGACAGAGGGCGTGGGGGTTGGTGCGGGCCGGATGCGGACTCCGCAATTGCCAGGGTGTTTCAAGGGCGGGGAGGGGGCGTGGCACACATCCGTACAAATAGTTGAAATCTCTTTGGGCCAAGACAGCGGGCAGCTACTAATATTTCACCCATATTTCATGGGAGTTTTTCTGTTGATTCGGTGGATTCGTTTTTTATGCAATATTTTCGCAGTGCTGCCACTCGCAATTTATCAAATATTTATTTTCTATTTACCTATGTACATATATATGTAGCTTGTACGAGGTTACAAATACATCAGTTGAGCACAATAAAATATTACAATTGAAATTTTTGTAGCAATTTCAGTTGATTTAGCCTCGTTTCTGCAACTGCAAATTCAATGAACAATGAGAAAAATATTCTTTAATTTATGTACTTTCACATAGCATCTACATAACCATGGGAATTATTTAGGGAGTTTTATGGAATGTTTTTAATATATTCTATTGTTATTGTTTTAATTTTAAGTAAAGAGCTTTTATATTTATATTTGAAATAAAGTAGAATGATATTTAACGCCTTAAATATTTTATTGAATTAAATAAATGCCTTCACTTGTTGTATTTTAATTTCTAGAGATTTCAATAAAAAGTTAAAAAAAAAATGTATGTATAAATAGAACAAATCTATGAATTTCGATGTGGTATCTTTCTTTTGAATCATCCCATGCACTCATTTTCCGACTATAAAATCTATTACTTATACCCATTTCCTAAATGCATTTCTTAAACTTTCCGGGACTCTGAGGACAGCCCTCGTAATTTATCCTTGAATATATGTGTGTGGTGGGTGTGGGGTGTGTGTGGCGGCTGGTGTTTGTTTGGTTGTGTTTACTTACAATTATGAGCGTGTTGATGACAACATTGCCAGCGCCTTCGTCCTTGCCTTCGCCTTCATCCTTCGTCCTGGGTCCTTCGACTCAAGCAGTCACACACTTGGAAAACTTTTATACACATTTTTGCCAAGTCTTGGGATGGGGCCTTGAGCTGCTGCGGCATTGCAATAATAATTACAAATGTTGCACAATAAATTGCAAAGTCAACAGACTTGCTGACGGCAGAGGCAACAGTGGCAACAGTGGCAGCAGCGGCACAAGGATCTGGAGGAGCTGGAGCAGCGGCAAAATTACTTCCTGCTGAATCGTAGCGGAAATGTACATACAAATGGCACTCACACAGACGCCAGAGCAATCAGAATCCCAGAAACAGGATGTGTCTGACTGGAGCAGTCCTTTTCCGGTTGAGAGCGTGAGCACGAAATCGAATTCGATGCTCGTCCTGCTCGCTTCCTGCTCTCCCTGGAACTGCCTAAACTCCCCGATCTGTGGTCGTGTCACGCCGCCCTCTCTGGCAGGACTCCTCCCGACTCCTGGGAGAGTGGCAACTTGTCAAATAGAAAATCATAGAAAAAAGTCCCGCGGCGGCGACAAGATGCGTAATTGCAGAGCTCCGGGCGGGGAACTGTTGCTGCAGTGCAGCTGGCAAGGATGTGCCGGGATGTGTGCCTTGTGTGCGAGTGTGGAAGGATGTGGCCGGATATGGAAGGATGTGTGGCCCAAATGCCACGGCTTTTTGCATTCCCACTCCCATTGCCACATGGTGGCGGTGACTCTGGCCCCCCCTCTTGTCTTGTCGGAGAATGCAATAAATCCTGGACTGGCAAAACAATGACAAATGTCCTGGCTTCCGCTTTGCATATGTCTGTATGTCGGTGACAGTGTTTGTCCTTCGCATGCCGGATGTTTAATTTGATATCCGCTTATTGCCAACAACAACTCGTGTCATCCGCATGTCTCAGTTAAATAGAGATTCGATTGAGACTCCAGGGCCAAATGTTTAAATTTCGATGCCTTCTTAATGTACAAAGTACTTGATCAACTAAATTGAATTTATTTGTATACTGCATTTTTATTTGCCATAAATAATTATTTCTGTTCATTGCATATCTTTTTCCAATTAGTGTTACACAACTTCACATCCGTTTAACTGTCAAATTCTTAATTATTGCTGGCATACAAATAAATGTATAAGCCATAAATTATGCTAAGCTCAGATACCATATTTTAAAATCAGATTTACATGATATTAAAGAAGAGATTGCATTGTAATTTTCTTTTTTAATATATATTTTGTATAGTTTGAAAAGGCCACCACAAATTATTAATTTGTCATTTTACTTTATAAATTTATGTTCAGCATTAAGAAACCTTCCATTATCGTTTCAGTACCCGCTGGCGGTTGACATGTAGAACCATATATCTTAACATCCTGCTATCGAAGTGAGAGAGAGAGCTTGAGAGGCATCATGGTGGAATCCTCGAGCCTGGGGCGGACTCCGCCAGCGGCCCAGCAGCCCATTCCCCAGCAACACTCGCCCTCGCCCTCGGGGATGCGGTGCGGCAACTTGGAGACAAGGGTGCGTGGTGCCTGGTATCGTGTCCTGGTCACGCTAGAGACGGACTTTCTGGCCGTCAGTCTGGACGAGTCCTGCGAGGCGGCACAGCAAACCAACGATGGACAATCTACCACGCTAAATGGAACCTTGGGGTGAGTCTTAAAAGAAAATATATATGTAGATTTTATATTTATATATTTTATTAAATGTATAAATTTCGGTTTAAATTATCCTCCAGGAGCAATCACAGCGGCGGAGGTGGTGGCGGCGCTGGAGGCGGCGGAGCTGGTGGATCCAGCCAGAATGGCACCCTGCCCAGCTCCGCCTCCCTGCAGGGCATGAATGTGCAAGACACCGAGCTGGATGGCACCGGGAGCAACGACAACAATGGGGACAACCGTGATCCCTGCCTGAACAACAACAACAATGCCGGCGACGGAGGCGGCATGGATATGTGCGACGTACCTGACCATGTGGCCAACCAGAAGCGGCACGTTCGCATCATCAAGTCGGACAACAACGGCCTGGGCATCTCCATCAAGGGCGGTCGCGAGAACCGCATGCCCATCCTCATCTCGAAGATCTTCCGTGGCATGGCCGCCGACCAGGCCAAGGGCCTCTACGTGGGCGATGCCATACTCACGGTCAACGGGGAGGAGCTGCGCGATGCCACCCACGACGAGGCGGTGCGGGCTCTGAAGCGATCCGGTCGCGTCGTGGATCTGGAAGGTAAGTTCGATGATGCATTCGTTACTGGCCAAAGTGCCACCGGGATGTCAAATTGCTATTTGCGTAAAACATTTTGCGCACACAAAGTGGGCTAGGTGGAGTGCTTGGAAAAAGTGCACGAGGGCTTAAAAAACGCGAGTCAAACTAACAAGTAAACTATGAGCCACATGGCCAATAGTTGGGCACAGTGGAATGCATTGGCCAAGGTGGTGTATAAAAATATGTGCAAATGTAATGCTGTTTCTTTGATTTTTAAAGTATTTCTATCTTTAACCAATTACTGAGTAAAAGGAATTCAAACTCCTCAATCTAATTATTCAAAACAAATACATTTGTTTTAAAATAACTCCTAAAAATATAATAAATCACAAACAACAAGCTGCAATTTAAACAGAAAACTTTTAATTGTAATCCCCAACTAGGGCATCTCGGAATACAGATTCCCCTTCGTAGCTAGCAACCATAAAATACAAAAATGCTATCTGCCACTTGGTTTTTTGTGATAAATTGTGTCTTTGATTCTGTGCTCCGTCCCCCTACCTATACCGTACCTATAACTGCACAGATAATCTTTTACAAACTTGTTCAACCGTGATTAATTGACTGACAGAGGGGATTCTTTTTTGTCCCCTTGTTGTGGCATCCGTCCCATGGTGGAGCAGTGGAGCAGTGGCGCTGCGGAGTATTGGAGTAGCGAGCTGGAAAGGCGGAACAGAGGGTTTTAGTGCAAATACATACGTGGGATTACTCAGCAAAACATGCGAGTTACTGCCACTGATGTTGCCACTGTTGCAGCTGGGTTCCCATGTAAATCCCCACCAGCATCCACTGGCCAAAGCGCCGCTTTCCCCCGCTCTTCCTGTTGACTGTTAGCTGTTGACTGCCGTTAGTTGCGCTGGTTTGTTGGCTGGTTGGTTGGTTTGTTGGCTGTTGGCTGTTGGCTGGCTCGTTCGTTGCCTGGCTTGTTTGCCCCGGCTTGGCAATGAGTAATGAGAAAAGTTTTCTTTCCATTTGATCAAATGGCCCAAAAATACATAGTCGCCTGTTGCGGGTGGCGCTGCCACTCCTGTCGAGTGGCAAAAAGCGAAAATGTTTCAGGTTGGGATGATGGGATGTCAGGATGCTGGGATACTGGGAAGCTGGTGATGCTCGGGGATGCTGGGGATGCTGCTAATGCCGGAATCGGATGCTACGCACTGCATCCACAACTGCCTGTCTGAGTGGCTGACAAGCAGAAGTGGGAAGACATAAATAAGGCAAGGGTTAGAGGTGATGAAAGCGGTGAGGTACAAATAGAAAAGGAAAATAATTATCAACGTTTGCCAAACAATCTTAGGGGTTCTCCTTGAAGAAAGTCAATTTAGTTTTTGATGGATGATGAATGAATAATTAATTGATTCTCTGTTTAAGAAGAGTTATCTGGTGTCTGCTTTGATAAGGGTTACCTTTAACCCTTAAAATAGCATCTTAACCCTAGAAAACACTTGTATTTCTTCCATTTCACTTGATTCTCACTCTTGAACGCTTCACTGATTGCCCAATGTCTGCATGGACACGCTGCATAAGCAAATATTCCCCATTCAGGCATTTAAAAACGCCTTTGCATTTTCCACAGACCTGATCTAATAACAAGCCACACAAGTACATAATCACACCAGGACACATCATCATCGTAACCATAATCAGGGACACACGGCGAACAGAGGGACTCACAGGACACACAGGACAATGCCTAATCAAAGTGCTCGGGCAAAGTTCGAGCATCGTTTCCGGTTCATCTCCATTCAGAGTTCAGTTCGGTTCGGTTCAGTTCCATTGCTGTTTTGCTTGGCTCTGCACTGCCTCGCACAAAACACAATAAACAATAGTAAGCATCAATTAGGCGATGTATGGGTGTATCTCTGGGATGTCCTTGCACACACAGACACACACAAGAGGCACCAGGACACGCATGTGGGCCTGGTGAGCCTGTGTGTGCATCCTGTGGGCGTGACCCAATCAGAAGCCAAACCATTTGGCATAAACAATGCAATGAACCGTGCACGACAATTTTGCTGAAACAACTTCCTCGGCGAGATGAAGGATATTGTGGGGCCAGGGGGGAAATTGGGTATAAGAATGGGGCGGGAATTCCCTCTCTGACACAGCCAATTCCATTTCCTTGACACACACATTTCCTGGGCGCCAGCTGCTGCTGCTGCTGCTGCTCCTCCAGCTAAACAAACAGTTCAATTATTGCCTTTATGCTAGGTAATATCTGAAGGGTCCAGCAGTGATCTCTCCGTTGGAGTTCGGGAATTGGCTAAGCTGTTACCGTTTTGTCAACTTACGGAGGACAAGGGGAAATTGATACTTTAAAGACTTTGTAAATAAGTTAAAGCTTTTAGGCAGGATTAAAAATAACACCACTTTTTGGTACGTAGAGTTTCTGGAAGGTACTTTGTTCCCCTCTTACATAGTTATTTTCCATTATTTCATATCGTTGGAAGCTGTTATTATTATTTTTGTGAATTCTTGAATACAAGCCAAGACTCCTAGAATTCATAAACAAGTCTGAAAATAGAGCGCTTCTAATAAATATACAGTAAATCTTCCCTTAAATGATGATTGACATTTTCAATTTCAAATAATACGCAGCATTACGTTCATTTCATGTAGTTACGTATATTTTGTTTTGCATTATCCTTCGTTTTCCAGTTCTCAACTGTTTTTAACCACCTGAATGAATCCCCTAGATCCTTCTCAGGCGCTCACTCCTCAGTCGTCGACGTGGCTGCTCCACGGCCAAGACGAGGCGACCAAACTGCGCTCCTCGGGCACCCAAAGGCAAGAGGATTAGGCGACCGCTGGCCAGTTCGTTGGTCAGGGCCTCCTCTGCTGCTGCCTCCTCGACCAGCTCCACCTGCGACTCCTCCAGATCCAGCTCGTTCTCGGGCTCGCCCAACTCGGGAACTCCGTAGGTGGCAGCAGGTGGTCCGTAGGTGCCAGCCGGGGTAACAGCCTTGACCTCCGCCTCCGGAATCACCTCCTGCTCGGCCTGCAGGGCAGGGACATCAGCAACAGGCTGCTGGCCGTCAGCAGCAACAGCACCATCGGCGGCAAAGTCCTCGACAGCCTCGAGCGTGGGTGGCTGAAAGTCACGGGCCGGCTCCTGGGCCACCACCACCACGGTGTCGGGCTCCAGGGGATCCTGCTCTCCGGGGGCGCCGTAGGTGTTGGCGGGCGTGCGGATGGCCACCTCCAAATCCGCTTCAGTCTCCGCTTCCGCTGCCACTTCCGTTTCCGGCTGCAGCTGCTCCGTGGTGCTCAGGGGTTCGGTGTTCTCCAGGGTCTCCACATCACTGGGAATGGTCGGGGTGGTGGTGGCCAGGGGCTCGGCCTCCAGCTTGGGCTGCACCTCACCGGGCAGATTGAAGGGAATCCTGGGACGGAAGCCGGCGGCCGGATACGGGGTGGATGAGTACTCCACCTGGCGCTGGCTCTTAGCCCGGTTTCGCTGCGGCATCGCCGAAACGGCGGAGATGGCCAGCAGGCCGAGGGCCAGGATCAGGATGGGTTGGTTCCGCTTCATCATATTGAGTACCGGACGACGAGGAGTGCTAACGGTTTGTGCCCGGCTGCTGTGGGTGCTCCGCTATTTATGCCGCGACTGCGATTCCCGCCGATTCTCCGCCGATCAGAATTCAGTAACGGTCGCAAGGTTGTATTATGATAACTCGCCCCGATCCCAGATGCACGGTGCACAGTGCGAATCCGAATGTATGACTATTTTTGCGCATTTAAAAACGTATCGTGGCCCATCAACGCAGCCATCAAGCTCAATGTTAATGTCGCTTTAATATCAACAACCTGCCTGGCTGACTGTCCCTGCCTGCCCTCCCCCGAAACTTCAGTTCCATCTCAGGCTTAGCCCTCCAAGACTCACGTCATCGTTGTCAACGTGCCTCGCATGCCACGCAGCTCGGAGCTGTGCGGAGTCTCTGACTCGCATTTAATTTCGGCCCGGCACATGTCCATGTCCATGTGGGAGCTGCTGCTGACGGAGCTTGATCCATTTCGCTGCCTTTTCTGGGCCAAGAAATATATTATTGGAAGCCAATTATAGTGGCTAAGCAATTTTCGGGGAATTTTGGGTCAGAGCTACGAATTTCTTGTACACTGCCGGCGAATTATAGGAAATTAAATTAGGGAGTTTCGAACAGGAAATTTAAGGAATTGAAAATAGTTTAACAAGAAATTGCCTTGAATTAATAAACCGTTTTAAATGTTGACCATACTTTTAATGTATTTTACAAGCAGTAATGAAAGAAGTGAAGAGTTTCCTGGGCTCACTTTACTTTACAAGTAGAAATTAATTTACTAAATCCCATCTACACTTCAAATTTCCATTTAATACTTAACAAATCCACTTTAGTTGCAGACATCCTGCCGTTAATCAACCGCAATTGCCCATATTTTATGAAGGGCTCCTTTCTCATTAGGAAAATTACGCATATTTATGGAAGCCGCATTCCTCTCTGGCGATGGCGAGTATTAACAGCCAAGCCAATCAATTAACCGAGTTACTCCGCTGCGTAAGTGAGCCATCATCGTTGCTCGCTTTGTTGAGTTGAGTTGAGTTGAGTTGAGTTGAGTGAGCATTTGGATTTTCGGCTTACGGCTTACGGTTTGCGGTCGTTTTCATAATTTCAACCGGTGTGTTCATTAAATTAAAGTGGCCCAGATCTATAAGCACGCAAAGTGGCGCAAATGTAATCACAATTTCAAAAGCCTTTGGCCATGAATGGGCGACGACATGCTTAACAGCCCAGGACTCTCTCTCAACCCCTTTATGCCCAGTGACTTCTCGGGCCCGCTCTTGATTCGAACTTCAATTTACAAGTTGGCCAAGTTGTTTGCCAAGCTCCGCTGGCCGCTGCCTGTGCTGTGCGCACAACTTTGGCCCAAAGTATTTGCGCCCAGGCAGCCGTCTCATTGTAATTTAAATCAGCCAGGAGGCAGGGGGCGAATCGGAATGGGATTCCCGGCAACTGGATTCCAACTCCGACTGCCAAATGTCAGCGACAGATTCCGCAGATGGCGACGGAGGCGACGACAGTTGGCTTTGCTCGCCGCCTCCCAGAAGTCCATTAGCAATGGTTTTTACAGCTTGGCACACATTTGCGGACCCAGTGCACTCGGAGAAAACACGAGTATTTATTTATATAAAGAAAGATTCATGTTGAGTTGGCATATTAGCAAAGACAAACCTTTCTCAAGACAATCAACTGTGTTCTCTTCCGTTAGGGTTTTCCAACAAAAGCTATTTTTTTTTGTATTATCCTATTTCTAAGTTATTAAACTTTATTGTTTCCAGTGAATAGGGCCATCAGCTCACCCCGGTTAGCCAGTGGAACCACCCCGGTGGCCCCTACTTAGCCAACCTGCCCACTACTTCCTTTCCAGGAGCGCGTGAGATTTTACTCGTAAAAGTTTTGCGCAAAGTTTGTTTTAACGCACGATTTGCCGAATTCCGAATGCCGCCTGCTGTTGATATCATATTCCCACCGACTAGCCACGCCCACTATACTCCGGCTTGCCCCTTTGATTTATGCTTTTCGGGGGGGTTGGCCGGATTTGCAGGATTTCCTTTTGTCGGCAAAGGTGTAAAAAAGTTGTTTCTTTTCCCTTTGGCCCGAATGTGAATTAAGTGGGGTAATGTGGGCAGAGCCAGGGCCAAATGAATGCGTTTTGAGTAATAATATTATCGTAAGGATCGCCGCCTAGTAGGAGGAAGCCTGGAGTAAAATAAAATTAAATTACATTCTGTAACGCGGCTTAAGAGCTAAGGAAAATGCGTTCACTTAGCTTATGTTTGCAATATTTTATATTTTTTAATTAACAGTTTTAAGATAGTTAGATAGTTCTGTTTATAATTTTCCTTTTAATTCAATGTATTGAGTTCTTCTTTAACCATAATACTTAATATTAAGTGCCTCCTTAACTTAAATTAAGCAGAGTTCAAGTAAACACTTTTACAGAATAGCCTAAATTTTATTAAACATTTCCCAGTGCCTTACAAAATGTTTAAGCTTTAAAGGCTCTAAATTGCTCTATGCACAATTTTTGAACTGTATTTATTTAGCCCACATGTCGTAAGCACTGTGCAAATCCTTGAGTTTAATCTTCAGTGGAATGTTTGTAATACCATATTTATTTGAAAAATGCCAGAGCGCAAAATATTCATACTTAAGCAGCTAACAATTGTGGCCTGTGGTGCTTTTTAGCTAACTTTTCCATAACTTGTTTATTTTTCCAGGATTGTTTTTTAGCACACAAACATGGACATACAGACACACATATACAAACACTGTGAACTGGGCAACTTTATTTACACTTAAATGCAAAAATTTGCACAACTTATTACGGTTGTTATTGTTGTTTTTGCTGTTGCATCTAAACTTTTGCCGCTGCTGCCAGTTGCGTTTTCTCGTTTGTCGTTTTGGGTTTTGTTTGCTCGACAGTCCACTCCGAAATCTACCACCGCCCACTTTATGGTTATACCCAAACGGACGGATTTGTGATACCCTTTCAAAGGGTATATGACTTATTTTCTTGGGATGTACAAATGTAATGGAATTTTAATACTTTTCCTCCATGAACCGCTCAATAAGTATTCTTTGCGATGAATTGCGATGTTTATGCAGTTTTCCCCCAAAACAAAGCACCTGTAAAAATTCTCAGATATATTTGTTGCCACAAAAATATTTGCATACCTGCCACGGTATCCTGTTCTTCGAATATCATTATCCCTTCGCTCTCTCTCACAAGCTTCATCAGACTTTGCGCCTGCCGCCATGCAACAATTTTTTTTATTTTTCCCGCTTGTTTGTCGTCGTCGGTTGCATATTTGTGAATGCAAATGTTAGCTCAGCTCCAGGAGTACGGCGGCATAGGTACCTCGGGGGGGAGAGTTGGAGGGCCGTGGCGGCTTCCTCTTAACCCTTCAGTGCACGTAAATGCCAAGCAATTAGCAAGTGGGGCGGGCTGCGTGGGTGTGCGACATATTACCCATACGCCGTGTGGCCGCTCGCTCTAATTAGTTGAGCTAAACACACGAATTGAGTTGGACAAACCGCCGCCAACCGTCGGCGGCCGATGGCATTAAGTGTGAAAATTGAATTTCCAAATCACTCCGAATGGCAAACGACGCCAACATCAGCAGCAGCAGCAGAAGCAACAACAATAATGATAAGAGGAACAACAACGACAACGACAACAGCAAACGGAAATTGTGCAAATGTTGTGGGCGGAATTCCGAGCAGGGCCAATGGGTTGGGCCTCGGCTTGGGTCTAGGCTCTGGCTTCTGGCTTCTGGGTTTCGCCACTTAGATGTACGACTCTAAGTGGGGAGACTTCGAGAGCTTCCCCCTGCCCCAGGCACCTGGCATCGCCATCAGCATTTGCATAGAAGTTGCACAGTGGTGAGCCAGTTCAGCCATGCTAATGTCATTACAAATGAATCACATTGCGAATTCAGTGAGATGTTTACAAATTGATGTTGAAGAAAAAAGAATAAACATTCAGGGAATGATTAGATTAGCTTAGGAAATACATTATGGGTGTTACGACTCTTGATTGTCAGTAAAAGCAAAGGAAAAAGTATCAGGTTTCTAGAGAGAAATTATTTTAAATTAATATATAAGCTTTTTCTAAAAATCAATAAAAATTAACCTGTGAGACATAATTTGGCAAATATTAAGCCTTTTAAGCTCTTATTTAGTTTTTATATAGAAGAACTTCAATGTTTCCCTGAGATTCTCTTAAAAATTGTTTTATTTGGGACATTTTTTGTCAGTTTAGAATTACAAACCTTATTGGATAATAATTTTAAAGAAAAGTTCCTTACAAAATTAGTTATTTTCTTAGAAAGCAAATAATTCAATTTGCTAAAAATGTTTTTAAACGTAACATCTACTTCCTAGGTTTCAAGATATTTAAATTAAAAGAGTATAATTATTTTTTATAGTCCTTCAAATGCTTACTCCTTAAAGAGAATTACAAATTTAACCCACATTCATTCCCATTACTCCACTGTGCCCAAGAGCTTGTCTCTAGTCGGGTTCTTTGGGTGTGCAAATCGAATAAAAATGGAGCGGAAACTCTAATGAATTTATGCCGCAGCCTTTGCCAAGACTGCCGCAACAAGAACTCCAGACAGCCACATCGGCCATGTCGACGGAGTCTCTCCTACGGAGTCCGGACTGATTGCTGGGTGTGCAAGTGTTTTGCTGATGATACCAACACACACATTCCGGGGCTGCATCCATATTCATGCGATGCTATACCATTTGATTTGCATCGATGTTTATGCTCAAATCCCCGGTGGGGTTTTTCCATTTCTCTATTTTTTGTATGCAGTTAAATTCCTGCGAGAAGTGACGCCCTACTTTCGGAAGGCGAGCATCATCTCGGAGGTGGGCTGGGAGCTCCAGCGGGCCTTCCTCTGTCCGCTGGGGCCGGGCGTTCCCACCTCGCCGCCTGCCCCCAAGACGACACCCCGGGCGGATACGCGATATATACCGCTGCAGCTAACGCATCTGGCCAGAAATCTCAAGTACATCGACCCGGGTAAGTTTGCACCCCTCAGATAAGATGCTCTGAATATAATAGTGTATATATGATATTTTTTTATATTCTCCTATTCTCCCCACAGAGAACCGCTGCTTCGAGCTGCACTCGCCGGACGGCGTGCACTCGTGCATCCTGCGGGCATCGGACTCCGCGGAGGCCCTCGTCTGGTTCAATGCGCTCCACTCGGCCATGGGCAGCAGCACGCAGCGGGCTCTGGCCGAGGCCAATCGGGCTCTGACCAATCTCATTGGCGAACTGAAGCACATCGGCTGGCTGAGCAAGCGGATGAGCGGTGGCGGTGGCGGCGGAGGAGGCGGCAGCTCGGGGAGCGCCGGAGGCGGAGCGGCCAGTGGGGGCAGTGGCACCTCGAACAGCGGCGTGGCCGGCGAGCTGGTAAGTGTAAGTTGACCCCAAATCCCAAGTAGCAATAGAAAAGCCATTAGGCAAAATAATTCAGGGATATATTGAAGCAAGATAATGGTTCGATTTTACACTTTAAATATTTTATCTCATTTATTATTTCTTCATGCAGCCCAGCGGTCGTTCCAGCTCGGAGAGCTCCGATGAGAGCGACAAGTGGCTGCCCATCTTTGTGGCGGTGACGGAGCGCGAGTTCCGGATATACGAGAGTGCACCCTGGTCGGTGGAGGCCTGGAGTCGTCCGCTGGAGATCTATGCCCTGGCCACGACACGACTCGCCGGTGCCGGCAACAACTCCTCCCTGAATGTGAGTGTGATAACTAGACCCAAAAAATATATATAGTACGACTTGTTGTATCCTTTGGCAGGGCCAGCAGACCACGGTGTTCTGCGTCCGCTGCGGCACCGCCCGCGGCGTGCTCGTCTACTGGCTGCGGTCGGAGACGCACCGCGACATGGCAGCCTGGGCACGGGCCCTCGTCCAGGGCTCCCACCAGGCGGTCAACTACCAGAGGGAGTTCTCCTTCCGCTGCCTGTTCCAGGGCCGGCAGTGTCAATTGGTTGTGCACATAAATCGTGGCTTCTTCCTCTACGATTGCGGAGGATTCGCCCCAACAACGCCAACGGCGGCGGTGGCCACCACCAAGACGCAACTCTGGCAGTTTGCATTTGATAAGCTGAAGGGCTCTGCGGACGACGGCACCAGGATGTTGTATCTGGACTTTGGCGAGGATGGAGAGATTGTGAGTCCCGAACAGAATATATTTTGGAATAAATAATAAACAATAATCATTATCGATGCAGGAACTGGACATGGAGTGCTGTCCCAAGCCGGTGGTCTTTGTGGTGCACAATTGCCTGTCGGCCAAGGTTCATAATATTGCCTAGAACGAGGTTCAATCCGAGGGAACTATCCGATAATTGTATATGTTTTGCCAGTAGTGGATCTATCATATTATTATCTGTATTTTTTGACAGAGAAAAAGTATTAGTTTCCATTTTACCCTGTTGTTTTTAGCCACTAAGCTTTGTACAACTTCTACCATACATTTCGGTATGTGCAATAATTACTTAATCCTGTCAATTAGCTAAGATGGAATCCGAAAAGTCTTGCAAACAATTGTATAATATTATTTAACATTTCCCGGCTAAGCCTAAAAGCAGGCAACCGAACGACAATTCGAATCGTTTCATTTTACCTTCTACGAACATAAACTGAAAATAGAATCATTTCTAGAGGTACTCATTAGACCTATCGAGATATGACTTAGTTAATTTAGCAGAGAGGGCTAGATAGCGATAGATGAGTGAGCATTTCGTGCTTCCTGATGGCTATGGAAACGGATTAGTTTGGTAGGTTTAGCTGGACGATGGGAAGCATAAAAGTAAAGTAGATTTTTGAAAAAAGAAATGGAATTCAAAGAACAAAAACGAAGCACAAACCAAAAATCAGAAAAGAGAATGAACTTTATTTACCTTGTAAGTAGACGTAAATTCCTTTTTTACGTGTGTCTTTCACACAGGATATATCATATACCATCTCAAGTGAAATCGGCGGAAACGAACTCTAATTCTATGAACTCTACAACAGTTGCATAAACGTTGAACAATAATTATCGTAATTGTACTTAACTAATTGTATCTTGTATCTTGTATCTAAACGAAGCACACATATCTTGGAGCCCACACCTCAGTGGCACCGATATCGATCGTGGACTAGCCTCCCAACTAAACTAAACTATATATAAAGCCATAGAGTTATCAAACGAATACGAGTACATATATATTCAGGCCAGCTCGCAATTTCCCCCCAACTCTTCATGTACAAGCCATCGATCATATGCAATTATTATACATTTATATCTACATATAACGTGACACATATTCATTTTATGAAATTAGAAATTTCGTTATAGACAAAGGGAGGAGAAACGAAACGAAACGAAGAAGAACAACATAAGTAATAAATGAAAATGACAGAGATCAATAAGAAAATGACAAAAAATAAGACGTACAATATTTTTAACGTAAGTAGTGTTGAATCTTCGATAATAAACTTATATATAAATACAATACCATCAAAATCACATCATGTTGTATTTATTTTTATGGATTTATTTTTATCAAAGGTAAGAAAACATGAAGATGAACCCTTCTCTGCTAATAAATATTTTTCCTTGTTTACCTGAAATTTAAACAAACCAAAAAATATGAGAATATTCACAGGATCTCTAGAATGTTGTATTGACTTTGCCAGGCCCACAAGAGGCCACAGGAATCCAATTAAACCACGCACAAGTGCAATTTCTTCGAGTTGACCCTTCAACCGCCGATGTGCACTTTATGCCTGCAAAAATTTCTGCCTATGGGTCAGCAGGCAATCAACGAACTTTCGTCTGGGCCGCCAGCAGCCTGTTGCTATTGTTGTTGCCCCCAAGACACATTTACTTCCTGCGAGTGTCAGTGTGTTTGTATGAATTTATTTTCAATTTTATCATTTCCCATTTAAGACGAAAACAAAGTCACCCGAAGAACGTGACCAGCATGTTCAACAGCTGGCACGGTCAAGCCACTAACTTTGCTCATCACAAAGTTAAACCGACAAAACTACACAGGCTATACGCACAGAGGCATATTCCACTCATACATATATACAGTTGGGGCCACAAAAATAGAGAATCTGAGTTATATCTTAGACCACGAATATTTTAAAATTAATTATAAAAAAATGATGTATCATTTTATGGGGTAACTATGCCTCAGAACAACCTCAACAATTTTTATGAAGATATTATTTTTGCTTGGATTTTTAGCTTGTTTTGAAATTGATAATTAGTTTTAACGTAAACTATTTGTACTAGAACGTATTAAATACGTTAAAGATTTGTTTTCAAAATGAAACCTTAACTTAAATATTTGGTTTTTGAAAATATAATACATGTAATATAATTTTAAACCAAAATTAATTAAGTCCTTTTACAGCTAACTCTAAACTCTAGTTATTTTAAAAAAGAATCCCTATTCTTTATACGTACTACTCTTTAATATACATTTCTAAAATAATTTAATTAAAACCACTACGATTTTTGTTATTTATTTCCTAAAATTCCTTTTATTTTCTTTAAAAACAAAGTGTTACCATTATTTGAACCCCGACCGTAGGCCGAGTATATGTGGCGGAGGTGAAGACGAAAATGTAAAGTGACTTTTTGGGGTTGGCACTCTGACCATCGTTGCGGTCAATGGGGGCTGGCCGTGTGGGGCTTAAGGTGTAACGACCCAGGCCTTTCTGGCCTCCTTCAATGCCGCCACACACTCACAGCCACACTCAACACCCGCACACACACACACAACACCCTCCCACAGACACAGGCACCGCCAAGCAAACACACTCAGAGAGCGAGAGAGAGACTTTGGGGGACTTACATTTCCGGTTTGGTCCGTTTGCGGAAGTTTCGCGTCAAATTAAATGCTCAGGGCTAAAATTATGACAGCTCCCGAATCGGACTCTGAATCGGAATGGGGTGGGAATGGGAGTGAGAACGGGGGGAGAACCTAGGTACCTACTCGTATAAATACGCCCCGTCTGGAATTGATTGCCATCAAATCGTCAGCAAATTGACCAGCGAACATGTTAAAGGGACTAGTACTCGTGCTCTGCCTTTTTGCGGTCCAGGCCGCCGTTATCCGTAACGAGGGGAATCTGGGTCCAGATCCCCTGCTGCCAGAAGCCACCACCGCGGCGGTTATCCTGGATCAGCAGGAGGAGGGCGTCACCACCACCGAGGAGTCGACCACTTTGGCCGCCCCCGCTTCCGCTCTGAGCCGCGACGAGGAGGCCAGCATATTGATTGATCCCGCCCCGGGAACCTTGCAGGAGGATGCACCCCAGAAGTCCGGCAAGCTGCTGCTGCTAAGCACGCCGCCCAAGAGACACCACGAAATCGAGCGGGAGCTGGAGGAGCAGGACGAGGGTGAGGACAAAGCGGGCGACGAGCCAACCACAACTGAGCAGCCCAAGGATAATGAGCAGGAGCAACAGAAGCAGGAGAAGGTGCAGGAAGAGGAGAAGGAGAATGAGAAGGAGGAGGAGGCTAGTGCAACCACAGAAAGCAGCACCACTCCGGCCACAACCAGGCTGTTTGCCATTGATGCCACTCCAGCGGAAAAGGACTCTCCGCCAGCCAACGTCGCCATATCCCTCTCTCAGGACAATGCCACCATCTCGATTGCCGAGCAGCCGCAGGTGCCCGGCGACAATAATGCCGCCGTGGAGCTGGCACTCGTAGAGCCGGAGGCGGAGTACGTCCTGCTGGATGACGGCGAGCTCCATGACGAGCTGGACCTGCAGCTGGGCAGCTTCACGCACATCGACAGCGATGTCCGCCTGCAGCCGGTGGTGCACTCCGTGGAAATCGTGCCCACCAGCCTCGATGATCCGTTGATTGTCAATTACGTGCACAATTTGCGATGACTCGGCCCAGAAAGGGACGTCGACGTGGGCGTGGCCGGGTGAATCAATTAACCCGACGCAATTGTCCCACGGACTCTGTTAAAGTTTGTTTTCAACTCTCGTTAATGTCTTTTGTTGCTTCTTGACTTCGAATACTTTTAAAATGGCTTTTTAAGGAGCCTTTTTTACGAACAAAATAAATGCTGCAAACTATTTTATAACCTAAAGAATTTAATATGAAATTTCATTTATTTAAATTTATTTACCTGGAAATTATAATATTAGTATATTTTAATATTTTTTTTATTTAACAAAACAAATATTTGAGTACTTTAAGATATAAATTAACAACAAAATGTACCGAATCTTATGTATCTGACTTGTTTACAAAAATAATTTCTATGAAATCCATACTAAGAAAAATTTTAAAATAATCTAACAAATTAAAAAAACAGAGTCATGTTATTTACCTCCCCGATAGAGAACTTCAATTGCATACCTCAATGTTTTGTAAAATTGGTTTAGACAACAGAAAATCGGCTCATAAATAAGGCACTTTGTATGACCGTTTATGGATGCTGTCTCTGCATTTAAATGAACACACGAAATTCTCATATAAAATATTCACAAATATTGCCATAAGTGTCGGCCACGAAAACGAGAACTGCACTCCGCTCCCGCTCAACAAGTACTTCTCGTTGAAAGTCAGGTTCAATGGTCTCCGGCGGATCCGCATCTACATCTATATCCACATCCGGCACTCCCTAACACCCTATTCTGTCCCCTATCCTACCAACAAAGAAAGCACTCGCACTCGCACTCGCACACTCGTTATTCAATTTGAATCCGCCAGGATGAGAGGGTGACAGGAGGAGGCAGCAATGGGGACATGGCAGCTCCAAAGTCTCCTCACGCCCATCCGCATGCCACGCACGTCTCACGGTTAAAACTTTGCACATCCGCACGTCAAATTTAATACGGATGCCGGGAAGTAGAACTCGAACTCGAACTCGAGCTTGAGCTCGACCTCCACTCCCCAAAAGCTTCACAGTCGCAATTTGATAGAAAAGTGTTTGTTGCTCCGCCTCCTCCAAAAACAACAAGACAAACATTTAACAAAACATTCAATGACGTTAGACAAACAAAGTTTGAGACGTGCCAGAACTTCCGGTCGATGGAAATGATAAGACTGATGACGTTATAATTTGTATGCCTATAAAAACTTTCCCAGAATCTTGGCTGTCAAATACGGTTATATGCCAGGAGTACCACTAAGAGGGGAGATTTCGCTTTTACCAATAAATATGGGAGGATGTAAGCCTATAATAAATATATTTAGTTCGTTTCCGTACTCCTCGTAACCCTTTTTATAGATTTTAAATTTAATTTAAATTTAAGGTAAATAACAATTAAAAACATTTATTTTCTCACATAAAAAAGCAACTATAAATACTGAGTTGTTAACAGGGCTTAAAATACCACAATTCCCTCGGCAATCCTCACCAGCGCTGCTCCACATGCGTGGTGTACACGAATCCCCTTTGCCTTGGAGCCTGCACCAAAGGCTGTGAACGCAGGGGAATGGCCACAGGAATGGAGGATGGAGCTCTGGCCACCACAACCGCAGGGCCCAGATTTGCAGTAAACACGACACTCTCCGCGTCGGGCTCATCCTTGGATCCTGGCTGAGGCGTGGGCTTCAGGGGATCTGTGCTAACACCGCACACGGGATGATCTGCATTGCTGTCAGTAGAGTTGTTCTTCGGGGAATTGGAGATCTGCTGCTGCTCCTCTGGATCCTGCTCAGTGGGCAGTCGGAAAGCTCGACTTGGACGGTAGCCAGCTGGTGGATAGGGAGCCTTCTCAAAGGCACGTCCCGAACGCAACTCAATAGACGTTGGAGCAGCTGTGGTGGTGATGGCTGCGTCCAGGGAATCCCAGTTGGTGGTTGTGCTCAAGTCCGAGTCCGTGGTGCTGGTGGAGAGATCATCCGCTGGCAGTTCCGTGGTTGTGGTAAGCTGATCGGAGGCCAGGCCCGAACCCTCGGCGGGCACTTCCTGCACCTCAACTTCGACCTCACCCGGCAGCCAGAAGGAGCGACCTTGAGGACGGTAACCCGCAGCGGGGTAGGGAGCCGCCTTGACTTCTACAGCCGCTGGCGCCGCCTGATCCTCTTGCACGCTGACCGCATAACGATTAATCCTGATCTGGCGAGCCTCACAGGCCCACAGGCAAAGGACAACTGGTGCGAGCCACTTCATTGTGAACTTTCGATGTCGGCCCGGATTTAGACCCAACTGATTCCAGCTGCCAATGGAGCCGGGCTTTTATACAACGTTCTCGAAGATGCGAGAGTCGTCCCGGGGGGAAATATAGACAGGGAGCTTCTATATCGACATCGACATCGATTAGGCGCACACTTAATGATTTATTTTGCATTGTTTTTCGTTTGCTTCTGGTCGCCGCCACGTCCGCCAGCGACTCATCCGTCACATCCCTCACGTTACAGTGGCTTCCCAACCGCCCAAGTGTCCGGTGTCCGGTGTCTGGTGTCCACGTCCACGTCCGATTCGCCATGTTCTATGAAAATTAAATGCGTTTCCTACGTGAGACGCAATCCAATATGCGACCAATTGAAAGCGAAATCGAAATCGAAAACGAAGACAACAGCGACGGCGACAACTGTTGTTGTCAATTGCATTATGCTGAAATTGTCAGCTTTGAGCGTTAGAATTTTTGATTAAACGCTTATAATCGATATTTATGCGATCAACGATTTGTCGTTGAGGTGAGCTCCAAGGTCGGGACAAGTGGCTGGGCCTACTACACCCACTACAACCACTGCCTCATGTCACGTCCTGTCCTCTCATTAAGTGCTCTGAACTGGCGATGATATAATATCATTTATTATCAGATGACAGATGACGGTTAAGTCGGGGAGGTGCTAAAAAGATTTATATAGAACCTTTAAGAGTTCTTCAGGTTGAAAGGGAAAATGTAATAGTATTACTCGTCATACTAAAGCCAAAGTTATGTTGAAATTTACAAGATATATTTTAGGGTAATTAACATTTCCAGCTCTCTTGGGACAACACCCATTAGTTTATATTTTAAATTAGTCAACAAATATTTAATTAGTTAGTTTAATTTGTTAGCTTATTAAAATAACTTTCTTCTTATACCCTTAAGTCCTCTAAATATTTATTCAACATTAATTTACCAACTGAGTTGATACTTAACATACTTCAAAATTAAACACTTTAAAGTTTAATAAAATAAAACTCACACATTCTTGAGACGCCACCGCCAGAGTTAAATGGATTTTCCACAATTCCACATGGATATCCTTAAACTTCACCCAGTATTTATGGGGCAGCCATTAATTCCAGCTCCTCCTGCCACTTTAAGAGCATTTTAATGCTGATCGATTGGCCGAATCGAGGTGGAACACACGCTCCGATTTTGGACTGATTAATGGCGGAACTATAAATATTGGCTCGTCCAGACCTGGGACCTCTGCATCTGCTACTTCTTTCTGGTCACGTCGTGGCCGCATAAAGACGCCGCAGACACCGCCGATCATGGAGACTCTGGCCTATGGATTATACAATATAGTGGTGTGCCGACGTCAGAGCGTAGGTCCAAAAAAGGATGCCGATGCCTATGCTGCTGGGTCCATGCGCCGCACACTAAGCAGCTGCCCGCCCTAGTCCTATCTATAAAAGCTCACCGGAAAGTCCACCGATTCATCAGTCGCTGGTTCAGTCTATCCCGAGCGAGACACATCCCATAATGGCCAAGTTCCAAGCAGTCCTCCTGGTGGTGGCCCTCAGCCTGTTGGCCGTTTCCGAAGCCCAGCAACAGCGTCAGCGGTACTCGCAGCGTCTGAGCCGTGGACGTTCGAGGTATTTCGCTCGCCAGGAAGCTGCTCCTGCTCCAGCGGACGGTGGCGATGTGGATGCCGTGACGCCCTATCCCTCGGCGGATGAACTGAAACCGGAAGTGCCGTTCGATGAGGCAGCTCCCTCGGCCGCTGATCCCACACCGGATGCCGTCTATGGTCCCCCGGATGCTGCGCCCAATGCCGTTCCCGATGAAGTGTACGGTCCTCCGGATGTGACAGGAAACGATCTGCCCGCCGCCGCTGATATTCCTGCCGAGCAGCAGGCCCGCCTGGTGGCCGCCAGAAGAGCGGCTAACTACAGGAGGAACGCCCAGCAAGTGGCCTATCGTCGTCCGGTCTCCGCTGCAGCTCGTCCGGCCAAATTGAGTGTTGCCCGTCCCAGCGTGCGACGTTTCTAGATGGAATTTTCCATATGCATGCTCTGAGGTAAGTCATTTGGTTGTAGGAATATATAAATTAATAAATATGGCTTTCATAAAATTTAACTTTAATAGAAATAGTGAAAAATTAAATTCATTTAAGTTAGTGTATTTATTTTCTAATTCAGATGACTTCCTTCACCTCAGTGTATGATCCAGCTGCCTGAACGGAATTCCCGAAACCCAGAACTCAGAAACCAGAACCCCAAAACCGATGACGATCCCAGTGAGCCATGATGACGACACAGAAACACACTCATAAAACCACAGACACAATCACAAACCCACATGCGAAATACTCGCGATTGTAAGCAGACAAAAAATGCAAATAAATAAAATATGTTTGGGTAAACATAGCCAGAACGTTCTCTTTTCTGCCAGACATTCCGCTGATTCATTTTACTTTGCCGCGGTAGACTCGCCCAAGAAAAGAGCAAGAAATTTGCTTGCCCATATGCGATAATTTAGGGTTAAGATATACTTATGCTTTGTGGTGGAATGGGTTAATGGGAGGAGTGGAGGCGGGACAACCGGTTTCAGGAGGACGCACGCGTCACAATGCGATGACGAACCTTGCGTCGAGCGAAAAATAATTGCAGCAGCGATGGGATTGCCCCAACCGCAATGAAAAACAAGAAGGCACCGAATTTCCAAGAGATCAACGAATGTGAATTACCCTCGAATGCGTGAGAAGGCGTTGAATATCGGGTATATAAATATTTATATTCTACATTTTCTACATACATTAATTTTTACTTCATTAAATTTAATTTAATCAGCTTTATTAAGGCAATTGGGCCTGACGTTACAGCCGCTTTGCGGTTTTAGTTAAAGTTATTTTCAAAGATAAGTCATTAATCGTGCAATATCAATCTTAAATTAATTATATAGTTATTTATTACTTTATTTACATTATTGAAGTTTTGAAGAGCACATTTCATATGTTAGAAATCGCTTTCAATTTCAATTAAGTTTATTCTATTATATTTTTAATAGAATAATAAATTTGAAATATAGATATTTGGACGACGAACACATTTAATATTCAATTATTTAAATATTTTTTCTAAAAAATGTATTTGTATTATTTAAAATATTTAACTTCATTCTGCCAGAAGCTCTTCAAAACTGTAAATATATAATAATAATAATTCTCCCTTTTCTATCTATGTATAATACCCCAAATAAGGGCAAACAACTCACTTAACGAATTCATTTGAATTATACCGCCTTAGTAATATCAATATGAGCAATAAAGAAGCAATAGTTGAAAGTTAAAAGCAAACGGACTCGATGGATGGCTTTAAGCGACATTCTTAGAAGAGCTAATACATTTATATAAAGGAATAATTATACTGCAAAACAATAGCATTTCTTGGTGAGTAAGAACAAATAAGGAAATTGGAAAATATAATTAAACAATACTTACTATGACTCTACAGATTTGCCACAAAAACAGAGAGAAGGTAAAGGGAGAGTGAGTCTGTACTATAGATGGATCCTACTGTTTGATAAGCCGCAGCTCAAGCCCCACTTGGACTTGTTTGGTAGACGTAGTCACTCTCAACTGACTCAACTCAAAGTGAAGCTGTGAGAGCCGCTGTTTATTTAAATAATCTTTCCAGTCGTCTCCGCTCAGTTGCCGGAGCGGACGAGACCAGTTAACATCGCCATTCGAGATCGCGGGAAAGATTTGTAAACTCAAAAGTGAAATTTGCCTCGCAAAAATGCTGAAACTTATTTGTGCCGTGGCTATCATCGCGATGACTCTGTTGGAAAGTGCCCAGGCTCAACGACCCTCCTTTGCCGGAGTGAGGCCCCCGGGCGGACTCAGCCAGAAGGACAAGTATCATGCTCCCCAAAACACCGCCGTGGAGAATATCACCGGAGTGGACATAGCCACTAGATTCGGAGAGCCCTCTAGTCCACAGCAGCCTGCCCTAGTCAACCTGCCTTTCGGAGCTGCCCAGAGGCCACCCATGGGGGTTCCCCTGGTCCTGCCCACCAGTGGGTTTGAGTTGATCCCAAACCAGCCAGCTGCCTCAGCTACGCCCGATGTGGCCAACCGTTTTGGAGCACCAGATTCCAGTTCTACTGCGGCATCAGCGATTCCGGCCACTAGTCCCACCTTTAGTGCCAACATTCCCGCCGCCAGTTCTCCGAGTCCGAATCCAGTCACCACCACTGGGACCAACCCGACTCCCAGCAGACTCCCCGTCGATGCCCACGGAGATCAGGAGTGGGTGAACCACCTGAGTTCCCTGCCCGTGGAGAACCAGCCCTTCTGGTTCGTCAACTACCAGGCCATCGAGGCTCATCGGAATAGCTCGAGACCCAACGTCGGTGCCTTGGAGACGCGGGGATCTTTCTTCCGCGGCTAAGAACTTGACTGGGAATTCTCGGAAATCCCCATGCCAAGTCGAATCTCTAGACCTATGTCTTAATCCTAATGTATAGCTCATATTTATTAAAATACTTTATTTTTGGAAGCAAGCGGTGTGTTTTTCATGGGCCGAGATAACCTTTGTCTCGGGGGAATCCACTCAAAATTGATAAGTCTGAATAATCTGCTTCTGATTCTGTTTGTGCTTTAAATGAGAACGTGATTAACGATTCCCTGCGGAGACTTTGAGCGCAAACAATTAAGCTGTCTACTTCAGTTAGTTAATTGAGAGAGAATTTATTGAAAGCTTGGTGATTAACGTTATGAAAATAAGCTACATTCGCCATTTGAATCGCAAAGTGGTGCCCGTAAATTTGCATAATTATTTGTTTTTTAGGGGTAATAAAGCAACAAGATTCATCTATAGGTAGTTATGGTAGATAGTTTGCAACTGTTAGCTTACGAACTAGGCACTTATGATGACCTGTCAGATCATTCAACAGCTGAGCAAAACATTTAACAGAGAGCCCTTTAAATTGGGGACCAGCCACTTCGACTTAAAATAAAATAAAACATTAAAAATGCATTTGAAAAGGGAAACAAAGTTGCACAAAAGGCCATAAAATGCCGGGCAAAATGTGCACTAAGACGAGGCGAACAAGAAGCCCTTCAAACGCTGCCGGAGCCATTTACATGCGACGAGGGACAAGGATACTATGCATACCCGGGGCAAGGGATCCGGAGTAGGAAGCTGGCGGCTCCACAAAGGGTCCTGTGCTAAGCTATTGTTAAAGGGCAATGATTCGCAATAAGTTGGTGGTGGTGAATGGAAAACTCTTGGCCGTGTGTGTTGTTGGGTTTGGAGCAAAGCGATGAAAACACCACAAGTTGTGGAACATTATGGCAAATTGATTTCAATGCATTTTTAAGAAAGAAAAGGAACAATTATTTTTGTATTCACTTTATACTCACTTTATACAAATATGTTGGTAATTAAATGACTAAAAATCAGTTCAGGTGTGATTGTCTAACCCTCTAATTACCCCCAAAAATTAAAACAAATACAATGTTTCCAATATATGTACATATATATATTTCAAACAAGAAAAACAAGTTCTAGGCGATCAGAGTAACAATTGGCATACTTTGGCAATAGATTACCAGCCCAACTGCTGAGGAGCAGCGGTGTAGGCCAGGTAATAGGGCTGCTGGCCCGCTCCCACGTAGTAGAACTGGGGAACTGCAGCCGGAACGGCAGCCACAGGAGCCACAGGTGAGACCGGTGCAACTGCAGCCACTGGGGCTACTGGGGCCACTGCCTCATCTACGGGCAGCTCCTCCAGACGAGCGATGCGCTGACGCAGACGCTTGGGCTTGGCCAGCTGCAACTTGGCCAGTCTCTGACGGCTGCGCAGGCGGGCAAGGGTGGAGCCGGGCGTGGTCACCTCCAGAGAGCTCTCCTCGGTGTCCACCTCCTCGGTCTCGGGGCTGGGCTCAAAGTTGTCTACCGGGGGCAACTGCTCCGCAGGCAAGGCGGCGGCCTCGGCATCCACGTCGGTGTCCTCTGGGGGTCCATAGATGAGAGCGGGCTCCTCAGCCGCAGGCTTCAGTTCCGCCGCCGAGGGATAGGGCGTTGGTGCCACCTGCTGCCGGGCAAAGGTCACCGGACGCAGGCGCAGGCGTCCAAGGCGTACATTTCTACGAAGTGGCGCCTCGGCCGTACAACTAACGGCCCAGATGGCCAGCAGGAGAGACAGGGATGCGAGGAGCTGATGACGTGCCATGATCGTGTGACTTGCTGGGCTGCTTTGTTGTCCATCGTATATGGAGCTTAAACTTTTATACCCGCCGCCGTCGGCGGTGGCCCTGCTGACGCGGTGGTCAGTGATTCTAGACCGAGACCCAGCGACGCCGTGCATTTTAAGCAGAGCGCCACCGCCAGCGATTTGAAAGCCAGCGATGCGTATGTCAAGCAGGCGCCACACAGTGGAGTGGAATTTAAAGTGCTATCAAAACTCTAGCACTTGTTGTTCGATCAAGTGCGTATTTGGGTGGACCTTAAGTCTATTGGCTGCTTAGGAAGCCTAATGTTTGGGTAAAGAAATTACCACGAATTGTGATTTTAAAATTTTGCTGGGTAATAAATATTACTCATACGTAGTGGGGCCTTGGATCATTGACTTCATTTGCAAACCAGTAGCCCAGGTATTTCTTAGATATGTTATAATATATATACTTAAGGCAATGAACCTGCTGAGCCTCCTTCCTAACTATATTTAAATTCCAATACGAGGGTATTCATGGCGTATGCGTAATTTTTTTACATCATTTAAATTTGGGTATATTTTATTTTGTATTTGAATTTATTTTGTCTATAAATTAAGTAGGTTATGAGTAAACTTTACTAGTTTTCCAATAAAAATAAAATGTACTCCTTGAAATACTCAAATCCAGCCATAAACTGGTCCACCCCATTGCTCATCCGCCGTGGGGCCAAGCTAAGTGTCAAAGTTAAGTACCCGTGGCTTATAATTAACGACCAATGGTTATGGCTTAGACATGGGCCCTTGACTAAATATTGTCACGTCCATAGGCGGTCGAAAGGGTGTCCCTCGATGTGCCAAATATGAGTGGCCAAAAAATTCGGTGTATATAAGCCCAGTGGCTGCCAGTGACTGACAACATTCTAAGACAACTCAACATTAGCTCAACATGGCCTACAAGTTCACCTGCTCCGTGCTCCTTATCGCTGCCTTCGCCGCCGTTGCCCTGGCGGAACCGGCCCGATTCCGCGGTCGATCCTCTCGCTTCCAGTTTGCTCGTCAGGAGCAAGCTCCAGTGGATGCGGCTGCCCCGGCCGATCCGGCCGCAGACATAGCGCCCACGCCGGCCTCGGCTCCATATCCCCCAGCAGGAGTTACGCCTGAGGTGCCCTTTGACCTGCCCACGGAGACCGAGGCTCAGCCGGACCTGACCTACGGACCTCCAGCGGAGCCGGACAATACCTATGGACCTCCTCCTGCCGAACCAGACAACACCTACGGCCCTCCTGCTGATTCTGCTGCGGTGGACCAGGCTCCTGTAGAGGATAATCCCGCCGCGGAGCCCATTCCGGCCAGTCTGATCCAGCCTCGTAACGGACGCCTCCGCAGTCGTCGCCCCGTTTCAGAGAAGCTCCGTTCTGCCCAGATTATTCGCTCCAGGCCGGTGCTGGTCTATACCATCTAAGATGGGTTTATTTTTAAGACTTTAAAGGCTATTAGGAGTTCTTTTGAAGCGAATTGAATCGAACCCTTTAAATACCTCCACTTCCTTGTTGCTAAATAAATAACACCTTTATTGTTGAATATTTTAAACGATGGATTGAAGTTTTGAAATTTTATTTTATTAAGTATTTCTGAATACCGCCGCACAGCTCTCATTAATTGACATGCATTTATTTTAAACCATAACATCCGCACAAAGATCAAGGCATTTGGACTAAGATTCATGTCTTTTCCAGTACAAATTTATCATGATTTCATGTACCAGGTGCTCAGAAGGCAGGAATCCAATGTTGAACAAATATACCACTGCTTAAGTGGCTTTAGTACCACTTCGAAATGTCATTCAGACCATCCAAAGAGAAGCCAAATTTAAGATCTGCTCGGCTAATTTTTATCTCTGTCTTCGATTGGCATAAATAACTTATACAAAGTGAGGTGGTCTCCCGATGAGAACCCCTTGTATAGTTTTCCCCTTGTATAGTTTACACGAAATGGAAACAAATAATAAGTTGGTATATTGTTAAAGGACTGAACTCCAATATTTATAATTAAATATACAAAAACATATATCACTTGTTTTTAATTATAATTCTAATAAAAAAACCTTTTATGAAATGTAATTGTCTATAAAACATTTTAGTTCAAAGTTAATAGTTCAATTATTTACATGGGAATTCTCAAATATAAAATTCAAGCGCTGAAAAATTAATATTTTCGGGGGCCTTGAGGCAAACTACTCGTTTATGAATATGTATGCCCATGATCTGGCACTGGGACGTGTCTATTCGTCGTCATTCTCTGTGGACATTTGCATCGCCTATTTTACTTCTACTGAATTCAAAATTCATCAAACGACACAATTATGAACAGCCAAGAACCCGAAATCGAAAGCCCAAAACAAACAAAATCAAATGTGCAGAGCGACCCCAAAGCCTGAAGCGTTAAGAGTGTTAATGAATGGATCCTATGGGGGTCTCCGCGGAAAGGGAAGGGGAAGCATTGGCCTTATAATTTCGAAAAAGGGTCACGTATGAGGTATTAAGCTGAAGCCGCGCATCACCGCCGATCAGCGCAACATAATCAAAGCTTTACCGGGAACGGGAGCCTGAAAACTGAAAGTGACGAGCATAAATTATAACAGAACTCGATCCGGCAGCTGGGGACTATAAATAAGCCGGGTCGGATGGGGAAATCAGAACAGAAGCCCTTCAGCCGCCAAAATGATCAAAGCCAACTCTGCAACCGCTCTTATTCTTGTCCTGAGCCTGGTGGCTCTCAGCACGGGGGAGCCGCTGCGCCGCAGATTCCTTGCCCGTCAGGTGGAGGCCCCTGCCAATCCGGCACCCACTGGTTACCCAGAGGCAGGAGTCACGCCCAGCGTACCCTTTGATTTGCCCAGCTCTACGGCCAAGCCGGAGAATACTTACCTGCCGCCAGACAACACCTATGGACCTCCGGATAACACCTATGGCCCACCGGACAACACCTACGGACCACCAGAGGCCGATTTCGTGCCTGTTCCAGAGCCCGAGCCGGAGGCACAGCCCGAGAATCCCATCGAGACCGATGACATCCCGGCCCCTGAGGATGAGCCTGTGGATGGGGAAGGCAAGCTGCAACCTTCGGATGAGAACGCAGAGGAGGATGAACCGCAGCTGGAGGTGACTGAGGATGGCACTGTCATTGTCCTGGCCACCAGTCTTGACCGGCCACAGCCCCCAGCTGGCCAATCGGCCCGCCTCTATCAGCGTTTCCCCCAAAGCCGTCGTCGTCAGCTGCCCGTTCCCCAGCGACTGATCCTGCGTCGCAGTTGGTAGACTCTAAAGAATTTTTTAAATTAGAATATAAAGTACTTAAAGGCGAATGTTGAACAAGCAGAAGGATTTCGCTGAAAATTAAAAAAGAAACTTCCGGTTATCCTTAATTTTAACTTTCACAGTTTTTAGAAATTTCCCAATTTATTGTAACAAATTGGGAGTTTATTAAAATGTGTGCCACCAAAATATACAAACCTTTTCATAACATCTATGAGTTACACCTGTTTTAGTCATCACTGCAATGGGCACGTAACTTTCGGGCCCGCCGTATAAGTCATCGGCCTCGTGGGCACTTTGGGCCCATTTATTGGGCAGTCCCCAAGGCCACCTTCTGTGGGTATTTATAGGCGCCATTGGGCCACGACATGCAGCAGTTCACGCTGGGACAGCAAAATGTTTGGTTATCTAACTGGTTCTCTGGTCATCCTCGCCTTTTGCGGGGTTCTTTGCCCGAATGGAAGTGAAGGGGCGCAATTACGATTCCCGGGACCCGCGAGGGCTAGATCCCTGTCGCTGATCCTGCAGAGACAGGAGCAGGCGCCCTATCCGCCAGCTGGCCTGATGCCCGACCCTCCATTCGAGCTGCCCACAGAGGAGGCCGCCGAGATTCCGCAACCAGAGGAGACATATGGACCTCCAGCGGATACCTATGGACCCCCGGCAGTCGTAGAGGAGCCCGCTGAGGTGTATGGACCTCCGGACCAGGTTTATGGACCTCCCGATCAGACCTATGGTCCGCCAGATCAGACCTACGGTCCGCCAGATCAGACATATGGGCCTCCCGATCAGCCTGCCAATGATGACAATGCCAACGGCCAGCCCCAGAGCGCAGCTATCATTGATTTGGCCAGTCTGCCACTGCCTCCTCAGGCTCAGTATGTTTTGCCGCTGCTCAGTCGCTTCGTTGCCTTCCGGCCACAGCGTACAGTTCTCCAGACACCTCAGCGTCGTCCCGCCAAGCTCACTGCTCGTCCTCAGCCCAAACCAGCCAAAATTGTTAACGCAATCAACAAGGGAAATGCCGTCTTCCAAGCGACGTCGCTGGGTTTGCCCTTCGTGGAGCGCCGCATTCCCTTCCGCCCTCAGCCGTCTCGCCTGGTAGTTAAATGCTCCCCTGCGTAGGCGCCCAGCCAGGCACTAGACATCATTCACCACTCTGACTCGGCGCAGAGTGACCCAATGTTACACATACACTGTAAATAAAGTTTGTTGTTGTTTATGTCTAATTTGCGAACAGAAATAAGTAGATGGGAAAAATTCAGAAGGCCAGCCGCTTCATCAGCAGGTACATGTGCTGATCCACCTCGAACCCGTGCAGGTTATTGGCGTCTCCTTGGAGTCGCATCAGCAGGCCGCCGAAGGAGACGTAGGCGGAGAGCCGGGACGCCTCGTTGTGCGCCTCGTCGCCCTCGATCCGGTAAATCTTGCCGTACATCACATACTCGAAGCTGTCCGCCCGCGTGCCCTCGTGCTCCATGGGATTGTACTCGCCACTGTCCGGGCAGCCGTCCTCGCGCAGCGTCGTGGCCAGCACCAGGCGGAACTTGTCGCCCAGCTCCATGGGATACAGCCATGAGTTGATGTCCAGGATGAGGTCCATCTTGAACGATTCGGATTCGCAGTGCAGGCGGGACACTCGGTCGAACTTCTTGCCCTCCGGGTCCATGTCCTTAACGTTGAATATATCCTCGAAGAGTACGCCAGCCATGGTAGCTACATCGAGTAAAATTTGATGGTTACTTCGGTATCAAGTCAGCGGAGCGCCAGATTTTCATTACTTACCTTGTGTCGGGTTTGGGCTTTATATGTATTAAGTCCGGTCTGAGCTGAGGTAGAGCGGTCTTCCGTGTCACAGAGACTTTATATATAAGTTATTTCAGTTGTAAAATATAGAAAAATTCGTTGTTAACTGCTGTTTTCCATTTGTTTAATTTCACTTGCGCGTGTTTTTAATGCAGGGCTGCCGGATCTTGCTAGCGGCTTACGGCGCTGCCACCTATTTGCAAAAGTAGTGTTGAAAAGTGGTCGCGCTCAGCTAGAAGTCGTGAACTATTCACGTTTTTAATTTAAATCAACATCAGTAAATAAATTTGGCCATTTTGTAACTGAAATTATAAATATTAAGAATATTAGAATGTATGAATTAAATGTAGCATTTCGTTTTAAATAAACGTTGTTTTTGAGATCTTTGTAAAATAATAAAATTAATTTTAAAACTATACCTTAATTGCATTAATAATTAATATTTTTGTAAACAAACTGGATAAAAATAAATAAATTTGTTATAAAACTTTTATATTTAATTTTCATCTCGGACTGTATAATATCACTATCCCCAAGAAAATTAACTGAATCACGATCCCACCTCTAGTCGTGCCGAAAAAGAACTTGCGGTGTGACCGTGATTTCAGTGCTCGCACATCCCTAAGATTAAGAATAACAACGAAAAAGCCACCGTAAAATCGTATTTATTTTGCTTAATAAAGTATAAACGTTTTTCGGAACAACGTGAGCAACGTGATCCTCTGGATACACCTCGAACGAGCCGTCAGAATGGAAAAACCATGGAAAACCTGGGCGAGCTCTTAGCTGGCAGAGTGCAAAAAGTATGTACACACAGCGAGGGGGCGTTGGAAATATAAACAAATGGGCCAAATTTATTGGTGGCCGCAGAATGTGAGCAGCAGTTTCAAGGTGTGTCCGATGCGGGGGTGACGAGTCTGATTCCTGCGGATCCAAGGCCATAGCGTGCCCTACGATGCTCGCGAGGGTAAGTCCATGGCCAATTGGTGGTTTTCGGTGGTGGGCACGGCGGAGGAGCTGCCGCCGAGTGCAAGTAGCATTTGCATCTGTATGTAGAGATCGTTTGGATTAATTCGGTAGCGGTGATGGTTTTAGTTACTAACAAATCCCCCTCTCGGTGGTGGTGGTGTGACCCCCAAAACTGTGGACTCGTCAAGTTTTGTATGCGAAATACAAAAGACTTCAACGGCAGCACTCGCCCTGTTCCCTTCCGCGGACACCCCCCGTGCAACCCATTACCCCCCGCTCCTATTTAGCATTACAAAACTGCTGTTATGTATTCACTTCTTTATTTTCGCTTTTTGTGTGCGATTTTCGCTGTCGTTCGTGCTTTTTGCCCCGTTCTCTTTCAGTTTCAATTTCCAGCTCTGGATTCTAGCTTTAATTCGCCTTTTCAACAGTTTGGCTGGGCCGAGCCGAGGGTTTTGTGTGTTGTTTTCAAGTGAGCTGAGTTTCGGTTTTCCGCTTCTGCGGGTGCGGGTGCGGCTCTAATGAACCATTAACCCTGCGCCAGGCCAGGGGGTGGGCGACGCCGAACCGGAGGGTTCCCAATCTGTTTGCCAGATGTTCATCGTCGTCGTCCAGGGTCATCGTCTCGCCGCCTTCTAGCTGCATTTCCATTTCCTTTGTGTGCGCTCGCTCGCTTTCATTGGAAACTCCGCTTCCAGCGGGAACAGACGACTTCGTTGCCCGGCTAAATATATCGTAGCTATAGCTTCTAGTCCCGGTATCTCTGCCCGAGTGTTTGTGTGTGTCTTATCGTACAGTCTGAATGCTTATCAGTTATTGCCTTCCGTGGGATCTTATCAGCTGCTAGTCCCGTCCCACTCCAGCACAAACGAAAGATTGAGAAAACAAACTGGAAAAACGCAGAGAGCTTGCGTTCACTGGAAATGCCAAATGATAGCGTGATCAAATTCTGAGCAAATCCAGCCAGCTAGCTTCCTACACTGCAACTACAATTGTGCACAAAATAGATAAATAAATATGTACATTAAGACACCAGTTCAAGAGATTTAATTTCCACAATCATTTCTGTGACCCCTCTCTTAATAAGTTTTAAATTATATACTTAGATATTCAAGCGTTGACAATGTTAACCATTATAAATGTATGTATTACCCCAACTTCGATATAACAAAACTCTAAATTTAAATACTAGACCACTTTGGGGTATATTTCTCCGTGCATATGTAGGCTCTTATCATTGTTGACACAGCTGGAGGCTCTGTTCTGTTTTCTCCTCCTTCTGCGTCTGTTTCGGCTTCACCTACTGTCACTACACATTTCTGTCTGTGTTTCTGATTGTCTCTCTGTGCGTCCGATCCGCTCCGGAACGTGGCGGCGCATTGCGAGCGGAGTAAAATAACAGTTCTTAACTTTTTTGCAGCCCATCTAAACTAATCCAAAAACCAAAGGTGAATGGGAACTATCCTCTAAGTGTAGAAAAGCAAAAACCAAAAATATAAAAAGAAATCTGAACACCAAAAATTACGTAGAACATTAACCCTAGAAGTAAGGAACCAGCAGGTGCCGGTGTCCCCCAAGGAGAGGTTCCAAAATAATAACAAAAATAGTTACATCAGCTAAGTAATAAAAAAAAAAAAAAAACAAAACGAAATGGTACGCAGTCGTCGCAGCTTGTCCAAGGAGGATGCCGTATCCCTGCTTACGGACAGTGGCATCTCGCTATCCTCGCCGCCGGCGGCACGAGATTCTTCGCCCACGCCCACGACCATCACCACACCCACCTCCATAAAGAGGCGGAAGAGCAGCTTGGCCAGTCTGCGAGATGCCTGCACCGAGGACGACGAAGATGCAGCCGATCAGGAGTCCAAGGACGCCGACTATGTGCAGCCACCGCCAAAGAAGTCCCCACGCAAGGCAGAGACCGGAAAGCGAAAGCATCATATCTGCAGCCACTGCTCCAAGGAGTTTGGCGGCAAGACGGACCTGCAGCGCCACATACTCATCCATTCGGACGAAAGGCCCCACAAGTGCAAGGACTGCGGGAAGAGCTACCGCCAGGCAGTGAACCTCAAGAATCACATCACCACCGCCCATGAGCACCGGAAGCAGTTCTCTTGCTCCCAGTGCCCCAAGTCGTTTGCCCTCAAGGAGCGCCTGCGCCTGCACATGCGACTCCACTCCGGCGAGAAGCCGTATCCGTGCGCCCTATGCGACAAGAAATTCGCCAGGGGAGGTCAGGTAAGTGAAGGCTTGCTACTGAGAATATACAAAAAGTATATTAAAGCATACATTTTTCTAACAGCTCCAGCAACACATGGTATCGCACCACAAGACCAGCATCCAGCAGTTCAACTGTACCAAGTGTTCGGCCAGCTTCTCAACGAACGCCAACCTGCGGGTGCACATGGAACGCCACGAGCAGGGAATGGAGCACCGGTGCAGCATCTGCGAGAGCCAGTTTGCCAACGAGCTGGCCCTGCGAGCCCATATCAATCAGGAGCATCACAAGCTAACGCAGTTCGAGTGCGAAATCTGTCACAAGACCATCGAGCCGGACGAGGATCTGGCCACGCACATGCAGAAGCATGCGGCGGTTAAAACGCATGTCTGCGAAGTGTGCAACTCGTACTTCACCCAGAAGAGTCAGTACAATGTCCACATGCGAATGCATACGGGCGAGCGGCCCTACCAGTGTCGGGTGAGTGAGGAAGGAGCGTAACCTTTTTTCCTAAGAAAATCTATTGAGTTTATATATTTCCCGGACAGATCTGCCATCAGACCTTTGCCCACTCCAGCGTACTGAAGCTGCACATTCGCAAGCACACGGGAGAGAAACCCTTCCGCTGCCAGCTGTGCGAGGATGAGGTGGCCTTCTCCCAGCTGGCGCATCTGAAGAACCACATGAAGAAGATACACAAGCAGCAGAAGCCGTACATGTGCGAGGGCTGCCACGAGTTCTTCAAAATCAAGGTGGAGCTGCAGGCGCATTCGGAACAGTGTGTCAAGTGTCCTGCGGGCGGGGACGAGTCCACCGACAGCCAATCCGTAGATGCGGTGACCCTCTCCACAATGCGCTTTAATATAGCTGTGGTGCTCAAGAAGATTAGCTCGGCGCAGAAGCTACGCCAGTTGGGCTACGAGAAGCGTCTGATTGACAATGTGATCATAGCATCTCTGAAGCTGGCCCAAAGGCCCACGCACGACGATGCCAAGCTGACGCCCCTCTCCCGGCTTCGTCTGAATGTGGAGGAGTTCCTCAAGTGGATTGTTCCGGCGCCAACAATGAAGAAGTTCAGCGAGGAGATGCTGTCCATCGAAACCATTCTCGACAAGATTGCCACCATGTATATGAAGCAGAAGTAGAAGTCAGGAAGTTGCTAGCCAACGGAAAATGCAATTGTGCCATAGAAGGAGGATTTGTAGAACTAGTTCTTGCCATTTTTAGCTTAGTTTTTATTTTTAGTTCAACCCAAAATGTCGTAGAACGAAAACCGACCAAATAATTTATCCCAAAGATATTTTTACCTTGTAGAACTGAACCAGCCTTAGTTCCAATTTCGCTGCTACCAAAAACAAAGTTATTTTGAAAATATATTTCTATTTAGTTGGTAAGATCTTTGATTTAGATTTAAGACCCACTTTCGATGCAATAATTTATGTAATATTTATCTTAAAACCCGATCGAACTGATCCCTCTTATATTCTATATATATATTTTTAGTCTTGCCAGAGCAGAAGATAACAGCTCAAGTACAATTCAATTTATTGTGGCCATGCAAATAACGAATAAGCCTAATGCATTTAGTTCGCTTCGCTATTTGTCCTTCCCAACCCTCTTAGCTTCCCCCTTAAGTTAACTCGAAAATGTGTACAAGCAATTATGTAAAGAGTGCAAATCCAAAGTGTACAACCGAATAAATGAAATGCAAATCAAAATCAAAGCAAGTCAACTAATTGAATAAATAAACAACTGCTCTATAAGAATTTTCGTTTCCAATGCAATGGGAACTTCTGTCTAAAGTCTTTATTCTATGGAAATTCGAATCTAATTAAATCTTTTGATAATAGTAGCAAACTTTTGATATATTTATGTTTTTGCAATGGAATTTGTCAATCATTTGGTGGCTCTCGTTTCGCGCTCTCTGAGCTTTTGACCCTGAAGGTGGAAGGCTGTGCAGAAGAATCTCATGCGATGTCCGGCTTGGGTGCTGCATTCCATATTTGAATGCAGCCAAACAAAGCCTCATCGTGCCACACTCACACACACCCAGGCACACCCAAGCGGACTGGCATCTAACCACATAAACAGTTAGGTACAAGTGTGCCCCATGGGTCCCTGCCCGATGGCCATAAATGGTCTGGGTCTGGGTTTGTGCACAAATTTATAAGCCACTCACATTAAGGCGGCAAATATTTTTTATGGCAAACAGCGAGCGCACTGCATGCGCAGCTCTGGCATCCGCAGGCTTGTTGGCAGCGGCACCTGCCCGCTGCCACTGCCACCACCCGCCCCAGAGCAATTAATGAAATTTCCTCGGCGAATTTATTGACGCGACCGTTAGTGTCAACTCAGGCGGCGCGAATGCTGGGGAGGAGGCAATTTGTTTCACTTGGAGATGTATGTAAATTTTTATGCATCAAATATAGTTATGATTTTACGATAGGCATGCCTTGGCTTTGGCTCTGGCCATTGCGTGTCACCTGAAGCCGCAGCTGCAATCTCCGCCAGGTGATCGCCCCCCATCCTCCCCATTTCCCTCGAGCTTGATCCCGATCCCTTGGCCTGGGCAGCAGCAGCTTAATGTCTACATTTGTTCTGGCCATTGCGTGTTCAGTGGCTGCCCTTTCTGCAATCTCAGCCAACTTCCCCTGCCACCGTCACACTGCCACTTCCTCATCCTCCGCTGCATGTGCAACTGCAAGTCAGACACTCCAGCTGCAGCTCCTTGAGCTCCGGCTTTGGCCACAGCATCTCCAGCAGCTGCTGCTGCCACGGCGCATTAGAACAAATTGCTCTTGTTACGATAGGAAGGATGGACATGCCTTTTGCCTTGTTTGGACCGATGGACAGAATGCCACTGCTGGTTAGAGCTCGAGCACACTGCTGTCCAATGGATATAAATGAAATGCTATTAAGGTTGGGCTATAAAAAATATATATTATAGGATATGTAAAGGCAGCACAAATGAACCATAAATGTGTTGTTTTTTAGGACCCAACAAGTTCCATTAAAATATATCTTTTAAAGAGTATCTGCTCTTCATCTAGCCCGTGATTGGACACATTTCCTTGTTTATTTTCCAAGTAAAATGCGCTGCGAATTCGTGAAACAAATAGTCAGAGACGTAAGTACGCATGTTTCGGCTGTTGGCTAGGGCTTGTTGGGGGCTTAGCCTCATCTGCATACGCGGATTTGGCCAGGGACAATGTTAATGATGAGAAAACAGAGGCTCCGGCTCCTTCGAGGATCGCGTAGCATTTCCGTCTTCCCTTCGGGGCTTGTGCTGGACTGGAACAAATTGATTTGACTTTGGCTGCGGCCTGGCCGGTCTGTGCCCATTTGCGTTAGCTCGTTTGGCATTATATAATGCATATATAATTCTTTTGTTGTCTGCTGCTAATTTGAAAATTTACGCTGGCATTGGGGTAATGTCAAGCAACTACGCGGCAGATTCTACTCCAACACACGAACCCGAACCTCAGACAAGCGTCTTTGCAGTTGGACAAGTTCAAGTTGAGTTGTCCGCCGACATCTAATTTGTGCTGCCCAACGAAGACGAAATTGCAGTAGCCCACGCCATCTAGCCAAGTGGTTTCAGGTCTAGAAATCCGTAATTGCCTGGGAATGGCCAAGTGGTACCAATTGAACAGGCCATTAGAATATAAGGATTTTAAGAAAGGGAATTTGCATATAAGTAAGAAAATGCAGAAGATGATTTTGAATACATATCATACTTGAAAGAAGCATAAATTCTTGCGCATTTTTGTTGATTATACAATGCTTTGCCCCCTATATATTGCTAGGGGGGGCATCCCAGTAACCTTTAACTGTGCAGCCTTGACCGTAGCGTTTTTTCGGAGCCAAGTCATTGGGGTCATTCAACTCCAAGGCGGCCGGGGCGTTTAAGGAGGCAAAGTCAAAGTCAAGTCAAAAGTCATAAAAGATATGCAAGCCTGTGCAGTCGGACTGCCTCAACAAATGTACGGACTACAGATGGTTTTGTGTATAGCAGCAGCTCTTGCTCTGGGTTTGGGAATGCCTTTAACTTTGGCTTTGGGTTTGGGTATGGCTTGAGGTATGGGTATATGGGCATGGGGATGTGCGTTGCCTTGGTAATCCTTGGCCATGTCTGCGCTGCCCTTTTCGCAACAGCAACACAGCAAAGGAAACAGCCAAACAGCAACAGGAACAACAATTACAAATGAACGACTTCTTTGTTCTGTCAGCGAGGCCAGCCGCAGCTTAGCTCCAGCACCAGTTGTTGGCAATAGCACCAGGCTGGAGATCTCAGGGCGCAGGCCCAGCTCCGGCTGCGGCCTGGGTTTTGCGGTAGCAGCCCAAAAGAGGGGGCGTCGTCGGAGTCGTCTCCATCTCTCCATCTGTGATGCCAGCAGCTGCTACGCATAAAGCATACCCTTAGCACTGAGGAAAATATATGAGGAAAAGGATATTAACACAATTTGTATAAGTTTATTGTAGAATTTCGATGAAACTAAAAACAGTTTAGGCATGGCAAAATAATTGATTAAAAAAAGCTTTAAAATTAATATGTTTCAAGGATTCTTCTTTATGCATTCTTAAATGGCATCGATACCGTCTTTTAATATATTTCTCTCACTGCTGCTGCGGATGCTGATCTTTTCGGGGCGTTGTTGCTGGCCCAAAACAAATATGAAGAGCTGCAGTCCGTGCCGCGTCCCTGTCTCTGTTTCTGTCTAGGAGTCAGAGTCTGGGTCTGAGTCTGAGGAGTCAGAAATGTGCAACGTTATCATAACTAAGTGCATGTGGATGCGTGTGCTTGTGATTCCCCCGAAACGAAACGAAACCAAACGAAACCGTCTGCATATGCATAATTCATGCTATTGAACCTTCTGCGGTTATGACTGGACATGGACATGGGGCCCTGGACTTGAACCTAGCCGAGGATGCAGGAGAGGAGAGGATCGGGGCCAGCAGCCGGAGCATGGGGCAGGGGAGACCGCAGCCAGGCAACTAGAAAAATTATAATTTCACAAGTCATAATAGGATTTGCAATTCAAATGCGAAAAGGCAACGCAGACACTGAACGCGGACTCAAGTCGACTCGAGTTGGGTTTCTTTTCAGATTGTTCTCGTTGTTGTTGTTGCCGTTTCCTTTTTGTGAAAATTTCTGTGGAAGGAGCGAACAACAATAAGAGGCTTCTCGGCCAGGGCCTAGACTTATGGCCAAGGCTCTGGCCCCGGCCAATATGTCAAAAATATTAAGAGACATGGCCAATGGGCCCGGGAACAGCATCGGATCGGGAATCGCGGGTTTGTTCGGGGTTTGGGTTGTGGCTATCGGCCGGGATCATGCATAAATATGCAAACGATAAGAGCTCTCCTCTATAAAGTTGTAAAATTGACAAGCGCTGCAATGCCAAACTCTCAAATAAAGCAATAAAATGCTCTAAAACATCGCCGGCGAGGGACCGAGACGCTGGACGCTGGGCTCACTCGGTAGCCGTGGACCAAATGCAAAAATTAGAAATGAAAGCCAGCGGGTTGCTGCAGCAGTTCCACCTCCACCGCCGCCTCCGCCTCCGCCTTGCTCTTCCCCATCTCCATGCTTGCCCAGAATTTATGCTATTCTGGTTGGGACTGGGAAGATCCGATGGAGAGATGAGCACGGAAGCATCATCGTTTGTCACTGGCGCATGCAAAGGCTCAATTCATGAGTCCGCATCGACAGCGAGGAGGAAGTGCGCCTGGAGTGACAGCAGGCAGCGCATAAAGATAACAAATGGCATTGCAGTGGGTTGCATCGTAATCATGTCAGGATGCGCCGCAGAAGAGAGGTAGCTGGTGGAGGCCTGGCACAACTTACGACTCACTTAGGGCTTCATGCTTTAGTGCGACATCGGACCCAGGGCCCCTCTGTTCCCAGGAAGTCGGACGGAAGATAAGCCCGATATTAATTGGACGTTGATGCACTACGATCAGTACATTCAAGTGGCCCATCTGACACCAAGCACGTGCCTGTTCGTGTTAGGTGTTAGTAGGCGCGACAAATGAAAGTATAGAACAGGAATACGAGGAAGTGACTACTGGCGTGCTGCCAGACTGTTTGCCTGCATGCGTACTAAGTGGGTTAATATTAAGGTTTTTAGTTTGGGAAGGCTATCTACGTTTGATGTTATCATGTACAAATCATTATAATTTGCACATAAGACTCTAAAGGGTTCATGCAATTCAAAAGACGTTCTACATTGACTCAAAACTAAAGGAATATAGGATCTAGTATTTCTACTCGGTACGTGAAAGTTAAGCTGACCCAGCAAGTCAGCACTTTCCACGTCACCGTGGATAAGATTAAAAATGAACGTAATGCCAAGCATGGTTCTACGGTTAGCTAAAGAAGGTAAGTTAATTAGGAGAAGTCTACTAGAGTACGAGGGTAACCTCTGGTTTGGATCCCAGTTCAAACCGCGTAAAGCGAAAAGCAGAAAGTTCTTCTGAACTGACTCAATGCGTGTACTGTGAACCCCATACTGAGGGCTCCAGACGCAAGCTCCATATTCTAAGATAGGACGAACTAACGAAATATATAAGGATTTTGTAACATAGGGGTCATTGAATTCTTTCGACCACCGTTTAATGAAACCAAGCACACCTCTGGCTTTATTCACCATGCACGAAATATGATCGATAAAGTCAAGTTTAGGGTCCAGTCGGACACCCAAATCATCAACTATATTAATTCTTTCCAAAGAGCAGCAGTTAAGCGTGTAAGTCGCGAGCTTGGGAGTGACACGAGAGAAAATCATTAGCTTGCATTTAGAGCCGTTTAGGTTCAATAAGTTTATGCGGCACCATGTTTGGAAGTTATTGAGATCTGTTTGTAAATCAGACTGGCAGGAAGCGTCCTTGTATTGCACGCAAAGTTTGACGTCGTCCGCGTACATAAGTACTCTGGAGTTAGTCAGAACTTTCGGCAGGTCGTTGATAAATAATGTAAACAAAAGGGGACCCAAATGGCTCCTTGCGGGGACGCCAGAAGTAACCCTGAGAACATTAGATAAAGAATTTTTGAAGAGGACCTTTTGCGTTCTGCCATTCAGATAACTTGAGATCCAACTAAGAAGATCAACCGGGAATCCCATTAGATCGAGTTTCCGAACAAGAAGAGAATGGTTGACAGAATCAAATGCTTTACTGAAATCAGTATAGATTACGTCTGTCTGAAAGCCCTTATGGAAGCCCCCTAACTAAGAAGGAAGTGAACTCTAAAAGATTGGTTGTCGTTGATCTACGCTTTAAAAAAACCATGCTGACATG